>OZ014520.1:374288923-375538923 GCA_963966055.1 Lathyrus aphaca | reverse complement strand
TCTACAGAAATCTCATTTGGTACGTGAGCAATCTTCAAAAATTTCATCAAGGCTTTGGCATGAGCCTCAGAACACAACAATAAAGACAACATGGAAATCTTGGAGGGAGTATGCCCCAATTGATCAACAACATCATAATCACTCTTGCGAATGATCTTCAGTACTTCTTCCATCTGCTTAGAAAGATCATCAATAGTTGGTACATTAGCTTGTACTGGTTCAATAACATGACCTTTGCCCCGAGCATCAGCAGTGGAGGTAGTAGTTGGAGTAACTATATTCTTGGAGGTAACCGGAGGAGAGAAAACTCTTCCACTTCGTGTGATCTTACTAGATCCCGCAATATTATCAACATCCAGATTTTCATCAACAATAGGTGCATCAACTAAGGATTCCTGCTTAACACCATGAATATAAACATCAGAGCCATAATGCCAAGGCACCGCTTTATCAGAAGTATATGGAATAGGACCCGGAGTGGTAATGATCATAGGAGCCACTCTAGCTTCAGCAACAATCTTCACAGGGCCTTCAGCAGTAATCTTAATTGGACCCTTATGAGTGATTTTGATAGGGCCCTTGGAAGTAATCCTTACTGGCACTTTATCAACCATATCCACCTCTTCAACCTTCGCACCTTTAGTTATATGTTCAACCATGCTCTTCACAGAAGGTGTCCTCTTAAATAATATTGTGTAATTGTCCATGAGGCGTTGAATTCCGTCCTTCAACTTCCAGCAACTATCCGATTTATAAGAACAATAGAAACAATCTTCATTACAACCTGGAAAGAACCCAGCTTGTACCAACTTCTTCTTAATAACAGACAATGGTGTGGTTATATTTGCAACTGAGGAAATATGTGAAACTTCATCAATGGCATTAACAGTCTTTTCATGATTTGGCATGGGAGCAGTAATCACATTTGGAGTACCCAGAGGGTCAAACTCAATCTCTCCAGCATCAATCATATCCTGAATCTTATTCTTCAATATCCAGCAATTATTGGTGTCATGTCCCTGACAATTAGAATGGTATGCACATCGTGCATTAGGATTGTACCTGGGAGAGGTAACATTGGGGTTCTGAGGAGGGTCCTTCAAAGTGATGAGCTCACCCTTCAACAAGTGTTGCAAGGCTTGGGACATTGACATGTTGAGCTTGGTGAACTATCTTCTAGGCCTCTGTTGATTGCCCTGTGGCAGCTCTGGTGTTGTAGGAGTTGGATTGGAGATATGAATTGCACTCACAGATTGATGCCTCCTATTACGATCAGGTTGACCATAAACAGCATTTGACTCTTTCTTCCCACTAGGGGGCTTCTTTGTAGTACTTGATGAAGACGCACCCACTTGTATCTTGCCACTCCTTATACCACTTTCTACGCGCTCTCCTGTCATTATCAACTCAGTGAAGCCAGATGATGAGCTTCCAATGAGATGACTGTAAAAAGGACCATTCAACGTACACATGAACATATCAACTAACTCCCTGTCAGTTAGAGGGGGTTGCACTCTACCAGCCAAATCTCTCCACTTCTGGGCATACTCCTTGAAATTTTCTTTAGCACCCATAGACATGCTTTGTAGTTGCATGCGAGTAGGGGCTAGGTCAGCATTGTATTGATATTTCTTATAAAAGGCCTCAGCAAGATCATTCCAATCACGGATGTTGACACTCTCCAACTGATAGTACCATTCCAATTGAGCTCCAGACAAGCTCTCTTGGAAGAATTGGATCCACAACTTCTTATCAGCAGTATGGGGTTGGATTCTCCGGACATAGGACTTCAGATGCAGCTTGGGACATGAAACACCATCATACACTACAAAGGCAGGAACCTTGAAACCAATGGGTATGACCACCCTAGATATCAAACTCAGGTCTTCAAAATCCAGCCCAGAAGACTTTTGCAATTCCATAGCATCCATTATATCCACCAGCATTTTGAACTTATCTTCATTAGGATCATGATAGTAGTTAGCTTCAGAATCAGAGTCCCCCATAGTGTTGTGGAGACTGCCTCCCTCTTTATCAGACTCTTCAGACTCATAATCTTCAACCTGTTCCTTGGTCTTGACAGGACCTCTGAACCTTCTTCCCATGTTGATTAGGCCTCCTGACCTTCTAGTCTTCTTAGTCTTCTTGGCCAGCAGTGTCTTCAATTCATCCTGCCCCTTGGACAAGTTCAGGATCAGCTCTTGGAACTGTGCATTTTGTGCCTGGAGATCTTTAACTGTTTGTTCAAGAGCCATTGCTGAAATAAACAGCGAGAAGATAAGATACATGTACATAAGAAACATGTGATGCAATGATATGGTGTATAAATGCGTATGCAATGTTTTCAAGGACCGCAGGATTTAAATTTGCTTAAACAGTCAAGAAAGTAAACTTTTATTAGTAATAAATTTGTTTGCCCCTTGGGCTTACAATAAAAAGTGAAATAAATACAAAAGATGGGGTTTTAAGTCTCCCATGGACGTTTCCTCTTTGTGTTGAGGTATGAGTTGAGATTCCGCTCCTCGTGAAGTTGCTTTGTTAGCTCCAGGATTCTTTCTTGACTTGCTTTGTAATGAGTCTCAAAAGTATCTCTTTGCTCTTTCAAATGGATCCAGGACCTCTGTAAGTCTTCCATGTCAGTGGGCATGTCTGGGTGAAGGATGGTATAAGAAGTATCTCCTTCAGCAACAGGCTCCATAGTAACTGGCAGGATGGCAGGATATGGCATCATGAGAGTCTGAGCACGAGATCGCACCCATCTGAGGTAGGCTTCCATAGGAATAGTGTACTTGGGCTCCAGAGTCTTGCTGTCAACCCTGTTCACTTTTCCCCATGCTCGTATGAACCTTTGACGGTAACCTTGTAGATCGTTGTCGTAGTCAAACACAATACCCTGAATCAACATGTCATGAGGACCATCGCTCCGAGCGTAACCAAACTGTCGTAAAGCTAAGGAAGGATTGTAAGTAATGCCTCCTCTTATGCCTAGAAGTGGCACATTAGGAAACTCTCCACAACGGTCAATGATAGTGACATTCTCCATAGATCTAGAGCACCAATGAATATCTGAATGAGAGAGTGACATGATTCTCTTGGACCACCTAAACCCTTGTTCATTCTTCATCACTGATCGAGGAAGGTGAGAAATAAACCACCTAGATAGTAAAGGTATGCAGCACATCAGAGTTCCTCGTGCCTTCGTAGTACGAGTATGAAGAGAATGCAGAATGTCTCCAAGTAATGTAGGCACTGGATTGTGACTCAGAAATATGCTGATGGCGTGAACGTCTATGAACTGATCTGGATTGGGGAACAACACTAAGCCATAAATCAACAAGGCTAAGATCTCCTCAAAAGCATCATAGCTCATAGCCTTCAAGAACACTTGAGCTTTCTCTATCAACACCTTAGCAAGAATACCCTTAACTCCACTCCTCGTTTCTAAGACAATGTCTGATTTCTTCAAATGTAGAGCTGCAGCAATGACTTCAGGTTTAGGCTCTTTCTCTAAGCCTGTGAAGGGTTTTTGATCAAGTACAGGTATACCCAGAAATTTGGAGAACTCTTCCATTGTAGGAACCAGCTGATAGTCGGGGAATGTGAAGCAATGATGTTTAGGATCAAAGAACTGAAACAGAACACTCATCATGTCTTCATTGAACCCTGAAGTGACTAGATCTAACAGGTGACCATGCCTCTTGATGAATTAAGAGTATTCAGAAACTTAAGAGACCAATTCCTTAAGCTTAGGAGGTATGCCTACAAAGTTGATCCGGATAGTATTCCTATGAGTAGAAGCCATGACCTGCAACAAAGAACAAAGATAAATCCTTTGGTCCTTGAAATGGTTAGTGAAAATGCTATGCTTATGATGCATGATGATGCTATGATGTTATGCTCAATCACAAACATGTGGCACACACAAACAAGTCACACAATAGCCCTGGGTTTGAAGGCTTGCATGAGGTTTAAAGGTAAGTACCCTCCACTGAAGTTTAGTTGGTTCATCCTATCCTATAAAGTAACCAGGTTCTAAGGGATCTCAATATCATTGATCCTTCACAAGGGTGGTTGTTCAGTAGGCAACTTACTTGCCAACCAAAACCCTCCAAGTTTAGGATCTCAATGAGCGTAGTATCGAGTATCAACCAACTTCAGTCTTCACCAAAGCCGGCTATCTCACTACTTTTCTAAAGGCCAAGATGGGCTAACTAGGGTTCTATAAGTTAGTTAGTGTATTGACAACATATGGCAGCCTCATATTATCCTCAACTTGACTTAAGGAACATAAGCACCAACCAAGAAGTCACACTAACTATGGCCACCAGATCAACCATATCGGTATACGCCGTACATTTTCCTTGGCCTATTGCCATTTACCTAAGGTACACTAGATCCGGGTTAGGATCTTTCACACATAAGAGCACCCAACAAGTAAAGTAAAGTAAACAAAGCAAACAAGTTTAAAGTGATCTAATTCCTAAGGGTACCCCTCTTTTATTAAATCCCCAACAGAGTCGCCAGTTCTGTAACACGGTGGGAGAACTGACTTTAGTTAAATGTTGCGGATAGCAAGAGTCGCCACCGACTTTTATTTTATCCAAAGGAAAGGGCATAAAAGAACAGGAAAGACCTTAAAAGATTTTTGGGTTCGGGGGGTAGGTTATGTAAAGGGAAGGTGTTAGCACCCTTTACATCCATGGTTATCCATGGGCTCTTAGTTACTTAGCTCACTTTAAAATGTTTTTGAGAAGTGTAGTGTGTGTTTAGAAATTTTCTTAAGTACTTTATAATGATCCATGTACAGATATATATAAAGCCTTTGTCTTGAAAATTGCTTGAAAATGTGAAGTGTTTTTTTGAAATGTTTGAAAAGGTGAGCAAGTACATAAGAGGAACCTACCCTAAGTTAAATCTTTTCTGTTCTTAAATATCCTTTAAATGGTAAGACTATCCCTACTATTAAGGAATAGGTAGTCATTACCTTGGATGTTATGAGGGACAAGTGAAGGGACAACTGTTATTAGGCAATTGTAAGGTGTATTTAGCAATTCGAAGGGACTTATCATCTTTATTCGAAAAGGACAAGATCATTTACGAAGGCAACCATGAAGGGACTTGATCTTATTATCTTTTAAGGGACTAGATGATGTAAATAAATGAAGGGACCTTGCTTTATACACCTTACTTGACCTTTTTCTTTAGGCAACATGAGAGGTATCCTTAAGAATGTGAGATGGCGATCAAAGATCGACTTACGTGTGTGCGTGTACAAATTCAAGTATTTATCTTACAAATTAGTGATCTAAATTCAATTTTAAATACAAACATGTTTACACTCCCTATTTTACTAACCATGGCAATTAAAAATATATAATAAGAAATTCTACAACTATTACATAATTTGCACAATTACATTATAATAATAAAATAACTTAAATAAATAAGCATATAATAAATAAATAAATAAATAAATAAATAAATAGGTTAGTAATAATAAACAAAATAAATATAAGAAAAAGAAATTAGCATGACAATATAATAATAAATTAAAAGTTCAAATTGAAATAAATAATTATTTTTTTAGAATTTTTAAGAAAAAGAAATAAATAATAATGGTTATATACTAATAAATATGATTAATAGTTCTAATAATTTAATTATATGTACATATTAAAAATATTTAAGAATTATAATTATAAAAATAAGAAATTAGAATCATAAAAGAAAATTAGGTTTTTTTAAAATAAATTAGGGTTTTAGAGAAAAAAATTAGGTTTTTTACATATAAAAATATTAGGGTTAATTATTTAATCTAAACCTAATTAAATTATTTATTAAAAAAAAACACATACAATATTAATAATATACAATGAAATAAATAATTTTTATTAATAAAGTTTGAATTTTTAAAAATATAGGTTTTGAATTATATATAAGAAAATAATATAACTATTTTATTTTAAACATTTATTATTAATTAGATTAATTAAATATAATATAAACAAAAATCAAATAAAATAATATAAAGTGAGAAAAAGAACATACCTGGGGCTGGGATTCGAACCCAGGCCCTAGGCTTCACATCTCTAAGACCAACAAGCTGTCCACCAGACCAGCGCGTGCTGATGAACAATGGATGAGAACCAATCTTTATATATTAAGCCTGAAAAACATAAAGGAAATAAAGCAAAAAAATGTTGGAGGTGGGATTCGAACCCCTGCCTTGGTCTTCATACGCGCACATGCTTACCAGCTGAGCTATTACCACATTTTTGAAATATAACAGAAGACAATTCATAATAAAATAAGCCCATTATTCAAATTAGGGTTTCGCGCCAATCAGCTTCATCTTCTTCCTTTGAATTCGCAGGTTTTCCTGCGAATTTTCTTGCAATTTTTCTTACAAGTTTTCCTGCGTGCGTAAACCTGTGATTCTTAAACACCATCCAACAAGCAAAATTGAATCAAATTGATAACATAAACTGATTTCCCATAACTTATACAACAAGACCATGTCATTAGAAATTCTTTAAATCACTTAAATCGCAAAATCCCAATTCGGGAGTTCAAACCCTAGCTATGGCATAATCTAATCCAGTCCATGAAACTCAAATTTAATTATCCAGAAAGCTTCACCACATCAAAACAAGTCGAGTTAGAAGGTCAAAATCAACAAATAACACACAAATTCATGGAATCGAAAACAAGTTAGACATGACATAAAATCGATTCGGTTTGAGCAATTTGAGGTGTTTTAGATGATGTAAATGATGCAATGATGTTCAATGATCATCAAGGAATGCTTTGCTGCCCTTAGTTCACATGAAAAACCACAGAACTTAAGAATCTGAATTTCAATTTTTTGATGAATTTTTGAAGTTTGAAAGAGGTCTTAGAGGCTGCAAAATTTCGTGTCCTAGGCTGCTCAATGTTCTATGTATATATGTGAATGAGATTAGGTCAAAAAAAAACTAGCACTCTTTGGACTTTTTGGATAATTGAAGATTGAGAAAGATATGCCTTAAAATTTGAATATTCTTTGATATAACATTGCTATTTTGGGACAATCCTCATAACTTGTGTATCAATCTGATCCAAATAATATTTATGACTTTCTAGAAGCAAAATCCTTTTTTAAATATATGATTTTATATTTTATTTCAATTTAAATTGTATTTTTATGAATAAAATTCAAATAAATATGAAATAAAAAATAAAAAATCAGAAAATAGGTGGGTTGGGTCGTGCTTGGTGTTTTTGTAAAGATGGGATGGCAATTTGGTTGGCTCATTTAGCAAACATTTGATTTAAGGCCTTATTTGCTTCATAAACTTCCCAAAAATTTCCCAACTTTGCAAGGGCACAAATCCTTCAATTTTAAGGATATGAGGGTGTTCTTGGACATTTTGGAAAGCTTAAAGAGTCCTCTAACCAACCTCATTGGTCTTATGTCCATATCGTTTACCATTCTCAAGTTATGTTCTTTTGAAGTTGTTGACTTTTTGTTGACTTTTAAAAGGACCTATAATGTCTCAGCTCATACCTTCCAAATGAAGCATTTTTGGGCTTGGCTTGTGAGACACAAAGTTGTAGAGAATTCAATTTCCTTCAAAATGAGCTTTGGATGGAAAATTCTTGATGAAGCATGTGAAAGTTATGGCTAGTCAAAGTTCAGTTGACTTTTCCTATGAAAACCCTAATTTAGAAACTCCTGATTCTTGATGATCTGAAATTTCCTTGATGAATCATGATCAACCCTTGATCAAATGATGAATTTTACTTCATATACTTGATGTTGGCAAATAATCATGAAGTTTGACTTTGGTTTGACCACAGTTGACCTCAGTTTGACTTTTTAACTACTTTAACTGATTTTAACCTATCTGATCATCTGACTGAGCAAACCTTTGGGAAAAGTCTTGAAACTTGTCATGGGGATTCTTGAACACATATAAGATGCTGTGAAGCTCACTTGAAGTCTTGGAAGTCCATTTAGCCTGATTAAAGTCAAAACCCTAGTTTAGGATGCATTGCTTAGGAGGATGCATTGTCTGAGGGAATTGTCAAACTTCCTGACTAATTGTGAACTTTGTGCACCTTGTGAACCTTATGAGATATCTTGTGAACCTTGTGAACCTTGTGAGCCTCTTAGTACACAATGTCTTGTCTTATGGAGGGAAAATTTTGGGGTGCAACACCAAGCCATATTTTTGGATCCCAAACCAAAATTTTGGGCCCCAAACCTAAACCATTATTTATTCCATTTCCCTCCAAACCAAGAGGCTCTCTCTCACAATTTTCACTTCTCATTTTCTGAATTTTGAGCTCTCTCACCATTCTCTCACTTTTTTCTCCCCATTTACCAAATCACTCAAAGTTCCTCTTTGAAGATCACATAACTTTGTATTAAAGTGGGTAGATCTTGGAACTAGACCTCCATCCATAGCTTCTTTGCATCATTTTGCTGGTTTATTACTTGGTTCAGATCTAGTTTGGAGATTAGAAGTGCTTGTGGAGTCAAAATTTTGCATCAAGACCTTTTGCTTGCATTTATTTTGCATGGAGTGTGAAGATTAGCACCGGATCTTCTAAGTTTTCCGCGATATCTCTCATTTCCAGCTCAAACAACATTTACCAAAGCATATCTCAGCTTTTTAGGTTGGTTAATTTCAGATCTAGCTCTATTTTTAGCTTATTTGCATGCTTGTGCTTTAGATCCACCATGTGCTTGTGTATTTGCTTGTGTTGCATGAATTGATTGGTTGATTTGTTACCGAATCCGTGTGGTAATGTTCATGAGATTAATGATATGGATTAATGTGAATTGATCTATTTACTCCATGTATAATTGATTGCTGGTCTGGTGTAAGATTATTTGAATAAGCTGGTTTGAGCTGCTGTTTCTGCAGGATTTGCTGCTGTTTTGACAGTGTTAACCGGTTAACGCTTGGTTAATCGGTTAACGCACCTATTTTATGCGTATTTTGTGCAGGTTTGAAATGGTTAACCAGTTAACGCCTTTGGTTAACCGGTTAACACTGAGGCAGGATGACTTTTTGGGGTTGTTTTGAGCTTGTTTGATCCCCTTGCTTGTTTTAATTGCCATGGATCATTGTATGATCATTGAACATGCTATTTTATGGTGATTTGCTTGCTGGTTAATGTATGCTTTCATGTTTTCGACGCGTAAGTCGTGTATTTGCAATGTTTGGCATGTTGTTTGATCCTTGTTTGCTAGAACCTTTGAACACGCTAGTTCCATGATTGTGTTGATCAATTTGCTGGAATTTTGCTAACATTGCAGGGGCTTTTGGTAAGAGAAGTGTGGATGTTTATCCACATTTCAACTCTTCATCTTTCCTCTTTTGCTTTGCTTTTGCTTTGTGATGTTTGATGTGCTTTGTGCCATCATGTGGTTCTCTTTCCCCTATCTAGATTTCTTCTCCTTTCTTTTTGCTTCTCTTTTGATCATCTTTTCTCTTAGGATAGTTGAAGTCTCACTAACCTTAGGAATCCTTTGCATGCTAACATTAGGATTCGTTAGTCCCCCCATTATATTTTTTTTACCTTTAAGATCTTTGGTTCTCTTCTCATCTCAAAATAAAAAGCATAAAAACATTTAATAAGGATTGAAGTGGGCTCCTGTGCAATAGTCTTATTCCATGAAACACTTGTAGTTTTCCCATCTTGGGATAGTACAAGCTTGTTCATCATGATGCACAAGTCTGATCATGAGACCATCTTCATCAAGGAAATCATAAAACACACTTCTTCACAAAAAATACAAAAAACACTTAATAAATTCAATGAGTTAATGAGCCTAAGCCCTAATCTCTGGAATCAAGTTTTGGGGATATTCTCCTTACTTGAGTGTGCTTGTTCTATTATTCCATCTTGGAATGTAGTAGCAAGTACACATTCCATGGAAAAGAGCTTGAGTTCACTTCCTTGTGCCACACTCAGATAAAAGCTTCTAAAAAACACAAACAAGCAATAAACGTCTCTCCTTCGGGAATTCTTTTCTCATCTCCTTCGCTCCGTCCGTGAACTTGCTCCTACTTGTCATTTTGCAAGACGGTAACACACTCGTCGTCCGAGCCTGCAACACCTGAGCATTGACATAGGCAGTTCAAGCCTTAAGACACTAGCAATCTTTTCCAGCCCTAGTTAGGGGAACTACGACGACTCTGATCCTCATTGTCCAGATGAGGTACGTAGGCAGCGGGGTAGGGCCCGTTCGAGCACAATCTTTATTTTCCCTACATTTTTTTCTTTCATTTTTTTTCAGTTCCCTTTTCTTTTCTTTTATCCAGTTCAGTTCATTTTCTTTGCAGCATCTTTCATTTCTTCACCCTTTGAAACGATTTCCTTGTAAGCGTGGATCCCGTCGGGTACGGCGGACGATCTGGGGTGCTAATACCTTCCCAGGTCGTAACCGACTCCCGAACTCAGTTTCTTTGGTTCGCAGGACCCGTGTCCTTCCTTTTCTTTTCTTCTGGTTTGTGCAGCATTACCATTCCCGTTCCTTCGGGATAAAAATGCCTGACTGGCGACTCTACCTCTTTCCGCGCCACTTTCGCGTTTGTACCAGGATGGAAATCCAGGGAGCAATAACTTGTAACATTTAACGGGACCAGAACTCCCTCCACGAGATCTCCTATCAAAGTTTCCCCTATGTTTTCCCTTATTAACGGGTGTCACATAAGGTCCACTCCTAGCTTGTTGCTTACCCTTCCTCTCATTCACACCCTTGTAATGTGTAGAACGAGCTCTGCTATCTTCTTCAAATATTCTACAACATTCAGTCAAATCTGAAAACCTTATAATCCTCTAGTATCCCACAGCTTGCTTAATCTCAGGACGTAAGTCATTCTCATACTTAATGCACTTAGAAAACTCAGCAGTAGCAGCAGCATAATGAGGATGAAACTGAACCAATTCCACAAACTTAGCAGTATAGTCAACCACTGACATACTACCTTGCTTCAACTTAAGGAATTCCATCTCCTTCTTTCCCTTCACACTCTCAGGGTAGTACTTTCCTAAGAACTCAGTACGAAAAACTTCCCAAGTTATCTCTTCATCCTCCTCCTCAAGGGATTGACTTCTACCGACCCACCAATCATCGGCTTCTTCCTTCAGCATGTGAGAACCAAGCCTCACCTTACTCTCTTCAGCACAGTCCATGACTCTGAAGATTCTTTCAATCTCGTTCAACCAATTCTGAGCACCATTAGGATTAAATCTTCCTTTGAAGACCGACGGTTGATTCTTCCTGAACTCATCATTAGCATTCACATTCGGGGCTCCCTGCACCGCCCTAGCCATTGCTTCCAAAGCCGCAGCCATAACATTATCATTTCTACCAGCCATATTCTGATTGATCCCAAAGACAACAACAAGATTAAACAAAAGTTCAATCATAACAACATCAAGACAGGCACAACTGACTCGAACACTGGCTCTGATACCACTTAATGTAACACCCCCTTTCTATACCCCCAAATAATCAATTAAATCATTTAGGCACATGTTAAAAATTTCATCAGAGTATAATTAAACATGGTATAAAAGAGGCATGTCACATTATGCTTGAAATTAAAAACATATAACACCTGCTCATTTAAAGATATGCAACGATGGGGTAGTTTTCAACATAGGAAATTCAATCCTTACACCCATATCTCCAAAGATATAATTACACAGCGGAAACTAAATCAACAACATCAAACATGCATATATATTCATATATCAACAAGTTTGATTCACCAAATATATCATGTTTATACAAAACGTTCATCACCAAAATACATATACAATGTATCACAAAAATGGCACTAAGCCAATCCTAACTACCCGGTGCTACATATCAGAGCCGACCGACCAAAAGGATGAAGACAAGCTTCACAAAAAGACCTCCAACAAACCTACTCTGCAATGCCTCATAGAGCATCATAAAACAGCAGAAGGGTGAGAAATATTATCATAATAACAAAGCATATAATTATATATTTCAACATAAAAATACACTTATACATTTCTAACCACAATTCATCATGAATCACACATATACATCACAATGTATATATATATATATATATATATATATATATATATATATATATATATATATATATATATATATATATATATATATATATATATATATATATATATATATACAAACCAAGCATACTTATCATGCATACTTTCACCATTTAATTCACATCACATAAACATATATCATTCCATGTTTATCTCCACATATACATTTCAATGTATAATTCACATACATATACATATATCAAACATACATATACATATAAATAAGCATGTTTCATCACATACATTTTCATCTCTATATCACTCCAAATAAACATATATCTATTCATGTTTATTTCCGCATATCATAATTCAAATGATAAATGCAAATCATAGAGACCGACACACGACTCTATGCAGATGCAATGCGGTACCGACTCAATCATTCAGCAGGTTCACTCAGGAACCAAATGGAATCATCGCTTGTTACCTAAACTAACTCCCCGTTGGGCACACGATGTTCACCCATTGCTCACATCCCACATGGGCACGCAATGTTTATGGATTGCTCACACCCCACACGGGCACACAATCCGATTTCTCACACCCACACAGACACACAATCAATGTGAATAAATCACCCATCGCTCACACCCCACACGGGCACACGATGTTTCTAGATTGCTCACACCCCACACGGGCACACAATCCAATCGCTCACACCCCACATGGGCACATGATCTTGTTGTAGTCATCGCTCACACTCCACATAAGCACACGATGCTACAACGGATTCACAAAGAATCCCACAACACAAGAATGCATGCATTATGCTTACATGCAAAATGACACACAATATTCTTGAAAATGCATACATATTCACAATATAGTTATGCATTTCATCTCATACAATTAGCATACATTCACATTTAATTCAAGCAATGTATTTACTTGCCAAACGGCCACAACACAACAATCAAACCCAAAATTCCATAATTAACATAATTACGTTTTATCGGAAAAGTCGGGTAAAAGTAGGCTAAAAATTACATATTTTAGCATCATTAGTTTCTACGCATTTCTAGCTTCGAATCGATATAAGGATCACTAAAAACGGATACCCAAAACTAACGCTACGGATTAAAACACATAACCCCTCAAAACCTACAGGCTCGCTGAGCGCCCTCTCGCTCGCTGAGCGAGAATCACCCTGGAACTTTCGCTGAGCGACCGCTGCGATTTCCAGAATTTCCAGCTGCGTAACAGACCTATACAAAGCCTCCAAAACTCTTCCAAAACTCAACAAACATGATTATTAACATGTATTCATCCTCATACTTCGATTATATCAAGTTCTAACCGATTAATCCACCAATTTCCAAGTTTTCTCATCAAAACCCTAAACCTAACATTCTCCAAATCATAAATCCAATCAACCAAACACATACATAATCATACACAATGTTAAGATAACAATATTTCACACCTTTACCCGATTAAATCGATTCCTAGAAGCAATCTTGAAGCTTTTCCAACTTTCCTTCTTTTCTCTTCTTTTTCTATTCTCTCCTTTTCTTTCTTCTCTTTTTCTTTCTCTTCTTTTCTAACTTTTTATTTCACTCTTTCTCACTCTCTTATATTCTTTTTCTTTCTATTTCTATTTCTCTACTCTTTCCAACCAAATATCAATTTCTCACAAAAATACCAATCCTACTAATTTCTAACTCATCACTAATTAACAAATATCCAAAATACTCTCTAATCCAATTTTACCCGAAAATTCACAAAACGGTAAAATCCCACAACATATCATATCATCACATTAATTCCTCAACATAAAATATCATCATGATAATTTCATAAATAAAACAATTATCATACAAATAAAATAAAAGACTCCACAAAAATTTGAGAAAATCAAATCGGGGCGTTACAGTAGTGGTGATAATGAATGATTGAGATTTATTCTTACATTTCTTTTTTTCACATTTTCTTACTATTAAGCATTTTCCTAATTATTTTATATTTAATAATAATAATAATAATTATTATATTTATATTAATATTAATATTAATTCAATAACTAATAAAAAACATTATCTTATCCAATAATAACTCAACCATAATCTAATAACATTAAAGATAATTAACTAAATTCTACTAACCACAAGAGAAAGAAGTAGAAAAACACCTTCAAATCTCTCTCCACTTTCTTTCTATAATTATAAATTAATTAATTATTTTATATTAGTATTCTTTAAAAATCAAAATTAATTTCATTATTAATTAATTCATATTCATATTTTCATTAACTCCCCATTCACTCAATTAACTTTCAATACTTTATTAACTTCTCACTCACTTCATTAACTTTCAATACTACTCATTAAAAATATTAATTTCCGTTATTGCCTCTTAGTTTCATTATTAATAACAATTTCATTAGTTGTTCTTTCACAAAAAAATGAAAAAGAAGAAATTTTGGTTTACATGCTATGATGAAATGGTTATTTTCCCTTTCTTCAATTTTAATCACATTGTTCTCTTTTTCTCAATTTTCATATTCAATTGTATTATTTTTCTTTGTTTATTTTCTACAAATTAGTTTTCTATTTTATAGAGAAATCAAGGAGTCTAAATATTAGTTTTTATCCTGTAATAAATTGTAGTTGTATGATCAATGAATGAAATAATTGTATATACAATTTTTACTATTTACAATATCACTCATTATGATTTTTTTTTATTGATTTTGACATGTATAAGTATATAATGAATGATATAATTGTATATAAAATTAAAATATTCTAATATATTGTTTAATTTTTCTATTTTATTTTGTTGATTTATTATATTTATTGTTTGATTCTATTTTTCTATTTCTCTCATCTTATTCTCTTTTATTCTCATTACTTTTAAGCATGACAGTTGATATTTGAAGGTCAAGTCCTTCTTGAAGGTGATCACTAGAGGAAAAGAAATAAAACAAATTAATTTAATTTTCTTACAATAGTATTTAACTATTTATTTTAATAATTCATTTTATTTTATTTATTTTTTTAATTTTTTTTAACTGCAGTATGAGAAAATGGTGAAGGAAATGATTTATCGCACAAAAGTTTCTCAAAGATGTCTACCTACTTCATTGAAAATATTTTGGAAGATATTAAGTTTAAACCAACAATACACAAATTTAATTTGAAATTCATTGAATTAAGATTAATTTAAGTTTAATTTTTTGAAAAGTTATATTATATTTTAAATAATATTTTTTGTCAACTTTATCATAAATATTAATTTAATATTACATATTCGTGCATCGCACGGGTAGACGACTAGTTATTATATTATTATAATAACTATTATTATAATAACCATAGTTTTATTATTATTATTATTATATTTTTATAACTATTATAAAATTAATAATAACTATGATTATTATATCATATGGTACCTTACCATATTTCGTATTACATTCAAGTGCACCGTATCTTACGGTGTACCTTATTTATTTCACCTCTTCTCTAATTGTTCTTATGTGTGTGACACTGTAGGATTTTGCGACGTTGACAATTATATTAAATCATGTATTTTACATAGTAACAGTGAGCGGTATCTAGCAACACATCACTGTTACCCTAGTCACAAAATTGTCATGTGATATGACAAAACCTTATGTGATATCACAAAATTGTACACACAAATAGTCACACTTAATATTTCATTAAACAAACTAGATATTCTAGAGACTTTATCATTTTGGAAAAGCAAACATAATAAAGAAATGCCTTTTATTATTAATAAATAATTTTATACAAGTACCAAAAGTATTGACCTCTAGGGCTTACACCAACAATATCCCACTAGCACTAGAGCCAATTAGGCATACCCCTAATACCCATAGATCTAGTATGACCATCATGCTTCTACTGCGCAAGAGGTTTTGTTAGTGGGTCAGCAATATTGTTAAGTGTAGTTACTCTGCATTTCTCATCGATTTATTATCTCTCTAATGAGATGATATCGCCTAAGTATGTGTTTGGATCGTTGGTGAGATCTAGACTCCTTATCTTGTGGGAGGGCAACATTGTTATCACAATAGAGATCAATAGGATCCACAATGCTAGGGATTATGCCAAGTTCACTAATGAACTTCTTGATCCAAACAGCTTCCTTTGCTGCATTTGAGGCTGCAATATACTCAACCTCGATTGTAGAATCAACAACTGTCTCTTGCTTTGAACTTTTCCAGCTTACAAAGCCACCATTTAGGCAGAACACATAACTAGATTGCTATCTGAAGTCATCCTTATCTGTCTGGAAGCTAGCATTGGTGTAACCAATTACCGCGAGATTTTTCTGACCTCCATATATCAAGAATGTATTCTTAGTCATTCTCAAGTACTTAAGGATATTCTTGACAACTATCTAGTGAGCATCAATATCAGATTGGTACCTACTTGTTGCACTTAAAGCATATGAGACATCTGGTCGAGTACATAACATGGCATACATGATAGATCCTATTGCAGATGCATATGGAATCTTATTCATGCGATCCCTTTCTTCCTTAGTTGAAGGGGATTGTGTTTTTGATAGACATAGGCCATGTTGCATAGGTATGAATCCTTTATTGGAATCATGCATATTAAAGCTTCTCAACACTTTGTCTATGTATGTACTCTGACTTAGGGCAAACAGTTTTTGTGATCTTTCACTATAGATCCCAATTCCTAATATATAGGTTGTTTCACCAAGGTCCTTCATAGAAAAGCATTTCCATAACCAAGTTTTTACTTGTTGCAAGGTAGGGATATCGTTTCCAATGAGTAATATTGTAACATGGTGGGAGAAATGACTTTCTATAAATGTTGCGGATAGCAAGAGTCGCCATCGACTTTTATTTTATCCAAGTGGAAAGGACATAAAAGAACAGGAAAAACCTATTTTTAAAAGACTTGAGTTCGGGGGGTGGGTTATATAAAGGGAAGGTGTTAGCACCATTTATATCCATGGTTATCCATGGGCTCTTAGTTACTTAGCTCACTTTAATTGTTTTTGGAAAGTGTAGTGTGTGATTAGAAATTTTCTAAGTACTTTGTAATGATCCTCGTAGGATGTATACAAAGCCTTGTTTGAAAATGTTTTGAAAATATTGTGAGGTGTGAAAAGTATTTTTGAAGAGTGAGCAAGTAACTATGAGGTACCTACCCTAGACTAAGTCATTCATGTTCTTATATGTCCTTTCAAGGGTAATACTATCCCTATTATTAAGGAATAGGTAGTCATTACCTTGGATTTGTTTAAGGGACGGGCGTAGGGTCATCGTATGGTTAATGAAGGTAACTTAAGGGGTGTCTTTAGCAATTCGTAGGGACTATCATCATTTATTCGAAGGGACAAGATCATTATTCCGTAGGCAACCACGAAGGGACTTGATCTCTTAAATTTGTAGGGACTTGATGATTTTATAAGTGAAGGGACTTTGCTTAAGACACCCCTATATTCGAGGGACTTGACCATTTAGATAAGGCAACCAAGAGGAATACCCTAGGAAGTGCAGATGGCGATCAAAGATCGACTTACGTGTGTGAATGATTTATTTATTCAGATATTTGTCTTGAATTTAATTTTCTAAGTTCAATTATTTACAGTTAGTTTTAGCACTCCCTAAATTACTAACCACGCGGTTAAATATTTACAAAGAAAATAAAGACGGAAAAATAAATCTACAAATTATTACAAGGCTTTGGCAGATACATAATAGTCGGATAAGAATAAATTATAAAGCAAGAATAATATATATAATAAAATAATAAATAAGCAATAATAATAATAATAATAATGAAGCAAAAATAATAAAGATAACAATAAAGCAATAATAATAATAAAGTAATTATAATAATAATAAAGTTAAAATAAATTAAAGAAATAACACTTAAACATTTAATTAAAAAGAAAAAGTTTAGGTTAGACAAGTTAGATTTTTTAGAAGTTATTAAAATTAATGAAAAAAAAGGGAATTAAGTTTAGAGAAAAACAATTAAAGATTACTGAGAAAACTTTTAATTATTTACACTATATGATTATTACTATTATAATAAAACACTATTAATATATAAAATATTATTGACAAAATGTTATTGAGAAAATTTTAGAGAAAAAAAATTAATTTAATATGTACAAAATAATAAAAGAGTTAGTATTTACAAAATAAAGATTTATTGTTATAAATAAGTAATAAAATAAGTTTATAAAAATAATTAGCATTTATTTACAAAAAATATAAAGATTATAGAAAAATATTAAATAATTAATTTAGTAGGTTTTCACGCCCTACATTACTAAACCACGCAGTTAATATAGGATCAATGACAGGAATTTAAATGGCAGAAAATAAATGGCAGAAAAATAAATGGCAGAAAAATAAAATGACATAAAATAAATGGCAGAAAATAAATGGCAGAAAATAAAATCTTAACTATTACAACGCTTTGGGGCAGTTACATAATAAAGATGGTGAAAAATAAAACTGAAAATATTACAAGTTAAAACTTAAAATATTACAAGGGCGAGACAATTACAGTGTATGAATAACATAAATATGAGCGAAAATAAACGTGAGCGAAAATAAGAAATAATAACAACTTTGTTAAGGTTTGAGAAAAAGTTTATGGTTTAGAGGAAATAACACGGTTAAAGTTTATGAGAAAGTTTTAAGGTTTACATGAAAAATTAAGGTTTATGAAAATTTTGAGGTTTATAAAAAAGAACTAATTAGTTAATTTTCTAAAAAATATATATAAATAAATAATGGTAATAAAAAAAATTTAGGTTTAATTTTAGGTAAACAAAGAAGTTTAAAAAAAAAATTAAATCTAACTATTAATTTACAACAAAAGAAATAATAACTAATATTATAAATTGATTATGAAATAAGTAATTATAGTAGGAAAAAAATTAAGAGGTTAGTTAATTAGAAATTAGAGAATTAAATGGATTAGAGAAAATTAGGAAAAAGAATGAAAAATCCATGTTTCTTTGTCAAAATGCGCTCAAGATTACCAACATTGTCTTCTTGACACTAAGACACGCACACATGTGAATGTACCTAATCAAACGTGAGATGTGAGAATATATGTATACCACGATAAATTTAAGTGTTAACATAACCAATAAGCATCAATATAAAGTTAGATATCAGTGTACGGAAGCCAACAAAAAATGTTTATGTATCCTAATATCAGATCGGCCGCTTACGCTACAAAATATTTTTCTTCCCTACAAAATATTTTTCTTTCTGTCTCCTTTGGTCTCTCTACTAGTAAGTATATATAGGACTAATTTAGGGTTAATAATAATGGGCTTAAGTATTTATTTTGAGACCCAATAAAATATTAATTTAAAACTAAATAAAGTTTAATAATTAAAATAGTTAAAATTAAAATAAAAACTAACAATTTTATTTATTTATTCTAGACCCAATAAAATGTTAATTTAAAACTAAATAAAGTTTAATAATTAAAATAGTTAAAATAAAAATAATAACTAATAATCCTATTTATTTATTCTAGACCCTATATAAAAATAAATAGACTCAAAAAATAAAAGTCGGGCGCCAAAGTGCTCGAAAAAATAAAATGAACATATCAAAATAATCAGCGCAAAATAAATGACTCGGAAAAAAACAGCGTTTGGTCGGATTTTGCAATAAAAATTATGACCGTTTAAACTGCTCAGACTGATCAACATATGACAAAAAATAGTCGTAAGAATATTTTTAGCATGTCAAATTAAACCACGTGAACCGCAGATTAATGTTACCGACATTTGCAAACTTAAACTTGACATTTTTTCGTTAACTATTTTTAGGCACAGTTAAAAAGTTAATTTGATCAGTCTGTTTGTAAATTCCGAGAAATTATTCCGGCTAATATTAAGACGAAAAAAAATGTTATGCTATGAAGATGATGCAAATGAATGTGAAACAAAAAGTCAGTTAGAGTTAAAAATAGAGGGAAAATTTTGGGGTACAACAGCTTCCCCTGTTCAAATTTCTGAAATCTGAGGAGTTAGATTGACATGTACGCCATTCGTGACTTGAAGGTTGAAGAGGATTGAACACAAAAGCCCAAAAATTTGCACTCGCCGGTGCGCGGAATGATACTGTTGGTTGGGTGTGATGCTTGAATGGGCTTAAAGATGCCATTCGGAGAAAAAGTCTTCAGATATGTTTCCTTGAGAGGGAAGCAATCCCAAATATGAAGATAACTTTTTGGGAAGAATAAACAAACGGTCCAAAAATGAGATTACCTTCAGGAAGAATAAACAATGGCCCGAGGTAACAAGATAACCTTTGGGAAGAATAAACGACGGTCCAAGGTATCAACATGGCTTTTGGGAAGAATAAACGACGCCCCAAAAATGAGATTAGCTTCGGGAAGAATAAACGACGGCCTGCGGTAACAAGATAACCTTTGGGAAGAATAAACGACGGTCCAAGGTATCAACATGGCTTTTGGGAAGAATAAACGACGGCCCAAAAATGAGATTACCTCCGGGAAGAATAAACGACGGCCCGAGGTAACAAGATAACCTTTGGGAAGAATAAACGACGACCCAAGGTATCAACATGGCTTTTGGGAAGAATAAACGACGGCCCAAAATGAAATTACCTTCGGGAAGAATAAACGACGGCCCGAGGTAACAAGATAACCTTTGGGAAAAATAAACGACGGCCCAAGGTATCAACATGGCTTTTGGGAAGAATAAACGACGACCCAAAATGAGATAACCTTTGGGAAGAATAAACGACGGCCCGGGGTAACAAGATAATCTTTGGGAAGAATAAACGACGGTCCAAGGTATCAACATGGCTTTTGGGAAGAATAAACGACGGCCCAAAATGAGATAACCTTCGGGAAGAATAAACGACGGCCCGAGGTAACAAGATAACCTTTGGGAAAAATAAACGACGGCCCAAGGTCTCAAAATATCTTTTGGGAAGAATAAACGACGACCCAAAATGAGATAACCTTCGGGAAGAATAAACGACGGCCCGAGGTGATAAGATAACCTTTGGGAAGAATAAACAACGGCGCAAGGTATCAATATGACTTTTGGGAAGAATAAACGACGGCCCAAAATGAGATAACTTTAAGGAAGAATAAACGACGACCCGAGATAACAAGATAACCTTTGGAAAGAATAAACAACGGCTCAAGGTAAGTTGTTGATGAAGTTTGCCTGCTGGAGAATTAACCTGAAAAACAAGGTTATTTTGGTGCAAATATAATGATATATATAACAATCTGCAAGATAATATTTTATGAGAATGCCTATGATATGATGTATGTACGAATGAATTATGTAGGAAAGCTGATCAGTAGCTTCATATAACAACTGCTGGCTGGGGAAAATAAATCCCGATTTGTTGCTGAGGAGCATGAAGACTTCGTTCCCATCTTGTTTAAGAATATCGTACTTAGAACCTCTCGTTTTCGTTCGTCATACTTCTTATTGAAGGATTAAGTTCCTGAATATCCTGACTGAGGATAAAAGAGATGGACATAGATCTGGGAGACCTATTCGGTTAAATATCAACTGCTTGAAGACTTCGTAGAGTTGGAAGTATAAGATATTACTTGAAGTACTCCGTAAAGATATCCGTAAAGATTAATCTGTGGGGATGAACCGGCGAAGATTCGTTGAATTCCTACCTCCGTTCGTCCTTAGTAAATGCTATTGTTGCATTTCATGCATTTATGGTAAACATCAATTATTTTCAAAGGCATATATACGGACATTTCTCGCTTTAGTAAAAAGGGGAAAATAAATCTGGATTCAGAAAATAATTCTTCCTTGAATAAAGAGGGAAAAGTAAACCTGAACTTGAAAACATAAACGTTTCAACTTTGAGAGTGTATAACCAATTGGATTTAGAGCTTCTAAGGTTCTTAACTTTCCTGAATAATTTCCCAGAGATTCTCATGGCTAGATCCGAAGACATGATACTGACACCATTTGATACTACTGACATAGACAGTTAATTTCCACAATGGCTTCTACTGAGAATTAAATATCAAGGTAATACAATGAGAGGAACGTTCCTTCAAATTTTGATGGACCATATATGCTCCGAGTATTAGATTTGGAAAGAGATTGTTGCCCCTTGGTTGAGGATGAATTGTCTCATATTGGAAGTATTTGAATGGAGCTACCTCAAGAGAAATAAGCAGAATGCCCCACAATAATATGCCCCTGGCATCGTGAACTCTGTAATGTTACCCTTGGTAATTCAGATAGATGAAGAGAACTACCCCGGGCTATTAAGCATTGTTGAATCTGGACCTGATTTCCCCAAATGAATTGAACAGTAACTTGGTATGCCCCCTTGATTGGGAAACAGTGACTATGCCCCTTGTATACATTGGCTTTGATCCAGGAATCAACTTTGTCTATCAGAAGCACTTTGGTTTATTGAACATTCATCCTGTAAGCTCCTCTGTGTGTCAAACACTTAGTTATATGTAAACAATGATATTTAAAAAATGCAACACATCACTGCTACCCAAGTCACAAAATTGTCATGTGATATGACAAAACCTTTTATGATAGTATTTGTGTGTACAATTACCCGTTTGCCCTTATGTCTATATTGAACACAAGGCATATACCGTGTCATCCATGTTCAGTTCAATATCGAGCCCTTAGACATTTATCCTGTTATGCATGATGAGCAAATTCCATCTAGGCTACTCATGTCCCTCAGCATGCTTTATGAAGTACCCATCAACTGTCTTTATGATCATCCAATTACGGACAACGTTTGATTAACAATAAAGTACTTGACTCTACATCTAGTGTCCATAGTAATTTCAGGTCGAAGGGTGGTATACACCACTATCATCACGAGAGTAACTTATGACACTTTGCATAACATTCAATGTAGTACTCTCATAGTGGGTCAATCCAGTATAAATATTACTTCTAATATTCATACCTATGTCAAAACTTGATAACTCCTTATCCATGATCCATGAGATGTGATCATCAGTCTATCTACATAAAAGTCTTAATGCTTTAAGGTTATCCCATTTCACATTAAAGCTCGACTATGGATGCTTTAAGAATAATGTCCTCATGTTTAATGAAATCTCATGATTAATTCACACTTAATATTTCATTAAACGAACTAGATATTCTAGGGACTTTATCATTTTGGAATAACAAACATAATAAAGAAATGTCTTTTATTATTAATAAATAATTCTATACAAGTACCAAAAGTATTGACCTCTAGAGCTTATACCAACAAAAATATAGTTTGTGATGAATGAATGTGTGGAAATTCTATAGTTGTTTGTTTGCTTGATCAAATCTTTACTATTGTCACTGTAATTATAGTTGACAGTTTGTGCTTGATCACCTTTTGCAGCTACTGATAGCTATATCCACAATAGATGACTTGAACTACCCAGAAAAGACCGACACATACTGCATCATATGTATTCTCCGCATGTTGGAAGGTTTGTGCCTATCTTAATGTTAGCAGATTCTCATTTCTCCTTCTTTAATTTCATTATCGAAGTTGAAAGATTAACAATTGAAATTTTCTTATTTCAACGATAGTTGGCAGGTTGTAAAGTTTAAAAACGGAAATTTCTCGTGCTTTGATGTCAATGTTATGAATAGAGATTGAGTGTAAACTTGCAGATTGGTGTGAACTTGCAGATTGTATAACTTATAATAAATTGTATAAAACACGAAGTGAGTTTTTATTATTTTGTAGATTTGTTATAACAGTAATTGCATATTGTTACTGAATGTTGGTTTTCATGTGGTTCGAGTTCGGGCTTTTGCTCATCAGTTGTTTGTTGTTGATTGTTTCTGATGTGCATTTGGAGTGGTAATTGGGGGCGTCAAATTTTGGAGGAGCTACTGTGTGGAGTTGTTTCTGGTGGGGTCTGTCAGCCAGATTCAAGTGTTCTAAGATTTTCATATAATGGTTTTTAATTATCTAAGTGTGTACATTTCCCTTGATTTTTCTGCAAAACCACTATGTACATCTATATACACATTCCTATAATGGTTTTGTCTTAAAATTTAATTTGTTTCGTATGGAGTTCCCTTCCCATTTAACATAGTTTGTGATAGGGCTGAGTACAACCAAGTTTTTAAGATTTTCATCAATTATAAATAAATGAATGATTTAAAATATATTTATTACATATTTAAATACATTTAAATATAATAATTTGTATAATTAATGAAAAGAAAAGAGAATATATAAAAAATGTGTGTTGTTATTAATGTTATTAAAATTTATATAACTAAAACAAAATGACATGATTATTTACGAGAAAAACTAAAAAAATATTTTTAATTTAAATTTATCGTTTAATAAAAATAAAAATATTAAAGTATTAAAATAATTTAAGCACTTTTGTTTTTTTTTCTTGTATGATATTAATTTTTTCTTATTTCAACAAAAAATGTTATTCTTGATTTTTTTTACTTTTTTCATAAGATAGTTGGTGACGTATCCGCGATCTACATCAAAACTTGTGCAGACATATATGTGAGCACATGGCTTACTAGGTCAAAATCTGTGTGAACGCACGAATAACATACATGTATCGTGTGAACACACGAGTAATCAGACCAAATTTATGTGAATGTATGAGTAATACACCAGTATCGTGTGAATACGGGTAACCAGATCAAAATTCATGTGATATCACGAGTTATTTTTTTGTACAATTAAACAAAATAAAAATAAATATATTTTGATATTTTCTAGTTATTTCAATTTTTATAATAAACTGGTGACAATTTTGCGATCCACACCAGAAGTCGTGCGGACGAGTAACAAATTAGTAACGTCCGAACGCACGGGTAACCATGTCAAATTTTGTATGAACGTACGGGTAACAAGGCCAAAATCCTTGTGAACGCACGGGTAACCACAATTGTGCCCGTGCGGACGCACGAATAACATATCAGTAACGTGTGAACATACGGGTAATCGTACCAAAATTCGTGCGAATCGCACGAGTTTTTACTTTTTGTGTATATTTATAGAAGAAAAAAAATAAAAAAAATTATGTTAGTTGAATTATTGACTTTTCATTTATTATAACTCTATCGAGAAACAATAACGCATTGAGTTTTATCATTATCCTTCATTCTAAGTGTTTTGTTCTCCTTTCTCATTCTCTTTATTTATAACATGTTTGGAACAAAATATAGTAGCATTTGCTTATAATTAATAATTTGATTTCTATTTGAAGGTGTGGTCACTGTAAGCAGCTTGTGTGGTTACTGGAAGTTTGAATACAAAGTGGAACATGTAATTTGAATGAGGTGGCAACCAGGATCAAATCCTAATTGCACATTATGCAACAACATCTAATTTAAATTTTTTATTCTTCTATTTTGGATCATTATTTTACATGTTTGACATGTGTTCTAAGGTTTTTTTTGTGATAAATATATTAAATTTGATACTTTTCTATTCCAAAAAATGATTTTTTATTGATTTTTAAGTAATAATTTATTATGAGGTGAGGAATATTTTTGCTCGATATTATAAGTCTTTTGAAAAATACAAGTTGTTTTGACAATAAAGTTTATTAAATGATACAATTTCTTTTTTTTTCTTTCTTTCAATGCCTAACAAAAGTTCTACCGAAGAACGTATATGATATCGGATAATGATATTAGGTTGTTTTAGTCATATACATTTGGTTCTTGGAAATTGTATTATTTGAGTAATTAAAATTTATGCTAATTAATTCATGTAAATGTACATTATTTTTTTTCATGAATCATAATGTTCTTTCCTGATTACATTTTTTGGTGTTTGTTGCAGCAGTCGTTGGTTTTAATCTATCTCACGAAATATGTGTTTAATAGTTTTTCTTAACCATAGTTGTTTTTAAAAATTTATACAATTATCTTTCAGTCCAGTTTTAATTTTTTCTTTTTTTTTTCCGATAAAATTTTGATATTTTCTAATTTGTTTGAATTTTTATGACAAACTGGTGATAATTCTGTGGTCCATATCGGTACTCGTGTGAACGTACGAATATCTCAATAGTTCTAGAATAAAAAATATATACAAATATATCCAAATCTAGTGAATTTTAAATCCGATAAAATGGTGTGAGTTTCTAATACGATGAAGTAGATGTAGACCTATAAAATTAATATTTTAAGTGAGTAAACGAGTGAAAGAGTAATTTGAATGAGTGAATGAGAGAGAACACATGAAATTCTGTATATTATTATAATATAGTGACATTCCGATATGATTGAGAGTCATATACGAGATAAAGAATTGTAATGAGTGCTTCAATAACGTATACTCATCGTAATTGAATTTTACTATCCTTTAGTTTGTAATCATACCAGAAAAACTCAAACTCAAATTTGTAAATTCGCCGTGTGAAAGTGAGAGATATTTTACTCTTATAAATATCAAATAATTATAAAGTTGAGCATATAAAAATAAAAAGAGTTAATTTGAAAGAGCATATTCATTTTTGTAATACACTTCAAGCTACCTTAATTATGAACAAAGGTATTACAAAGTTCCACATCCATCCCCATCATATAGAGCTTTTCAATCCCCTCCCCTCCATTTTCATTTTTTGGAATGAAAAAAAGAAGTAAAAGACAAATATGAAGCTAGACTTTAATGTACATATAGATACATCCAAAGGATACATATAGAAGCATATAATAAGTTTTACCCTACGTGGTAACTAACAAGTGTCTTAAATTCTAATTTGCAACATAAACTAATATTTTAAGTATATGCTTTCCATCACAAACTCCTAGCCAACATTTCTTGATACCTCCTACAAGACTCCTCCATTTCAACCTTGAATTTCTCATGACAATTTGCAATGAACATTTCTGCCAACCTATCAACATCCTTAATAATCCCCTCATCCTTCTCACCCCCCTTATTTCCATCAGCATCAATATCATTACTCTCCTCAAGCCATTGCAAATATCCTGCAAGCTCAGAGTCATGACAACAATCACGACTCTGAACTTGCTCACCTAAAGTTAGAGCTTTAGGCAACCCTTCGTAAACTCGAGATGGAACCGGCATAACATGAGAATTAGATCTTGAAGACCAATTATAGTGAAGTCTAAATGACCCCATAATAATCTTTTTTCTCGTGTTACAATGTTTTCTATTTGAAGGATAAGAGAAGTTATTGGATTTTTTGTTCCTAAGAATGTTAACCAAAGTAGATTTGACTTTGGATAGTGCACGAATAATACGGCACATGCTAGAAACTATGAGAGTGTGGATAAGTTTTTTGATCTTTGTTGAGGTAAAAGCTAAAGATGGAGAAGAAGAAGATTTTGAGATATTGAAATTAGAAGGGATAGACATTATGAGAATCGAGTGCTTTTTGTGATTGGATCGATGTGAAATTTAAATGAGATTTTAAACTAAGCTTTGTTACTAATTTGCCCCTTGACTTTTGTTTATTTACAGAATATGCCATTGGGGAACTTTGGTGGAAAATTCAAACCATGTGATTTTCTTTTGTTTGTATTACGAAGGGATGAGTTAACAACACTTTGTTCTTGTTGGTTTAAAAAAATGTATGGTTTATCATTTTGGAACGTCATGCACATTTGACTCTAATTAATTACTAACTTCATTTTCTATTAATTATTAAAAGTACACTAAGATTATGGTTCCTTCAAAAGCATATTGCTTTTGGTTTAATGATTAATATACACTACTCTTTCTGTCTCATAGAAGTATTATATTTAAACAATGTGTGATATTTTAAAAAAACAATTAAATATATTAATATTAATGATAAAATTGATATTATTTTCTTGAACACCCTTATTATTATAATTAATAGAATATCTGAATAATATAAAAATTAATAAAAAGAAGTATAATAAAAAAAAATTGATATTGTAAAAAGATAATTACTTTGAAACACAAAAATAAAATAAAATACAAATAAGATATTTTTTAAAGAACAAAAAAGAGAATTATATTAAACTAAGGCATCATGAATTCCCAAAAAGGAATACATAACAAATTGTTCCACTCGATATAAAAATCTCAATTGATACCAATAATTATCTTATTGACACACTGAATAAATCCACTAAACAAGTATCAATTAGACAAACAAAACTAAGACCACCTAAAATCAGCAACCAGCAACTAGAGAGACATTTCAACTATGCTACAATGTATAAATCAACTAACAGATATAGATCACCACAATTGAATAATTTCGTAGCATCACCGAAGAAATAAAAAACCTCAAAAACCAGCCTAAACTACACCTGAAACAGAACTGCAAACAAAATACATTGTTGGATAATAGAACAAACAATTCAGTAAGGTGAGCCGACATAGGAATGCGTAGCTATGACAAGTTCGATCATAATTCAACATCAACAACTCCTAATTTGATTAGAATCCAAAGCTTAAGACAGTTGCACAAATAACATAACCCAAGCAAAACACAACATGTAAATTGCATCAGTGTCATACCCTAAATTTTGAACCAAAGATCCCACATCATTTTCATCTATTTAACATCAATTGCATACACTTTTTAAACATTACTAACCCATTCGAGAAGACCAAAGTTTGTTTTTTTGTCTTGTACTTACAATGAACTAGGGTTTTGAGCTTCATAAGAAGATTCAAGCAAAGGATCAGTCAAGAATTAGTATGGTATTCAACTCACCAAGCTCCTCTATCATCCATAGAAGTCAAGAGGTCTTCAATATCAAAAGTCAAGCACATGATTGCACAATCTCAAGTGGATCAAGCCTTAAGATCACCAGTGTCACCAAATTAGGGTTTTGACTAATCGGGGCTCCAAAAGTGAAAATTTCATCTGGACATGAGCCAATAAATTAGGACATGGATAAAGTAGCTGATATACACCTTTGAAGTCCATTCACAATTTTAAAATAGCCTCAGAGGATGCATTGGTCAAAAATCAGGAATCAGGGTTTCACAGTGTAAAATCCATCTGAGGCCAAAAGTCAAAGTTTGACTTTTTGGATAAAAATGTTCATCATGGCCTATAATACAAGAAAATATGGCCCCTTGATGCATTTGAGCAAAGAATAATCAAGAAATCAAGGTTACTTCTAAAAAGGGCAATCTTAGAAATTTGGAAATGTTTTCTAAGTTATACAGAAAAAGTGTTGAAGTACCTAACTTCCAAAGGTTATAACTTGCAAACCAAGCAACAAGAAATTTTGATCCAATGCTCAAATAATATATCTTGTTACATAATACAAGATTGTTAACTACATCACATTCCAAATCTTAATGGATTTTAAGTTATGGATTGTCAAAAATCATTAAAATAGGAATCACACTTTGACACTTACTAAAATTCTGCCTAAGTGCAAATGTTTTGCCAAAATCAGTTTGGATCACAACTTGCCATACACGATTTTTGAGCAAGTGCAATTTTGCTGAGCCAATTAGATGTGATCAGTTTGAGTCATAGCAAACCTACAAAACCAGACCAAGAGATCAAAAGATATTTCATTTGGAGTTAATGGCTTTTTCCACACAATGCCTTGAATTCAAAGGCATTTATGTGCAATAGTGAGGAATGTGGAATTGGTCAATTGATAGCTGAGCTATTTGGAGAAGCTAATGTACCTTAATAAGCAAGTAATGTCACGCTTCCAAGACCATTGAACCAAGCTTTAATCCTTCAATATGTAACTATTCATCCAAGGAAAACCTTCTCTCTATAAATAGAGATCATATTTGATCAGATAACACACACCAAAACATAGAAATTCATGTCATCTTTGATTTCACTCTCATGAACCAGAATTTACTTCTCTGGCAAGTAAGGTTCAAATTTTTTAATAGGAAACAATTTAGTCCAAACCAATGATCCTAACACCACACATATCATATAGAAGTTGTCCAAACACTTCTCCATCACCTGTAACACCAAAATCACAAACCTCAAAATCACACTCAAGCTAAATTGCAGTTGAGGTACCACAAAGAGTTCTAGGTTTTTTCAAATCATTCCAAGCTTCTCAACACACTATATAAGGTCCAGTGAAGCCGTCCAAATCATCACATAACATCTGTAACACCTCTATCATAGAATTCAATTTCTTTTTGTAGAGGTAAGCCTAAACTCTTCAAACTCTATATTACATGCATCATAAATTTATTTTCAAGTTACTAACTTGTTTCTGGTAGTTCATAGAGTGTTTCCCTCAATCAATTGCCATTTTTGTTGCTTGTACAAGATTTCATGTTGTTTATGCAAACATTAGGGTTCATCTGTTCATCATGTGATAATTTAAAAGAAATAAAATTAAATGGTATCATCGTGTTCCTTGATCCAAAAAGAGAAAAAATGATGTTTACATCGTGCAATTTCATTGAGAAACGAGTGAGATAGGGATGATTTTGCATCTGTCTTGCACGAGGAAGAAGATGAAGTTATTCACGCATTATTTCAAATATTTGAATTTTTCGATTTTTGAATTATTTTTGAATTGATTTCAAAAATTAATTTCTCTTTCAATTTTAAACATTTTTTATTAGTTCTTTTTTTTCAAAATTCACAAATATTTTTAAATATTTTATTCCATAAAAAAAATTATTCATTTAATATATTTTGGATTTTTGTAAAGAATTTCCCTTTTATTTGTTTTTAAACATTTTAAATAAATATTTCTCTTGATTTTTCAAAACTAATTGAATTTCAAGACATCATGTGAATAATACATTAACTTACAAACATTAACCCAACTTCACAACATGCTTATTGAATATCTTTGTTAAATTTTATCATTTTATTTGATTTTTCTTTGAAAAATATACTTTAAAATTGAAATTAGGGTTTCTTGTTTTTTCAAATCCTCAAATTTTATTCATTTAATTTGGGCCTCTTTCTAGAGTGTAAGACCCAACCTTTTTTATTTTCAAATTAAATTTGTCCCTCTAATGTAGTATAAGTTCCGATGTGATTTTCAAAATAACGGTGTGATCATTATTTTTCAAGTGGGCATCTCCTTGAGTTGTAATCCCCATCTATTGTGAAAAATACTCTTTAGGCCTCTAATAGAGTGTAAGACCCAACCCATATGTATATAAATAAATTATATGGGCCTCTGTTCCATTTCAGTTTCAAAATCTCGGTGCGATCATCATTTTCAAAATAATTCATTTGGGCCTCTCCTTGACTTGCAAGCCCCAACTTTTTGTACATAAATTTTGTTTAAAAAAATAATCTTTTGGGCTTCTCTTTGATTTAAGTTCCATTTCCTTTTCAAAATCATTACCCTTCTTTTGGTTCTAAGAGGGGGATTATTCTCGGTGAAACTGCTCTTAGACCAATTGGGCCTCTCTTAGGAGTTATAAGCCCTAAATTCTTTTCAAAACTCAAATGTTTTAACATCTTTCCCATTCTATCATATTTTCAAATCTTCTATCTATTTCAAAATCATTTCTTAATTCAACTCTTCAATTGTCAATCATCTCTTCAATCATCTGGGCCTCTCTTTGAGCTATAAGCCTCATCAATTTCATCAATCTTATCAATCTTCAAATTCAAAATTCCATTTCAAAGTTTATTTAAAAACCTTCTTCAATTTCTCATCAATCAATCTTAAAATACATCAATCAAATCACAATACATTTGGGCCTCTCTCTGAGTTGTAAGCCCCAAATCTCTTTTCAATTCAATGCATACATGTTTATATATTTGGTCTAGGGGTGTGCATGGTTGGTTAGTTTTAGAAACCAAACCATAACCATTTTTAAACCATTTAAATTGTTTGGATTTATAACCAAAACCACAATTTAATCAAAACTGGTTATAAAACCAGTTATAAATTTTGTTATGATTATATCCGATTTAAAAAAAAAATCCAGTTTTAAAAAAAAATAGAAAATATATATATATTTTTTATTTTGAAAATTTAAAAATTTAGATTTTGGATAATAACCGGATTATAATTGAATCCAAAAAAATTTGAGCGGTTAATAACCATTTAATTATATCCGGATTATATGAATGAATAACCAAAACCATTAAAAACTAAACCGGTTAATAACCATTCAGTTATATCCGGATATTTAAAACGGATTTGGATTTGGTTATGGATTTGGGTCTTACACTTAGATATCTTGCACACCCCTAATATGTTCATATATTTGTATATATACTTGTCCAAATTTGTTTAAGTTTCTCTTAGCATTTCATTCATCCTATGTTTAGATTTAGATTAAACACTTGGATCCTTTCCTATTGCACCTTAGTTTAGACAACTAGTTTCCACATGGGAAACTTCCCCAATACAATCTAGCCTCCTTTTGGGCTTAATCAATATGGACATATAAAGGGAATTATTCCCGGTGAATCTCTTCTTAATATTTTTAATAGGACTTTCTTTTTAGTTTATAACTTTATCTACAAAATAATTCATTTCCCCATAGAAGATTAATTCCCAGTGAAACTTCTCTTGAATTTATTTTTAACCTTTGAACAATTTTATACATAAAGAGTTAATTCCTGGTGAAACCTTTCTTGATCTTTTCTCAGCCTCCTCTTGGGCTTCATACAAGGACCAACAGACCTCTTAAAGGTTCCCCTCAACCTCCTCTTGGGTTTTGTACAAGGACACTCAGGCTTCTTATACATTCCCACCCTCCTATTGGACTTTGTACAAGGACCCTAAGGCTTCCTAAAAGCATATGATAGATCTTAGTTACCCATCACCATAGATCCTCAGAAGCATCAAAACCTGTAGGACTTTTCACCATCTCTCCAACCTAGAGTTCATCAAACCCTCTAAATCACCTATAAAGATAGCCTCCTCTTGGGCTTTGTGCAATGATTTCCCACAATGGCCAGCCTCCTCTTAGGATTTATACAAGGAACCACAGGTTTCCTAAAAGAATAAGATAGATCTTAGTCATCCCTATCAACCATATATGGAATCTCCCTAGAAGAACCAAAATCTAAGGATAGCCTCCTAAACCTTAATGGATCAAATACACTTCTCTTGGGATTTGTATAGTGGTTTCCCCTAATCAGAGTTAAAATTTATAGGGTATCCTCAATCATCAACAAGAATTATTTTTCTCCTATAAATTCCTATAGAGGCTAGTGTAACACCCCAATTCTACCCGACGGAAATTCATAAATCAAAGTATAAAACATCAACTTATAAACAGGTGCCACATTTTCAACTTTAAAACAACAACAACATATTAATCACACATACACGTTGATACATAACACTTCAACTTTCGGTTGACAATTAACAACGTATTTATTCTTTAAAAGAAACAACTTTTATTTCTAAACAACATATTCACCATTTCAACTTGATTGTCATAATAACTTTATTCAACTTGTAGAGCATACTCAAAAAACTTAACATCTTAATCAATACAACTGTTACATTCATCTACAAAAGGATAACAACATTAATACAACAAGTGTCAACCCCCCGAGTGTTACGTATCAGAGAAACAACACTGACTCAAATCTACTAGGATAATAGCTCTACTCTGGATACCTGCACGTTACCAACATAGGGGCAACATTCAAACAGAAGGGGTAAGATATCAACTAGTATAAATAGTGTATGATAAACTGTATATTAGATCAGAACCATACGATTTCACCACTTTATAACAACTACTATGTGTCGCTCCCGCCAAATGACACCCAAGGTCAGAAGGGGTACAGACGCGAACGGTCGGCGAAAAGAAAGATGAGAACACACAGGGGTGAACTCAAGAGAAAAGAATAGAGTCGCCAGCTAGGCATTTTTATCCCGAAGGAAAGGTAATGCTGCATAAACCTAAGAAAAGATATGGATAAGACGGTCGCGAACCAGAGAGACTGAGAAAGGGGGTTGGTTACAACCTGGGAAGGTATTAGCACCCAGATTGTCCGTCGTACTCGACGGGATCCATGCTTAAAAGATTTGTGTTTTAAAGGGGTGGTGTCAGTGCAATCTGTGTATCAAAGCTGGAAAGAATGCAAGTGTCAGTGTAAAAGAAAAGTGAAGTGTATAAGAGAAGTGTCAGTGTAAGAACAAGAATGAAATGCTCAAGATTATGAGGCTTAAAGAATAATGTTGGAAAGAGGGGGAATATACAGAGACTTTTGTTCGATAACTGTTAAGTTATGCCTACGTATCCTCTCGTGCAATGAGGAAGTCAGAACACCGTAGTTCGACTCAAAGAGACTGAAAGATGAATTGACTTGTGAACTGCTTACTTTTCTATGCTCAAGTGTATGACCTGTCTGGCTCAGGTGCAAACTGTCTTGCATTAGACGGAAGAAGCGAGTTCTCGTTTGTGAGTGAATGAGATGAGAAAAGAATCCCGGAGGAGACGATTATTATCTGTTTTTGTGTTTTCAGTCTTTTATTGCTTTTGAAAGTGTGTTATAAGTTAATGAGCTTAAGCCTAAACCAAAGGGTTAGTAAACTCATCACATCCTCCCTCTTATTAGGGGTAATGAGAATACCTTAAGTGTGAAGTCAGCATCTCACACTTAATTGCCATGATGTAGGATTAAGATCATTAGCCTACTTGTAATTATTTAGATGTTTTGGTTGTTTTTGTTTAGTGTTGAGTAATGAGATTAAGCCATAATCAGGGATTAAACAGACTCATTACACCATCCTAATAGAAGGATAATAGATGAGAATGTTTAAGCTGAGGAAAGCTCCTCAACTTAATCCATGATTAGGGATTAACCTCATGACAAAACAAAGCCTTTATTAAGTGTATTTTAGTTAATGATAAGATGAAGAAATGATTTTTATGGTTTGTAAGACAACTTGAGGGGGACTTGTCCATTAACACTAGGGTTAGTCCTTCTTGACCAATTAAGGAAGAATTAGAACCCTAATGCAAGGCCCAAGTTACAAGCTGGATGTCTTGATGATTATTAAGTGGATTGATTAAAGGATTTAAACACATTAAGGGTTTAAAACTTAGGATTAAAGTTATACACTCCATCCTAATAGAAGGATGCAAGCATAAGCTTAATCACAAAGCCTTAAAACCTTTAGGGTTTAGTCCCTGATTATGAGATGAGAAGAGAGGACTCAATGATGACACAAAGGTAAAAGCTAAGTGGGGGACTAATCAAACCCTAATTGTTATCATGCTTGGAAGTCCTTGGGTTTATGAGGCTTAAGAAAGAAATCTTCAAGGAACCACCAAGGAGAGAAGCAGATGAGAGGAGCAAAGAGAAGCAAAACAACTTGCTTCACTTAAGAAGACAAGTTGCTTGAAGAAAGAAAGTAAGATGAACAAGAATGAGCAAGCTCAATCCAAAGCACAAGACAAAATGCAGCGATGGTGCATAAGAGAGATGAAAAGAGATTGTGAGAAGTGAAGGCAAATCCACTTCTCAAAACAACTTACCACCTGAAAAGTTAGCAAAAGAAATGAAATGTAATGCAAATGAGATGAAATGTGATGATGCAAACCAAAACCAGAAGCATGAGTATGATGTTAATGATGCTAAGAGATGATGCAAACATGAGGCAAGGCATTAGAATGATCATACAAACATATGGATGCAAGAGAAGTATGCTTTGAACCATGAATGTTCATGAAAAGTTATGGAATGCAAAAGACATATAACATGGCAAATGCAAGATGCAATGATCAAACATTGTATAATATGTCTTAAGATGTATTATGAAATCAAATGGATGCACAAAATGTCATGGAAAGTCATGATATGCAAACAAATGGAAGATGGATGCAAAGGAAGTCATGAATTAGGGTTATATGCAACATACAAAGCAAAAATCCAAAACCAGAAGCAAACATCATGATAAAAATTTGAAAATGCAATCAAAGGAACCCTAAACCTATACAAACTCACTGCCCAAAGGACGGGATCCAACTCTTAACCTATTGAGAGTTATGAATTTCCTAAGATTTCTAGGGTTTTAAGGTACCTTGTCAAGAAAAATGCAAAAAAAAATAAAAATGCAAGATCAATTCATGCCAATTTTATCTTATAAACTACATGTTATGCAAGATGCAATGCAAAAAGAATCATGATCCAACTCTCAAAGGTTAGACAGAAATGAATTTTTGAAGTTTGAAGCAAAATAATGCCTTGAAATGAAATTAAATCCAAAAAAAATTATCAAAAGGCATCAAGAACAAAAAAGAAATTTGGTTTGAGAGTTGGATAATGTTTCTAAATGTTTTTAAATGTTACATGAATTTTTTTGTGATTTTTAAATACCTAAAAGTATTTTTAATTAATTAATTTTCATTAACTAATTAAAAATAATCTTTTAAATGATTTAAAAATAATTTTTAATGCAAAAAATAAAAATAAAAATATTTTTGTGTTCCGAAAAATAATGAAAATCTTGACAAAAATTTTCATAATTTTTAAACATTTTTTGCTATTTTAAATAATTCGTGCAAAATAAATCAAAACAAATGAAAATAAAATGAATTTTAAATGAAAAATAGGAAAGTCAGCCAATCCAATGGATGAGATTCAAACTCACAGGGGCGGGAATTGACTACGCGCGCTAATGGACGGCCAGAATTCAAACTGGCCTAATTATGATTAAGCCCTAATCCAAAACCCTAATTACTCTCAGATGACCGGAACAGTGTTCCGGTCATCTTCTCCGGCAAGGTCCTCACTCAATCTCTCTTAATACGCCATGAAACTTCACAAATCTCTCCAGAATCAATCATTAGACCACTCTAAACAAGAATCCAGCAATCAAAATCATTTATTTTTACTCAAACTCAAGAATCAAAACAAAAAGCATTTCACGTGCAAAGTTTCAGAACAAGCATACAACCTCAAAACTCAATCATTTTCAAAAATAAAAGGTTCAGTGAACTCAGGGAAGCATGTAGATCATTTTAGAAACAAGAAATAAGAGTTCTGGAAAAATGAATTTCCATGGCTACCTGAATCGAAGCTTTCAACCCAAGAGCTTTCTGCTTGCCTCTTTGCCTCAAAATGATCCCAATGGTCCTCTTGATGAAGTTATGAAGCTTGGTTGGAGTTTATAATGGTTGGTTTGTGAGTTTGCAGAAGTTCTGTTCAGTGAGGGGTGAGGATCATGTTTCTGATTGAGGAAGTTTCAGGGATGAATGAGGGTATGGAAATGATCAGGGGAGTGTGCTGATTGATTCTATGGAGTTTGTTTCTATGTTTGATGCTTGTATGGTGAGTTTCGAAGGAAGTTGCATAAGAGGTGGAAAATGAGAATGCTGGCTTGGAGAGTGTTTCAGGCCTGAGTGTGTGGTGTGTTGAGCTGCTTTTGGTCCATGTATCAAGTGGTGATAGGTCAGAGAGTTGTTGGTGGCCTATGGTGATTGGTATGGGTCTTTTTCAAAAAAGTCAAGCTTTGTGTAAGAGAGGTATGGGCTCATGGCTAGCCAAGGACAAGAGGGGTGTCCTGCGCAGCAAGAAGTGTGGAGAGCCCTAGGATCAGTTTTGAAGTCAGCCAGCACATGGATTAGGGTTTGAGTGAGGTTTTGCAACTTTGTTCATTTTTGGCCCTTTTGAAGTTTCTTGATCCACAAGTCATAAAAATGAGCAAACTCTTGATGCAATCTGACTTTTAGACATTGGTTCATGTTTGTGTGAAGTTTAGAAGTCACTTTGAGGTCTCAATTTGCCTTGGCAAGTGATTTTGCAACTTTGCCTCTTTGGTGCATAACTTGAAATTATGTGATTTTGGCCAACTTTGACAAGCCATAACTTTTGATCCAAAATGAATTAGAACAAGTTCTTGTACTTTTTGAAAAGGGAATGATCCATTCTACAACTTTCATGACCAAAGTTTTCCCATTTGAGGCATTTTTGAATCAAAAACCAAGGGTTGAAAAAGTTTCCCAAAATGGCAAGTTTCCATTACAAGTCATTTTCCCAAAAAGTCAACTTTGCAAATGGCTTGAAATTCTTCAATTTTGTGAACTTCTAACATCTTCCATGATCAAATAAAGATCATACATAATCAAAATGATGAAGAACACCCTTTGGTTGGGTCATTGAGGGCCTCAGATGCCCTGATTTTGCACTGACTTGCTCAAAAAGTCAACTCTTGATCAGATGACTTCCCCATTGAATTTCTTCATGAAAATTGATATGCATGATCCCCAGAGACCAATAGAAACAAGAATGACCAAAAAATTTGGAGTTATGGCCTTTGAAACCAAAACCCTAATTCTAGGTCATCTGTGCAGTTAAACTTGGCTCTGCTTCCATGCCATCCTCAGTTCTTGTGATTTTTTGACATTCTTGACTTTGAGAGGATATAATTTGATGCTTGAACATACATGGACCCCTTTGAAGTGTTTGAAGACATTTGGAATGGCTCAAATGGCTCTTGGATTGTTCAGATCACAAACCCTAGATGCAGATGACTTTGAACCAATGCAATGAAGCAAAAAATGCAATATGAGATGCTATGATTGAATTTATGCATATGAAAAGATCAAAAGCCATGGTGTGGATGGGTGAGGGCAAATTTGGGGTGTTTACAGCTGCCCCTATTCAAACATGAGTTAGCTGTGCAGGATGTAAGCAACGGCTTAACAGTCAAACAAGATAACTTATGGTTGAATACCAAAGACAGTCCAAAATTTGTACTCACAGAATGAAGAAGAAAAGGGATATAGATTGTAAAAGGAAAATAAAGTATTTACAAAGTGCGAGCGACGGAGGACGACCGTCGAGCAGAGGACGACTGCTGTGGAAAGAGCAATGACGGTGACGGCCGACATGCTGGGGAAAATGCGGGAAATAAAGCAATGACGGGGACGACCGACAAGCTGGGGATATAAGAGATTATGATGGGGACGACCATCAAGATAAAGTAATAAAGATTCTATGGGGATTATAGGTGAATGATGGGGACGGCCATCGGGTTGAGGAAGTAAATGAAACAGATGATGAGGTACGGTCATCAAAGGTGAAGGACGATCACCTAGCAGGGGACGGCTGCTCTGTTGGGAATAAGATGAGGGACGGTCATCTAAGGTGAAGGACAATCACCTAGCAGGGGATGGCTGCTCTGAAGTATTGCGACATAGGACGAATGTCGGATAAAAAGGTCGACGATGGGGACGGCCATCGGATAAGCATGATGAAGGACGATCATCAAGAGGTGAAGGACGATCACCTAGCAGGGTACGGCTGCTCTCAGGGTTTATCATGACATAGGATGAATGTCAGATAACAAGATCAACGATGGGGACGGCCATCGGATAAAATGATGAAGGACGATCATCAAAAGGTGAAGGATGATCACCTAGCAGGGGACGACTGCTAAAAATATCACGACATAGGACGAATGTCGGATAGAAAACGGGTTCTAATGAAATAGAGACTCCGCTGGGGACAGGATGAGGGACGGCCATCCGAAGGTGAAGGACGATCACCTGGCAGGGGACGGCTGCTAAAAATATCACGACATAGGACGAATGTCGGATAGAAAAGAAGTTTTGCTGGGGACTTCGCTGGGGAAAAGTAAACACGGACGAGTGTTTACATCCAAGAAATGAAAAATATAAGTATTTGGGCACTGTGTATAGATTAAAGATGCGGACGAGCATCCTTAAAACCATGATACGGACGAGTATCAGGTAGAAACAAACACCGACACATGTTCCAAGATGATGATACGGACGAGTATCAACTGGTTAATAAAGAACACAGACGAGTATTGATTATGCGGGGACTCTTCTGGGGAATAGTAGACACAGACGAGTGTCTACATTCAAGAAGACATAAGTGTTTGACATGGGTATGGATTAAAGATGCGGACGAGCATCCTTAAGATTACGATACGAACGAGTATCGGGTAGAAACAAACGCTTGACGCATGTTCTGAGATGATGATACGGACGAGTACCAACGGGTTAACAAAGAACACGGACGAGTGTTGAATCTGAAGAGGTATGAGTGGTGTATACAAGATACGGACGAGTATCTGTATGAGTGAGACAGGAGCAATAAGTATGAGTGGTGTACAGGAATGTTAACTTGCTGGGGAGAGTGACACGGACGGGTGTCAAAAGGAGGAAAGTGTAATATAAACAAGTGTATGGTTTACAAAATGTTTAGGTAACTATGCTGGGGAAGGTGACACGGACGGGTGTCAGGGAATAGATATACATGTATCTGTGAGTGCAAAGAGGACGCTTTGGCTTTCTACTGGGGATATAACACGGACGGGTGCCAGGAAGTATCTGTAATATATTAGTGTCTGTTCGTAAAGAACGCTCGGGCGACTTTACTGGGGAATGATGACACAGACGAGTGCCAAAAGGAGTGTGTATCTGTATTTGTGAGTGTAACGCAAATGCTCTGGCTCTCTGCCGGGGAATTTGGGGAGTTTTCTGTATATCGTTGATGGATTGCCAGCACAAGCGTTTGATTCAGGACATGGCTTATGATTATGCAATATGTTTTGATTTTTTGCCGTAATGCTCCGTATTAGACGGAATTCTACGCTCTGTGGGGAAGATATGATGCGAATGCTATGATCATGCAAGAGGTAACCATCCGAGATTCGGATCCCGTCACTGCGAAGATCTCTGGTTGATCTGCTTGAAGTGGACCTCCCAGCTGGGAGTGAGATCATTGGTAGATCTGATAAGATGTATCTGCTTGGGGAATAGGTCACTGATAGACCTATTTTGGCAATGAGGGACCCAGCTGGGGTTTGTAGAAGCTTTCTTCACTCTGTTGTGATTTCTTCAGGTATTGCTTTACTGGATAGAGGTTGAGACTCTGTGGGGAGGTGGTTCCCTGGCTTTTGTACTCGGCTGAGGAGGAAATAACAAATGGCAACTCAGCTGGGGAGAAAGCACTTCTGGTGTTAAGACTGATTGGATATTGGTTTTCCAGCTTGCTGGGGTGAAGCTCCATGCCCCATGTTGTGCTTTGAGTACTTGCAATCCTGAAAAGACATGGAAACGCACAAGTAATCCCGGGGTATCCCTTACCGGATTCCATCATAGGAGTTTAGGCACTCCTGGGAGTAAGTATATTTCCCCCAAGCACGCATTTTTTAGAGAAACATATGTATTTATGCAATCAGTATTTTAGAGACATCGGACATTTTTGCAAATGAAGATAAAATGTATAAGACGAAACATGATTGAAAATCTGATTTTATTAATTCATGTGCCCTGAATTGGCAAGATACAGTCAAAGAAACAAATCCCCTAAAATGAGGAGATTGTTACAAATTGAGAAACAAAAGTTTGTTGGCAATGATGATGACGCTTCAAGGAGCTTCCCTTTTGCTATGACTCGTATGACATTTGACGTTCTTCTCGTCTTGCTTTCTGAAGAAAGTTGATTCTGAAAGAGGCTCGATCCTTTCGAAGCTTACCAAGTTGTAAGTGATACAGACGAATTCAGAATGCAGTTGTTCGCTTATTCCCTTATTTTGCATGGATCGCCCTTTCGGGTTTTCAATCCATCGGGATACCCATTTTTGCCTGAGTTGTCCAATGCGGCTTTTCAACTCAGCGGGTGTACATTTTTTTATTTTCCCTTATTTTTGCCCGAGTCTTTTTATTCTGTTTTTGACTCGCCGGGATGCCCTATTTTTGCCTGGACTTACATTCTGTTTTTGTGTCCAGCGGGTCATTTTTATGCGAAGTATTTTTTAACTGCATCTGAATTCACAGGGGACGGGAAGTCTTCACCATCCATAGTGCTGAGCATCAGTGCTCCACCAGAGAAAACTTTCTTTACTACGAATGTCCCTTCATAATTTGGAGTCTACTTGCCCCTGTGGTCTGTATGAGGAGGGAGGAGTCTTTTCAGCACAAGATCTCCTACTTGGTACTCTTGGAGCCTGACTTTCTGATCGAAGGCTTTCTTCATTCTTTTCTGATACATCTGCCCATGACAGATTGCAACTAATCTCTTCTCTTCAATCACACTCAGTTGTTCGTATCGGGATCGGACCCACTCTGCTTCGTTCAACTTAACATCCATTAATACCCGTAGGGAGGGTAACTCAACTTCAACAGGTAGGACTGCCTCCATACCGTAAACAAGCTAATACGGTGTTGCCCCAGTGGATGTTCTGATTGACGTACGGTACCCATGCAAGGCGAATGGTAGCATTTCATGCCAGTCTTTGTAGGTGACTACCATCTTTTGCACAATCTTCTTGATATTCTTATTAGCTGCCTCAACAGCGCCATTCATCTTTGGCCTGTAAGGAGAAGAATTGTGGTGTTGGATCTTGAAGTCCCGGCATAGCTCTGCCACCATTTTGTTGTTTAAATTTGAACCATTATCAGTAATGATTCGCTCGGGAACTCCATACCGACATATGATGTCTCTCTTCAGAAATCGAGCTACCACTTGCCTGGTGACATTTGCATAGGAAGCTGCTTCGACCCACTTGGTGAAGTAGTCAATGGCGACCAGGATGAATCTGTGGCCGTTCGAAGCAGTCGGTTTAATCTTGCCAATCATATCAATGCCCCACATAGCAAAGGGCCAGGGTGAAGACATCACATTCAGAGGATTTGGAGGCACATGCACCTTATCCGCATAGATCTGGCATTTTCTGGCATAGGCACAACAGTCAGCATCCATTGTGATCCAGTAATAACCTGATTTTAGAAACTATTTAGCCATGGCATGCCCTCCTGCATGGGTACCAAAGGATCCTTCGTGCACTTCGTGCATTAACAAGTCTGCTTCTGTCCTATCAACGCATCTGAGGAGCACCATATCAAAGTTTCTTTTGTACAGGGAACCATCAGTATTCAGGAAGAAACTGCCAGCAAGCCTTCTTAGAGTCTTCTTATCATTGGAAGATGCCCCAGGTGGGTATGTCTGATCCTCTAAGAAGCACTTAATGTCATGGAACCAAGGCTTATCATCTTTAACAGCATTTTCAGAGAACACGTATGCTGGTCTGTCAAGTCTGGACACTGAAATCCGAGGCACAAAGTTGGCAGCTTGAACTTTGATCATGGATGAAATGGTGGCAAGAGCATCCGCAAACCGATTCTCGTCCCGAGGGATATACTTAAGCTTAACCGTCGTAAAGAAAGTCAATAACCTCCTTGTATAATCCCTGTAAGGTATCAGATGATCCTGATGCGTGTACCATTTACCGTTGGTTTGATTAACTACCAGAGCTGAATCTCCGAACACAGTCAAAGTCTTGATCCTGAGGTCAATGGCTTCCTCAAGACCCATAATACAAGCTTCGTATTCAACTTCGTGTAGTGCAGTTGAAAGTGAGTTTTGCCGAGAAAGGCATGTGAACTCCTTTGGGTGTAATGAGTACTGCACCAACACCACGACCATTCATATTAACAGCCCCATCAAACATCATAGTCCATTCTTCTTCCGGGTCAGGCCCTTCAGTATGAATTGGCTCTTCATGATCTTTTGCTTTTATGAACATGATGTCTTCATCAGGGAAGTCAAATCTCATAGGTTGGTAATCATCAAGGGGTTGCTCAGCAAGATAATCAGACAGTACACTGCCCTTGATGGCTTTCTGAGATGTGTACTGGATGTCATATTCTGTGAGGATCATTTGCCATCTTGCAACCCGTCCAGTAAGTGCTGGCTTCTCAAATATGTACTTGACCGAATCCATCTTTGAGATCAACAAGGTAGTGTGGGTCAACATATACTGCCTTAGTCGGCGAGCAGCCCACGCTAAAGCACAACAAGTTTTCTCGAGCAGTGAATAACGTTGTTCACAGTCGGTAAACTTTTTGCTTAGGTAGTAAATTACGTACTCTTTTCGACCAGACTCGTCATGCTGGCCCAACACACACCCCATTGACTCCTCTAATACTGTCAAGTACATTATCAGAGGTCTTCCTTCAACTGGAGGCATAAGGATTGGAGGTTCTTGCAAGTACTCCTTGATCTTGTCAAAAGCCCTTTGGCAGTCTTCATTCCACCTGACCGTTTGCTCTTTCCTTAACAGTTTGAACAAAGGTTCACAGGTTGCTGTAAGGTGAGATATGAACCGTGAAATGTAGTTCAATCTACCTAGAAACCCCCGAACCTCTTTTTCAGTCTTCGGTGCAGGCATTTCTTGAATGGCTTTAACTTTATCAGGGTCAACTTCAATCCCTTTCTCACTTACAATAAAACCCAGCAACTTACCGGATCGCACCCCGAATGTGCATTTGTTGGGGTTCAATTTCAGTTGGTATTTCCTCAGACGCTTGAATAACTTCAACAGATTTACCAGGTGGTCTTCTTCTGTGAGGGACTTGGCAATCATGTCATCCACATAAAATTCTATTTCTTTATGGATCATGTCGTGGAATAATGTTACCATAGCCCGTTGATACGTTGCACCAGCATTCTTCAGTCCGAATGGTATCACCTTGTAACAGAACGTGCCCCAGGGTGTGATGAAAGTTGTCTTCTCCATGTCTTCAGGTGACATCTTGATCTGATTATATCCTGAAAATCCGTCCATGAAGGAGAACACCGAGAACTGAGCCGTATTATCAACCAATACATCAATGTGAGGTAATGGGAAATCATCTTTTGGGCTGGCTCTGTTCAGATTCCGGTAGTCCACACACATTCTCACTTTGCCATCTTTCTTGGGCACAGGTACAATATTAGCAACCCACGGCGGATAGCTAGTTACAGCGAGGAAACCGGCATCCCACTGCTTTTGTACCTCTTCCTTAATCTTCATTGCCATATCCGGGCGAGTACGACGCAACTTCTGCTTTACTGGTGGGCAATCTTCTTTTAAAGGCAGCTTGTGCATGACAATATCGGTGTCCAACCCTGGCATATCCTGATAAGACCAAGCAAAGACATCCACATACTCTCGAAGCATATCAATCAGTTGTCCCTTCACTGAGTCTTGTAGGCAGGCCCCGATCTTAACCTCTTTCACGTCTTCTTCCGTACCAAGATTAACCGTTTCAATCTCCTCCTGGTGAGGAGTGATAACCTTCTCCTCTTGCCTTAACAACCTGGCTAGCTCTTCAGGAAGCTCATAATCTTCTTCAACCCCTTCATCAGCTTGATTGATTGGATTGTCAAAGTCATACGAAGTCAAAGCTGTGTTGTTGTCGGTGCAGTCTGAAAGGCACTCTCTGCAAGGGTTTAGATTGTTCATTTTAGTGATCGATTTTAATCTTTGTTTAGAAAAAGTGAAATGAGGTTATCATTTTGAAAACATTGCCATTTTATTTTTGTACAAAAAGAAAAATGAAAAACAGTGAGCGGAAAAGAAAAAGACTCATTTGCAAAAGATGTCCGATATTCATTGATTGATCTGTTTGCACAAAATTACAAGATGGCCCGATTACAAAATGAGTCTTGTCATCTTGGGCAAGATGCAAGACTTGATGCATGCTTAAAAATAAAGGAAATAATAATTACTCTGCAGGAGTAACCCTTATAATTTCCTGGGAAGACCAGTTAAGGACTTGGCTCCCCGGGATCCTTGGACGTATCCAACTCTCCAGGTTACGGTCGCTTTCATCCTCGTCTTCCAAGTTGTTCACCGCATCCGGGGTGAGCATTCCCCCGCTGACAAAACTGGGCTTCTTGGCAGCCTCTGATTGATCTTGTTGAGTTGGTTTGTAACCCAACCCAAATCTGTCCTCCTTCTTCTCTACGGGCAGCAACTTGCCCCAGCCTTGGGCAGTCCCCTCTTCAACAACCTTCCTGGATTGCTGATAAGATGTCATGGAGGTCCCTAGTATAGCAGATGCTTCATTTATGTTCAGGGCCTCAAATCCCTGGCTCATGGTTTCATGGATTTCTCCATCCATCTCAATATACTTGTACGTAGCCAGATGGCTAACAAAGATATCTTCTTCACCACAGATGGTGATGATCTGGCCTTCCCACTCAAATTTCAGCTTCTGGTGAAGGGTAGACGTAACAGCGCCAGCGGCATGGATCCAAGGTCTACCCAACAAACAGCTGTAGGCCGGCTGAATGTCCATCACATAGAAGGTAATTTTAAAAGTCTGCGGGCCAATCATCACAGGCAGATCAATCTCCCCAAGCACTGATCTCTTAGAGCCATCAAATGCTCTCACCACCAAATTACTCGGACGTAGTGCCAAGCCATCATACTCAAGCTTCACTAAGGCTTTCTTTGGTAGAACATTGAGTGAAGACCCAGTGTCCACCAGTACATGGGATAGAACAGCACCCTTGCATTCTAGAGTGATGTGTAAAGCCTTGTTGTGGTTACGCCCCTCAGTTGTTAAGTCAGCATTGGTGAAGCCCAGTCCATGACTGTTGTTGACATTTGCCACCACAGTTTCTAGCTGATTAACGGTAATCTCCTCTGGCACATATGCTGCGTGCAGGACTTTCAATAATGCATTCCTGTGAGCTTCAGAACACATCAACAGTGATAATATGGAGATTTTTGAGGGAGTTTGGTGAAGCTGATCCACCACCTTGTAATCACTTCTCTTTATGATTCTCATAAACTCGTCTACATCTTGTTCAAAAGATGTCTTCTGAGTCTCTTTGATAATTGGTTCTTCAAATACCACACTCTTTCCCTTTGCTTTGGCAGCAGCTTCTGCTTCAGCATTCGGTCTTTGCAATTGTGAGGCAAAAAGGCGTCCGCTTCTGGTGAAGCCTCCGCCTCCCCCAACATTATCAATTTGTGGAGAAGAGGTTGAAGAATCCAAGGTGATTTTCTCCCCGTTGCAGTAGAGGTCAGAGCCATAATGCTAGGGTATGGCATTACTGCTTTCATATGGAACTGGTCCAGGCACCGTGATGGTAACTGGACTGACTGCAGCAGAGGAGGGTACTGAAATAGTGTGCGGATCGTAGTAAATGGTGACTGGTGACCTGGCAGGAGGTGCCACTGTTTGTTGCTGAAAGTTGTTATTTGGAGGAACATTTGACGGATCATAGTAAATGGTGACTGCTGAGATATCTTCATTAATTGCTGTTGGCGTTGTAGAAGATCCTGCTGAATAAATGGATGTTGATGTTGTAGAAGAAATGGTTGTTGACATCTGATTTGTTGAAGTGATAGATGAAGCCATTGTTGATGATATTGATGAATTGGTCGGAATGATTGTTGCTGCAGTTGTAGAAGAGTCAGGAATTGTTGTCAAAGGGATTGCTGGATTTGTAGGTGCCGTTGTTGTGATCTGAAGTATACCACTTTTGATAAGACCATCTATGCCGCTTCTCAAATTATCACACCCGTTGACTGAAATGTTGCAGTACCCACAACCGAGCTCACACCCGGGGAACATCTGGCATTCTAGGAGCTGAGCTTTAATTTCTACCAGAGGTGTCCGAATCTGCCCAACACTGGTGATTAAGAAAGACGGCTTGTCTTCCTCAATGGCATTAATTCTTGGTCCTCCATGATTGGGCATCGGATTCTTGGTGACACTTGGAGGGGGTGCAAAGTTGAGGGCTTTAGAATCCACCAGATCTTGCACTTTCATTTGTAAAGCCCTGCATTTCTCAGTATTGTGGCCAGGTGCATTGGAGTGGAAAGCACATCTGGCGTTGACATCGTAGTTTCTCGGAAGATTGGAAGGATCTGGTGGTGCCAATGTCCTTAATTCAACCAGGTTGAGTTTCAGGAGTTGTGGCAATAAAGCGGCATAAGGCATGGGGATAGGGTCAATCACCCTATTTGCCTGTGATGGTCTTTGCTGGAAAGGTCTTTGCTGTTGATTGTTGTTATTGTTGTTGTAGGTCCTTTGTGGTGGATACTGAATTTGTTGCTGATACTGTGGTTGTTGTTGTGGTTGATATGCTGGTTGCTGAGGAATTGGAGCTGGAATAGTGACAGCTGCCACTGATCTATGAACATATTGAGGTCTGCCCATGCCGGCATGAATGGCATTTGTCTCACCGGTTCTTCTAGGTCCCACAAAAGGCTTCCTGGGATTACTTGACGAACTTGCACCATTATCAGAAATTTTACCCATCTTCAGAAGGCTCTCAATTCTTTCTCCAGCTATAACTACGTCAGCGAAACTGGTGGAAGAAAAGGCAGCTAGCCTATCAATATATGTTCCTTGCATAGTATTCATAAACATGTCGGCCATTTCTCTTTCCGACATGGGTGGATGGACAGCAGCAGCAAGCTGTCTCCACCTCTGGGCATATTCCCTGAAGCTTTCTCTGGAGGATTGAGACATTCCCATCAAGAGGGTCCTGTTAGGAGCCATGTCCAGATTGTATTGGTACTGCCTGATGAAGGCCTCAGCTAGGTCCTTCCAGCATCTGATTGTAGCTCTGGTTAAGTGTGAGTACCACTCTCTGGAAGCCCCGGTCAAACTGTCTTCAAAGTAAAACATCCACAGTTTTTCATCCATGGTGTATGCCTTAAGTCTTCCCAGAAAGGATTGTAAGTGAGTTCGTGGACAGGAAGTTCCATTGTACTTCTCGAAGCACGGGGGTTTAAACTTATGGGGAATCCTTACCCCATCCACTAACCCCATATCCATGACATCAAAACCCAGGGAATTTTGAGACTCCAGAGATCTCAACTTCTCAGCAATTTCATCAAATCTCCTGTCATAGACTTCATCCCCAGCTCCCATCACAGTAAACTGCTCTTCCTGGGGGTCTTCCTGCAAGATCCTGCCTGCAATAGTATTTCCTTGCACATTACCCGGGATATTGACTTCCGGATGTAGATGAGGCCCGTATACTGGTGGATTAACATGAGGCTGACCCCTCTCATTGTTACTTGTTCCTCCAGTCCCCAGAGGAGGTTCTTCCTGGGTTTGCCTTTCTACCAATGCCCTCAACCTTTCTTGACTTTGAGACAAGCCATTCATTACTTCCATGAACTGGGTCATTTGGTTTCTCATTTCCAGCCTTTCATTAGCCAACTGAGTTCTGACCTCCGTCAGATCTTGCTGTACTTGGTCCATCTGGATACCAGGAAGGTTGTTGCGAGTAGGATATCTGTGCGGACGGTTGAGAGGGAACACCCGACGGCGAGCAATAATTCCTGAACCACAACAGAGTTAGTAACAATCAGAACAAAAACCTACAAAACAAAACAAAGGTTAGCATGCAATGCAGTATGCTTATTTATTTTCCAAGGTATCCGGCTTGGCTCTTGGTTTTGACCTTTCCAGACCCTGAGGAAGATGCTTTGATGTTGCTTGAGAGAAAGAGAACTCAGTGAAAAAAACTAACAAATATATTACAAAAGGTGGATCATACATAGTTTGTTTTTACAACACATGCCCCTGAGGGGTCAAAATACAACATAAAAGAAAAGTACATGAAATGGAAATAACAACAAGCAAAGAAATCAAACATCTAAGCCAAACTCATCCTCTTTAACCTCCTTCAAAAGTGCTTCAGTTACAGGACCAGCCGGATGCTCTGTGATGTTTCTGATAAGAAGATTCCTGATGGCAATAGCAGTGGTCAGCTTCTTGTTCCTGTCTTGTTCCTTTGAACTTTTCACACCAGCCCTAATCTTCAACTCTGAAATCTCCTTCTGGGCTGCTAGCAGAGCCTCCTGTTGCTTCTTTTCATTGGCCTCCAACTGCTCAATCCTGTCTTGAGTTCTCTTATCTTCTTGAGTACGAGCTTCAGTGATTCTGACCCACCTAGCTTGACTTTATTTCAGATAGATATCAGTCCTAGCCTTCTAAAACTGGGCCTCTTTACAGGCATTCTTCAAAATTTGCTCCCCAGCTCTTGATTTCTTGATGTAGTCCTCTGATTTCTCAATCCTGGCTAGATGCTCCACCTTTAGCTTTTCTAACCTCTCAATGTCTAGACGACCATCACTCCTCTCCCAGAGGGTCTTCTTCAGAGCTTGAGACAGATTCTCATTCCTCTCCTTTAGCTTCTCAAATTCTTCCAGGCTGACAGTGGCTGGAGGTGGTGCTGTAGATGGTCCAGGTGCATCCTCAATGGTGAAAGGTATCCCAGAAATCTAAGCCCTAGCATGAGACCATTCATAATACTGAGCTGAAGCCACATTGTTGCATCTCCCAAGGATGGCCATCCCTTTGGTCTGGATGTTGTCCCAAGCCCAGGATGCTTGTCTGACAACAACTAGATTAGGCTTTATCTCACAATAAAGGGTTTCAGCCAAGTCTTGCACTCTAGGAGGGTGAACCAAAGCATAGCCCAACTGTCTCTTGAACAACAAAGGATTGTAGTTGATGCAACCCTTCACTCCTATTAGAGGTACATTGGGGAACTGTCCACAACTAGTAATTATGTCCCTGCCTTTGGTGCTCTGGGTGCACCATCTGATGTCATCCGAAGTTAAAGCAATAAGTCTCCTAGCCCAATTCTTCTATTTGTGAGGGTTCAAGAAAGCATCAGTCTTGGGTAAGTGTTTAAGCAGCCAAGTGTGAAACAAAGGAGCACAACACCTTACCAACCTCCCTCTCTGCTTCTCATTCCTTTGGTGAACAGAATAATAGAAGTCTCCCAGCAAGGTGGGCACTGGGTTCCTCAAAAGGAAGAGATGAATAGCATTCTTGCTGATAAACTTGGGCTCATCTGCAAAAGTATAACCCCATATATACTGAGGGCTAACAATGCACAAACTGCCTTCCATTCTCCCAAGGAGGCCTTCAGGATGGCCTGAGAAGTTAGAAAGTCCAAGTGTAGGCCAGGAATTCCAGCCTTTGTTGACATGTTCTGCTCAATCAAAATAGGTTCCAGGTGCAATGCTTTTGCCACTTCTCCATTGCTGGGAGAAGTCATCTCTGGGTTGAAAGGGATATCACCCCTGACAGGTACTCCAATCAATGATGAGAACTCCTCCAGCAAAGGTCCCAGCTGAAAGTTCTGGAAAGTGAAGCATCTCAAAGGAGGATCATAAAACTGTAGGCAAGTGTGAATCAAACTCCTCTGAGAAGGGTCCAAGTCCATAACCATGTCAAGGATGCCTCTATAATGCTCTCTGAATAATGGGATATGGTCTGGAGTAATGAGTGTCTGGACCTGCCTGATGCCAGCCAGCACAGGCTCAAAGAAGTGGTATGAAATGTTGCTCTTCTTGGGTACCATGACTGCTGATGAAGAGCTAAAAACAAATGCTGATGATGAAGCCTGATACTGGAGATGAGCCACTGATAGGCTGAAGCTGATGATAAAAGTAACTGAAGCAGGCAACTGATGAAGATAGCTGAAGTAGGTGACTGATGAACAGGGGTCTATGCTGATGAAGGGGTCAAAACCAAGCCAAATGTAATATGGATACCCTGAAAAACAAATAAGCAAATGTTAAATGATGCAATAATGATGTATGCAAATGATATGCAAGGGTTTGTGATCAAGCTGGATCTGATTACTGCCTTGATATAAGTCCATGTATGTTCAGGAAGTCCAGATGGAGGTTCAGAAGTCCAGTAACCAAGGTGGGGGACTCAAATAAAGAGTCACATGTCCAGGGTTCAAATCACAAGAACTGTCCCAAAATGAGGTACTCTTAACCAAAACAAAGTATCAGGGTATGCTGTGGCCAAGGGTTCCTGCAAACCTGTAAACAGCCCAACCCCCTCATAGGTGGTGTTCTAAAACAAAGATCATCAGACTTGGATCAGTTATGAGAAGTGTAAATACTTCTAACCCGGAGGTAAAATGTTTATAATAACCATAAAAGATCCTTCTCTAATTCACCTCAGTTTCTGAAGGTCATAGTAAAGGTCATCCAGACATAGCAGGCTTCCCAGATAGCCCTAGCACTACAGGAAATCTGTAGCACAAAGTTCTCAAGAAGAAACCCACATCTGAACCGTGTTTCATATTCCCGCACCAGACCGAAATGGAATGGGAAAGAACATGAATCACTCTAGCCTAGGTGTCACTCAGGCCCCAGGTATAGGACCTTAAACTCTCAGTAGAACCCCACCCATCAAAACAAAAACCAGATCCAGCTAGATGATAATATGACAATATGGTATATAAAGTTGTAAAGAAAGCAATAAATAACTGTGCATAAAGCAGTAAATAAAGCAAATATACAAACACAATTAGCACATAACATCCCAGTAAACACAAATCAAACAAGCTCTAGGAGGAACCCACAAAAAGAACCAGAAGCCCTGGTTGCAGTATAAGGTTCCCCAGCAGAGTCGCCAAGCTGTCGCTCCCGCCAAATGACACCCAAGGTCAGAAGGGGTACAGACGCGAACGGTCGGTGAAAAGAAAGATGAGAACACACAGGGGTGAACTCAAGAGAAAAGAATAGAGTCGCCAGCTAGGCATTTTTATCCCGAAGGAAAGGTAATGCTGCATAAACCTAAGAAAAGATATGGATAAGACGGTCGCGAACCAGAGAGACTGAGAAAGGGGGTTGGTTACAACCTGGGAAGGTATTAGCACCCAGATTGTCCGTCGTACTCGACGGGATCCACGCTTAAAAGATTTGTGTTTTAAAGGGGTGGTGTCAGTGCAATCTGTGTATCAAAGCTGGAAAGAATGCAAGTGTCAGTGTAAAAGAAAAGTGAAGTGGATAAGAGAAGTGTCAGTGTAAAAGAAAAGTGAAGTGTATAAGAGAAGTGTCAGTGTAAGAACAAGAATGAAATGCTCAAGATTATGAGGCTTAAAGAATAATGCTGGAAAGAGGGGGAATATACAGAGACTTTTGTTCTATAACTGTTAAGTTATGCCTACGTATCCTCTCGTGCAATGAGGAAGTCAGAACACCGTAGTTCGACTCAAAGAGACTGAAAGATGAATTGACTTGTGAACTGCTTACTTGTCTATGCTCAAGTGTATGACCTGTCTGGCTCAGGTGCAAATTGTCTTGCATTAGACGGAAGAAGCGAGTTCTCGTTTGTGAGTGAATGAGATGAGAAAAGAATCCCGGAGGAGACGATTATTATCTGTTTTTGTGTTTTCAGTCTTTTATTGCTTTTGAAAGTGTGTTATAAGTTAATGAGCTTAAGCCTAAACCAAAGGGTTAGTAAACTCATCACATCCTCCCTCTGATTAGGGGTAATGAGAATACCTTAAGTGTGAAGTCAGCATCTCACACTTAATTGCCATGATGTAGGATTAAGATCATTAGCCTACTTGTAATTATTTAGATGTTTTGGTTGTTTTTGTTTAGTGTTGAGTAATGAGATTAAGCCATAATCAGGGATTAAACAGACTCATTACACCATCCTAATAGAAGGATAATAGATGAGAATGTTTAAGCTGAGGAAAGCTCCTAAACTTAATCCATGATTAGGGATTAACCTCATGACAAAACAAAGCCTTTATTAAGTGGATTTTAGTTAATGATAAGATGAAGAAATGATTTTTATGGTTTTTAAGACAACTTGAGGGGGACATTCCATTAACACTAGGGTTAGTCCTTCTTGACCAATTAAGGAAGAATTAGAACCCTAATGCAAGGCCCAAGTTACAAGTTGGATGTCTTGATGATTATTAAGTGGATTGATTAAAGGATTTAAACACATTAAGGGTTTAACACTTAGGATTAAAGTTATACACTCCATCCTAATAGAAGGATGCAGTCATAAGCTTAATCACAAAGCCTTAAAATCTTTAGGGTTTAGTCCCTGATTATGAGATGAGAAGAGAGGACTCAATGATGACACAAAGGTAAAAGCTAAGTGGGGGACTAATCAAACCCTAATTGTTATCATGCTTGGAAATCCTTGGGTTTATGAGGCTTAAGAAAGAAATCTTCAAGGAACCACCAAGGAGAGAAGCAGATGAGAGGAGCAAAGAGAAGCAAAACAACCTTCTTCACTTAAGAAGACAAGTTGCTTGAAGAAAGAAAGTAAGATGAACAAGAATGATCAAGCTCAATCCAAAGCACAAGACAAAATGCAGCAATGATGCATAAGAGAGATGAAAAGAGATTGTGAGAAGTGAAGGCAAATCCACTTCTCAAAACAACTTACCACCTGAAAAAATAGCAAAAGAAATGAAATGTAATGCAAATGAGATGAAATGTGATGATGCAAACAAAAACCAGAAGCATGAGTATGATGTTAATGATGCTAAGAGATGATGCAAACATGAGGCAAGGCATTAGAATGATCATACAAACATATGGATGCAAGAGAAGCATGCTTTGAACCATGAATGTTCATGAAAAGTTATGGAATGCAAAAGACATATAACATGGCAAATGCAAGATGCAATGATCAAACATGATTCTAATATGTCTTAAGATGTATTATGAATCAAATGGATGCACAAAATGTCATGGCAAGTCATGATATGCAAACAAATGGAAGATGGATGCAAAGGAAGGCATGAATTAGGGTTATATGCAACATACAAAGCAAAAATCCAAAACCAGAAGCAAACATCATGATAAAAATTTGAAAATGCAATCAAAGGAACCCTAAACCTATACAAACTCACTGCCCAAAGGAGGGGATCCAACTCTTAACCTATTGAGAGTTATGAATTTCCTAAGATTGCTAGGGTTTTAAGGTACCTTGTCAAGAAAAATGCAAAACAAAATGAAAATTCAAGATCAATTCATGCCAATTTTATCTTATAAACTACATGTTATGCAAGATGCAATGCAAAAAGAATCATGATCCAACTCTCAAAGGTTAGACAGAAATGAATTTTTGAAGTTTGAAGCAAAATAATGCCTTGAAATGAAATTAAATCCAAAGAAAATTATCAAAAGGCATCAAGAACAAAAAAGAAATTTGGTTTGAGAGTTGGACAATGTTTCTAAATGTTTTTAAATGTTACATGATTTTTTTTTGTGATTTTTAAATACCTAAAAGTATTTTTAATTAATTAATTTTCATTAACAAATTAAAAATAATCTTTTAAATGATTTAAAAATAATTTTTAATACAAAAAATAAAAATAAAAATATTTTTGTGTTCTGAAAAATAATGAAAATCTTGACAAAAATTTTCATAATTTTTAAACATTTTTTGCTATTTTAAATAATTCGTGCAAAATAAATCAAAACAAATGAAAATAAAATGAATTTTAAATGAAAAATAGGAAAGTCAGCCAATCCAATGGATGAGATTCAAACTCACAGGGGCGGGAATTGACTACGCGCGCTAATGGACGGCCAGAATTCAAACTGGCCTAATTATGATTAAGCCCTAATCCAAAACCCTAATTACTCTCAGATGACCGGAACAGTGTTCCGGTCATCTTCTCCGACAAGGTCCTCACTCAATCTCTCTTAATACGCCATGAAACTTCACAAATCTCTCCAGAATCAATCATTAGACCACTCTAAACAAGAATCCAGCAATCAAAATCATTTATTTTCACTCAAACTCAAGAATAAAAACAAAAAGCATTTCACGGGCAAAGTTTCAGAACAAGCATACAACCTCAAAACTCAATCATTTTCAAAAATAAAAGGTTCAGTGAACTTAGGGAAGCATGTAGATCATTTTAGAAACAAGAAATAAGAGTTCTGGAAAAATGAATTTCCATGGCTACCTGAATCGAAGCTTTCAACCCAAGAGCTTTCTGCTTGCCTCTTTGCCTCAAAATGATCCCAATGGTCCTCTTGATGAAGTTATGAAGCTTGGTTGGAGTTTATAATGGTTGGTTTGTGAGTTTGCAGAAGTTCTGTTCAGTGAGGGGTGAGGATCGTGTTTCTGATTGAGGAAGTTTCAGGGATGAATGAGGGTATGGAAATGATCAGGGGAGTGTGCTGAGTGATTCTATGGAGTTTGTTTCTATGTTTGATGCTTGTATGGTGAGTTTCGAAGGAAGTTGCATAAGAGGTGGAAAATGAGAATGTTGGCTTGGAGAGTGTTTCAGGCCTGAGTGTGTGGTGTGTTGAGCTGCTTTTGGTCCATGTATCAAGTGGTGATAGGTCAGAGAGTTGTTGGTGGCCTATGGTGATTGGTATGGGTCTTTTGCAAAAAAGTCAAGCTTTGTGTAAGAGAGGTATGGGCTCATGGCTAGCCAAGGAAAAGAGGGGTGTCCTGCGCAGCAAGAAGTGTGGAGAGCCCTAGGATCAGTTTTGAAGTCAGCCAGCACATGGATTAGGGTTTGAGTGAGGTTTTGCAACTTTGTTCATTTTTGGCCCTTTTGAAGTTTCTTGATCCACAAGTCATAAAAATGAGCAAACTCTTGATGCAATCTGACTTTTAGACATTGGTTCATGTTTGTGTGAAGTTTAGAAGTCACTTTGAGGTCTCAATTTGTCCTGGCAAGTGATTTTGCAACTTTGCCTCTTTGGTGCATAACTTGAAATTATGTGATTTTGGCCAACTTTGACAAGCCATAACTTTTGATCCAAAATGAATTAGAACAAGTTCTTGTACTTTTTGAAAAGGGAATGATCCATTCTACAACTTTCATGACCAAAGTTTTCCCATTTGAGGCATTTTTGAATCAAAAATCAAGGGTTGAAAAAGTTTCCCAAAATGGCAAGTTTCCATTACAAGTCATTTTCCCAAAAAGTCAACTTTGCAAATGGCTTGAAATTCTTCAATTTTGTGAACTTCTAACATCTTCCATGATCAAATAAAGATCATACATAATCAAAATGATGAAGAACACCCTTTGGTTGGGTCATTGAGGGCCTCAGATGCCCTGATTTTGCACTGACTTGCTCAACAAGTCAACTCTTGATCAGATGACTTCCCCATTGAATTTCTTCATGAAAATTGATATGCATGATCCCTAGAGACCAATAGAAACAAGAATGACCAAAAAAATTGGAGTTATGGCCTTTGAAACCAAAATCCTAATTCTAGGTCATCTGTGCAGTTAAACTTGGCTCTGCTTCCATGCCATCCTCAGTTCTTGTGATTTTTTGACATTCTTGACTTTGAGAGGATATAATATGATGCTTGAACATACATGGACCCCTTTGAAGTGTTTGAAGACCTTTGGAATGGCTCAAATGGCTCTTGGATTGTTCAGATCACAAACCCTAGATGCAGATGACTTTGAACCAATGCAATGAAGCAAAAAATGCAATATGAGATGCTATGATTGAATTTATGCATATGAAAAGATCAAAAGCCATGGTGTGGATGGGTGAGGGCAAATTTGGGGTGTTTACAGCTGCCCCTTTGCTATGACTTGTATGACATTGACGTTCTTCTCATCTCGCTTTCTGAAGAAGGCTGATTCTGACCGATGCTTTAACCTTTCGACATTTGCCATGTTGTGAGTGATACAAACGAATTCAGAGTGCAGTTGTTCGCTTATTCCCTAATTTTGCGTGGATCGCCCTTTCGGGTTTTCAATCCACCGGGATACCCATTTTGCCTGAGCTGTCCAATGTGGCTTTTCAACTCAGCGGGTGTATACATTTTTATTTATTTTCCCTTATTTTTGCCCGAGTCTTTTATTCTGTTTTTGACTCACCGGGATGCCCTATTCTTGCCTGGACTTTCATTCTGTTTTTTATGTCCAGCGGGTCATTTTATGCGAAGTATTTTTTAACTGCATCTGAATTCACGGGGGATAGGAAGTCTTCACCATCCATAGTACTGAGCATCAGTGCTCCACTAGAGAAAACTTTCTTTACTATGAATGAACCATCGTAATTCGGAGTCCACTTGCCCCTGTGGTCTGTATGAGGAGGAATGAGTCTTTTCAGCACAAGATCTCCTACTTGGTATTCACGAAGCCTGACTTTCTGATCGAAGGCTTTCTTCATTCTTCTCTGATACAGCTTCCTGTGACAAATTGCAGCTAATCTCTTTTCTTCGATCATACTCAGTTGTTCGTACCGGGATCGGACCCATTCTGCTTCATTTAGTTTAACATCCATTAGTACCCGCAAGGAGGGTAATTCAACTTCAACAGGTAGGACTGCCTCCATACCATACACAAGCTGATACGGTGTTGCCCCAGTGGATGTTCTGATTGACGTACGGTACCCATGCAAGGCAAATGGTAGCATTTCATGCCAGTCTTTGTAGGTGACCACCATCTTTTGTACAATCTTCTTGATATTCTTGTTAGCTGCCTCTACAACGCCATTCATCTTTGGCCTGTAAGGAGAAGAATTGTGGTGTTGGATCTTGAAGTCCCGGCATAGTTCTGCCATCATTTTGTTGTTTAAGTTGGAACCATTGTCATTAATGATTCGCTCGGGCACTCCATACCGACAGATGATGTCTCTCTTCAGAAATCGGGCTACCACTTGCCTGGTGACATTTGCATAGGAAGCTGCTTCAACCCACTTGGTAAAATAGTCAATGGCAACCAGGATGAATCTGTGGCTATTTGAAGCAGTCGGTTCAATCTTTCCAATCATATCAATGCCCCACATGGCAAAGGGCCAGGGTGAAGACATCACATTCAGAGGATTCGGGGGCACATGCACTTTATCTGCATAAATCTGGCATTTATGGCATTTCATGGCATAAGCACAACAAAATGCATCCATTGTGATCCAGTAATAACCTGATCTTAACAACTTTTTAGCCATAACATGCCCTCCAGTATGGGTACCAAAAGATCTTTTGACCAGACTCGTCATGCTGGCCCAGCACACACCCCATTGACTCTTCTAATACTGTCAAGTACATTATTAGAGGTCTTCCTTCCACTAGAGGCATAAGGATTGAAGGCTCCTGTAAGTATTCCTTGATTTTGTCAAAAGCCCTTTGGCAGTCTTCGTTCCACCTGACCGTTTGTTCTTTCCTTAACAACTTGATCAAGGGTTCACAGGTTACTGTAAGGTGAGATATGAACCTTGAAATGTAATTCAATCTACCTAAGAACCCTCGAACTTCTTTTTCAGTCCTTGGTGCAGGCATTTCTTGATTGGCTTTGACTTTGTCAGGGTCAACTTCAATCCCTTTCTCGCTTACAATAAATCCCAGCAGCTTACCGGATCGCACCCCGAATATACACTTATTGGGGTTTAACTTCAACTGGTACTTCCTCAGACGCTTGAATAGCTTCAACAGATTCACCAGGTGGTCTTCTTCTGTGAGGGACTTGGCAATCATGTAATCCACATAACATTCAATTTCCTTGTGGATCATGTCGTGGAATAATGTTACCATAGCCCGTTGATAAGTGGCACCAGCATTCTTCAGTCCGAATGGCATCACCTTATAACAGAATGTGCCCCAGGGTGTGATGAAAGTTGTCTTCTCCATGTCTTCAGGTGACATTTTGATCTGATTATATCCTGAAAATCCATCCATGAAGGAGAACACCGAGAACTGAGCCGTATTGTCGACCAATACATCAATGTGAGGTAAAGGGAAGTCATCTTTCGGGCTGGCTCTGTTCAGATCCCGGTAATCCACACACATCCTCACCTTGCCATCCTTCTTAGGCACATGTACAATGTTAGCAACCCATGGCGGGTAACTAGTCACAACAAGGAAACCGACGTCCCACTGTTTTTGTACCTCTTCTTTTATCTTCATGGCCATATCCGGACAAGTACGACGCAACTTCTGTTTTACTGGAGGACAATCTTCTTTTAGAGGCAGCTTGTGCATGACAATATCGGTGTCTAGACCTGGCATATCCTGATAAGACCAGGCAAAAACATCCACATACTCCCGAAGTATATCAATAAGTTGCTCCTTTACCGAATCTTGCAGACGGGCCCCGATTTTCACTTCTTTCAAGTCTTCTTCTGTACCAAGATTAATCGTTTCAACCTCCTCTTGATGAGGAGTGATGACCTTCTCCTCTTGTCTCAACAACCTGGCTAGTTCTTCAGGTAGCTCATAATCTTCTTCAACCCCTTCATCGGCTTGATTAATCGGATTGTCAAAGTCATACGGAGTCATAGCAGTGTTGTTGTCGGTGCAGTCTGGAGGGCACTCTCTGCAAGGGTTTAGATTTGTTCATTTTAGTGATCAGTTTTATCTTGCTTAGAAAAAGTGAAAATGAAGTTTTTATTTTGAAAAACATTGCCATTTTATTTTTGTACAAAAAATAAAAAAATGAAAAACAGTGAGCGGAAAAAGAAAAGACTCATTTGCAAAAGATGTCCCGATATTCATTACTTGATCGTTTGCACAAAATACAAGATGGCCCGATTACAAAATGAGCCCTAACATCTTGGGCAAGATGCAGGACTTGATGCATGCTTAAAGACAGGAAATAATAATTACTCTGCAGGAGTAACTCTTATAATTTCCTGGGAAGACCAGGTTGAGACATGGTTCCCCGGGATCCTTGGACGTATCCAGCTTTCCAGGTTGCGCTCGTCTTCTGACTCATCTTCCAAACTGTTCACAGCATCCGGGGCGAGCATTCCCCCGCTGACAAACTTGGGCTCTATTGCAGCCTCCGGTTGATCTTGTCGAGTTGGTCTGTAACCCAACCCGAATCGGTCCTCTTTCTTCTCCACGGGCAGCAGCTTGCCCCAGCCTTGGGCGGTACCTTCCTCAACAACCTTCCGGGCTTGTTGATATTATGTGATGGAAGTCCCAGACACAGCAAATGCTTCATTAATATTAAGGGCCTCAAACCCTTGACTCATGGTCTCATGGATCTCCCCATCCATTTCAATGTAATTGAAAGTAGCCAGCTGGCTAACGAAGATATCCTCCTTCCCACAAATGGTAATTACTTGGCCCTCCCACTCGAATTTTAACTTCTGGTGAAGGGTTGACGTCACGACGCCAGCGGCGTGTATCCATGGTCTACCCAATAGACAGCTGTAGGCAGGCTGTATATCCATCACAAAGAAGGTCGTTTTGAAAACCTGTGGGCCAATCATTATTGGTAACTCTATCTCTCCCAGAACTGATCTTTTAGAACCGTCAAAGGCTCTCACTACCAAGTTTCTTGGGCGTAATGCCAATCCTTCATACTCCAGCTTCACAAGGGCTTTCTTGGGTAGGACATTGAGGGATGATCCTGTGTCCACCAACACGTGAGAAAGAACTGCACCCTTACACTCCAAGGTAATGTGCAAAGCCTTGTTGTGATTGCGACCTTCCATTGTCAGATCAGTGTTGGTAAATCCTAGCCCATGACTAGCGTTGACATTTCCAACCACAACCTCTAACTGATTGACAGTAATCTCCTCCGGCACATAAGATGCGTGCAGGACTTTTAATAGTGCGTTCCTATGAGCCTCGAAGCACATTAGAAATGATAGTATGGAGATTTTGGAAGGTGTTTGGTGAAGCTGGTCTACCACCTTATAATCACTCTTTTTGATGATCCTCATGAACTCATCAACCTCTTGATCAAAAGGAGTCTTCAAAGTTTCTCTAGCAACTGGTTCTTCTTGCACCATGCTCTTCCCTTTTGCCTTAGCAGCAGCTTCTGCTTCAGCAATGGGTCTTGGTATTTACGGGGCAAAGAGACGTCCGCTTCTAGTGAAGCCTCCGCCTCCCCCCACATTGTCTATCTGAGGTGAAGAAGTTGATGATTCTAAAGTGATTTTCTGCCCCTCGCAGTATAGATTTGAGCCATAATGCCAAGGGATGGCATTATTGCTTTCGTAAGGAACTGGCCCAGGCACTGTGATAGTGACTAGACTAATAACAGCTGCAGAGGGGACCACAATGGTGTGTGGATCATAATATATGGTAACTGGGGCTCTGACAGGAGTAGCGTTTTGTTGTGAGTTGTTGGAAGGAACATTTGCGGGGTCGTAGTATATCGTAACTGCTGAGACACTTTCATTAACTGTTGCTGATGTTGTAGACGGTATTGTTGACTGGACGGGAGTTGAAGTTGTAGTAGGAACTGATGGAATAATGGGTGTTGTCGTTGTAGAAGGAATTGTGACTGAACTTGTATCCGTTGAAGTGATTGATTGAGTAACTGTTGGAGTTGTAGTAGAATCTGTTGGAACAATGGTTGCTGATGTTGTAGGAGTATTTGTTGATGAAGGAATTGTTGGAGTTGTAGTTGCTGTTGTCGTAATCTGAAGAATGCCATCTTTAATGAGGCCATCTATGCCGTTTCTCAGTCTCTCACATCCATTAACGGCAATGTTGCAATATCCACAGCCGACCTCACATCCGGGGAACACTTGGCATTCTAACAGCTGAGCTTTGATTTCAACCAAAGGTGTTCGGATTTGTGAAACACTGTTGATTAATGTGGATGGTTTTCCCTCCTCAATAGCATTGATCCTAGGCCCGTTATGACTAGGCATTGGATTTCTTGTAACGTTTGGAGGAGGTGCAAAATTGAGAGCTTTTGAGTCCACCAAATCCTGGAATTTCATCTGTAGGCCCCTGCATTTTTCAGTATTATGCCCCGGTGCGTTTGAGTGGAATGCACACCTGGCATTTGCATCATAGTTCTTTGGCATATTATGAGGATCTGGAGGTGCCAATGTCCTTAACTCAACTAGGTTGAGCTTCAGGAGTTGTGGCAAGAGTGCAGCATACGGCATTGGAATTGGGTCAATTACCCTGTTTGCCTGTGATGGCCTTTGTTGGAAGGGACGTTGTTGCTAGTTGTTGTTGTTGTTGTTGTTGTTGTACGACCTTTGTTGCGGATAATGAACTTGTTGTTGATACTGTGGTTGTTGTTGTTGAGGATATGCTGATTGTTGTGGCAACGGAGCTGGGATGGTAACAGCTGCTACTGACCGGTGAGCATATTGAGGCCTGCCCCTGCTCGCATGAATGGAATTTGTTTCACCTTCCCTTCGGGGTCCCACAAAAGGCTTTCTGGGATTGCTGGACGAACTTGCACCACTGTCGGAAATTTTTCCCATCTTTAAGAGACTTTCAATCCTCTCACCAGCTATGACCACATCAGCAAAACTGGTAGAGGAGAAAGCAACCAGTCTATCAATATAGGTCCCTTGCAATGTATTCATGAACATGTCACCCATTTCCCTTTGTGACATGGGTGGTTGGACAGCAGCAGCAAGATGTCTCCATCTCTGAGCATACTCCCGGAAGCTCTCTCTAGAAGATTGAGACATTCCCATTAGAAGGGTCCTGTTGGGAGCCATGTCCAGGTTGTATTGATATTGACGGATGAAAGCTTCAGCCAAATCCTTCCAGCATCTTATGGTGGCCCTAGACAAATGCGAATACCATTCTCTCGAAGCTCCAGTCAGACTGTCTTCAAAGTAGAACATCCATAGCATTTCATCCATGGTATACGCTTTGAGTCTTCCCAAGAAAGACTGCAGATGAGTGCGAGGACAGGAGGTACCATTGTACTTCTCAAAGCATGGGGGTTTGAATTTGTGGGGAATTCTCACCCCATCCACTAGTCCCATGTCCATCACATCGAAGCCCAAAGAATTCTGAGATTCCAAAGATCTTAGTTTTTCAGCAATCTCGTCCAATCTTCTGTCATATACCTCATCTCCAGCCCCAATGACAGTGAACTGTTCTCCCTGGGGATCCTCCTGCAGGATTTGGCCCCCAGCAGCATTACCTTGGCCATTCCTTTGGATGTTAACTTCTGGATTTAGATGGGGTCCAAACTCCTGTGGGTCAATACGAGGCTGACCCCGTTCATTGTTGCTAGTTCCTCCTGTTCCAAGATGAGGTTCCTCGGGAGTTTGCCTTTCCACCAGCTCTCTTAACCTTTCTTGACTCTGGGCCAAGCCAGTCATTACTGCCATGAACTAAGACATTTTATTTCTCATCTCCACTCTCTCATTGGCCATCTGATTTCTGACCTCAGTAAAATCCTGTTGTACTTGTTCCATTTGAATGCCGGGAAGGTTGTTACGAGTCGGATACCGGTGCGCGCGGTTGATTGGGAACACTCGGCGACGAGCAATGTTTCCTGAGATCACAACAAAGTTAGAAACAATAATAACAACAAAAACCTACAAAACAAAAACAAAGTTAGTATGCAATGCAGTATGCTTATTTGTTTTCCAAGGTATCCGGTTTGGTTCTTGGTTTTGACCTTTCCAGACCTCGAGGAAGATGCTTGATGTTGTTGAGAGAAAAGCCCAAATGAAAACAAACTAAGATATATTACAAATGAGGAACAATACATAGTTTGTTTTACAATACATGCCCACGAAGGGTCAAAATACAACAAAAGAGGAAAAAGTACATCAAATGGAAACAAACAACAAGCAAAGAATCAGACATCCAGCCCAAACTCATCTTCTCTGACCTCCTTCAGGAGGGCCTCAGTCACTGGACCAACTGGGTGCTCTGTAATGGTCCTAATGAGGAGGTTCCTGGTAGCAATGGCAGTGGTCATCTTCTTATGCCTGTCCTGGTCCTTTGATCTCTTCAATCCTGCTCTGAGCTTCAACTCTGAAATCTCCCTCTGAGCTGCCAACAAAGCTTCCTGTTGCTTCTTCTCACTGGCCTCTAGTTGTTCAATCTTGGCCCCAGTCCTCTGGTCTTCTTGTGTACGGGCTTCGGTGATCCTGACCCACCTAGCTTGGCTCTCTTGCAGATAGTGCTCAGCCCTAGCTTTCTGAATCTTGGCCTCCTTGCAGGCATTCTTCAATATCTGTTCCCCAGCCCTTGCTTTCCTTATGTAGTCCTATGTCTTCTCAATTTTGGCAATATGCTCTACCTTGAGCTTCTCCAATCTCTCAATATCCAGGCGGCCATCACTCATTTCCCAAAGAGTCTTCTTCAAGGCTTGGGATAGCTGCTCATTCCTTTCCTTCAACTTTTCAAATTCCTCCAGACTAACTGTTGTTGTAGGCTGTACTGTAGATGGTCTAGGCATGTCTTCCAAGGTGAAAGGCATTATGGTAATCTGAGCTCTAGTACGGGACCAGTCATAGTACTGAGCTGAAGCAACATTATTACATCTTCCAAGAATAGCCACTCCTTTTGTCTGGATGTTGTCCCAAGCCCAGGATGCTTGTTTGATAACAGCTGAATCAGGTTGCACTTCACAATATAGGGTCTCAGCTAAATCTTGTCCTCTGGGAGGGTGGACCAAGGCATAACCCAGTTGTCTCTTAAATAGTAAAGGATTGTAGTTGATGCAACCCTTTACTCCTATCAGAGGCACATTTGGCTATTGCCCACAACTGGTGATAATGTCCTTGCCTTTGGTGCTCTAGGAGCACCATCTGATATCATCTGAAGTCAAGGCAATGAATCTCTTGGCCCAATTCTTTTGCTGGTGGGGGTTCAAGAAAGCATCTGACTTAGGCAAGTGTCTGAGCAGCCATGAGTAAACCAAAGGAGCACAACATCTCACCAACTTCCCCCTTTGTTTCTCATTCCTCTGATGGATGGAATAATAAAAATCTCCCAGCAATGTGGGTACTGGGTTCTTCAGGAGAAACAGATGGATGGCATTCTTGCTGACAAATTTGGGCTCATCTGCAAACAGTATAGCCCCATATATGCTGAGGGCTAACAGTGCACAGACTGCCCTCCACTCTCCCAATGAAGCTTCCAGGATGGCCTGAGAAATCAAGAAGTCCAAGTGCAAACCAGGGATCCCAGCCTTTGTTGTCATACTTTGCTCAATCAGGGCAGGCTCCAAGTACAGGGCCATTGATATCTCTTCATTTCTGGGAGCAGTCATCTCTGGGTTGAAAGGGATTCCACCTCTGATAGGTACTCCAATCAATAAAGAAAACTCTTCCAGTATAGGCCCTAACTGGAAGTCTGGAAAGGTGAAGCATCTCAAAGGAGGGTCATAAAACTGTAAGCAGGTGTGGATCATGCTCCTCTGAGAAGGATCAAGGTCCATAACCATATCCAGGATACCTCCATAATGCTCTCTAAACAATGGGATGTGATCAGGTGTGATGAGTGACTGGACCTTCCTGATACCAGTCAACACAGGCTAAAAGAAGTGGTAGGATATGTTGCTTTTCCTGGGAGTAGCCATGAGTGCTGCTGAAGAAGCTGAGGACAAATGCTGATGAAGTTCACAGACTGATGCTGGAAGTAAATCTCTGACAGGCTGATGCTGGTGGTGATGGAGATAACTAAAGCAGATAACTGGTGAAGACAGCTGAAGCAAAGGTCTATGCAGAAGAAGGGGTCAAAACCAAAACCAAGATACAAAGAAATGGATACCCTGAAAAGCAAATAAACAAATGTTAAATGATGCAAGGATGATATATGCAAATGATATGCAAGGGTTTGTGATCAAGCTGGGTCTGATTATCTGTCCTGATATAAGGCTCATGTATGTTCAAAAAGTCCAGATGGAGGTTTAAGAATCCAGTAACCAGGGTGGGGGACTCAAATAAAGAGTCACATGTCCAGGGTTAATCACAAGAACTGTCCAAACTGGAGTTTTCTTAAGCAATACAGTAACAGGGTATGATGTGGCCAAGGGTTCCTGCAAAACCTGTAAACTGCCCAACCCCCTCACAGGTAATGTTCTAGAACAAGGATCCTCAGACTTGGATCAATTATGAGAAGTGTAAATACTTCTAACCCGGTGGTACATTGTTTACAATAACCATAAAAGATCCTCCTATAATTCACCTCAGTTTCTGAAGGTCATAATAAAGGTCATCCAGACTTAGCAGGCTTCCCAGATAGCCCTAGCACTACAGGAAATCTGTAGCACAGAGTTCTCAAGAAGAAACCCACATCTGAACCGTGTTTCATATTCCCGCACCAGACCGAAATGGAATGGGAAAGAACATGAACCACTCTAGCATAGGTGTCACTCAGGTCCCAGGTATAGGACCTTAAACTCTCAATGGAACCCTACCCACCAAAACAGAAAACCAGATCCAGCAATGACAGTATGATAGTATGATGCATAAAACTATAAAGAAAGCAGTAAATATGATTGTACATAAAGCAATAAATAAAGCCAATACATAAACACAATTAGCACATAACACCCCAGTAAACACAAATCAAACAAGCGCTAGGAGGAACCCACAAAAAGAACCAGAAGCCCTGGTTGCAATATAAGGGTCCCCAGTAGAGTCGCCAAGCTGTCGCTCCCACTAAAATGACAATTAAGGTCAAATAGGGTACAGACACGAACGGTCGGCAAAAAGAGAGAACACACAAGGGTGGAATGAAAAGAAAAGAGTCGCCAACTAGGCATTTTTATCCTGAAGGAAAGGTAATGCTGCATAAACCTAGAAAGACATGGATAAGACGGTTGCGAACCAGAGAAACTGAGAAAGGGGGTTGGTTACAACCTGAGAAGGTATTAGCACCCAGATTGTCCGTCGTACTCGACGGGATCAACGCTTAAAATATTTGTGTTTTAAAAGGGGTAGTGTCAGTGCTATTTTGTGTGCAAAAGCTGGAAAAGAATGCAAGTGTCAGTGCAAAAGAAATGTGAATTGAAATGAAAGAGTGTCAGTGTAAAGAAAGAATATGAAGCTCAAGACTATGAGACTTAAAAGAATAATGATGGAAGAGGGGGAATATACAGAGACTTTTGTTCGATAACCGTTAAGTTATGCCTACGTATCCTCTCGTGCAATGAGGAAGTCAGAACACCGTAGTTCGACTCAAAGAGACTGAAAGATAAATTGACTGATGAACTGCTTACTTGTCTATGCTCAAGTGTATGACCTGTCTGGCTCAGGTTCAAACTGTCTTGCATTAGACGGAAGAAGCGAGTTCCCGTTTGTGAGTGAAAATGATGAGAAAAGAATCACGAAGGAGACGATTATTGTTTGATTTTTGTGTTTTCAATCTTTTATTGCTTTTTTGTGTTTGTCATAAGTTAATGAGATTAAGCCTACGCCAAAGGTTAGTAAACTCATCACATCCTCCCTCTGATTAGGGGTAATGAGATTACCTTAAGTATGAAGTAAACACCTCACACTTAATCACCTTGATGTAAGATTAAGATCATTAACCTACTTATAATTATTTAGATGTTTTTGGAGTTTTTTGTTTAGTGTTAAGTAATGAGTTTAAGCCATAATCAAGGATTTAATGGACCCATTACACCATCCTAATAGAAGGATAATAGATGAGGACATTTAAGCTGAGAAAGGCTCCTCAACTTAATCCATGATTATGGATTAACCTCATGACATAACAAGGCCTTTATTAAAGTGGATTTTAGTCAATGGTAAGATTAAGAAGTGGATTTTATGGTTTATAAGACAACTTGAGAGGGACTTGTCCATTAACACTAGGGTTAGTCCTTCTTAACCAATTAAGAAAGAATTAGAACCCTAATGCAAGGCCCAAGTTACAAGTTTGATGTCTTGATGAATATTAAGTGGATTGATTAAAGGAATTAAACACATTAAGGGTTTAACACTTAGGATTAAAGTTATACACTCCATCCTAATAGAAGGATGCAGGCATAAGCTTAATCACAAAGCCTTAAAACCTTTAAGGTTTAGTCCTTGATTATGAGGTGAGAAGAGAAGACTCAAAGATGACACAAAGGTAAAACTAATGGGGGACTAATCAAACCCTAATTGTTAACATGCTTGGGTGTTCCTAGGGTTAATGAGGCTTGCAAGAAGATCTTCAGAGAAGCCACCAAGGAAGAAGCAGATGAAATGAAGAGAAGCAGCAAGAAGCAAGACAACTTGCTTCACTTAAGAAGACAAGTTGCTTGAAGAAAGAAAGTGAGGAGAAAGAGCATGAATGAGCAAGCTCACTCTAATACACAAGTAAAAATGCAGCAATGAATGCATAAAAAGAGATGAGAGAAGATGGTGAGAAGTGAAGGCAAATTCACTTCTCAAACACTTACCACCTGAAAAGTTAGTGAAAGAAAATGAAGATAGAATGAAAATGAAAAGTATGCAATGATGCAAACCAAAACCAGAAGCATTTTTATGATGCTAATGATTCAAAGAGATGACACAAATGTATGTTATGAGATGGAGATGATCATACAAATGATGATAATGCAAATGAGACATGTAAGAAGCATGAAAGTTCATGAATGCACATGACATGAAATGAAGGCAAAAACATGGCAAATGTATGATGCAATGATCAAACATGATTATAATATGCCCTAAGATGTCTTACATGTCATTTGGATGCAAAAAATGTCATGACAAGTTCATGTATACAAGCATATGAAGAATGAATGCAAATGAAGGCAAAGATTAGGGTTTATGTACAAGATGCAATGCAAAAATTCAAAATCAGAAGCAAATGACAAGATAAAAAATTGAAAATAAGATCACAGGTACCCTAAACCTACACAAGTTCACTTCCCAAAGGGGAAGACCTAACTCTTAACCTAATGAAAGTTATGATTTTCCTAAGTTTGCTAGGGTTTTAAGGCACCTCTTAAGGAAAAATGCAAAACAAAATGAAAATGAAAGATAAATTCATGCCAATTTAATCCTAGAAACTACATGATATGTGGAATGCTATGCAAAAAGAACCATTATCAAACTCTTCATGGTTAGGCAGAAAATATATTTCTAAGTTAGGGTCAAAATATTGATTTTAAAAAACCTTAAATTCAAAGAAAAATGTCAAAATGGATCAAGAACCAAAAAGAAATTTGTGTGAATGGTTTGATAATGTCTCTAAATGTGTTAAGATGCAATGTGATTTTTTTTGTGATTTTTAGAAACTTAAATGGTATTTTAATTAATTAATTTCCATTAATTAATTAAAATAAACATTAAAATATTTTTAAAATATAAATTTTATGCAAAAAATAAAATAAGAATTATTTTCAGAATGAGAAAAATATTTGAAAGAAAAATGCAAAAGATAAGATTTTTTAGATGAGTTTTGCTATTTTTAATAAAATGGTAAAGAAAATGCAAATAAAATGACAATTAAATGAATTTTAATGAAAGTCAACTGATCTGAGGGCCAGGATTTAAACCTAGGGGGCGGGAATTGACCAGCGCGCGCATCTGAATGGCTAATATTCAAACTTCACTAATTATGATTAAAGCCCTAATCTGAACCCTAATTACTCTCAGGTGACCGGAACAGTGTTCCAGTCATCTTCTCCGGCCAGCCTCTCATTCAACCTCTCTCAATACATGAAATCAAACCACCAAACTCTCCAGAAATGATCCCCACCCCATTCTAAACAAGAATCAGCCATCAAACAAAATTTATTTCACATGAACAATGAGATTCGAAGCAAAACGGAAAATCTTTCAGAAATTTCAGAAGCTTCATACATGCTTAAAACTTGATCATTTTCAAAACCAAAAGGTGCAGTGTGATCAGTGAAGCATGGAGAACAATCTAAGAACTTAAGAAATCATTTCTGGAAAATTTGTTCTTGAAGTTACCTGAACTGAAGCTTTCGAAAATGGCACTGGCTGGCTGCTTCTTTGCCTCAAATCAGCTCCAATGATCCTCCTGAAGAGTTTGTGATGCTTGGTTGGAGTTTATATGGCCTCTAAGTGATGTTGGCTGAAACTCAGTTCAAGAAATGTGAAAATCGTGTTTTTGATACAGGGTGTTTCAAAGCAAAATGAAGGGTGGGAAATGATCAGTGATGAGTGTGGAGTTAAATGGTGGGAAAAGTTTTGAGATTTGATGGCTGAGTTATGAGTTTCGAAGGCTTTTGCAAGTTGGAGTGATTTTGTGTATGCTGAGGATTCTTAGGTTTCAGCTTGCAATGTTGTGTGTTATGGCTTGGGTTTGATCCACATATTAAGCTGTGATAGGTCAGAGAGTGGGTGATGGCCTATGGTGATTGGTATGGGCAAGTTGCCAAAATGTCACCATGACTTGCACTTGAGGTATGGGCAAGTGGAAGGCTGGGATAGAGGCATGGCTGTGCGCAGCAAGGATCAAGGAATGCTATGAAATCAGATTTGATGAGCTGTGGCAAGTGGATGGAGGATTTTGATCCATTTTGCAATTTTGGGGAAGTTTGACCCTTTTTTAAATTTGTGAAGTTCAAGGCATGAAAGCTTGTGATTCAAGGCACAAATCTGATCCAAATGAGTTGCACTAGAATGGTGTGATGTGTAGATATGTATTAGAGGTCCCAAATTGGCTTGGTATGAGTTTTTGCAAGTTTCCCTCTTTGGTGCAAAAGTGAAATTTAAGTGATTTTTCCCAACTTTGACAAGCCATAACTTGAGTTCTAAAATGAATTAGGTCAAGTTCTTGTACTTTTTGAAAAGGGAATGATCCAATATACAACTTTCATTACCAAGAATTTTCCATTTGAAGCATTTTTGAATCAAAAGAGGAGGTTGAAAAACTTTCCCAAAATGGCAAGTTTGCATTACAAGTCACTTTCCCAAAATGGCAATTTTGCAAATGGCTTGAAATTCTTCAATTTTGTGAACTTCTAACTTCTTTTAAGATCAAATAAAGATCATATATACCCAAAATAATGGAGAAGACCCTTTGGTTGGATGATTGGGGGCCTCAGATGCCCGGATTTTACACTGACTTGCTCATGAAGTCATCTATTGATCATATGCCTTCCCCATTGAATTTCTTCATAAAAATTGGTATGTATGATCCTTATAACATATAAAGACCAATAGAAACAAGAATGACCAAAAAATTTGGAGTCATGGCCTTTGAAACCAAAACCCTAATTTTAGGTCATCTATGCAGTTAAACCTGGCTCTGCTTCCATGCCTTTCTCAGTTCTTGTGATTTTCTGACTTCCTTGATCTTGGGGGGATATAATATGATGCTTGAACATACATGGACCCTCTTGAGATTATTGATGACCTTTGGAGTGGATCAGATGGCTCAGGGATTGCTCAGATCACAAACCCTAGATGCAGATGACTGAGAACCAATGTAGTGAAGCAAAAATGTACTATGAGATGATATGATTGAGCTTATGCAAATGAAAAGATCACAAGCCATGGTGAAATGAGTGAGGGCAAATTTGGGGTGTTTACACATACTACTACTTAGTCGTTTACTAAGGAATTCATCCTATTCTTGCTATTAATTTCATTCTACTATTTTGTTACTACTACTGCCTACACTTTATAACGACGGCTACTAATCCAACACAACAAATTTCGATAATTTCCGATTAAATTGACCAAGTAATTCTTCTGTCAAATTAACAACTCATTATTCTGCCACTAGTTTACCTCTACTATTTTACTTCTTACTACATGCACACCAACTCTGCCATTTTAATATGAATTCTACTATTTACATATACTACTATGAAATCATGCTACCAACTAACTAATTGTTTCCATGCTAATGTTAATATTCAGTTACTCAGGAATAGTCATAGGGATATGAGGTAAAAGCATACAATTCATACAGATACAGGATAACATAGCATGTACAACAGACATAACAACCAGATATTACACTCAGCCTACACAGAATTTGCGCGCGTGACGGTCATGGTGGCATCGTGACGGTCGTCACGACCCCAAAATGCATATTCCTCTTTGTTCCAGTTTCGTTCCTTCTGCAGTTTCTTTCTACAGTTCCTTTCTCTTACGACCAGTATAATACACAACAACATAGTATAATTACAACCTCCGACATCGAACAATTTTATCAATTTACGATCAAATCACAGCATGATCAATTTTCCCTCTCAATCAATAAACCACATAATGGCAGAACAAACAAAAACCCAATTCTCACACAATAATTATAGACAACATCTTAAAAACAATTCATGGCATAATCTATATAATTCAACACCACATACGATTTATCATAAACCCAGTTATAGAGATTGAACCTCACCCTTACCATGGATTAACGATTGTTCTAATAATTTTCCGGTTAGTCTCCAAAGTTCTCCGATCAAATTTCCAACCCTTTGCCTCTATGACTCTTTTCCTCTCCTTTTTCATTCATGGAGATTAGAAATACGAACATGTTGCCATTGAGTTCCTATCTTGACCAAAATTCAGCATCCATCATCATCAATCCCGTAACTACTATTTGACCAATTTCCAGCATGAACTTCCAAACTTCAAATGCATTTTTCTCCTTCAATACCAAACTTATTGACACGAAATCATATATTAAATTGAAGGGAATTTCATAAGCTTTCCATAAATTCAAGAATCACTTTAATCGGAATTACGAGTAAAAGGTTATCACCTATATAGTGGAGGTTGTACCGTAAGTGCGAAAATGGAGATATGATCACGAGTTCTTCTTTCTCCTTTTTTTCTCCCAAGCTATTTTCTCTCCTCTAAAACCCTTATTCTTCTCTGAGAATTTTTCCTCTATAACTTCCATGTCCTATTCTCTTGCTACCAATTAACCTATTTTTCTTATCATATAAATCTATTATATTGGCCCTAAGTCATACACCCTCTTAATTGTTAATTCCGACGCAATCCAAGTCCATTAACCAACTGTTGCACCCCAAACTTTGCCCTCAACTAGACAAAAAATCGTGTACTAAGGTGTCCCAAGAGGTTCACAAGGTTCACAAGGTATCCTAAGATGTTCACAAGTTTCACAATTAGTCAGAAAGTTTGACAATTCCCTCAGACAAAGCATCCTCCTAAGCAATCCATCATAAACTAGGATTTTGAGTTTCATCAGGATAAATGGACTTCCAAGGCTTCAAGTGAGCTTCATAAAATCCTATATGTCTTCAAGAATCCCTATGTCAAGTTTCAAGGCTTTCCCAAAAGGTTTGCTCAGTCTGATGATCAGATAGGCTAAAATCAGTCAAAGCAGTCAAAAAGTAAAACTGAGGTCAATTGTGGTCAAAACAAAGTCAAACTTCATGTTTTTTTGCCAACATCAAGTTTATGAAGTAAAATTCATCATTTGATCAAGGGTGGATCATGATTCATCAAGGAGATTTCAGATCATCAAGAATCAGGAGTTTCTAAATTAGGGTTTTCATAGGAAAAGTCAACTAAACTTTGACCAGGCATAACTTTCACATGCTTCATCAAATTTTTTCCATCCAAAGCTCATTTTTAAGGAAATTGAATTCTCTACAACTTTTTGTCTCACAAGCCAAGCCCAAAAATGCTTCATTTGGAAGGTATGAGCTAAGACATTATAGGTCATTTTAAAAGTCAACAAAAAGTCAACATCTTCCAAAGGGCATAATTTGAAAATGGTAAAGGATATGGACATGAGACGAAAGAGGTTGGTTAGAGGACTCTATAAGATTTCCAAAATGTCCAAGAACACCTTCATAGCCTTAAAATTGAGGGATTTGTGCCTTTGCAAAGTTGGGAAATTTTTGAGGGGTATATTGAGCAAATGGGGCCTTAAAACCAAATTTCTCCAAATGGGCTTGCAATATTGCCACCCAATCTTCATTATATCATCAAGCACGACCCAATCCAAGCATTATCTGATTTTTTATTTTTTATTTAGTATTTTTTTGCATTTTATTCATTAAAAATCAAATTAAATCTAAATAAAATATGAAAACTCAATATTTGAATGTGATTCTTCTTCTAGAAAGTCTTAAAAATCATTCAAAGCTGATTGAAATCATACAAATTCGTGCTGGCCTAATTTGGAAAGGTTTGATGAGATTTTTTTCAATATTTGAAAGTGTGAAACTTCATGATCAAGCAATCAAGACAAAGCCCAAAAATCCATGATATTTTGACCTAATTACATTCCATACAAATACATGAACACACTGCAAGCACAAGGGGAAAAAAGACAGCCTCTAACCATAAGATCAAATTCAAACTTTTTCAAGAAAAACTCAAACTCAGTTTCTCACTTTCCATCATCTTTCAGGCAATTTGAAGGTTTAAACATGATCCTTGGACATCATTGAACGTATCTCAATCATCATTCGCATCCAAACCATGCTAAATTGCTTAAACCGAATCTCTCTTGTTCTTGGTTTTGAAATTTTCGATTCTCACTATTTATGCATTGCACACTAAGTTTGTTTGTTGATTCGTGATTAGTTGAAGCTTGTGATGGATTCTGGGAAAAACTCTTGGAGAATCCGTGGCTAAATCGTTAGATGCCATTCTAGGGTTCATACCTTCTAATTTAGGTTTTTCCAATTTAATGGCTATTAACCTATTTTGAAACCATAGATCAACTCAGTGAAGTGTATGGATCATGTTTGTATTAATAATTTGATAAAATCGTGTGTGTTTGGCCATGTATGAATTTCGCAGGTTCAAAAACGCAGAAGAATTCGCAAGAAAACTCCTAGGTAAATTCGCAGGAAAACCTGTGATTCCAAGGTTGAAGATGAAGACAGTTTGCGCGCGTTTATTATTTTTTGAATTTTGTTTTATTATATAATTAATTCTTGTGACTTAATATCAGTTGAGGCGCGTTTGGTCTAGTGGTAGCAGCGCACGCTTGTGATGTTCAAGACATGGGTTCGATCCCCAGGGTCTTTATTTTTGTTCATTTATTTTTGTTTTTCCCAGGTTTGTTACTTATTGGCTTTAGGGCATCTCCTCGCTAGCTATGCGCGCGCAACCCAGTGGTCCTTCATTAGACTGGTAATGGGGAGGTCCTGGGTTCAAATCCAGGCCTCCCCCTTCTTTTTTAGAACCTTGTTTTTTGTTTTATTTTATTATATTAGTTATATTATAATTGATTAATTAACTAATTTCTTAACTCTAATTTTCCTAATTAAAACATTAACCATAATTTTTCCTATTAACCCTAAAAAATTAACTTATTTTTCTATACTCTAATTAATTAATTTAATCTTTATTTTATTAATATGTAAATACTTTTATATTTTGTTATATTTATCATATTTTCTTAATTAAATTTCTAAAAATTTCCTAATAACTTGTTTAACCTAAAAATAATTTTTCTTTTGAATTTTTATTCTCTTTATTTATTATTCTAATTATTATTTATATTATTATTGCTAATATTTTATGGTTTATTTATTATTCTCATTATATTATTTTATTTGGTTATTATGTATCTGCTAAAGCCATGTAATACTCCGTAGATTTATTTTTCGTCTTTATTTTATTTCGTAAATATTTTATGGTTAGTAATCTTAGGGTTTGTATAACTTATATGTGATTAAAAATAATTTAGAAAATCAATTTAAATAAGATAAATACTTGAAAATAAACACGCATACACGTAAGTCGATCTTTGATCGCCATCTTGCACTTCCTAAGTTACCCTTCTTGGTTGCCTTTATATGGTCAAGTCTCTCGAATATAAGGGTGTCTTAAGCAAAGTCCCTTCATAAATATCATCAAGTCCCTACAGTTTTAAAGATCAAGTCCCTTCGAGGTTGCCTACGGTAACGATCTTGTCCCTTCGAATAAAAGATGATAAGTCCCTACGAATTGCTAAAGACACCCTTACTTGTTGCTTTCTATGACCTTACGATGACCCTACGCTTGTCCCTTAACATCCAAGGTAATGACTACCTATTCCTTAATAATAGGGATAGTCTTATCATTGAAAGAACATACGAGAACACGAAAGACTCAATCTAGGGTAGGTACCTCATAGTTACCTGCTCACACTTTTCAAAATTACTTTTACGTCTCACAATTTCTAAACTAGGCTTTGTATACACCCATACGAGAGTCATTACCAAGTACTTAAAGAAAATTTTTCTAATCACACACTACACTCTTGCAAGCAAACAAAGTGAGCTAAGTAACTAAGAGCCCATGGATAACCATGGATATAATGGGTGCTAATACCTTCCCTTTATATAACCTACCCCTCGAACTCAAGTCTTTTAAAAATAGGTCTTTCCTGTTCTTTTATGTCCTTTCCACTTGGATAAAATAAAAGTTGATGGCGACTCTTGCTATCCGCAACATTTATAGAAAGTCAGTTCTCCCACCGTGTTACACAACTGGCGACTCTTCTGGGGAATTAATAAAAGAGGGGTACCCTTAGGAATTAGATCCCTTTAAATTGTTTGTTTTGTTTGCTTTATATTTACTTGTTGGGGCTCTTATGTGTGAAAGATCCTAACCCGGATCTAGTGTACCTTAGGTAAATGGCAATAGACCAAGGAAACTGTATGGCGTATACCGATATGGTTGATCTGGTTGCCATAGTTAGTGTGACTTCTTGGTTGGTGCTTATGTTCCTTAAGTAAGTTGAGGATAATATGAGGCTGACATATGTTGTCAATACACTAACTGACTTTTAGAACCATAGTTATCCCATCTTGGCCTTTAGAAAGTAGTGAGATAACCGGCTTTGGTGAAGACTGAAGTTGGTTGATACTCGATGCTACACTCATTGAGATCCTAAACTTGGAGGGTTTTGGTTGGCATGTAAGTTGCCTACTAAACAACCACCCTTGTGAAGGATCAATGATATTGAGATCCCTTAGAACCCGATTACTTTTATAGGACATGATGAACCATCTAAACTTCAGGGGAGGGTACTTACCCTTAAACCTCATGCAAGCCTTCAAACCTAGGGCTATTGTGTGACTTGTTTGTGTGTGCCACATGTTTGTGATTGAGCATAACATTATAACATCATCATGCATCATAAGCATAACATTTTCACTAACCATTTCAAGGACCAAAGGATTTATCTTTGTTCTTTGTTGCAGGTCATGACTGCTGCTCGTAGGAATACTATCCGGATCAACTTTGTAGGGATACCTCCTAATCTTAAGGAATTAGTCTCTCAAGTTTCTGAAAGATCCCAGTTCATCAAGAAGCAGGGTCACCTACTTGACTTGGTTACTACAGGATTTGATGAAGACATGATGAGTGTCCTGTTTCAGTTCTTTGATCCTAAACATCATTGCTTCACATTCCCCGACTATCAGCTGGTTCCTATAATGGAAGATTTCTCCAAGCTACTGGGTATACCTATCCTTTATCAGAGAACCTTCACATGCTTAGAGAAGGAGCCTAAACCTGAAGTCATTGCTGCAGCCCTACATCTGAAGAAATCAGACATTGTTCTAGAAACGAGAAGTAGAGTTAAGGGGGTATTCTTGCCAAGGTATTGATGGAGAAAGCTCAAGTGTTCCTGAAGGCTATGAGTTATGATGCTTTTGAGGAGATCTTGGCCTTATTAATTTATGGACTGGTGTTGTTCCCTAATCCAGACCAGTTCATAGAGGTACACGCCATCAACATATTTCTGACTCATAATCCAGTGTCTACATTACTTGGAGACATCTTACATTCTCTCCATACCCGTACTATGAAGGCACGAGGAACTCTGATGTGTTGCATACCTCTACTATCTAGGTGGTTTATTTCTCACCTTCCTCGATCAGTAATGAAAAATGAAAAAGGGTTCAGTTGGTCCAAGATGATTATGTCACTTTCTCATTCAGACATTCATTGCTGCTCTAGATCCATGGAGAATGTTACTATCATTGACCGTTATGGGGAGTTCCCTAATGTGCCACTCCTTGGCATAAGAGGGGGCATTACTTACAACCCTTATTTAGCTCCACGTCAGTTTGTTTATGCTCGGAGTGATGGTCCTCATGACATGCTTATTCAAGGTATTGTGTTCGACCACGACAACGATCTGCAAGGTTACCGGCAAAGGTTTATACGAGCTTGGGGTAAAGTGAACAAGGTTAACAGCAAGACTCTGGAACCAAAGCACTTCATTCCTATGGAACCTTATCTCAGATGGGTACGAGCACATGCTCAGACTCTTACGATGCCATATCCTACTATCCTGCCAGTTACCATGGAGCCTGTTGCTGAAGGAGATACTCCTTATACCATCCTTCATCCAGACATGCCCACAAACATGGAGGAATTGCAGAGGTCCTGGATCCAGTTGAAGGAGCAAAGGGATACTTTTGAGACTCATTTCAAAGCTAGTCAAGAAAGAATCCTGGAGCTGACAAGACAACTTCACGAGGAGCGGAATCTCAACTCATACCTCAACACAAAGAGGAAACGTCCATGGGAGACTTAAAACCCCATCTTTGTATTTATTTTATTTTGTTGTAAGCCCAAGAGGCAAACAAGTTTTTTGCTTACTAATAAAAGTTTACTTTCTGGTTGTTTAAAAAAATTTAAATCTTGCGGTCCTTGAAAACATTGCATATGCATTTACATACTATATCATTGCATCACAGGTTTCTTATGAACAAGTATCTTATCTTCTCGCTGTTTATTTCAGCAGAAATGGCTCTCGAACAAACGGTCAAGGATCTCCAGTCTCAGAACTCACAATTTCAAGAGCTGGTCATGAACACATCCAAATGACAAGATGAGTTGAAGGCATTGCTGGCTAAGAAGAAGAAGAAGACTAGAAAATCAGGAGGCCTTATCAACCTGGGTAGAAGATTCAAAGGTCCTACCAAGACAAAGGAAGAGGTTGAGGATTCTGAGTCTGAGAGTTCTGAGAAAGAGGGAGGTAGTCTTCATGATACTGTGGAAGATTCTGATTCTGAGGCAAACTATTATCATGATCCTGCTAGTGAGGAGAAGTACAAGATGCTGGTAGACAAAATGAACGCTATGGAATTACAAAAATCTTCTGGGCTTGATTTTGAAGATTTGAGTTTAGTTTTTGGAGTGGTTATACCTATTGGCTTCAAGGTTCCTGTTTTTGTGGTGTATGATGGTGTTTCATGTCCTAAGCTGCATCAAAGATCCTATGTCCGGAGGATTCAACCACATACTGCTGATAAGAAACTGTGGATTCATTTCTTCCAAGAGAGCTTATCTGGAGCTCAATTGGAATGGTATTATCAACTTGAAAGTGTTAATATTCGTGATTGGAATGATCTTGCCGAGGCCTTCTATAGGCAATACCAATATAATGCTGATTTAGCACCAACTCGCATGCAGCTCCAAGGCATGTCTATGGGTGCTAAGGAGAGTTTCAAAGAGTATGCCCAGAAATGGAGAGACCTGGCTGGCAGAGTTCAACCTCCTCTGACTGACAGGGAACTGGTGGATATGTTTATGAGTACGTTGAATGGTCCTTTCTATAGTCACCTCATTGGAAGCTCATCATCTGGTTTCACCGAGCTGATAATGACTAGAGAACGTGTGGAAAATGGTATAAGAAGTGGTAAGATACAGGTGGGTGCCTCTTCATCAAGCACTGCTAAGAAGCCCCCTAGTGGAAAGAAGGAGTCTAATGTTGTGTATGGTCAACATATTCGTATCAGGAGTCACCAATCTGTGGGAGCGGTTCACATCTCCAATCCTGCCCCTACAGCACCAGAGCAACAACAAAACAATCAACAGAAGCCTAGAAGACAGTTCACCAAGATCAACATGTCACTGGCCCAAGCCTTGCAACACATGTTGAAAGGGGATCTAATTACTTTAAGGGATCCTCCTCAGAATCCTAATACACCCTCTCTTCGGTACAATCCTAACGCAAGATGTGCATATCATTCTAATAGTCCGGGACATGACACCAACAACTGCTGGGTGTTGAAAAACAAGATTCAAGACATGATCGAATTTGGGGAAATTGAATTTGTCCCTCCTGGAACCCCAAATGTGATCACTGCTCCTATGCCCAATCATGATAAGACTGTTAATACTGTTGATGAGGTTTCCTATGTTTCCTCAGTAGCAGATGTGACTACTCCTCTATCCATTATCAAGAAGAAGCTGGTGCAAGCTGGATTCTTTCCAGGTTGCAATGAAGACTGTTTTTACTGTGCTTATAAACCTGATAGTTGTTGGAAGTTGAAGGATGGAATTCAACGCCTCATGGACAATTACACTATATTATTTGAGAGAACTCCTTCTGTTGAAAGTATGTGTGAACATCTGACTCGAAGTACGAAGTTTGAAGATGTAGCTATGGTTAATAAATTACCAGTGAGGATCACCTCCAAAGGTCCTGTCAGGATTACATCCAAAGGACCAGTAAAGATTACTACTGAAGGCCCTGTGAAGACTGTTGCTGAAGCTAGAGTGGCTCCCATGATCATTACCACTCCTGGTCCTGTTCCTTATACTTCTGATAAAGCTATACCCTGGAATTATGGTTCTGATGTTTATATCCATGGTGTCAAACAAGAACCTTTGACTGATGCACCTGTTACTGATGTCAGTCTTGATGTGAACAATATTGTTGGATCTAGTAAGATCACAAGAAGTGGAAGAATCTTCTCCCCTCAAGATACCTCTAAAAGTGCAGTTACTCAAACTCATACCTCTAATCCTGGTCCAAGTACTGATGCCCGGGGCAAGGGTCCTGTGATTGAGCCTGTGCAAGCTAAGGCACCAACTGCTGAAAATCTTTCTAAACAGATGGAAGAAGTACTTAAGATCATTCGCAAAAGTGATTATGATATTGTTGACCAGTTGGGGCATACTCCCTCCAAAATCTCCACGTTATCTTTGCTGCTGTGTTCTGAGGCCCACACTAAAACCTTAATCAAGTTGTTAAAGACTGCCCATGTGCCAAATGAAATTTCTGTGGATCAATTTGAGAATTGTGTTGCACATCTGACTAGTGATAATGGTTTGGGCTTTTCTGATGCTGATCTGACTCCTGCCAAGAGGAATCATAACAGAGCTCTGCATATTTCCATTGAATGTAAGGGCACTACCTTGTCTCATGTGCTGGTGGACAATGGTTCTTCTTTAAACGTGCTCCCTAAAGAGGTTCTGGACAAGCTCAATCCTGAGGATGTTGTGTTAAGACCAAGTGATGTGGTAGTAAGGGCCTTTGATGGCTCAAGAAGAGTGGTACATGGAGAAGTAGACCTCCCGATCAAAGTAGGCTCTCAAGTCTTCAATTCTACTTTCAATGTGTAACACCCCAAATTTTCCCTCTTCATTTTAAGCATCATATCACATCATATTCATCATGAACATATCATTTTCTCAGCATCCTAGCCTTGAAAGATGAGGCATAACATTATTCATGTCTTAGCATCAGGCATATGATCATCTGGGGAGGTTCTTGAAGCATTTCAAGCCATGACAAGGGGCCCATTGGTTTTGTACAAGTCCTATGAGGGGTCTACATTGCAATTACAAGCTCAAGTCCATTTGCAAAAGCTCAGAAGATTGCATGATCATCAGAGAAGCCAGGACAAGGCAAAGCTCCTACACAAGGAACCTAAACTAGGGTTTGAGATTCAAGCATAAAAACTTCACAACTTTGGCCATTTCATTTGGGCAAAGTCTTCTATATGTCAAGAGGATCCTAGGTGTCAATTTTCATGATAAAATTCCATGTGGAAGTCAGACAATTCTTCAGTTGCTTGCAGATGAAGTAATTGGTCAACTGTGCCCATAAAAAGTCAACTGTGTGATTTCAAGGGGTCTAACCCAAATTTTTTTGGCCAAGTGGTGTCCTTACAATGTTATAAGAGGTTTGGAATGATCAAAGTTCAAGAATCATGGAGATTTGAAGGGTTTTACAAAAATGGTACAAAGTTGGTTTTAAGGATTTTCCAAATTTGGCAACTTTTGCCCTAATTTTCAAATGACCTTAACATGATCAAAAATTCTTCAAATGGACCAAATGTAACACGGTGGGAGAACTGACTTTAGTTATGTTGCGGATAGCAAGAGTCGCCACCGACTTTTATTTTATCCAAAGGAAAGGCATAAAAGAACAGGAAAGACCTTTTAAAAGATTTTTGGGTCCGGGGGGTAGGTTATGTAAAGGGAAGGTGTTAGCATCCTTTACATCCATGGTTATCCATGGGCTCTTAGTTACTTAGCTCACTTTAAAATGTTTTTGAAATGTGAAGTGTGTGAAGAAAAATTTTCTTAAGAGTTTCATAATGATCCATGTACGGATGCGTAAAAAACCTTTGTTTTGAAAATTGTTTAAAATATATGAAGTGTTTGAAATGTTTTTGAAAAGTGAGCAAGTATCTAAGAGGAACCTACCCTAAGTTTAAGTCTTTTCTGTTCTTGAATCCTTTAAATGGTAAGACTATCCCTATTATTAAGGAATAGGTAGTCATTACCTTGGATGTGTGGGACAAGTGAAGGGACATTGTTATTTAGGCAACTGTGGGGTGTATAAGCAATTCGAAGGGACTTATCATCTTTATTCGAAGGGACAAGATTATTACGAAGGCAACATTCGAAGGGACTTGATCTTTTTATCTGTTAAGGGACTAGATGATGTGAATTAGGGACTTTGCTTTATACACCCTACTTGACCTTTTTGTATTAGGCAACATGAGAGGTATCCTTAAGGAAGTGAGATGGCGATCAAAGATCGACTTACGTGTGTGAGTGTACAATTTCAAATATTTATCTTTAAATTTAATGAGCTAAATTAATTTTAAACATACAAACATGTTACACTCCCTATTTACTAACCATAGCATAAAATAAATAATAAACATTACTACTAAAATATTACATCAAAGGAACAATTACATAATAATAATTAAAGCAAATTAAATATAATAAGCAAAAATAAATAATAATAATAATTGGGTTGGTAGAAAATAATAATAAAAATAATACAAAATTAAATGGGGTTAGTAATAAAATATCATATAAACATAATTAATAATATTAACATAATAATTTAAAAAAATCAATTTTTATAAACAATTATTATTTAAAACTAATAAGAAAATATGAGCAATTATACTAATTATTATAAAGTTTTAAGTTATATGTAAATTATAAAAAATAAGTTAATTATAAACATATCATGAAAATAAAATTATAATTACAAAATTAAATTAGCAATTTTTAACTATTTTTAAACATATATTAAAATTATTAATATACAAAAATTAAATTATAAATAAGTTATAGAATATATGCATATTATGAAAATAAGATCAATTATAATTATATTTACAAAATTTTAATTATTTTAAACAAGATTTAAATTATAAACAAATTATAAAATATATACATGATTAAATAAAAAAGGATTAAGTTTTAAATAGAAGAAAGTTAGGGTTTATTAGAAAACATTAAGATTTATTTATTAATTAAAATATAAGCAAGAATTAAAATAAACAAATAACTAATATTTACAATTAGGGTTTTAGAAAAATATTTTTAGGGTTAATCTTGGTTTATGAAAATATTTTAGGATTAAATTAGGGTTATAGTTTAATTAAAATTAACAATAATAATAATAAACAAACCAAAAGAAATAATTGAGAAAAAGAGAAAAAGAACTTACCTGGGCTGGGAGTTGAACCCAACCCCTTTGCTTTCACAAACTCCAGCCAACAAGATCAACCACTGGGCCAGCGCGCGCACAGATGCTAAGGAAAGGAGTTCGTTTGGTTTTGTTGCTTAATCCTGAAAAATCATGAAAAAAATAAAACAACACAAAAGGCCTGGGGGGGATTCGAACCCAGGACCTTTAAACAATACGCAGGCATACTTTCCATCCAGCCGGGAGGGCGCTTCTGATAATATAATGACTATAATCAATTATATATTAAAACTGCTGAATATCATGAAAAAACAATAAAAAGATGGTGCCTCCAGGATTCGAACTCAGGCCTTCAAGCATTATACACACACCCTTCACCACTGGGCCACACACGCACCTGTGAAACAATATCAATAACAAAACAAAAAATATTATATCAAGTGTTCAAATTCTGAAATTCGCGCCAGGGCATCATCTTATTCCTTGGTACCTACAAATTTTGCTGCGAATTCACCTATGGAATTTCCTGCGAATTTTCAAATACAGGAACCTACGAAAATTGGATTACCATCAAAACAGTACAATTTCTCAAAATTAATTGATGTTTCATGATCCCCAGAGTTCACTTGATCGTTCTATGTCTTTAGAATTTGTTTATGTTTGGTTTAAAGCAAAACCCTAAACTCATGGCCGAAACCCTAGCCATGGTGATTTCTCAAACCTGCAAGGAAACTTCAATCAAACTACCCAGAATCAATCAACAACTTAATATAAACACAAAACAATGATCAAAACTCATTAAAATCCAGTCAATATGCAGAATCGAAAATCAAGAATATGATGAACATTATGAATTCGGGTTATGCAATATAAGGTGTTTTAGATGTTGTTTATGATCCAAAATCATTCTATGAACATCCAGGAACACATAGCAACCTTCAAATTGTCTTGAAAGTGGTTGTAACTTGGAATCCGAATTTGAGTTTTGTGATGAATTTTGAAAGTTGCAACTTACTCTTTGAGGCAGAAATTTCGTGTCTTTGCATTAGGGTTATGTTGTATACTATAGTACAATGGATTAGGTCAAAAATAATGGATCATTATGTGGAAAATTTGGATCAATGAGATTGAAAAAGATTCAAGCTTAAATTTCAAATATTCTTGAATAAGACCTTTCTATTTCAAGCCAATCACCATAATTTTTGTATCAATTTGATCCAAGCAATCTTTATGACTTTCTAGAAGCACAATCTCATTTAAATATTTGATTTTTCTATTTTATTTTAATTTAAAATGATTTTAAATGAATAAAATCAAAATAAATAAAAGAAAATAATAAAAAATCTGAATATTTGAGAGTTAGGTCGTGCATGAAGTATTGGTATGGATTGGATCATCATATGGCAAGCCCATTTAGAAAAAATTGGTTTTAAACCTCCATTTTCTTCATAAACCAACCAAAACTTTCCCAACTTTGCAAGGGCACAAATCCTTCAATTTTAATGCTATGAGGGTGTTCTTGGACATTTTGGAAAGCTTGAAGAGTCCTCTAACCAACCCCACTGGTTTCATGTCCATATCATTTACCATCCTCAAGTTATGCCCTTTTGAAGTTGTTGACTTTTTGTTGACTTTCAAAAGGACCTATAATGTCTTAGCTCATACCTTCCAAATGAAGCATTTTTGGGCTTGGCTTGTGAGTCACAAAGTTGTAGAGAATTCAATTTCCTTCAAAATGAGCTTTGGATGGAAAATTGGTGATGAAGCATGTAAAAGTTATGGCTGGTCAAAGTTCAGTTGACTTTTCCTGAGGAAACCCTAATTTAGAAACCTCTGATTCTTGATGATCTGAAATCTCCTTGATGAATCATGATCAACCCTTGATCAAATGATGAATTTTACTTCATATACTTGATGTTGGCAAAAAAATCATGAAGTTTGACTTTGGTTTGACCACAGTTGACCTCAGTTTGACTTTTGAACTACTTTGACTGATTTTGACTTATCTGATCATCTAACTGAGCAAACCTTTGAGAAAAGTCTTGAAACTTGTCATGGGGATTCTTAGACACATATAAGATGTTATGAAGCTCACTTGAAGTCTTGGAAGTCCATTTAGCCTGATTAAAGTCAAAACCCTAGTTTTGGATGCACTGGTTAGGAGAGTGCCTTCCCTGAGGGATTTGTCAAATCTTCTGACCCATGATGAACTTTGTGAACCTTGTGAACCTCATAAGATGTCTTGTGAATCTTGTGAACCTCATGGAAGGTCTTGTGAACCTTGTGAACCTCATAAAGTGTCTTGTAAACTTCATGAACCTCATGAAAGGTCTTGTGAACCTTGTGAATCTTCTTAGCACATAAAGTCTTGTATTGTGAGGGCAAATTTTGGGGTGCAACAGCTGCCCCTGTTCAATTTTCTGAAAGCTGAGGGGTTAGATTGGTATATGTGCCAGTCGTAACCTTGAAGGTTGAAGGGGATTGAACACAAAAGCCCAAAAATTTGCACTCACCGGTGCGTAGAGTGATACTGATGACTAGTTGAATATGCTTGAGTGGGCTTAAAGATGCCACTTGGAGAAACATTCTTCAGATACAATTTCTTGGAGGATAAAGCAGTCCAAAATATGAAGATATAATGATAGCTTTCAGGAGGATAATCAATGTCCCGAGGTAGTAGTGATAACTTTCAGGAAGATAAACAACGTCCCGAGGTAGTAGTAATAGCTTTCAGGAAGATAAACAACGTCCCGAGGTAGTAGTATGCTTTCAGAAGGATAAACAACATTCTGAGGAAATGATATGCTTTCAGGAAGATAAACAACGTCCTGCGGTGGTGATATGCTTTCAGAAGGATGAACAACGTTCTGAGGTATAAGTATAGCTTTTGGGAGGATAAACAACGGCCCAATAGTCATGATATGCTTTCAGGAGGATAAACAACGTCCTGAGGAAATGGTAACCTTTGGGAAGATAAACAACGGCCCAAGGTCATGATAGCTTTCAGGAAGATAAACAACGTCCCGAGGAAATGATATGCTTTCAGGAGGATAAACAACGTCCTGAGGTATAATGATGTAACCTTTGGGAAGATAAACAACGACCCAAGGTCATGATAGCTTTCAGGAAGATAAACAACGTCCCGAGGAAATGATATGCTTTCAGGAGGATAAACAACGTCCTGAGGTATAAGAAGCTTTCAGGAGGATAAACAACGTCCTGAGGAAATGATAACTTTTGGGAAGATAAACAATGGCCCAATAGTCACAATTTGTTGATGAAATTTGTCTGCTGGAGAATTAACCTGAAAAACAAGATTATAACATTCTGTATGATAATATTAGTTTATGCATTATATATGCATGTATGATATGATGCATCTAAGTAATGTATTATGTATTTTATGGATATGTATGTCATGGTATGATGTAAATGATGTATGTATGCATCATGCAGCCTGAAGCGTCTGGATATCTTCGTATAACAACTGCTGGCCAGGGAAAATAAATCCCGATTTGTTGCTGGAGAATATGAGGAACTCGTTCCCGTCTTGTTTGACAATATAGTATATATAACCTCCCGTCTTCGTTTGATAGCAAGGCATACATAACCTCCCGTATTCGTTTGATAGTAAGGTATACATAACCTCCCGTCTTTGTTCGATAGTAAGGTATCCATAACCTCCCGTCTTCGTTCGTTGTACTCCTATTGGAAGAATAAATTCCCGACTATCCGTATGAGGATAAAAGAGATGGATATAAATTCCAGGGGAGATGTGACTTGAAGTATTTATGAAGATGGATTTGTCCTACTGGAGAACTTGTAGCTGTCTTGTGAGGATGAACCGGCGAAGCATCGTTGAAATCCTTCCCTCGTTCGTCCTTAGTAAATACTATTACTGCATTTTCATGCATTTCTGGTAAACATCAATCATATTAAGCATTTATGCATTTCTGGTAAACATCAATCATATTCAAAAGCATACATACATTCAAACACAATCAATGGACGTTTTGCTTATGTAAATAGGGTAAAAGTAAATCAGGACTCAAAGATGGAATTTTATTTATATCAAAAAGTGACCTATACATAGGTATGTTTGTACAAGGAGACAGAAATCCTAGTAAGAGGAATTCGTCGTAAAATTTTTTATAAAACAAAGAAAATCAGCTATGTGGGAAATAATCCTATTGAGTTGCAATTCTACTATTGCCATTATCTTCAAGTATCTCATCTTCTGCTGTTGAGACGGAAACGATTAGATTGAGCTTTATCTGTTCGAACTTGAGTAAGCAGCATAACTGGTTGTAGTTTCATGGGTGATCCAAACGAGACATAGTCATACGCTTTAATCCCTAACTTTTTCCTGGATTGCCCTTTCGGGTTTTCAATCCACTGGGATACCCTTTTTTGCCCAAGCCGCCTTTTCAGGTTTTCGACTTGCCGGGTGTACATCTTTTTATATATATCCCTAATTTTTGCTCAAACCCTGTTGGTTTGCCGGGATGCCCTTATTTTTGCCTAGGCCAGTCGACCTAGCGGGTCTCTTTCTATGCGTAGTATTTTTTAACTATGTCTGCGTTTACAGGCTGTGGGAAGTCCTCACCATCCATAGTAGTAAGTATCATGGCACTTCCTGAGAATACTATTTTGACTACAAATGGTTCTTCATATGTAGGAGTCCACTTGCCCCTAGGATCACCCTGTGGTAATATGATACGCTTGATTACCAAGTCACCAGCCTGATATACCTTTGGCTTAACCTTCTTGTTAAAAGCTTTGATCATCCGTTTCTGGTACATCTGGCCATGACAAACTGCTGCTAGCCTCTTCTCATCAATCAAATTTATCTGGTCCAGTCGAGTCTGAATCCACTCATCTTCATCCAAGCCTGCATCCTTCATAATTCTCAAGGAGGGAATCTGAACTTCAATGGGCAGAACTGCTTCCATACCATAGACTAAGGAGAATGGGGTTGCCCCTATTGATGTGCGTATTGTAGTACGATAACCATGAAGAGCAAATGGTAACATCTCATGCCAATCCTTGTAAGTAACAGTCATCTTCTGTACAATCTTCTTGATGTTCTTATTAGCAGCTTCAACTGCCCCATTCATCTTTGGACGATACGGAGAGGAGTTGTGATGCTTAATCTTGAACTGCATGCAGAGATCAGTAATCATAGTATTGTTCAGATTAGAGCCATTGTCAGTAATAATCCTTTCAGGGATGCCATACCTACATATGAGATTATTCTTAATGAATCGAGCCACCACATTCTTAGTAACAGATGCAAATGAAGCTGCCTCTACCCACTTCGTGAAGTAATCAATAGCAACCAGGATGAAATGATGCCCATTAGAAGCAGTAGGTTTGATCTCACCAATCATATCAATGCCCCACATGGCAAAAGGCCAAGGAGCAGTCAACACATTCAATGGTGATGGAGGTACATGTACTTTATCAGCATAGATTTGACACTTATGACATGTTCTGGAATGTTGATAGCAGTCAGCTTCCATGGTAGACCAATAGTAACCTGCTCTCAATATCTTCTTTGCCATAGTATGGCCACTAGAATGAGTTCCAAAAATCCCATCATGCATGTCTTCCATAATCTCTGTTGCTTCCTTCTTATCCACACAACGAAGCATAGTTGAATCATGATTGCGCTTGTACAAAACCCCATTACTCAAAAAGAACTTAGCAGAAAACCTTCTCAGAAACTTCCTATCCTTGACAGATGCCTCTTCAGGGAACTCCTGAGCTTCAAGATATCTTTTCACCTCATAGAACCAATGCTTTTCTTCTGCTTCTTCAGTGCCAATCTCATTGCAGTATGCAGGCTTTTCAAATCTATCAATAGTAATCTTGGGAGCTTCATCATCCCAACTGATCTCAAACATGGATGCCATGGTAGCTAATGCGTCTGCCAACTGATTCTCTCTTCGTTGAATATGTCCAAAGGTAATCTCTTTAAAATGCGGGATCAAAGACAACACATGCTCTCTGTAAGGAATGAGATTATCATGCTTGGTATCCCAATCTCCTTTAATCTGACTTACTACAAGGGCTGAATCTCCATACACATCAAGGAATTGAATCTTCATATCAATAGCAGCCTTAATACCCAGGATACATGCCTCATACTCAGCCATGTTATTGGTACAATAGAAACAAAGTCTGGCAGTAATCGGGGTATGACAACCTTCAGGGGAACTGATCACGACACCAACACCATTACCAAGTGCATTGGAAGCACCATCAAAAACCATAGTCCATCGGGATCCTTGTTCAGGTCCGTCATATTGTCCAGGTTCTTTGATAATAATCATAATGTCTTCATCAGGGAACTCAAAACTCATTGACTGGTAATCATCCACTGCTTGATGAGCCAAATGATCAGCTACAACACTTCCCTTAATGGCCTTCTGAGTAGTATATTGTATGTCATATTCTGTCAAGATCATTTGCCATCTTGCAATTCTTCCGGAGAGAGCAGGTTTCTCAAATATGTACTTGATTGGATCCATCTTCGAGATCAACAAGGTAGTATGTGTCAACATATACTGTCTTAGTCGGCGAGCAACCCATGCCAAAGCGCAACAAGTTTTCTCGAGCAGTGAGTATCTTGTTTCACAGTCGGTAAACTTTTTGCTAAGGTAATAGATTGCCTGCTCTTTTCGACCAGACTCGTCATGTTGCCCCAACACACACCCCATTGAGTTGTCTAACACTGTTAAGTACATAATCAAGGGTCTTCCATCAACTGGTGGCATCAAAATTGGAGGTTCTAGCAGATACTTCTTGATTTCATCAAAGGCAGTTTGGCACTCATCATTCCATTCCATCACCTGATCTTTCTTCAATAACTTGAAGATTGGCTCACAGGTAGCAGTTAATTGGGAAATAAATCTTGCAATGTAATTCAATCTTCCCAAGAAACCTCTAACTTCCTTCTCAGTACGGGGAGCTGGCATTTCTCGTATAGCTTTCACTTTTGCAGGATCCACTTCAATACCTTTTCCACTGACAATAAAACCCAGGAGCTTACCAGATCTAACTCCAAAAGTACATTTGTTTGGGTTCAATCTCAACTTGTATTTCTTCAACCTCTCAAACAATTTATGCAAATGATCAAGATGTTGCTCTTCATTCTGTGACCTGGCTATCATATCATCCACATACACCTCTATCTCATGATGAATCATATCATGAAACAAAGCCACCATAGCACGCTGATATGTTGCCCCTGCATTCTTCAAACCAAATGGCATCACTTTATAACAAAAAGTGCCCCACTGTGTAACAAATGTTGTCTTCTCCATATCTTCAGGTGCCATCTTGATTTGATTGTAACCAGAGAAACCATCCATAAAAGAGAATAACTTATGCTGAGCAGTGTTGTCTACCAGAACATCAATATGAGGAAGTGGAAAGTCATCTTTGGGGCTAGCCTTGTTTAAATCCCTGTAGTCTACACACATACGCACCTTACCATCTTTCTTAGGTATTGGTACCACATTTGCAACCCACTGAGGATAAGAAGTCACAGCTAAGAACCCTGCATCAAACTGTTTCATTACCTCTGCCTTAATCTTCTCTGACATTTCAGGACGCATGCGACGAACCTTCTGTTTCTTTGGACGACAATCTTCTTTCACTGGTAAACGGTGAACCACAATGTCTGTATCCAACCCTGGCATATCTTCGTAAGACCAAGCAAAGATCTCCACATAGTCACGTAACATCTGAATCAATCTACTCTTGACACTATCCTCCAATTCAGCCCCTATCTTGACCTCTTTCCTGTTTTCTTCAGTTCCCAGATTCATAACTTCGACTGGCTCTTCATGTGGCTGTATGGCTTTCTCTTCTTGTTGTAACAACCTAGCAAGCTCTACAGGTACTTCACAATCGTCCTCATTTCCGTCTTCAGCTTGATAGATCGGATTCTCGAAATTATAATTGGCAATAGTAGAACTGTTATCAACAGGATCCAGAGTGGATGAGGATCTGCATTTTAGTGATGTGGGTGTGTGTAAGAACACATAGCTGATAAAACAAAAATAAAAGAAAAGAAAGACAAGGAACACAATATTTACGAAAACGAAACATCCACTGATTTTTATTGAATGAAGTATGCAAATGAAATGACATCCCGTAACAAGCACACCATTATGCCCCGGGCAAGGCACAAGGCTTGAAAGTTTAATTGTTCAAGAAATTACAAACTTTAAAAAGCGACAACACAGTAATAGTATTTACTCCTGACTAAAGGAGATAGGAATAACATCTTCAGCTTTCCAATTATTGAGTCCAGCACCCACAGTAGGAAAAATCCAAGCATCCAAGTTGTAGTCTTCATCATAGTCACCCACAACATTGATTTGATTCTTCATAATCCCCTGATTGGTGATACGAACAGCACGAGCACGACGAACAACCTTCTGGGACTCTGCAGTGAAACCCAAACCAAACTTGTCAGACTTGTAAGGAATGTCAGGAAGCTGACCCCAAATAGTACAACCACCTTCATCCACCACAGCTCTAGCATATTTAAGGGAGGCCATTGTAGGAGGTACTCTGGTGACCACAAGAACTTTCTTGACAACAGGAGGAGCTTCATAATCATTAACAATCCAAGGAACCACTTCAAATGTCTGACACGGAGTTTCAACGTATTCACCTTCCACTTCAAGATACTTAAAGGTGTTCACATGGCTAACAACATATCCTTCCTCTCCATAGACAGTAACAACCTTTCCTTCTACCGGATATCTCAGCTTCTGATGTAATGTAGAGGTTACAACACCTGCCCCATGGATGCCCAAGCAAACAAGAATATGACGGACGAATATCCATGACATAAAAAGTAGCATTGAAAACCTGAGAACCAACTTTGATTGGGAGATCAATTTCTCCATGCACCACTCTTTTCGAGCCATCAAAAGCCTTCACCACTATATTACTGGGTTTCAACACAGCATCTTCAGGACTAAGCTTATTCAGGACTTCTTTGGGCAACATATTCAGAGAGGAACCATTGTCTATCAATACATGTGACAGGGTAGTGCCCCTGCATTCAATAGAGATATGTAGAGCCCTGTTATGATCCCTCTTGGCAGGAGTCAAATCAGCATCAGAGAAACCTAACCCATTATCATAGGTCAAGTGCGCAACACAATTTTCAAACTGGTCAACAGAAATTTCATTGGGTACATGAGCAGTCTTCAGAAACTTAATCAAGGCCTTGACATGAGCCTCAGAACACAGTAATAAAGACAGCATAGAAATCTTGGAGGGAGTATGCCCCAACTGATCAACAATGTCATAATCACTCTTGCGAATGATTTTTAATACTTCTTCCATCTGCTTAGAGAGATCATCAGCAGCCGGCACATCAGTAGGTATAGGTTCAATAACAGGACCTTTGCCCCGAGCATCAGTGGTGGAGGTAGCAACTGGAGTAACTGCATTCTTGGAAGTAACTGGAGGAGAGAAAACTCTTCCGCTTCGTGTGATCTTACTAGATCCAGCAATATTATCCACATCAACAGGCATATCAGCTAAGGGTTCCTGCTTAACACCATGGATATAAACATCAGACCCATAATGCCAAGGCACAACTCTATCAGAAGTATACGGAATAGGACCAGGAGTGGTAATGACCATAGGAGCCACTCTAGCTTCAGCAACAATCTTCACAGGGCCTTCAGCAGTAATCTTAATTGGACCCTTATGAGTGATTTTGACAGGTCCCTTAGAAGTAATCCTTACCAGCACTTTATCAACCATATCCACCTCTTCAATCTTCTTACCTTTAGTAATATGATCCACCATACTCTCTACAGAAGATGGAGTCCTTTCAAACACTATGGTATATTTATCCATGAGACGTTGAATTCCATCTCTCAACCTCCAGCAGCTATCCGGCTTATAGGTACAATACAAACAATCTTCACGATAGCCCGGAAAGAACCCAGCTTGTACTAGCTTCTTCTTGATAACAGACAATGGTGTAGTCAACTCTGCAACTGAATAAATATGTGAATCTTCATCAATGGCATTGACAGTCTTCTCATGATTTGGCATGGGAGCAGTAATCACATTTGGAGTACCCGGAGGGTCAAACTCAATCTCTCCAGCCTCAATCATATCTTGAATTTTGTTCTTCAACACCCAGCAACTATTGGTATCATGTCCCTGGCAGTTTGAATGATATGCACATCGTGCATTAGGATTGTACCTGGGAGAGGTAACATTAGGATTCTGAGGAGCATCTTTCAGAGTGATAAGTTCAGCCTTCAACAAGTGTTGCAATGCCTGAGCCATTGACATGTTGATCTTAGTGAACTGCCTTCTAGCCCTCTGTTGGTTACCCTGTGGCTGCTCTGGTGTTGTAGGAGTTGGATTTGAAATATGAACTTCACTCACAGACTGATGCCTTCTATTACGATCAGGTTGACCATAAACAGCATTTGACTCTTTCTTCCCACTGGGAGGCTTCTTTGCAGCACCTGATGAAGAAGCACCCACTTGAATCTTGCCACTCCTGATACCACTTTCTACACGCTCTCCTGTCATTATCAACTCAGTGAAGCCAGATGATGAGCTTCCAATGAGATGACTGTAAAAAGGACCATTCAACGTACACATGAACATATCAACCAACTCCCTGTCAGTTAGAGGTGGTTGCACTCTCCCGTCCAAGTCTCTCCATTTCTGAGCATACTCCTTGAAACTTTCTTTAGCACCCATGGACATGCTTTGCAGTTGCATGCGAGTAGGGGCTAAATCAGCATTGTATTGATACTGCTTATAGAAGGCTTCACCAAGATCATTCCAATCACGGATGTTGACACTCTCCAACTGATAGTACCATTCCAATTGAGCTCCAGATAAACTCTCTTGGAAGAAATGGATCCACAACTTCTTGTCAGCAGTATGAGGTTGGATTCTCCTGACATAAGATCTCAGATGCAGCTTGGGACAAGAGACACCATTATAAACAACAAAAGTAGGAACCTTGAAACCAATGGGTATAACTACCCCAGATATCAAACTCAGGTCTTCAAAATCTAGCCCAGAAGATTTCTGTAATTCCATAGCATCCATTCTATCCACCAGCATCTTGAACTTGTCTTCATTAGGCTCATGATAGTAGTTAGCTTCAGAATCAGAGTCCCCCATAGTGTTGTGGAGACTGCCTCCCTCTTTCTCAGACTCTTCAGACTCGTAGTCTTCAACCTGTTCTTTGGTCTTGACAGGACCTCTGAACCTTCTTCCCATGTTGATCAGGCCACCTGACCTCCTAGTCTTCTTAGTCTTCTTGGCCAGCAGTGTCTTCAATTCATCCTGCCCTTTGGACAAGTTCAGGATCAGCTCTTGGAACTGTGCATTTTGTGCCTGAAGATCCTTAACTGTTTGTTCAAGATCCATTGCTGAAATAAACAGCGAGAAGATGAGAAACCTGTGCACAATAAACCTGTGATGCAATGATATGGAATGTAAATGCGTATGCAATGTTTTCAAGGACCGCAGGATTTAAATTTGCTTAAACAAACAAGAAGGTAAACTTTTATTAGTGATACATTTGTTTTGCCTCTTGGGCTTACAGAAAATGAAATTCAATAAATACAAGAGATGGGGTTTTAAGTCTCCCATGGATGTTTCCTCTTTGTGTTGAGGTATGAGTTGAGATTCCGCTCCTCGTGAAGTTGCTTTGTTAGTTCCAGGATTCTTTCTTGGCTTGCTTTGTAATGAGCCTCGAAAGTATCCCTTTGCTCCTTCAACTGGATCCAGGATCTCTGTAAATCTTTCATGTCAGTAGGCATGTCTGGGTGAAGGATAGTATAAGAAGTATCTCCTTCAGCAACAGGTTCCATGGTAACTGGCAGGATAGCAGGATATGGCATCATTAGAGTCTGAGCACGAGATCGCACCCATCTGAGATAAGCTTCCATAGGAATAGTGTACTTAGGCTCCAGAGTCTTGCTGTCAACCTTGTTCACTTTTCCCCATGCTCGTATGAATCTCTGACGGTAACCTTGAAAATCGTTGTCGTAGTCAAACACAATTCCCTGAATCAACATGTCATGTGGACCATCACTCCGAGCGTAACCAAACTGTCGTAAAGCTAGAGAAGGGTTGTAAGTAATGCCTCCTATTATGCCTAGTAGTGGCACATTAGGAAACTCCCCACAACGGTCAATGATAGTGACATTCTCCATAGATCTGGAGCACCAATGAATATCTGAATGCGAGAGTGACATGATCCTCTTGGACCACCTGAACCCTTGTTCATTCTTCATTACTGAGTGAGGAAGGTGAGAAATAAACCACCTAGATAGCAAAGGTATGCAACACATCAAAGTTCCTCGTGCCCTTGTAGTACGAGTATGCAGAGAATGCAGGATGTCTCCAAGCAGTGTAGGCACTGGGTTGTGACTCAGAAATATGTTGATGGCATGAACGTGTATGAACTGATCAGGATTGTGGAACAACACTAAGCCATAAATCAACAAGGATAAGATTTCCTCAAAAGCATCGTAGCTCATAGCCTTCAAGAACACTTGAGCTTTATCTATTAATACCTTAGCAAGAATACCCTTAACTCCGCTTCTCGTTTCTAGAACAATGTCAGACTTCTTCAGATGTAGAGCTGCAGCAATAACTTCAGGTTTAGGCTCTTTTTCTAAGCATGTGAAGGGTTTCTGATCAAGAATAGGTGTACCTAGAAGCTTGGAGAACTCTTCCATTGTAGGCACCAGCTGATAGTCGGGGAATGTGAAGCAATGATGCTTAGGATCAAAGAACTGAAACAGGACACTCATCATGTCTTCATTGAACCCTGAGGTGACTAGATCCAATAGGTGACCATGCCTCTTGATGAATTGGGAGTTTTCAGAAACTTGAGAGACCAATTCCTTAAGCTTATGAGGTATCCCTACAAAGTTGATCCAGATAGTATTCCTACGAGCAGAAGCCATGACCTGCAACAAAGAACAAAGATAAATCTTTTGGTCCTTGAAATGGTTAGTGAAAATGCTATGCTTATGATGCATGATGATGTCATGATGTTATGCTCAATCACAAACATGTGGCACACACAAACAAGTCACACCATAGCCCTAGGTTTAAAGGCTTGTATGAGGTTTAAAGGTAGGTACCCTCCCCTGAAGTTTAGTTGGTTCATCCTGTCCTATAAAAGTAACCACGTTCTAAGGGATCTCAATATCATTGATCCTTCACAAGGGTGGTTGTTCAGAAGGCAACTTACTTGCCAACCAAAACCCTCCAAGTTTAAGATCTCAATGAGCGTAGTATCGAGTATCAACCAACTTCAGTCTGCACCAAAGCCGGTTATCTCACTACTTTTCTAAAGGCCAAGATGGGATGACTAAGGTTCTAAAAGTTAGTTAGTGTATTGACAACATATGGCAGCCTCATATTATCCTCAACTTGACTTAAGGAACATAAGCACCAACCAAGAAGTCACACTAACTATGGCCACCAGATCAACCATATCGGTATACGCCGTACAGTTTCCTTGGTCTATTGCCATTTACCTAAGGTACACTAGATCCGGGTTAGGATCTTTCACACAATAGAGCACCCAAATATATAAGTATAAAGCAAACAAGGCAAACAATTTTAAAGTGATCTAATTCCTAAGGGTACCCCTCTTTAATTAAATCCTCAGCAGAGTCGCCAGTTCTGTAACACGGTGGGAGAACTGACTTTAGTTATGTTGCGGATAGCAAGAGTCGCCACCGACTTTTATTTTATCCAAAGGAAAGGCATAAAAGAACAGGAAAGACCTTTTAAAAGATTTTTGGGTCCGGGGGGTAGGTTATGTAAAGGGAAGGTGTTAGCACCCTTTACATCCATGGTTATCCATGGGCTCTTAGTTACTTAGCTCACTTTAAAATGTTTTTGAAATGTGAAGTGTGTGAATAAAAATTTTCTTAAGAGTTTCATAATGATCCATGTACGGATGCGTAAAAAACCTTTGTTTTGAAAATTGTTTAAAATATATGAAGTGTTTGAAATGTTTTTGAAAAGTGAGCAAGTATCTAAGAGGAACCTACCCTAAGTTTAAGTCTTTTCTGTTCTTGAATCCTTTAAATGGTAAGACTATCCCTATTATTAAGGAATAGGTAGTCATTACCTTGGATGTGTGGGACAAGTGAAGGGACATTGTTATTTAGGCAACTGTGGGGTGTATAAGCAATTCGAAGGGACTTATCATCTTTATTCGAAGGGACAAGATTATTACGAAGGCAACATTCGAAGGGACTTGATCTTTTTATCTGTTAAGGGACTAGATGATGTGAATTAGGGACTTTGCTTTATACACCCTACTTGACCTTTTTGTATTAGGCAACATGAGAGGTATCCTTAAGGAAGTGAGATGGCGATCAAAGATCGACTTACGTGTGTGAGTGTACAATTTCAAATATTTATCTTTAAATTTAATGAGCTAAATTAATTTTAAACATACAAACATGTTACACTCCCTATTTACTAACCATAGCATAAAATAAATAATAAACATTACTACTAAAATGTTACATCAAAGGAACAATTACATAATAATAATTAAAGCAAATTAAATATAATAAGCAAAAATAAATAATAATAATAATTGGGTTAGTAGAAAATAATAATAAAAATAATACAAAATTAAATGGGGTTAGTAATAAAATATCATATAAACATAATTAATAATATTAACATAATAATTTAAAAAAATCAATTTTTATAAACAATTATTATTTAAAACTAATAAGAAAATATGAGCAATTATACTAATTATTATAAAGTTTTAAGTTATATGTAAATTATAAAAAATAAGTTAATTATAAAAATATCATGAAAATAAAATTATAATTACAAAATTAAATTAGCAATTTTTAACTATTTTTAAACATATATTAAAATTATTAATATACAAAAATTAAATTATAAATAAGTTATAGAATATATGCATATTATGAAAATAAGATCAATTATAATTATATTTACAAAATTTTAATTATTTTAAACAAGATTTAAATTATAAACAAATTATAAAATATATACATGATTAAATAAAAAAGGATTAAGTTTTAAATAGAAGAAAGTTAGGGTTTATTAGAAAACATTAAGATTTATTTATTAATTAAAATATAAGCAAGAATTAAAATAAACAAATAACTAATATTTACAATTAGGGTTTTAGAAAAATATTTTTAGGGTTAATCTTGGTTTATGAAAATATTTTAGGATTAAATTAGGGTTATAGTTTAATTAAAATTAACAATAATAATAATAAACAAACCAAAAGAAATAATTGAGAAAAAGAGAAAAAGAACTTACCTGGGCTGGGAGTTGAACCCAACCCCTTTGCTTTCACAAACTCCAGCCAACAAGATCAACCACTGGGCCAGCGCGCGCACAGATGCTAAGGAAAGGAGTTCGTTTGGTTTTGTTGCTTAATCCTGAAAAATCATGAAAAAATAAAACAACACAAAAGGCCTGGGGGGGGATTCGAACCCAGGACCTTTAAACAATACGCAGGCATACTTTCCATCCAGCCGGGAGGGCGCTTCTGATAATATAATGACTATAATCAATTATATATTAAAACTGCTGAATATCATGAAAAAACAATAAAAAGATGGTGCCTCCAGGATTCGAACTCAGGCCTTCAAGCATTATACACACACCCTTCACCACTGGGCCACACACGCACCTGTGAAACAATATCAATAACAAAACAAAAAATATTATATCAAGTGTTCAAATTCTGAAATTCGCGCCAGGGCATCATCTTATTCCTTGGTACCTACAAATTTTGCTGCGAATTCACCTATGGAATTTCCTGCGAATTTTCAAATACAGGAACCTACGAAAATTGGATTACCATCAAAACAGTACAATTTCTCAAAATTAATTGATGTTTCATGATCCCCAGAGTTCACTTGATCGTTCTATGTCTTTAGAATTTGTTTATGTTTGGTTTAAAGCAAAACCCTAAACTCATGGCCGAAACCCTAGCCATGGTGATTTCTCAAACCTGCAAGGAAACTTCAATCAAACTACCCAGAATCAATCAACAACTTAATATAAACACAAAACAATGATCAAAACTCATTAAAATCCAGTCAATATGCAGAATCGAAAATCAAGAATATGATGAACATTATGAATTCGGGTTATGCAATATAAGGTGTTTTAGATGTTGTTTATGATCCAAAATCATTCTATGAACATCCAGGAACACATAGCAACCTTCAAATTGTCTTGAAAGTGGTTGTAACTTGGAATCCGAATTTGAGTTTTGTGATGAATTTTGAAAGTTGCAACTTACTCTTTGAGGCAGAAATTTCGTGTCTTTGCATTAGGGTTATGTTGTATACTTATAGTACAATGGATTAGGTCAAAAATAATGGATCATTGTGTGGAAAATTTGGATCAATGAGATTGAAAAAGATTCAAGCTTAAATTTCAAATATTCTTGAATAAGACCTTTCTATTTCAAGCCAATCACCATAATTTTTGTATCAATTTGATCCAAGCAATCTTTATGACTTTCTAGAAGCACAATCTCATTTAAATATTTGATTTTTCTATTTTATTTTAAATTAAAATGATTTTAAATGAATAAAATCAAAATAAATAAAATAAAATAATAAAAAATCTGAATATTTGAGAGTTGGGTCGTGCATGAAGTATTGGTATGGATTGGATCATCATATGGCAAGCCCATTTAGAAAAAATTGGTTTTAAACCTCCATTTTCTTCATAAACCAACAAAAAATTTCCCAACTTTGCAAGGGCACAAATCCTTCAATTTTAACGCTATGAGGGTGTTCTTGGACATTTTGGAAAGCTTGAAGAGTCCTCTAACCAACCCCACTGGTTTTATGTCCATATCATTTACCATCCTCAAGTTATGCCCTTTTGAAGTTGTTGACTTTTTGTTGACTTTCAAAAGGACCTATAATGTCTTAGCTCATACCTTCCAAATGAAGCATTTTTGGGCTTGGCTTGTGAGACACAAAGTTGTAGAGAATTCAATTTCCTTCAAAATGAGCTTTGGATGGAAAATTGGTGATGAAGCATGTAAAAGTAATGGCTGGTCAAAGTTCAGTTGACTTTTCCTAAGGAAACCCTAATTTAGAAACCTCTGATTTTTGATGATCTGAAATCTCCTTGATGAATCATGATCAACCGTTGATCAAATGATGAATTTTACTTCATATACTTGATGTTGGCAAAAAAATCATGAAGTTTGACTTTGGTTTGACCACAGTTGACCTCAGTTTGACTTTTGAACTGCTTTGACTGATTTTGACTTATCTGATCATCTGACTGAGCAAACCTTTGAGAAAAGTATTGAAACTTGTCATGGGGATTCTTAGACACATATAAGATGTTATGAACCTCACTTGAAGTCTTGGAAGTCCATTTATCCTGATTAAAGTCAAAACCCTAGTTTTGGATGCACTGCTTAGGAGAGTGCCTTCCCTGAGGGATTTGTCAAATCTTCTGACCCATGATGAACTTTGTGAACCTTGTGAACCTCATAAGATGTCTTGTGAATCTTGTGAACCTCATGGAAGGTCTTGTGAACCTTGTGAACCTCATAAAGTGTCTTGTAAACTTCATGAACCTCATGAAAGGTCTTGTGAACCTTGTGAATCTTCTTAGCACACAAAGTCTTGTATTGTGAGGGCAAATTTTGGGGTGCAACACCAAAGTCAAACATGAAAGTTGGAGATTAAGGGCTCCCATTTTCAAAAATTACAAGTACATTTTCATGGGATTTGTGGTTTTCTCTAGGGGTCCTTCGAAAAACTTACCAAAATTAGGGCAAATTCAAATTTTCATGCATGCAACAAAAGCAAAAGGCTTCAAAACTTATTTGTAAGACTTGGTATTGGTTCAAATTTGTTTTAATGATAAAATACATTGCATTTGGCATGTTTTGCTCCAAAGAAACTCTCAAATTCGTGCACTATAAGAAAGTCACTCCAAAAATGCAAAATTGGCCAAATCATGAATAAAGTGTGATACCTCAATCCAAGGGCCAGAACTTGTGGGATTTTGATCAATGGTTGGAAAAGCACTGCACATGGGATGAGAATGCAAGAAAGGCATGAGGGTGGCATGCTTATCTCACAATTTGCAAATTATGCAAAATCACAAATATATCATGATCTACACGTGCAAACTTGGGCATTTCTTCAGCATTGCATTGTGAGATCACATAAAAGAGCTAGGGTTTCAGAAAGCTCAACCTCTCCCTCATTCTCTCATTTCCAAGTTTATGCAACATTTTCATTTTCTCTCATTTCTCCTCACACACTTGTTCATTTCAAAAACTAGTGATAGATCCTTGATCAGCACAAGCTAAGGATCATTAATCACCTACTCTTGCAAGCTCTCTCTCTCAAGTTTATCAACATTGCCATTTCAGGGCAGGTGTGAGCAAATCTCCAGATCCAGCTTCATTCAAGACTTTAGATGCATTTATTTTGCATCTAGAGTAAGTGTAGAGTGATTTGCACGCATCATTTGGTCTTCTATCTCACTATATCAAGATCTGTAACTCAGGTATGGTTCTGAATCTTGAGATCTAGAAATGGAATTAATTAGGTGTTTTGTGATCCTTGATATGCACTGAGAATTCTGCACTTTATAGATTTGAAAATGATGCATCATAGCATGAGATATCTGGATTTCAGTTTTGATGGTCAAACTTGTTCTTCTTCGATCCCGTTGATTCATTAAGTTTTAGAAGTTTTTGATCTCATTTTTGGAATCAGGGTATGTTGTTTAGTCAATCTGGACATTTTGGTTCATTTTTATTGAGTCTGGTGCTTCTGGTATGAATTCCGGTGCCGGAGCCCTAGCTCTGGTCACCGAAAACTGGGTTCATGAAGTTTAGGGTTTGTGAGGTTGACGAAGACCAGCAGCCCTTGGATCATGTTGTTGTAGCGTCCAGATGATTCCACGTAGCCCTCACAGCCACCTCCTTCTCACGTGTTTCTTTTAATTCATTTTAATGCATTGTGTTTCTCAGCGCACCATAAGTATTGTGTACCATCCACTCACAGCTCTCCATTGTGCCACATCATTTAATGAAGGTAGCCTAACATGCGTCTGATTCATCCATTGGCTGTATTATTTTCCAATTTAATTCCTTGAATTTCCACCATAAATCCAATGATCCTATGCAGCTTAGTAGGCCTAGCCTTTCTCTTCGCACCCCCATGTCCTTCCAGCCCAATTGATTTCAACAGCAAACCCTTGCTATTTCCACCCCTATCCAATTCCTTCATTTTAATTTTTTTTAATTCCATTCTACTTTATAATAATTAAAACTACTTCTGATTATTAAAAAATTCCCAAATAAATCATGAGTCATCTTTGAAGTGTTTTTTATTTTTCCACATTTTTATTTTCCATTGTTTTAATTTCCACGTGTCATAATTAATTCCTTGTTTCAATTAGCTTCTTTTTAAATCCTTTCTTGAGTACACTGCCTTGTCTATTTTCTATAGAGTTCATTATTTTGAATTTTGTTTTCATTCTTTTTGCTCTGGATTCCTAAGATAATTTACTTCTCATGTGAATTTTCCCCTGATTTTTAGAAATTTATTTCTTGGGTCTTGGTCCTTTGACTTGTGTTGGAAGTTTGTAACCCTAGTTTGTGTTCTTGCCTCCATGTGACCTAGTTTGATTCTGAATTTGTTCAAATCCTTTTGGCTCATTGATATACCATGTTTGAAGATCATTTGACTTGAGTTGTGGAATTTTTGGATGCTTGGTTGATTTAATGTGTATTTTTGTTCTCACCTTGTCCCATTTTGCTTCTTTTGGTTCATTAGGTCTTATAAGCTTAGAAGGGCACTTGTGCCAACTTCTTCTTCTCATTTGGGTTTCTTTTGGGGTATGGGTACCTTCCTGGTCCTAGATTAGGGTTTGTGTCTTAGAAATTTTGGTTTCTTGCTTGCTTTTAAGTTCTTTCATTCCTTAAATGTATTCACTTCATCTCTTTGATTCTTTCACTCTCATATTGTGTTTGTTTGGTCTTGTACCTTCATTCTCTTCATCTTGCTGGCTTCTTAAGCTCTTCCTTGACTTGTTTTGGTTCTGGTTGTGTGCTTTGAGTCCATGTTTATGCATCTTTGCTTTGCATCTTCATAAGTTTGCATTTGTTTTCATATGTGATTCATCTTGCCTCTTAGTTTGTTTGTATGCTCCATTCCTCCTTCCTTTGTCTTGCATATGCATTGTGAATTTGTACATATCATTTCACTTCTGTTTGTATGATGATGGCATGCCATTTGTTTCATTTCATTTCACTTGTGCTTATTTTTCTAACCTTGCAGGGGCTATGGTAAGTGTGAAGTGTGGAAGTTGAGTTCCACATCTCCAAATCTCATCTTCTCTTCTTATGTTTATTTGTTGCTAACCCTTTTCTTGTTGGGCCTAGGCCTTACTCATCTCATCTCTTCTTCTTCTTTTCTTCTTCTTCTTCCTTCTTCATTAGGATAGAAAGCTACACTAACCCTTAGGACATCCATGCATGATAACACTTAGGATTATTTAGTCCCCCTTTAGAATTTTGCCTTTGCGATCCTTTGTTGCTTTCTCTTCTCATCTTCAAACTTAATTCTGATTCACTTAATAAAGGTTGAGTGCTTTCATGTGACATGAGACTTTGCTATGAGATACTTGCACGCGTTCCGTTTCGGGGCGAGGTGTAAGTTATCCCTCGTGGTGGATAGGTCTTAGCATGAGTACCTCACAAAGAAAAGCTAAAAAACACTTCTTAATCAAAAAACCACAAAAATACTTAATAATGGTAATAGGCCAGTGTGTCTGAGCCTTCACTTGTGGGACTAGCTTTGGGGATTTCCTCCATAGATATGTGTGTGAGACGTACACATCCCAATAAGTAAGACTTAGGTACACTTACCTATGCAAACTTCACTCATAAAAGCTTCATAAAAAACACAAACAAACAATAAGCGTCTCTCCTTCGGGACTTCTTTTCTCATCACCTTCACTCTCATCGTACGAACTTGCTCCTACTTGTCACTTTGCAAGACGGTTACGCACTCGTCGTCTGAGTCTGCAACTCCTGAGCAATGGCATAGGCAGTTCAAGCCTTAATTCACAAGCAATTTCCTTGTTACCCCTAGTTAGGGGAAGTACGGCATCTCTGATCCTCATTATCCTGATGAGGTACGTAGGCAGCGGGGTAGGGCCCATTCGAGCACAATCTTTATTTTCCCTACATTTTTCTCTTTGCTTTCTTATTCAGTTCCTTTCTCAGGTTTATTTCCAGTTCCATTTTCATTTCATTTTCTTTTGTTGCTGCAGCTTTCATACCCTCACCCTTTGAAACATTTTCTTTGCAAGCGTGGATCCCGTCGGGTACGGCGGACGATCTGGGTGCTAATACCTTCCCAGGTCGTAACCGACTCCCGAATTCAGTCTCTTTGGTTCGCAGGACCCGTGTCCTTCCTCTTCTTTCTTCTGGTTTGTGCAACATTACCATTCCCGTCCCTTCGGGATAAAAATGCATGGCTGGCGACTATATTCATTTCCGCGCCACTTTCGCATTTGTACCAGGATGGAAATCCGGGGAGCAACAGCTGGCGACTCTGCTGGGGATCGAACCCAGAGTCTCTAGTTCCCCTGTGAGTCTCTCCTAGCGCTTATTTGTTGCTGTTTCTTTGGGTGATGTTTGTTTGCTGTGGCTTGTTGTATTTTATTGTTGTTTTATTTACAACTTTATTTACAGCTTTATTTACAGTTTTCAGTATTTATTTTCTGCATCATGTATATATACTGGACTGTCTGGACTGGTTTTCTGTTTGGTGGGCTCGGGTGTTACTGTTTCTGAGAGATAAGCCAAGTACCCGGCTTGAGTGCACTATAGGATTAGAGTGGACATATTGTACTCACATGCGACATGATGAGTGGCAGTGTGTTTCACGCCCAGATTGCGACCGTCTTGGAAATATCTTGTGTGGGGATTTCCTCCACTTCAGGATAGGACCTTGATAGTTATGTGCATCTGGGGACCGATCATGGAGAACCTTTATGGAAACAACCCTCTCCAGTAGTGACAGTGGCAGACCACGTTTTATGGCAAACCCATTCGCACTCGAGGGTCCACTGGGGACTCGCATAGGATGGCCTGGTTCTCTTATAGGAACTCAGTCAAAGCATCTGGTCGTATGACATTAGTACTGTATCCTACAGGCTGAATGTACTATTGTTTCTCGATTTCAGCGCTTGAAGCTGGGAACTTATAAGGGAAGCTTGTTTTTCCCGGACTCAGCTGAGGCCTCCCTGCGTAGTACATAATGCCTAACCGATTCCCTGATTTGGTCATGAGCCATTTCTCGGAAATGGTGAAAGTATTATTGCTATTCGGCTTTGAGAGTCCGTGATGTTTGACCCGGAGCACACCTGTGAGATTGGGAGGGGTTTACAGGTTTGCAGGGACCATTGACTCCATCATACCCTTGTTACCAGTGCAGTTTCATGTTCTGATACAATTACTTTGGTTCCAGAGTTCTTGAGTTTATCTGGTTCCTAATTGGGTTATCTGAGGTTATCTGAGTGTTTGTGGGTTATTATCCAGAGGATTGGGGTTTCTGATCACTTGGTTTTGGCATCCATATTCCAAGCAGTCCCAGATGGATCATATGTCTTTGCATTTGCATTTGCATTGCATCATTGCATCATTAATCATATTTTGTTTTCATTCACAGGTTCATATCTTTGCTTCCGGTTCCGGTGTCCTGTTCAGAGATGGAAGACCCTCGCAAGCAGAATATTCACTTCAAGTTTTTTGACACTAAGGTTGGTCTATTGAAGAAGATGGTGAAGCTGATTAAACCCAATCATGTAGAGAGATTCAGGAAGGCTTATGGGAGTATTCTAGATGTGGTGATAGAGCTAGATCCTTCTGAGAGAAGTGCCATTCATACCCCGCTTCAGTACTATGATCCTCAGCTCCGTTGTTTCACTTTTCCTGATTTTCAGTTAGGTCCTTTGCTGGAGGAGTATGCTTTGATCTTGGGAGTCCCTGTTCGAGACCAGATTCCGTTCAATGCTGAGATGAGTAGACCTGCACCGAAGGCTATTGCTAAGGCTCTTTATTTGAGCACTTCTGCTGTGAATTCGTTGACCATCATTAAAGGGGGTGTGCCTGGGTTTTCTTTGGAGACTTTGGTAAAGAAGGTGGAAGAGCTGGCTGTTAAGGAAGAATGGGATGTTGTCTGTGCTATCTTGGCTCTTTCTATCTATGGCATTATCCTGTTTGCTGATATGGAGAAGTTCGTAGACATGAATGCCATACATCTCTTTTTGCTGAAGAATCATGTGCCTAGTGAGGGAGGTTAGGTCTGATGTCGGGCTTAGTGAGGGAGGTTCAGGGTTCTCAGGCAGTGGTTTTGCTTCTTAGTTTGTTTTCCTTGTATCTGGATTACCTACAGACATGTTATAGGAGTCCTGGTTGTTTGTTTTTCTTCTTAGAACTTGTACCCTACGGGGAATTCTGTTATTTTTTCCTTATAGGTTGTTTTATGCTATGCAGTTTTTCAGTTCACCATTTCTTTGTGTGCCTGCTGTTATGGTTTGAATGTGGTTTCTTTGTGAAAGTTTCTGAAAGTCGAGGATCAGTATCCATCTGGTTTTCTTTGCTAAATACCGGAACCGGGGCATGAATGACCTGGGATTGGAAACATAAACAACTGGATTGCATACATATAACCAGTTTGCTTGTTTTGCAGGTAGTGCTTCAGTTGCTAACGTCTTTTGTGTTTCAGGCACTATAGCTCCCAAAAAAGTTCGGGAACAACCAGTCACACATAGATATCCAACAAAGATTAACAGAGAGAGAATCATGGACCAGATGCAAGCTGACTTAGCTGATTTGAGGCTGAGAATGGATAACTTTATGACTCTGATGGCAGGCATGGGTCAGAATCAAGAGCGTCTGCGGGAGATGATAGAAAATGGTCAGGCCAGGAACAACACTGCTGCTGATGGTAATCGTACCGGTGCGGGCGCACGTCAAGTGGAAATCCCTGTAACACAGCCAGGGGTTACTATAATCAATGATGGGCTAAACAATATTCAAATGGATAACCAGGACGAACAATTCACTCTGCTAGACGAAGCTGAAGGTCAGGGGGCTGAGATGAACCGGAAGTTTGAGGAAGTGGCATAACAAATCAAAGCTATTCAATCCCAGAGCTCTTTGGGATTTGACATTACGGACTTGGGCTTGGTTCCAGGGGTTAGAATCCCTTACAAGTTCAAGGTTCCAACTTTTGAGAAATACAATGGCACTGCATGCCCAAAGACTCATCTTCAGTCCTTCGTAGGGAGGATCGCTGCTCACACGGATGATGAAAAACTCTGGATGTATTATTTCCAAGACAGCTTGGTTGGAGCTTCTCTGGAATGGTATATGAAGCTTAGCAGAGTCAACATTAAGAGCTGGAAAGACCTAGCAGAAGCTTTTGTGGGACAATATCAATATAATTTGGACATGGCTCCAAATCGAACGCAATTGTAGCACATGGCTCAGACTGCTAAGGAGGGTTTCAAAGAATATGCTCAGAGGTGGCGTCAGCTCGCTGCCAGAGTACAACCACCGCTGCTTGAGAACGAGATGGCTGGCATGTTTATGGGGACTCTGCAAGGTGTGTTTCTTGAAAGATTGACGTCCAGTTCTGCCACTAAATTCAATGACATTGTAATTGCTGGAGAAAGGTTTGAGACCTTGCTGAAGATGGGGAAGATCCAAGATACAAGTGCTAGCAGCTCGAATGGAGCGAGGAAAGCTTTCAGTGGACCTCCAAGGAGAAGGGAGGGTGAGACAAATGTTGTATTTGGCCGAGGCCGGGGCCGAGGTTATAGAAGACCATACGAACATGTGGCAGCAGTCACAATTCCTTCTACTCCTGTGCAACAGATGCAACCTCAACAACAACAACAACAACAACAGACACAAAGAAACAACTATCAGCAGAGACCTTATCATCCAAGGCAAACTCGTCCAGCTAATAGGGTGCTTGAGGCTATCCCCATGACTTATGCTGCTTTGCTTCCAAGACTGCGGGACCTGAATCTGATTCAATTGAGAACTTTGGCACCACCACCTCCTGGAGAGCTTCCAGTGGGTTATGATGTCAATGCAAGATGCGCTTTCCACTCTAGAGCACCTGGGCACTCGACTGAGAAGTGAAGGGCGCTGCAACACAAGGTTCAAGACTTAATAGACTCCAAAGAAATCAACTTCGCACCACCGCCGAATGTTAATTCGAACCCTGATCCGAATCATGGAGGGGCAAGAATCAATGCTGTTGAGGGTGGTGACAAGTTAAGTCTGGTGCTTAGTATTGAAGAAGTGAAGACTCCTTTGAGGGTAGTTAAGGAGAGACTGCTGAAAGGTCAAGTGTTTCCTGGTTGCAGTACTGATTGTGAAGAATGTCTGAATGCTGTGAATGGGTGTGAGAAGTTGAAGATGGGATTGCAGAGTTTGATTGATGATGGATCCTTGAAGTTCAACAGAGTTGGTATTGAAGCTGATGATGTGTCAATAATTACCATATTCTATGATGAAGCAGAGATGCCTGTCAGAAGAGAGCCTATTACCATTTATGCTCCTAAGATTAGTCATGTGACTATCACCGTGCCTGGGCCTGTTCCTTACACAGACGATAAAGCCATTCCTTGGCATTACGGCTCAGATATATACGTAGCTGGACAGAAAATTGAGAGCAAGTCTGTTGCTGTTGACCCGGCTGTAGAGAATGTCAGAGAAGTTGGAGGCTTTACTAGAAGTGGTCGTTTAGTTGCTCCCCCAGTGCTGAGAGGGGATCCTGAGGTTGAAGCTTCGTCAAAGGCCAAAGGTAAGAAAGCTGTGACTGATGAATCAAATACTCCTGTTGCTGGGCAGGGAACGTTTGAAAAAGAGGTCGAGGAATTCATGCGCATAATCAAAAAGAGTGACTATAAAGTGGTCGAGCAGTTGAACCAAATACCTTCCAAGATATCCATTCTCTCCCTGCTGATGTGTTCTCCTGCACACCGAGAGGCCTTGTTGAAAGTGCTGCAGATGGCCTATGTTCCTCAAGAGATAACTGTCAACCGACTTGAAGATGTGGTGGGCAACGTGAATGCAAGCCACGGGGGGGCTTCACAGATCGAGACCTCACGTAAGAGGGCCGAAATCACAACAAAGCACTACATATCACTATGGAGTGCAAGGGTGCTGTGTTGTCACATGTTCTTGTAGACACGGGTTCTTCCCTTAATGTGCTTCCGAAGAAGGCATTAATGAAGCTCAATGTTGATGGTATAGTCCTGAGACCAAGTGATTTGATTGTCAAAGCTTTTGACAAATCTAGAATATCAGTGTTTGGAGAGGTTGAATTGCCTGTAAAGATAGGCTCTCAGGTTTTCAAAAGCACCTTCTACGTCATGGACATTCAGCCCGCGTATAGCTGCTTGTTGGGACGCCCATGGATTCATGATGTCGGGGCTGTAACGTCCACCCTACATCAGAAGCTCAAATATGTGGTTGACGGCCAGGTCATTACAGTATGCGGAGAGGAATACATCTTTGTGAGCCACTTGTCGACGTTCAAGTATGTGGAGATGGATGGAGAGATCCATGAGACTCTTTGCCAAGCCTTCAAAGCAGTCAACATCAGCATCTTGACTCCTGTAGAGAAGAGCAGTGAGAAAGAAGGTACCTCCATCTATTCCTACAAGCAAGCAAAGGAGGTTGTTCAATCAGGAAGGGCCCAAGGCTGGGGCAAGTTGCTGGAGCTAGAAAAGAAAGATGACAAGTTTGGTTTAGGATATCAGCCTGGTGGATCTACTCCAAGTGGTAAAGCTATCACCTTTACAAGCTCTGGGATGCTCGACCGCAACCAGATCTGTACAGCAAGCCAAGATGGGGACAGTGATGGTGACTGGGACAACTGGATTCACCCGTGTGCGCCCGGAGAGGAGCTGAGGAACTGGCCTGCTAAAGACATTGTTCAAGTTACCTGGCACTCAGAGTAATTCATTTGTTTCCTTTTATTATCATACTGCATTGTCAAATCCAGCATTCTGCCCAAGATGTTTGGATCCATTGTATTGGGCCACCATGTTTTGTATGCATCTTATTTTACCATGAAATGAAAGGACATTTTCAGACAAATTGTGTTCTCTTTCTTTGTTTTTAAAACTTTTCACAAAAATATAAAAATGGCAATGTGTTTTTCCTTTTTGTGTTAGCGTCTCTTTTTCAAAAAATAAGCAGATTCTGAATAAGCACATCATCTGTGCAGTGTTGATCATCCGGATTCCATTGATAACATTCCTGCTATGACCATGCATGACTTTGACAATCCTGTCTACCAAGATGATGAAGGGGTTGAGGAAGACTGTGAACTCCCTGAAGAATTGGTCAGATTGTTGAAACAAGAGGAACGGGTTATTCAGCCTCATCAAGAAGAAATTGAGATCATCAACATTGGCAGTGAAGATGTGAAGAAAGAGATCAAGATTGGGGCCAGTCTGCAGGACGACGTTAAGAAAGAACTGATCAATATGCTGCGAGAGTATGTGGATATCTTTGCTTGGTCATATCAAGATATGCCAGGATTGGATACCGACATCGTTGTGCATAAGCTACCTTTGAGAGAGGAATGTCCTCCTGTGAAACAGAAATTGAGAAGAACTCGTCCTGACATGGCGATGAAGATCAAAGAGGAGGTTCAGAAGCAATGGGATGCCGATTTCCTTGCTGTAACTAGTTACCCACTTTGGGTAGCTAACATTGTACCTGTACCAAAGAAGGACGGCAAGGTCCGGATGTGCGTTGACTACCGGGATTTTAATAGAGCGAGCCCAAAAGATGACTTTCTGTTACCTCACATTGATGTGTTGGTTGACAATACTGCTCAATTCTCGGTATTTTCCTTCATGGATGGCTTCTCCGGATATAACCAGATTAAGATGGCGCCGAAAGACATGGAGAAGACAACGTTCATTACCCCGTGGGGTACATTTTGCTATAAGGTCATGCCCTTTAGTTTGAAGAATGCCGGGGAAACTTATCAGCGGGCGATGGTCACATTGTTCCATGACATGATACACAAGGAGATTGAGTGTTATGTGGACGATATGATTGCTAAGTCCCGAGACGAAGAAAAGCACCTGGTCAACCTGAAGAAGCTGTTTGATAGACTGATCAAGTACAAGCTGAGGTTGAATCCAAACAAGTGCACTTTCAAAGTGCGTTCCGGGAAACTGTTGGGTTTCATTGTTAGTCAAAGAGGAATTGAGGTAGATCCTGCAAAAGTAAAAGCTATTCAAGATATGCCTGCACCGAGAACAGAAAAAGAAGTGCGTGGTTTTTTAGGGAGGTTGAACTACATTTCTCGGTTCATATCTCATCTAACTGCCACGTGCGAACTAATATTCAAATTGATAAGAAAAGAGCAAACGGTCAGGTGGAACGAAGACTGCCAAAGAGCTTTCGACAAGATAAAAGAATATTTGCAGGAGCCTCCAATTCTAATGCCTCAAGTGGAAGGAAGACCTTTAATCATGTACTTGACCGTGCTATAAGGGTCAATGGGGTGTGTTCTAGGCCAACATGACGAGTCTGGTCGAAAAGAGTACACTATTTATTACCTTAGCAAAAAGTTTACCGATTGTGAATCCAGTTACTCACTGCTCGAGAAAACTTGCTGCACTTTGGTATGGGCTGCTCGCCGACTAAGGCAGTACATGTTGACTCATACCACACTGCTCATTTCCAAAATGGATCCTGTCAAGTACATCTTTGAGAAACCAGCGTTAACCGGAAGGGTTGCTAGGTGGCAAATGATTTTAACTGAATACGACATCCAGCATACTTCTCAGAAAGCCATCAAGGGAAGTGTATTGTCGGATTACCTTGCACAACAACCTCTTGAGGATGATTATCAGCCAATGAAGTTTGATTTCCCTTATGAGGACATCATGTACCTCAAAGCAAATGATTGCGAGGAACCACTTCCGGAGGAGGGGCCTGACCCTGAATCCAAATGGAAGTTGATGTTTGATGGGGCCGTCAATATCAATGGACGTGGAGTTGGTGCTGTTCTTATTACTCCCGAAGGTGTTCACTTTCCCTTCGCCGCCAGAATTACTTTTGGCTGCACCAACAATGAAGCGGAATACGAGGCATGCATAATGGGAATAGAGGAGGCAATTAATCTTCGGATTAAGAACCTCGATATATTCGGAGATTCATCCCTCGTCATTAACCAAGTTACCGGCAAGTGGTATATGCTTCAAGAGCATCTAATTCCATACAGGGATTATGCTAGAAAACTGTTGACGTTTTTCACAACATATAAGCTTCAATACATACCACGTGATGAAAATCAGTCTGTCAACGCATTGGCCACTCTTTCTTCGTCTATCAAGATCTTGTGTTGGAACTACGTGCCCAGAATTGACATCTCCAGGCTTGACGCTCCAGCTCATGCCTTCTCTGTAGACGCCGTGTCTGACGAGAAACCTTGGTATTTTGATATCAAGTTATTCCTAGAAAAGCAAGAATACCCAGCTGGGGCATCTTCCAATGACAAGAAGACCTTGAGGCGACTTGCTGCTAGTTTCTTCTTGAAAACAGATATATGCGTGGATAGACACCAAGCAAGCCTGTTAATGCAGGAAGTCCACGAGGGATCTTTCGGTACCCATGCAGGAGGGCATGCTACGGCTAAGAAATTGCTGAGATCAGGGTATTACTGGATGACAATGGATGCAGACTGTTGTTCATTTGCTCGTAAGTGCCATAAGTGTCAGATATATGCAGACAAAGTGCATGTTCCTCCAAGCCCGCTCAACGTCATGTCATCTCCTTGGCCCTTTTCTATGTGGGGCATTGACATGATCGGGAAGATAGAGCCTACTGCTTCAAATGGTCATCGCTTCATCTTGGTCGTGATTGATTACTTCACCAAATGGGTTGAAGCAGCATCTTATGCCAACGTCACTCGTCAAGTGGTGGCAAGATTTCTGAAAAGAGATATCATATGCAGATACAGAGTGCTCGAAAGGATCATTACTGACAATGGTTCTAATCTCAACAACAAGATGATGGCAAAGTTGTGTCGGGACTTCAAGATTCAGCATCACAATTCTTCTCCTTACCGACCAAAGATGAATGGTGCGGTAGAGGCAGCAAACAAGAATATTAAGAAGATTGTGCAGAAAATGGTTGTCACCTACAAAGATTGGCATGAGATGTTACCATTTGCGTTGCATGGGTACCGAACGTCAGTCATGAAGTCAACTGGGGCAACTCCCTTCTCTCTGGTATATGGTATGGAAGCAGTCCTGCCTATTGAAGTAGAGATTCCTTCATTGCGTGTGATGATGGATGTGAAGTTGGATGAGGCTGAATGGGTGCGTGCTTGTTACAATCAGCTTTGTCTAATTGAGGAAAAGAGATTAGCGGCTATCTGTCATGGTCAGCTTTATCAGAGGAGAATGAAGCATGCATTCGACCAACGAGTACGTACTCGAGAGTATCAAGTGGGAGAGCTTGTGTTGAAGAGGATCGTTCCTCCAAGTTCAGATCACAGGGGCAAGTGGACCCCAAACTACGAAGGACCATTCATAGTGAAGAAAGTCTTCTCAGGAGGAGCACTGATGCTCACCACTATGGATGGAGATGACTTCCAATCCCCTATTAACTCGAACGCAGCTAAAAAATACTTCGCCTAAAGAGACCCGCTGGACACAAAAACAGAATTAAAGTCCAGGCAAAAAAAGGGCATCCCGACGAGCTAAAAACAGAATAAAAAGCTCGGTCAAAAGTTAGGGAAATAAACAAAAAATTGTACACCCGCTGAGTTGAAAAGCCACATTGGACAGCTCAGGCAAAAAAGGGTATCCCGGTGGATTGAAAACCCGAAAGGGCGATCCACGCAAAACAAGGGAATAAGCAAACAACTGCGATCCGAGTAATCTGAACCACATCATCGTTTCGTACAACTTGACAATATCAGAAGGGTAGGAAACAGTCCCCTCATCCTCTCAGAAAGCAAAAGCAGAATGGAGAGTCTCGAAGACATGCTGGTCATAGCAGAAATGGAACTCATTGGAATGCCGTGCCCATTGCCATTAGGATAGTTTCTTTTCTCAATTTTATAGTGGCTACCTCTTTCCAGGTGGTTGCTTCCTGATGTAAATCTTTGCCTATTCAGAGGCCTTTCAATAAAAAGAATATTCAGTCAAAAAGCTATGTGTGTTTATTTTTGTTTGCAAAATGTTCTGAATTTTTGGCAAAAATAGCATTGCATCTAAACATGGTGATAATTTTAAAAAGAAAATGACATGCAGGGAAACACTATAAACCCTCTTTGAGTGTCGGGTGACGATGGATGAACAGATCATACCATGCAAGTCCCCGGGGCACACTTTTGTTTTCTGTTGTTGCAGGTTGCAGGATGGCGTGACATTCTCCTAAGCAATTTACTCTTCCCCAGTAGGGTATCTCCAGCTGAATTATTCCCCGCAGGTGGCCCAAGCAGTTTATTCTTCCCCAGTGGAGTATGCTCAACAGGTAGCTGAATGCCTGGTATGCCCAGCAGAACTTCAAGGCTAGTTGAGTAGTTCTTATCCCAAGCGGAGCTATTATTCCACAGTGAAGTATTCCCAACAGGCAGCTGAAGGCCTGATGTCCCCACAGAGTTTGGAATTGCCAGAATTCTATCCCCAGCAAGGGTCACAGCCAGAGTCTAGAATTGGTAAAATGCTCTCCCCAGCTAGAGTATTATTGAAGCATCTTTCCTAGCCAAGTCTGAAGATGATCCTTCCCCACAAAGTTCATATTGGATTTTCACTCCTGTCAGTGAAATGTTCCCCAGCGAAGGTGCCATTCTTTTGGCTATATATGATGATACAATCAGGTATTCATCACCCCAGTCAGAGTTAAGTATCTAGGCCTATTGACTGGTCCTCCCCTGCAGAGTTGTAACTCTTGTGGCCAATCATGCAGTGTTATTTGCTCGTATGCAACCTTTCAACTCTCGTCTGTGTTCACATTTTATTGCTCAGCACTCGTCTGTGTTCCTACTTTATTGCCGCTTGTCTGCGTTTTTCAACACTCGTCGATGTTATTCCCCAAGCAGAGTTTCCCCATCAGTTACTTTTGATTGTATTTGTTTGTTGTTACTTGGCTGTTGCTCGTTTGCAATTATCAACGCTCGTCTGTGTTAATGCTTGAAGTAGATTGCTCGTCTGCATCTTCCAGCACTCGTCTGTGTTCGTACTTTATTGTTGCGCGTCCTCATCTTTCAACAATCGTCTGTGTTATCATTTTGGTATTGCTCGTCTACTTTGCTTGGATACTCGTCTGTATCAACCCCAACACTTATTTGTGTTTAATCTCTGTTATTGCTCGTCTGCAATTTCCAATACTCGTTTGTGTTGGGGATCCATATTTGCTGCTACTCCCCAGTGAATTCGCCAACACTCGTCTGTGTTTGATCTCTGTTTCTTGCTCGTCTGCAACTCCCAACACTCGTCTGTGTTTTGGTATGATAAACTTTGATGTTTGCTCGTCTGCATTCTCCGACACTCGTCTGTGTTTGTTTGAAGCTCGTCTGCTTTTCATACCCAGAGGTCGTCTGTGTTCTGAAGTTCGTCTGCTTTGCTTGGATACTCGTCTGTATCTTCACCAACACTCGTCTGTGTTAGCTTATATCTGTTTGTGGGGATTTGCTGGTTATCCTGGTATTCTTCTGTATTGTTACTCCAAATGCTCGTCTGTGTTTGAATTTCTGGTATTCGTCTGTACCAGTGGCAGATATTCGTCTGTATCATTGCCTGAAGCGCTCGTCTGTGTTTCACAGATCATCGTTTGATACTCGTTTGTATCATTGACTTATGGCACTCGTCTGTGTTATCTTGATGATCATCCAATACTCGTCTGTATTGAGGAGGTTTAAAATCCTGACTGTGGGAATAAATGTCAAAATGGTTACCGGTCCTGGCGTAGCAGGTAAATCCGAAGGAGGCTCGTCTGTCTCAGGCACCAATTATCAGTGTTGCACCTGGCGTCACAGGTTTGCTTGTAGAAGACTCGTCTGTCTAGTACCATATATCCACGGATAATATATGAAGAAGGTTCGTCTACCTTGATTATGCATGTCTATCCCACAGACTTTAATGCATCCCGGTCCTGGCGTAACAGGTATATCCGAAGGAGACTCGTCTGTCTCAAGTTATTTGTTCTTGCAGTGTTTGAGGACTCGTATGTCCAGTTCCTGGCATCACAGGATTGTTTGAAGAAGACTCGTCTGTCAAAGCATTTTTATTCCAGATATCAGTTTCAACTTGGAAGAAGCTCGTCTGCCTTTTCTCCCCTTCAGTCACCAAAGCTTCATTTGGTGGGGTTTATTTCCCAGTGTTAGATTCTCCGTCAGAGTGCAAATTTCAGGTCTTTTTGGTATTCAATCACAGTTTATCTTGAACGATCGATAGCCCGTACTATCGTCCTTTTCAGACCAACAATTGTTTGAATAGGGGCAGCTGTAACACCCCAAATTTGCCCTCTTCATTTTAAGCATCATATCACATCATATTCATCATGAACATATCATTTTCTCAACATCCTAGCCTGGAAAGATGAGGCATAACATTATTCATGTCTTAACATCAGGCATATGATCATCTAGGGAGGTTCTTGAAGAATTTCAAGCCATGACAATGGTCCCATTAGTTTTTTACAAGTCCTATGAGTGGTCTACATTGCAATTACAAGCTCAAGTCCATTTTCAAAAGCTCAGAAGATTGCATGATCATCAGAGAAGCCAGGACAAGGCAAAGCTCCTACACAAGGCACCTAAACTAGGGTTTGAGATTCAAGCATCAAAACTTCACAACTTTGGCCATTTTATTTGGTCAAAGTCTTATATATGTCAAGAGGATCCTAGGTGTCAATTTTCATGAGAAAATTCCATGTGGAAGTCAGACAATTCTTTAGTTGCTTGCAGATGAAGTAATTGGTCAACCGTGCACATAAAAAGTCAACTGTGTGATTTCAAGGGGTCTAACCCAAATTATTTTGGCCAAGGGATGTCCTTAAAATGATATAATAGGTTTGGAATGATCAAAGTTCAAGAATCATGGAGATTTGAAGGGTTTTGCAAAAATGGTACAAAGTTGGTTTTAAGGATTTTCCAAATTTGGCAACTTTTGCCCTAATTTTCAAATGGCCTTAACATGATCAAAAATTCTTCAAATGGACCAAAGTCAAACATGAAAGTTGGAGATTAAGGGCTCCCATTTTCAAAAAGTACAAGTACATTTTCATGGGATTTGTGGTTTGCTCTAGGGGTCCTTCGAAAAACTCACCAAAATTAGGGCAAATTCAATTTTTCATGCATGCAACAAAAGCAAAAGGCTTCAAAACTTATTTGTAAGACTTGGTATTGGTTCAAATTTGTTTCAATGATAAAATACATTGCATTTGGCATGTTTTTCTCCAAAGAAACTCTCAAATTCGTGCACTATAAGAAAGTCACTCCAAAAATGCAAAATTGGCCAATCATGAATAAAGTGTGATACCTCAATCCAAGGGCCCGAACTTGTGGGATTTTGATCAATGGTTGGAAAAGCACTGCACATGGGCTGAGAATGCAAGCAAGGCATGAGGATGGCATGCTTATCTCACAATTTGCAAATTATGCAAAATCACAAATATATCATGATCTACACGTGCAAACTTGGGCATTTCTTCAGCATTGCATTGTGAGATCACATAAAAGCAGCTAGGGTTTCAGAAAGCTCAACCTCTCCCTCATTCTCTCATTTCCAAGTTTATGCAACATTTGCATTTTCTCTCATTTCTCCTCACACACTTGTTCATTTCAAAAACTAGTGATAGATCCTTGATCAGCACAAGCTAAGGATCATTAATCACCTACTCTTGCAAGCTCTCTCTCTCTCTCTCTCTCTCTCAAGTTTATCAACATTGCCATTTCAGGGCAGGTGTGAGCAAATCTCCAGATCCAACTTCATTCAAGACTTTAGATGCATTTATTTTGCATCTAGAGTAAGTGTAGAGTGATTTGCACGCATCATTTGGTCTTCTATCTCACTATATCAAGATCTGCAACTCAGGTATGGTTCTAAATCTTGAGATCTGGAAATGGAATTAATTAGGTGTTTTGTGATCCTTGATATGCACTGAGAATTCTGCACTTTATAGATTTGAAAATGATGCATCATAGCATGAGATATTTGGATTTCAGTTTTGATGGTCAAACTTGTTCTTCTTCGATCCCGTTGATTCATTAAGTTTTAGAAGTTTTTGATCTCATTTTTGGAATCAGGGCATGTTGTTTAGTCAATCTGGACATTTTGGTTCATTTTTATTGAGTCTGGTGCTTCTGGTATGAATTCCGATGCCGGAGCCCTAGCTCTGGTCACCGGAAACTGGGTTCATGAAGTTTATGGTTTGTGAGGTTGACGAAGACCAGCAGCCCTTGGATCATGTTGCTGTAGCGTCCAGATGATTCCACGTAGCCCTCACAGCCACCTCCTTCTCACGTGTTTCTTTTAATTCATTTTAATGCATTGTGTTTCTCAGTGCACCATAAGTATTGTGTACCATCCACACACACCTCTCCATTGTGCCACATCATTTAATGAAGGTAGCCTAACATGCGTCTGATTCATCCATTGGCTGTATTATTTTCCAATTTAATTCCTTGAATTTCCACCATAAATCCAATGATCCTGCGCAGCTTAGTGGGCCTAGCCTTTCTCTTCGCACCCCCATATCCTTCCAGCCCAATTGATTTCAACAGCAAACCCTTGCTATTTCCACCCCCATCCAATACCTTCATTTTAATTTCTTTTTCTTTTCTTTTTTTTATTCCATTCTACTTTATAATAATTAAAATTACTTCTGATTATTAAAAAATTCCCAAAAAAATCATGAGTCATCTTTGAAGTGTCTTTTATTTTTCCACATTTTTATTTTCCATTTTTTTAATTTCCACGTGTCATAATTAATTCCTTGTTTCAATTAGCTTCTTTTTAAATCCTTTCTTGAGTACACTGCCTTGTCTATTTTCTATAGAGTTCATTATTTTGAATTTTGTTTTCATTCTTTTTGTTCTGGATTCCTAAGATAATGTAATTCTCATGTGATTTTTCCCCTGATTTTTAGAAATTTATTTCTTGGGTCTTGGTCCTTTGACTTGTGTTGGAAGTTTGTAACCCTAGTTTGTGTTCTTGCCTCCATGTGACCTAGTTTGATTCTGAATTTGTTCAAATCCTTTTAGCTCATTGATATACCATGTTTGAAGATCATTTTACTTGAGTTGTGGAATTTTTGGATGCTTGGTTGATTTAATGTGGATTTTCGTTCTCACCTTGTCCCATTTTGCTTCTTTTGGTTCATTAGGTCTTATAAGCTTAGAAGGGCACTTGTGCCAACTTCTTCTTCTCATTTGGGTTTCTTTTGGGGTATGGGTACCTTCCTGGTCCTAGATTAGGGTTTGTGTCTTAGAAATTTTGGTGTCTTGCTTGCTTTTAAGTTCTTTCATTCCTTAAATGTATTCACTTCATCTCTTTGCTTCTTTCACTCTCATATTGTGTTTGTTTGGTCTTGTACCTTCATTATCTTCATCTTGCTAGCTTCTTAAGCTCTTACTTGACTTGTTTTGGTTCTGGTTGTGTGCTTTGAGTCCATGTTTATGCATATTTGCTTTGCATCTTCATAAGTTTGCATTTGTTTTCATATGTGATTCATCTTGCCTCTTAGTTTGCTTGTATGCTCCATTCCTCCTTCCTTTGTCTTGCATATGCATTGTGCATTTGTACATATCATTTCACTTCTGTTTACATGATGATGGCATGCCATTTGTTTCATTTCATTTCACTTGTGCTTATTTTTCTAACCTTGCAGGGGCTATGGTAAGTGTGAAGTGTGGAAGTTGAGTTCCACATCTACAAATCTCATCTTCTCTTCTTATGTTTATTTGTTGCTAACCTTTTTCTTGTTGGGCCTAGGCCTTACTCATCTCATCTCTTCTTCTTCTTCTTTTCTTCTTCTTCTTCATTCTTCATTAGGATAGAAAGCCACACTAACCCTTAGGACATCCATGCATGATAACACTTAGGATTCTTTAGTCCCCCTTTAGAATTTTGCCTTTGTGATCCTTTGTTGCTTTCTCTTCTCATCTTCAAACTTAATTCTGATTCACTTAATAAAGGTTGAGTGCTTTCATGTGACATGAGACTTTGCTATGAGATACTTGCACGCGTTCCGTTTCGGGGCGAGGTGTAAGTTATCCCTCGTGGTGGATAGGTCTTAGCATGAGTACCTCACAAAGAAAAGCTAAAAAACACTTCTTAATCAAAAAACCACAAAAATACTTAATAATGGTAATAGTCCAGTGTGTCTGAGCCTTCACTTGTGGGACTAGCTTTGGGGATTTCCTCCATAGATAGGTGTGTGAGACGTACACATCCCAATAAGTAAGACTTAGGTACACTTACCTATGCAAACTTCACTCATAAAAGCTTCATAAAAAACACAAACAAACAATAAGCGTCTCTCCTTCGGGACTTCTTTTCTCATCACCTTCACTCTCATCGTACAAACTTGCTCCTACTTGTCACTTTGCAAGACGGTTACGCACTCGTCGTCCGATTCTGCAACACCTGAGCAATGGCATAGGCAGTTCAAGCCTTAATTCACAAGCAATTTCCTTGTTACCCCTAGTTAGGGGAACTACGGCGTCTCTGATCCTCATTATCCTGATGAGGTACGTAGGCAGCGGGGTAGGGCCCGTTCGAGCACAATCTTTATTTTCCCTACATTTTTCTCTTTTCTTTCTTATTCAGTTCCTTTCTCAGGTTTATTTCCAGTTCTAGTTCCATTTTCTTTTCATTTTCTTTTGTTGCTGCAGCTTTCATACCCTCACCCTTTGAAACATTTTCTTTGCAAGCGTGGATCCCGTCGGGTACGGCGGACGATCTGGGTGCTAATACCTTCCCAGGTCGTAACCGACTCCCGAACTCAGTCTCTTTGGTTCGCAGGACCCGTATCCTTCCTCTTATTTCTTCTCACTACAACAAACAAGACCTTAGACAGCGTTTTTTTTAGCCTTAGACAGCGCTTTAAAGCGCTGTCTAAACCTCCGCTGCTAAAGGTTTAGACAGCGCTTTTAAAAATGTTAAAAGCGCTGTCTAATCCCCCACCCTTAGACAGCGCTTTGGCCAAAAGCGCTTTAAAAGACCCTCTTAATTTAAATTTTTTAGGTACACCTTAGACAGCGCTTTTCAAAAGCGCTGTCTAAGCCCCCTACCTTAGACAGCGCTTTGGCCAAAAGCGCTGTCTAAGCCCCTCCTATTTTAATTTTTTTAGGTATACCTTAGACAGCGCTTTGGCCAAAAGCGCTGTCTAAGCCCCTCATATTTTAATTTTTTTAGGTATACCTTAGACAGCGCTTTGGCCATAAGCGCTGTCTAAGTCCCCCCCTTAGACAACGCTTTTGCCTAAAGCGCTTTCTAATCCCCCCCTTAGACAGCGCTTTTGTCAAAAGCGCTGTCTAAGGTATACGAAATTTTTTGTAGGATTTGTTTGTAACCACATTTTTTCCAGGTTTATAAACCAGAATTGGTACCTGTTTTCAACCAGATTTTTGCAGTCAATTATCACATTTTATATATGCCATTTTGGCCTTTTTTTACCAAAATTTGGCTAACCAATTCAAACCAATTCAAACCAAATTTGCCATAAATGTATCAAAATATATACAAATTTATGTTTACATTTATAAGTCATTACATATACTACTACAAATGTACACATTAATTACACACTTTGAGCTCTATCATGTATTGACACCACTCCTCTTTGATTTCGTCCACTTGATCCTTTGTATAAGATGCACACTTGAATTCATCAAAGTACTACATAATAATATAACATATTTTGAATTAATTCCAACTATTTAATTATATGAGATATGTGTAAATATAAAAATAACTCATAAGTTAGAAATACATACATCGGTGGGAATCTCTAATCGGCCCAACATGAGAGTATCTCGCATAAACCTCAACATGAAATACCCGCAATCTATTTGATTACGTTGAAGAGGACACTACATATGAAAAAAAATATGAATTATAAATCCTAAGTTTTATCAAGTGTAGTCATCACTAATATAATAAAAAACGCGGTAATTAAAAATATACCGCCACTTTAATCCATGAAATGGAGTTGGCGCCCCTCCTTGAGGTCTGGATAACTCGTTGGGCACGAAAAGCTTGTAGGACGCTAATAAAATAAAAATGAAGCAATTAGAACAATTCACATAAACTAAGAAAAATTTTGAACATTCTCACTTACGTGTCAATTAGGTCCTTCATAACCGGGTATGTTGTCCAATCATTTCCTAACGAGTCAAGATAATACACAATTTCTCGGATAGGATTGATTGCGAGCAACAACCAATGTCCACTGTAATGATTAGGCAAATGTTAGATGGTAACTTGGTCCATAATTATAATAGATGAATTTAGAATGAAATGCTAACCCGGTATTAAACGGTACAAAAAACAACTTCTCCGCATTTTTATTCTCCACGAGGATCCGAAGAACGTACTTCGTCACGGTATCTGGTCTACTTATCATTAAACCTAAGTTGACGGTCGCGGGTGCTAAGAATCCGAATGACACGTCCAAACCATTGGGGCGCATCAATTTGTCATACAAAAACCTAATATAAAAACATCATTAACATAAAGTAAACATCATTAAAATAAGTTGTTTAATTAATAAAACAAAGTAGTCCGAATTTACCTAACATATGTATTGACAACGTTGACGCCGATTTCTTCACGACCAAAAACTTGCATGAAGTCCTCATTACCAATCATTTGTTCGTAATCAAAGCCGAAAATCCCTACCTCCATAGGTATAGTCCGAACACCTCCGGTCGGTATATCGGTCATCTCTAGAAATGTCCTGAGGCACGACCTATACTTGGTGGTAGGTTTTTTCCTAGCTACGGACTTCTTAGCACCAGAACTTTGTACCCGTGCGGAGGCGTTGCTAACCTCCTTTTTTTGTTGTGCGGAGGCATTGCTAGCCTCATTTTCTTGAACCTACATGTCATATAAATAGTTAGATCAAATTAAGAATGTAACAACTTCCATGAATATATGTCATATAATTGTATATTACCTCTTTTCTTGAAACCGTGGACTCGGTATGCCGTGGAATCGCATTTCTTTTGATTTGGATTGTGTGGGAGTCTATTTAACATAGGAAAATATGTAAGTAAAATTTTAAGCATAAATTTTAAACTTTGAATATACCAAGGAAAGTTAACATAAGTTTTAATCATACCTCATATCCTACGCATATGAGGTTTGTCGGCCATGCAACAAACGAACCTACTGCTTCGTGCACCGTTGTTGCATCCGAATCATCGCTAGGATATGGTAATGCTGCATTCGGCTCAACTGCAATATCAACTGATACCTTCAAACATCCAGCAGGGAGCTCTCTAGTGTGGAGTAATACTCCGCTAACGTTATGCACTTTTCCCTTGCCAACCATCCGATAGTATGGTGACGACAAATACAGCTGACAATGGGAAATGCCCTAAAACCAATAATAACAAGAAATCGTTAATGTGTATATATGTCAAATACATAATTTAAGCAAATAGTTCAATTTAAGACAATTATATGTAATTACCTCTGGAATGTTCGGCTGAAAGGTACAGTTGATGTTGTCTTTGTCCGAAGCATCTCTGTATACTGTTGAGGCGCTAGCCTCTCTTTCTCTCCTCAATGCATCAAGCTCAGCTTGCATGGCTTCCATTCTTGCATGAAGCTCCCGATTACTAGGAGCCTTTCCTTTTTTAATACTCATGGAGGTCGGAGTGACTCCAAATCCCTTACCCCTCACCCGACCAGAGTACTCAGGGACATCTAATGCCCGACCAAGTATGCTCCTAGTATCATCGGGAGATAAAGACTGAGATAGCTCCTCCTGAAAAATCAGATGAATACCGTACACTTGTCAAATATTTGTCTATAAAAATGTTATTCAATTAATGAAAAAATGTTATACTTACACATTTCTGGTATACGTGTAAAACTTCTTCTTGAGGAACTCCAGATTTGCCCACACGGGCTTCCTTCCACAAAACATGTGCAGGAAGAGAAGTTTCTGAACTTTCCTCCTTCTGCAGCTACACATTAAGTCATACAATTTGATCAGATAAAACTAATATATGATGAACAAATTTGTTATCGCAATTTAAAAATACTTACCATGGATTGTTCTAAACGTCCATATCCGACACGTCCTTTTCGGTACGGATATGCGGGACTTGATGCTCTTTCCCGATTTGTAGCACTTATTCTTTGAAAAACCGGGTCTTGTCTTTTGGATTTGAAAGCTTCCCATTCTTCAGCCGATATTAAACTTTCATATTTTTTGGGAAGCTCCGCATCCACAAAATTACCATCCGCATCCTTAAGGAACTTGGATGATAAAAATGTCCGAAACCCTCTTAGAAGCTTTCCGGCCAATTTCATACAAAAGCCTCTTCTTTCTTCTTCGATGTTAAAACATCGCTAAGAAAAACATACAGATTGATAGTTAGTATCGGTAATTGAAAAAACATAATTGAAAAAACATAATTGTACCTTTATCTCACTCCAAATTTTATCTTTGGACTCTTTCAGCTCTTTGTTTCTCCAATCATCACATGTAATGGGAATTTCATTCCTTACTAGTGCACCAATAAAACTAGTTAAGGTATGCCCATTAGGTTCTATAAGCTGTCCCTGGGTGCTCCAATAGACATCTAGTATGATGCCTCGAGATCTTCCTTGGACCACCCTTCTCATTACTGTGATGCCTCTTCGAATTTCTTCTTCCGCGGATACTTTTTTAGGAACTTCCTCAGGTTGGTCATCAGCCATGTCTAACCTGTAATAAACCAAGGAAACCATCAAATATCAAATATAACTTATAATCAAAGCAATTGAAAACAAAAAAATAAAGAAATCATGCATTATCATATATAACTTATAATCAAAGTAATTGAAAACAAAAAAATAAGGAAATCATGCATTATCACATATAACTTATAATCAAAACAATCGAAAAAATAAAATAAAGAAACCATGGATAATTTACCTAAGTCACTAACATCTCTTTCTTTTCTTTGTTGGAATATTAATCACTTGTTTCTTAGCAATGCATACGGATGAATTGATCCAAATTCCCTCATTATGATCGTTTCTTATATATGACTCATCCGGTATAAGATCCTCAACTTCATCATTTCTATTCAACTCATTCCGTCTAATGCATGACTCATTCTCAACATCAATATCACATTGATCGACACCGCTATCATCAGTCACTTTGTTAGAGAAAAGCACTATAGACCATTTTGTACTCTTCGGGTCATTCACATAGAACACTTGTTTAGCCTGAGATGCTAGAATAAAAGGTTCATCTTTGTACCCCACCCTAGTAAGATCAACTTGCAAAAATCCAGACTTATCCATTCGTATGCCACTACTATTCACCCACTTGAAACCAAAGATGGGAATCTGAAACTTCTCGTAATCAAACACCCAAATGTGCTCAATAACTCCAAAATATGACAGATTTGCATATTTGGGGTTTAAGTCCTTCATGCTTGATATATGCATTGCTTCAGCTAGCACGGTGACACCACTATTTTGCATAGTACTCTTATCATCTTGTTCTTTGGTATAAAATGTGTATCCATTAATTGAATATGCGCTATGAGAAAACACATGCAAACTTGGACCATATGCCAAACATCTCAACCTTTCTGTTACCGAAGAAGGATCTGAAGAGCGCTTCAAATAAATATGATCCTTCAACCATTGTATGAAACTTTGATTGTGCTCTATAACTATCCAATTTTCATTTCTGTTCGGATTTAACCTTCGGAGTACATCCTTGTGCATTTCAACATATGGCTCAACCTCATTATTATTGTGCAGAACATACAAATGAACTTGATCCCGTTCATCCCTTGATATTGTCACAATTTTATTCCCAATTAATTTTTTACCTTCCATTTTGTCGAAAATCTGAGCTCTGGGGAGTCCAATCGATTGAACGTTAGACAAATATTCAGTACAAAACTCAACAGCTTCTTCAACAATGTATCGTTCAACAATACAACCCTCTGGTCGACTTCGGGATTTCACGTACCCTTTTAATATTTTCATATACCGTTCAGCAGGGTACATCCATCTCATATAAGCTGGTCCACACAACTGTGTCTCTTTCACAAGATGAACAACTAAATGAACCATTATGTCAAAAAAAGACGGAGGAAAATACATTTCAAGCTCACACAAGGTAATTACAATCTCTTTTTGTAGTGTTGGTAAGATCTCGGGATCGATCACCTTACTACAAATTGACCTAAAGAAAAAACACAATTTAGTTATGGAACTTCTTACTTTTTCTGGCAAAATAGAACGTATACCGATCGGTAGAAAATGTTCCATTATAACGTGACAATCATGTGTCTTCAAATTCTTCAACTTGAGGTCTTTCATAGAAACAAGTCTTCTGATATCAGATGAGTATCCTTCTGGAACCTTAACTTCACTCAGAGACTTACACAAATTTTTTTTCTCCTTTCTAGATAAAGTAAAAGCAGCAGGTGGTAGATATGTTCGTCTTCCTTTCTTCACGGGTGCTAATTCAGTTCTCATTCCCATTTTTAACATGTCCTCCCTTGCTTTAAGGCCATCCTTAGACTCGCCTTTTATATTGAGTAATGTACCGATAACACTTTCAAATACGTTTTTTTCAATATGCATAACATCGAGAAAATGTCTCACGTACAAAGACTTCCAATATGGCAATTCAAAAAATATCGACCTTTTCTTCCACCCACCTTTCACAATCTTATGTGCAAAAGGCTTGCCAAACTCAGTACGCACATCTTTCACCTTTTCAAAAACTTGTTCACCTGACAATGCGGGTGGAGCTCTACGATGTTCGGTGTCTCCATTGAATGCTTTTCTCCACCCACGGTAGTGATGTTTAGAATGTAAGAATCTACGATGACCGAGAAACACATTCTTCTGGCAAAGTTCCAATCGGATCGTATCGGTTCCGTCTTCACAAACAGGACACGCACGTTGACCTTTAATGCTATACCCAGATAGATTCCCGTATGCTGGAAAATCATTAATTGTGCCAAACAACATCGCCCTCAAATTGAAACTTTCTTTCCTATATCCATCATAAACCTCCACACCGTTCTCCCACAAAATCTTTAAATCTTCGATCAGAGGTGTCAAGTATACGTCTATGTCATTACCTGGTTGTTTAGGCCCAGAGATTAACATAGATAACATCATGTACTTACGCTTCATACATAGCCACGGAGGTAGGTTATAAATCATAAGAATCACAGGCCATGTGGTATGTGAAATACTTTGAAGACCATGTGGGTTCATTCCATCAGTAGATAATGCCAATCGAAGGTTTCTTGCTTCTGATCCAAACTCAGGATAATCATTATCAATCTTCGACCACTGTGGTGAATCAGCCGGATGCCGATACTTTCCATCGGTGATTCTTTCATCTGCATGCCAAGTAAGATGTCTTGCATCGGTTTCACTACGAAACATGCGCCTAAATCTCGGAATTATCGGAAAATACCATAAGACTTTTGCGGGAGATAATCTTTTCTTATATCGAGACAAACCGCATTTGGGGCACTCAGTTAACGTTGCATATTCGTTACGAAACAAAATGCAATCGTTAGGACAAGCATGTATCTTATCATAGCTCATGCCAATAGAGCACAACATTTTTTTTGCCTCATAGGTTCGATTAGGAAGAACATTATCATCCGGTAGCATTTCTCTCATAAGGGCCAACAACTCTGTGAAACTTTTATCCGACCATCCATTGCCCGCCTTTAAGTTGTACAACTTTAATACCGCAGAAAGTCTTGAGAATTTAGTGCAACCTTTGTACAACGGTTTCTCTGCATCGCTTACCATCCTCTCAAACATTTCAGGACAATCATGAAGATCTTCTTCCAGTGCTTCTACAATCTCTTCAACTCGATCACAATCATATGTTTCCGTGTCTTTGTCGTATGAAGCATAGGTCGTATTTCTTTTTCCACTCGATTCAACATTCCCGTTAATTTTCTCACCATGAAATATCCAACACTGATAACTTTGATCAATTCCATGCCTCAGCAAATGCGATTTCAATCCATGTGCGTCAACCTTACCAATATAACAACAACGCAAGCAAGGACAATGCATTCGTCTGGGGTTTTCAGCGTGTTGAACAGCATACTTAACGAATTCCGCAACCCCACTCTCGTACTCTTTGGTCATTCGATCGGCACAGATCCATGTTTTATCCATGGTTTTCCTACTTATTTAAAAGAACACTCAATTAATGATAAATAAAATTTAAATATATTAGTTAAAATATTCAAATAATAGAAAAATTAATGGCATTTTTTAACTTGTTACCAATAAGTCTTTTTTATTTGTCCAATATCTCTATCACTCTTCACGATAAGTAAATTGTTCTTGTGGTCAACCTCCACGGTATAAAACCAAATTAAGATTCTGTAGCGTATCTTGTCATAATCTCTACTAATTACCCTTTTACACAACTTCATAATACAGAACATGAGATAAATTCATTATAATTTGCTTAGTTTGGAAGTCAACTTCATAAGATATGGATAAAAGTATTTCTACCTCGCTCGTCATAAATCATCTTAGACATCAATTTCACTAAACAACAATTAGATGTGAGTAATCTTATACAGTCTTCTCCTCGTCCAATCTATGTCTCAGGTATAAATAAAATATCTAGTCCAACTACCTTGCAACTGTCTATTCTCTTTGATCTTTCACTTACCCCAGACTCCTGAATCCTAGGATACAAGGTGTAATATTAGCCCTCCATTCTAGTGAATAGCCTATCTAAGTGCAATAAAATCCTATGGCCTCCAACTACCAAGCTGTGAAAGTAACTCTTCACCCTTTCTTTGAAATCTTGTTTTGTGACCAAGATTTTTCCCTCTTTAAAAGTTCGAAGTTGTATCGATATTAACATTTCATTTAAAGGGAAGTTCCACATATACATATAACCATTTATCCCCCATATGGGTTCCTCACAAAATCAGCATTTGAAAACAAAAAAGACATAAAGAAAATATCATAAGATGATACCAAGAAAATTTGCAACACTAACAGAACATAAATGATATGTACAACTAAATGTATGTATAGACAAAAATCTATCACAATAAAATAAAAAGCATATAAAAAGATTGATCAAAGTTAAGAGGTGAAAGGCATTATAAAGACCAGTACTAAGAAGAATACCTTTTAAAAATGCTACAGCAAAAACCTCAAACAGCAGAGAAGCTAATACAGTGAACACAATAAACACCTGCATAAAGGGTGCATACAAGTTACATTCAAAATAGTAACTAGAAACATAAAAAAACATTACATCAGCCTGAACTTTGTTCTGAAAACATATATAGCGATGACAATTAAACCCGAAATGTAAACTAACAAGTTACTTACAGAAATGAAACGAAGAACTGAAGAAATGAAACCTGAAACGTAGAACAGAAAAAATGATTTTTCCATAACCAACCACAACCAGAAAAAAAAGCAATTATATCAGGAACGATTCGTCAAACACATACCGTAATGTGATTATACCAGGAACGATTCGTCAAACAAATGAAATGAAACGCAGAACTGAAGAACTGAAACCTGTAACGAAGAACTGAAGCAATGAACCCGATTCTTTCAACGGCGGTGAATGAATGAAGAAGCAATGAAACCGATTCTTCAAACGCAGTGAAAAAGTGATGAAATGAAGCACAATCAATGGCTGAAACACTTTCAAGAACGAACGATTTCGCTGTTAGGGTTCGCTTTCGCTGTTAGGAGGGAAAACAGAAAGAACAGAGAACGAAAATAGAAGTCTGAATTTTAATTTTAATAAGACCTTAGACAGCGCTTTTGGGAAAAGCGCTTTCTAAGGTATGCCTTAGACAGCGCTTTTCAAAAGCGCTTTCTAAACCCCCCCTTAGACAGCGCTTATGGTTTTATTTTTTTTTTAAATTTAAAAGCTTTAGACAGCGCTTTATCAAAAGCGCTGACTAAGGTGAATATTTAAAAGCGCTTTCTATAAGCGCTGTCTAAGGGGGGGTCTTAGACAGTGCTTTCTAAAAGCGCTGTCTAAGACCCCCCCTTAGACAGCGCTTTCATTATTTTTTTGGAACATTTTCCGTGTTTTTTTTAAATTTTAAACTTGGACAGCGCTTTCTCTTAAAAGCGCTGTCTAAGATGCGCTGTTAAAAAGCAGTTTTGGCGTAGTGTCTGGTTTGTGCAGCATTACCATTCCCGTCCCTTCGGGATAAAAATGCATGGCTGGCGACTCTATTCTTTTCCGCGCCACTTTCGCGTTTGTACCAGGATGGAAATCCGGGGAGTGACACTATGTGATGGATATTCGTCCTGCGTATTCTTGTCTGCTTGGGCGCCCCTGGATCCATGGGGCAGGTGCTGTGACTTCCACCTTGCATCAGAAGTTGAAATATCCGGTGAAAAATAAAATTGTCACTGTCTATGGTGAAGAGGAGTACATGGTTAGCCATGTGAATACTTTCAAATATGTAGAAATTGAGGGTGAGATGGTTGAAACTCCGTGTCAAACATTTGAAGTTATTCCTTGCTCTGCTCCTGTTCCTCAGTCTGTCCCTACTTCTGAAAGGGTTCCTGTGGTTACTAGAATACCTCTTACAATGAACTCCCTCAAAGATGCTAATGATGTGGTTGCAAAAGGTGGTTCTGCTATTTGGGGTCAGCTTCCCAACATCCCTTACAAGTCTGACAAGTTTGGTTTGGGTTTTACTGCAGAATCCCAGAAGACTGTTCGTCGTGATCGTGCTGTTCGTATCACTAATCAAGGGGTCATAAGAGATCAAATCAATGTTGTGGGTGACTGTAATGAAAACTACAACCTGGATGATTGGATCTTTCCTACCATGGGTGATGGGCTCAACAATTGGAAGACTGAAGACGTTATTCCTATCTCCTTTAGTCAGGAGTAAATACTATTACTATGTTTTGTTTTAAGTTTGTAATTTAGAACAATAAAACCTTTTAAGCCTTGTGTCTTGCCCGGGGCACAATGGTATACTTGTTTCGGGATGTCATTTCATTTACATACTTCATTCAATAAAATCAATGGACGTTTCGTTTTCGTAAATATTGTGCTCCTTGTCTTTCTTTTATTTATATTTCTGTTTTATCAGCTATGTGTTCTTACACACACCCACATCACTAAATGCAGATCCTCATCCACTCTGGATCCTGTTGATAACAGTTCTACTATTACCAATTATAATTTCGAGAATCCGATCTATCAAGCTGAAGATGGAAAGGAGGAGGATTGTGAAGTACCTGTAGAGCTTGCTAGGTTGTTACAACAAGAAGAGAAAGCTATACAGCCTCATGAAGAGCCAATCGAAGTTGTGAATCCGGGGACTGAGGAAAACAGGAAAGAGGTCAAGATAGGGGCTGAATTAGAGGATGATGTTAAGAATAAACTGATCCAGATGTTACGTGATTATGTGGAAATATTTTCTTGGTCTTATGAAGATATTCCAGGGTTGGATACAGACATTATGGTTCACCGTTTCCCGGTAAAAGAAGATTGTCGTCCAAAGAAGCAGAAGGTTCGTCGCATGCGTCCTGAAATGTCAGAAAAGATTAAAGAAGAGGTGATGAAACAATTTGATGCAGGATTCTTAGCTGTGACTTCTTATCCTCAATGGGTTACAAACGTGGTACCAGTACCTAAGAAGGATGGTAAGGTATGCATGTGTGTGGATTACAGGGATTTGAACAAGGCTACTCCTAAAGATGACTTTCGACTTCCACATATTGACGTTTTGGTAGACAACACTGCTCAGCATAAGATATTCTCTTTCATGGATGGTTTCTCTGGTTACAATCATATTAAGATGGCACCTGAAGATATGGAAAAGACTACATCTGTTACACTGTGGGGCACTTTTTGTTATAAGGTGATGCCGTTTGGTTTAAAAAACGCCGGGACAACATATCAGCGTGCTATGGTGGCTTTGTTTCACGATATGATTCATCATGAGATAGAGGTATATGTGGATGATATGATAGCCAGGTCCCAGAATGAAGAACAACACCTTGACCATCTGCATAAGTTGTTTGAGAGGTTGAAGAAGTATAAACTGAGATTGAATCCAAACAAGTGTACTTTTGGGGTTAGGTCTGGTAAACTCCTGGGTTTCATTGTCAGTGGAAAAGGTATTGAGGTGGATCCTGCAAAGGTAAAAGCCATACAAGAGATGCCTGCTCCCCGTACTGAAAAGGAAGTTAGAGGTTTCTTGGGACGACTGAATTATATTGCAAGATTTATTTCTCAGCTAACTGATACCTGTGAGCCAATCTTCAAGTTGTTGAAAAAAGATCAGGTAATGGAATGGAATGACAAGTGCCAGATAGCTTTTGATGAAATCAAAAGGTATCTCCTAGAACCTCCAATCTTAATGCCACCAGTTGATGGAAGACCCTTGATTATGTAGTTGACAGTATTAGACAACTCAATGGGGTGTGTGTTGGGGCAACATGACGAGTCTGGTCGAAAAGAGCAGGCAATATACTACCTTAGCAAAAAGTTTACCGACTGTGAAACAAGATACTCACTGCTCGAGAAAACTTGTTGCGCTTTGGCATGGGGCCGAATAAGACAGTATATGTTGACTCATACTACCTTGTTGATTTCAAAGATGGATCCAATCAAATACGTATTCGAGAAACCTGCTCTCTCCGGACGAATAGCGAGATGGAAAATGATCTTAACAGAATATGATATACAATACACCACTCAGAAGGCCATTAAAGGCAATGTGGTAGTTGATCATTTGGCTCATCAGGCAGTGGATGATTATCAGTCAATGAATTTTGAGTTCCCGAATGAAGACATTATGATTATTACCAAAGAACCTGGACAATATGACGAACCTGAACAAGGATCCCGATGGACTATGGTTTTTGATGGAGCTTCTAATGCGCTTGGTAATGGTGTTGGTGTTGTGATCATTTCACCTGAAGGTTGTCATACCCCAATTACTGCTAGACTTTGTTTCTATCGTACCAATAACATGGCTGAATATGAGGCATGTATCATGGGTATCAAAGCTGCCATTGAGATGAAGATTCAATTTCTGGACGTATATAGAGATTCAACCTGGTAGTTAATCAGATTAAAGGAGATTGGGATACCAAGCATGCAAATCTCATTCCTTACAGAGAACATGTGTTGTCTTTGATCCCATATTTTGAAAAGATTACCTTTGGACATATCCACGAGGAGAGAATCAGTTAGCAGACGCTTTAGCCACCATGGCATCTATGTTTGAGATTAGCTGGGATGATGAAGCTCCCAAGATCACTATTGATAGATTTGAAAAGCATGCATATTGTAATGAGATTGATACTAAAGGAGTAGAGGGAAAACCTTTGTTCTATGAGGTGAAAAGGTATCTTGAAGCTCAAGAGTTCCCTGAAGGGGCATCTGTCAATGATAAGAAGTTTTTGAGGAGGTCGTCTACTAAGTTCTTCTTGAGTAATGGAATTTTGTACAAGCGTAATCATGATTCGACTTTGCTTCGTTGTGTGGATAAGAAGGAAGCAACAGAGATTATGGAAGACATGCATGATGGGATCTTTGGTACTCATTCTAGTGGTCATACCATGGAAAAGAAGATATTGAGAGCATGCTACTATTGGTCTACCATGGAAGCTGACTGCTATCAACATTCCAAAACATGTCACAAGTGTCAGATTTATGTTGATAAAGTGCATATACCTCCAGCTCCGTTGAATGTGTTTACTTCTCCTTGGCCTTTTGCCATGTGGGGAATTGATATGATTGGTGAGATCAAGCCTACTGCTTCCAATGGGCATCGTTTCATCTTGGATGCCATTGATTACTTTACAAAGTGGGTGGAGGCAGCCTCATTTGCATCTGTTACGAAGAATGTTGTGGCTCGATTCATTAAGAATAATCTCATATGTAGGTATGGCATCCCTGAAAGGATTATCACAGACAATGGCTCTAATCTGAACAACACCATGATTACTGATCTCTGCACACAGTTCAATATTGAGCATCATAACTCTTCTCCGTATCGTCCAAAGATGAATGGGGCAGTGGAAGCTGCTAATAAGAACATCAAGAAAATTCTACAGAAGATGACTGTTACGTATAAGGATTGGCACGAGATATTACCATTCGCTCTTCATGGTTATCGTACTACAATACGCACTTCAACAGGGGCAACCCCATTCTCCTTAGTCTATGGTATGGAAGAAGTTCTACCCATTGAAGTTCAGATCCCTTCTTTGAGAATCATGAAGGATGCAGGCTTGGATGAAGATGAATGGATTCAGACTCGACTTGACCAGATAAATTTTATTGACGAGAAAAGGTTAACAACTGTTTGTCATGGTCAGATGTACCAGAAACGAATGATCAAAGCTTTTAATAAGAAGGTTAAGCAAAAGGTATATCAGACTGGAGACTTGGTAATCAAGCGTATCATATTACCACAGGGTGATCCTAGGGGAAAGTGGACTCCTACATATGAAGGACCATTTGTAGTCAAAAGGGTATTTTCAGGAGGTGCCATGATGCTTACTACTATGGATGGTGAAGATTTCCCACAACCCGTAAACGCAGACATAGTTAAAAAATACCACGCATAAAAAGAGACCCGCTAGGTTGATTGGCCTTGGCAAAAATAAGGGCATCCCGGCGAACCAAAAGGGTTCGGGCAAAAATTAGGGATATATATATAAAAAATATGTACACCCGGCAGGTCGAAAACCTGAAAAGGCGGCTTGGGCAAAAAAGGGTATCCCGGTGGATTGAAAACCTAAAGGGGCAATCCAGGCAAAAGTTAGGGATTAAAGCGTATGCCTATTTCTCGTTGGATCACTCATGTAAATCAAACTATTGCTACCTGAATCAAGTTCAAGCAAATACAGATCAATCCAATCATTTCCATCTCAACAGCCAGGGATGAGATACTTGAAGATAATGACAATAGTAGAATTGGAATTCAATAGGATTATTTTTCACATAGTTGTTTTTTCTTTGTTTTTGTAAAAAACTTTTGTGACGAATTCCTCTTACTAGGATTTTTGTCTCCTTGTACAAACTTGCCTATGTATAGGTCACTTTCTAAATAAATAAAGTTTCATCTTTGAATTCAAATTTACTCTTAACTTGTTTACTTAAACGAAAACATCCATTGGTTGTGTTTGAATGTATGTATGCTTTTGAATATGATTGATGTTTACCAAAAATGCATAAAATGCAGTAATAGTATTTACTAAGGACGAACGAGAGTAGGAATACAACGAAGCTTCGTCGGTTCATCCCCATAGGGTAATCTTCACGGATGTCCATACAAGATACTTCAAGTAATATCTTATACTTCCCACTCAACGATGTCTTCAAGCAGTTTCATATCCTCCGAAGAGTTAAGTCTCTCGGATTTATGTCCATCTCTTTTATCCTCAATCAGGATATTCGGGAACTTATTACTTCAATAAAAAGCACGACGAACGAAGACGGGAGGTTCTGAGTACCATATTATTAAACAAGACGGGAACGAAGTCCTCATGTTCCTCAGCAACGAACCAAGATTTATTTTCCCTAGCCAACAGTTGTTATACAGAGATACCCAGACACTTCAAGCTACATAACTCATACATACATCATTTACATCATATCATAGCATACGCACCCATAGTGCATAAGAAATTTACTTAAGTACATCATGCCATACATGCATACATCTTGCATAAGCTAACCCCTTCTTTTCAGGATAGTTGCAGGCAGATAAACACTATCAACAATTCAAAACAGTTCAGAGACGATCTATACGAAGATCTAGTACTGATACTTAATTCAGAGATGATCACTACGAAGATTCATTTCTGATGATCAATACTCAAGTTGTCATTGGAAGGGTACGTAAATGATCTATACGAAGATCTAGTGCTTAATCCAGGGTATTTCCAGAGGAGATAATCATTACGAAGATTTATTTCTGATGCTCAACTATCTTTGGGATAATGTGTAAATGATCTATACGAAGATCTAGCACTTAATCCAAGAGATTCTTTCAGAAGAAGTTCAGGGATAATCGCCACGAAGATTTAATGCTGATATTATTTTTGTCCTTGGGAAGGTATGTAAATGGTCTATACGAAGATCTATTACCTAATTTGGGATATTTCTAGAAGAGATAATCGCTACGAAGATTTATTTCCAATGGTCTATGCAACAGTTTATCTGTGGGATGGTACATAAATGATCGATACAAATATCTTGTACTTAGCCCAAGATATTACCAAAAGAAATTCAGAAAAGATCGCCAAGAAGATTTGATTCTAATGCTTAAATTAAAGTATGTTCCTAAAGATGATTCAGAGCCGATCTATACGAAGATCTAAGTACTGACACCTAATGAAGGATATTCTTTTCCCCCTAGAGATAATGCAGAGACGATCTATAAGAAGATCTAGTGCTGACATTCAACTCAAACCATGTTACAGAAGTGATTCAGAGACGGCCTATACGAAGACCTAGTACTGATATCACTATCACCTTCTGATATTATGGATAGCATCTATAAACCCATCTCCAGTTCTTCTGAGTGGCATCTTTAAGCCCACTCCATCATATATAACCTATCAATAGTGTTACTCTACGCACCGGCGAGTGCAAATTTTTGGGCTTTTGTGTTCAATCCTCTTCAACCTTCCAAGTCACGAATGGCACACATGCCAATCTAACTCCCCAGGTTTCAGAAAATTGAACAGGGGCAGCTGTTACACCCCAAAAGTTTCCCTCACCTAGACAAAACATTGTGTACTATGGTGTCCTAATAGGTTCACAAGGTTCACAAGTTTCACTAGGTATCCTAAGAGGTTCACAAGGTTCACAATTAGTCAGAAAGTTTGACAATTCCCTCAGACAAAGCATCCTCCTAAGCAATGCATCCTAAACTAGGGTTTTGAGTTTCATCAGTCTAAATGGACTTCCAAGGCTTCAAGTGAGCTTCATAACATCCTATATGTCTTCAATAATCCCTATGTCAAGTTTCAAGGCGTTCCCAAAAGGTTTGCTCAGTCAGATGATTAGATAGGCTAAAATCAGTCAAAACAGTCAAAAAGTCAAACTGAGGTCAACTGTGGTCAAAACAAAGTCAAACTTCATGATTTTTTGCCGACATCAAGTTTATGAAGTAAAATTCATAATTTGATCAAGGGTGGATCATGATTCATCAAGGAGATTTCAGATCATAAAGAATCAGGAGTTTCTAAATTAGGGTTTTCATAGGAAAAGTCAACTGAACTTTGACCAGCCATAACTTTCACATGATTTATCAAAATTTTTCCATCCAAATATCATTTTGAAGGAAATTGAATTCTCTACAACTTTTTGTCTCACAAGCTAAGCCCAAAAATGCTTCATTTGGAAGGTATGAGCTAAGACATTATAGGTCATTTTAAAAGTCAACAAAAAGTCAACATCTTCCAAAGGGCATAATTTGAAAATGGTAAAGGATATGGACATAAGACCAAAGAGGTTGGTTAGAGGACTCTCTAAGATTTACAAAATGTCCACGAACACCTTCATAGCCTTAAAATTGAGGGATTTGTGCCTTTGCAAAGTTGGGAAATTTTTGAGGGGTATATTGAGCAAATGGGGCCTTAAAACCAAATTTCTCCAAATGGGCTTGCAATATTGCAACCCAATCTTCATGATATCATCAAGCACGACCCAATCCAAGCATTATCTGATTTTTTATTTTTTATTTAGTATTTATTTGAATTTTATTCATTAAAAATCAAATTAAATCTAAATAAAATATGAAAACTCAATATTTGAATGTGATTCTTCTTCTAGAAAGTCTTAAAAATCATTCAAAGCTGATTGAAATCATACAAATTCGTGCTAGCCTAATTTGGAAAGGTTTGATGAGATTTTTTTCAATATTTGAAAGTGTGAAACTTCATGATCAAGCAATCAAGACAAAGCCCAAAAATCCATGATATTTTGACCTAATTACATTCCATACAAATACATGAGCACACTGCAAGCACAAGGGGAAAAAAAGACAACCTCTAAGCATAAGATAAAATTCAAACTTTTTCAAGAAAAACTCAAACTCGGTTTCTCACTTTCCATCATCTTTCAAGCAATTTGAAGGTTTAAACATGATCCTTAGACATCATTGAACGTATCTCAATCATCATTCGCATCCAAACCATGCTAAATTGCTTAAACCGAATCTCTCTTGTTCTTGGTTTTAAAATTTTCGATTCTCACTATTTATGCATTGCACACTAATTTTGTTTGTTGATTCGTGATTAGTTGAAGCTTGTGATGGATTCTGGGCAAAAATCTTGGAGAATCCGTGACTAAATCGTTAGATGCCATTCTAGGGTTCATACCTTCTAATTTAGGGTTTTTCAATTTAATGGCTATTAACCTATTTTGAAACCATAGATCAACTCAGTGAAGTGTATGGATCATGTTTGTGTTAATAATTTGATAAAATCGTGTGTGTTTGGCCATGTATGAATTTCGTAGGTTCAAAAACGCAAAAGAATTCGCAAGAAAACTCCTAGGTAAATTCGCAGGAAAACCTGCGATTCCAAGGTTGAAGATGAAGACAGTTCGCGCGCGTTTATTATTTTTTGAATTTTGTTTTATTATATAATTAATTCTTGTGACTTAATATCAGTTGAGGCGCGTTTGGTCTAGTGGTAGCTGTAAACACCCTAAATTTGCCCTCACTCATTTCACCATGGCTTGTGATTCTTTTCATTTTTGCATAAGTTCAATCATATCATCTCATATTGCATTTTTGCTTCACTGCATTGGTTCAAAGTCATTTGCATCTAGGGTTGTGATCTGAGCAATCCCTGAGCTATCTGAGCAACTCCAAAGGTCATCAATCATCTCAATAGGGTCCACGTATGTTCAATCATCATATCATATCCCTCAAAGATCAAGGAAGTCAAAGAATCACAAGAACTGAGAAAGGCATGGAGGCCGAGCCAAGCTTAACTGCACAGATGACCTAAAATTAGGGTTTTGGTTTCAGAGGCCATAACTCCAATTATTTTGGTCATTCTTGTTTCTATTGGTCTCTATATGATATAAGGATCATGCATACCAATTTTCATGAAGAAATTCAATGGGGAAGGCATCTGATCAATAGATGACTTCTTGAGCAAGTCAGTGCAAAATCAGGGCATCTGAGGCCCCCAATCATCCAACCAAAGGGTCTTCTCCATCATTTTGGATGTATATGATCTTTATTTGATCTTATAAGAAGTTAGAAGTTCACAAAATTGAAGAATTTCAAGTCATTTGCAAAGTTGCCATTTTGGGAAAGTTTTTCAACCTCCTCTTTTTGATTCAAAAATGCTTCAAATGAAAAATTCTTGGTCATGAAAGTTGTAGATTGGATCATTCCCTTTTGAAAAAGTACAAGAACTTGATCTAATTCATCATAGAACTCAAGTTATGGTCTTGCAAAGTTGGGAAAAATCACAAAATTTCACTTATGTACCAAAGAGGGAAACTTGCAAAAGCTCATGTCAAACCAATTTGTGACCTCAAAGTGACTTCTAACCATTACACAAACATCATACATGACCTATAATTCATAATTGCCCAAAGAAATCTCAAGTTTCATGCCTTGATCATCAAGTATTTCAAAAGGGGCCAAAACCTTCACAAATTGCAAAACCACCCACAAACCTCATTCCACTTGGTATTTTGCCCCAATCTGAATTCCATGGCTGCCCATGAATCAAGCTGCGCCATACACCCCCTTGTCCTCAGCCTGACATGAGCCCATACCTCCAAGTACAACTTTCTTGACTTTTTGCAAAATGAGCCATACCAATCACACTGCTCCACAACAACTCTCTGCCCAATCAGAACATGTTATGTGGACCTCAAGCAAGCCATTTCACACAAAAACACAACCTGAATCCTCCCACAACTCAATAATTCACCAAAACCTCCCCTTTTGCATTTCTCTTTGAAACACACAACTCAGCCATCAAAACTCCAAACTTTTTCCACCATTCAACTCCACATTCATCACTGATCATTTCCCACCCTTCATTTTGCCTTTAGACATCCCATATCAAAAATACGATTTTCACCATCCTTGAACTGAACTTCAGCAAACTTCCAAAAGAGTCCACAAAAGCTTCAGCCAAGCATCCCAGAGGCAAGAGGGAGTCAAAAGATGGAGGAAAGCACCAAGGAAAGGTCCAGACAGTGCCATTTTCAAAAGCTCCATTTCAGGTAACATCAAGAACAAATTTTCCAGAATTGATTTCTTAAGTTCTTAGATTGTTCTCCATGCTTCACTGATCACACTACACCTTTTGGCTTTGAAAATGATTAAGTTTTAAGCATGTACGAACCTTCTGAAATTTCTGAAAGATTTTCCGTTTTGCTTCGAATCTCATTGTTCATGTGAAATAAATGTTGTTTGATGGCTGCATCTTGTTTAGAATGGGGTGGGGATCATTTCTGAAGAGTTTGGTGGTTTGATTTTATGGATTGAGTGAGATAGCAAGAGTGGATGGCCGGAGAAGATGACTAGAACACTGTTCCGGTCACCTGAAAGTCATTAGGGTTCAGATTAGGGCTTTAATCATAATTAGCGTAGTTTGAATGTCAACCATCCAGATGTGCGCGGAGTCAATTCCCTCCAATCTGACTTTAAACCTCAGCCCTAGGATTAGCTGACTTTCCCCTTTTTCTCATTTATTTAATATTTATTTCATTTGTTTCTATTTTATTTGCACGAATTTTTAAAAATAGTAAAATGCATCAAACAATTCTGGAAATTTTTATTAAAACTTTTATTAATTTTCAGAACCCAAAAATATTTTTATTTTTATTTTTTGCATTAAAATTTATTTTTAAATAATTTAAATGATTATTTTTTAATTAGTTAATGAGAATTAATTAATTAAAAATACATTTAGGTATTTTAAAATCCCAAAAAAATTCAGAGAGCATTTCAAACATTTAGAAACATTTACAAACTCACAAGACAAATTTCGTTTTGGTTTTGATCATACTTTGCCAATTTTCATTTGAATTAGGGTTCTTTAATTTGAATATTTTTAACCCTAACTTCAAAAATTCATAACTTTTGATCCAAGTTGAGTTTGTGAATGGTTCTTTTTGCATTGTGTTATGCATACTTTCAAGCTTCTAAAAAAATTTTTGTTTCATTTTTATCTTTCATTTTCCATTTATTTGGAATTTTACCTTTAGGATCACCCTTAAAGCCTTAGAAACTTAGAACAATCATAAGTCCTTTAGGGTTTAGCTTCTGACCTTCCCCTTTGGGCAGTGAACTTATATAGGTTTAGGGTACCTTTGATCCCATTTTCAATTTTTTATCTCATGCTTTGCTTCTGATTTTGAATTTTGCATCTCATGTTGTACATAAACCCTAATCTTTGCTTTCATTTACATTCATTCTTCATAAACTTGCATACATGAACTTGCCATGACATTTTGTGCATCCACATGACATATAAGACATCTTAGGACATGTTGAAATCATGTTTGATCATTGCATCATCCATTTTCCATGCTTTTGCTTTCATTTGATGTCATATGCATTCATGAACTTTCATGATTCTTACATGCCTCATTTGCATTCCAATCCTTTGTATGATCATCCATATCTCTTGGTATGATTTTGCATCATCCCATAGCATCATTTGCATCATGAAAATGCTTCTGATTTTTGGTTTGCATCCTTGCATCTTTCTCATTTTCATTTCATTTCATTTCTTGTTGCTAACTTTTCAGGTGGTAAGTGTTTGAGAAGTGAATTTGCCTTCACTTATCATAATATCTTCTCATCTCTTTTATGCATCATTGCTGCATTTTATTTGTGAATTAGAGTGAGCTTGCTCATTCAAGTTCCCTCCTCACCTTCTTTCTCCAAGCAACTTATCTTCTTAAGTGAAGTAAGTTGTCTTGCTTCTTCTGCTTCTCCTCCTTTCATCTGCTTCTTCCTTGGTGGCTTTTCTCTTGAAGATTTTCTTGAAAGCTTCATAAACCCTAGGAACACCCAAGCATGATCACAATTAGGGTTTGATTAGTCCCCCCATTAGTTTTACCTTTGTGTCAACTTTGTGTCTTCTCTTTTCATCTCTTAATCAAGGACTAAACCTTAAAGGTTTTAAGACTTTGTGATTAGGGTTATGCATGTATCCTTCTATTAGGATGGAGTGTATAACTTTAATCCTAAGTGTTAAACCCTTAATGTGTTTAAATCCTTTAATCAATTCACCTAATAATCATCAAGACATCAAGCTTGTAACTTGGGCCTTGCATTAGGGTTCTAATTCTTCCTTAATTGGTTAAGAAGGACTAACCCTAGTGTTAATGGACAAGTCCCCCTCAGGTTGTCTTACAAATCCTAAAATCCACTTCTTAATCTTACCATTAACTAAAATCCATTTACTAAAGGCTTTGTTTTGTCATGAGGTTAATCCCTAATCATGGATTAAGTTGAGGAGTCTTCCTCAGCTTAAATGTTCTCATCTATCATCCTTCTATTAGGATGGTGTAATGAGTCCATTAAATCTTTGATTATGGCTTAAACTCATTACTTAACACCAAACAAAAACTCCAAAAACATCTAAATAATCACAAGTAGGTTAATGATCTTAATCCTACATCATGGTGATTAAGTGTGAGGTGTTTACTTCATACCTAAGGCATTCTCATTACCCCTGATCAGAGGGAGGATGTGATGAGTTTACTAACCCTTGGTTTAGGCTTAAGCTCATTAACTTATGACAAACACAAAAAAGCAATAAAAGATTGAAAATACAAAAACAAACAATAATCGTCTCCTCCGGGATTCTTTTCTCACCTCATTCACTCACAAACGAGAACTCGCTTCTTCCGTCTAATGCAAGACAGTTTGCACCTGAGCCAGACAGGTCATACACTTGAGCATAGACAAGCAAGCAGTTCACAAGTCAATTCATCTTTCAGTCTCTTTGAGTCGAACTACGGTGTTCTGACTTCCTCATTGCACGAGAGGATACGTAGGCATAACTTAACAGTTATCGAACAAAAGTCTCTGTATATTCCCCCTCTTCCAGCATTGTTCTTTAAGCCTCATAGTCTTGAGCTTCACATTCTTTCTTTACACTGACACTTCTTTTATTTCACTTCACATTTCTTTTGCACTGACACTTGCATTCTTTTCCAGCTTTTGGACACAGAATAGTACTGACACTACCCCTTTTAAACACAACCTTTCAAGTGTGGACCCCGTCGAGTACGACGGACAATCTGGGTGCTAATACCTTCCCAGGTTGTAACCAACCCCCTTTCTCAGTTTCTCTGGTTTGCGACCGTCTTATCCATCTTTTCTTAGGTTTATGCAGCATTACCTTTCCTTCGGGATAAAAATGCCTAGCTGGCGACTCTTTTCAGTTCACACTTGTGTTCTCTCCTTCGCCGACCGTTCGTGTCTGTACCCCTTCTGACCAGGTGTCATTTGGTGGGAGCGACAGTAGCAGCGCACGCTTGTGATGTTCAAGACCTGGGTTCGATCCCCAGGGTCTTTATTTTTGTTCATTTATTTTTGTTTTTCCCAGGTTTGTTACTTATTGGCTTTAAGGCATCTCCTTGCTAGCTATGCGCGCGCAGCCCAGTGGTCCTTCATTAGACTGGTAATGGGGAGGTCCTGGGTTCAAATCCAGGCCTCCCCCTTCTTTTTTAGATCCTTGTTTTTTGTTTTATTTTATTATATTAGTTATACTATAAATGATTAATTCACTAATTTTTAACTCTAATTTTCCTAATTAAAACATTAACCATAATTTTTCCTATTAACCCTAAAAAAATTAACTTATTTTTCTATACTCTAATTAATTAATTTAATCTTTATTTTATTAATATGTAAATAATTTTATATTTTGTTATATTTATCATATTTTCTTAATTAAATTTCTAAAAATTTCCTAATAACTTGTTTAACCTAAAAATAATTTTTCTTTTGAATTTTATTCTATTTATTTATTATTCTAATTATTATTTATATTATTATTGCTAATATTTTATGGTTTATTTATTATTCTCATTATATTATTTTATTTGGTTATTATGTATCTGCTAAAGCCATGTAATACCCGTAGATTTATTTTCCGTCTTTATTTTATTTCGTAAATATTTTATGGTTAGTAATCTTAGGGTGTGTATAACTTATATGTGATTAAAAATAATTTAGAAAATCAATTTAAATAAGATAAATACTTGAAAATAAACACGCATACACGTAAGTCGATCTTTGATCGCCATCTTGCACTTCCTAAGTTACCCTTCTTGGTTGCCTTTATATGGTCAAGTCTCTCGAATATAAGGGTGTCTTAAGCAAAGTCCCTTCATAAATATCATCAAGTCCCTACAGTTTTAAAGATCAAGTCCCTTCGAGGTTGCCTACGGTAATGATCTTGTCCCTTCGAATAAAAGATGATAAGTCCCTACGAATTGCTAAAGACACCCTTACTTGTTGCTTTCTATGACCTTACGATGACCCTACGCTTGTCCCTTAACATCCAAGGTAATGACTACCTACTCCTTAATAATAGGGATAGTCTTACCATTGAAAGAACATACGAGAACACGAAAGACTCAATCTAGGGTAGGTACCTCATAGTTACTTGCTCACACTTTTCAAAATTACTTTTACGTCTCACAATTTCTAAACTAGGCTTTGTATACACCCATACGAGGGTCATTACCAAGTACTTAAAGAAATTTTTTCTAATCAAACACTACACTCTTGCAAACAAACAAAGTGAGCTAAGTAACTAAGAGCCCATGGATAACCATGGATATAAAGGGTGCTAATACCTTCCCTTTATATAACCTACCCCCCGAACTCAAGTCTTTTAAAAATAGGTCTTTCCTGTTCTTTTATGTCCTTTCCACTTGGATAAAATAAAAGTCGGTGGCGACTCTTACTATCCGCAACATTTATAGAAAGTCAGTTCTCCCACCGTGTTACACCAACATGCTCTAATAATCGATAATATCACTTCTAATATTATTTCCTCGACTTTTTGACTAATAATACGACTTAATGGCTTAATTCTTTGCAACATAAAATCAACCGAATAATAATTCGCGACTAACTACTTACTCCTGACTTAATAGATTAACTTCTGATTATCAACCAAATGGTCCAAACATTCTAATCAACATATCCAAAAACAAACGAAGAATACTCCATGTCGTTTTCTATAACTTATATCGACTTAAATAATTAAATTCGACTTAAACAAACTTATAACCATCAACATAATATTCCGATAAATTAGGCCAGCAACACGAATCAACACAATTCCACACAAAGCAACTCAAATCGACAAATATACTTAAATCAATGCGAAGTACCACAACATACCACAATTATATTTAATTAATTAAATAAATGGGCATTACAACTAGCCTTCTCTCGGGTTTTGTACGAAGATAATTTCCCACAGTAAGATAACTTCCTCTTGGGCTTCATACAAGCAGACTTGGAAAAGCTCACCCTCATTTCATCCATAAAGATCCCATGAGCATTTAAAATCATACAAGGAACTTCCCCATTGGACCAGCCTTCTCTTGGGATTTATACAATGAGTTTTCACCAATAAACATCAGTTCCCAAAAGGATTCAATCACAATCATTCAAGTATCCAGATTCGCTCACAATCTCCTAGTGGTCAGCCTCCTCTTAGGTTTCATATACGACATTTTCCCAATAGTCAACCTCAATCTTGGGGTTTGTACAAGACAAATAAAATTCCCCATTTTAGTCAGTCTCTCATAGATAAACTCTTTTTAACCTTAATCTTGGGCTTTGTACAAGACAAATAAACTTTCTCCAATAGAGTCAGTTTTCTTTGTTTAGTTTCAACCTTGGGCTTTAATCAAGGCACATAAAAATCCAATATCCGCTCATATGAGTCCTTTAGAGATGACAAATTATCTCAATCATACTCAATCTTTCAGCTTTCTCTTGGGTTTTAATCAAGACACTCAATTTTCAGCTTTCTCTTGGGCTTTAATCAAGACTTAATACTCAATCTTAAGCTTTCTATTGGGCTTTAATCAAGAAACACATCCCAACATAAATCTTCACTCTTAGGCTTTGAACAAGATAGTTGACATCTCAATCTATAGCTTTTTCTCGGGCTTTAATCAAGACACAAATCTCAATCTTCAGCTTTCTCTTAGGCTTTAATCAAGACTTAAATCTCAATCTATAGCTTCACTCTTGGGCTTTGAACAAGATATTTAACATCTCAATCTATAGCTTTCTCTTGGGATTTAATCAAGACACACATCTCAATTTTTTAGCTTCAATATTGGGCTTTAAACAAGAAGGTAAAACATTTAACCCTTTCCGCTTCACTCTTGGGCTTTTAACAAGATACAAATCAACCTATCAGCTTTACTCTTGGGCTTTGAACAAGACACAAACCAAATTTTCCTCCCATATATTTAGAAGGAACTACGATCATTCTGATCTCCCAATTCTCTTTTTGGAGGTATGTAGGCACGAAATCATAAGATATTTGCGAGAACACTAAATAAAAGCCCAATTAGGTCCTCAGACCTTTCTCTTAAAAAACATCAAAAACCTCAAAAACACCACTCTCTCCTATCTCCATTACCCTCACTTTCACCCGATCCCATTTCATAGCAAGAAACAAGTAAAAGCAAAGTATACATATGAGATTAACATAATCAAACAAATACCTTCTCTTAACAAAATAGCAAGAAAACAGAGGACCCAAACCTTTTAGCATTTGTCGGATAACATTTGTGAGCAGTGTTAGTTTGATATATCTCTTTCCCTTCCTTAACCAGCTCTAATAGGATAAAATTGAAATTAAAAATTAGCATCAATGCAATAATTATTAAAGACCAAGAAAATCGAGATACAACCAGGATCTCATGAAATTGTATTCTAGACCAGGAAAATGAGCAGCAAATTCGTTGTACTAGCAAACTGCAGCAACTCCCTGATTAAACTAAAATCTTGCAATCGATCAGATTCAAATATCTCAACTACACCGCATCATAAGGAGAAATTATATTATATGTTGCATGATTTGATTTTCAACCAATTCCAAGACCATCGCTTCAATAATTCAGGCATTATAATCATATTAATATCCTTATCTTTGAATAATATCTTGTTTTTTGACCTCCATATAGACCAAATGCAAGCGAACCATATCACCCTAACAATATCGACGAAGGCTCTTCCTCTGCCAATGAGACCTTTGAATTAGTGAAGATGGTATATCCCTTCATTGCATAGTGCTGCTGAGATACCCAACCAGTTTGAGATATAGTACTAGATACCTGTAAAAAATAAACATTTGAAAAATAGTTGGGTGTCTGATTCCTTGCTCCCGCACACACTACAACATAATAAACATCCTTGCCATGTGACTCCCCTCTTATGCAAGTTATCTTTTGTTGCAATTATATTATGAAAAAACCTCCAAACTAGATAAAAGACTTTTTATGGGATTAATTTATTCCATATCTTCCACCATGGTAAATTGGGCAAGCTAGATCTAGGCTACAATATCTTCTTATAAGTTCCTCTAATAGAATATTCATTAGGTGTTCCTCCAAACCCTATATTTAAACTATTTAAATAGACCCACCAAACAGAACACTCTCTCCATACACTTATGCATATCCCATTATTCTCTCCATATCTGTTAGACAAAGATTTGTACCAAAGACCTCCTCTTTCACATATAATCTCTCATTTCCATTTACCCAAGAGAGCATAATTGCAACATCTCAAGTTCTTAAATCCTAAACCCCTTTTTCTAAAGGTCTACACACCTTATCCCACCCAACCTAATTTATTTTTCTCTCTTCCTCTCCATTTCTCTATAAAAATTGTTTAAATAGAAATTCAAGTTTCAAAATGATACCTGACAGAGCCTTGAAGAAAGAGAAATAGTAAACCGAGATAAAATACAAGACTGATTTAATAATAACCACCGAACTCCGATGGAAAACTAATTATGCTTTCATCTCGACAATATGGATCTCACTATATCAATCATGGGCTGCCAAATTGTTATATGTCTTGGGTTATGTCGAATCAGTAAGTTGAGATATATGAATAGGGTGGATCCTACTTTATAATTTAGAATGTTGGCCGCCTTTTCTAACCAAATTTGAGAAATATTAATCCCAATCAGCAAACTTATATGAAAATTCACCTTATGACCTGACATTAGCTCGAATGACAAAAGAATTGCCTTCATAATCCGAATGTTCCCCACCCCTTTCTACCAATATTTAAGGTGTCATCAACATATTAATGAGGTAAAAAACAATCATTGCCATTCCCATCGAACCTGTATCCTATAAAGTCCCCTAAATCCAAAGATTTATTCATCAATAAATTAAAATGTTATGCTGCCAATGGGAAGAGAAACAAGGATAAAAGGTATTCTTGTCTAAGACCTCGACCCATTTTAAAATCCTTTGAGGGACTCCCATTTACTAATACTGTTATAGAGTTTGTTTGATATGTAGGGTATTATTGTTCAACTCTTCCATATCTAATGAAACCCCATCTTTTGCATGACAAAGTTTAGGAAGTTCCAATCAACTGAGTCAAATATTTTTTAAAGTCTACCTTAAACATCACAACCTCTTTTTTCTTTCTTTCCACCTCATCTGTAATTTCTTTTGCAATAAGGATTTTGTCAATAATTTTTCTTCCAGATATGAAAACTAGCTGCATTTTTGACACCATCATACCAATCACCTTTTTCAATCTATTTGCTAATACTTTGGATATTACTTTATAAATGCACCTGTCGCTCCCACCAAATGAAGCCGGGTCAAATGGGGTACAGACGCGAACGGTCGGCGAAGGGAACAATGAGAACACACAGCCGTGGACTCACTGGAGATGAAAAGAGTCGCCAGCTAGGCATTTTTATCCCGGAGGAGAGGCAATGCTGCATAGACCTAGAAAGACATGGATAAGACGGTTGCGAACCAGAGAGACTGAGAAAGGGGGTTGGTTACAACCTGGGAAGGTATTAGCACCCAGATTGTCCGCCGTACTCGACGGGATCCACGCTTGAAAGGTTTGTGTTTTAAAGGGGTAGTGTCAGTGCAATTTGTGTATAAAATAGCTGGAAGAGAATGTACAGGTGTCAGTGTAAGAGAAGTGAAGTGTGTAATATATACAGTGTCAGTGTAAGGACAAGAGTGAAATGCTCATGATCATGAGGCTTAAAGGAATGAGGCTGGAAAGAGGGAGAATATACAGAGACTTTTGTTCGATAACTGTTAAGTTATGCCTACGTATCCTCTCGTGCAATGAGGAAGTCAGAACACCGTAGTTCGACCCAAAGAGACTGAAAGATGAATTGACTTGAATTGCTTACTTGTCTATGCTCAAGTGTATGACCTGTCTGGCTCAGGTGCAAACTGTCTTGCATTAGACGGAAGAAGCAAGTTCTCGTTTGTGGGTGAATGAGGTGAGAAAAAGAATCCCGGAGGAGACGATTATTGTTTGTTTTTGTGTTTTCAGTCTTTTATTGCTTTTGAAGTTTGTCATAAGAAAATGAGCTTAAGCCTAAACCAATGGGTTAGTAAACTCATCACATCCTCCCTCTGATTAGGGGTAATGAGAATACCTTAAGTGTGAAGTCAGTATCTCACACTTAATCACCATTGATATAGGATTAAGATCATTATCCTACTTGCAATTATTTAGATGTTTTTGTTGTTTTTGTTTAGTGTTAGGTAATGAGATTAAGCCATAATCAGGGATTAAACAGACTCATTACACCATCCTAATAGAAGGATAATAGATGAGAATGTTTAAGCTGAGGAAGACTCCTCAACTTAATCCATGATTAGGGATTAAACTCATGACAAAACAAGCCTTTGATTAAGTGGATTTTATTTAATGATATGATGATGAAGTGAATTTTATGATTTGTAAGACAACTTGAGGGGGACTTGTCCATTAACACTAGGGTTAGTCCTTCTTAACCAGTTAAGGAAGAATTAGAACCCTAATGCAAGGCCCAAGTTACAAGTGTGATGTCTTGATGATTATTAGGTGAATTGATTAAGAGATTTAAACACATTAAGGTTTCAACACTTAGGATTAAAGTTATACACTCCATCCTAAGAGAAGGATGCAGGCATAAACCTAATCACAAAGCCTTAAAGCCTTTAGGGTTTAGTCCCTGATTAATGAGATGAGAGGAGAAGACTCAAAAGAGACACAAAGGTAAAACTAAGGGGGGGACTAATCAAAACCCTAATCATTGTCATGCTTGGTTGTTCCTAAGGTTTGTGAGGTTTGCAAGAACAATCTTCAATGGAACCACCAGGAAGCAGGTGAAAGGATCAAGAGAAGCAAAGTGACTTGCTTCATTCAAGAAGTCAAGTCACTTGAAGAAAGAAAGTGGGGAGAAGAAGAATGAGCAAGCTCAAACTCAAACACATATAAAAATGCAGCAATGGATGCAAAAGGGATGAAAAGAAAAGTTATGAGAAGTGAAGGCAAATTCACTTCTCAAAGTCACTTACCACCTGAAAGGTTAGAAAAGAAATGCAATGCAATGCAAAATGGGATGGAATTACATGATGCAAACCAAAACCAGAAGCAAATATGAGATGGTAATGATGCTATGAGATGCTGCAAACATGAGGCAGCACATGGAAATGATCCTACAAGCTTATGAATGCAAATGAAGCAAGTTAGGAAACATGAACATACATGAAAAGTTATGAAGTGCACATGGCATACAACATGGCTAATACATGATGCAATGATCAAACATGCTTTCAATATGTCTTATGATGTCAAATGAATCACATGGAAGCATGGAATGTCATGGCAAGTCATGTTATGCAAGAGAATGCAAGATGGATGCATATGGAAGCCCAAATTAGGGTTTATGAACCAAACATCAAACAAAAGTCAAAATCAGAAGCAAACCCTAAGATAAAAAATTGAAAATGCCACACAAAGGATCCCTAATCCCATACTAAACCAATGCCCAAAGGAGAGGTCTCAACTCCTCACCAATTTCAAGTTATGGTTTTTACAAGATTTTAGGGTTTTTAGGGTTCCTAAACAAAAGAAATGTCAAACAAATTGAAAATGAGGAATTAAATCATGGCCATTTAAACTCAAATACTACATGCTAAACACAATGCAATGCAAGAAGAACCAATGTCCAACTCTTCATGGATGGGCAGAAATGATTTTTTGAACTATGGATCAAATTAATGCACAAAAATGATCTTAATTCAATGAAAAATTCTCAAAATGCACCAAGATCAAAAAATAAATTTGGTTTGAAGGTTGGACAATGTTTCTAAATGCCTTAGAACATTTCATGAATTTTTTGGTGATTTTTAAATACCTAAAAGTATTTTTAATAAATTAATTCTCATTAATCAATTAAAAATAATATTTTAAATATTTAAAAATACTTTTTTAATGATAAAAATAAAAATGAAAATACTTTTGTGTCTTAAAAATTAATAAAACTCTTAAGAAAAAGTTTCATAATTTTTAGACAAATTTTACTATTTTAAATAAATTATGCAAGTAAAATGAAAAAGAAATGAAAATAAATGAAAATAAAAGGAAAGTCAAACAGATGGAAGGCTGGGATGAGCCCTGGATTTGAATGCGTTGACTGGCGCCAGATCTAGTGGCCAGGATTGGTTCTGACTAAATTAGTTTAATTATAATTAATTAAATCTAATTAAGTGGATTAGGGCTAATTGGGAGGATCCAGGCCACACATGCGCGCGGGTAGTCAACGGGTCAAGGGAAATCTACGCTCCACATTCAAATGGAAATTAATGACTGGATTAGGGCATAATGATTTTCAGGTGGCCGGAGAAGACCTCCGGTCGTCTCCGGTGGGAAGCCCACCTGAAAATCCCTAAAACTCTCAAACCCTAACTAAAATGAAATCTAAAAACATGGAAATGCTCCCCACAACCTACTGAATCAAAACCCCATGCCCAAACTCATTTATTTTTCCCCAAATTCATGAATCGAACAAAACAATTTTTAGGTCAACAGAGTTTTAGAAAGCAATTAAATCCTCATTTCACCACCATTTTCAAAACCAAAAGCATCAGAACAATCAGTGAAGCAAGGAGAACAAGTTTAGAACTTAAAAATCCATTTCTGGAAAAAAAGTTCTTGAGCTACCTGAGATTCGAAGCTTTCACTCTGATGACTTTCTGATCTCCCCTCCTTGTGAAATCCACTCCTTATGACCTCTTGATGATGCTTGAATGCTTTGGAGAAGTTTATGCTAGCTAGATGAAGAGTTTGAGCAGCTTCTGCTCAAGCTCAGTTGGAAATGGCAATGGTGATGCAAGCTGTTTCTGGCAATGGTGAAGAGTTGTTTGTGGTCCAGATGATGAGTGGAGAAGGTTTGTGGAGTTTATTTGGATGCTTGTGAGCTGTGGAAGGTGTTTCGAAGGAAACTGCAGCTTGGGGTGAAAATGGTGAAGTGATGTTATGGCTTGTTTCAGGCCTGGTTCTTTGTTGGTTTCTACTCAATGAGGCATGGTGAGTTGATGTGTGGAAGTAGTTTGAATGTTTGTGAGCTGGGCAGAGAGTTTCGAAGAGAAATGCAAAATGGAGTGAGTTTGTGTATGTGATCTTGTGGAGTGTTTCAGCTTGGCTTGGTATATGAAATGGCCTGCATTTGGATAGTATAAAATAATCCTATAGGTCAGATGATGTGACCTGGCCTTTATTGATTGGTAAGTTCACTTTTGCAAAAAAGTCCACTTTGTGTAAGGAAGGCATGGCTTGGGCTATAGCTTGGTACAAGAGGCATGGGCTGCGCAGCATGATGTGTGTGTGATGCTAGGAAGGTTCAGCAGCCAAGGCAACTAGTTGGTGAAGTGTGATCATGAGTTTTGCAAGTTGATCACTTTTGAAACTTCATGAAAAAGTCTTGCCATACAAACCATGAACATGTGATCTCTTGGTTCAATTCTGATTTTTAGGGCTTATGTGGTGTTTGTGTCATGGTTTGATGCCAACTAGAAGTTACAAAAAGCCTTGGTTCATGATTTTGCAAAATTCACATTTGAGGCATGTCTTAAAAATTAGTGATTTTGTCCAACTTTGTCACACCATAACTTTTGATCCAAGAAGAATTTGATCATGTTCTTGTACTTTTTGAAAAGGGAAAAATGTATTCTACAACTTTCATGACCAAAGTTTTTCTATTTGAAGCATTTTTGGATCAAGAATCAAGGCTTGAAAAATGGCATAAAATGACATATTCTTGAAAAGTCAACTATGCCTAAAAAGTCAACATTTGCAAAAACTTCAAATCCTTGATTTTTGTGAACTTCAACCTTCTTCCATGATCAAATAAAGACCATATACACTCAAAATGATGAAGATCACCCATTGGTTGGGTTATTGGGGGCCTCAGATGCCCTGATTTTGCACTGACTTGTCTGAAAAGTCAACCCTTGATCAGATGACTTCCCCATGGAATTTCTTCATGAAAATTGATATGCATACTCCCTATACCATATAGAGACCAATGGAAACAAGAATGACCAAAAAAATTGGAGTTATGGCCTCTGAAACCAAAACCCTAATTTTAGGTCAACTGTGCAGTCAAACTTGGCTCTGCATCCATACCAACCCCAGTTCTTGTGATTCTTTGGAATTCTTGACTTTGAGAGGATATAATATGATGCTTGAACACACATGGACCCCTTTGAAATGATTGGTGGCCTTTGGGGTGGCTCAGGAGGCTCTTGAATTGCTCAAATCACAAACCCTAGGTGCAGATGACTTAGAATCTATGCAGTGAATCAAAAATGAGATATGAGATGATATGATTGTGTTTATGCATATGAGATGATCACAAGCCATGGTGAAAAAGGGTGAGGGCAAATTTGGGGTGTTTACAGCTGCCCCTATTCAAACATGAGTTAGCTGTGCAGGTTGTAAGCAACGGCTTAACAGGCAAGCGAGATAACTTGTGGTTGAATACCAAAGACAGTCCAAAATTTGCACTCGCAGAATGAAGAAGGAAAGGGATATAGATTGTAAAGGAAAATAAAGTATATTGTAAAGTGTGGGCGACGGAGGACGACCGTCGAGCAGAGGACGACTGCTGGGTAAACAGCAATGACGGGGACGGCCGACATGCTGGGAAAATGCTGAAAATAAAGCAATGACGGGGACGGCCGACATGCTGGGGATAAAAGGTAAAGCCAAGACGGGGACGGCCGACTAGCTGGGAAAAATAAGAAATTATGATGGGGACGGCCATCAAGATAAAGCTGTAAGATTCTCTGGGTATTAATGAAACATGACGGGGACGACCATCAAGTTCATAAAGTAAAGTAACCGACGATAGGGACGGCCATCGGGCTAAAAAGGAAAAAGGACCACAACGGGGACGGCCATCGGGTTAAAGAATAAATGAAATAAACAGATGATGGGGTACGGCCATCAAAGGTGAAGGACGATCACCTAGCAGGGGACGGCTGCTCTGTTGGGGAATAAAGGAATCATGATAGGGACGGCCATCAAAGGTGGAGGACGACCACCTGGCATGGTACGGCTGCCGAAAAAATATCAACGATGGGGACGGCCATCGGATGAGCATGATGGAGGACGACCATCAAGAGGTGGAGGACGACCACCTAGCAGGGGACGGCTGCTCTCAGGGTCTATCATGACATAGGACGAATGCCAGATAACCAAAAATCAACAATGGGGGACGGCCATTGGATAAAATGATGAAGGACAATCATCAACGGGCGGAGGACGACCACCTAGCAGGGGACGGCTGCTAAATATCAACGATGGGGACGGCCATCGGACGAGCATGATGGAGGACGACCATCAAGAGGTGGAGGACGACCACCTAGCAGGGTACGGCTGCTCTCAGGTTTTATCATAACACAGGACGAGTGTTAGATAAAAAGAAATTTTCTTGTTGGCGATCTACTGGGGAGTAGTAAACACGGACGAGTGTTTATATCCAAGAAACAAAAGGTACAAGTGTTTAGATGTTTGTGTATAGATTAAAGATGCGGACGAGCATCCTTAAGACGACGATACGGACGAGTATCGGGTAGAAACAAATACTGACACGTGTTCAGAGATGATGATACGGACGAGTATCAACTGGTTAACAGAGAACGCGGACGAGTGTTGAATCTGAAGGGACTCTTCCGGGGAATAGTAGACACAGACGAGTGTCTATATTCAAGGAGGCCAAAGTGTTTGACACAGTGTATGGATTAAAGATGCGGACGAGCATCCTTAAGACTATGATACAGACGAGTACCATGTAGAAACAAACGCTTGACGCATGTTCTGAGATGATGATACGGACGAGTACCAACTGGTTAACAAAGAACAAGGACTAGTGTCGAATCTGTGGGGATATGAATGGTATATACGAGATACGGACGAGTATCTGTATGGGTGTAACATGAGTAATGAGTATGAGTATGGTATAGATGAGTGTTTATCTGCTGGGGAAGGTGACACGGACGAGTGTCAAGAGAGAAAAGTATAAAAATATCACCAAGTATATGGGTTGTAAAATTATAGGCGACTGCGCTGGGGAAATGACATGGACGGGTGTCAAGAAAGTGTATATGTGAGTGCAAAGAGGATGTCTTTGGCTTTCTGCTGGGGTATGACACGGACGGGTGTCAGGATGTATCTGTAATACGGGTGATCTTGTTCGTAAAGAGTGTTCTGGTGACTTTACTGGGGAATGATGGCACGGACGGGTGTCAAAATGAGTATATACTGGTGTTTGTGGATTTGTGAGGCAGCTGTTTTTTTGCTGGGACTCTGGTGGGGACTCTGGGGGAAAGTATTCTGCATTCTGATGAATGGTTACTAGTCATAAGTGCTGATTCAAAACATGGCTTATGATTATGCTATGTGTTGGATTTTTGCCGTAATGCTCCGTACTAGACGGAATGCTACGCTTTGTGGGTGAATATGATGCAAATGTTATGATTGTGCAAAGGTACCAAACCGGGATCCGGGTCCCGTTGCCGCGAAGATCTCTGATCGATCTGTTGAAGTAGACATCCCAGCTGGGGATGAGATCATTGGCAGATCTGAGGAGATGTATCTGCTTGGGGATTCGGGTCACTGAGAGACCTATCCTTATGAATGAGAGACCCAGCTGGGGTTGGTAGAAGCTTTCTTCACTCTGTTGTGATTTTCATGCACTGCTCTTCTGGATAAAGGCTGGAACTCTGTGGGGAGATGGCTCCCTGACTTTTGTGCTCCGGCTGAGGATAAAAAGGCAACTCGGCTGGGGAGAAAGAGAGATCATTGAGAGACCTCCCTAGGGATTCTGTTGAAGAGGATCCTTGACTCAGCCGGGGATATGGGCATCTCCTGCGATATTCTGCCCATTCTGATGGGGATAAGTAATAAGTGGCCAACTCAGCTGGGAGAAGTCATGGGAAGCAACTCAGCTGGGGGAGAGAGCACTTCGGGTGCTAAAATTGAGTGTTGATTTGCCAGCTTGTTGGGATGAAACTTACATGCCCCAAGTTGCATTCTGGGTACCTGCAATCCTGAAAAAGATAGAGAAACGCACAAGATAATCCCGAGGTATCCCTTACCGGATTCCGTCATAGGAGTTAAGATACTTCTGAGAGTAAGCATATTTCCTGCAAGCATGTTTTTTTATTTGAAGATAAACATCTGTATTCTTATGCAATCAGTTTTCTTTTTAGACATCAGACATTTTTTGCAAATAGAACGTACAAAACGAGACATGACTGAAAATCTGGTTTTATTAATTCATATGCCCTGAATTGGCGAGATACAGTCAAAGAAACAAATCCCCTGAAATGAGGAGATTGTTACAAATTGAGAAACAAAATGTTGACAGTGTTGATGACGCTTCAAGGAGCTTCCTCTTCACTATGACCCGTATGACTTTTGACGTTCTTCTCATCTTGCTTTTTGAAGAATGTTGACTCTGATTGAAGCTTGATCCTCTCGAAGCTTACCAAGTTGTAGGTGATACAGACGAATTCAGAATGCAGTTGTTCGCTTATTCCCTTATTTTGCATGGATCGCCCTTTCGGGTTTTCAATCCATCGAGATACCCATTTTTGCCTGAGCTGTCCAATGCGGCTTTTCAACTCAGCGGGTGTACATTTTTATTCATTTTCCCTTATTTTTGCCCGAGTCTTTTATTCTGTCTTTGACTCGCCGGGATGCCCTATTTTTGCCTGGACTTACATTCTGTTTTTGTGTCCAGCGGGTCATTTTTATGCGAAGTATTTTTTAACTGCATCTGAATTTACAGGGGACGGGAAATCTTCACCATCCATGGTGCTGAGCATCAGTGCTCCACCAGAGAAAACTTTCTTTACCACGAATGGTCCTTCATAGTTCGGAGTCCATTTGCCCCTGTGGTCTGTATGAGGAGGGAGGATTCTCTTCAGCACAAGATCTCCTACTTGGTACTCTCGGTGCCTGACTTTCTGATCGAAGGCTTTCTTCATTCTTTTCTGATATAACTGCCCATGACAAATTGCAGCCAATCTTTTCTCTTCAATCAGACTCAGTTGTTCGAATCGGGATCAGACCCATTCTGCTTCACTCAGTTTAACATCCATTAGTACCCGGAGAGAGGGTAATTCAACTTCAACAGGTAGGACTGCTTCCATACCATACACAAGTTGATACGGTGTTGCCCCAGTGGATGTTCTGACTGACGTGCGGTACCCATGCAAAGCAAACGGTAGCATTTCATGCCAGTCTTTATAAGTGACTACCATCTTCTGCACAATCTTCTTGATATTTTTATTTGCTGCCTCAACGGTGCCATTCATCTTTGGCCTGTAAGGAGAAGAATTGTGATGTTGTATTTTGAAGTCCCGGCACAGCTCTGCCATCATTTTGTTGTTTAGATTGGAACCATTATCAGTAATGATTCGCTCGGGCACTCCATATCGACAGATGATATCTCTCTTCAGAAATCTGGCCACCACTTGTCTTGTAACATTGGCGTATGAAGCTGCTTCGACCCACTTGGTAAAATAATCAATGGCGACCAAGATGAATCTGTGGCCGTTTGAAGCAGTCGGTTCAATATTTCCAATCATGTCAATGCCCCACATAGCAAAGGGCCATGGTGAAGACATGATGTTCAAAGGATTGGGAGGCACATGCACCTTATCTGCATAAATTTGGCATTTATGGCATTTTCTGGCGTAGGCACAACAGTCTGCATCCATTGTGATCCAGTAATAGCCTGACCTTAACAGTTTCTTAGCCATGGCATGTCCTCCGGCATGGGTACCAAAGGATCCTTCGTGCACTTCATGCATCAACAAATCTGCTTCTGTCTTGTCAACACATCTGAGGAGTACCATATCAAAGTTCCTTTTGTATAAAGACCCATCAGTGTTCAGAAAGAAACTACCAACGAGCCTTCTCAAAGTCTTCTTATCATTGGAAGATGCCCCAGGCGGGTATGTTTGATCCTCCAAGAAGCACTTAATGTCGTGGAACCATGGCTTATCATCTTTAACAACATCTGCTGCGAACACATATGCTGGTCTGTCAAGTCTGGACACTGAAATTTGAGGTACAAAGTTGGCAGCTTGAACTTTGATCATGGATGAAATGGTAGCCAGGGCATCCGCAAACTGATTCTCGTCCCGAGGGATATACTCAAGCTTGACTATTGTGAAGAAAGTCAATAACCTCCTTGTATAATCCCTGTAAGGTATCAGATGATCCTGGTGAGTGTACCATTTTCCGTTGGTTTGATTAACTACCAGAGCTGAATCTCCGAATACAGTCAATGTCTTGATCCTGAGATCAATGGCTTCCTCAAGACCCATAATGCAGGCCTCGTATTCAGCTTCGTTGTTAGTGCAGTTGAAAGTGAGTTTTGCCGAGAAAGGCATGTGAACTCCCTTAGGTGTAATGAGTACTGCACCAACACCACGACCACTCATGTTAACAGCCCCATCAAACATCATAGTCCATTCTTCTCCCGGGTCAGGCCCTTCAGTGTGAACAGGCTCTTCATGATCTTTTAATTTTATGAACATGATGTCTTCATCAGGGAAGTCAAATCTCATAGGCTGGTAATCATCAATGGGTTGCTCAGCAAGATATTCAGATAGTACACTGCCCTTGATGGCTTTCTGAGAGGTGTACTGGATGTCGTATTCTGTGAGAATCATCTGCCATCTTGCAACCCGTCCGGTAAGAGCTGGCTTCTCGAAAATGTACTTGACTGGGTCCATTTTTGATATCAACAAAGTGGTGTGGGTCAACATATACTGTCTCAGTCGGCGAGCAGCCCACGCTAAAGCACAACAAGTTTTCTCGAGCAGTGAATAACGTTGTTCACAGTCGGTAAACTTTTTGCTCAGGTAGTATATTGCATACTCTTTTCGACCAGACTCGTCATGCTGGCCCAACACACACCCCATTGACTCTTCTAATACTGTCAAGTACATGATCAGAGGTCTTCCTTCAACTGGAGGCATAAGGATTGGAGGTTCTTGCAAGTACTCCTTGATCTTGTCAAAAGCCTTCTGGCAGTCTTCGTTCCACCTGACCGTCTGTTCTTTTCTTAACAGCTTGAACAAGGGTTCACAGGTTGCTGTAAGGTGAGATATGAATCGTGAAATGTAGTTCAATCGACCTAAGAACCCCCGAACTTCTTTCTCAGTTTTCGGTGCAGGCATCTCTTGAATAGCTTTGACTTTATCAGGGTCAACTTCAATCCCTTTCTCGCTTACAATAAATCCCAGCAGCTTACCGGATCGCACCCCGAATGTGCACTTGTTGGGGTTCAGCTTCAACTGGTACTTCCTCAGACGCTTGAATAACTTCAGTAGATTCACCAGGTGATCTTCCTCTGTAAGGGACTTGGCAATCATGTCATCCACATAACACTCGATTTCTTTATGGATCATATCGTGGAATAATGTTACCATAGCCCGTTGATATGTCGCACCGGCGTTCTTGAGCCCAAATGGCATTACCTTGTAGCAGAACGTGCCCCAGGGTGTGATGAAGGTCGTCTTCTCCATGTCTTCAGGTGACATTTTGATCTGATTGTATCCTGAAAATCCATCCATGAAGGAGAATACCGAGAACTGAGCCGTATTATCTACCAATACATCAATGTGAGGTAATGGGAAGTCATCTTTCGGGCTGGCTCTGTTCAGATCCCGGTAGTCAACACACATTCTTACTTTGCCGTCTTTCTTAGGCACAGGTACTATATTAGCAACCCACGGTGGATAGCTAGTTACAGCAAGGAACCCGGCGTCCCATTGCTTTTGTACCTCTTCCTTGATTTTCATCGCCATGTCTGGACGAGTACGACGCAGCTTCTGTTTGACCGGTGGTCATTCTTCTCTCAAAGGCAGCTTGTGCACGACAATATCGGTATCCAACCCTGGCATATCTTGGTAAGACCAAGCAAACACGTCCACATACTCTTGAAGCAGGTCAATCAGTTGTCTCTTCACTGAGTCTTGCAGGCAGGCCCCGATTTTAACCTCTTTCACGTCTTCATCTGTACCAAGATTAATCACTTCAACCTCCTCCTGGTGAGGAGTAATAACCTTTTCCTCTTGTCTTAACAACCTGGCTAGCTCTTCAGGAAGCTCATATTCTTCTTCAACCCCTTCATCAGCTTGATTGATTGGATTGTCAAAGTCATACGAAGTCATAGCCGTGCTGTTGTCGGTGCTGTCTGGAAGGCACACTCTGCAAGGGTTCAGTTTGTTCATTTTAGTGATTTGATTTTAATCTTGTTTTAGAAAAGCGAAATAAAGTTGTCATTTTGAAAACACTGCCATTTATTTTTTGTACAAAAAGAAAAATGGAAAAAAAACAGTGAGCGGAAAAGAAAAAGACTCATTTGCAAAAAGATGTCTGATATTTCATTGATTAATCTTGTTTGCACAAAAAGTACAGATGGCCCGATTACAAAATGAGTCTTGTCATCTTGGGCAAGATGCAAGACTTTGATGCATGCTATAAAAATACAGGAAATAATAATTACTCTGCATGAGTAACTCTTATAATTTCCTGGGAAGACCAGTTTGAGATACTGCTCCCCGGGATCTTCGGACGAATCCAACTTTCCAGGTTGCGTTCTTCTTCCAGCTCGTCTTCCAGACAGTTTGCCCCAGCCTTGTTGAGTTGGTTTGTTGAGTTGAGTTGGTTTGTAACCCAACCCAAATCTGTCCTCTTTCTTCTCCACCGATAACAGTTTGCCCCAGCCTTGGGCGTTTCCTCCCTCAACAACCTTCCGGGCTTGTTGGTATGATGATATTGAAGTACGAAGTACAGCAGATGTCTCATTGATGTTCAAAGCTTCAAACCCCTGGCTCATTGTTTCATGGATCTCCCCGTCCATCTCAATGTACTTATAAGTAGCCAGGTGGCTGACAAATATATCCTCGTCTCCACAGATTGTAACGATTTGACCCTCCCACTCGTATTTTAATTTCTGGTGAAGGGTAGAGGTCACGGCGCCAGCAGCGTGAATCCATGGCCTACCCAATAGACAGCTGTAGGCAGGCTGTATATCCATCACGTAGAAAGTAGTTTTGAAGGTCTGCGGGCCAATCGTTACGGGCAACTCAATCTCCCCCAGAACCGATCTCTTTGAGCCATCAAAGGCTCTTACCACCAGGTTGCTGGGTCTCAATGCCAATCCGTCATATTCTAGCTTCACCAGGGCCTTTTTAGGTAAGACATTGAGGGATGACCCCGTGTCTACCAGCACATGGGAAAGGACAGCACCTTTGCATTCCATGGTTATGTGCAAGGCTTTGTTATGGTTGCGGCCTTCCGTTGTCAAATCAGTATTGGTGAACCCTAGTCCGTTGCTAGCAGTAACATTTCCAACCACGGTTTCGAATTGATTGACAGTGATCTCTTCAGGCACGTAAGCTGCATGCAAGACTTTGAGTAGTGCATTCCGATGGGCTTCGGAGCACATAAGCAATGATAGGATTGAGATCTTGGAAGGCGTCTGATGAAGCTGATCCACTATTTTATAATCACTCTTCTTGATGATTCGCATGAACTCATCAACCTCTTGATCGAAGGGTGTTTTCAAAGCTTCTTTAACAATCTGCTCTTCCTGCACCAAGCTTTTTCCTTTTGCCTTGGCAGCAGCTTCTGCTTCGGCAGTGGGTCTCTGAGCTTGTGGAGCGAAGAGACGTCCGCTTCGAGTGAAGCCTCCGCCTCCTCCCACATTGTCTACTTGTGGTGCAGGGGTTGATGATTCAAAAGTGATTCTTTGTCCTTCACAGTACAGGTCAGAGCCGTAATGCCAGGGGATGGCATTACTGCTTTCATAAGGTACTGGTCCAGGCACCGTGATAGTGACTGGACTGATTGCAGCTGTGGAAGGAATTGTGATAGTCTGCGGATCATAATAAATTGTGACTGGTGCCCTGATGGGAGCAGCACCTTCTGAGTTGTAGACAGAGTTGTTTTCAGGATCATAAAATATTGTGACAGTTGAGACATCTTCATGATTTGTTGCTGGTGTTGTAGGAGACATTGTGGGAAGGATGGGTGTTGTTGTTGTAGGAGTTTCGAAATGGAGTGGTGCTGGAATTGTAGAAGAAAAATTTGTTGATAACTGATCAGTTGAGATAATAGATGAAGTACTTGTTGATGAAACCGAAGAATTGTCGGGAACAATGGTTGTTGCAGTTGTAGGAGGTTCTGAAACCGTTGCTGATGAGATTGCTGGATTTGTTGGAAATGATGTAGTGATCTGAAGCTGGCCACTCTGAATAAGGCCATCTATGCCATTTCTTAGGTTATCGCACCCATTGACTGAAATATTGCAGTAAGCACACCCCAACTCACACCCCGGGAACATTTGACATTCGAGGAGTTGAGCCTTAATTTCTACCAACGGTGTCCTGATCTGACCCACACTGGTTATTAAATAAGACGGCTTGTCTTCTTCAATAGCGTTAATTCTGGGACCACCGTGGTTTGGCATCGGGTTCTTATTGACATTAGGTGGTGGTGCGAAATTCAGAGCTTTTGAGTCTACCAGGTCTTGTACCTTCATATGCAGAGCCCTGCATTTTTCTGTACTGTGGCAAGGTGCATTGGAATGAAAAGCACACCTAGCGTTGGAGTCATAATTCCTGGGTAAACTGTTGGGATCTGGAGGTGCCAACGTCCTTAGCTCAACTAGGTTGAGTTTCAAGAGTTGTGGTAGCAATGTAGCATATGACATAGGGATCGGATCGATTACCCTGTTGGCTTGAGAAGGCCTCTGTTGGAATGGCCTTTGCTGGTTATTGTTGTTGGTGTTGCTGTTGTTGTAATTTCTCGGAGGATACTGATTCTGTTGATGGTACTGAGGTTGTGGCTGATAGTTTTGTTGCGGAGGTTGATAAACTGGCTGAGGATGAGCAGGAGCGGGAATGGTGACTGCTGCCACTGATCTGTGAACATATTGGGGCCTGCCCCTGTTGGTGTGGATGGCATTGGTCTCGCCAGTTCTTCTCGGGCCTGCAAAAGGCTTTCTTGTACTACTGGACAAGCTTGCTCCGTTGTCAGATATCTTACCCATTTTCAATAGGCTTTCAATTCTCTCCCCAGCTATGACAACATCTGCAAAGCTAGTGGAAGAGAAAGCAGCCAGCCTGTCAATGTAAGTCCCCTGAAGGGTGTTCATAAACATATCTGCCATTTCCCTTTCAGACATAGGTGGTTGAACAGCAGCAGCCAGTTGCCTCCATCTCTGGGCATATTCTCGGAAACTTTCCCTTGACGACTGTGACATTCCCATTAGGAGGGTCCTGTTGGGTGCCATGTCTAAGTTATACTGATACTGTCTGATGAAGGCCTCAGCCAGGTCCTTCCAGCATCTAATAGTTTCCCTTGTCAAGTGAGAGTACCATTCTCTTGACGCTCCAGTCAAGCTGTCTTCGAAATAGAACATCCAGAGCTTCTCATCCATAGTATAGGCCTTCAGCCTTCCCAGAAACGACTGTAAGTGAGTCCGGGGGCATGAAGTCCCATTGTACTTTTCAAAACAAGGAGGCTTGAACTTATGGGGGATCCTGACCCCGTCTACCAAGCCCATGTCCATGACGTCGAAACCCAGAGAGTTTTGAGACTCTAAGGACCTCAATTTCTCAGCTATCTCATCCAACCTTCTATCATAAGCTTCTTCCCCAGCACCCATTACTGTAAACTGGTCCTCTTGGGGGTCTTCTTGAAGTACCCTGGCTGCAGTGGCAGTCCCTTGAACATTTGCAGGGATGTTAACCTCAGGATGGAGATGTGGTCCAAATACAGGGGGATTTACATGAGGTTGGACCCTTTCATTGTTGCTGGTGCCGGCAGTCCCTATATGTGGATCTTCTTGATTCTGCCTTTCCACCATGGCCCTCAATCTTTCCTGGCTCTGAGCCATGTTGTTCATCACTTCCATAAACTGAGTCATTTGATTCCTCATCTCTAGCCTTTCGTTCGTCATTTGATTTCTGACCTCAGTAAGGTCCTGCTGCATCTGATCCATTTGAATGCCCGGAAGGTTGTTACGGGTCGGATAACGGTGCGGACGGTTGAGGGGAAATACCCGGCGTCGAGCAATAGTTCCTGAACATCACAACAGAGTTAGTGGCAATAAAACCAAAACCTACAAAACAAACAAAGGGTTAGCATGCAATGCAGTATGCTTATTTGCTTTCAAGGTATCCGGTTTGGCATTCAGTTTTGACCCTTCCAGACCCTTGAAGATGCTGTTGATGTTGCTTTCGAAGTGAAACTCGGATGGAACAAACTAATACATATATTACAAAAGCAAGATGGTACATAGTTTGTTTACAAATACAAGCCCTCTGAGGGGTCAAAATACATTACAAGAAAATAAAAGTACATGGAATGAAAGCAACGACAAACAAATAGTCAAAAACCAAGACCAAACTCATCCTCACGGACTTCCTTGAGAAGTGCTTCGGTCACAGGATCAGCCGGACGCTCCGTGAGATTCCTGATGAGGAGATTCCGGGTCGTAACAGCTGCTGTTAGCTTCTTGTGCTGACTTTGGTCTTTCGACCTCTTCACTCCTGCTTTGACCTTCAGCTCTGATATCTCCCTCTGGGCTGCTGCCAGGGCTTCTTGCTGTTCTTTTGCACTAGCTTCCAGTTGCTCTATCCTGTCTTGAACTCCCTTGTCTTCTAGAGTACGAGCCTCGGTGATCCTGACCCACCGAGCTTGACTCTCCTTCAGATACAAGTCTGTCCTTGCTCTCTGGAATTGGGCTTCTTTGCAAGCATTCTTCAGAATTTGCTCTCCAGCCTTAGACTTCTTGATGTAGTCCCCAGACCTCTCAATTTTAACCAGATGCTCCACTCTCAACTTCTCCAACCTTTCAATCTCCCTCATACCATCACTCCTCTCCCGGAGGGTCTTCTGCAAAGCTTGAGTTAACTTCTCATTTCTTTCTTTCAAACTCTCAAACTCCTCCAAACTGATAGTGGCAGGGGGTGGTGCTGAAGATGATTCAGGCATATCTTCTATAGTAAAGGGCATCCCAGAGAATTGAGCCCTGGCACGGGACCATTCATAATATTGTGCTGATGCCACATTGCTGCACTTCCCCAGAATGGTTACTCCCTTGGTTTGAACATTATCCCAGGCCCAGGCAGCCTGCCTAACAATAGCCAGATTAATCTTGTTCTCACAATAAAGAGTTTCAACCAAGTCCTGTGCCTTAGGAGTGTGGACCAGGGCATAGCCCAGTTGTCTTCTAAACAGCAGAGGGTTGTAATTAATACTGCCCTTAACTCCTATTAGGGGTACATTGGGAAAATGCCCACAGCTGGTGATGATATCCCTACCCTTGGTGCTTTGAGTGCACCATCTGATATCTGCTGAAGTTAGAGCAGTGAGTCTCTTAGCCCAGTTACTCTGCTGATGAGGGTTCAAAAATGCATCTGTCCTGGGTAGATGCCTGAGAAGCCAAGTATGGAATAATGGAGCACAACACCTCACTAATCTTCCCCTCTGCTTTTCATTCCTCTGATGCACTGAATAGTAGAGATCCCCCAATAAAGTGGGCACTGGGTTCTTCAAGATGAAAAGATGGATTGCATTTTTGCTAATGAATCGAGGCTCATCTGCAAACAACACAATTCCATATACACTCAAGGCCAGTAAAGCACAGACAGCTTTCCACTCTCCTAAAGAAGCTTTCAGGGTAGCTTGAGAGATCAAGAAGTCCAGATGAAAACCAGGGATTCCAGCTTTGGAAGTCATATGCTGCTCAATCAGAACAGGTTCCAGATGCAAAGCCTTTGCTACTTCTCCATTACCAGGAAAGACCATCTCAGGGTTGAAAGGGATTCCACCCCTGATAGGTATACCAACCAATGATGAGTATTCTTCTAATAAGGGGCCCAACTGAAAGTCCTGGAAAGTGAAACATCTTAGTGGGGGATCATAAAACTGAATGCAGGTGTGGATCAAGCTTCTCTGTGAAGGGTCCAGATCCATAACCATATCAAGTATATCCCCATAGTGCTCCCTGAACAATGGTATGTGATCTGGAGTGATCAGGGTTTGAATCCTCCTGATGTCTGATAACTCTGGCTGGAAGAAGTGATAGGTGATGTTGCTCTTTTTAGGAGCCATGATGCTGAGACTGAGCAGAGACAAGTACTGATGATAACACTGAAGAATGGGCCACTGATTGGCTGGTGCAAATAACTGAAGCAGATGCTGATGAAGATGGGTCAATGTTGAAGATGGGGTCAAAACCAAAACCAAAGATGAAAGTGGATACCCTGAAACACAAATAAGCAAATGTCAATATGATGCAATGATTATGTATGCAAATGAAATGCAAGGGTCTGTGACTGAGCTGGATCTGATCAAGAGCTCTGATATAAGTCCAAGATATATTCAAGAATACCAGATGGAGGTCTATAAATCCAGTAACCAAGGTGGGGGTCTCAAATAAAGAGCCACATGTCCAGGGTTTTAGAATCACAAGAACTGTCCCAAAATGAAGTATTCTTAAACAATCAAAGTAACAGGGTATTCTGAGGTCAAGGTACCTGCAAACCTGTAAACAGCCCAACCCCCTCACAGGTGGTGTTCTAAAACAAGGATCCTCAGACTTGGATCAGTTATGAGAAGTGTAAACACCTCTGACCCGGAGGTATAGTGTTTACAATAACCATAAAAGTTCCTCCTCTAATTCACCCCAGTTTCTGAAGATCAATACTACAAGGTCATCCAGACTTAGCAGGCTTCCCAGATAGCCCTAGCATTGCAGGAAATCTGCAACACAGAGTTCTCAAGAAGAAACCCATATCTGAACCGTGTTTCATATTCCCGCACCAGACCGAGATGGAATGGGAAAGAATATGATTCACTCTAGCCTAGGTGTCACTCAGGTCCCAGGTATAGGACCTCAACTCTCAATAGAACCCCACCCACCAAAACAAAAACCAGATCCAGCCAGCAGCATGACAGTATGATATATACAAAAGCAATAAAGAAAGCAGTAAACAACTGTACATAAAGCAAAAATAAATACCAATATACAAACACAAATAAGCACATAACACCCCAGTAAACACAAATCAAACAAGCGCTAGGAGGAACCCACAAAAAGAACCAGAAGCCCTGGTTGCAGTATAAGGGTCCCCAGCAGAGTCGCCAAGCTGTCGCTCCCACCAAATGAAGCCGGGTCAAATGGGGTACAGACGCGAACGGTCGGCGAAGGGAATAATGAGAACACACAGCCGTGGACTCACTGGAGATGAAAAGAGTCGCCAGCTAGGCATTTTTATCCCGGAGGAGAGGCAATGCTGCATAGACCTAGAAAGACATGGATAAGACGGTTGCGAACCAGAGAGACTGAGAAAGGGGGTTGGTTACAACCTGGGAAGGTATTAGCACCCAGATTGTCCGCCGTACTCGACGGGATCCACGCTTGAAAGGTTTGTGTTTTAAAGGGGTAGTGTCAGTGCAATTTGTGTATAAAATAGCTGGAAGAGAATGTACAGGTGTCAGTGTAAGAGAAGTGAAGTGTGTAATATATACAGTGTCAGTGTAAGGACAAGAGTGAAATGCTCATGATCATGAGGCTTAAAGGAATGAGGCTGGAAAGAGGGAGAATATACAGAGACTTTTGTTCGATAACTGTTAAGTTATGCCTACGTATCCTCTCGTGCAATGAGGAAGTCAGAACACCGTAGTTCGACCCAAAGAGACTGAAAGATGAATTGACTTGAATTGCTTACTTGTCTATGCTCAAGTGTATGACCTGTCTGGCTCAGGTGCAAACTGTCTTGCATTAGACGGAAGAAGCAAGTTCTCGTTTGTGGGTGAATGAGGTGAGAAAAAGAATCCCGGAGGAGACGATTATTGTTTGTTTTTGTGTTTTCAGTCTTTTATTGCTTTTGAAGTTTGTCATAAGAAAATGAGCTTAAGCCTAAACCAATGGGTTAGTAAACTCATCACATCCTCCCTCTGATTAGGGGTAATGAGAATACCTTAAGTGTGAAGTCAGTATCTCACACTTAATCACCATTGATATAGGATTAAGATCATTATCCTACTTGCAATTATTTAGATGTTTTTGTTGTTTTTGTTTAGTGTTAGGTAATGAGATTAAGCCATAATCAGGGATTAAACAGACTCATTACACCATCCTAATAGAAGGATAATAGATGAGAATGTTTAAGCTGAGGAAGACTCCTCAACTTAATCCATGATTAGGGATTAAACTCATGACAAAACAAGCCTTTGATTAAGTGGATTTTATTTAATGATATGATGATGAAGTGAATTTTATGATTTGTAAGACAACTTGAGGGGGACTTGTCCATTAACACTAGGGTTAGTCCTTCTTAACTAGTTAAGGAAGAATTAGAACCCTAATGCAAGGCCCAAGTTACAAGTGTGATGTCTTGATGATTATTAGGTGAATTGATTAAGAGATTTAAACACATTAAGGTTTCAACACTTAGGATTAAAGTTATACACTCCATCCTAAGAGAAGGATGCAGGCATAAACCTAATCACAAAGCCTTAAAGCCTTTAGGGTTTAGTCCCTGATTAATGAGATGAGAGGAGAAGACTCAAAAGAGACACAAAGGTAAAACTAAGGGGGGGACTAATCAAAACCCTAATCATTGTCATGCTTGGTTGTTCCTAAGGTTTGTGAGGTTTGCAAGAACAATCTTCAATGGAACCACCAGGAAGCAGGTGAAAGGATCAAGAGAAGCAAAGTGACTTGCTTCATTCAAGAAGTCAAGTCACTTGAAGAAAGAAAGTGGGGAGAAGAAGAATGAGCAAGCTCAAACTCAAACACATATAAAAATGCAGCAATGGATGCAAAAGGGATGAAAAGAAAAGTTATGAGAAGTGAAGGCAAATTCACTTCTCAAAGTCACTTACCACCTGAAAGGTTAGAAAAGAAATGCAATGCAATGCAAAATGGGATGGAATTACATGATGCAAACCAAAACCAGAAGCAAATATGAGATGGTAATGATGCTATGAGATGCTGCAAACATGAGGCAGCACATGGAAATGATCCTACAAGCTTATGAATGCAAATGAAGCAAGTTAGGAAACATGAACATACATGAAAAGTTATGAAGTGCACATGGCATACAACATGGCTAATACATGATGCAATGATCAAACATGCTTTCAATATGTCTTATGATGTCAAATGAATCACATGGAAGCATGGAATGTCATGGCAAGTCATGTTATGCAAGAGAATGCAAGATGGATGCATATGGAAGCCCAAATTAGGGTTTATGAACCAAACATCAAACAAAAGTCAAAATCAGAAGCAAACCCTAAGATAAAAAATTGAAAATGCCACACAAAGGATCCCTAATCCCATACTAAACCAATGCCCAAAGGAGAGGTCTCAACTCCTCACCAATTTCAAGTTATGGTTTTTACAAGATTTTAGGGTTTTTAGGGTTCCTAAACAAAAGAAATGTCAAACAAATTGAAAATGAGGAATTAAATCATGGCCATTTAAACTCAAATACTACATGCTAAACACAATGCAATGCAAGAAGAACCAATGTCCAACTCTTCATGGATGGGCAGAAATGATTTTTTGAACTATGGATCAAATTAATGCACAAAAATGATCTTAATTCAATGAAAAATTCTCAAAATGCACCAAGATCAAAAAATAAATTTGGTTTGAAGGTTGGACAATGTTTCTAAATGCCTTAGAACATTTCATGAATTTTTTGGTGATTTTTAAATACCTAAAAGTATTTTTAATAAATTAATTCTCATTAATCAATTAAAAATAATATTTTAAATATTTAAAAATACTTTTTTAATGATAAAAATAAAAATGAAAATACTTTTGTGTCTTAAAAATTAATAAAACTCTTAAGAAAAAGTTTCATAATTTTTAGACAAATTTTACTATTTTAAATAAATTATGCAAGTAAAATGAAAAAGAAATGAAAATAAATGAAAATAAAAGGAAAGTCAAACAGATGGAAGGCTGGGATGAGCCCTGGATTTGAATGCGTTGACTAGCGCCAGATCTAGTGGCCAGGATTGGTTCTGACTAAATTAGTTTAATTATAATTAATTAAATCTAATTAAGTGGATTAGGGTTAATTGGGAGGATCCAGGCCACACATGCGCGCGGGTAGTCAACGGGTCAAGGGAAATCTACGCTCCACATTCAAATGGAAATTAATGACTGGATTAGGGCATAATGATTTTCAGGTGGCCGGAGAAGACCTCCGGTCGTCTTCTCCGGTGGGAAGCCCACCTGAAAATCCCTAAAACTCTCAAACCCTAACTAAAATGAAATCTAAAAACATGGAAATGCTCCCCACAACCTACTGAATCAAAACCCCATGCCCAAACTCATTTATTTTTCCCCAAATTCATGAATCGAACAAAACAATTTTTAGGTCAACAGAGTTTCAGAAAGCAATTAAATCCTCATTTCACCACCATTTTCAAAACCAAAAGCATCAGAACAATCAGTGAAGCAAGGAGAACAAGTTTAGAACTTAAAAATCCATTTCTGGAAAAAAAGTTCTTGAGCTACCTGAGATTCGAAGCTTTCACTCTTATGACTTTCTGATCTCCCCTCCTTGTGAAATCCACTCCTTATGACCTCTTGATGATGCTTGAATGCTTTGGAGAAGTTTATGCTAGCTAGATGAAGAGTTTGAGCAGCTTCTGCTCAAGCTCAGTTGGAAATGGCAATGGTGATGCAAGCTGTTTCTGGCAATGGTGAAGAGTTGTTTGTGGTCCAGATGATGAGTGGAGAAGGTTTGTGGAGTTTATTTGGATGCTTGTGAGCTGTGGAAGGTGTTTCGAAGGAAACTGCAGCTTGGGGTGAAAATGGTGAAGTGATGTTATGGCTTGTTTCAGGCCTGGTTCTTTGTTGGTTTCTACTCAATGAGGCATGGTGAGTTGATGTGTGGAAGTAGTTTGAATGTTTGTGAGCTGGGCAGAGAGTTTCGAAGAGAAATGCAAAATGGAGTGAGTTTGTGTATGTGATCTTGTGGAGTGTTTCAGCTTGGCTTGGTATATGAAATGGCCTGCATTTGGATAGTATAAAATAATCCTATAGGTCAGATGATGTGACCTGGCCTTTATTGATTGGTAAGTTCACTTTGTGTAAGGAAGGCATGGCTTGGGCTATAGCTTGGTACAAGAGGCATGGGCTGCGCAGCATGATGTGTGTGTGATGCTAGGAAGGTTCAGCAGCCAAGGCAACTAGTTGGTGAAGTGTGATCATGAGTTTTGCAAGTTGATCACTTTTGAAACTTCATGAAAAAGTCTTGCCATACAAACCATGAACATGTGATCTCTTGGTTCAATTCTGATTTTTAGGGCTTATGTGGTGTTTGTGTCATGGTTTGATGCCAACTAGAAGTTACAAAAAGCCTTGGTTCATGATTTTGCAAAATTCACATTTGAGGCATGTCTTAAAAATTAGTGATTTTGGCCAACTTTGTCACACCATAACTTTTGATCCAAGAAGAATTTGATCATGTTCTTGTACTTTTTGAAAAGGGAAAAATGTATTCTACAACTTTCATGACCAAAGTTTTTCTATTTGAAGCATTTTTGGATCAAGAATCAAGGCTTGAAAAATGGCATAAAATGACATATTCTTGAAAAGTCAACTATGCCTAAAAAGTCAACATTTGCAAAAACTTCAAATCCTTGATTTTTGTGAACTTAAACCTTCTTCCATGATCAAATAAAGACCATATACACTCAAAATGATGAAGATCACCCATTGGTTGGGTTATTGGGGGCCTCAGATGCCCTGATTTTGCACTGACTTGTCTGAAAAGTCAACCCTTGATCAGATGACTTCCCCATGGAATTTCTTCATGAAAATTGATATGCATACTCCCTATACCATATAGAGACCAATGGAAACAAGAATGACCAAAAAAATTGGAGTTATGGCCTCTGAAACCAAAACCCTAATTTTAGGTCAACTGTGCAGTCAAACTTGGCTCTGCATCCATACCAACCCCAGTTCTTGTGATTCTTTGGAATTCTTGACTTTGAGAGGATATAATATGATGCTTGAACACACATGGACCCCTTTGAAATGATTGGTGGCCTTTGGGGTGGCTCAGGAGGCTCTTGAATTGCTCAAATCACAAACCCTAGGTGCAGATGACTTAGAATCTATGCAGTGAATCAAAAATGAGATATGAGATGATATGATTGTGTTTATGCATATGAGATGATCACAAGCCATGGTGAAAAAGGGTGAGGGCAAATTTGGGGTGTTTACAGCACCCAATTAAGGAGATAGGCTAGAAGTCTGAAAATTTCATAGGATTCTTTTTCTTCGGTATCAACACCAAGAATAAATAGTTCGCACCCCTTACTAATTGACTGTTAGAGTGGAATTATTATAAAATGCGAAAGAAGTCAATTTTGATTTCTTTCCAAAAATTATTTTATGAAGCCTAAATTTCATGCCATCTGGCCCTAGAATTTCAGAACTTTCATAATCCAAACTACCATACAAACTCCCATTTCTGCGAATTCCTTAACTAGCTCTTCATTCTCCAAATTGTTGATTCTTTTAAAGTTCATGTTGTATGGCAGAGGTCTGACACCCCTAGTGCAAAAATGATTTTGAAAGTGATTGAGGATTGAATTTTTGATATCATCCACCTCACTCAGAATTTTGTAGTAGCTCTCCAAACTTAAAATTCCATTCTTCTTCTTCTTCTTCTCTTGTTTATGCAACTATAAAAGTACTTAGTGTTAGCGTCTCCTTCATTCTACCAACTTTATCTAGATTTTTTCCATTGAATGACGCAGTTAAGATTTGATAATTTGAATATTAGATCCCATTTTTGTCTCTTAGATATTATCTCTTCCTCCTAAAAAACCTACAAATTCTTCTATAAGTTCAAGCTTTATGAGTTCATCCTTTGATACTTTGATTTTTCCTCCTAGTTTTTGTGTATGATTTTTATTTAAAATTTTGAGGCTCTCCTTGATCATATTGATTTTTTATTTTACAATAAACACACCCCATCCTTCAACATTAAAATTTCTCCATTGAACTCTAATAAAATTATGGTAACTTTATGTGTCATTCCAACAAATTAGCATGTATAATGGTTTTGGACCCCAATTTTTCTGTACTCGCAAAGCATAATTGGGCAATGATCAGAAAAAAAATATTTCAATACAACATTGTTTTCATAACGGCTAATCAATGATCCAAGACTTGGAGATAAAGAACATATCGATTCAGCTCATAGCAGAGCCCTCAATTTTGGACCAATTGAAATTTCTGCCATGTAATGGAAGGTCATTAAATTATGATTCACTCATAAAGTTATCAAAACAAAAATATGATTTATGTTTTAAAAACTTGGAAATTGTGTTGGAACGGTGTGTGGAGACCAACTTGGTCCTAAATTGGGAGAAATGCAATTTCATAGTAACGAAAGGGATCGTGCTTGGGCATAAAGTCTCATCTTAAGGACTAGAAGTTGGCAGAAAAAATTAAAGTGATAAAGAAGTTGCCTCCACCAACTAATGTGAAAGGCACTTGGAGCTTCCTAGGACATGCGGGATTCTACCGGTGTTTCATCAAAGACTTCTCCAAAGTAGCAAGACCTTTGAGAAATCTGCTCGCCAAAGATAAGTCTTTTGTCTTTGGTGATGAATGTTTAAATGCCTTTCAAATTTTAAAAGAAAAATTAATCACCGCTCCCATAATCATTGCTCCAAATTGGACTCTCAATTTTGAATTAATGTGTGATGCAAACGATTATGCGATTGGCACGGTGCTTGGACAAAGGAAGACCAAATGTTTTCATGTTATACATTATGTGAGTAAGGTTTTAAATGAGGCACAAGTGAATTATGGAACAACATAAAAAGAAATACTCGCAATTGTATATGCCCTTGAGAAGTTTCAATATGACCTAATTGGTTCTAAGGTTTGGTGACATTGTCAACCACAAAGCAACCAGGTTTATTCTGGAAGATCTACCTTGGAACCAAGGAAAAGAATTCTTATCGGATGCCAATTTCTATCTGTGGGATTAATTGTATCTTTTTAAGTTGGGAGGTGAATTTGTTGAGAAGATGTGTTACTAGTGATGAAGCTAAAAGTATCATTTGACATTGTCACAATTCACCGTATGGAGGGCATCACAATGGTTTAAGAACATCAACAAAATCCTTCAATCAAGATTTTAGTGGCCTTCTTTGTTTAATGATATAAACCTTCATACGAGGAGTTGTGATTGGAAAACAGGATGAAATGCCCTTGCAAACTATTTTGGAAGTTGATGTTTTTGATTGTTAGGGTATTGATTTTTTTGGACCATTTCCCTCATCTTTTTCAACAGAGTATATTTTGGTTGTGGCAGACTATGTTTCTAAGTGGGTGGAAGAAATTTCCTTACCTAAGGCCGATGGCAAAACAATGATCAAATTCTTAAAAAGAAAAACATATTTTCCCATTTTGGCACGCCTCGTGTGTTGATAAGTGATGGTGGTTCGCCCTTTTGCAATGCACCGCATGAAAACGTTTTAGAGCATTATGGTGTAAAGCACAAAGTTGCAACCCCATACCACCCACAAACCAATGGTTAGGCCAAAGTTTCTAATAGAGAGGTAAAAAGGATTTTGGAGAAAACTGTGTCAAGTTTTCAGAGGGATTGGTCTCAAAATATCGATGAAGCCTTGTGGGCATATCACACCGCTTACAAGGCTCTAATTAGTTTAATTACATTTCAAATGGTTTATTGCAAAACATGTCATTTACCAGTTGAAATGGAGAACAAAGCTCTTTAGGCATTAAAACTGTTAAATTTTGATCCAAACTTGGCCAATGAGAAAAAAAAGATTTAATTGCACGAGTTGGAAGAAACAAAAAATAACGCTTATCACTCTAGCAAGTTGTACAAGGAGAAATTTAAGGGGTATCACGACAAGAAAGTCCGTCAGAAAGAATTTCGGGCCTACCAGATGGTTCTTTTGTTTAATTCCCATTTGAAGCTTTTTTTTTCCGGAAAATTGAAGTCCATGTGGTCTGAACCATTTTTTATTAAATATGTGAAACCCTATGGTGCTATTGTGATAGAGGATTTGCAACAAAAAAAAAGTTGGACCAAATGGTCAAAAATTAAAAATTTATCTTGGAGGCGAGATTGATCATGGGAATTGTGTCATTTTTATAGATGATCGTTGAGGTTATTTTGGACCGTTGAGCTAAAATGACGTTAAACAAAGCGCTTGTTGGGAGGCACCATAACATTGTAAGTATTTTAATTGCTTTTGAGTAAATTGTGCTTGTAGTGTGTTTGTAGAGAGATTTGGAGTTGAGCAACCCTGCTATAACAGGTTTTCTGCTGACTGGTGTGATTCACCCAATGAACCAAAGCTATAACATATTTGGAGAAAACTATGTCATGTTTTCAGAGGGATTGGTCTCAAAATATCGATGAAGCCTTGTGGGCATATCACACCGCTTACAAGGCTCTTATCAGTTTAATTACATTTCAAATGGTTTATTGCAAAACATGTCATTTACCAGTTGAAATGGAGAACAAAGCTCTTTGGGCATTAAAACTGTTAAATTTTGATCAAAACTTGGCCAGTGAGAAAAGAAAGATTTAATTGCACGAGTTGGAAGAAACAAAAAATAACTCTTATCACTCTAGCAAGTTGTACAAGGAGAAATTTAAGGGGTATCACGACAAGAAAGTCTGTCAGAAAGAATTTCGGGCCTACCAAATGGTTCTTTTGTTTAATTCCCATTTGAAGCTTTTTTTCCGGGAAAATTGAAGTCCAAGTGGTCTGAACCATTTTTTATTAAATATGTGAAACCCTATGGTGCTATTGTGATAGAGGATTTGCAAAAAAAAAAAAGAAAGTTAGACCAAATGGTCAAAGATTAAAAATTTATCTTGGAGGCGAGATTGATTATGGGAATTGCGTCATTTTTATAGATGATCGTTGAGCTAAAATGACGTTAAACAAAGCGCTTGTTGGGAGGCACCCTAACATTGTAAGTATTTTAATTGCTTTTATGTAAATTGTGCATGTAGTGTGTTTGTAGAGAGATTTGGAGTTGAGCAACCCTGCTATAATAGGTTTTCTGCTGACTGGTGTGATTAACCCAATGAACCAAAGCTTCGTCTTGTGAAGCTTTCTTTTTCCCAGGCCTTCGCTTCAACGTGGCCAGGCGAGGCAAGTTTTAAGTTGGAATTTGAAAGAGCACTTTTTTAGATTAATTGGATAAAAAGACAAAAATGAGATTTTTTATGGCCCATTAGTGTCCCCACTATAAAAGGGTTTCAAACTTTTTTTCCTCACTTAGTCTCTTTCTCATTCTACAAACCCTAAAGCTATCTCTTTCAACTCTTTGTCTCATTACTCTCACTTCACCCTCTCAGCACTCAAGGTATGTTTGTGATTGTTTTTTAATTTCAATATGTTCTTCTTAATTCTTAGTTAGTAGAATCATATGGTTAAGGTTTACCCTTGAATTTTAGAATTAGGAGGAAAAAGATATGTTGAATGCTATTTGTGTTGTTTTGCTATGAACTGGTTATGGTGTGCACATGGGTTGATTTGAGATGAAATTGAAAAGAACAGAGATGGGTTTTGAAAAAAAAAATCACTGATTATAGGTTTTCGCTCGACGAGCAGGTGGCGAAGCTTCGCCTTTGCTTCGCCCGAAGAAAGAGCGACGAAAGGCCATATCATCTCTATTTTGCGTTTTGTTGTTCTATTTCAACTTATTTTTATTTCTGCTATATTCTGATTGTAATTGCTCTGTTGTGTTTGGTTGTTTTCTAATTTATCTTGCAGATGCCTCCAAGAATGTAATCAAGTGCTTCCAAGAAGCAAAAGGGTGCTGTGACATGTGGATTCTCCAACTAAGTTTGATCGACGTTGTTTCCTAAGTGTTGACCATGTTGCAAGGATTACTAGCCTAGAGGGTAGGAAAATCCATTATGAAAGGAAGTTCATTGTGAATCATGAAGGGTATTATAGAAGGGTTCAGGTTATTTTTTAAGCCAATAAGTAGGGTCAGCTAATGAACCTGGTTGACCATGTTAGCAATGAAGTGGTCAGAGAATTTTATGCTAACGTTTTGTAACCTGAAGGAGAACAATATCAGTTCAAGACTTTCGTGAGGGGGAAAGAAATTTGCTTTCACCGTTATGAGATCAACAAGTTGTTGGGTATCCCTAGTAGCTTGGGAATGCTTCAGCAAAATGACTACACCAAGTCGGCTAGGCAACCACTTGATCATAACTTAATTGAGAAATCTATTCCGAAACTGAGAAGGACAGTATGGTTGAACAATAGGCACGATCCGAACCAGTACAATAGGAAATATATGACTCCAAATGCTCAGTTCATACTTCTTTTGATTTGCTACAATGTTAGGCCAAGGCTCTGTAGGTCCTCGGTGCCTCTGGATATCGGGTTGTTGATGTATTGCATTAGAGATAATTTGGAAGTAGATATAGCTCAGGTGATTGCAAACGAGATGAATAATTTTGTAGAAAATACTAGGAGGCCATGAGAGCACGATAATGCACCTATCATCTTTCTATGCATTGTTTAAGCTCTGTGTAATCATAAATTTGTGCTTGCCCTAATGTGGTGAGTGAAAAGTTAAGTAGGTAATAGATGACGACTATCTTGACAAATTCTGCAAGGAAAAGGAAAGAAAGAAGAAGAAGGGAGTTATTGGTGAGAGTTCCCAGGCTCAAGCAAGTGAATCGTCTGAGGCTTTGGATTTCTCCACTAGGGACCCTAGAATGAGGGCCGCTTTTAACTACTCTTGGGACATGGCTGAAGCAAATGCTTCCGAGTTTACATTTCAGTGTGTCAGCAACTATACCAAAAATATTTTTAGGCTTCATTTCCGATTCGTGCTGATTATGATGCGTGTAACACCCCATTTCTATCTGACTATAGAATTAAATCATAGTTATAAAATTTCATCCAAAAACTGGGATATTACATTTCAACTTTAAAAACCAATAGAACAAAACATAACTTCATTAAATGAAAGTATTCTAAAAACATCGCAGCGAATTCAACATAGTTTGCAACTTTAAAACATCTTCAATGAATGCAACAACGAAGGCTTCAACATGGTTTTGCAACATAAAACAACCTAAATAAATTCTTCAACTAAACATAAATTCAACATGAAATAAACAAGCATTCATCCCCCTGAAGTTCTACATATCAGAGCGACAAACACCGACTTGCAACGACTAAGTACTCGACTCTTGGTTACCTACATGTTACCAACAAAGGGCAACATTCAAAAAGAAGGGGTGAGATATCGAATAACATAAATAGGATACGAGAATCAATAAGTAAGTAAGAAAATCATATAATCACACCACTTCACACAACAAGCAACATCAACACATAACTTTCAACCAACAACTGATATCAACATAAATAAAATGAAACTCGAATGCGACTCAACTTATATATGCATGTGGTACCATTTGGAGTAAACTCCCAACTTGAAACATTTCCAGTTTATCGAGGCATCATCAACTTAGTTTCCAATCCAGGCCAACTTGAATTGAGCATTTGCTCCAACTTAAAATATGCAAATGTATGCAACTATGAATGACATACACACCAATAACATAATAAACAACTTAACAACACAACAACTTGAATCGATGTTGGTCAAATGACCTACAACATAATACTTCTCCCCAAGATCAGGACAATACGACTTATAATAACTTAATACAACTTCAACGGGAAAACGAAAATTTATGTCTTAATCGATTAGTTTACTAAATTAATTATTTCTAATCCTAATTTCTACTAAAATAATCTTATTTTATCTTTATTTAAAGTCTAGAAGCGACCCAACTCGAAACGGATGCGAAAACAGGACGTATTGCCGAAAATTGCATTTTTCTGCACTCACTCTGCCCATACGCGTAATCCCATCATGTTACGCATATTGCCCTAAATTGTTATGCGTAAGGCATGTGTATTGGGTGTGTTACGTGTAATGCCCTAGTGTGTTACACGTAATTCCGAATCTGTTACGAATTCCACCAGAAAGCCTACAATTCCAACTCTGCTACAAATTTTCATAATTTCTCCATTCCATTCAAGCCTAATTTGGGTCTCTACATCAATTTTACTCTCAAAAACTTCTGTATCTATTCATCTATTAATTCTTTTACCGATTTTTATGAGCCCTAACATCTTATTCTACACGAAATCATGCACTATCAGTCCAGCAACACAAACAGTCCACAACACAGACACAACAACAAATACCACAACATGAACAACTTTCAGAACAAGGATTCAACAAGAACAACAGAATTCGTCATGAGATATCAACACGAAATCATCAACAAAATTCATACAAACACATCAACGAAAATGACACGAAAATCCCAACCTACAAACGATCATCTAGTCCCAGTTATGGAATTCGAACCCCACCCTTACCTTGGATTGAAGGCAACTCGAATTTACCGTGAAAAATCTCTGTGAAATTCCTCACCATAGCCTTTTATTGATCTCCCTCTAAGATTGTTCTCCTTACAAAAATTCTGATTATTCTAATTAGGTCTTTTGTCTAATCTTTACAAATTATCATTTAATCAACCTAATTACTAATGGGCCTAAAATAACAGCCCCAACTTACTACTCTCACACTACAAAACTAAGCCCAACTTATCTGATTAACACTTATTTTATTTATTCCAACTTAATTAATCTGACTTAATCAACTTAAGAAACCTAAACTCAACTTAACCTGCAACATAAAAATGAACTTAAACAGCTTTTATCAACTTATCAACACAAACGACACGAATACCAACACAAACGATTCAAACGACTATACGACACACAACAACAAATAATCGGGAAATTGCACGACAATATTTAATTTAATTAATTAATTAAATACGGGCGTTACAACGCGCATGCTAATTGGCTTGTGGGCAGGCATCCATTTTCTTTGGGGGCATCTGTTGCTGCTCCTAGAGCTAGACCTGATGATGATGGTGATGCTGATGCTGGTGGTGATGCTGATATGTTTGAGATGTTTGAGGATTAAGGGTTGTTTTCATCAATTTTTTAAATTTTATTTATTTTTAATATGCTTTAAGTAGTATTCTGGATATTTTGACGCTATGGCGTGTTGGTTTATTGCTTTTGGCGCTTCGACGTATTTTGGATGTAGGCCGGGTTGGCAAAGCATTTTGGGTATCAAAATACCAAATTTTGGTAATGATAAGTTATGTTTGTTTTAGTTTAAATTATGTTTTAGTGTGCTTATGTTTCTTGATGAGTGGAAATTAAGTTGTTGGCACAAGAATTTGCTTTTAGAAGCCTTTTTTTCTTTAGCATATGGTAATTATAAAAGTCTATGCAAGATACACAATCAAGGTGTTAAATTAGTTGTAGCTTCTTAATGTGAATGTGAAATGTGTACTTTTTGAAAAAAATTGTCAATGCATAATTTTGTAAAATCATGTTCATTTTGAATCAATTAGGACTTAACCATAAATGTGAGTTGCCTCTTTTGTTCACAAATTTAGAGGGATTCGAGTAGTTATTGTTTAACTCGGATAATTTATGTTTTATCATACTTTTTGCTTTGAATTGTGGAATCATAGAAATGATCAAGGCAATGTTTGAGTACTTTGAGTATAACCACCATTCCAAAAGCACTTCATGTTACCTTGTGAGTGTGCGTGTATTTGAAACAACTTTTGAGCCTAAAATATTATTTTTATGAATCGTGAACCCAAATTTTTGCCCTTTTTTGAAGATCTTTTGAGCTAAGCTTATAACATTGCTGAAGTTGAGGAGAATGGTTCATTTTGAAAAGAGAAAAAGAAATAGGTGAGATAATACATTCTAAGAAAAAGAAATCGAAAACAAAGAGAATGAAAAAAGAAAAAGAAAAAAAATCAAAAGAAAAGAATCAAGGAAAAAATAGAATGCATTGTGAAAATAAGAATCAAAAGTTTGAGCAAGAATGGTTGTCGTGAAAAGAAAAATGCTCTTCATAGTTTATACCCGTTTTTGTTCAATGGTAGTGTACATATGTCCCTTGTTTTTATCCCCGACCAATTTATAACCGATAAAAGTCCTTTAGTGTTATTTCTTTCCATTGTTATGATTTTTCAAGATGAATGCATAAACTGTTTAGGATGTGGCACAATTGTTTGTGAGTGTGTTTTGTCATGTGTAAATAATTATGTGCATAATGTGTGTGAGTGTAGTAGGTGATTCAATTTGAGCATGAATGTATTTGATGTTGCATTGTTTAGCTTCTCAATTAGGACTAAATTCATATTCATGTTTGGATTCTATGAGGTGCTTAGTAATGGCTTGGGTGTGCAAAATTCCAAGTTTAAACCATTTGTGTTATCGGTTGGTTTGGTGAGTGAAAGCCTTTCTTGTATAAGTTTTGAAAAAATCCTTTGACTGAGGGTAAACAAAGATGCCATTTGGAGTGAGTTTTTTAGGTGTCAAGAAATGCTTTTTTTATATTTGATTTTGACGCCTTTAAGCTCTTTTTATTGCTTTAATAAAACAATGACTTATTAATTAAGAAAATCTTGCATTGATGTGAATATTAGGTAGTTTGATGCGTTTGTGCGTTTTTTTAGTAATTTATGACAAAAGGTTGTAGCTTGAATCTGAAGAAAACTCGAAGAATTCGAAGAATTCACGTGTTTTCTAACCTTGGAAGTTTCTCCTAGTGGAAGAGCAGTACAGGAAGGCTGCTTTTCCCGGCGAAGCAGTGGCGAAGGAAAATGGTGTTTTCAATCTTCAATTCAAGTAGCTCAAGATTTTGCTCGCTGTTGTGTTCGCCCAGCGAATAAGCATTCATTCGTCGAGGGAATGCTTCGCCCAAAGAAGGAAGATATTTTCAGAAGGACTAGCTGGCACTTTAGCTGTCACGTGGTCTCATTTGTGGACTTCACTCGGGGAAAGATTGAGCTCGTCCAGCGAAATTTCCTGGGCATAAAGTACTATATATATGTTGTTTTGAAGATATTTTGAGATATAATTTTGTAATCTTTGATCTTTGTAACCTATAAATTTCATTAGGAGATAAAAACTTCATCTTTTATTATTTTTCTTAGTTTCTAAAGCTTTTATGGATTGTTGAACCCTAATTTTGGCATGCTTTTACAAATCGTTCATTTTTTATGCAAACCGTTACAAATCAAACAAACACCTTTGATAACCTAAGTTTAAACACTTTTAGACTATAGAACAATGATAATATCGAAACAATCCATGTGGAAACGATAACAAAAACCCACACTGATACTATTTCAATAGCTAGTTAGAGTGGCAAAGCAAGGTAGATGCGCTAAGTGCTAGGATGATGCACTTAGCGAGAGCCTAAGATATTTTTGCCTATAAATAGAATTTTTTTCTGTTCAATGCAGTTGGAGGTTTGATGGATCGAAGTAGTATAAAATTGGAGTAGGTTCACTCATGTCTACAATTGGAGAATAAAAAAGGAAGTATGAAGGCATAAGTGTTGCTCAGGTGAGTAGGAAAATACCACTTCCAAGGTTAACATATCTAGAAAGACCAACTGTTACGCTAGCTGATCACACTAAAATTCACCGTATTTCTGACTCCGATTTCGCATGCATTCTTAGCTTTTATTGTTGTTTTGCTTTGTTATTGCTTTGTTTTCTTATGTTTTCAGGTTTTTATAATAATCGGAGCTGGAATCGGGAAAAGGAGCGAAAAAGGAGTGAAAACGGACGAAAACCTAGAAATTCAGCATTTTGCACTTACGACACCCACCGTGGCGGGCGCCATGGGGTTAGCCATGACGTGGCCACGTCTCAAGACCACTCCTCAACCTCCAAGACCCACGTTCCCCACTCCATCATCCCCTGTAGGGACCATGGCGGGCGCCATAGGCCTGTGGCGGGCGCCACAAGGCCAAAATCAGTAACCTCCACTTTTTAGTGGAGGGGCGTCCCGGTCATTTCATGCTTTCAGTTTTTCCTATAAATAGGACCTTAGATTTTCGTTTTTCTTCATCCAGAATTAGAATTCTCTAGGCATATATCAGTTATAAAGCAGTTGCCATTCCACATCGGGGTGCCTCTGCAATCGAGTGATCGAGTCTGTAATCTGTCTGTGGTTCGAGTTTTGGAGCACTCTGGAGGAAGTTAATCCTGCCGCCATTTTAATTCAAGTTCGTACTTTACTTTTATTTATTTCCCGCACTCGCACATTTACTTTGTTTATTTCCCGCACTCGCACATTTACTTTGTTTATTTCCCGCACTCGCACATTTACTTTGTTTATTTCCCGCACTCGCACATTTACTTTGTTTATTTCCCGCACTCGCACATTTACTTTGTTTATTATCCGCACTCGCTTTAAATTACTTTTATGAAAAACTATAAAAAGAATATTTACTTTATCATGTCTAACTAATTCCATAAAGGTTAGAATGTAAGGATCGTAATTAAACCAGTAATCAGTATAATTGTTCGTGGAAACACCTAAGGGCTATTTTATCTTTCAATTCAAATAATTGTTTTTAACTATTTCAAAAACAGCCAAAAGCGCTTTGTATAGTTCATTAGGAGATTTTAGATTAAAAAGAAAAGAGATTTTAAAACGATTTTCGGACGCGTTATGAAGTTTAAACTCTGGTTCGCAAGAACCTCTTTTTGCTAAGAAGTCCAGGTTAAAATACTTTTCAACTTAGTTAAGATACTATATTTCTTAAAAATAGGTTTACTACTCTAACGCAGTACGCACCTTTTTATCCGTGACAATAGGAGGGGTTGATTAGAGAGTACAACTCGGTTCTGAATACGCGAAAGCGACAGTTCCTGTTAAATTAGTTCTTTTCAAAGAAGAAAACACTGCCCATAAGTAGTTCCACTAACAAGTACTGGATTATCATTGATTACGTGAATTACATTCGAGCCTGTCTTTATTTATTATTTAAAATTATAATTTTATTTACCATTGCACCCTTATTAAAACCCTTAAAAATAGTTGCCTTAGATACACACCATAACAACAGGTTTGATAGATTGACACTTGGTCTCTGTGGATTCGATAATCTTTTATATTACTTTGACGTGATTCGTACACTTGCGAAAAACACGCATCAAGTTTTTGGCGCCGTTGCCGGGGACCAATATTGTCAAATTTCATTACCTTGTAGTTATACCGTTTAGACTAAGGTTGTTACCCACCGGTCAATGCGAAAGACTCGCAGTGCCGAAAGTTTAGTAGACCCTCTAGCTGAACCTGAACGTTACGCTCGCGCACGTTTATTTTTCCATAGGAATAGGATAGCTATGGCCGAAGAACAAAACCGAAGACCTCTTAAGGACTTCGCCCAACCATCAAACGAGGAACCTAGTTCCAGTATAGTAAACCCCGCTATCCCAGCCAATAATTTTGAACTTAAACCATCCCTGCTGCAATTAGTGCAACAGAGACAATTCGCAGGTCTCGCTACTGATAACCCAAACCAACATTTAAAAAACTTTCTTCAGTTAGCAGACACCTTTAAAACCAATGGAGCTTCTCCTGAGGCAATACGCTTAAGATTATTTCCCTTTTCCCTCAGAGATAAAGCTCTATCATGGTTAGATTCCCTTCCACCCAATTCAATAACAACTTGGGATGACCTTAGGAAAGTTTTCCTTGCTAGATATTTTCCCCCGAGTAAGACCGCTCTTCTTCGAAACCTAATAACTAGATTTACCCAACACCAAGGAGAGTCGTTGTTCGAAGCCTGGGAGAGATATAAAGAACTATTAAGAGCATGCCCACACCATGGCTTAGAGAATTGGCTAATCATCCAAACCTTCTATAATGGACTTCTTTATAACACTAAAATGACCATCGACGCTGCCGCTGGTGGCGCACTGATGAACAAACCTTACCCTGAAGCTAGTGCCCTTATCGAGGATATGGCCCAAAACCATCAATCATGGGGAGTAGAACGAGCGACAGTGGAAAAGAAGGAAGCCCAAGGAGGAATACATGAGCTAAGCTCTATAGACATGATGCAGGCTAAAATGGACGCGTTGGCCCTAAGAGTCGAACATATGTGTACAACTCCGAATACTGTAGCCGCAGTTTCGCCGAATTGTGAGATATGTGGAACGCAAGGACACCAATCCGCCGAATGCAATTTGTTGAATGAAACCAACACCGAGTAAGTGAACTATACCCAAGGGAACCCATTTTCAAACACATATAACCCTGGATGGAGGAATCACCCAAACTTCTCCTACAAAAATAATAACCCTATCCAAAATACCGCACCTCCGAGACAACAAGGTTACCAAGCCCCTAGAACAAATCAACCTATGCAACCTGTGCCACCAAACCCGAGCTTTGAGGAAATTGTAAAAGATTTCATCGTTGCTCAAAAACAGAAGAACAAAGAGTTCATGAACCAAAGCGTCCATGTTAACGAACTAATTACCCAGTTAGGAACCAAGGTTGATCAAATCATTACTCATAATAAGATGCTTGAAACCCAGATCTCTCAGGTAGCGTTAAACCAAGCCCCACAGACTACACCCGGAGGACAGTTCCCTGGACAACCTCAACAGAACCCGAAAGGGCAAGCTAATGCCATTACTCTACGAAGTGGAACCGCTTATAAGGAACCTTTAAACCCTAGATTAAGTGAGCCCGAAACTTCTGAGAGGAATGAGGAAAAGGAACCAGAGAAGCCTGAAACCCCGGAAAGTCAAGAAAAAGGAGAAGAACCTAAAAATAAAACCTATGTACCACCACCGCCATACAAACCACCAATACCTTACCCTCAAAGATTAAAGAAAACCCAAATCGATAATCAATATCAAAAATTCGTTAAGGTTATAGAAAAACTTCACGTAGAAATCCCCTTTACAGAAGCCATCACCCAAATACCTTCTTATGCTAAGTTTCTCAAAGACATACTTACAAATAAACGTAGACTTGAAGATCCGAAACCCGTGGAATGTAATTCTATTTCCGAAGATAGGTTAGCAAAGAAAGATAAAGATCCCGGAAATTTTTCCATTCCTTGTATTTTGGGGAATCATGTCATCGAAAAGGCTTTTCTAGACCTAGGAGCTAGTGTGAGCTTAATGCCTTTAGCAGTTTGTGAGAGATTAAACTTAGGAGAATTACAACCTACTAAGATGTCACTTCAATTAGCCGATAGATCCGTTAAATACCCTATAGGCATACTTGAAGACGTCCCTGTTAGGGTAGGTCAGTTGTTTATACCTACTGATTTTGTTGTCATGGACATTAAAGAAGATGACGACATACCGATACTCCTAGGTAGACCGTTCTTATCGACTGCTGGAGCCGTAATAGATGTTAAAAAAGGAAAACTAACTTTTGAGGTAGGTGAAGAGAAGATAGAATTTATATTGTCAAAATTTCTTATGGCACCTGTGATAGGAGATGCGTGTTATGCCTTAGATATCATCGAAGAATGCATTAGGGAATTAGAACAAGAAGAAGAAACTGAATCTATAAAATTGCCATCAACCCTTATTTTGGAAGATGACAATTATAAAACACCCTACATTGATGATAACCTTCACGAATGTTTATCTCTTACCCCAGATCCTATGCCTTGCCCTATGAAACCGACCGTAAAACTTAAGGAACTGCCTAAAAACCTGAGATATGAATTTCTCGATGAAGATATGAATCGTCCAGTTATAGTCAGTGCTACCTTAAACCAAAAAGAAACCGATCAATTATTAGAAGTTTTACGTAGGTACCCCTCAGCCTTAGGATATAAGATCTCTGATCTAAAAGGAATAAGCCCATCCGTATGCATGCATCGGATTTTGCTTGAAGAAGATTCAAAACCTTCCAGAGAACACCAACGAAGAATAAATCCTATAATGAGTACTGTAGTTAAGACTGAAGTTCTTAAGTTACTAGAGGCAGGTATAATATATCAGATCTCGGACAATAAATGGGTGAGTCTTGTGCATGTAGTACCTAAAAAGGGAGGCATCACAGTCGTGCAAAACGAGAAGGGCGAACCTGTAGCAAAAAGAACCGATGGAGGTTGGCGTATGTGCATAGATTATAGAAAATTAAATAAAGCAACTAGGAAGGACCATTTCCCATTACCATTCATAGACCAAATGTTGGAGCGCCTAGCCAGACACTCTTACTTTTGTTACTTAGATGGATATTCCGGATTCTTCCAAATACCTATTCACCCCGAAGATCAAGAAAAAACTACCTTTACATGCCCAGTTGGAACTTTTGCCTATAGAAGAATGCCTTTTGGACTTTGTAATGCTCCTGCGACTTTCCAACGCTGCATGATGTCTATCTTTGCTGATTATTTAGATGGAATTATGGAAGTATTTATGGACGATTTCTCAGTTTGTGGATCAGATTTCAAAAATTGTCTTGTCAACCTTGAGAAAATCCTGGAGAGATGTGTGGAGGTAAACCTTGTGCTAAATTGGGAAAAATGTCATTTCATGGTCACCGAAGGGATTGTTTTAGGACATATAGTTTCCGAAAAAGGTATAGAGGTAGATAAAGCAAAAATAGAAGTCATAGAGAATCTAAAACCGCCGAAGACTATCAGGGAGATAAGAAGTTTTCTTGGACATGCCGGATTTTACCGACGTTTTATCAAGGATTTCTCCAAAATAACAAAACCCTTAACTGGTCTTTTGATGAAAGATGCTGAATTTATCTTCGATGAAAAATGTACTGAAGCATTTAATCTCCTGAAGCAAGCTCTGATTTCATCACCTATAATGAAACCCCCTGATTGGTCAGAACCGTTTGAGATAATGTGTGACGCCAGTGATTACGCTGTTGGAGCCGTTCTAGGTCAGAGAAAAGACAAAAAGTTACATGTGATTTATTATGCCAGTAGAACCCTAGACGTTGCACAGCTCAACTACGCAACAACCGAAAAAGAGCTCCTAGCTGTAGTTTTTGCAATAGACAAATTTAGATCTTATCTAGTAGGAGCCAAGATTATAGTTTACACCGACCATGCTGCCATTCGTTACTTACTAAGCAAAAAGGATGCCAAGCCTAGGTTACTTCGATGGATTCTATTACTGCAAGAGTTTAATTTGGATATCCGTGATAAGAAAGGCACTGATAATGTGGTAGCTGATCACCTATCTAGGCTAGAATACCTGAAACCTGATCCAGTTCCCATAAATGACGATTTTGCCTATGATAGACTGATAGCCCAACTAGAAACCATTGAAGAAGATAACCCAGACCCTCATGAGTATTTTCAAAAATCCTTAGCCATAAGTGATGTACCTTGGTATGCAGACTTTGTTAATTATCTAGCCGCTGACATCATACCCCCTGATCTAAACTACCACCGGAAGAAGAAGTTCTATAGTGATGTGAGAAACTTCTATTGGGACGAACCGTTTCTTTTCAAGAGAGGTAAAGATGGCATTTTCCGCCGTTGTGTTCCAGAAGAAGAGGTAAATAATATAATTGAGCATTGTCACTCTGCACCCTATGGTGGACATGCAAGCACATCGAAGACCTACGCCAAGATTCTTCAAGCTGGCCTATTCTGGCCTACTATGTGGCGTGATGTCCATGCTTTCATTGTCAAGTGTGATAGATGCCAACGCACAGGAAATATTTCAAGACGTAATGAAATGCCGTTAAGAAATATCCAAGAAGTAGAACTCTTCGACGTATGGGGTATAGACTTTATGGGACCGTTCCCACCATCTTTTGGAAATCAGTACATCTTAGTAGCAGTTGACTACGTGTCTAAATGGATTGAAGCTATCGCCGCACCCACAAATGACACCAGAGTAGTCATCAAATTATTCAAGAATTATATATTTCCCAGGTTTGGAACCCCCCGTTTAGTCATAAGTGATGGAGGATCACACTTCATATCGAGAATATTTGATAAACTTTTAAGCAAGTATGGAGTTAAGCATAGAGTAGCAACACCATACCACCCACAGACCAATGGACAAGTGGAAGTATCTAATAGGGAGATAAAACAAATCCTCGAGAAGACTGTCTCTATATCTAGAAAGGATTGGTCACAGAAACTTCAAGAAGCATTATGGGCCTATAGAACCGCTTTCAAAACTCCTATAGGAACAACCCCTTATCAACTGGTCTATGGAAAATCATGTCACTTACCTTTTGAATTGGAACATAAGGCCTATTGGGCCATCAAAACTTTGAATTTGGATTACTTGACTGCTGGTGAAAAACGTATCCTTGACATCCACAAATTAGAAGAGCTCAGACAATCTGCCTACGAAAATGCCATCATATACAAAGAAAGAACAAAAGCTTGGCATGACAAAAGAATCATAAGAAGAGACTTCAAGATAGGCGATCCTGTTCTCCTGTTCGATTCTAGGTTACGACTATTTCCAGGTAAACTCCGTTCGAGATGGACTGGCCCTTTCGAAGTATCTAAGGTCCTAAGATCCGGTGCTATTGAAATCAAGAACCAGACATGTAAACCATTCATCGTTAATGGACAGAGGTTGAAGCCTTACGAAGGAGGTGACATTCCAACAACATACACCTGCCATACTCTGAGTGATCCACCATATCCTTCCAATGATGTTTAATTATCGGTCGTCGAGCTAATGACGTTAAACAAGCGCTGCATGGGAGGCAACCCATGGTTTTTCTTATTTTTGTACTTTTTATTTTTTACTTTTACTTTATTTTGTTTATATTATTATTATTATGTCAGGACTAACGATTGAATGTTTTATGTGCTTTCAGGACTTGTTTGCTAACCTTGTACAGGATGCAGAACCCTGATGACATGCACGTGGCCTTTAGAGATGATGCACAGAGAGAGCGTTACTATGTTCACATGAGACGCCCTATGGCTCCTACCAGGTACCCTGACCATGACTGCATGGATGCCTTGGGGATAGAGCCAAGCGTCAGATTTTTATGCCATCAACTCCACTGGGACCAGTTTGACTACAGGAACAACACTCATAGGAACTTGACTCTTGAGTTCCTCAGCTCGTTTCATTATGACCCTTGGGCTGGACCCGATGGACTCGCTGTTTTCAGGTTGTTCGGGATTGACTACTCATTCTCTCACAGAGAGTTTGGTGATTTGCTAGGTTTCCAGACTACTCCTGATGCTATTCCAGATACACCGATGGGGTATTTTATGAGCAGAGAAGTGGAAAAGTTTTGGACTAAAATATCCGGCGGAGGGAGCCAAGATCCTTCTACCCAGTTTTCTCAGGTAATCCACAACCCTGCATTGAGGTACTTCCAGATGATTCTAGCACATTCTTTCCTAGGTTTTCCAGATACAGAGACACTGCTAAGTGAAGAGGAGATTTTCCTACTGTTTTGTGCGACTCAGTCTCGCCCTGTTGCTTGTGGCAACTTTCTGTTAAAAGGCTTGGCTAGTGTTGCCAGATCATCCGTAGGCATCATCCATGTCGGTGGGATTGTTACACAGATAGCTACTGCATTGGGTTTGTCTCGCAAGTTATTGCACCTCAGGACCTTCTGCTGCTACACCACCCTGGATATTGATTTTTGTCTTGATAGAGGACTGATGAGGAGGGCTTCTTTTGAGCCCAACATGTTTAGATTGCTGATCGACGGCGAAGCGATACACTACTTTACATTACCAGATCAGCTGATGACCAGTGTCCATGATCCTGAAAATTGGAGTTATGCTCTAGAGGGTTATGGAGAGACTGTCGAAGAGCCGAAATCGCCTCCCGCCGCTGAGTACACTCCTACACCTCTTACTCCCCAAATCACTGTTATGTCTAACAATATGTCTCTGCAGCCACCTGACCTACAAACACAGATTTATGAGCTCCGCAAGGAGACTGCCCTGCTCAAGCAGGAAGTGGCAGACTTAGAGTTACAGATGCAGGTTTCTGATCTCACTCATGCCTCAGAGACCGATGCTCTACATCAGGCGATTGAAGAGCTTCGGAGGGAGATAGCTGAGATTCGTGGATCAGGCCAGGAAAAGACGCCTACCACATGACTCATTCTACCCTGACAGCATTACCCTAGTATTTTATTTATCGCATTTCCAGACATATTTTACTTTACTGCAGCTTTTATATTTTCATGCACTTTGAATTCCTTATATATATACATATTATGCACTAATTTTTCTTTTTCTTTTTTGATTTTTAATTATTTTATTTTTTGTCGTGCAAAGAAAAAATATAAGACAAAAATATTTTCATTTTTGTCTTCACAAAAAAATATGCAAAGCCTCATGCCTTGAAAAGAAGAAGAAAACGCTATCCTGGCGTGATATGACAGCTAGAGAAGAAAGGCGTGATGGCCTTCTCTCTACTATTTCACAGCAGCTGACGGACAACATGAGCTTCATGCAACAATCGCGATTGGTTTCGGATCGTGCTTATACAAACGTTTGCCGTACCTTGAACGATATCTCATTAGAGCAGAACCGTCAGAGAGAGTTCAACAGCCGACACTACCAGCTTGTAGAGGCTACTCAGGGTTCCATCTTGGGTAACCTTCGAGAGGTCCGGAGTGCTCAGGCTGCTTTATCATCACGACTCGACCGGAGGGACCAGCATCGCAGTAGATCCCGTCGTTCCAGACCATCACATCAGGACGGCGAAGGCACCAGTGCCCCTCCTCAGTAGTCTTTTCCAGGTTACCCCCCTTATCTTATTTCGAAACATTGGGGACAATGTTCGATTTAAGTGTGGGAGGGGATTTTATTGCTTTCTGTCATTTCCCTTTTTAGTTAATTTCCTTTCAGTTATTTCCCTTTCAGTAATTTAATTTTCTTAGATAATGCATGAGTCTGACGAGTCACCAATATAGTGTCTTTTTAGTTCATCTTCATTTTTTCCCATTTCCTTAGCCTTACCAGAAAAATTTTAAAAAGAAAATAATGTTGTTTCACATGTTTTTTGGGCTTTGAGACAGGTTTAGATTAGGATGTGGTGACTTAGGTCAACTTTTTGAAACATCAGAACCATTTTAGCACCATAGACCTCTTGAATATAGGAATCACTCCTAAACCCCACCACCTTGGCCTTTACTATCATTTTAAAAATTGTCCTAAGTAGTTTATCTTAGCAGTCAGCTCCGGCTTAAGCATGCTCTACGTAGGGGGTCGATGAATATAAGTGAATGATCCAGTGCTAATAAAAAAAAAGAAAAAAAGAAAAAAAGGCAAACTCTGGTATAGGTGACCCTCACAAAGTCATTTAAACCGAAAAAAGAGAAGAAAAAAAAAATTTTGCCACAAAAAGAAAAAATTGCAAGTCACCTATTGTTAGTTGGTTCAGAGGTATCTGGCACTGAACTTGGTAGGGAGGATTACGATCCGATCCCCCGCAGCTACATTTAGGCGAAATAAAAACAGGTTTACACATGCTTATGTGCCAGAAACCTTATGTTATGGATCAGAATCACTAACCGGTCACTCTACTATGAAGCATGTACGGATAACGGGCTTAATGTGATTGCGCCTGAATGAAAAGGACACAAAAAGATGAGAAGATAGGCCTAGGTATCGTGGGATGATATGGAGTGGTTAATATAGGATTGAAGTTTGTGTTTGTGTTACTATGGTACCCTTGGTTCACTTAGTTAGTATCTGTCACTGCATCCTGACTTGAACTTAGAATCCCTTTAGCCCAAAGACAAGTGTTGACACCATATTTTCTTAAGCTTTAATGTTTGCTTGAGGACAAGCAAAGGTTTAAGTGTGGGAGAATTTGATCACACTAAAATTCACCGTATTTCTGACTCCGATTTCGCATGCATTCTTAGCTTTTATTGTTGTTTTGCTTTGTTATTGCTTTGTTTTCTTATGTTTTCAGGTTTTTATAATAATCGGAGCTGGAATCGGGAAAAGGAGCGAAAAAGGAGTGAAAACGGACGAAAACCTAGAAATTCAGCATTTTGCACTTACGGCACCCACCGTGGCGGGCGCCATGGGGTTAGCCATGACGTGGCCACGTCTCAAGACCACTCCTCAACCTCCAATACCCATGTTCCCCACTCCATCATCCCCTGTAGGGACCATGGCGGGCGCCATAGGCCTGTGGCGGGCGCCACAAGGCCAAAATCAGTAACCTCCACTTTTTAGTGGAGGGGCGTCCCGGTCATTTCATGCTTTCAGTTTTTCCTATAAATAGGACCTTAGATTTTCGTTTTTCTTCATCCAGAATTAGAATTCTCTAGGCATATATCAGTTATAAAGCAGTTGCCATTCCACATCGGGGTGCCTCTGCAATCGAGTGATCGAGTCTGTAATCTGTCTGTGGTTCGAGTTTTGGAGCACTCTGGAGGAAGTTAATCCTGCCGCCATTTTAATTCAAGTTCGTACTTTACTTTTATTTATTTCCCGCACTCGCACATTTACTTTGTTTATTTCCCGCACTCGCACATTTACTTTGTTTATTTCCCGCACTCGCACATTTACTTTGTTTATTTCCCGCACTCGCACATTTACTTTGTTTATTTCCCGCACTCGCACATTTACTTTGTTTATTATCCGCACTCGCTTTAAATTACTTTTATGAAAAACTATAAAAAGAATATTTACTTTATCATGTCTAACTAATTCCATAAAGGTTAGAATGAAAGGATCGTAATTAAACCAGTAATCAGTATAATTGTTCGTGGAAACACCTAAGGGCTATTTTATCTTTCAATTCAAATAATTGTTTTTAACTATTTCAAAAACAGCCAAAAGCGCTTTGTATAGTTCATTAGGAGATTTTAGATTAAAAAGAAAAGAAATTTTAAAACGATTTTCGGACGCGTTATGAAGTTTAAACTCTGGTTCGCAAGAACCTCTTTTTGCTAAGAAGTCCAGGTTAAAATACTTTTCAACTTAGTTAAGATACTATATTTCTTAAAAATAGGTTTACTACTCTAACGCAGTACGCACCTTTTTATCCGTGACAATAGGAGGGGTTGATTAGAGAGTACAACTCGGTTCTGAATACGCGAAAGCGACAGTTCCTGTTAAATTAGTTCTTTTCAAAGAAGAAAACACTGCCCATAAGTAGTTCCACTAACAAGTACTGGATTATCATTGATTACGTGAATTACATTCGAGCCTGTCTTTATTTATTATTTAAAATTATAATTTTATTTACCATTGCACCCTTATTAAAACCCTTAAAAATAGTTGCCTTAGATACACACCATAACAACAGGTTTGATAGATTGACACTTGGTCTCTGTGGATTCGATAATCTTTTATATTACTTTGACGTGATTCGTACACTTGCGAAAAACACGCATCACTAGCCCTGAGTAAGCATAGCTAAAATTTCTATTATTGGAGTTAGATTAAGTCATTATATACATGACTAAATAGGTCACAGAGTTCTATGTAAATTTACTCATGTTGTAATATTGGTGACTACTTAATCTTAATGCTTGTTTTAGATTTGTAACCTAACATTAAAATGTGTTTATCATTACTAGATCCAACATAATCATCTATTGTGTACTAAGCATACACATTATCCACTTGTATTGTAATAGGATCGATGTAGAAACACTTTTATTACTGTTGGGAGTTAATTCTCCGCATTGGTTAATATATATCAACTATTAGGGAGCATACTGATCTCACGATGTGGAAACTGATATGAGATAGGAATGAGGGTAATTTCGCTCCCTGGATTTCCATCCTGGTACAAATGTGAAAGTGGCGCGGAAAAGAGTAGAGTCGCCAGCCATACATTTTTATCCCGAAGGAACGGGAATGGTAATTCTGCACAAACTGAAGAAAAGAAAAGGAAGGACACATGTCTTACGAACCAAAGAATATGGGTTCGGGAGTTGGTTACGACCTCGGAAGGTATTAGCACCCCGGATCATCCGTCGTATCTGACGGGATCCACGTTTGCAAAGAAATTGTTTCAAAGGGTGAAGAAATGAAATCTACTGCAAAAAGAACGACTAAAACTGAATAAGAAAAGAAAATAAAGGGGGAAAATGTAGGGAAAATAAAAGAGTGCTCAAACGGGCCCTACCCCGCTGCCTACGTACCTCATCTGGACATGAGGATCAGAGACGCCGTAGGAAAAAGATTGCTTGTGTTTTAAGACTTGAACTAACTATGTCAATGCTCATGTGTTGTAGGCTCGTCTGGCACGAGTGTGTTACCGTCTTGCAAAGTGACAAGTAGGAGCAAGTTCATACGTAAAGAGTGAGGGTGATTAGAAAAGACGTCCCGAAGGAGACGCTTATTCCTTATCCAATGTGTTTTTATGAGTTTTTTATGAGTGTGGCACAAGGAAGTGAATTCAGGTCCTTTTCCATGGAATGTGTACTTGTTACTACATCCCAAGATGGAATAATAGAACAAACACACCCAAACAAGGAGAAAGTCCCCAAAGCATGGTTCCAGAGATTAGGGCATAAGCTCGCTAACGCGTTGAATTTATTAAGTGTTTTTGTACCTTTTATGAAGAAGTATCTTTTATGATTTTTTTAATGAAAATAGTCTCATGATCAGACTTGTGCATCATACTAGACAAGCTTGTACTATCCCAAGATGGGAAGACTACAAGTGCCCCATGGAATAAGGCTATACACAAGAGACTACTTCAACCATTTATTAAGTGTTTTTTTTTAATGTTTTTGTATGAAGATGAGAAAGAGAGAGCACCAAAGGATCTCAAAGGTAAAAACGAGAGGGGGACTAACAATCCTAAATGTTATCATGCATGGAAGTCCTAGGTTAGTGTGGCTTAATTTCTATCCTAATGAAGAAGAAGGAAAGAAAAAGAAAGAAGAAGAAGAGGAGGAGAAGAGGAAGTTAGCAAATAACTTACTTATCTAAAGAAGTTAAATTGCTTCCAAGAGGGAGGAGTAATAAAGTTATACAAAGGATGGCATAAGGCATATCACAAAGACAATTATGAAAGCAATAAAGAGATGAGAGGAAGGTTTGAAATGTGGATAACATCTACACTTCACTTACCATATGCACTTACAAGAAAAGGTTAGAACATGTACAAGTGATAAGATGAAAGCAATTAAGATCAAATGAGATTCAAACACACAAGAGACCATATCAAAGCATCACAACCAGAAGTAGAAATTTCCATTCACATGCCAAGATCAATCAAACCACATCATGAAAGAGTTAGGGTAAACAAAACATCACAAGGCATTATAAGTTACCATGAAGAAAACAAACATACATGAGATGAAAAGAAATACTACAAGCTAAACATGCTCCATAAATCTCAAGACCAGAAACCTAACATGGAAATAAAGTTTCTAAGCAAAGAGTAGAAGTACTCAAGAAAGCACACAAGTTCAATTAGGATCAAACAAGAGAGGTATATGGGCATAATAAGTGATGTGAGCATACATATAAGTGTGAGACTTAAAGATCAAGCCACTCAAAGCAAACCAAAATAAAGTCAACATACAAATACCAAGGATGCAACAACATGCTAAACGACCTCAAATCAACCTCTAGGAGTTGGCACAAGTGCCCTCCTAACCTAATGAGCAAGCAAATATCAAAAATACCTTCAAAATAGAGCAAACAAGCACAAAAATTCACATAAAATGGAAATCAAACTTAAAAATCCACCAATTAAGCATAAAGGTTCCTTAAACATGTAGGATCATCATACCAAAAGAATAATACCAGAATCAGAGGCAAACTAGGTCAAATAAAATCACAAAGATCAATTAGGGTTTTAGAACCTTCATGACAAAGCAACATTTCAAAAGGCAAGCAATAACATTCTAAAAATAAATAATAAAATCTCAAATGATTTTCAACATATTAGAAATCAAATTCAAAAAGAACCAGGTTCATATCTATTTTCATGCTCAAGTTATAAAATCAATAAAACAGATTATGTACAAAAGGATCCAATAAGGAAAATAAAGTCAACAATTAATCAGTCAATAAAAAATAAAAATAAATGAAAAATAAAATCATACAAAATTAAAGAAAATTAAAAGAAATCAACATGATTTTTTTTTTGGTATTTTTTGAATTGATTAACGATTTTTAAAATAAAACATGAAACAAATAAATGAGAAGAAATAAATAAGAGAAAATAAATGGAGGGAGGTGAAAATAGCACTACAATTTAGTTCAGATAGCTTGGGCTTAAAAGTCAAGGGGTGCGGATAGAAACAAGAAGCCCAACGCAAAAACTCTGTCAATGAGACTGTCAACGTAATCATCATCAATGGTCCAGAAAGAAAGTCACACAATCAACCCTTCCTAGGGTTATTTACGTAAGTCAACAACATCCTTAGTCAAAGTAACTAACAGATCAGATTGAGTCAGAAAGCAAAAGTATATGCATCCAGTGGTTCTCATCATTTGTCAAAAAGTGAACAAAGCCAACGCACGAGATCAAGAGTTAATTAAACAAGTCTATCAAATCAAGGATCCAAATTTGATTGCACACAAGCTATCATGCTCACACACATACAAACAAAATAAATGCAAAACATAAACCATTAGCACAACATGTGCCTCATTAATAAGGTAACATATGCATAACCCTTAGATCCACTCCAATCAATGCACCAAATTCAAACCCGGCAATAGAATAGTACACACCGGCCGAAGAAGCTTCGGTTTTCTTCTCCGGCCAACCTCCGACGAAGAAACAACAAAGCTTTCAAGAAATTAGCATATCATGCATCAATAGAAAGCTGGAGCCACAAGGATCTCAAATATACGGTCACATTTCACAAACAATCATCATACAAAGAGATTCTAACACACAAAGTCTATATCACAACTAAAAAATCCAAATTAAGTCCACATAAAGCTTCTAAACACTTTAAGCAATCTATATGGGACCAGCACAACACGAAATAATCAAGAACAGGCCAAAATTGAAACAAAAATGAAGCTGAGTTTCAAACCTGAGGTTGATCATTATTGAAGAATTTGAGAATACCAGAGATGCACTGAACTCCTTTGTGTTTCCTTGATCCACTTCTAAGCCAAATAAAGGTTGTAGGCTTGATTTAAAGACTTGGAGAAGAAAATCTGAAATGTTGTTGATCTCCAAATGATCAACAACTTCACTATCTTCACAAGCAACTGAGGATGATGATGATGCGAATAATATTGTAATATTAAGAGCGTTTCAGAGGTGAAATGGAATAGTGAGGCCAAGAAATGTAGATCTGAGAGTTTTTGTTTTGTGTGAGAAATTGAGAGCACCCAGAAAAATGAGAGAGGGGGCTGAGAATGGAGAGTGATAAAATGTGTGAACTCTCCCTTCAAAATCGTGACTGCCTTGTTTTATAGTGAGGTGTTTTTGAGTGTGAAGTGAGGGTGTGAGTGCAAGGTTGTTGTGAAGCCAAAACGCAGAGAACACGTGACCCTTCTTCAACTTTTTTCCCCTTTTTTGAAATCCATCACATGTGTGTGATTCATGGTAACTATGGTGCAATGATGTTTGCTGGCGCAATGGTGTTTGGTTGATGAAACTAATGGAGACCAAAGTGTGATCAAAGGGTGGTGGTGGATTGATGTTAGTATGTTGCATGGTGGGATGCTCCCACGTGATTCTCTCTTTTCTTTCCACATGAAGCCAAACGCGTGTGTAGTGTGAGGGTGATAAAAATTGAGAGAGAAAGAATGAGGCGTGTGGTGAATGCATGTTTGCTGACTATCATTTTTTACCATCACCTCGTGCCACCTTTGTACTACATTTTTCCAATTTTCTTTAAAAAGCAACAAATAAAGTAATCCATTCCCACTCAATAATAGTTCACGCAAAAGGTGACAATGGACATGAAAAATGTGTAAGATAAAAGTAGAAAATATGTGACACCAAAATAAAAGAAAATGTACCAATGGTATTTTGACAAGTGTCTCACAAAAACCCTAAAATGCACCTAAACTTCCAAAATTCACATATTGAGTTCTAGGAAGGCTATGAAAATGTTCTAATACTTTTTGGAAAGGGAAAATCATGCTTTACAACTTTCACATTCAAGGAAAAATAATTTGGATCTTTTTTTCACATGAAATAATGGCTTGAAGATTTAGGGCAAATATTTCCAAAAATAGAAACTTCTAAATTTCCATATTTAGCAACCTTTTGCACACTCATGATTTTTGACATTTGAGCTCATCCAAGCTATTCCTTGATCAAATATAGCTTCATGAAGTTGATGAATATGATCAAATCCCTAAAAATCTCCTATTTGACTTTTGTTTGATGCAGTTGACTTTCTTGCTTCATTCTCAAGTAACTGCTCAAGTATTTGACTTCTTTAGTGAATTTTTGTCTCAAATTTCATACACAAGCCTTGCAGACCATATGAGAGTCTTTGACAATAATAATTGGTCAAAGCTCAGAGAATTCCCTTATTTGGAGCAAAATCCTAGTTAGGGTTTTTTTGTGTAGGAGAAAATGCACTGCTGAACTCCTGATGAAATTCCAACCTTCTAAGACTTTGAGGATGACTTTGAGCTTGTATATGAGGATGCCTTGTGAGTTCCTTGCAATGTCACTTGGCTCTTATCTTGTCTGGTAGGATCATGAATCTCTTGATGATTGATTATATGCCCTATGCTAGCACCTATGGATGACATGCTTCATTTTTCTATGTCAGATGCTAGGATATGAGAGTGACATGATATGATATATGATATGAAAATGATGAGGAAGAGAGTGATCAAATTTTAGAGTGTTACAGCTGCCCCTATTCAAGCATCTATTAATCCGAAAAGGACAATAGCTCATGTTGTCGGCTGTTCGAGATGAACTGTGATTGAATACCAAAATAACCCTGAAATTTGCACTCTGCTGAAGAAAGAAACTAGGAGATCAACCCAACCCAAGGAGAGCTCCTGCAAACCCTGGAAAGGTTACAAGTAACCAAAGAATCAAAGAAATGTCTTTTAAACGACGCCATGAGACTACTGGCTTGCCATAACGACGGTGGACTTTGAAACTGTCTTTTGAACGACGCTAGATGACTACTGGCTTGCCACAGCGATGGTGGACTTTAAAATGGGTGATTCCTTACGAATATCACGTCTTCCTATACTTCCCATTGGTGCACTCGAGTCTGTGGGATAGTCATGCACTAATCAGGATCTGCATCTTAACATGCACTTACGATACTGATTAGAATCCACATCTTAATATGCGCTTATGATTATCTTCATATATCCTCGGGTCGGATACACGGTGAACGCGTGCTTCTAGGAGAATCAGCATCTTAACATGCGCTTACGATTATCTGCACTATTTTGACAATATAAACCCACTGTCAAGATCTCGCCTTAACTATGCTAGAATGACCCTAATTAGAATCCGCATCTTAATATGCACTTACGATTCTAAAGCAAAGTTTTGACGATTTCTACCGTCAGGACTTCAAACCTAGGTCCGTTGATACGGGACAAAGCGATGAATGAGAGGAGTCCGTTGACACTGGACAAATGCGAATCTGACTGAGAGGAGTCCGTTGACACTAGACAAACGCAAGTCTGAATAAGAATGGTCCATTGACACTGGACAAATGCGAGAGGAGTCCGTTGACACTGGTAAAACACAAGAGGAGTCTGTTGACACTGGACAAACGCAAGAGGAGTCCGTTGACACTAGAAAAATGCAAAAGGAGCTTGTTGACACTGGACAAATGCACGAGGAGTCCATTGACACTGGACAAATGCAAAAGGAGTCCGTTGACACTGGAAAAACGCAAAAGGAGTCCGTTGACACTAGACAAACGCAAGAGGAGTCTGTTGACACTGGACAAATGCAAAAGGAGGATTTGTTGAGGAGAGTAACAACTCTGCAAGGGAGAATATTATTTGTAACTCTGTTGAGGATGAGAACGTTCTGACTAACATTCTGCTGAAGAAAAGACATCAAGATATTCTTACAATACTTGATCGTAACTGAAGAATGAAACACTGTCTGCATTACTGTGTCACACTAGCCAAAAATAAATTGACTACCTCTTCGGGGAATACTTCCATGATGGTTAACTTCCGATCATGAAACTCTGAGGGGAAAAGACAATGGCCCAGCTGAGGAAACAAATTATCAAGACCTGATTGGGGATAGAGCTCTTACAACTCTAACTCTGTGGGGAGACAAAGCATTCATCTACTTGTTAGGAATACTTTTACTGTGGAAAGATAACTCCGCTTGGGATGTGAACTGTTCCATTAGTCTTGAAGTTCTGCTGAGGATACATGCCTGCTCTGACTCAGCTGGGGAATGTTTCTTCTTACTCTGCTGAGGATGCGGGACCTCATCCTGCTCTGCTGGAGATAAAACTGTAAAGTGTCATCTTGCTGGGGAGAAATACTCTGCTTGGGTCAGTACTGTAACACCCCGATTCGATTATTCCATTTTTTTGAGTCTTTTATTTAAATTAAGTGATAATTGTTTTAATTATGAAATTGGTGTGTTTATGTGATATGTTGATGTGTTATATTATTTTACCGTTTTGAGAATTTTCGAGTAAAATTAGATTGGAGGGTATTTTAGACATTTGCTAATTAATGTTAAGTTAGAAATTATGTAGAATTATGATTTTGAGAGAAAATGATATTTGGTAGAAAAATAGAAATAGAAATAGAAAGTTATAAGAGTGGAAAAAGAAGAAAAAGAGAGATAGAAAGAAATAGAAAGGAAAGAAAAGGAGAAGAAGAGAAAAGAGAAGGAAAATAGGAAAACTTGGAAAATCATCAATATTGCTCCTAGGAATCGAAACAATCGGGTAAGGGTGTGAAATATTGTTATCTTATCATTGTGTATGATTATGTATGAGTTAGATTGATTGGGTTTTTGTTTTGGAGAAGTTTAGAGAATGTTAGGTTTTAGGGTTTTGATGAAAATCTAAGAAAATGGTAGATTAATCGGTTGAAACTTAATATAATCGAAGTATGATAGTTAATACATGTTAATGGTCATGTTTGTGGAAGTTTGGTTGAGTTTTGGGAACTTTTGGTAGGACTGTTGCGTAATTGAGCTGCTGCTGAAATCGCAGTTCTCGCTCAGCGAGCGTTTCCTTGCTCAACGAGCTTTCCAGAACATTGTTTCGCTCAGCGAGCATGCTTCTTGCTCAGCGAGACCTGGAAGTTGGAATTTTGTGTTTTATTTCATAACTTTTTATCCGAGTATCTGTTTTAAGCGTTCTACATATCGATTCGAAGCTAGAAACATAGAAACTAATGATGCTAAAAGATGTAATCTTTAGCCGACATTTACCCGACACTTCAGATAAAACGTAATTATGTTAGTTAAGGAAATGTGGGATTGATTGTGATATGGTGGCCGTTTGGCAAATAAATGCATTTCGTGAAGTGAATATGAATGCATGTTGATAGTGAAAGATTCGTTGACGTTTGGCGTAATTGGTGCGAATGTGTATAGTTTGTGTGTGATTGTATGAGATGAATGCATAATTATATTGTGAATATGTATGCATTTTCAAGAATGTTGTGGGTCATTTTGCATGTGAAGCATAATGTATGCATTCTTGTATTGTGGGATTCTATGTGAATTCGTTGTAACATAGTGTGCCCATGTGGGGTATGAGCGATGATTACAACATGATTGTGTGCTCGTGTCGGGTGTGAGCAATCAGATTGTGTGCCCGTGTGGGGTGTGAGCAATCCATAAACATTGTGTGCCCGTGTGGGGTGTGAGCAATGGGTGATTTAATCACAAATGATTGTGTGCCCGTGTGGGGTGTGAGCAACCGAATTGTGTGTCCGTGTGGGGTGTGAGCAATCCATAAACATTGTGTGCCCATGTGGGGTTTGAGAATTGGGTGAACATCGTATTCCCGACGGGGAGTTACTTTAGGTAACGAGCGATGGTTCCAATAAGTTCCTGAGTGAACTTGAGATAATTGAGTCGGTACCGCATTGCATTTGCATAGAGTTGTGAGTCGGTCTCTATGATTTGCATTTATCATCTATAATTGAGAATTGGTGAATAAACATGAATGTATATGTTTATGTAGAATAATGTGAAATGGTGAAATTGTGCATGATGAATATGCTTGGTATAATATATATACATTGTGATGTATATGTGTGATGAGTAGTGAATTGTGGTGAGAATATGTATATGTGTATTTTTATGTTAAAATATATAATTATATGCATTGTTATTATGATAATATTTCTCACCCTTCTGTTGTTTTATGATGATCCATGAGGCATTGCAGAGTAAGTTTGCTGGAGGTCTTTTTGTGAAGCGTGTTTTCATTCTTTTGGTCGGTCGGCTCTGATATGTAGCATCGGGTAGCTAGAGTTGGCTTGATGCCTTTTTTGATGCATTTCTATATGTATTTTGGTGATGAATGTTTATGTAAACATGGATTGTGTGGTGGATCAAACCTGATGATATATATGTATATATGTTTAATGTTGTTCAATGTTTAGTTTCCGCTGTTATTTTAATGTTGAATATGGGTGTAAGGATTAAATCACTTTGTTGCAAGTTACCCCATTGTTGGACATCGTTAAATGACCAGGTGTTGAATGTTTTAATTTCATGTATAATGTGACATGCCTATTTTATACCATGCTTTAATTGTACTCTGATGGAAATTTTAATATGTGCCTAAATGATTATTTGATTATTTGGGGGTATAGAAAGGGGGTGTTACATTAAGTGGTATCATAGCCAGTGTCGAGTCACTTATGTTTGTCTTGTTGTTGTGATGGTTGAACTGTTGTTTACCATTGTTATTGTTTTTGGGAATAATCAGAATATGGCTGGTAGAAATGACAATGCGATGGCTGCTTCTTTGGAAGCAATGGTTAAGGCGGTGCAAGGTGCGCCGAATGTGAATGTTAATGATGAGTTCAGGAAGAATCAACCACCAGTCTTTAAAGGAAGATTTGATCCCGATGGTGCTCAGGTTTGGTTGAAGGAGATTGAAAGAATCTTCAGAGTCATGGACTGTGCTGAAGAGAGTAAGGTGAGGCTTGGATCTCACATGCTGAAGGAAGAAGCCGGTGATTGGTGGGTCGGTAGAAGCCAAGCTCTTGAGGAAGAAGATGAAGAGATAACTTGGGATGTTTTTCATGTTGAGTTCTTGGGAAGTATTACCCTGAGAGTGTAAAAGGGAAGAAAGAGATGAAGTTCCTTGAACTGAAACAAGGTAGTATGTCTGTGGTGGACTATACTACTAAGTTTGTGGAGTTGGTTCAATTTCATCCTCATTATGCTGCTACTACTGCTGAGTTCTAGAAGTGTATTAAGTATGAGAATGGTTTGCATACCGAGATTAAGCAAGCTGGGGGATATTAAAGAATAAGAAGGTTTTCGGATTTGACGGAATGTTGTAGAATTTTCGAGGAGGATAGCAAGGCTTGTTCTACACATTACAAGAGTTTGAATGAGAGGAAAGGAAAGCAACAAGCTAGAAGTGGACCTTATGTGACACCCGCTGATAAGGGCAAGCATAGGGGAAACTTTGATAGGAGATCTGGTGGAGGGAGTTCTAGTCCCATTAAGTGTTACAAGTGTGGTGATTTGGGTCATAAGTCTTTTGAGTGTGGGAAGAACATAGTGAAATATTCAAACTGTGGAGGTCTTGGACATGCTACTACCGAGTGTAGAAGGAATGTTATGAAGTGCTTCAATTTTGGAGAAGTGGGTCACATTAGTACTAAGTGTACTAAGCCGAAGCAAGATCAAGCAGGCAGAAAGGTGTTTGCATTAGCAGGGAAGGACACTACTAGTGCAGACCGTTTGATTAAAGGTACATGCTTTATTAATAGTACACCTTTAGTTACTATTATTAATACGGGAGCGATTCATTCGTTCATTTCTCTTGAGTGCGCTAAGAGTTTGAATTTGTTTATGTCTTCTTGGGGTGGTGAGATGGTTATTGAGACTCCTGCTTCAGTGTCAGTAACTACTTCTTTGGTGTGTGTAAGTTGTTCTTTGACCATGTATGGTAAAGATTTTGTTATGGATTTGGTTTGTTTTCCGTTTGAGGGGTTGGATGTAATCTTGGGTATGAAATGGTTGCAATGTAATCGAGTTCATATAGATTGCTATCATAAGTTAGTGAGGTTTCCTTCTTTGGATGATGTTAAAGATGAGATTTTCCTATACACGAAAGAGTTGAAGAAACTTTTAGTGGACGAAGTTCAGTTGTTCGGTTTATTTGCATCATTGTAGGTGGAGAGTGAAGTTGAACTCAATGGGTTCCCAGTGGTGTGTGATTTTCCAGAAGTGTTTCCAGAGGATATTAAGGATGTACCGCCGAAAAGAGAAGTTGAGTTTTCTATTGATCTAGTTCCGGGTACTAGACTGATTTCGATGGCACCGTATCGTATGTCAGAATCAAAATTGGTAGAGTTGAAAAAGCAATTGAATGACTTGTTGGACAAGATATTTTTTAGGCCGAGTCTTTCTCCTTCGGGTGCTCCGGTATTGTTGGTAAAAAATAAGGATGAGAGTATGCGGTTATGCATTGATTATCGACAGTTGAACAAGGTGACAATTAAGAACAAGTATCCGCTTCCAAGGATCGATGATTTGATGGACCAATTGGTTGGTGCTCGTGTTTTTAGTAAGATTGATTTGAGATCAGGATATCACTAGATTTGTGTGAAAGAAGAGGATATTCAAAAGACGGCTTTTAGGACACGGTATGGTCATTACGAGTATTCTGTGATGCCATTCGGAGTTTCTAATGCACTGGGTGTGTTTATGTAATACATGAACCGTATTTTTCATGAGCAGTTGGATCGTTTTGTGGTTGTGTTCATCGATGATTTTTTGATTTATTCTAAGTCTCAAGAGGAGCATGAAGAGCATTTAAGGATTGTGTTACAGATTTTGAAAGAGAAACGATTGTATGCTAAGTTGTAGAAATATGAGTTTTGGTTGTTGAAAGTAAGTTTTCTTGGACATGTTATTTCTGATGGTGGTATTAGTGTTGATCCATCCAAGATTGATGCGGTAATGCAATGGGAAGTTCCTAGATCGGTTACGGAGATTCGAAGCTTTTTAGGCTTTGCGGGTTATTATCGGAGGTTTATTGAGGGATTTTCAAAGTTGGCACTTCCATTAACGCAATTGACTTGTAAAGGAAAAGCTTTCATTTGGGATATTCATTGTGAAAAGAGTTTCATTGAACTTAAGAGAAGGTTGACAACGGCTCCGATCTTGATATTGCCAAATCCAACGAAACCATTTGTGGTGTTTTGTGATGCTTCATTGTTTGGGTTAGGTGGTGTTTTGATGCAAGATGGGAAAGTTATGGCTTATGCTTCAAGACAATTGAGAGTACATGAAAAGAATTATCCTATGCATGATTTGGAATTAGCGGCCGTGGTGTTTGTTTTGAAAATTTGGAGGCATTATCTTTATGGTGCAAGATTAGAAGTTTTTAGTGATCACAAGAGTTTGAAGTATTTATTTGATCAAAAGGAATTGAACATGAGACAAAGAAGGTGGTTAAAGCTTTTGAAGGATTATGATTTTGGTTTGAATTACCATCCAGGTAAGGCAAATGTGGGGGCCGATGCCTTAAGTCGGAAGTTGTTACATATGTCTGCATTGATGATAAGAGAATGGGAAATTTTGGAGGATTTTAGAGACTTGAGTTTAGTTTGTGAAATGACGCCGAGAAGTGTGAGACTTGGTATGCTACATGTTACGAATGATTTTCTTGCGATCGTATGTGAATAGCAAAAGTTGGATTTGAAGTTTGTTGATTTGATGATGAATGAGAATGAGGATTTCAAGGTTGATAATTTTGTAGTTTTGAGATTCCGTGGTCGTATTTGTATTCCCGATGATGTGGAGTTGAAAAAGATGATATTGGAAGAGGGACACCGAAGTAACTTAAGTATTCATCCGGGAGCAAATAAAATGTATCAAGATTTGAAGAAGATCTTTTGGTGGTCCGGATTGAAGAGAGATGTAGCTCATTTTGTGTATGCGTGTTTGACTTGTCAGAAGTCCAAGGTAAAACATCAAAAGCCTAGTGGTTTGATGCAACCGTTGGATATTCCAGAGTGGAAATAGGATAGTATATCGATGGATTTTGTTACGGGATTGCCGAATACGCAAAGAGGTCATAATTCTATTTGGGTGATTGTTGATAGACTAACTAAATCTTCTCACTTTGTTCCAATTGATATTAGTTCCTTTGGAGAAGTTAGCCGAGATTTATATTTTTGTCGTTGTTAAGTTGCATGGAGTTCCTAAGAGCATTGTATCGGATAGAGATCCTAGATTTACATCGAGGTTTTGGGAGAGTTTGCAAAAGGCTTTGGGTTCTAAGCTAAGATTGAGTTCGGCTTACCATCCGCAAACGGACGGTCAAACCAAGAGAACAATTCAATCGTTGGAGGATTTGTTTCATGCTTGTGTGCTAGAGCAAGGTGGTGCTTGGGATAGTTATTTAGCGTTAATTGAGTTCACCTACAATAACAGTTTTCATTCAAGTATAGGTATGGCACCATTTGAGGCTTTGTATGATCGGAGATGTCGCACACCTTTGTGTTGGCATGAAACCGGTGAAAGAACGGTAGTTGGACCGGAGATGGTACAACAAACAACGAAGAAGATGAAGTTTATTTGGGAGAATATGAGAGCTTCTCAAAGTAGACAAGAGAGCTATCATGACAAGAGAAGGAAAGATCTTGAGTTTCAGGAAGGATACCATGTGTTTTTGAGAGTTACACAGGTTACGGGTGTGGGTCGTGCTTTGAAGTCGAAGAAGTTGACTTCTCATTTTATTGGGCCGTATCAGATTACTGCACGAGTTGGCGTTGTGGCTTACCGTGTGGCGTTGCCTCCGAATCTTTCGAATTTGCATGATGTGTTCCATATTTCGCAACTTCGGAAGTATGTTCCGAATTCGTCACATGTTATTCCTATGGATGAGGTTGAAGTGAGAGATAACCTTACGATTGAAGCTTTACCGATTAAGATTTTGGACTGTGAAGTCAAGAAGCTAAGAGGAAAGGATATTACGCTTGTGAAAGTTGCGTGGGGAGGCACCGCAGAAGGAAATATGACTTGGGAATTAGAGAGTGGGATGCGAGAGTCGTATCAGGAGTTTTTTGAATCAGGTAATATTTTCGATAACGAAAATTTCTAAAGTGGGGAAGAGTTGTAACGCCCCGATTCGATTATTCAATTTTTGTTGAGTCTTTTATTTAAATTGAGTGATAATTGTTTTAATTATGAAATTGGTGTGTTTATGTGATATGTTGATGTGTTATATTATTTTACCGTTTTGAGAATTTTCGGGTAAAATTAGATTGAAGGGTATTTTATACATTTGCTAATTAATGTTAAGTTAGAAATTATGTAGAATTATGATTTTGAGAGAAAATGATATTTGGTAGAAAAATAGAAATAGAAATAGAAAGTTATAAGAGTGGAAAAAGAAGAAAAAGAGAGATAGAAAGAAAAAGAGAAGAAGAGAAAAGAGAAGGAAAAGAGGAAAACTTGGAAAATCTTCAAGATTGCTCCTAGGAATCGAAACAATCGAGTAAGGGTGTGAAATATTGTTATCTTATCATTGTGTATTATTATGTATGTGTTAGATTGACTGGGTTTTTGTTTTGGAGAAGTTTAGAGAATGTTAGGTTTTAGGGTTTTGATGAAAATCTAAGTAAATGGTAGATTAATCGGTTGAAACTTAATATAATCGAAGTATGATAGTTAATACATGTTAATCATGTTTGTGGAAGTTTGGTTGAGTTTTGGGAGCTTTTGGTAGGACTATTGCGTAACTGAGCTGCTGCTGAAATCACAGTTCTCGCACAACGAGCTTTCCAGAACATTTTTCGCTCAGCGAGACCTGGAAGTTGGAATTTTGTATTTTATTTCATAACTTTTGATCCGAGTATATGTTTTAAGCGTTCTATATATCGATTCAAAGCTAGAAACATATAGAAACTAATGATGCTAAAAGATGTAATTTTTAGCCGATTTTTACCCGACTTTTCCGATAAAACGTAATTATGTTAGTTAAGAAATTGTGGGATTGATTGTGATATAGTGGCCGTTTGGCAAATAAATTCATTTCATGAAGTGAATATGAATGCGTTTTGATAATGAAAGATTTGTTGTCGTTTGGCGTAATTGGTGCGAATGTGTATTGTTGTGTGATTGTATGAGATGGATGCATAATTATATTGTGAACATGTACGCATTTTCAAGAATGTTGTGGGTCATTTTGCATATGAAACATAATGTATGCATTCTTGTATTGTGGGATTCTATGTGAATCCGTTGTAACATCGTGTGCCCATGTGGGGTGTGAGCGATGATTACAACATGATTGTGTGCCCGTGTGGGGTGTGAACAAACGGATTGTGTGCCTGTGTGGGGTGTGAGAAGTCCACAAACATTGTGTGCCCGTGTGGGGTGTGAGCAATGGGTGATTTAATCACAAGTGATTGTGTGCCCATGTGGGATGTGAGCAATCAGATTGTGTGCCCGTGTGGGGTGTGAGCAATTGGATTGTGTGCCCGTGTGGGGTGTGAGCAATCAGATTGTTGTGCCCGTGTGGGGTGTGAGATATCCATAAACATTGTGTGCCCATGTGGGGTGTGAGCAATGGGTGAACATTGTATGCCCAACGGGGAGTTACTTTAGGTAACGAGCGATGGTTCCAATAAGTTCCTGAGTGAACTTGAGATGATTGATTCGGTACCGCATTGCATTTGCATAGAGTTGTGACTCAGTCCCTATGATTTGCATTTATCATCTATAATTGAGAATTGGTGAATAAACATGATTGTATATGTTTATGTAGAATGATGTGAAATGGTGAAATTGTGCATGATGAATATGCTTGGTTTATATATATATATATATATATATATATATATATATATACATTGTGATGTATATGGGTGATGAGTAGTGAATTATGATGATAATATATATATATATATATATATATATATATATATATATATGTGTGTGTGTGTGTGTGTGTGTGTGTGTGTGTGTATTTTTATGTTAAAATATATAATTATATGCATTGTTATTATGATAATATTTCTCAGCCTTCTGCTGTTTTATGATGCTCTATGAGGCATTGCAGAGTAGGTTTGCTGGAGGTCTTTTTGTGAAACGTGTTTTTAATTCTTTTGGTCGGCTGGCTCTGATATGTAGCACCGGGTAGCTAGGGTTGGCTTGATGTCTTTTTGTGATGCATTTGTGTATGTATTTTGGTGATGAATGTTTATGTAAACATGGATTGTGTGGTGGATCAAACCTGATGATATATATATATGTATATATGTTTGATGTTGTTCAATGTTTAGTTTCTGCTGTTATTTTAATGTTGAATATGGGTGTAATGATTAAATCCATTTGTTGCAAGTTACCCCATTGTTGCATATCGTTAAATGAGTCGGTGTTGAATTTTTTAATTTCATGTATAATGTGACATGCCTCTTTTATACCATGCTTTAATTGTAATCTGATGGAAATTTTAATATGTGCCTAAATGATTATTTGATTATTTGGGGGTATAGAAAGGGGGTGTTACAAGTACTGTCTGGAAACAGCTCCCTATTGCATGTAACCTGCAACAATAGAATACACCCATATGCCCCAGGAAATTACATGGCACGAGGTAATCATCCCATGTCACCTGTCATTTAAAGTGATTTTAGATATTTTACTTTCACACATCATTCATAAAACCACCAAGCTTAAATGCAATGTTCTTTTATCAAAAATTCAGGACATTTTCGCAAACACAACAAATAAAATAAATACAAGGACAAAACTTTTTGACTGAATATTCTTTTATTGATGAGCCTCTGAATAGGCAAAAATTTACATCAGGAGGCAATCACCTGGAAAGAGGTAATCACCATAAAATTATGAAAAAGAAACTATCCTAATGGCAATGTGTGCGGCATTTCAATGAGTTTTCTTTCTGCTATGACCAGTATGTCTTCAAGATTTTCAGTTCCTGCTTTTGCTTTCTGAAGAAGAAGATCAGACCGATTCCCAACCTTTTGAGATTTCCAGGTTAACCAAGACGATGACATGGTACAGATTACCCAGATCGCAGTCATTCTCTCATTCCCTTATTTTGAGTGGATCGCCCTTCCGGGTTCTCAATCCACCGGGATACCCTTTTTTTCCTGAGTTGTCCAATGTGGCTTTTCAACTCACCGGGTGTACAATTTTTTCCCAACTTTTTCCCTAGCTTTTTATTTTGTTTTTAGCTCGCCGGGATGACCCTTTTTTGCCTGGACTTTCATTCTGTTTTTTTCCAGCGGGTCTTTTTATGCGAATTATTTTTTAACTGCGTCTGAGTTAACATGGGACTGTAAGTCTTCGCCATCGATAGTAGTGAGCATCAGTGCTCCACCAGAGAAAACTTTCCTTACTATGAATGGGCCTTCATAATTCGGGGTCCACTTGCCCCTGTGATATGAACCTGGAGGAATGATTCTTTTGAGTACAAGCTCACCAACTTGATACTCCCGAGTGCGTACTAGCTGATCGAACGCCCACTTCATTCTCCTATGATAAAGCTGACCATGGCATACAACCGTTAATATCTTTTCCTCAATTAAACATAACTGGTTATATCGGGCACACACCCATTCAGCTTCTTCAAGCTTGACATCCATCATCACACGCAAAGAAGGAATTTCCACTTCAACAGGTAAGGCTGCCTCCATACCATATACCAGGGAAAACGAAGTTTCCCCAGTAGACATCCTGACTGACATACAGTACCCATGCAAAGCAAACGGTAGCATCTCATTCCAATCTTTATAGGTAACAACCATTTTCTGCACAATCTTCTTAATTTTCTTATTTGTTGCCTCGACCGCGCCATTCATCTTTGGCCGGTAAGGAGAAGAATTGTGGTGTTGGATTTTGAAGTCCCGACACAGTTCAACCATCATTTTGTTGTTTAGAATGGAACCATTATCAGTAATGATTTGCTCGGGAACTCCATATCTACAGATGATATCTTTCTTCAGAAATCTGGCCACCATCTGTCTGGTGACGTTGGCATAAGATGCCGCTTCGACCCATTTAGTGAAGTAATCGATTGCGACCAATATGAAATGATGGTAATTCGAAGCAGTAGGCTCTATTTTTCCGATCATGTCAATGCCCCACATGGAAAAGGTCCAAGGAGATGACATGACGTTGAGCGGGCTTGGAGGAACATGCACTTTGTCTGCATATATCTGGCATTTGTGACATTTGCGGGCATATGAACAACAATCTGCATCCATTGTTAACCGGTAATACCCCGATCTGAATAACTTCTTAGCCATTGCATGTCACCTTGTATGGATACCAAAACATCCCTCATGGACTTCCTACATTAACATGTTCGCTTCCTGCTTGTCCACACATCTGAGCAGGACCATGTCAAAGTTTCTCTTATACAGAACACCATCGGTGTTTAAGAAGAAACTAGCAGCAAGTCGCCTTAAGGTCTTCTTGTCATTGGAAGATGCCCCAACTGGATATTCTTTGCTTACCAGGAAGTGTTTAATATCATAATACCAAGGCTTATGATCAGATATTGCGTCAACGGAGAACACGTAAGCAGGTACATCAAGCCTGGAGATGCCAATTCTGGGGACATAATTCCAACACATCACTTTGATAGACGAAGAAAGCGTAGCCAATGCATCAACAAATTGATTTTCATCGCGTGGTATATATTGAAGCTTCAATATTGTGAAGAACATCAACAGTCTTCTGGCATAATCCCTATAAGGAATTAAATGATCTTGATGTGTATACAACTTTCCGGTAATTTGATTAATCACAAGGGTGGAGTCTCTGAATATATCGAGGGTCTTAATCCTAAGATTAATAGCCTCCTCTATTCCCATAATACACGCCTCATATTCCGCTTCATTGTTGGTGCAACCAAAAGTAATTCTGGCAGCGAAGGGAAAATGAACACCTTCAGGAGTAATTAGAACAACACCAACTCTACGTCCGTTGATATTGACAGCCCCATCAAACATCAACTTCCATTTGGATTCAGGGTCTGGCCCCATCAAACATCAACTTCCAAAAGTCAACATGCACTGTCTCAGTCGGCGAGCAGCCCATGCCAAAGCGCAACAAGTTTTCTCGAGCAGTGAATAGCGGGATTCACAGTCGGTAAACTTTTTGCTAAGGTAGTATATTGCATGATGTTTTTGACCAGACGCGTCATATTGGCCTAGAACATACCCCATTGATCCTTCTAGCACAGTCAAATACATGATAAGTGGCCTCCCCGGAACCGGAGGCATTAGGATTGGAGGTTCCCTCAAGTATACTTTGATCTTTTCAAAAGCTCTTTGACAATCTTCATTCCACCTAACCGCTTGCTCTTTTCTTAGCAATTTGAATATTGGTTCACATGTGGCTGTGAGGTGAGATATGAACCGAGCAATGTAGTTCAATCTACCCAGGAAGCCACACACTTCTTTTTCTGTTCGCGGTGCAGGCATATCTTGTATTACTTTGACCTTTGCAGGATCTTCCTCAATCCCTCTTTGACTCACAATGAAACCCAACAATTTTCCATAACTCACCCCAAAGGTGCACTTGTTTGGATTTAACTGTTGCACCCCAAAATTTGCCCTCACCTAGACAAGAAATTGTGTACTAAAGTGTCCCAGGAGGATCACAAGGTTCACAAGTTTCACAAGGTTCACAAGGTATCTTAAGAGGTTCACAAGGTTCACAATTAGTCAGAAAGTTTGACAATTCCTTCAGACAAAGCATCCTCCTAAGCAATGCATCCTAAACTAGGGTATTGAGTTTCATCAGGATAAATGGATTTCCAAAGCTTCAAGTGAGCTTCATAACATCCCACACGTCTTCAAGAATCCCTATGTCAAGTTTCAAGGCTTTCCCAAAAGGTTTGCTCAGTCAAATGATCAGATAGGCTAAAATCAGTCAAAGCAGTCAAAAAGTCAAACTGAGGTAAACTCTAGTCAAACCAAAGTCAAACTTCATGATTTTTTGCCAACATCAAGTATGTGAAGTAAAATTCATCATTTGATCAAGGGTTGATCATGATTCATCAAAGAAATTTCAGATCATCAAGAATCAGGAGTTTCTAAATTAGGGTTTTCATAGGAAAAGTCAACTGAACTTTGACCAGCCATAACTTTCACATGCTTCATCCAAATATTTCCATCCAAAGCTGATTTTGAAGGAAATTGAATTCTATACAACTTTGTGTCTCACAAGCCAAGCCTAAAAATGCTTCATTTGGAAGGTATGAGTTAAGACATTATAGGTCATTTTAAAAGTCAACAAAAAGTCAACATCTTCCAAAGGGCATAATTTGAAAATGGTAAAGGATATGGACATGAGACCAAAGAGGTTGGTTAGAGGACTCTTTAAGATTTCTAAAATGTCCAAGAACACCCTCATAGCCTTAAAATTGAGGGAGATATGTCTTTTCAAAGTTGGGAAATTTTGGGAGGTTTATGAAGCAAATAGGGCCTTAAAACCAAATTTCTTCAAATGGGCTTGCATTTTTATGACCCAATCTCTACCATGACATCATGCACGAATCAAATATCATTTATTCAGATTTTTATTAATTTTATTTTTATTTATTTTGATTTTATACATTAAAAATCATTTTAAATCAAAATAAAATATGAAAAGCTCAATATTTGATATGATTCTCATTCTAGAAACTCATGAACATAATTTAAAGTGTCATCTTTTGATTTTTTACACATACCAAGAAAGTAATCAATATTGATATTTTTCATACAATAAGTCTCATTTTACCTATACTACCCTTAATTATTTATTACATTCATTTTACTTTTTCTCTCTCTGTAAAAATTACTTAGGGGTAATTTTGACAAAATTATATTTAATACTACCTTGAAATTTACAAGTGACAATTAAAAAGGAACACAAAATTATTCAAAAAGTGACACTTATAAAGGAACGGATGGAGTAGTTATTAATTTATATGTAACCTTTTATTGTTCTAAATGAACTTCATAATGAACAATGTGACTGCACTCTTTGCTTAAATTGAATTTATGAAACCTACGCCCTTCTTGAATTTATTCCCACAAAATGTCCATTTTCATTGAGCACATATGTTCATAAATTCAAGCACACAAAATACATCACATGTTTATTCAAATGCCATAAAGTATAGATGATAAGCCTAAGTGAAGACACCACACGAAACTTGGTTCCTAGTTAAGATAAAAAACTTAACCCAATGCAAAAGCAAAGATGTCAAATTCGCATAATGTGTTTGTTTAACAAAATTCAAAAGGATTTTCTATTCATGATTAACTTACTATTTATAAAAATTTGTACAATGTAGTTTTTTTATTTTACAATACTAACTAATGAAATGCTACAAATCTAGTCCACTATTCTATCAATAATGGTTTGGGGCTGAAAAGTCACACACTAAAAGGTGTTGGATGGAATGGATATTCATTATTTTGATGAATAATAGCAAATTATTGTCCCTTTGATCAATTTATCTCTCTCTCTCTCTCTCTCTCTCTCTCTCCATCACACTTGTATTTCACATATGTAATGCAAATTCGTCTATTGGTAGAGGTTGATACTTGACATTCAATAAAATCCACTTCATGATTTTTTCTTCTTAGTTGTATTGTTTTAGAGTCATCGTTAAAAAATGCAATAATACCTTATTGTTATTATTTGGGGGTGGATTGGATAGATTAACTAATAAGCGTTAACTAAGTGATAGCAGACCCAAGCGGGTTATAATAAAGCCCACGTATTTAAGTGATTATGTAGTCAATTAAATTGTATTTTATTTTATTCATATTGAGTTTAGTTTTATTTTTCTTTTCGGTCAGGCCCAATAGATGATCCAACTTTATGTTATTTGTATTTAAACCTTTTTGGAAATGAGAATGGGTAGGGAAATTATTCAGAATTGACTTTCCTCCTTAGTTTTATGTCTATGCAATGGTTAAACCCTAAATTTAGTAGTAATTGCTTATCACCTTGCATCATTGGTGCTTTCATCTTGAACTCACGGCTCCTCCTAAACATCCTCATCCAAACCCCCAAGAAATCGTTGAACAAGTTGTTCAAACCTCACACATTCATCTCAATAATGCCATCAACCAGATACGTTCAGATCTGGATACACGTTTTGAATTAGTACGCTCAGATCTGGATAAAATGCAACAAAATCTTGGTTCTATAAAGACAAGAATGGAGAATGAGAAACATATTTCAAACACACGCTATGATTCTATCATGACAACCCTCAACAAACTGGTCATTCAACAAAACTCATAACCTGATGTTGTTGTTTCTACTACATAAAGCTCTTCAGGTATAACTCAGGTTCCCTTTTCTATTCCTATGGCAACATCACCCATTTCCAACATTATTTCACCAACCCACACACCATTACGTAATTCTGTTGTTCTTTCCCAAACAACAGTCTGCCCTAGCACTACATCCCTATCTCACCTACCACCACCACATATCTCACAACCGTATACAACTTCCATTTCTAACAATCCACCACCTTACACTTCCTCGGTTTCCCACATTCCAACACCATACACATCTTATCCTTTTTTACCTCCTAATTTCGCCCAAAGAACATCTTACGAACACCCCTTGTCACAACAGATTCAATACCCCCATATCTCTAACACCCAATTTCCTCATGGCGCTCCCTTTCCCCCTATTCGTACCCTAATGTTAGAACTCGTAATGTTTGATGGTTCCAACTCATTAGAGTGATTATTTCAAGCTAACTAATTCTTTAATTTTTACCAATTACCTCTAGAAAATAGATTGTCTATGATGTCCTTTTATATGAAAGGAGAAGCATTATGATGGTTTAAATGGATGCATACAAATTAGTTATTGTCGGATTGGTTCGTTTTTACTCGAGATTTGGAATTAAGGTTTGGCCCATCTGTAACGCCCGTTTATTTAATTAATTATTTAATTAAATATAATTATGGTATGTTGTGTTAAGTCGCGTTGATTTAAGTCGATTTCCACAATATTGGAATATTATGTTGATAATTATAAGTTGGTTTAAGTTGAAATTAATTAATTAAGTTGATATAAGTTGTGGAATACGATATGGAATATCCTCCGAGTAGTGTTGGATATGTTGTTAGAGTTGTTTGGACCGTTTGGTTGATAATCGGAAGTTAATCGATTAAGTCGGGAATAAGAATTTATTTGTGAATTATTATTCGGTCAATTTGGCATTGTGGTAAATTAAGTCGTTAAGTCGAAAAAATAAGTTAGAAGCCGTAGAAATATTATCGGAGTTAATATTATAGTTGTTGTAGTGAATTAATTAGTGGGCTTGAAACCGTGCTCGAAATAACAAATTAAGGGGTGTTACAGTTAGGCCCATTAGTTAATTGGATTATTATTATTATTTTAATTAAAAGAAGAATTAGTAAAGGAAGAAAAATATCAGTAGATGTGGAACGTGGAAGTTGAGAAAAAGTTAGAACGAGTAAAAATTGGAGAACGAGGAAAAGTGGAGAACGGTTACGAGAAGGCGTCGTTGGAAGCAAAATTGGAAAGTCGATAGGAGATTCGAAGCGGCCACCGATTAAGGTAAGGGTGGGGATCGAACTCTATACTCGGGATTATGATGATTAATATGTGTGATTAGGGTTATATGATTTTTGTATTGTCTGTTGTTGAATTTATGTGGATTTGTGTTGCTCCGATTTATAATGACAAAAATATGTTCTTCTGTGATACAATTGTACAATTGATTTGTGAATTTCGTTGTGGACTAATCGGTTGCTGGAAAATTTAATTTGGGGACAGAACCCCTAAATAGAGGGTGGCTCAGGCCACCCATTACCAAAGGAAGGGTGGCGCAGGCCACCCATTTGTGAAGCAACAGGTGGCACAGGCCACAACTAGGTGGCGTAGGCCACTTCCCTTGTGGATGGCGCAGGTCATGATTTTATATCATGGGGGTGGCGTAGGCCACACCCCTAGTAGTGGGGGCCACCCCAAATTGTTTGATTTTAAGTGTGATTTTAGGTGTGGTTTTAAGTGTTGTTTTAGGTGCAGGAAGTTCTGGTCCATATAAATTAATTTTAATTCATTTAATTATTCTACGTTTTTTATATGCAAGTAATGGATATAGTAGTAGCATATAAATAAGTAATCTACCGCAGTGGTGTTTTGGATGAACAGTTGGAAAGAAATGATAACGTAGTAGATAAACCAGTAACACGTTTTAGTAGAAGTAGAAGCAAGTTTTAGCAGATAATTTTGGTTGCAGCAGAAAATGAGTTTAGAAGGTTTGGAACATTTTATCAGAGTATAAATTAATAGCAGAAAAAGGTGAATATTGGTAAGTTGGAATTGAGCAGAATATGTGGAATTTATCAGTAGTTATAACAGAAAGTTAAGTAGTGCTGATTTAGCCGATTTAAGCGGAAAAAATTAGTTGTCTGGAATTTAACGGAAATTGTCGAGGTAGTTCGTAATAATTAGTAGGTGATTTTAGTCGGTCTATTTTGTTGATTATGAGTTGAATGTGTGGGTTTTCTTGTACAGTTGTTTATGTTGTTTTGTCCTGGTTTATAGGCATTTTTAAGTTGAAGGTCGAAGGACCAATGTTGACTAGTAAAGTTGTATGTCGTATGACCAACATTGAAAGTTGTAGGCCTATGGCCAAAGTTGAATTATGTTGAATCTAAGTTGCTATGTTGTTGGTTGTATGTTTTTTTGATTTGTTCGTTGCTTATGTGTTGCTCTGTTGGTCTCGTGGCATACATTGCATTTCTAAGTTAGAGCGGATGCTCACCACGTTGGCCTGGATTGGCAAAATTATTAAGTTGAAGGCTTATACCTTGCAGATACCTCGATAACCTGGTATATTTTAAGTTGGGAGTTATACTCCAATGGTACCACATGCATATGCATGGTCGATTCGCATTCCGTGTCGCATTAATTGTGTTGTTTATGTTGTTTATGTTGTCAAGTTAATAAAGTTGTTCATGTTGCTTAAATTGATAAAGTTGTTTAAGTTTCTCAAGTTGAATAAGTTGTTTATGTAGATTTAAGTTGATTACGTGGTTATGTTGATTACGTTGAGTAAATGGTCCATGTTGGATAAGTCGATTATGTTACTAAGTTAATTATAAGATTATGTTGAATAAGTTGATTATATGATTATGTTGCCTGAGTTGTTTATATGTTTATGTTAGTAAAGTCAATTATAATGATATTGAAGAAGTCGAATATGTTTGTCGAAGTTGATGAAGGTGTCAATCATGATTTTATAGTTGGAATTGGTTATGTTGATGTGTGAATTAATATGATAAAATATGTTGATTTTTTGGGGTTATTGGTAAGATGTTTTTGTTGGATAGTATGAAAATTGTATGATTATATCTAGCGTATTGATTATCATACTCTTGTTTATATGGTTCGATATCTCACCCCTTCTGTTTGAATGTTACCCTTGGTTGGTAACGTGCATGTTAGCTTGAAGGAAGATTGTTATCTTCAATAGTTTGAGTCGGTAGTCGCTCTGATATGTAACACTCGAGGGGTTGATGCTTGTTGTGTCATTGTAGTTTCCTTGTTGTATTTAAAAGTTGAAGTTGAACAGAAAAGTATGTTGTTACAAGTTGTTTTATAAGTTGATAAATAAATTGTTATGTCATGACAATGAAGTTGAGAATTATGAGCATGTTGTTTAATAAAAACGATGTTTTGGTTTACAAAAAAATAAATGAGGATGTTGTTGTCTCCCGATCTATGTGTGTTATGTATCCATGTTGATATGCGATTAAATGTTGATGTTTTTAAAGTTGAAAATGTGGCATCCTATATGTTTTATTGAATTTTTGAAACTCTGATTTATGAATTACCGCCGGGTAGATTTGGGGTGTTACACCATCAACTTTTGCAAATCTTCAAGCAGAATTGTTTAAACTTAAAGAAGCAAGTTCAGTTGTGGAATACCAAGCAACCTTTGAAAAATTTGGAAATCAAGTGGTGGGATTACTACCGGATGCAATTCTGAACTACTTTATTTCTGGTCTGATTCCTGAAATTCATAATGAACTCGCCATTCACGAACCGAATTCTAATCCGCAAGACATTGGACTTGCAAAATTAATTGAATCCAAAATATGGGAATCCAAACCCAAGTTCTAAAAACTATTTTCTAGCACTTACCCCAAGTCCAACCCTACATCTCAAACCATAGCCCTTGTCACAACACAACCAAAATCGTTTCAAAATCCTACGCCCCCTAATTACCCATATGTCGGTTATCCAATGCCCAACTCCAGGAGCGTCGCGCTCAAGGTTTATGCTTTAATTGTGATGAGAAATTCAAGTTTCTCTTATTATTGGTTGATGATGAATAAACTAACATGCATGACAACAACGAACAAATTGAGACACCAATTCTAACTATTGAATCAGAAGAGACCTATTTCCAATTCTCACCCCAAGCTGAGTATGGTCAACTCTCCCCAAAATCTCTTAAATTTAATGACATTAATCTTGTACAACCATCAGAATGCTAATTGATACAGGAAGCACACACAATATTTTACAACCCCGCATTGCCCACCACCTTAGACTCCCTACCACACATATTCCTAACTTCTCAATTATGGTTGGTAATGGCTCTAAATTACAATGTTCTGGCCTTTTCCCTCAGGTCCCCTTTATACTTCAACAAAATTAGTTTACCATTCCCTTTGACTTACTTCCTATTGAAGGAGCTGATGTTGTGCCTGGAATGGAGTGGTTACGTACTCTTGGTCCTCTTCAGGCTGATTTTTCCATCCCCAAACTTTCCTTCACCTACCACAACAATGATATTACTATTATAGGTGATCCAAACATCATGCCTTCACCCTCTTCTTACAGTCAAATTTTCCACCTTATCCATACCGAATCAATTTCCTCTATTCACTTATTACTTTCCCAACCCATAACATCTTAAGACTCCAGTCCAACACCACATGCCCCACCTTTTATTGAATTATTACATCCCAACACACCATGTGAAATCTCTACAATTATCAAGTCCTTTTCGAAAATATTCCAAAAACCACAATGCCTACCCCTACCTCGCCCACATGATCATCACATTCCCCTCTTTCCCAATACTGCACCTATTAATATCAAACCATATTGATACCCTCACTCCTAAAAAGATGCAATGACAACCATAATTCAGGACATGCTTCATGAGGGCATTATTAAACCCAACAACAATCCATACTCCTCCTCAATCCTCCTAGTTCGAAAAAAAGATGGTAGTTGGCATTTTTGTGTCGACTACCACGCACTTATTGTTGTAACTGTGCGAGACCACTTTCTTATACCAACTATATATGAAATCTTTGATGAATTGCGATCGACAAGTATTTTTTCTAAGATCGATCTTTGATCTGGTTATCACCAAATCAGGGTCACATCGGAGGATACTCATAAAATTTCTTTCATAACTTTTGATGGACACTATGAGTTTTTAGTGATGCCATTTGGCCTAACTAACGCTCCTAGTTCTTTTCAATCAGGGATGAATGACTTACTTCGCCTTTCTCTCCCTTTTCTTTCCTTTTTCCTTTTCAAAATAATCCAAACCATTTCCAAACTAACCAACCAAAAAGGGAAAAATTCACCTTTCTCTCCCTTTTCTTTCCTTTTTCCTTCCACTTTCTTTCCACATTTCCTTTCATTCTTTCCCTCTTATTTTTCCACTTCAATTCCACTCCATTTCCCTTGGATGTTTCTACCATGTTCTACCATCTTCTAGAGTGTTCCAAGGAATATTCCAAGGAATATTCCCTTTTCCAACCCTAACCCTAACTAACTACCAAACCATAATTTTGGATCCCAAGCTTAATTTTTGGGCCCCAAACCTAGCTCCAAGCCTAGCCTCTATATATTCATTAATCACTTCAATGCAAAGGGTTCCCACAATTTTCCAAACTTTTCATTCTCTCACAATCACTTTTTCTCTCTCACTTTTCCTCCATTTCCATTTTCACCCAAAGCTTTTTTTGAATCTTCAAGTTTCACATTGAAACTTGAAGATCTTGAGGCTTAGCCCCAACCTCCATTGATTTTGTGGATTGTGGAAGAAGAAGCTACTGAATTTTGGTGATGGTTTCGACTTATAAGAAGCACACGAAGGTTCAAGCATCAAGAACGCATTTATTTTGCGTTTCGCGGTTTTCTTGGTTTTCTCTTCGATCAAGCTCCGATTCTTGCAACATTCACCGAAGCACTTCTCCGCTTCGTAGGTTGGTGATCTAAATCACTTTTCCTTTAAGTTATTCTTTTAACTCGCCATTTCGGCATTCTTTAAGTGCTTTTCGTATTGCTTATGTTTGAATACGTGTTCGTTAAGTTTTGCTTGTGATTTGTGGTTTTGATGGATTAGAAGTTAGGATTGTAGCTTGTTATAGATTCTAGCATGTGTTAATAAGCCCTAATCGAGTAGAAATTCGTGTTAGTATGATTAGGTGGGGGTTAGGGTTGTTTAGAAGGAAGATTGTGGCCAAAAGCACTTTTTTCAAAAGCTTTTTTCACTTTCTGTTCAGCGTTAACCGGTTAACGCATTTGGTTAACCGGTTAACGCATGCGTTTTTGGCCATTTTTAGTGTTGTCCAGGGTCCGTTAACGGGTTAACCAATTTGGTTAACCGGTTAACGCTGTTCATTTTTGGATTTTTAGCTTATTTTCTTGTTCAATCTTGCTTCCTAGTGCTTCTATGGTTCATGCATGTTTAGGTATTGATTTTAGGGAATTTTTGGGTTCGTTTCCAGTAGCTCATTCCCCCATTTCGAGTCGTTTCGACGTGTTTCCGTCCATGTTACGTGTTATGCGTTTTTGTGTTTCTTTGTGCATAGCTTGGTTTCTTGCATTTTGTTGCCATGTTTATGCATCATTTGGCATGTGAATAATCATGTTGCATTCTGTTTTACATGTTTCACATTGCATTAAGTCATTTTGCATTTCATTGTATCAAGATATATTGCATTTTGCATAATCATGTATGTATGTGCATTTGGTTACATTTGGTTGCATGCTTGATCACATCATTCCCATCGATTCAATTCTGAATTTTGCATTAAGTTTGGCATTATTGTTGATCTATCATGTTGCATGTTCATAATCAATAATCATCATGTTCATATGCCATCTTCATGTGCCATACTTTGCATACTTGTTGCACAATCCATCATGTGATGCATTCTTGCATAATCCTTCAAAAATGTTCATGTTATTTCAATTATGCATGATGATCCATGTTCAAATGCATGTTCATGATGAAGTTGGTGCATTTTTCATTGAGTTTGTGCATTAAAAAATGAAAATAATCAAATCTGGATTTTGCATTTCATAGCTGTTTTTGCATATAGGTGTTGTAAAATACATGTTGTTTGTCATGTTGTTCATGCTGTATGTAACTTTCTACCCCTACCTTTTCATGTTGCATGCTGGCTGTAAAAAGTTGATTTGTGTTATGCATTATTTTCATAGTTGTTTGTACTTTAGGGGCTGTAGTAGGTGCTGGATTTTTGTTTTAGCATACTTTTAGTTCTCTAGAATTAAGCTAGAATTTAGATTGAGTCCTAGAGTCATTAGGATTTAATTTGTGTATGTTTGCTTTATTATTGTTAATAAAATGCAACATTAATCTTTGTTTTGTAGGGAGGGAAAGGTATGTTTCCTTACACCTTATCCTTTTATTTATTATGCATTTCTTTTATGCATTTAATTCATTTTTTCCTTCCATATTTGTGATTGGTAGGATTCCCCATTGTTAGGACCAACTTATCTTCCTTAGGAAGTAAGTTGCATCCTTTTTCTTTTTTTCTTTTCCTTTTCTCCCTTTAGGATTAGAAAACCTCACTAACCATTAGGATCTCCCTTTTGTGTATAATAAATAACTTAGGGTTGGTCTTAGTCCCCCTTAGTTTTTTGTCCTTTTTCCACTTGAGTCCTTCTTTCTCACCTCACCAAAAAAAAAAAGAAAATACTTAATAAAAACCGAATGTTCTTGTACGCCATGAGACTTTGTTGTGGAGTGCTTATATGCGTCCTGTTTAGGGGCGAGGTGTAAGTATTTACCACGATGGATAGGTCTTAGTATGAGAATGTTCACAAAAAAACTCCAAAACACTTCTCATAAAAGATAATCAGCAAAGACATCCTGTCTTCTCTTCTCATCTCATACTCTTTGCGGACGAATGCGACTTGCCTCGACAGTTCAAACAGCGATAAGGTTAGCACCCTCGAGTCAGAGCCGGTAACACCTGAGCTAGAGCTATGGCAACGTCATCCTAAAAAACACAAATAAATTTCTCGCCTTAGTAAGGCGAACTACGTCGACTCTGATCCTCATATTCCCGATGAGGTACGTAGGCAGCATGGTAGGGCCCGTTCGAGCACATTCTTTATTTTCCCTACATTTCCCCCTTCCGTTCCTTTTCTTTTTCAGCTCCCTTTCTCATTCCCATTCCAGTTCCATGCCAGTAGCAGTTCTTTTATTCAGCAGCATTCTTATTTTCTCACCCTTTGAAACAAACAAGCAAGCATGGATCCCGTCAGCATTACCTTTCCCATTCTTCCGGGATAAAAATGCCTGGCTGGCGACTCTACCTTTTCCGCGCCACTCTCACGTTTGTACTAGGATGAAAATCCCGGGAGCGACAGCTGGCGACTCTGCTGGGGATCGAACCCAGAATCTCTGGTTTCCCTTGTAGAGTCAATCCTAGCGCCTGTTTGGTTTTGTTTCTTTGGGGTGTTTATCTGTTTGCTGATGTGTGCTTTAGTTTAGCTTTACTGTTTTCATTTACGGTTTTTACTATACAGCTTTACTTTAGCGCATTTATTTACCGCTTTCAGTATTTATTTTCCATGCATCATATTATACTGGACTGTCTGGCTGTGCTGGTTTTCATTTTTTCTGTGGGATGGGAGTTACTGTGAGATAAGCCAAATACTCGGCTTGAGTGCACTATAGGATTAGCGTAGACAGACATTGTACTCCCATGGTATCTCACCATGATGAGTGGCGATGTGTTCCACACCCAGATTGCGACCGTCTTGGAACTATTATGTGTGGGGATTACCCCACTTCAGGGTACGACTTTGATAGTTATGTGCATCTGGTGACCGATCTTCGAGGACCTTAATAGGAACACCCCTCTCCAGTGATGACAGTGGCAGACCACATTTGTTGGCAAACCCACTCGCATCTGAGGGCCCACTGGGAACTCGCATAGGATGGCCTGGTTCTCTCATAGGAACCCAATCAAGGCAAACTGTTCGTATAACGATAGTATTGTACCCTTCGAGATGAATGTACTATTGTTTCTCGATTCAGTGCTTGAAGATGGGGACTTATGAGAGATGCTTGTTTTCCCCGTACTCAGCTGAGACCTCCCTGGTTAGTACATAATGCCAAACCGATTCCCTGATTTGGTCATGAGCCATTTCTCGGAAATGGTGAACGTATTATTGCTATCCGACTTTGAGAGTCCGTGATGTTGACTCGGAGTAGCATACCCGTGAGATGGGAGGGGTTTACAAGTTTGTAGGAACCCTGAAACTTCCAACATACCCACGTTGCCAGCATTGTTTAGTATTATGATCAGGTTCTACATGGTCCTTTGGTTTTGAAATCTGGGATTTCGGTGGTACTGTTATTATGACTTTTCACCAGCACATGACTGTCTTCTCAACACCAACGTCAGACCAGTGATCGCCAGACCTTTGATCACATGCCAATGCATTGCATAACATCCTCTGGATGCTTGCATCACTAACACATGCTTACTCATTTGCAGGGTCGCATGTCGCATCCTCATGAACATATCATACGCATTTACTGCATGATTTGCATATTTTGCATTTTTACGGGTTATTCGGACTTCCTAACTTATTCAACTTCAGGCAATATAGCTGGTCAACACGTCATCGGTATCCAACAAAAAGAAACCGAGTGAGAATGGCTGAACGAATGCAGACTGATCTCAATGAGCTCCGACAGAGGATGGATCAGTTCATGGACATGATGACCGACATTGGTCATAATCAAGAGCGTCTCAGGTTGATGGTTGAGCAACCCCATGGGAATGCTAATGCTGGAACACCGACTGAGAATGTGGATCCTAATGCTGCCCGTAACGGAGGGCCAAATCTAAATGGGACTGCGGCCCGTAATGAAGATACTCAGGAAGACCAGTTCACTATATTGGATGCTGATATGGGTAATATGAATGAGGTCAACAATCGAAGGTATGAAGAGTTGGCGGAGAAGATTAAGGCCGTGGAATGTCAGAATTCCCTGGGCATCGATGTAACTAGTCTTGGGTTAGTGCCAGGAGTCAGAATCCCTCCTAAGTTCAAGGTGCTATCATTTGCCAAGTATAACGACAACACGTGCCCTACAACTCACATTCATGCATACTTTGGAAGAATCTCGGCTCACACTGATGACGGGAAACTTTGGATGCATTTCTTCCAAGATAGTCTATTTGTAGCTTCATTGAGCTGGTACATGAAGCTAAGCAGGGTCTCTATCCGATGCTGGAAAGATTTAGCTGAAGCTTTTCTCAAGCAGTATCAATACAATATTGATATGGCTCCAAACCGCACTCAGTTGCAGAATTTGTCTCAAGGACCCAAGAAAAGTTTTAAGTAGTATGCTCAGAGGTGGCGTGAGCTGGCCGCACAGGTTCAACCTCCATTGCTCGATCGGGAAATGGCCGACATGTTTATGGGCACCTTGCAAGGTGTTTACTTGGACCATCTAGACGCCTGCCCGTCCATTGGTTTTTCTGATATTGTCATCACTGGAGAAAGGATAGAAAATTTCCTGAAATTAGGAAAGATCCAGGATGCAAGCAGTGTTGGTTCTTCTGGTGTGAAGAAACATTTTGGCAATGGCCAAAGACGAAGAGAAGGCGAAACCAATGTTGTTTATAGGGATCGAGATAGAGGTCGTTCACAAGGTTACTACCAAATAGCTGCAGTGACTATTACGCCACAGGTTCAACCACAACCTCAAGGTCATCAATATCAAGCACATAGACCAAATCAGGAAAGAACAAGAGCGAGAAACCGCAGACTTGATCCCATCCCATGCCCATATGCTGTATTGCTTCCAGAGCTACTAAAGTTGAACATGGTCGAGCTTCGAACCATGAGAGCTCCTTCTCCTAATAACCTACCTCCAAACTTTGATGCAAATGCCAGATGTGAATTCCATTCGGGTGCCCAGGGGCACAGTATTGAGAAATGTTGGGCTTTTCAGAACAAGGTATAAGACCTAATTGACTCCAAGGCGATCAATTTTGGGCCTCACCCAAATGTACTCCAGAATCCAATGCCTAATCACAACGGAGCCGGTGTCACGGTTGTTTTACCAGATGGTCCACGTTAAGCTGGAATCTTCAAGAAGCAAATAAATCCATCAGTATTCAGATACTCTCAGCGATGGCAGCTGTTTGGTTGTTTTTCTTCAATGCATTGTCTTCCCTATTGAGGGGAACTACGTCGCTCTGATTCTTCATTGGTCATTGGTCAATGGAGATACGTAGGCAGAAGATCATCAGGTCTTTCCGAGCAACCTTATGGGGCAACTTTACTCCCCAGCTTCACTTTTTCCTTCAGATGTCTCGTGTCAGAGTCAGAATAACTAGAAGAAGAGGTACGATCGCCATGGTTGAGTATACGGCTGCAAATTGAAGATTACAAGTCTGTGAAAGAGCTATTGATCACTGAAAGTATCCAAGACTGATAGGTCCAGACGGAGTCAAGCCTCCTCAACAACGGCAATATTCAACTTCTTTACTGCATTTCCATTTGTAGTTTCTTTTATTTGCTAAACATTTGTATACATGTATGAAGTTTGTTTGCTTTTGAATGTTATCAATAATAAAACTAACATGTTTTTCTTGAAGTTATTCATTTGTCAATTTAATTTTGCATGTGTACATTGCAATACCAATTGTTGTGCTTAAACTCTATGAGGGAGGATGACGACGAAAACGCAAAAATCTCTAATTGTGTGCTCTCGAGTAAGGCCCTGTTGACGATGTACAGGCTTTGTTTCAAATCCCTAAACACTGGAGACATAAGGGAGATAGACCCTTGCTAACCCCCTTGAGCCTTGAAGTAGGAGTTTCTTCTTGCATGAAAAAACCCTTACATGTAACCCAGGGGCAAGGTAGATGTCAGCTAGTCGGACCAAGCGTTCAGTCTTTCATAAAGGAGTGTATTTGAGGATCCATTACATTCCACTATGCTAATCAAGAGGTCCAAAGACCAGAAACCACAATGGTTATTCAAATCAAGAGGTCCAAAGACCAGAAACCACAATGGTTATTCTTCATCGACCAAAGAATGACACAGTCATAGCCCTCGTAAAGCAATCAAGACAAGCAGTGTCACACGATTTGTTCAAAAAACAAAAAAATAAAATAAAAGAAATGAAAAGCCCGCTAAGTCGAAACTTGAAAACAAGCGACTTAGGCAAAAATTAGGGCATCCCGCTGGACTTCACAATCAAAGATTCACAAGAATTAGTCCAGGCAAAAGTTAGGGATAAGCAAAATAACGCAAAAGCGAAAGACGAAAAGGATTACACAAGAAAGATCCGTAAGCAAGAACAAAGTCGCGTGGCACAAACACGGAAGACCAAGGGGTGACTGACTCCAAATAACAACTTGATTGGTACCTAAACCGATAGCAGCAATGGTTCCTCGACCGATACGAAACCCTTGTGAAAGGTGAATGCTTGTGAAGATTAGCTGAACATAGGAATAGAGAACATCATGAAGTGTGGGTGGGCACAAATCAACTTCGAGCCTATATCCTTTGTGTAAACACCCCAAATTTGCCCTCACCCATTTCACCATGGCTTGTGATATCTTCATATGCATAAATTCAATCATAGCATCTCATATTGCATATTTGCTTCACTGCATTGATTCAAAGTCATCTGCATCTAGGGTTTGTGAACTGAGCCATCCAAGAGCCATTTGAGCCACTCCAGAGGTCATCAATCACTTCAAAGGGGTCCATGTATGTTCAAGCATCATATTATATCCCCACAAAGTCAAGAAAGTCAAAGAATCACAAGAACTGAGAAAGGCATGGAAGCAGAGCCAGGCTTAATTGCACAGATGACCTAAAATTAGGGTTTTGGTTTCAAAGGCCATAACTCCAATTTTTTTGGTCATTCTTGTTTCTATTGGTCTCTATATGTTATAAGGATCATGCATATCAATTTTCATGAATAAATTCCATGGGGAAGGCATCTAATCAAGGGTTGACTTCTTGAGCAAGTCAGTGCAAAATCAGGGCATCTGAGGCCCCCAATGACCCAACCAAAGGGGTTTCTCCATCATTTTTAATGTGTGTGATCTTTATTTGATCATAGAAGATGCTAGAAGTTCACAAAATTGAAGAATTTCAAGCCATTTGCAAAATTGCCTTTTTGGGAAAGTGACTTGTAATGTAAACTTGCCATTTTGGGAAAGTTTTTCAACCTCCTCAAATTGATTCAAAAATGCTTCAAATGAGAAAACTTTGGTCATGAAAGTTGTAGAATGGATCATTCCCTTTTCAAAAAGTACAAGAACTCATCCTAATTCATTTTGGATCAAAAGTTATGGCTTGTCAAAGTTAGACAAAATCACATAATTTCAAGTTTTCCACCAAAGAGGCAAAATTGCAAAACCTCTTGCCAAGGCAAAATGAGACCTCAAAGTGACTTCTAACCTTTGCACAAACATGAACCAATGTCTAAAGATCAGAATGCACCAAAGATTTGTCCATTTTCATGACTTATGCTTCAAGTAATCACAAAAGGGCCAAAAGATCACAAAGTTGCAAAACCTCTCACAAACCCTAATCCACTTGCTAATTGGCCTCAAGACTGATTCCATGGCTCTCCTCAATCCTTGATGCGCAGGACACCCCTTTTTCCTTGGCCTGCCATTGACCCATACCTCTCTTACACAAAACATTGACTTTATGCAAAATGGCCCATACCAATCAAGCTAGGCCACACCAACTCCTCAGACCTATCCAAGTGTGATACATGTACCAAATGAGACTCAACACATAACACAACTAAGCCTGATCTCTCCCACAAGCCAGCATTCTCCAAACTCACCTCTTATGCACTTTCCTTCGAAACTCATCACACAAGCATCAAACACCAAAACAAACTTCATAGAATCACTCAACATGTTCCTCTGATCATTTCCCAACCCTCATTTGTCCCTGAAACCACCTCAAGCAGAAACGCGATTCTCACCCCTCACTGAACAGAACTTCATCAAACTCACAAACCAGCCACTCTAAACTCCAACCAAGCTTCAAAGCTTCATCAAGAGGATCATTGGAGCCATTTTGAAGCAAAGAAGCAGGCAGAAAGCTCCTGGCTTGAAAGCTCAACCTCAGGTAACATGATGAACAAATTTTCCAGAACCCTGATTTCTTGTTAGAATATTGTTCTATGTGTTGCCCTGATCATGGGGATCTATTTATTTTTGAAAATGAGCCAGAAATGAGCATTTGGTGTTGCTCTGAAACTTTTTCCCTAGAATTTGTTTTCTTCGATTCTCACTGTGTGGTTAATATAAATTGTTTTTGGCCCTGGATTCTTGTTACCCATTGTTGGGGGATTGATTCTGGAGAGTTGGAAGTCTTGGGGATGCGTTTTGAGTGTTTCAGGTGAGGGAGATGGCCGGAGAAGACGACCGGAGCTTATCTCCGGTCGCCTGAGTTTAATTAGGGTTAAGCGTGTTTAATTAGGAACTTTGAATTTAGGCCCTTGGATTTGCCTTCCCGCGCGTGAATGAGTGGACAGGATCTGGTCATTTAGCCCTAATCAGTGTTTAATTAAATTAACCTAGGATTAATTAATTATAAAACTTAAATTAGCCAGGTTTCAACTTGGGCCATTGGATGTGGCGCCAAGTTGTCGCTCCCGATAAATGGGAAATGGCCCAAATAAAGGTACAGACGCGAACGGTCGGCGAGAGGAACAATGAGAACACACAGCCGTGAACTCACTGGAGATGAAAAGAGTCGCCAGCTAGGCATTTTTATCCCGGAGGAAAGGTAATGCTGCATAGACCTAGAAAAAGACGGATAAGACGGTTGCGAACCAGAGAGACTGAGAAAGGGGGTTGGTTACAACCTGGGAAGGTATTAGCACCCAGATTGTCCGCCGTACTCGACGGGATCCACGCTTGAAAGATTTGTGTTTTAAAGGGGTAGTGTCAGTGCAATTTGTGTGCAAAAGAGCTGGAAAAGGATGTACAGGTGTTAGTGTAAAGGAAGTGAAGTGTAATATATACAGTGTCAGTGTAAGGACAAGAGTGAAATGCTCATGACAATGAGGCTTAAAGAATGAAGCTGGAAAGAGGGGGAATGTACAGAGACTTTTGTTCGATAACCGTTAAGTTATGCCTACGTATCCTCTCGTGCAATGAGGAAGTCAGAACACCGTAGTTCGACCCAAAGAGACTGAAAGGTGAATTGACTTGTGAACTGCTTGCTTGTCTATGCTCAAGTGTATGACCTGTCTGGCTCAGGTGCTGACTGTCTTGCATTAGACGGAAGCTAGTTCTCGTTTGTGAGTGAAGGTGATGAGAAAAGAATCCCGAAGGAGACGATTATTGTTTGTTTTTGAGTTTTCAGTCTTTTATTGCTTTTGAAATTTGTCATAAGTTAATGAGCTTAAGTCTAAACCAATGGATTTAGTAAACTCATCACATCTTCCCTCTGATTAGGGGTAATGAGAATACCTTAAGTGTGAAGTCAGATTCTCACACTTAATCACCTTTGGTATAGGATTAAGATCATTAACCTATTTGTGATTATTTAGATGTTTTTGTTGTTTTTGTTTAGTGTTGAGTAATGAGGTTAAGCCATAATCAAGGATTAAACAGACCCATTACACCATCCTAATAGAAGGATAATAGATGAGAGTGTTTAAGCTGAGGAAAGCTCCTCAACTTAATCCATGATTAGGGATTAAACTCATGACAAAACAAGCCTTTGATTAAGTGGATTTTATTTAATGATATGATGATGAAATGTTTTTTAGGGTTTGTAAGACAACTTGAGGAGGACTTGTCCATTAACACTAGGGTTAGTCCTTCTTAACCAATTAAGGAAGAATTAGAACCCTAATGCAAGGCCCAAGTTACAAGCTTGGTGTCTTGATGATTATTAAGTGGATTGATTAAAGGATTTAAACACATTAAGGGTTTAACACTTAGGATTAAAGTTATACACTCCATCCTAAGAGAAGGATGCAGGCATAAGCTTAATCACAAAGCCTTAAAGCCTTTAGGGTTTAGTCCCTGATTATGAGGTGAGAAGAGAAGACTCAAAAGAGACACAAAGGTAAAACTAAGAGGGGAGACTAATCAAAACCCTAATCATTGTCATGCTTGGTTGTTCCTAGGGTTTGTGAGGTTTATCAAGAACAATCTTCAATGAAACCACCAGGATGCAGATGAACAGGATCAAGAGAAGCAAAGTGACTTGCTTCATTCAAGAAGTCAAGTCACTTGAAGAAAGAAAGTGGGAAGAAGAAGAATGAGCAAGCTCAATCTCATACACAAACAAAAATGCAGCAATAGATGCAAGAGAGATGAAAAGAAACAATATGAGAAATGAAGGCAAATTCACTTCTCAAGTTCACTTACCACCTGAAATGTTAGAAAGAAATGCAATGCAATGCAAAATGAGATGAGATGACATGAAGAGGAACAAAACCAGAAGCAAATACATGATGCTAATGATGCAATGAGATGCTATAAACATGAGGCAGCACATGGAAATGATCATACAAGTTTATGAATGCATATAAAGCAAGTTAAGGAGCATGAACATATATGGAAAGTTATGAAGCATACAAGGCATACAACATGGCAAATACATGATGCAATGATCAAACATGCTTTCTATATGTCTTATGATGTCAAATGAAACAAATGGATGCTTGAAATGTCATGGCAAGTCATGTTATGCAAGAGAATGCAAGAAAGATGCAAATGGAAGCCCAAAATAGGGTTTATGAATCAAACATCAAACAAAAACCAAAAACAGAAGCAAACCCTAAGATAAAAAATGGAAAATGCCACTCAAAGGACCCCTAATCCCATACTAAACCAAGGTCCAAAGGGGAAATCTCAACTCTTAACCAATCTCAAGTTATGGTTTTTACAAGTTATTAGGGTTTTTAGGGTTCCTAAACAAAAGAAATACCAAACAAATTGAAAATGAGGAATCAAACCATGGCCATTTAATCCTAGAAACTACATGCTAAACACAATGCAATGCAAGAAGAATCAATGTCCAACTCTTCATAGATAGGCAGAAATGATTTTTTGAACTTAGGATCAAAATAATGCACAAAAATGATTTAATTCAATGGAAAATTCTCAAAATGCATCAAGATAAAAAAAGAAATTTGGTTTGAAGGTTGGACAATGTTTCTAAATCTCTTAGAACATTTCATGAATTTTTTGGTGATTTTTAAATACCTAAAAGTATTTTTAATAAATTAATTTCCATTAATCAATTAAAAATAATCTTTTAAATATTTAAAAATACTTTTTTAATGATAAAAATAAAAACAAAAATATTTTTGTGTCATAAAAATTAATAAAACTTATGAGAAAAAGTTTCATAATTTTTACACATTTTTTACTATTTTAAATAAATTATGCAAATTAAATGAAAAGAAAATGAATTAAATGGAAGTAATCAGAAAGGATGGCTGAGATTGATTCTGGGCTTGGGGGCATTGACTACGCGCCAGATCCTGTGGCTCACATTCAAATTGGGCTAAACCTAATTACGAATTAATTAAATATACTTAGGGTTTCTAATGATCAATCTGGTCCATCCACACGCGCGGGAGGTCAACTGGTCAAAGGCATCGTACGCTCAGAATTCAAATGGGAGTTAATGACTGTAATTAGGGCTAAATGACTTTCAGGCTGCCGGAGAAGACTTCCGGTCGTCTTCTCCGGCCAGCTCCCTCCCTGAAAAATGCTAACTCTCACCCTAGCTCACTAAAACCTGATTTTCTTGCCCAGAAATCATCCCTACGCATCATATAACAAGAATCCATAGCCAAAACAAATTTATTTCACACAACAAAGCTGAATCGAAGCAAAAGGGATTTAGGTCACAAAATTTCAGAGACATCATACATGCTCAAAACTCAATGATTTTCGAAACCAAACACATCATCATGACCAGTGGAACATAGAGAACCAATTAAGAACTTAAAAACAAGCTCCTGGGAAAAATGTTCATGAAGCTCACCTGAACTGGAGCTCTGACTTCTGGCACTTTCTGGCTAGCTCCTTGGCTCAAACAGGTTCTAATGATCCCCCTTTGAAGCTTTGGATACTTGGTTGGAGTTTAAACAACCTCTTGAGTGAATTTGCAGAAGATCTGACCAAGGGCATGTGAAAATCGTATTTGAGTTATGGAGGGTTTCAGGCCAAAGTAGTGGGTGGTTTCTGGTCAGTGGAGCAAGGTGAGTTGATGTGTGGAATTTGTTTGAGTGTTTATGGCTTGTAGAAGCAGATTCAAAAGCTTTTGCTTTATGGAGTGAAAATGGTGAAATGGAGTTATGGCTTGTTTCAGGCCTGGTTCTTTGTTGGTTTAGGCTTAGTGGAACATGGTGAGATGATTGGTGAAAATGGTTTGGATGTTTGAAGTTTGTGGAGGCAGATTCGAAGGGTTTTGCACAAGGGAGTGTTTTTGTGTATGTGATGCTTGAGAGTGTTTCAGCCTTGCTTCCTCTTATGTTTGGCTTGCCAAAGGATATAATAAACAATTCCAAGTGGCCAGAGGATGTGACATGGCCTGTGGTGATTGGGATGTTTGCTTTTGCCAAAAGTCAATTTTTGTGTAAGGAAAGCATGGCTTGGTTCTAGGCTTAGTACAAGGCATGGGGCTGGTGCAGCATGATGTGTGTGTGATGCTAGGCAGGTTCAGCAGTCAAGGCAATTAGTTGTTGAAGTGTGATGAGTGTTCTTGCAAGTTGGCACCTTTTGGCATTTCATGGAAAAAGCCTTGTTACACAAACTACAAACATGTGATCTTTGGTCCAATTCTGATTTTTAAGGCTTATAGAATGTTTGTGTCATGGTTTGATGTCAACTAGAGGTTGCAAACAGCTTTGGTTCATGATTTTGCAAAATTCACATTTGAAGCATGCCTTGAAAATCAATGATTTTTGCCAACTTTGTCACACCATAACTTTTGATCCAAGAAGAATTTGATCATGTTCTTGTACTTTTTGAAAAGGGAAAGATGTAATCTACAACTTTTATGACCAAAGTTTTTCCATTTGAAGCATTTTTGGATCAAGAATCAAGGCTTGAAAAATGACCTAAAATGAAGCATTCTTGAAAAGTCAACTATGCCCAAAAAAGTCAACTTTGCCAAAACTTCAAATTCTTGATTTTTGTGAACTTCAACCTTCTTCCATGATAAAATAAAAGCCACATACACTTAAAATGATGAAGATCACCCATTGGTTGGGTCATTGGGGGCCTCAGATGCCCTGATTTTACACTAACTTGTCTGAAAAATCAACCCTTGATCAGATGACTTCCCAATGGAATTTCTTCATGAAAATTGATATGCATACTCCCTATACCATATAGAGACCAATGGAAACAAGAATGACCAAAAAAATTGGAGTTATGGCCTCTGAAACCAAAACCCTAATTTTAGGTCAACTGTGCAGTCAAACTTGGCTCTGCATCCCTACCAAACCCAGTTCTTGTGATTCTTTTGAAATCTTGACTTTGAGGGGATGTAATATGATACTTGAACACTTATGGATCCCTTTGAAGTGATTGGTGACCTTTGGAGTGGCTCAAGATGCCCTTGGATTGCTCAGATCACAAACCCTAGGTGCAGATGACTTGGAAACTATGCAATGAACCAAAAATGAGATATGAGATGATATGATTGTGTTTATGCATATGAGATGATCACAAGCCATGGTGTGAATGGGTGAGGGCAAATTTGGGGTGTTTACAGCTGCCCCTATTCAAACATGAGTTAGCTGTGCAGGATGTAAGCGACGGCTTAACAGACAAACAAGATAACTTGTGGTTGAATACCAAAGACAGTCCAAAATTTGCACTCACAGAATGAAGAAGAAAAGGGATATAGATTGTAAAAGGAAAATAAAGTATGTTGTAAAATGGGTGATAGAGCAATGACGGGGACGGCCGACATGCTGGGAAAAGTGTAGGAAATAAAACAATGACGGGGACGGCCGACATGCTGGGGATAAAAGGTAAAGCTAAGACGGGGACGGCCGACTAGCTGGGAAAAATGAAATTATGATGGGGACGGCCATCAGGATAAAGCTGTAAAATTCTCCGGGGATTAATGAAACATGACGGGGACGGCCGTCAAGTTCACAAAGGTAAAGTAACCAACGATGGGGACGGCCATCGGGCTAAAAAGGAAAAGGGACCACGACGGGGACGGCCATCGGGTTAAAGAATAAATGAAATAAACAGATGATGGGGTACGGCCATCAAAGGTGAAGGACGATCACCTAGCAGGGGACGGCTGCTCTGTTGGGAATAAAAGAAATATGATGGGGACGGCCATCAAAAGTGGAGGACGACCACCTGGCAGGGTGCGGCTGCCGAAAATATCGCGACATAGGACGAATGCCGGATAGAAAAGGTCAATGATGGGGACGGCCATCGGACGAGCATGATGGAGGACGACCATCAAGAAGTGGAGGATGACCACTCAGCAGGGTACGGCTGCTCTCGAGGTTTCTCATGACATAGGACGAATGCCAGATAACCAAAATCAACAATGGGGACGGCCATTGGATAAAATGATGAAGGACGATCATCAAAAGGTGGAGGACGACCACCTAGCAGGGGACGGATGCTAAATATCGACGATGGGGACGGCCATCGGATGAGCATGATGGAGGACGACCATCAAGAAGTGGAGGACGACCACTCAGCAGGGTACGGCTGCTCCCAGGGTTTATCATGGCACAGGACGGGTGTCAGATAAAAGGGAAAATTTGTTTGTTGGTAATCTACTGGGGAAAAGTAAACACGGACGAGTGCTCACATCCAAGAAACAAAGGTATAAGTGTTTGGTATTCGTGTATAGATTAGAGATGCGGACGAGCATCCTTAAGACTATGATACGGACGAGTATCATGTAGAAACAAAATACTGACACGTGTTCAGAGACGATGATACGGACGGGTATCAAATGGTTAACAAAGAACACGGACGAGTGTTGTATCTGAAGGGACTCTTCTGGGGAATATTAGACACGGACGAGTGTCTATATTCAAGGAGACACGAGTGTTTGACATAGTGTATGGATTAAAGATGCGGACGAGCATCCTCGAGACTATGATACAGACGAGTATCATGTAGAAACAAACACTGGACGCATATTCTGAGATGATGGTACGGGCGAGTACCAACTGGTTAACAAAGAACATGAACCAAAGTCGAATCTGTGGGGATGTAACTGGTATATACAAGATACGGACGAGTATCTGTATAAGAGCGAGTGGTGTATAGATGAGTGTTTAACTGCTGGGGAGAGTGACACGGACGAGTGTCGAGGGAGGCAAGTATAATATCAACAAGTATACGGGTTGAGGGAGTGTAAGCGATTGCGCTGGGGAAATGACACGGACTGGTGTCAAGAAAGTGTATATGGGTATATGTGAGTGCAAAGAGGACGTCTTTGGCTTTCTGCTGGGGTATGACACGGACGGGTGTCAAAAGGGGTATATACTGGTGTTTGTGATTTGTGAGGCAGCTGCTTTTGCTGGGGACTCTGGGGGGTTTTGGGGAAAGTATTCTGTATTCTGATGAATGGTTATTATTCACAAGCGTTGGTTCAAATCATGGCTTATGATTATGCTATATGTTTGATTTTTGCCGCAATGCTCCGTGTTAAAACGGAATGCTGCGCTTTGGGGGTGAATATGATGCGAATGCTATGATTGTGCAAAGATACCAAACCGGGACCCGGGTCCCGTTGCTGCGAAGATCTTTGATCGATCTGTATGAAGCGGACATCCCAGCTGGGGATAAGATCACTGGTAGATCTGATGAGATGATATCTGCTTGAGGATGTGGGTCATTGATAGACCTATCTTTATAAATGAGAGATCCAGCTGGGGTTTGCAGAAGCCTTCTTTACTCTGTTGTGATCTCCATGCATTGCTCTTCTGGATAGAGGCTGGAACTCTGTGGGGAGATGGTTCCCTGACTTTGTAATCGGCTGAGGGCGAGACGGCAACTCGGCTGGGGAGAAAGAGGGATCCTTGACTCGGTCGGGGATGTAGGTTCCTTCTAGGATGCTTAGCAACTCTGATGGAGATAAGTAATAGCTGGAAACTCCGCTGGGGGGGATGTTATGAGAGGCAACTCAGCTGGGGAGAGAGCACTTCGGGTGCTAAAATTGAGTGTTGATTTGCCAGCTGGCTAGGATGAGGCTTACATGCCCCAAGTTGCGTTCTGGATACCTGCGATCCTGCAAACATAAGGGAAATCGCAAATGATCCCGAGGTATCCCTTACCGGATTCCGTCATAGGATTTAAGCACTTTTCAAGCGTAAGTATATTCCCTGCGAGCATATGTTTTTATTTTCTTAGAGAGAAACATCTGTACTCGTGCAACCAGTTTTTTAGAGACATCAGACATTCTTTGCAAGATAAAATGTACAAAACGAAACATGACTGGAAAAAAAAAACTGATTTTATTAATTCATGTGCCCTGAATTGGCAAGATACAGTCAAAGAAACAAATCCCCTGAAATGAGGAGATTGTTACAAATTGAGAAATAAAGTGCTGGCAATGTTGACGACGCTTTAAGGAGCTTCCTCTTCTGCTATGACTCGTATGACAATGACGTTCTTCTCGCCTTGCTTTCTGAAGAAGGCTGATTCTGATTGAAGCTTGATTCTGTTGAAGCTTTCCAAGTTGTAAGTGATACAGACGAATTTAGAGTGCAGTTGTTCGCTTATTCCCTTATTTTGCATGGATCGCCCTCTCGGGTTTTCGATCCATCGGGATACCCATTTTTGCCTGAGCTGTCCAACGCGGCTTTTCAACTCAGCGGGTGTACATTCTTTTGTTTATTTTCCCTTACTTTTGCCCGAGTCTTTTATTCTGTTTTTGACTCGCCGGGATGCCCTATTTTTGCCTGGACTTACATTCTGTTTTTATGTCCAGCGGGTCATTTTTTACGCGAAGTATTTTTTAACTGCATCTGAATTCACAGGGGACGGGAAATCTTCACCATCCATGGTGCTGAGCATCAGTGCTCCACCAGAGAAAACTTTCTTTACCACGAATGGTCCTTCATAGTTCGGAGTCCATTTGCCCCTGTGGTCTGTATGAGGAGGGAGGATTCTCTTCAGCACAAGATCTCCCACTTGGTACTCTCGGTGCCTGACTTTCTGATCGAAGGCTTTCTTCATTCTCTTCTGATACAATTGTCCATGACATATTGCATCCAATCTCTTCTCTTCAATCAGGCTCAGTTGTTCGTATCGGGACCTAACCCATTCTGCTTCGTTCAGCTTAACATCCATCAATACTCGCAAAGAGGGTAATTCAACTTCGACAGGTAGGACTGCTTCCATACCATACACAAGTTGATACGGTGTTGCTCCAGTGGATGTTCTGATTGACGTGCGGTACCCATGCAAGGCAAACGGTAGCATTTCATGCCAGTCTTTGTAGGTGACTACCATCTTTTGCACAATCTTCTTAATATTCTTGTTTGCCGCCTCAACAACGCCGTTCATCTTTGGCCTGTAAGGAGAATAATTGTGGTGTTGGATTTTGAAGTCCCGGCATAACTCAGTCATCATCTTATTGTTTAAGTTGGAACCATTATCAGTAATGATTCGCTCGGGGACTCCATATCGACAGATGATATCTCTTTTCAGAAATCTGGCTACCACTTGCCTGGTGACGTTTGCATATGAGGCTGCTTCAACCCACTTGGTGAAATAGTCAATGGCGACCAGGATGAATCTGTGGCCATTTGAAGCAGTCGGCTCAATCTTGCCAATCATGTCAATGCCCCACATAGCAAAGGGCCAGGGTGAAGACATTATGTTCAAAGGATTCGGAGGCACATGCACTTTGTCTGCATAGATCTGGCATTTGTGGCATTTTCTGGCATAGGCACAACAGTCGGCATCCATTGTGATCCAATAATAGCCTGATCTTAACAACTTCTTAGCCATTGCATGTCCTCCGACATGAGTACCAAAAGAGCCCTCGTGCACTTCATGCATCAACAAATCTGCTTCCGTCTTGTCAACACATCTGAGGAGTACCATATCAAAGTTCCTTTTGTATAAAGATCCATCAGTGTTCAGAAAGAAACTCCCAGCAAGCCTTCTTAAAGTCTTCTTATCATTGGAAGATGCCCCAGGTGGGTATGTTTGATCCTCCAAGAAGCATTTAATGTCGTGGAACCAAGGCTTATCATCTTTGACAACTTCCGCTGCAAATACATATGCTGGTCTATCAAGTCTTGACACTGAAATCTGAGGTACAAAGTTAGCAGCTTGAACTTTGATCATGGACGAAATGGTAGCCAAGGCATCTGCAAACTGATTCTCGTCCCGAGGGATATACTCAAGCTTGACTATTGTGAAGAACATCAACAACCTTCTTGTATAATCCCTGTAGGGTATCAGATGATCCTGGTGTGTATACCATTTGCCGTTGGTCTGATTGATTACCAAAGCTGAATCTCCGAATACAGTTAACGTCTTGATCCTGAGGTTAATGGCTTCCTCAAGACCCATAATGCAAGCTTCGTATTCAGCTTCGTTGTTAGTGCAGTTAAAAGTGAGTTTTGCCGAGAAAGGCATGTGGACTCCTTTAGGTGTAATGAGTACTGCACCAACACCACGACCATTCATGTTAACAGCCCCATCAAACATCATAGTCCATTCTTCTTCCGGGTCGGGCCCTTCAGTGTGAATAGGCTCTTCATGATCTCTTGCTTTAATGACCATGATGTCTTCATCAGGGAAGTCAAACCTCATAGGCTGGTAATCATCAATGGGTTGCTCAGCAAGATATTCAGACAATACACTGCCTTTGATGGCTTTCTGAGAAGTGTAATGGATGTCGTATTCTGTAAGAATCATTTGCCATCTTGCAACCCGTCCGGTAAGCGCTGGCTTCTCAAATATGTACTTGACTGGGTCCATCTTTGAGATCAGTAAGGTAGTGTGGGTCAACATATACTGCCTTAGTCGGCGAGCAGCCCACGCTAAAGCACAGCAAGTTTTCTCGAGCAGTGAATAACGTTGTTCACAGTCGGTAAACTTTTTGCTTAGGTAGTATATTGCGTACTCTTTTCGACCAGACTCGTCATGCTGGCCCAGCACACACCCCATTGACTCTTCTAATACTGTCAAGTACATGATTAGAGGTCTTCCTTCAACTGGAGGCATAAGGATTGGAGGTTCTTGCAGGTATTCCTTGATCTTGTCAAATGCCTTCTGGCAATCTTCATTCCACCTGACCGTTTGTTCTTTCCTTAGCAGTTTGAACAAGGGTTCACAGGTTGCTGTAAGGTGAGATATGAACCGTGAAATGTAGTTCAATCGACCCAAGAACCCTCGAACTTCTTTCTCTGTTTTCGGTGCAGGCATCTCTTGGATGGCTTTGACTTTATCAGGGTCAACCTCAATCCCCTTCTCGCTTACAATAAAACCCAGCAGCTTACCAGATCTCACCCCGAATGTGCATTTGTTGGGGTTTAACTTCAGTTGGTACTTCCTCAGACGCTTGAATAATTTCAGCAGATTCACCAGGTGATCTTCCTCTGTAAGTGACTTGGCAATCATATCATCCACGTAACATTCTATCTCTTTATGGATCATATCGTGGAATAATGTCACCATAGCCCGTTGATATGTCGCACCGGCATTCTTGAGCCCAAATGGCATTACCTTGTAGCAGAACGTGCCCCAGGGTGTGATGAAAGTTGTCTTCTCCATGTCTTCAGGTGACATCTTGATCTGATTGTATCCTGAAAATCCATCCATGAAGGAGAATACCGAGAACTGAGCCGTATTATCCACCAATACGTCAATGTGAGGTAAAGGGAAGTCATCCTTCGGGCTGGCTCTGTTCAGATCCCGGTAGTCAACACACATTCTTACTTTGCCGTCTTTCTTAGGCACAGGTACTATATTAGCAACCCACGGTGGATAGCTAGTCACAGCAAGGAACCCGGCGTCCCATTGCTTTTGTACCTCTTCCTTGATCTTCATTGCCATGTCTGGACGAGTACGGCGCAGCTTTTGTTTGACCGGTGGACATTCTTCTCTCAAAGGCAGCTTGTGCACAACAATATCGGTATCCAAACCCGGCATGTCTTGATAAGACCAAGCGAACACGTCCACATACTCTCGAAGCAGGTCAATCAGCTGTCCCTTCACTGAGTCTTGCAGGCAGGCCCCGATCTTGACTTCTTTCACGTCTTCATCCGTACCAAGATTGATCACTTCAACCTCCTCCTGGTGAGGAGTAATAACCTTTTCCTCTTGTCTTAACAACCTGGCTAGCTCTTCAGGAAGCTCATATTCTTCATCAACCCCTTCATCAGCTTGATTGATTGGATTGTCAAAGTCATACGAAGTCATAGCCGTGCTGTTGTCGGTGCTGTCAGGAAGGCATTCTCTGCAAGGGTTAAGTTTGTTCATTTTAGTGATCTGATTTTAATCTTGTTTTAGAAAAGTGAAATAGAGTTGTCATTTTGAAAACACTGCCATTTATTTTTTGTACAAAAAGAAAAATAGAAAAACAGTGAACGAAAAGAAAAAGACTCATTTGCAAAAAGATGTCTGATACTTCATTGATTAATCTTGTTTGCACAAAAAGTACAGATGGCCCGATTACAAAATGAGTCTTGTCATCTTGGGAAAGATGCAAGACTTTGATGCATGCTATAAAAATACAGGAAATAATAATTACTCTGCATGAGTAACTCTTATAATTTCCTGGGAAGACCAGTTTGAGATACTGCTCCCCGGGATCTTTGGACGAATCCAGCTTTCCAGGTTGCGTTCTTCCTCCAGCTCGTCTTCCAGACAGTTGATAGCGTCAGGGGTAAGCATCCCCCCACTCATAAAATTGGGCTCTTTCGCAGCCGCTGTTTGATCTTGTTGAGTTGGTCTGTAACCCAACCCAAATCTGTCTTCTTTCTTCTCCACCGATAGCAGTTTGCCCCAGCCTTGGGCGTTTCCTCCCTCAACAACCTTCCGGGCTTGTTGGTATGACGATATTGAAGTACCAGGCACAGCAGATGTCTCATTCACATTCAAGGCTTCAAACCCCTGGCTCATTGTTTCATGGATCTCCCCATCCATCTCAATGTATTTATAAGTAGCCAGGTGGCTGACAAAAATGTCCTCCTCTCCGCAGATTGTAACGATTTGACCCTCCCACTCATATTTTAACTTCTGGTGAAGGGTAGAGGTCACGGCGCCAGCAGCGTGAATCCATGGCCTACCCAACAAACAGTTGTAGGCAGGCTGAATGTCCATCACATAGAAGATAGTTTTAAAGGTCTGCGGGCCAATCGTTATGGGCAGCTCAATCTCTCCCAGAACCGATCTCTTTGAACCATCAAAGGCTCTTACCACCAGGTTGCTGGGTCTTAACGCCAATCCGTTATATTCTAGCTTCACCAGGGCCTTTTTGGGTAAGACATTGAGGGATGACCCCGTGTCTACCAGCACATGTGAAAGGACAGCACCTTTGCATTCCATGGTTATGTGCAAGGCTTTGTTATGGTTGCGGCCTTCCGCTGTCAAATCAGTATTGGTGAACCCTAGTCCGTGACTAGCATTAACATTTCCCACTACTGCTTCCAGCTGATTGACAGTGATCTCTTCAGGCACGTAAGCTGCGTGCAGGACTTTGAGTAGTGCATTCCGATGGGCTTCGGAGCACATAAGCAATGATAGGATTGAGATCTTGGAGGGCGTCTGATGAAGCTGATCCACTATTTTATAATCACTCTTTTTGATGATTCGCATGAACTCATCAACCTCTTGATCGAATGGTGTCTTCAAGGCTTCTTTAACAACTTGATCTCCCTGCACAGGGCTCTTCCCTTTCGCCTTGGCAGCAGCTTCTGCTTCGGCAGCGGGTCTCGGAATTTGTGGAGCGAAAAGACGTCCGCTTCGAGTGAAGCCTCCGCCTCCGCCCACATTGTCTATCTGTGGTGTAGGGGTTGATGATTCAAAAGTGATTCTTTGTCCCTCACAGTACAAGTCAGAGCCGTAATGCCAGGGGATGGCATTGCTGCTTTTATAAGGTACGGGTCCAGGCACCGTGATAGTGACTGGACTGACTGCGGCTGCTGAAGGAACTGTGATAGTCTGTGGATCATAATAAATTGTTACTGGTGCTCTGATGGGAGCAGCACCTTCTGAATTGTAGACGAAGTTGTTTTCAGGATCGTAAAAGATTGTGACAGTAGAGACATCTTCATGATTTATTGCTGGTGTTGTAGGAGATAATGGTGGAAGGATGGATGTTGTTGTAGGAGCTTCATAATGGAGTGGTGCTGGAGTTGTAGGAGGAACATTTGTTGACATCTGGTCAGATGAAATGACGGATGAAGTACTTGTTGATGAAGCCGAAGAATTGTCAGGAACAATAGTTGCTGCAGTTGTAGGAGGTTCTGAAACCGTTGCTGATGAGATTGCTGGATTTGTTGGAAATGATGTGGTGATCTGAAGTTGGCCGCTCTGAATTAGACCATCTATGCCATTCCTCAAATTATCGCACCCATTTACCGAGATATTGCAGTAAGCACAACCCAACTCACACCCCGGGAACATTTGACATTCCAAGAGCTGAGCTTTGATTTCCACTAACGGTGTCCTGATCTGTCCCACACTGGTTATTAAATAAGACGGCTTGTCTTCTTCAATAGCGTTAATTCTAGGACCACCGTGGTTTGGCATTGGGTTTTTATTGACATTGGGTGGTGGTGCGAAATTCAGAGCTTTAGAGTCTACCAGGTCTTGTACCTTCATATGCAGAGCCCTGCATTTTTCCGTACTGTGGCCAGGTGCGTTTGAATGGATGGCACACCTAGCATTGGAGTCATAGTTCCTGGGTAGACTGTTGGGATCCGGAGGTGCCAATGTCCTTAGCTCAACTAGGTTGAGTTTCAGGAGTTATGGCAGCAGGGTAGCATATGGCATAGGGATCAGATCGATCACCCTATTAGCTTGAGATGGCCTCTGTTGGAATGGCCTTTGCTGACTGTTGTTGTTGTTGTTGTTGCTGTTGTTGTAGTTTCTTGGAGGATACTGATTTTGTTGATGGTACTGAGGTTGCTGCTGGTAGTTTTGTTGCAGAGGTTGATAGATTGGCTGAGGATGAGCCGGAGCAGGAATGGTGACTGCTGCTATTAACCTGTGAACAAATTGGGGTCTGCCCCTGTTTGAATGGATGGCATTGGTCTCGCCGGTTCTTCTCGGGCCTGCAAAAGGCTTTCTTGTACTACTGGACGAGCTGGCACCATTGTCGGAAATCTTACCCATTTTTAACAGGCTCTCGATTCTTTCCCCAGCTATGACAACATCTGCAAAGCTAGTGGAAGAGAAAGCAGCCAGCCTGTCAATATAGGTTCCCTGAAGGGTGTTCATAAACATGTCTGCCATTTCCCTTTCAGACATAGGTGGCTGAACAGCAGCAGCCAATTGCCTCCATCTCTAGGCATATTCTCGGAAACTCTCCCTTGAAGACTGTGACATTCCCATTAGGAGGGTCCTGTTGGGTGCCATGTCTAAATTGTACTGATACTGTCTGATGAAGGCCTCTGCCAGGTCCTTCCAGCATCTAATAGTTGCCCTTGTCAGGTGAGAGTACCATTCTCTTGACGCTCCAGTCAAGCTGTCTTCGAAATAGAACATCCAGAGCTTCTCATCCATAGTATAGGCCTTCAACCTTCCCAGAAATGATTGTAAATGAGTCCGGGGACATGAAGTCCCGTTGTATTTTTCAAAGCAAGGAGGCTTGAACTTATGGGGGATCCTGACCCCGTCTACCAAGCCCATGTCCATGACGTCGAAGCCCAAAGAGTTTTGAGATTCTAAAGACCTCAATTTCTCAGCTATCTCATCCAACCTTCTATCATAAGCTTCTTCCCCAGCGCCCATTACTGTGAATTGGTCCTCCTGAGGATCTTCTTGAAGTACCCTGGCTGCAGTGGGAGTCCCTTGAACATTTGCTGGAATATTGACCTCAGGATGGAGGTGTGGTCCAAATACCGGAGGGTTGACATGAGGTTGAACCCTTTCATTATTACTGGTGCCGGCAGTCCCTATATGTGGATCCTCTTGATTTTGCCTTTCTACCATGGCCCTCAATCTTTCCTGGCTTTGAGCCATGTTGTTCATAACTTCCATAAACTGAGTCATCTGCGTTCTCATTTCCAATCTTTCGTTTGCCATTTGATTTCTAACCTCTGCAAGGTCCTGCTGTACCTGATCCATTTGAATTCCCGGAAGGTTGTTTCGGGTTGGATAACGGTGCGGACGGTTGAGGGGAAATACCCGGCGCCTAGCAATAGTTCCTGATGCATCACAACAGAGGTTAGCAACAACAAAACAAAACCTACAAAACAAACAAAGGGTTAGCATGCCATGCAGTTATGCTTATTTGTTCTCAAGGTATCCGGTTTGGCCTTCAGTTTTGACCCTTCCAGACCCTTGAAGATGTTGTTGATGCTGCTTTCGAAGCGAACTCAGATGGAACAAACTAACACATATATTACAAAACAAAATGGTACATAGTTTGTCTTACAAATACAAGCCCTCTGAGGGGTCAAAATATTACAGGAAAACAAAAGTACACGGAAAGAAAACAACAACAAACAAATGGTCAAACACCGAGACCAAACTCATCCTCACGAACTTCCTTAAGAAGTGCTTCGGTCACAGGATCAGCCGGACGCTCCGTGAGATTCCTGATGAGGAGATTCCGGGTTGTAACAGCTGTAGTGAGCTTCTTGTGCTGAGCTTGGTCCTTTGACCTCTTCACTCCTGCTTTGATCTTTAGCTCTGATATCTCCCTCTGGGCTGCCGCCAGGGCTTCTTGTTGTTCTTTTGCATTAGCTTCAAGTTTCTCCATCTTGTCTTGAACTCTCTTGTCTTCCAGGGTACGAGCCTCGGTGATCCTGACCCACCGGGCTTGACTCTCCTTCAAATACAAGTCTGTCCTTGCTCTCTGGAACTGGGCTTCTTTGCAAGCATTCTTCAGAATTTGTTCTCCGGCCTTAGACTTCTTGATATAATCCCCAGACTTCTCAATCTTAGTCAGATGATCTACTCTCATCTTCTCCAACCTTTCAATCTCCCTCATACCTTCACTCCTCTCCCGGAGGGTCTTCTGCAAAGCCTGGGTTAGCTTCTCATTTCTTTCCTTCAAGCTCTCAAACTCCTCCAAACTGATAGTGGCAGGGGGTGGTGCTGAAGATGATTCAGGCATGTCTTCTATGGTAAAGGGCATTCCAGAGAATTGGGCCCTGGCACGGGACCACTCATAATATTGTGCTGATGCCACATTATTGCACTTCCCCAGAATAGTCACTCCCTTGGTTTGAACATTATCCCAGGCCCAGGCAGCCTGCCTAACAATAGCCAAATTAATCTTGTTCTCACAATAGAGAGTCTCAACCAAGTCCTGTGCCTTAGGAGTGTGGACCAGTGCATAGCCCAGTTGTCTTCTGAACAACAGAGGGTTGTAATTGATACTTCCCTTAACTCCTATTAGGGGCACATTGGGAAAATGCCCGCAGCTGGTGATGACATCCCTGCCCTTGGTGCTCTGAGTGCACCATCTGATGTCAGCTGAAGTTAGAACAGTGAGTCTCTTAGCCCAGTTGCTCTGCTGATGAGGGTTTAGAAATGCATCTGTCCTGGGTAGATGCCTGAGAAGCCAAGTGTGGAACAATGGAGCACAACACCTCACTAATCTCCCCCTCTGCTTTTCATTTCTCTGATGTACTGAGTAGTAAAGATCTCCCAACAAGGTGGGCACTGGGTTCTTCAGGATGAATAGATGGATTGCATTCTTACTAATGAATCGAGGCTCATCTGCAAACAATACAATTCCATATATGCTCAAGGCCAGTAGAGCACAAACAGCTTTCCACTCTCCTAAAGAAGCTTTCAGGGTAGCTTGAGAGATCAAGAAATCCAGATGAAAGCCAGGGATCCCAGCTTTAGAAGTCATATGCTGCTTAATCAAAACAAGTTCCAGATGCAAAGCTTTTGCTACTTCTCCATTGCTAGGAAAGACCATCTCAGGGTTGAAAGGGATTCCACCCCTGATAGGCAAACCAACCAATGATGAGTATTCTTCTAGTAGAGGGCCCAACTGAAAGTCTTGGAAAGTGAAACATCTCAATGGGGGATCATAAAACTGAATGCAGGTGTGGATCAGGCTTCTCTGTGAAGGGTCCAGCTCCATAACCATGTCAAGTATATCTCCATAATGTTCCCTGAACAAAGGTATGTGATCTGGAGTGATCAGGGTCTGAATCCTCCTGATGTCTGATAACTCTGGTTGGAAGAAGTGATAGGTGATGTTGCTCTTTTTAGGAGCCATGATGCTGAAGACTGAGTAGAGACAGGTGCTGATGATAATGCTGAAGTAATGAGCCACTGATTGGCTGGTGCAGGTGATAGCTGAAGCAAATAGCTAAACTGAAGCAGGTGTTGATGAAGATAGGTCAATACTGAAGATGGGGTCAAAACTGGCCAAAAATGAAGATGGACACCCTGAAACACAAATAAGCAAATGTCAATATGATGCAATGATTATGTATGCAAATGAAATGCAAGGGTTTGTGACTGAGCTGGATCTGATCAACAGCCCTGATATAGGTCCAAGTGTGCTCAAAAATTCCAGATGAGGTCTATAAATCCAGTAACCAAGGTGGGGGACTCAAATAAAGAGCCACATGTCCAGGGTTTTAGAATCACAAGAACTGACCCAAAATGGAGTACTCTTAAACAATCAAAGTAACAGGGTATTCTGAGGTCAAGGTACCTGCAAACCTGTAAACAGCCCAACCCCCTCACAGGTGGTGTTCTAGAACAAGGATCCTCAGACTTGGATCAGTTATGAGAAGTGTAAACACTTCCAACCCGGAGGTACAGTGTTTACAATAACCATAACAGTTCCTCCTCTAATTCACCTCAGTTTCTGAAGGTCAATACTAAAGGTCATCCAGACTTAGCAGGCTTCCCAGATAACCCTAGCATTGCAGGAAATCTGCAACACAGAGTTCTCAAGAAGAAACCCATATCTGAACCGTGTTTCATATTCCCGCACCAGACCGAAATGGAATGGGAAAGAATATGATTCACTCTAGCCTAGGTGTCACTCAGGTCCCAGGTATAGGACCTTAACTCTCAATAGAACCCCACCCACCAAGGCAAAAAACCAGATCCAGCCAGCAACATGACAGTATGATGCATACAAAAGCAATAAAGAAAGTAGTAAAGCAACTGTACATAAAGAAAAAATAAAACATATACAAACACAAATAAGCACATAACACCCCAGTAAACACAAATCAATCAAGCGCTAGGAGGAACCCACAAAAAGAACCAGAAGCCCTGGTTGCAATATAAGGGTCCCCAGCAGAGTCGCCAAGCTGTCGCTCCCGATAAATGGGAAATGGCCCAAATAAAGGTACAGACGCGAACGGTCGGCGAGAGGAACAATGAGAACACACAGCCGTGAACTCACTGGAGATGAAAAGAGTCGCCAGCTAGGCATTTTTATCCCGAAGGAAAGGTAATGCTGCATAGACCTAGAAAAAGACGGATAAGACGGTTGCGAACCAGAGAGACTGAGAAAGGGGGTTGGTTACAACCTGGGAAGGTATTAGCACCCAGATTGTCCGCCGTACTCGACGGGATCCACGCTTGAAAGATTTGTGTTTTAAAGGGGTAGTGTCAGTGCAATTTGTGTGCAAAAGAGCTGGAAAAGGATGTACAGGTGTTAGTGTAAAGGAAGTGAAGTGTAATATATACAGTGTCAGTGTAAGGACAAGAGTGAAATGCTCATGACAATGAGGCTTAAAGAATGAAGCTGGAAAGAGGGGGAATGTACAGAGACTTTTGTTCGATAACCGTTAAGTTATGCCTACGTATCCTCTCGTGCAATGAGGAAGTAAGAACACCGTAGTTCGACCCAAAGAGACTGAAAGGTGAATTGACTTGTGAACTGCTTGCTTGTCTATGCTCAAGTGTATGACCTGTCTGGCTCAGGTGCTGACTGTCTTGCATTAGACGGAAGCTAGTTCTCGTTTGTGAGTGAAGGTGATGAGAAAAGAATCCCGAAGGAGACGATTATTGTTTGTTTTTGAGTTTTCAGTCTTTTATTGCTTTTGAAATTTGTCATAAGTTAATGAGCTTAAGTCTAAACCAATGGATTTAGTAAACTCATCACATCTTCCCTCTGATTAGGGGTAATGAGAATACCTTAAGTGTGAAGTCAGATTCTCACACTTAATCACCTTTGGTATAGGATTAAGATCATTAACCTATTTGTGATTATTTAGATGTTTTTGTTGTTTTTGTTTAGTGTTGAGTAATGAGGTTAAGCCATAATCAAGGATTAAACAGACCCATTACACCATCCTAATAGAAGGATAATAGATGAGAGTGTTTAAGCTGAGGAAAGCTCCTCAACTTAATCCATGATTAGGGATTAAACTCATGACAAAACAAGCCTTTGATTAAGTGGATTTTATTTAATGATATGATGATGAAATGTTTTTTAGGGTTTGTAAGACAACTTGAGGAGGACTTGTCCATTAACACTAGGGTTAGTCCTTCTTAACCAATTAAGGAAGAATTAGAACCCTAATGCAAGGCCCAAGTTACAAGCTTGGTGTCTTGATGATTATTAAGTGGATTGATTAAAGGATTTAAACACATTAAGGGTTTAACACTTAGGATTAAAGTTATACACTCCATCCTAAGAGAAGGATGCAGGCATAAGCTTAATCACAAAGCCTTAAAGCCTTTAGGGTTTAGTCCCTGATTATGAGGTGAGAAGAGAAGACTCAAAAGAGACACAAAGGTAAAACTAAGAGGGGAGACTAATCAAAACCCTAATCATTGTCATGCTTGGTTGTTCCTAGGGTTTGTGAGGTTTATCAAGAACAATCTTCAATGAAACCACCAGGATGCAGATGAACAGGATCAAGAGAAGCAAAGTGACTTGCTTCATTCAAGAAGTCAAGTCACTTGAAGAAAGAAAGTGGGAAGAAGAAGAATGAGCAAGCTCAATCTCATACACAAACAAAAATGCAGCAATAGATGCAAGAGAGATGAAAAGAAACAATATGAGAAATGAAGGCAAATTCACTTCTCAAGTTCACTTACCACCTGAAATGTTAGAAAGAAATGCAATGCAATGCAAAATGAGATGAGATGACATGAAGAGGAACAAAACCAGAAGCAAATACATGATGCTAATGATGCAATGAGATGCTATAAACATGAGGCAACACATGGAAATGATCATACAAGTTTATGAATGCATATAAAGCAAGTTAAGGAGCATGAACATATATGGAAAGTTATGAAGCATACAAGGCATACAACATGGCAAATACATGATGCAATGATCAAACATGCTTTCTATATGTCTTATGATGTCAAATGAAACAAATGGATGCTTGAAATGTCATGGGAAGTCATGTTATGCAACAGGATGCAAGAAAGATGCAAATGGAAGCCCAAAATAGGGTTTATGAATCAAACATCAAACAAAAACCAAAAACAGAAGCAAACCCTAAGATAAAAAATGGAAAATGCCACTCAAAGGACCCCTAATCCCATACTAAACCAAGGTCCAAAGGGGAAATCTCAACTCTTAACCAATCTCAAGTTATGGTTTTTACAAGTTATTAGGGTTTTTAGGGTTCCTAAACAAAAGAAATACCAAACAAATTGAAAATGAGGAATCAAACCATGGCCATTTAATCCTAGAAACTACATGCTAAACACAATGCAATGCAAGAAGAATCAATGTCCAACAATGCACAAAAATGATTTAATTCAATGGAAAATTCTCAAAATGCATCAAGATCAAAAAAGAAATTTGGTTTGAAGGTTGGACAATGTTTCTAAATCTCTTAGAACATTTCATGAATTTTTTGGTGATTTTTAAATACCTAAAAGTATTTTTAATAAATTAATTTCCATTAATCAATTAAAAATAATCTTTTAAATATTTAAAAATACTTTTTTAATGATAAAAATAAAAACAAAAATATTTTTGTGTCATAAAAATTAATAAAACTTATGAGAAAAAGTTTCATAATTTTTACACATTTTTTACTATTTTAAATAAATTATGCAAATTAAATGAAAAGAAAATGAATTAAAAATGAATTAAATGGAAGTAATCAGAAAGGATGGCTGAGATTGATTCTGGGCTTGGGGGCATTGACTACGCGCCAGATCCTGTGGCTCACATTCAAATTGGGCTAAACCTAATTACGAATTAATTAAATATACTTAGGGTTTCTAATGATCAATCTGGTCCATCCACACGCGCGGGAGGTCAACTGGTCAAAGGCATCGTACGCTCAGAATTCAAATGGGAGTTAATGACTGTAATTAGGGCTAAATGACTTTCAGGCTGCCGGAGAAGACTTCCGGTCGTCTTCTCCGGCCAGCTCCCTCCCTGAAAAATGCTAACTCTCACCCTAGCTCACTAAAACCTGATTTTCTTGCCCAGAAATCATCCCCACGCATCATATAACAAGAATCCATAGCCAAAACAAATTTATTTCACACAACAAAGCTGAATCGAAGCAAAAGGGATTTAGGTCACAAAATTTCAGAGACATCATACATGCTCAAAACTCAATGATTTTCGAAACCAAACACATCATCATGACCAGTGGAACATAGAGAACCAATTAAGAACTTAAAAACAAGCTCCTGGGAAAAATGTTCATGAAGCTCACCTGAACTGGAGCTCTGACTTCTGGCACTTTCTGGCTAGCTCCTTGGCTCAAACAGGTTCTAATGATCCCCCTTTGAAGCTTTGGATACTTGGTTGGAGTTTAAACAGCCTCTTGAGTGAATTTGCAGAAGTTCTGACCAAGGGCATGTGAAAATCGTATTTGAGTTATGGAGGGTTTCAGGCCAAAGTAGTGGGTGGTTTCTGGTCAGTGGAGCAAGGTGAGTTGATGTGTGGAATTTGTTTGAGTGTTTATGGCTTGTAGAAGCAGATTCGAAAGCTTTTGCTTTATGGAGTGAAAATGGTGAAATGGAGTTATGGCTTGTTTCAGGCCTGGTTCTTTGTTGGTTTAGGCTTAGTGGAACATGGTGAGATGATTGGTGAAAATGGTTTGGATGTTTGAAGTTTGTGGAGGCAGATTCGAAGGGTTTTGCACAAGGGAGTGTTTTTGTGTATGTGATGCTTGAGAGTGTTTCAGCCTTGCTTCCTCTTATGTTTGGCTTGCCAAAGGATATAATAAACAATTCCAAGTGGCCAGAGGATGTGACATGGCCTGTGGTGATTGGGATGTTTGCTTTTGCCAAAAGTCAATTTTTGTGTAAGGAAAGCATGGCTTGGTTCTAGGCTTAGTACAAGGCATGGGGCTGGTGCAGCATGATGTGTGTGTGATGCTAGGCAGGTTCAGCAGTCAAGGCAATTAGTTGTTGAAGTGTGATGAGTGTTCTTGCAAGTTGGCACCTTTTGGCATTTCATGGAAAAAGCCTTGTTACACAAACTACAAACATGTGATCTTTGGTCCAATTCTGATTTTTAAGGCTTATAGAATGTTTGTGTCATGGTTTGATGTCAACTAGAGGTTGCAAACAGCTTTGGTTCATGATTTTGCAAAATTCACATTTAAAGCATGCCTTGAAAATCAATGATTTTTGCCAACTTTGTCACACCATAACTTTTGATCCAAGAAGAATTTGATCATGTTCTTGTACTTTTTGAAAAGGGAAAGATGTAATCTACAACTTTTATGACCAAATTTTTTCCATTTGAAGCATTTTTGGATCAAGAATCAAGGCTTGAAAAATGACCTAAAATGAAGCATTCTTGAAAAGTCAACTATGCCCAAAAAAGTCAACTTTGCCAAAACTTCAAATTCTTGATTTTTGTGAACTTCAACCTTCTTCCATGATCAAATAAAAGCCACATACACTTAAAATGATGAAGATCACCCATTGGTTGGGTCATTGGGGGCCTCAGATGCCCTGATTTTACACTGACTTGTCTGAAAAATCAACCCTTGATCAGATGACTTCCCAATGGAATTTCTTCATGAAAATTGATATGCATACTCCCTATACCATATAGAGACCAATGGAAACAAGAATGACCAAAAAAATTGGAGTTATGGCCTCTGAAACCAAAACCCTAATTTTAGGTCAACTGTGCAGTCAAACTTGGCTCTGCATCCCTACCAAACCCAGTTCTTGTGATTCTTTTGAAATCTTGACTTTGAGGGGATGTAATATGATACTTGAACACTTATGGATCCCTTTTAAGTGATTGGTGACCTTTGGAGTGGCTCAAGATGCCCTTGGATTGCTCAGATCACAAACCCTAGGTGCAGATGACTTGGAAACTATGCAATGAACCAAAAATGAGATATGAGATGATATGATTGTGTTTATGCATATGAGATGATCACAAGCCATGGTGTGAATGGGTGAGGGCAAATTTGGGGTGTTTACACAAGTCAACCTCTCCTAGCCCAGATTGCATCTGATCCCTTCATTGTGCATACTTCCATTTATTCTAATTTTTATTTTCATTTTCTTTGCATTTATTTATACGAATTATTTAAAATAGCAAAAATCATTTAAAAATTATGAAAATTTTTGTCAAAGATTTCATTAATTTTTAGAACCCAAAAATATTTTTATTTTTATTATTTGCATTAAAAATCTTTTTTTAAATTATTTAAATGTTTATTTTTAATTAGTTAATGGAAATTAATTAATTAAAAATACATTTAGGTATTTAAAAATCACCAAAAAATTCACATTGCATTTAGAAACATTTAGAAACATTATCCAACTCTCAAACCAAATTTCTTTTTTGTTCTTGATGCCTTTTGATCATTTTCATTGGAATTAAATTCATTTTAAGGCAATATTTTGGTTCAAACTTTGAGAAATTCATTATGCCTAACCCTTGAGAGTTTGATGATGGTTCTTCTTGCATTGAATCTTCCATAGCATGTAGTTTATAGGATAAATTTGGTTTGAATTGATATTGCATTTTCAATTTGTTTGGTATTTTTCTTTGTGAGGCACCCCAAAACCCTAGTAATCTTAGGAAATTCATAACTTTCACTAGGTTAAGAGTTGGATCCCCTCCTTTGGGCAGTGAACTTGTATAGGTTTAGGGTATCTTTTATTGCATTTTCAATTTTTTGTCACATCATTTGCTTCTGGTTTTGAGTTTTTGCTTTGCATGTTGTATGTAACCCTAATTTGTGCCTTCCTTTGCATCCATCTTTCATTTGCTTGCATCCAACAACTTGCCATGACATTTTGTGCATCCACATGATTCATAATACATCTTAGGACATATTAGAATCATGTTTGATCATTGCATCTCTCATTTTCCATGTTATATGTCCATTGCATTTCATAAACTTTTCTTGAACTTTCATGGTTCAAAGCATACCTCATTTGCATCCTTATGCTTGTTTGATCATTCTCATCTCTTGTCATGTGTTTGCATCATATCTTAGCATCATTAACATCATGTTTATGCTTCTGACTTTGGTTTGCATCATGACATTTCATCTCATTTGCATTGCATTCCATCTCTTTTGCTAACTTTTCAGGTGGTAAGTTGTTTTGAGAAGTGAATTTGCCTTCATTTCTCACAATCTCTTTTCATCTCTTTTATACATCTTTGCTGCATTTTATCTTGTGTATTGGATTGAGCTTGCTCATTCATGTTCATCTTACTTTCTTTCTTCAAGCAACTTGTCGTCTTAAGTGAAGCAAGTTGTTTTGCTTCTTATTGCTTCTTCCTCCTTTCATCTGCTTCCTTCCTGGTGGTTTCTCTGAAGATCTTTCTCTCTTAAGCCTCATTAACCCTAGGAATGACCAAGCATGATAATAATTAGGGTTTGATTAGTCCCCCATCTAGCTTTCACCTTTGTTTCATCTTTGAGTCTTCTCTTCTCATCTCATAATCAGGGACTAAACCCTAAAGGTCTTAAGGCTTTGTGATTAAGCTTATGCCTGCATCCTTCTATTAGGATGAAGTGTATAACTTTAATCCTAAGTGTTATACCCTTAATGTGTTTAAATCCTTTAATCAATCCACTTAATAATCATCAAGACATCAAGCTTGTAACTTGGGCCTTGCATTAGGGTTCTAATTCTTCCTTAATTGGTTAAGAAGGACTAACCCTAGTGTTAATGGACAAGTCCCCCTCAAGTTGTCTTACAAACCATAAAACTCACTTCTTAATCTTACCATTAACTAAAATCCACTTTAATAAAGGCTTTGTTTTGTCATGAGGTTAATCCCTAATCATGAATTAAGTTGAGGAGTCTTTCTCAGCTTAAATGTTCTCATTTATTATCCTTCTATTAGGATGGTGTAATGGGTCCATTAAATCCTTGATTATGGCTTAAACTCATTACTCAACACTAAACAAAAACACCAAAAACATCTAAATAAACACAAGTAGGTTGATGATCTTAATCCTACATCATGGTGATTAAGTGTGAGGTGCTTACTTCACACTTAAGGTATTCTCATTACCCCTAATCAGAGGGAGGATGTGATGAGTTTACTAACCCTTGGTTTGGGCTTAAGATCATTTTCCTATGAAAAAATCCAAAAGGCAATAAAAAACTCTAAACACCAAAAACAAACAATAATCGTCTCCTCCGGGATTCTTTTCTCATCACACTCATTCACAAACGAGAACTTGCTTTCTTCCGTCTAATGCAAGACAGTTTGCACCTGAGCCAGACAGGTCATACACTTGAGCATAGACAAGTAAGCAGTTCACAAGTCAATTTATCTTTCAGTCTCTTTGAGTCGAACTACGGTGTTCTGACTTCCTCATTGCACGAGAGGATACGTAGGCATAACTTAACAGTTATCGAACAAAAGTCTCTGTATATTCCCCCTCTTTGCAGCATTATTCTTTAAGCCTCATAGTCTTGAGCATTTCATTCTTGTTCTTACACTGACACTTCACATATTTCACTCCACTTCCTTTTTACACCGACACTTGCATTCTTTCCAGCTTTGATACACAAATTGCACTGACACTACCCCTTTAAAACACAAATCTTTTAAGCGTGGATCCCGTCGAGTACGGCGGACAATCTGGGTGCTAATACCTTCCCAGGTTGTAACCAACCCCCTTTCTCAGTCTCTCTGGTTCGCGACCGTCTTATCCATATCTTTCTCAGGTCTATGCAGCATTACCTTTCCTCCAGGATAAAAATGCCTAGCTGGCGACTCTTGTCTTCTGAGTTCACCCTTGTGTGTTCTCCTTCCTTTCGCCGACTGTTCGCGTCTGTACCCCATTTGACCTGGCCTCATTTTGGTGGGAGCGACACTTTGTTTCTATAACCGTGAACCAGGCTACGATACAACCCTCAAAAGTCTTAACTGAAATAGGGTTAATTTGAGAGCGTACTACCAGGAGGCCGCGTTCCTGACTCCTATGAGTTGTGCTAAAAGATACTTGTTGGTATTGCATGTACATACTTTCATTTCTTCAAAAAAAATGTCGTATCTTAACCAGTGATTCGCTCACAAAGGTTTGCGACACCTTTTCAATAAAGACTTCAAGATTAACATGTGTGTTACATTAGAATTTTCATTCTAAGAATAAACATTTTTTGCCTGCATACATTTATTTGGCATCATAGAAGCTCACAAGCGGAAATTCAGTCCAGAAGATTAAGCTTGCCAAGTTGAGAATTCTAAAGCTCCTGAAAGACAGTCACGTCGAAGTTCACTTTTCCGAGAAAGCTCCATTGAGTAAGGACTTACCCAACCAGTCATGGTATGAGCCAACCAATCTGGGGCAGTTATGTCAAGCAATATCCTCGAGAGTCAGCCAAATTGGGGCAATTACCTCAAGATTCATATCTCTCCTAGAGCAATCTCTTCAAAGAATCATACTGGGGCAAGTCACCCCAATCACACGAGGATTCATTCTTTCCCGAAGACAGATAATCAGAAGTTCAGAATACCGGGGCAATTATACTCCTGAAGAGTTTAAAGACACCAAGTCTTTTGTAAAATCCTCTTATGGTAAAGCCCGAATCAAAGCAAATGATCCCTGGCACGAGACTATTGGAAATGTTTCCTCCTCAGCAGGACTCGGTTCAGTTTCGTTATCCCCAGCAGACGCATGGAAGTTATCCCCAGTAAAGTCGTCAAACTTTTCTTTAGCAGGTTTCCTTGATCTTATTTCCTAGCAGATCTCAAACCAAATCCTTCTCTTCCCCAGCAGAGCAATAAGGATCATCCCTAGCAAGAGTCGTCTTCCCGTAGTGAAGCACTTCTTACAAGAATCCCGAAATTCCCGTCAGTTAGCTGAACGTTTCCCTTCCCCACAGGGGTTTGGAAAATTCAGGTAGACAAGAGAGTTCTCCTCAGCAGAGCCTTGACAGTTCTTCCCCCAGCTAAATCGAAATGTTATCAATTCCCCAGCGAAATATGTGGGGTGAGATTCAATCCCCAGCAGTTGAGGCATCCCCTAGCAGGGCCTTCAAATCTAAAGTCCAATTTATTTTTGGCAAAGGTAATAAGTCGAGACAGACTAGTCACACTATTCTCCAACAAAAATATCAACAATCATCTATATTCCCCACAGAGTCAGCAAAGATTGGTTATTTCCGCGTCAGGAATTCCCTTTGTATCTATCCCCTAGTGTCATGAGGTATTATGTCATGCAGTTCAACGTATGTGTGCTCGATCCAAGGTTGATATCCAAAGTCCATCCTCTGGGTGGAAAATTCCCAAAGTCCACCCGCAGCGTGGCAATTTATCCAAAGTCCACCCGCAGCGTGGCAATTTATCCAAAGTCCACCCACAGCGTGGCAAATTCCCAAAGTCCACCCGCAGCGTGGCAATTTATCCAAAGTCCACCTGCAGCGTGGCAATTTATCCAAAGTCCACCCGCAGCGTGGCAATTTATCCAAAGTCCAACTGCAGATTGGCCAAAGTCCATCCTCCGGGTGGCAAATTCCAAAGTCCATCCTCCGGATGGCGAATTCTTAAAGTCTCCCATAGTGAGCAGCAGCCCCCGTAGTGTGGCAAAACATTGAAGTCTCCCGTAGTGAGCAGAAGTCTCCCGTAGCGAGCAATGTGCCCCTGTAGTGTGGCAAAGTTTCTGAAAGTCTCTCGTAGCTGAGCAATGTGCCCCGTAGTGTGGCAAACATTTTGAAAGTCTCCCGTAGCGAGCAATGTGCCCCCGTAGTGTGGCAAAGTTTCTGAAAGTCTCCCGTAGCAAGCAATGTGCCTCGTAGTGTGGCAGAGTATCCCCACAGAGTGAGCAACGTATCCCCACAGAGTGAGCAAACGTCCATTCTCAAGGTGGTAAGGTATCGAAAGTCTCCCGTAGCTGAGCAACGTATCCCCGTAGAGTGGAAGAGTATTGAAATCCCCCGCAGTATGGCGAAGCATTCAGAAAGCCACCCGTTGTGTGGCATGTCATTAATATCCCAGCAAAAGTCCACCCGTAGCGTGGCAATTCAACAATCTCCCAGTGTTATTCCGAAACATTCATCAGATTCACTACTCATCACATCCGAGTTCTCCCCAAACAGAGTTCAGATGGTTGGGTTTATTTCCCTTGTCTTCTTCCACCGAGTGCAAATTTTCTGGTTGTTTTTAGTATTCAATCCCTGCATACTTCAAACGTCTGAGAGCAACTGCTATCATCCATTCAAGTCTACAATGATTGAATAGGGGAAGCTGTAACACCCCAAAATTTGCCCTCTTATTTATTATCAACCTCGAGCAATTTACGCTTCATTCTTACATCATTCCGCATATCATCGAATTGCATTTGAAAAAATAAATAAATAAATCATTCATCATCCTTTGCATGAGGTGTGTGGTCGATCGAGGCTTGCCAAACATTGGAGTTCAAAAGAAAAATAATATCCCAAAAATAATCCAAACCATTTCCAAACTAACCAACCAAAAAGGGAAAAATTCACCTTTCTCTCCCTTTTCTTTCCTTTTTCCTTCCACTTTCTTTCTACATTTCCTTTCATTCTTTCCCTCTTATTTTTCCACTTCAATTCCACTCCATTTCCCTTGGATGTTTCTACCATGTTCTACCATCTTCTAAAGTGTTCCAAGGAATATTCCCATTTCCAACCCTAACCCTAACTAACTACCAAACCATAATTTTGGATCCCAAGCCTAATTTTTGGGCCCCAAACCTAATTCCATTCCCAAACCTAGCTCCAAGCCTAGCCTCTATATATTCATTAATCACTTTAATGCAAAGGGTTCCCACAATTTTCCAAACTTTTCATTCTCTCACAATCACTTTTTCTCTCTCACTTTTCCTCCATTTCCATTTCCACCCAAAGCTTTTTCTGAATCTTCAAGTTTCACATTGAAACTTGAAGATCTTGAAGCTTAGCCCCAACCTCCATTGATTTTATGGATTGTGGAAGAAGAAGCTACTGAATTTTGGTGATGGTTTCGACTTATCGGAAGCACACGAAGGTTCAAGCATCAAGAACACATTTATTTTGCGTTTCGCGGTTTTCTTGGTTTTCTCTTCGATCAAGCTCCGATTCTTGCAACATTCACCGAATCACTTCTCTGCTTTATAGGTTGGTGATCTAAATCACTTATCCTTTATGTTATTCTCTTCATCTCGCCATTTCGGCATTCTTTAAGTGCTTTACGTATTGCTTATGTTTGAATACGTGTTCGTTAAGTTTTGCTTGCGATTTGTGGTTTTGATGGATTAGAAGTTAGGATTGTAGCTTGTTATAGATTCTAGCATGTGTTAATAAGCCCTAATCGAGTAGAAATTCGTGTTAGTATGATTAGGTGGGGGTTAGGGTTGTTTAGAAGGAAGATTGTGGCCAAAAGCACTTTTATCAAAAGCTTTTTTTACTTTCAGTTCAGCGTTAACCGGTTAACGCATTTGGTTAACCGGTTAACGCATGCGTTTTTGGCCATTTTTAGTGTTGTCCAGGGTCCGTTAACGGGTTAACCAATTTGGTTAACTGGTTAACGCTGTTCATTTTTGGATTTTTAGCTTATTTTCTTGTTCAATCTTGCTTCCTAGTGCTTCTATGGTTCATGCATGTTTAGGTATTGATTTTAGGGAATTTTTGGGTCCGTTTCCAGTAGCTCATTCCCCCATTTCGAGTCGTTTCGACGCGTTTCCGTCCATGTTACGTGTTATGCGTTTTTGTGTTTCTTTGTGCATAGCTTGGTTTCTTGCATTTTGTTGCCATGTTTATGCATCATTTGGCATGTGAATAATCATGTTGCATTCTGTTTTACATGTTTCAAATTGCATTAAGTCATTTTGCATTTCATTGTATCAAGATATATTGCATTTTGCATAATCATGTATGTATGTGCATTTGGTTACATTTGGTTGCATGCTTGATCACATCATTCTCATCGATTCAATTCTGAATTTTGCATTAAGTTTGGCATTATTGTTTATCTATCATGTTGCATGTTCATAATCAATAATCATCATGTTCATATGCCATATTCATGTGCCATACTTTGCATACTTGTTGCACAATCCATCATGTGATGCATTCTTGCATAATCCTTCAAAAATGTTCATGTTATTTCAATTATGCATGATGATCCATGTTCAAATGCATGTTCTTGATGAAGTTGGTGCATTTTTCATTGAGTTTGTGCATTAAAAAATGAAAATAATCAAATCTGGATTTTGCATTTCATAGCTGTTTTTGCATATAGGTGCTGTAAAATACATGTTGTTTGTCATGTTGTTCATGTTGTATGTAACTTTCTACCCCTACCTTTTCATGCTGCATGCTGGCTGTAAAAAGCTGATTTGTGCTATGCATTATTTTCATAGCTATTTGTACTTTAGGGGTTGTAGTAGGTGCTGGATTTTTGTTTTAGCATACTTTTAGTTCTCTAGAATTAAGCTAGAATTTAGATTGAGTCCTAAAGTCATTAGAATTTAATTTGTGTATGTTTGCTTTATTATTGTTAATAAAATGCAACATTAATCTTTGTTTTGTAGGGAGGGAAAGGTATGTTTCCTTACACCTTATCCTTTTATTTGTTATGCATTTCTTTTATGCATTTAATTCATTTTTTCCTTCCATATTTGTGATTGGTAGGATACCCCATTGTTAGGACCAACTTATCTTCCTCAGGAAGTAAGTTGCATCCTTTTTCTTTTTTTCTTTTCCTTTTCTCCCTTTAGGATTAGAAAACCTCACTAACCATTAGGATCTCCCTTTTGTGTATAATAAATAACTTAGGGTTGGTCTTAGTCCCCCTTAGTTTTTTGTCCTTTTTCCACTTGAGTCCTTCTTTCTCACCTCACCAAAAAAAATACTTAATAAAAATCGAATGTTCTTGTACGTCATGAGACTTTGTTGTGGAGTGCTTATACGCGTCCTATTTCGGGGCGAGGTGTAAGTATTTACCACGATGGATTGGTCTTAGTATGAGAATGTTCACAAACAAACTCCAAAACACTTCTCATAAAAGACAATCAACAAAGACATCGTGTCTTCTCTACTCATCTCATACTCTTTGCGGACGAATGCGACTTTCGTCGACAGTTCAAACAGCGATACGGTTAGCACCCTCAAGTCAGAGCCGGTAACACCTGAGCTAGAGCTATGGCAACGTCATCCTAAAAAACACAAACAAAGTTCCCGCCTTAGTAAGGCGAACTACGTCGACTCTGATCCTCATATTCCCGATGAGGTACGTAGGCAGCGGGGTAGGGCCCGTTTGAGCACATTCTTTTTTTTCCCTACATTTCCCCCTTCTGTTCCTTTTCTTTTTCAGTTCCCTTTCTCATTCCCATTCCAGTTCCATGCCTGTAACAGTTCTTTTATTCAACAACATTCTTATTTTCTCACCCTTTGAGACAAACAAGCAAGCGTGGATCCCGTCGGGTACGGTGGACGGTCTGGGGTGTTAATACCTTCCCAGGTCGTAACCGACTCCCGAACCCAGATCTTTGGTTCGCAGGACCTTGTCATTTCCTTCTTCCTCAGGTTTGTGCAGAATTACCTTTCCCATTCTTTCGGGATAAAAATGTCTGGCTGGCGACTCTACCTTTTCCGCGCCACTCTCGCGTTTGTACTAGGATGAAAATCCCGGGAGCGACACCTATGCTCCTGACACAATTAAAGAAATTTTTATGAGTCAACTTTAGAAGGCAAGGCTCTTATACAGAAGCTTCAAACAAATACTTAAATGCAACAAATATTTCATACTACAGAGGGCCTATTATATTACAAGGACATAATTTATACCTTCCACTCAATATCTTTAGAAATATTTGCTCAAGGAATACCATTCAACACCAGTAGTGGGTCTCTCTGGTCTTCAACCAACCTTGGCTCGGATTTCCGCCTCATTTCTTGGCCTGGAAGTTACAAGGATACCAAAGAATTTGTTAAAAGTTGTGTAATTTGTCAACAAAATAAATACATGCCTAAGAAGAAGCATGGACTATTACAACCATTACCTACACCATCGCATGTCTGGGATAAGTTAAGCATGGATTTTATTACACACCTACCAAATTCGTTCGGACACACCGTGATATGGGTTGTCTGCGACATGTTAACAAAATTTTGTCACTTCATTGCGTTTCCCAAAAAATTCTCGGCAAACGATCCGGCTCTATGATTTTCAATCGTGATATGTCGCTTACACGATGTTCCTTCATCCATAGGCTCCGATCATGACCCACTCTTCATCAATACCTTTTGGAAAGAACTATTTTCGGCCCATGAAACCACACTCAAATATATTTCCGCCTACCACCCTGAAACTGACGACCAAATAAAGGTGATTAACAGATGCTTAGAAATAAAAATAGAAATGGTTCAGCTACTTACACTTGGCTGAGTTTTGGCATAACTTTGCCCATCACTCCTCCATCAACATGACGCCATTTGAGGCACTCTATGGGTGTCCACCAACTTCTTTTCCTACCTACCACCGTGGATCTACCACCATATTGCCTTTGGAACTATTACTGCAACAAAGAGAACAACGTTTACAAAAATTTAAACAAAATCTGAATATAAGCAAACAAAGAATGGAGTCTCAAAGTAACCAAAAAGGGTAGATTGTACCTTTGAGGAAGGAAATTTAGTTTTAAACCTAGTGTACTTGACTTTTATAATGATCCACCTAACTTACAATCAAAACCATCAGATTCTTTGGATTCCTTTTCTAAACAATCTCTACCATCCACAAATCTTCCCGTTACATTATTGCCTTCATGTGATGTTTCACTTCCCAATGCCACTACTTTCCTTTATCCTAACATGTGTGACACTACTAACCCCAAGTGGAAAATAGCTGGCGCGCATGCAAGGAATAACAAGGGCCTACTTACAACAACTTCCACTACTTCGGTCATTTCTTTTCACACTGCTTCACAACACCATTTTAATTGGTCTTCTTCTTTTCAACCGGCCTAACCCGTTATGACTTCCAACCTTGAGGATAAGGTTGTTGTGGGGCCATATAGTAGTGATAGCAGGCCCAAGCGAATCATAAGTAAGCCCAAGTATTTAAGTGATTATGTAGTCAATTAAATTGTCTTTTATTTTATTTATATTGAGTTTAGTTTTATTTCTCTTTTGGGCCAGGCCCAATAGATGATCCAAGTTTATGCTATTTGTATTTAAACCTCTTTGGAAATGAGAATGGGTAGTGAAATTATTCATAATTGACTTTCCTCCTTAGTTTTATGTCCATGCAATGGTTAAACCCTAGATTTGGTAGTAATTGTTGATCCCCTTGCATCATTAAGTTAGATGAATGTAAGTTGTTCGTTCTGAGTTCAATTTCTATTGTAGCCAATAATTTAAGGAAATTTAGCCCCTTTAATGATATAATAATGTGTGGAAACAATTATGGACTAAGCCAATACCGAATACAAAAGAAATCACGAGGAATCTACTTGCCACCCCCACTCATTCTTGGCACCCCTAGAACCAATGAAAATACCAAATTGACCCTGCAAGAAAACATATTCACATTTCACACATTGCCGGATTTTTCAAAAATTTTGACGATACCAAGAATTTGGATTGCACTACCGGAGATTTGAAAATTTACAAGTAAGTAGTACCAGTTTTTCCTAAATTATCGGTAAGAATTACCGAAAACTTCAAAAAATCCGGTAATATTTACCGGTAATTATTTCCCGGAGATTTGAAATTTTCTGTAGTTCATTTTTTATGCTTTCCTACTGGTAATTTGAAATTACCAGTAGTGTTATTTTCTTTTCTTCCGGGAATTTCAAATTCCCAGTATTTTATTTATTTTTTCCAGTGAGGACTACATGTGTTGATCGTACCCCTAGTGGGAGGAGGTGTGACTTGGCTACAACTGGGAGGGGAGATATACAACCACTCCTGATGTTGAGTCTACCCATGTACGAGCTGGACGGGTTGTCCCAACCGGTTTGCACCGGAAGAGGATGGCTGAGTAGAAAGGGCTTTTCCAGGCACCTCGCACCGTTAGGAGACATGGGGGTCTTTCTTCACAGTAGGGGAGGCGGCCTGATTTGATACAAAGCAGCAAGTTTGGTATCTTAGTTTGTTACAGGTATATCTTACTTCATTTTCTAAATAACTTTTTGTTATATTTTTTTTTAATATTATTAATCCTAATCTACTATTTGTTATGATTTCAGTGCTGGATCTATGAGCATTTCCCACAAATATGCCAGGGGAGCCACGGGCGAAGAGGCGGAAGGCGAGGCAGAAACACCCTAGAGGCATACTTAAGTACCAGAGGAGATTGGATGCGTTGACCGCATAGGATGTCATCTGTACACAATATGTGATGAGCATTGAGTCGTACGTATGTTTAGGAGTCATCAATATACTCCGGCTATATGCGGTGGGAGACTTTGATTGCCATGTGTAGCACGGTGGGAGAACTGACTTTTTATTTATGTTGTAGATAGCAAGAGTCGCCACCGACTTTTATTTTATCCAACAGGAAAAGGAATAAAAGAATAGGAAATACCTTAAAAAGATTTGAGTTCGGGGGGTAAATTATATAAAGGAAAGGTGTTAACACCCTTTATATCCATGGTTATCCATGGGCTCTTGATTACTTTGCTCACTTTCTTTTGTTTGAAAAATAATGGAGGTGCATTTAGAAAAATATTTCAAAAGTCTTTAACTTTGTAATGATCCTTGTATGGATATATACAAAGCGTTTAGTTTGAAAGTGTTTTGAAAAGTGGGGTGTAAAGAGTGTTTTGAAAGAGTGAGCAAGTAATTAAGTGCTACCTACCCTAAGTTGGTCTTTCTTGTTATTTATTTCCTTAAAAGGGTAAAATTGTCCTTACTATTACGGAATAAGTAGTCTTTACCTTGGATGTTTGTAAAGGACGGGCGTAGGGTCATCGTATGGTCATAGGGGGCAACCTGTAGGGGTGTCTTAGTAATTCGAATGGACTATCATCATTTTCGTAGGGTCATCGATGAACAAGATCATTATTTCATAGGTAACTTTGAATGGACTATGATCTTTTAATCTTGAAGGGACTATGATGATTTTTAATCTATAGGGACATTTATTAAGACACCCCCGCGTTCGAGGGACATGACCGTGTTTTTGTAAGGCAACTAAGAGGGGAAACCCTAGGAGGTGCAGATGGCGATCGTAGAACGACCGACTTACGTATGTGAATATCAGTTTCAGTTATTTATCTTGTAATTAATGGGTTAAGTCCAATTTATTAAACATACAGTCTTTGCACTCCCTAAATTACTAACCACGCAGTTATTTGCAGAAATTTAAAAGCAGAAATAAAAATCCTACGTTATTACATTAGGGGATGGGGGTACATTAGTCTTTTAGGGGGGATTGTAGAAAATAAAAGGCGGAAAATTAAACCCAAGCTATTACATATGAGAATCAATTACATAATAATAGCGAGAAATTTAAATTACATAGAATGCATCCTATACAATTTTCTAAAATAAAATAAATAAATAAGGAAAATAAAGAAATAAAGAAATAAGTTTTTAAAATTAGGTTAAGAAAAACATAATTAATTGTTTCATGAAGAATTAGGGTTTTGAGAAAAATCAGGGTTTAGAAAATTAGGGTTTGATTAGGGTTAGTAAAAAAAGTTAGGGTTTTAGAAAAAACCAGGGTTTAGAAAATTTAAAACCTAATTAACTAAATTAATTAAAAAACCTAATAAACTAATTATAAAAAAAAATTATTATAAGAGAAAAATGTATTAAGAATAATTATAAAATTATTTTTTAGAAAAAAAAAGATTAGTAGAGATAATTAGTTATATATTAATGGTTAGTTATGATTAATTATTAATTATATTGTTAATTAAAATAGTTAAGAAAAAGAAAATAATTAAAAAAATCAGCTTGTAAAAATTTGGTGGAGACAGGATTTGAACCCACGCCCTCCACTTCATATGCGAAGATTCCAGCCACCAGGCCACCTGCGCGCAGGTGTTAACAAAACACAAACGAATAATAATTAAATAAAAGAAAATTTGAATTCTGAACTTCGCGTGCGCTGGCTTCATCTTCTACCTCCAGCTTTCAAATTTGCTACGATTTGGCTTCGAATTAGCTACGAAATTTTCGTAGCTAATTGACCTGCAAATTCCAATATCTCAAAATACAAACGATTAGTCCAAAATAAATATATGAATCGATTGCCCAGAACCTTTACAACTTAAATATATCACCAAACATCCCTTAAATCGTTTCAATCAAGAAACCATAATTTGGAACTCTAAACCCTAATAATGGTAGGTTTCGTATTCGGCCATGAATCTCTAAGATAACTGTCCAGAAAGTTTCTATACAATCAAAAAAACATTTTTATAATATCAAAATCAATTAACAATGCAAGAATTAATGGAATCGAAAAATTGAAAATATGCCATAAACTTGAATTTGGTTTGACCGATTCTTGAGGTTTTTGATGAATGTGATGATCAAGACATGTTCTAAACACCTCAAGGAAACTATCTCAACCTTCAAATGGCTTGGAAAAGGCTTGAAACTTGGAAACTGAATTTCAAAATTTGGTGAATTTGTGAAGCTTTGAAGTGATTCTTTTGTGTTGAATGTTTCGTCCACAAGTCTTATGATGTTGTTGTTATTATATAGTGATGTATTTTAGGTCAAAATATTGGGCTTTTTGATGGATTTGGGGATTGCTTGAAGGCGAAGAAACCAAGTTACCAAATTTGTCCAAAAATCAAATTTAATCATGATATTTTAGTATTGCACGAAATTGGATGTGATCAATCAATATAATCATCAAATATTTGATCCCAAAATAACTTTGGAATCAAATATTTGAATTTTTATGATTTATTTCAATTAAAATTGAATTTAAATGATTAAAATTCAATATAATATAAAATAAATAATAAAAATCAGAAAATATGATTAATGGGTCGTGAATAGTCTTATAATTGAGTTTGGGTTGAAAGAATATGGGCCCATTTGGAAGAAACTTGAGTATTGGCCTTTTTTGCTTCATACACCTCCTCAAAATTGCCCAACTTCAACAATGCATAACTCCCTCAATTTGTATCCCATGAAGGTGTTTTAGGACTTCTTTTAGAAAGCTTAGAGTGTCCTCTAACTTTTCCTTTTGGTTCCATGTCCATTTGATCTTCCATTTTTAAGTTATGAGCTCTTGAAAAAGATGACTTTTTGTTGACTTTTAAAAGGACCTGTGATGTCTTGGCTAATATATCTTAAATGAAGCATTTTTGGACTTGGCTTGTGAGACACAAAGTTGTAGAGAATTGAATATCCTTCAAAATGAGCGTTGTATGGGAAATTTTTGATGAAGAATGTGAAAGTTATGGTTGGTCAAAGTACAATTGACTTTTCCTACAAAAACCCTAATTTAGTAACTCCTGATTCTTGATGATTATAAGGTTTCCTTGATGAATCATGATCAAACCTTGATCAAATGATTAATTTCACCTCATAATATTGATGTTGACCAAAAATATTGAAGTTTGACTTTATGTTGACCACAATTGACTTGTTGACCAAGTTATCTAATTTTTAAGTTTTTGAGCATCTGACTGACCAAACTTGTAGGGAAAACCTTGAAACTTGACATGAGGATTCTTTGAGGTATATGGGATGTCGTGAAGTCCACTTGAGGCTTTAGAAGTTCACTTTTCCTTGATAAAATCAAAACCCTAGTTTCAAATTCATTGCTTAGGAGGAGGCTTTGTCTGATGAAACCTTGAATCCTTTTAAGCAACTGTGAATCTTGTGACGACTAGCAGACCTCTTGAGACACATTGTCTTGAATATGGGAGGAAAAATTTTGGGGTACAACAGCTGCCCATGTTCAATTTTCTAAAACCTGAGGAGTTAGATTGACATGTACGCCATTCGCGACTTGAAGGTTGAAGATGATTTAACACTAAAGCCCAAAAATTTGCATTCGCCGATGCGCAAAGTAATATTGTTGGTTGATTGTACTGTTTAAATGGGCTTAAAGATGCCATTCTAAGTAACTAGAGATGGGCTTATAGATGCCATCCAAAGTATTTATTGATAGGGGTATCAGAATGTGTCTATGTTTGACTTTATCTGGCTGTTGTTACTGCACTAAGTATCAGAACTAGATCTTCATTTTGACCATCTTTAAACTGTCTCTGTAACATATCCCGAGATAAGTATTGACACTAGATTTTCGTGTAGATCGTCTCTGAACTATCTCAGGAAAATGTCAGCACTAAATACCAAGACTAGATCTTCGTATAGATTGTATTTGTACTGTCTCTGGAAAAAAGGCATCAAGTACTAAGCATCAACACTAGATCTTTGTTTAGATCGTCTCTGAACTGTCTCAGGAAAATGTCAGCACTAAGTACCAAGACTAGATCTTCGTATAGATCACCTATGTACTGTCTCTCGAAATAAAAGCATCTTGCACCAAACATCAGCACTAGATCTTCGTTTAGATCGTCTCTGAACTGTCTCAAGGAGTTGGTAATGTTTATCTGACTGCGAACTATCCTGAAAAGGAAAAGTTAGTTTATGTAAGATTATTTGATGTATGCATGTATGACATGAAGTTCTTAATGTGAGTGAGAATGTCGTATGCATTATGGATGCGTATTCCATGATATGATGTATGTATGAATTATGTAATTGAATCCCATTAGTAGCTTCGTGTAACAACTGCTAGATGGGGAAAATAAATCTCGATTTGCTGCTGAGGAGTATGAAGACATTGTTCTCGTCTTGTTTTAGAATATTGTACTTAGGATCTTTCGATTCCCGTTCGTCGCACTTTTTTATTGGAAAGTTAGATTCCTAAATACCCTGACGGGGGATAGAAAAGACAGACATTCCCCTGAGAGACTTATCTGACCAAGTGTTAATTCTTCGGAGGATATCAAGTTTGAGAGAAATCTGTCTGGGACTTTGTAGAGCTGGAAGTACAAGAGACTACTTGAAATACTTTGCTGAAATAAATCTATAAAGATTACTCTGTGGGGATGAATTTGCGAAGATCTGTTGGATATAAACTTGGTTGGGGATTCCTACCTCCGAGAGTCCTTAGTAGATTTTGTTATTGTAATTTTATGCATTTTTGGTAAACATAAATCATATTTGAAAGCATATATTCATTCAAAGTATTGGAAAAGACATGATACTGACATCATCTGATACTATTGGCACAGACAATTAATTTCCACAATGGCTTTTTTCTGAAATTCGGTATCAAGGCAATGTAATGAGAGGAATATGCTTTTAGACAGCGGTGGATCGTGTATGCCCTAGGTAATGGTTAAGGAGTTTACAACTGATTTGATCTGATTAGATTTTAAAAGAGAGCATTGCTCCTAGATGAGGATGATTTTCCCAGAATAGAAGTATTTGAAAAGGGCTACCTCAAGAGAAATAAACAAAATGCCCCACAATAATATGCCTCTGGCATCGTGAACTTGGTAATGTTACTTCTGGGAATTCAGATGAGGAGACCAGCCCCAAATGGCATGCCCCTTGAGTGGAAGATAGTGACCATGCCCCTTGTATACATTGGCTTTGATCCAACCGAGTCAGTCCCAGGAAGAAACTTTGTCTGTCGGGAGGACTTTGGTTTATTGAATGTTCATCATGTAAGCTTCTTTGCTATCAAACACTTAGTTATATGTAAACAATGATATTCAAAATGCAACTCTTATATCTGTCTTGAAGTTTTGAAAAATAATTATTTTAGCAAAACAATGTTTGTAAAAACTGTGATATTAACTCAAGATTTATAATAAACCTTAAAGGAGTCAGGATACCTTTTTGTAACAGTATGCTTTCGAACTAACCATGCTTCAGTTAGGACTTTTAAAGGGTTGTAACGTGGTCTGGTTCACGGTTTAAGAAACAAAAGATAAAGGCTCAAATTTTATTTGTACCACACCCATCCTTCGTGATGTTCTTCAGTCCTATGTTCGGTTAAATTATGCATTGAGGCTCCAAAGGAATTTGGAATTGTAACACTAACATTTGTGATGGTTCAGAAACTAGAACTTTATTTGAAAAGTCAATCAACTTTTTTTGTGTAGGATTTCTAATGACCTCTTTTTATTTTAACTTTGTTATTCCTTCCTTTTTCCTGAACTGTTTGTTTCAAGATTACAGTCAGAAGGATGTCTCAATTTTTACTAAGTCTCCTTCATAGGTTTTGACTTAGTGAGCGTTTCTTTTGCTAGATATTGACTTACAGGGAACCATCATTAGTTGTGTACAAAATGGAAAATTGGCATAATTGAGTTAACCGAGGAACTACCCTGCCCCAGGTTATAATTAAGGGTTTTAATTTGCGTGAGAATGAAAACTCCTACTTCATAGGCTCAAAAGGGTTGACTAGGGATTAACTTCCTTATATCTCCACTGTTTAGGAATCAAAACAATGCCTGTACATCGTCAGCATAGTTTGTTCAAAAGCATACTATATGAAATTATGGTATTGTCTTCGTCATCCTCCCTCTAAAGGCTTACATCTTTAACAAGAGTTAAATATCACAAAAGAGAATTAAGGAGCATAGTTTAAATATAGTGAAACGAATGGATTAGTTCAAGACAAACATATGCAATGCAATATCGTGAAAACAAAAGTCTGACATAATAGTAAGTGTTTAAGTCAACAAAAGAAATTACAAATGAAAATTGAAATGTCCTCAAAGCCTCTTCCTCTAAACTTGTCACTCTGGATGTCTGGCAGCTTCGATGTTTGATGGATGATAGGAGAATTCAATCTGGTCTTCTGGTATAACCTCGAGGATTCCCTTATCAACCAGGTCTTGAATCTTATTCCTCAATGCCCAACAGTTATTAGTGTCATGTCCAGGACAGTTGGAGTGATATGCACACCTTGCATTGGGATTATAGCTAGGAGAAAATTATTGGGATTCAAAGGAGGGCCTTTCAAGGTAATTAACTTCATCTCCAACAAGCATTGCAAAGTGTGTGACATTGGTGTGTTGATTTTGATAAACTGTCTTTTATATTCCTTGTGTTGAGGCAGATTAACCCTATAAGACCTTCTTCCTTTAATTGTAGAACTATCAATAGTAGCCTGTCCCTTTCCTTCACTTATCCTCATCTTCCTTTCAACCAAGTCAGCTTGTTTCATCGGAGGTTGATTGATGATTAGATTCCCGACTCCGTTACCTTGAAGTTTATTAACGAAGACTTTCAGCTCTTCGTACCCCTAGGTTATGTTTTGGATAAGAGCCACCTGGCCATTCATCTAGATTCTCATCTCTGCCATCTCAGCTTGCAATTGTTCCAAGTGATTACCCTTGTTGTCTTCAGGATTCTTCTTTTTCGTGTCCTTAGTGAGGAGGGCTTTCAAAACTTCTTACCCATTGGACAAATTCAGGATCACTTCTTGAAATTGAGAATTATGGGTTTGGAGATCTTTGACAGTCTGTTCGAGAGCCATTTCCACTAAAATAAACAGCAAGAAGAAAAGAAACCTGTCGCAGAAACCTATTATGCAATGGTATGGTATGTAGCTTCATATGTGTCGCTCCCTGGATTTCCATCCTGGTACAAACGCGAAAGTGGCGCGAAAAAGGGTAGAGTCGCCAGCCATTCATTTTTATCCCGAAGGAACGAGAATGGTAATACTGCACAAACCAGAAGAAAGAAGAGGAAGCACACAGGTCCTACGAACCAAAGAGACTAGGTTCGGGAGTCGGTTACGACCTGGGAAGGTATGAGCACCCCAGATCGTCCACCGTATCTGACGGGATCCACGCTTGCAAAGAAACTGTTTCAAAGGGTGAAGAAATGAAAGCTGCTGCAAAAAGAAAGACTGAAACTGGATAAAAGAAAAGAAAGGGGGAAAATGTAGGGAAAATAAAAGAGTGCTCGAACGGGCCCTACCCCGCTTCCTACGTACCTCCTCTAGACATGAGGATCATAGTCGTCATAGTTACCCTAACTAGGGGTGGAAGAAATTGCTTGTGTTTTAAGCTTGAACTTCTTATGTCAATGCTCAGGTGTTGCAGGCTCGGACGACAAGTGTGTAACCGTCTTTCAAAGTGACAAGTAGTAGCAAGTTCGTACGTAAGGAGTGAGTGAGATGAGAAAAGAAATCCCGAAGGAGATGCTTATTCTTTGTCCTGTGTTTTTATGAGTGTGGCACAAGGAAGTGAATTCAAGCCCGTTTCCATGGAATGTGTACTTGCTACTAGATTCCAAGATGGAATAATAGAACAAGCACACCAAGTAAGGATAATTTGTCCAAGACTTGTTTCTAATAGTTAGGGCCTAAGCTCACTAACTTGTTAAACTTATTAGATGTTTTTTGGGTTTTTTGATGAAGAATTACCTTTTAAGGTTTTCTTTATGAAAGTAGCCCCATGATTAGACTTGTACATCATACTAGACAAATGTATTATTCCAAGATGGAATGAATACAAATTCCCCGTGGCATAAATCCTTACACACAAGACTATTCCAACCATTATTAAGTGTTTTTTAGGTTTTTGTATGAAGATGAGAAAGAGAAGAAACCATAGGGAGCAAAGATAAACACTAAGGGGGGACTAATAATCTTAAGAATTATCATGCATGGGAGTCCTATGTTAGTGTGTTTTGAATTCTATCCTAATGAAGAAGAAGGAAAGAAAAGAAAGAAAAAGAAGAAGAAGAAGAGAAGAAGTTAGAAGACAACTTACTTCTCTAAAGAAGTTAAGTTGTTTCTAAAGGGGGAAGAGATGAAGTTAATCACAATATGGCATAAGGCACATCACAAAGACAAATAAGGAAGCAAAAATAAAATATGAGATGAAGACTTGAAATGTGGATATCATCCACACTTCACATACCATGAGCCCCTACAAGGAAAGGTTAGAACATACACAAGTAATAAGATGAAACAAATAAAACCAAATGAGATGTAAGCAAGAAAAAGATCAATTTAAAACATCACAACCAGAAGTAACACACTCTATTCATATGCTATGATTACACATACAAAACCATGAAAGGATTGGAGCAAACAACTCATCATAAAGCATTACAAGTCACTATGAAAGAACAAGACATCTATGAGATAACACAAAGCATTCAAAGTAAACAAGCATCATACAATTTAAGACCAGAACTCTAACATATCAAAGAGGTGCCTAAGCAATAAAAGAAATCATGAAAGGAAGCATACAAGCTCAATTGTTGTCAACATGAGAAGCAAATAAGCATAAGAAGTGAAGTGAGCATACATACAAGTGTGAAAACCTTCAAGAACAAGTACCTCAAAGAAAGTCAAGATGTAAACATCATACAAGGACCAGGGACCTATACTCCTGTCAAAAGGTGTCTAAACAACATATAGGAGTTGGCACAAGTGCCCTCCTAATCTAAGAAGCAAGCATGTAACAAGAAAAGACACAAATTAAGGCAAGCAAGCAAGAAAATTCACATTAAATCAAAACTTCATTAAAAAATTACACAATTAAGCATAAGTGTTCCTTAATCTCATAAAAACAACATACCAAAAGGAATATTTCATCAATAGAAGCATACTAGGGTAATGGAAGGCCTAGATTTCAACTAGAGTTTTGAAGTTCACTCATAAAACAACGTGACAAAAATCAACATACAAATTCCTAAAAATTATGAGATAAATCAATAACAAACTACATCATGTCCATGATCCAGTGCAAAAAGAACCAGATTAAAATTCAAATTTATGATCAAGATAAAAATTAAATAAGACAACATGCCTTTTTTAAAAGAATTAAATGAAATATTAAACTAAACAATTAATTCTACCATGCAAAATAAAAATAAATGGAATAGAAAAAATATAAAAAATTAAAGAAAAATAAATTTGATTCATATGATTTTTTGGGTGATTTTTAGGAACTTCTAGCTATTTTTATAAAATCAAAAGCAAACAATTAATAAAACAAAATAAAAATAAAACAAAAGATGAAGGAGGTGCAATAAGTAAACAAATCAGTTCAAACTAGATGGGCTTATAAAAGGAGGGGGCGCAAATAGCATCTGAGGCCCATTGGATTCAGCGTGTGACACAAAGTGTTATGGTGAATATTCATAAAATCAGGAAAAATGAGAAACAATTGGATCAATCAAATGCACACAATGCGTTAACAAGATCAGCCAGGTCAAACATCCAAGAGGAGTGTGCGTGTGTAGATGTTACTTACCATGAGGTGCATCACATGAGGAATTATTCATAAATTATAACATAAAAATGACACGTGACCAGGAGTGTGTGTTTTTAATGTGCTAGCAAGGCTTGAGACGTCCAGATTAAAGATCCAAGGGTGGAGAAGTCTTCTTCCTCAATTCAAATTCACAAAACATTTCCAGAATCCGGCGATCGGAGCCCTAGCTCTGGCGTCGGAAAACTCATACAGATGAACAAACTATCACCAAAATCAACAAAACTGTCCAGATCCACAAATTCAAAGATGTTGATTTCAACTATGGCAATAGATTTTCAATTAAGTCAAAGAGCAAAGCAAATCGAACAAAAACATAATCATACATCAAACTTCAATTCAACAATACAACTTCAATTCTTACTCATTTCCAAAAATAAACATATCAGAATCATCAGCAAAGCACGTAGATCATAATGCACACAAGCAAAATCAAATATATATCTATGAATTTTGGAACTACCTGAGATTTGCAGAGCTCAAAATAGATCCAAAAATGCCTTCTCCAGCTGCAGATCAACCTCTTCTAACCTTTCCTTGCAAAATAAATTCAAGAGAGAGATTGTATTACTCTAGATCTCGAGATTCGAACAGAAATGCACCACACTTGCACCTTGAGAAATCTTGAGATTCAGCCTTAATGATGTATGGATTTGTGATCTGTGTATCTTGAGGATGAAGAATGTGCAATTGATTTTTGAAATGAGTGAGAGAATGATAGGATTCGAAGAAAAATGAAAATGGAGCAAAAACTTGAGAATGGTGAAATGAGAGAGGCTGAGCTTCCAAATTCGTGTTTGTTTCTTATATATGATGATATTTGAATGTTGATTAGGGTTTGTGATCAAATAGAGGCATGGCGAGTGTGATGAGAGTGAAAATGCAATTTGGCAAGAAATGTGTGATAGCATGATTCCTGCATGCATTCTCCCTTGCTTGTGCACAAACTGATCACACACCACTCATTAATCATAAATGAAATGATCCCAACCCTTGGATGTGAATGTATCATTCTCTTTGTGTGATTTTGCATTTTTGCACTTTGCAATTTTCTCTTCATTCATGCACGGGTTTGATGATTTTCTTTGGGACAAATGCTTTTCATGCAATGTACTATGATATTGTGATCTCATTTTGCCCATAGGTCATCTTGGAAATGAGTTACAAATCATTTTGCAACTTGGTAGAAAGTTGGTTTTAATGTAAAACCCTAAAATAAGTCCAACTTCAAATGATCATAATTTCCAAACCACAAATGCTATGGATGAGTTCTTGTTCTCTTTGAAAATGGGAGAACATGACCTATAACTTTCATGTTTTAAGAAAATTCATTTGAAACTATATTGATCATAAAAGAAGCCTTTGAAGATTAGGGCAAAACTTGCCAAAAATGGAAACTTCCATTACAAGTCACATGCCAAAAATGGAAACTCCTTCAAAATCTTTTAATTATTGGCTTTTGACACCACCAAAGCTCTTCTTTGACCTTAAGGACATCCCTTGACCTAAAAAATAGGATTGGACCCTTGAATTCCCACAATTGACTTTTCAGATGCTCAGTTTGACCAATTTCTTCCTTTACAAGTAACTGATGAATTGACTTACTTCCTCAATGAGTTTTCTCACAAAATTTCATCCATAGGCTTCACATATCATATAATGGACTTTGACCATAAGAATTGGTCAAAGGTACAAGAAACCCTAGCCCAAATGCAAAACCCTAGTTCATTATTCATTTGTGTAGGAGATTGTTGCTTCCTTGATCTTCTGATGATCTCTCACCCTTCTTGACTTTTATGGACTATTTTGTGCTTGCCTTGGATGCGAGGATATCTTATGGAAATCTTGCAGTGTCATTTGACCTTTTGTCTTGACTTATAGAACCTCAAGTTTCCAGATGATTGATCATATGCCCTATGCTAGAACATGTGATTGTCATGCCTCATTTTTCTATGCAAAATGCTAGGATATGGTATGCTTATGGCATGCTTATGATAATTAAAATGATGGTGAACAAGAGAGGGAAAATTTGGGGTGTTACAACTGCCCCTATTCAAACATTTGTTAATCTGAAAAGGACGAAAGCATAGGTTGTCGACCGTTCGAGATGAATTGTGATTGAATACTTATAAGAACCAAAAGTTTGCACTCTGCCGGAGAATAAAGAAATGGGAAATAAACCCAATCCAAATAACAAACTGCTTGAGACCCTTGCTGTGATGAAAAGTAACTCAGAAACAAAGCCTTGTACAAATTCAACATCAAACGGAGCAGACGAGCTTCCTTCAAACAAACCTGTTACGCCAGGTGAATAAATAACAAACTTGTTACGCCAGGTGAATAAAATCCAGGACAGACGAGCCCTCTTCATATATCTTACGCATATATATATATGGTGCTTAAGACGGACGAGTCTTCTTCGGATAACCTGTTATGCCAGGATCGGTAGTGCACTTACGCCTGTGGGATAGACATGCACAAATAGGATAGACAAACCCTCTTCATATACCTTGCAAGGATATATGGTTCTAGGACGGACGATCCCTCTTCACAAATCTTGCTTAGATATGTGGTACTCAAGACGGACGAGTCTTCTTCAGATAACCTGTTACGCCAGGGAACCGGTAAGCATTTTGACGTTTAATCCCACCGTCAGGACTTCAAACCTCTTCAATATGGACGAGTATTGGATGATCATCAAAGAAACACGGACGAGTGATCTAAGACAGTGATAAGGACGAGTATCAGGCGATGATCAAAGAAACACGGACGAGTGCTTCAGGCAATGATACGGACAAGTATCAGCCACTAATACGGGCGAGTATCAGAAAGGTATCAAATATGGACGAGTGTTTGAAAAAAGATAACACGGACGAGTGTTAAGCACGATACATACGAGTATCGGAAAAGTACCAAACACGGACGAGTGTTTGTCAAAAGATAACACGGACGAGTGTTAAACACGATACGGACGAGTATCAGAAAGGTACAAAATACGGACAAGTGTTTGTCAAAAGATAGCACAGACGAGTGTTAAACACGATACAGACGAGTATCATAAAAGATATCACTAAAAATAGACAAGTGAATGAGAGATAGAGAACTAACATAGACGAGTGTTAGGGGTGATACAGACGAGTATCAATGAAACGCTTGATTTGCAAGGAGAGTAACGACTATGTAGGGGAGAATACTTTCTGTAGAACATTCTGCTGAGGAACAAAATCAGGATGCTCTGCCAATGCTTGACTCTGGCTGGGGACATGAAAACCTGGCCAAAAATAAATTGGCCACCTCTCTGGGGGATATTTCAATGATGGACAACTTCCAAACATGAAACTTTGTGGGGAAATGCAAGACCTTCAGCTACCTAATGGGAATACTTTACCGTAAACAACCCTGCTTGAGGAAGAGAGTTGTTCAACTAATCTTGAAGTTCTACTGGGATTAACATCTCCATCTTGACTCAGCTGTGAAGGCTAAATGGGAACAAACACTCACTATCTGTAAACCTGCAACAACAAAAGTGCATTCATATGCCCCGGGAAATTACATGGCATGAGTTAATCATCACATGTCACCTGTCTTTCAAAGTATTTTATATGTTTTCCTTTCGCACATTATCTATAAAGCCAACAAGTTTATATGAAATGTTCTTTTACCAAAAATTCAGGACATTTTTGCAAACAAAGTAAATAAAACAGGAGACAAAGACTAAGATTTTTGATTGAATATTCTTTTATTGATGAGCCTCTGAATAGGCGAGAATTTACATCAGGAAGAAACCACCTGGAAAGAGGTAGCCACCACAAAATTGAGAAAAAGAAACTATCCTAATGGCAATGTACACGGCATTCCAATGAGTTTCCTTTCTGCTATGACCAGTATATCTTCATGATTTTCCGTTCCTGTCTTTTCCTTCTGAAGAGGAAGATGACACTGATTCCTATCCTTTGGATATTTCCAGATTAATTAAGACGATGATGTGATATAGATTACCCAGATCACAGTTATTCGCTTATTCCCTTATTTTGCGTGGATCGCCCTTTCGGGTTTTCAATCCACCGGGATACCCTTTTTTGCCTGAGCTGTCCAATATGGCTTTTCAACTCAGCGGGTGTACATTTTTTTTTAAATTTATTTCCCTAAATTTTTCCCGAGCTGTTTATTCTGTTTTTAGCTCGCTGGGATGCCCTTTTTTTTCCTAGACTTTTAATTCTGTTTTTGTGTCCAGAGGGTCTTTTTATGCGAAGTATTTTTTGACTGTGTCCGAGTTAACCGGGGATTATAAGTCTTCACCATCCATAGTAGTGAGCATCAGTGCTCCACCAAAGAAAACTTTCTTTACTATGAATGGCCCCTCATAATTTAGTGTCAACTTGCCCCTGTGATTTGAACCCGGAGGAATGATTCTCTTGAGTACAAGCTCACCTACTTGGTACTCCCGAGTGTGTACTCGCTGATCAAATGCTCGTTTCATTATCCTCTGATAAAGCTGACCATGACACACGACTGCTAATCTTTTTTCATCAATTAGACACAATTGGTTATATCAGGCACGCACCCATTCAGTCTCGTCAAGCTTGACGTCCATCATCACACACAAAGAAGGAATTTCCACTTCCACGGGTAAGACTGCCTCCATACCATATACTAGAAAAAATAGAGTTGCCCCAGTAGACGTCCTGACTGACGTACAGTACCCATGTAATGCGAATGGTAACATATCATTCCAATCTTTATAGGTGATGACCATCTTTTGCACAATCTTCTTAATATTCTTGTTTGCTTCCTCAACCGCATCGTTCATCTTTGGTCGGTAAGGAGAAGAATTGTGGTGTTGGATTTTGAAGTCCCGACACAGTTCTTCCATCATCTTGTTATTCAAATTGGAACCATTGTCAGTAATGATTCACTCAGGAAATCCATATCTGCAAATGATATCTCTTTTCAGAAATTTGGCCACCACTTGGCGAGTGACATTGGCATAAGACGCTGCTTTGACCTATTTGGTGAAATAGTCGATTGTGACCAAAATGAAACGATGGTCGTTCGAAGCAGTAGGCTTTATCTTTCCGATCATGTCAATGCCCCACATAGAAAAGGGCCAAGGAGATGACATGACGTTGAGCGAGCTTGGAGGTACATGCACCTTGTCTGCATAGATCTGGCATTTATGACATTTACGGGCATATGAACAAGAGTTTGCATCCATTGTTAGCCAATAATACCCCGACCTCAACAATTTCTTAGCCATTGCATGTCCTCCTTCATGAGTACCGAAAGATCCCTCATGGACTTCCTGCATTAACATGTCCGCTTCCTGCTTGTCCACACATCTGAGCAGGACCAACATATGACTTTGATTGATGAAGAGAGCGTAGCCAATGCATCGACAAATTGATTTTCATCTCGTGGTATATACTGAAGCTTTGTTGTCGTGAAGAACGTCAACAGTCTTCTGGCATAAACCCTATAAGGAATTAAGTGTTCTTGATGTGTATACCACTTGCCAGTAATCTGATTTATTACGAGGGAGGAGTCTCCGAATATATCGAGGGTCTTAATCCTGAGATTAATAGCCTCCTCTATTCCCATAATACACGTCTCGTATTCTGCTTCATTGTTGGTGCAGCCAAAAGTAATTCTGGAAACGAAGGGAAAATGAACACCTTTGGGAGTAATAATAACAATACCAACTCCATGTCCATTGATATTGACTGCCCCATCAAACATCAACTTCCATTTGGATTCAGGGTCTGTCCCTTCCTCTAGAATTGGTTCCTCATAATCTTTTGCTTTGAGGTACATGATGTCCTCATCAGGGAAATCAAATCTCATTGGTTGATAATCGTCTTCAAGGGGTTGTTGCACAAGATAGTCTGAAAGTATACTTCCCTTGATGGCTTTCTAAGAAGTGTATTGAATGTCATACTCTGTCAGCACCATCTGCCATATAGCGACCCTTCCGGTTAACGTTGGTTTCTCAAAAATGTATTTAACATGATCCATCTTTGAAATTAACAAGGTTGTGTGAGTCAATATGTACTATCTCAGTCAGCGAGCAGCCCATGCCAAAGCGCAACAAGTTTTCTCAAGCAGTGAATAACAGGATTCACAGTTAGTAAACTTTTTGCTAAGGTAGTATATTGCATGCTCTTTTCGACCAAACTCGTCATGTTTGCCTAACACAGTTAAATACATGATTAGTGCCTTTCCTGGAACTGGAGGCATTACGATTGGAGGCTCCTGCAAGTATTCTTTTATCTTTTCGAATGCTCTTTGATAATCTTCATTCCACCTGACTGCCTATTCTTTTCTTAATAACTTAAATATGGGCTCACATGTGGCTGTTAGGTGAGATATGAACCGAGCTATGTAGTTAAATCTCCCCAAGAAACCACGCATTTCTTTTAAAGTTCGCGGTGCAGGTATATCTTGTATTGCTTTAACCTTTGCAGGATCTACCTCAATTCCTCTTTGACTAACAATGAAACCTAACAGCTTACCAGAACGCACCCAAAGGTGCACTTGTTTGGATTTAACCTCAAATGATACTTTCTCAATCTTTCAAACAATTTCTTGAGGTTAACCAAATTCTCTTATTAATCACGGGACTTGGCGATCATGTCATCCACATATCATTCAATTTCCTTATGGATAAGGTCATGAAACAGAGTCACCATTGCCCGTTGGTACGTTTCCCCGACGTTCTTCAAACCAAAAGGCATGACCTTATAGCAGAATGTTCCCCAAGGGGTAATGAATGTTGTCTTCTCCATGTCTTCCGGCGCCATTTTGATCTGATTATAACCGGAAAAGCCATCCATGAAGGAAAATACCAAGAATTGAGCCGTATTATCCACCAATACATCAATGTGAGGTAGTGGGAAATCGTCTTTTGGGCTTGCTCTATTCAAATCCCGATAATCAATGCACATTCGGACCTTGCCGTCCTTCTTCGGTACAGGTACAATATTAGCTACCCAGGGTGGGTAACTAATCACAGCAAGGAAACCGACATCCCATTGCTTCTGAACCACTTCTTTAATCTTTAATGCCATGTCAGGACGAGTTCTTCTAAGCTTTTTGCTTGACAAGAGAGCATTCTTCCCTCAATGGCAGCTTATGCACAACAATGTCGGTATCCAAACCTGGTATATCTTGATATGACTAAGCAAAGATATCCACATACTCTCGAAGCATGCCAATCAGTTATTCCTTTACCTTGACCTGCAGACTGACCCCAATCTTAATTTCTCTCGTCACGTCTTCAGATCCAATGTTGATGACTTCAAGCTCTTCTTGATGAGGCTGAATAACCCTTTCCTCTTGTCTCAATCACCTGGCTAATTCCTCAGGGAGTTCACAGTCTTCTTCAACCCCTTCATCAGCATGGCAAATTAGATTATCAAAGTCATATTTGGTTATAGCAGAAGAGTTATCAGTGAAATCCGAATGATTGACTCTGCACAAGGATGTGCTTATTTCAGATTCTACTTTTTTTGTGAAAATGAACAAAATAAAAAACAAAAACATTGCCATTTTATTTTTTCGTGAAAAATTTAAAAGAAAGAAAAGGAACACAATTTGTATAAAAATGTCCTTTATTCATGGTAAAATTAACTGCATAGAATGCAATGATGGCCCTACAATGGATCCATACACCTTGGGCAGAGTGTAGGACTTGACATGCAAATGAATAAAAGGAAAACAGGAAAAAAATTACTCTGTTGGACTGGTAACTTGGATGATCTCCTCAGCAAACCAGTTTTGCAACTCTTCCCCGGGAGCACATGGGCGCACCCAGTTGTCCAGATCATAGTCGATGTCAGCATCTTCGTCCATGGCACACACATGATTGGGATCAATCATCCCAACACTCGTGAAGTTCATTGCCTTGCTATTCTGGGACCATCCAGCCTTCCCCGGTTGGTAACCAATACCAAACTTATCATCCTTCTTCTTAACATCTAGCAACCTGCCCCAGCCTTGGGCTCTCCCTGATTGTAACACTTCTTTAGCCTGCTTATACGAAGAGATAGAAGTCCCCTCTTTTTCACTGCTCTGGAACATAGAAGTGGGAGAGACTGAGCTAACATTTACTGCTTCAAATGCCTGGTATAGGGTTTCATGGATTTCTCCATCCATCTCAACATACTTAAATGTAGACAAGTGGCTAACAAAAATGTCTTCCTCACCACAAACAATAACCACTTGTCCGTCTACCACATACTTTAGCTTCTGGTGAAGAGTATACGTCATGGCTCCCGCAACATGAATCCAAGGACGTCCCAACAAACAGCTGTAAGCTGGCTGAATGCCCATCACATAGAAAATACATTTAAACATTTGAGACCCTATCTTCACCGGTAATTCTACTTCCCCGAAAACAGACCTCCTAGAGCCATCAAAAGCCTTTACCACTAAATCATTGGGTCGGAGAATAAGACCATTAACCTCCAATTTCATCAGGGCCTTCTTTGGCAGCACATTTAGGGAAGAACCTGTGTCAACCAGGACGTGTGACAGAACAATGCCTTTGCACTCCATTGTGATGTGCAAAGCTTTGTTATGGTTCCTTCCTTCAGTTGTAAGGTCCCTGTTAGTAAAACCTAGCCCATGGCTAGCGTTTATGTTGGCCACTACTGCTTCCAACTGGTTAACAATAATCTCCTGAGGCACATATGTCGATTGTAGTACTTTCAATAGAGTTTCTCTGTGTTCCTGCAAGCACATCAACAATGATAATATGGAAATCTTGGATGGCGTTTGGTTCAATTGCTCCACTATCTTATAGTCTCTTTTCTTTATTATCCTCATAAACTCTTCTACTTCCTTTTCAAAGACATTCTGATCAGCAGTCGGGGTTATCACCTCCTCAGTAGCTACTTGTTTTCCTTTAGCTCTAGTAGCTGCTTCAGCTTCATCGTTGTTGCGGAGAGTCTGTGGAGCAAACAATCGCCCACTTCGAGCGAAGCCACCCAAGCCTCCAACACTAGCAACAACAGGATTTATAGTTACTGGCTTATCCTCCAGTTTTTGTCCTTGTACATAAACATATGACTCGTAATGCCATGGCACAACTTTATCATCGTCGTATGGTACGGGACCAGGCATAGTAATTGTACTAGGACTGACTTCCTGTTAAACATAGATGGTAACAGGTTCTCTCCGGACTGGGACTGGCATGTTAGCAGGGTCATAAAAGATGGTCATAGTAGAAACACAGTCGCTTTTTTTGTTAACTTTGTCAAACTGTAATGATCCTTCATTTATCAAATTTTGCAGCCCAGCTCTCAATTTATCACAGCCATTAGCAGACATCTCACATTCCTCACAATCAAAATCACAGCCCGGAAACGCATATCCTCTTAACAATCTTTCCTTCACAAACAATAGGGGGGTCTGCACCTCTTTTACATCTAGAATCAAATTCAAGTGCTCTCCACCCTCAACAACATTAATCCTAGCCCCACCATGATTAGGGATAGGATTAGAGGTAAGATTTGGTGGTGGCGCAAAGTTGATAGCCTTTGAATCTATCAAGTCCTGAACTTTGTTATGCAATGCTCTACATTTCTCTGTTGAGTGTCCCGAAGCTCTTGAGTGGAAAGCACATATTATATTAACATCATACCTTGGTGGAAGATCACCTGGTGGGGGTGGAGGCAACGTCCTCAATTGTATCATGTTCAAGTCTATCAACCTTTATAGCAATGTTGTATAGGTCATGGGAATTGCTTCAAAAACACGATCAGCAGGGTGAGGTTGACGTTGTTGGTAAGGCCTCTATTGATAATTGTTGCATTGTTGTTGTGGTTGAGGAGCAGGACTTGTAGGTATAGTGACAAATTCCACTTGGTCATATGAATTCTTATATCCACGGCCTCTTCCTCTTCCATAGACAACATTAGTCTCCCATTCTCTTCTTCTTTGAGGGCCAACAAAAGGCTTTCTCGCTCTAGAAGAACTTCCAGCTCCATTGTCCTGAATCATACCCATCTTCAATAGGGTTTCAACCCTCTCTCCTGCTATAACAATATCATTGAATTTAGTCCTTGAGCATGACGCCAAAAATTCAATGAATACTCCTTGCAAAGTCCCCATGAACATGTCAGCCACCTCATTTTCCAACAGTGGAGGTTGTACCTTGGCAGCAAGTTGGAGCCATCTTTGAGCATACTCTTTAAAAATTTCCTTTGCATTCTGTGACATGCTTTGCAACTGCGTGCAATTGGGAGCCATGTCTAGGTTATATTGATACTGCTTAACAAATGCCTCCGCCAAGTCTTTCCAACTTCTGACAGTAACCCTGCTTAGTTTCATATACCATTCCAAAGACGCCCTAACAAGGCTATCTTGAAATTAGTACATCCATAGCTTTTCGTCATCTGTATGGGCAGCAATTCTTCCGACAAAAGATTGAAGATGAGTTTTTGGGCATGCAATGTCGTTGTACTTATCAAATGTTGGATCCTTAAACTTATAAGGGATCCTCACTCAGAGTACCAACCCCAAATCAGTAATATCAAACCCCAACGAGTTCAGAGATTGGATAGAATGGATCTGTTCAGCCATCTCTTTAAAGCGACGATTCATATCTGCCCCTTGTCCTTCAGCTTCATCCAACAATGTAAATTGTTCATCTTGTCCATCCATCTGAAGATTGTTCACTCCATCATTGATAATAGTAACACCAGGTTGTACCACATGAATTTCAGCATGACAGGCGCCTGCCCCATTACGATTGCCTTCATCTCCTTGACCATTGTTCCTAACTTGATTACCTTTTACCAACTCTCGCAAGCATTCCTGAGTCTGACCCATACCAGCCATAAGGGTCGTGAATTGATCCATTCTTGTATGTAAGTCTGCTAAGTCAGCTTGCACCTGATCCATCACTTGTTCTCTGTTCTCCTTTGTTGGATATCTGTGAATCTTCTTGGGAACCTTCTTTGGAGCTATAGTGCCTGAAATAAGAAGAGACGTTAGAAACCCGATAACTGTACCTACAAAAAAAACACAGGGTTATATACATGCAATGCAGCTATTCGTGTTTCCATGGCCATACATTTGGATGCCCAAGTTCCGGTATTTAGCAAGAAATGCCCCAGATGGCCTTTGGAAATTGACTTTCCATCACAAAATTTCTTTGAGAGGTATTCAGATCCTGATGGCTTTAGACAAACAGGTTTTAGTATACTCAGAAAAAACCAGAAGACTGAACATAGGAAGCTACTATAATAAGCAAAGCCTTAATAAGGCAAGAGTAACAACAATTCCCCGTAGGGTTACAAGTCTTACAAATAAAGTGCAGCACAAATAAATGAGATTGATACAACAAGCCTGTAGGTATACTGAAACAACAACTAAAACTCCAAGCTGCAAGAAGATTCTGCCTCTTCTTCTGTCAGTCCCAACTCTGCCCTAGCTTTCTTCACTCTAGCCATCAACTTGAGATATGCAATCTCCTTGAGTGCCTCCTCCAAAGCCTGCTGACTTTGTGCCAACTGTTGGGTCTTCTCCCTTCGTATTTTGTGAATTTTCTCCAACTCATCTTTCTGGTGCTGGATTTGTAGCTTGTATGCCTTCTCTTTTTCCTCGTACACCTTCAAATCCTTGTCCCTCATTTCCTGCAACCAATTAATGGATTATTTGGCCTCTCTGAGAGGCTTATGAATCTTCTTATGTTCTGCTTCTCTCCTTGAGTCCATCAAACCTCTCCTTTGGAAATAGGCTTCCCTTCCAGCAAACTCCGTCTCCTTAGCTTCCTGGGCTCTCCGTATCTTCTGGAGCTTCTCTTCTATTTCTTCCTTAGAAATGAATGTACGATGGTTCAAACCATTCATCTCCGTGTTCTCAACTCTTAACTCCTGTATAAATGCTTCCAGCTTCTTGTATTTTTCAACAGAGACAGTGGCCTGAACAGGTACTTCCTTTGGGTATAACAGAGCTTCAACTGAAAATGGAAGAAGGAAAGTGTCCACTTTATCTTGTAACCAAGCAGCAAAAGGAGGGTACGTCATCGGATCCACCTTTCCAAACTCTTTCTTACCTTCCCTTGTCTTCATTTCCCAAGCCCGGGATGCCTGAATAACCAACTTCTCATTTCCTTCTGCTGGAAAATACCAAGACTCAGCTAACTCTTCATTGTGTGGAGGATTCTTCAAGGGGTAGCCAAACTGCTTTATGGACAACACCAGATTGTAACTTATCACTCCTTTTCTTCCTAGTAGATGTACATTAGGAAATTCACCACACCTGGTAATGATCTCTTTTCCCACTAAATCTTTGTTGCATCCCCAAGCTATGTCATCAGAATTTAGCCCCATCAATCTTCTAGCCCACTTCCACTCCTGCTTAAGATCCTTGAAGGGTCCTGACTTTGGCAGTCTCTTAGCAAACCACTCAGCAAATAAAGGAACACAATAATTCATATACCCCTTTCTTTTCTCATTTCTGTAATGGACACCATAATAGAAATCTCCCAACAATGTGGGCACTGGGTTTCCTTTGATGAAGATAGTGATGGCCTCCATACTGACCCAACCTTTCTCTCTAGGAAACAAACTTATCTCATACACCATCAAGGCCAACAAAGCACTGAACTCTGACCATTTATTTCCCAAGGCAAAAACATGAGCTTCTGTGATAAGAAATTCCAAGGCAAACCCTTTTCCTTTACCAGCTTCCAAGCCTATACTTACCCTAAGCATACTTAGATGGCAAGCACTTGCTATATCCTCATACGGTGGAACCCTCTCTGAAGCATAATAAGGAATACTCTCTTTGATAGGAATCTTCAGAATGTCAGAAACTTCTTCCAACTTAGGGGCTAGAATATAATCTGGGAACACAAAAATTCTTAGCTGAGGATCGTAAAACTGTAACAAGGAATGAAGACTATCTCTCTGATCAATAGTAGGCTTGTTCATGTAGCCCAAAATCTTCCCATACTTTCTTCTGAAATCATCTAAAACCTTGTCGTTCATTAAGCCCATCAGTTTCTGAATACCCTCAATTTCTGGTTGGGGGAAAGTATAATACCTATTCCTCTTTCTAGGAGCCTCTCTTTTTTCTGCCATCTGGATAAGTGGCAATTATCGGAACTGGGTGCAATATGCAAATGACAACCTGAAAATGAAAACACAAACATTTAATGCGAGTATGATGCAATGTAAATGCAGTGTAGGCATATGATCAACATCTGGGACTTTTTGGACACTGAATATTAGAGCCAAGTGACCAGGAACCAGAATCCTCTAAATAAAGCCCCATGAATAGGAATTCAGTCTCAAATAAGCCCAGATCAAATATCAGATAACTCAAGAATTCCAGAATCAAAGTAACCATATCAAGTCATAGGACTGCACTGATAATGAGGGTATAATGAGGTTAAGGGCTCCTGTAAACTTGTAAACCCCTCCCCTTCTCACGGGTGGGCTCCAGGTCAAACATCATGGTCTCTCAAAGCCGAATAGCAATAATACGTTCACCATTTCCGGGAAATGGCTCATGAGCAAATCAGGGAATCGGTTAAGCATTATGTACTACTCAGGGAGGTCTCAGCGTGAGTCCTGGAAAAACAAGCATCCCTTACAGGTCCCCAGCTTCGAGCGCTGAAATCGAGAAACAATAGTACATTCAGCCCGTAGGATACAGTACTATTGTCATACGACCAAATGCTTTAAATGAGTTCCTATAAGAGAACTAGGCTATCCTATGCGAGTTCCCAGTGGGCCCTCGGGTGCGAATGGGTTTGCCACAAAATGTGGTCTACCACTGTCACCACTAGAGAGGGAGGTTTCCACAAAGGTCCTCAATGATCGGTCCCCAACTGCACATAACTATCGAGGTTGTGTAATGATCCAAGAAAGATTCCTGCATCAAAACACTTCCAAGACGGTCGCAAGTCTGGGTGTGGAACTCACTACTACCAACATAGCAAGATGCCATGAAGCTAAAGTGACTGTCCATGCTAAATCCTATGGTGCACTCGAGCCCCGGTTATGAGCTCATCTCACAGTAACAGTTCCCAGTCCCACCAAACAAAAAAAACAGTCCAGACAGTCTAGTATAATATATGATGCATGAAAATAAATACTAAAAACTGTCAATAGAGTTGTAAATAAAACTATAAATAAACAATAGTAAACTAAACATGCAACAGCAAACAATCAAACACACAAATAAACAGAAACAAACAAGCGCTAGGAGAGACTCTCAAGGGAAAACCAGAGATTCTGGGTTCGATCCCCAGCAGAGTCGCCAGCTGTCACTCCCTGGATTTCCATCCAGGTACAAACTCGAAAGTGGCGCGGAAAAGGGTAGAGTCACCAGCCAGGCATTTTTATCCCGGAGGAACGGGAATGGTAATGATGCAAGAACCAGAAGAAAGAAGAGGAAGGACACAGATCCTACGAACCAAAGAGACTGGGTTCGGGTGTCGGTTACGAACTGGGAAGGTATTAGCACCCCAGATCGTCTGCAGTATCCAACGGGATCCATGCTTGCAAAGAAACTGTTTCAAAGGGTGAAGAAATGAAAGCTGCTTCAAAAACAAAAGACTGAAACTGGATAAAAGAAAAGAAAGGGGGAAAGTGTAGGGAAAATAAAAGAGTGCTTAAACGGGCCCTACCCCGCTGCCTACGTACCTCATCTGGACATGAGGATCAGAGTCATCGTAGTTCCCCTAACTAGGGGTGGAAAAAATTACTTGTGTTTTAAGCTTGAACTGTTTATGTCAATGCTCAGGTGTTGTAGGCTCGGACGACAAGTGCGTAACCGTCTTGCAAAGTGACAAGTAGTAGCAAGTTCGTACGTAAGGAGTGAGTGAGATGAGGAAAAAAAGTCCCGAAGGAGACGCTTATTCTTTGTCCTGTGTTTTTATGAGTGTGGCACAAGGAAGTGAATTCAAGTCCGTTTCCATGGAATGTGTACTCGCTACTACATTCCAACATGGAATAAATGAACAAGCACACCAAGTAAGGATAATTTGTCCAAGACTTATTTCCAAGGGTTAGGGCCTAAGCTCACTAACTTGTTAAACTTATTAGATGTTTTTTTGGGTTTTTGAAAGTAGTCCCATGATTAGACTTGTACATCATGCTAGACAAGTGTACTATTCCAAGATGGAATGAATACAAATGCCCCATGGCATATGTCCCTACACACAAGACTATTCCAACCATTATTAAGTGTTTTTTATATTTTTGTATGAAGATGAGAAAGAGAAGAAACCAAAGGGAGAAAAGGTAAACACTAAGGGGGACTAATAATCCTAATAATTATCATGCATGGGAGTCCTAGGTTAGCGTGCTTTGAATTCTATCCTAATGAAGAAGAAGGAAAGAAAATAAAGAAAGAGAATAAGAAGAAGAGGAGAAGACGTTAGAAGACAACTTACTTCTCTAAAGAAGTTAAGTTATTTCTAAAGGGGGACGAGATGAAGTTAATCACAAGATGGCATAAGGCACATCACAAAGACAAATGAGGAAGCAAAAATAAAATGTGAGATGAAGACTTGAAATGTGGATATCATCCACACTTCACTTACCATGAGGCCCTACAAGGAAAGGTTAGAACATACACAAGTAATAAGATGAAACAAATAAAACTAAATGAGATGTAAGAAAGCAAACGATCAATTTAAAATATCACAACCAGAAGTAACACACTCTATTCATATGCTATGATTACACATACAAAACCATGAAAGGATTGGAGCAAACAACTCATCATAAAGCATTACAAGTCACTATGAAAGAACAAGACATCTATGAGATAACACAAAGCATACAAAGTAAACAAGCATCATATAATTCAAGAACAAAACTCTAACATATCAAAGAGGTGCCTAAGAAATAAAAGAAATCATGAAAGGAAGCATACAAGCTCAATTATTGTCAACATGAGAAGCAAATAGGCATAAGAAGTGAAGTGAACATACATACAAGTGTGAGAACGTTCAAGAACAAGTACCTCAAAGAAAGTCAAGATGCAAACATCATACAAGGACCAGGGACCTATACTCATGTCAAAAGGTCTCTAAACAACCTATAGGAGTTGGCACAAGTGCCCTACTAACCTAAGAAGCAAGCATGTAACAAGAAAAGACACAAATTAAGGCAAGCAAGCAAGAAAATTCAAATTAAATAAAAAATTCATTCAAATATTCCACAATTAAGCACAAGTGTTCATTAAACTCATAAAAACAACATACCAAAAGGAATAGTTCATCAACAGAAGCATACTAGGGTAATGGAAGGCCTACATTGCAACTAGGGTTTTGAAGTTCACTCACAAAACAACTTGACAAAAATCAACATAAAAATTCCTAAAAATTATGAGATAAATTATTAACAAACTACATCATGTCCATGATCCAGAGTAAAAAAAAAACTAGATTAAAATTCAAATTTATGATCAAGATAAAAATTAAACAAGACAACATGCATTTTTTAAAAGAATTAAATGAAATATTAAACTAAACAATTAATTTTACCACGAAAAATAAAAATAAATGGAAAATAAAAATATAAAATTAAATTTGATTCACATGATTTTTTTTGTGATTTTTAGGAACTTCTAGCTATTTTTATAAAATCAAAAGAAAACAATTAATAAAACAAAATAAAAATAAAACAAAAGATGAAGGAGGTGCAATAAGTAAACAAATCAGTTCAAACTAGATGGGCTTATAAAAGGAGGGGGTGCAAATAGCATCTGAGGCCCATTAGATTCAGCATGTGACACAAAGTGTTAGGGTGAATATTCATAAAATCAGGAAAAATGAGAAACCATTGGATCAATCAAATGCACACAATGAGTCAACAAGATCAGCCAGGTCAAACATCCAAGAGGAGTGTGCGTGTGGACATGTTACTTACCATGAGGTGCATCACACGAGGCATTATTCAAAAATTATAACATAAAAATGACACGTGACCAGGAGTGTGTGTTTTTAATGTGCTGGCAAGGCATTAGACGTCCAGATTAAATATCCAAGGGTGGAGAAGTCTTCTTCCTCAATTCAAATTCACAAAACATTTCCAGAATCCGGAGACCGGAGCCCTAGCTCTGGCGCCGGAAAAATCATACAGATGAACAAACTATCACCAAAATCAACAAAATTGTCCAGATCCACAAATTCAAACATGCTGATTTCAACTATGGAAATGGATTTTCAATTAAGTCAAAGAGCAAAGCAAATCGAACAAAAACATAATCATACATCAAACTTCAATTCAACAATACATCTTCAATTCTTACTCATTTCCAAAAATAAACATATTAGAATCATCAGCAAAACACGTAGATCATAATGCACACAAGCAAAATCAAATCTAGATCTATGAATTTTGGAGCTACCTGAGATTTGCAGAGCTCAAAATAGATCCAAAAATGCCTTCTCCAGCTGCAGATCAACCTCTTCTAACCTCTCCTTGCAAAATAAATGCAAGAGAGAGCTTGTATTGCTCTAGATCTTGAGATTTGAACAGAAATGCACCACACTTGCACCTTGAGAAATCTTGAGATTCAACCTTAATGATGTATGGATTTGTGATCTATGGAGCTTGAGGATGAAGAATGTGCAATTGATTTTTGAAATGAGTGAGAGAATGAAAGGATTCGAAGCAAAATGAAAATGGAGCAAAAACTTTAAAATGGTGAAATGAGAGAGGCTGAGCTTCTAAATTTGTGTGTGTTGCTTATATATGATGATATTTGAATGCTGATTAGGGTTTGTGATCAAATAGAGGCATGGAGAGTGTGATGGGAGTGAAAATGCAATTTGGCAAGAAAAGTGTGATAGCATGATTCCAGCGTGCATTCTCCCTTGATTATGCATAAACTGATCACACATCACTCATTAATCCTAAATGAAATGATCTCAGCCCTTGGATGTGAATGTATCATTCTCTTTGTGTGATTTTGCATTTTTGCACTTTGCAATTTTCTCTTCATTCATGCACGGGTTTGATGATTTTATTCGGGCCAAATGCTTTTCATGCAATGTACTACGATATTGTGATCTTATTTTTCCCATAGGTCATCTTGGAAAAGAGTTACAAATCATTTTTCAACTTGGTAGAAAGTTGGTTTTCATGTAAAACCCTAAAATAAGTCCAACTTCAAATGATCATAATTTCCAAACCACAAATGTTATGGGTGAGTTCTTGTAATTTTCGAAAATGGGAGAACCTGCCCTATAACTTTCATGTTTGAAGAAAATTCATTTGGAACCATATTGATCATGAAAGAAGCCTTTGAAGATTAGGACAAAACTTGCAAAAAATGGAAATTTTCATTACAAGTCACATGCCAAAAATGGAAACTCCTTCAAAATCTCTTGATTCTTGGATTTTGACACCGCCTTTGACCACAAGAATTGGTCAAAGTTACAAGAAACCCTAGCCCAAATGCAAAACCCTAGTTCATTATTCATCTGTGTAGGAGATTGTTGCTTCCTTGATCTTCTGATGATCTCTCACCCTTCTTGACTTTTATGGATGATTTTGTGCTTGCCTTGGATGTGAAGATACCTTATGGAACTCTTGAAGTGTCATTTTACCTTTTTTCTTGACTTATAGAACCTCAAGTTTCCAGATGATTGATCATATTCCCTATGCTAGAACATGTGATTGTCATGCCTTATTTTTCTATGCAAAATGCTAGGATATGGTATGCTTATGGAATGCTTATAATAATGAAAATGATGGTGAACAAGAGAGGGAAAATTTGGGGTGTTACAATATGCAGTGTTTTCAAGGACCACATAGGATTTAAATTTGTTAAAGGAAAACAAAAATAAAACTTTTATTAGTAAGTTTAAAATATAATTGACCATTGGGCTTACAATGAAAGAAAACAAAAAGTTGCAAAGAAAATAAGAACATATGAAATTCAAGTCTCCCATGGACGCTTTCTCTTTGGGTTGAGATACGTATTGAGGTTCCGATCTTCATGAAGTTGCCTTGTTAGTTCCAACACTTTCTCTTTGTGAGCATGGAACTGAGCTTCAAAAGTATCCCTTTCCTTCATTTGAATCCAAGATTTATGTAGCTCTTCCAGATCCGTAGGCATGTCAGGATGAAGAATGGTATAAGGAACATCTCTTTCAACAATTGGCTCAACAATTACTGGTAGAATAATAGGATATGACATCATAAGAGTTTGAGCACGAGATCACACCCATCTGAGGTAAGGTTCTATAGGGATGGAGTGTTTTGGTTCCAAAGTATTGTTGTTGATCTTGTTCACCTTGGTCCAAGCTCGTATAAATCTTTGACGGTAACCTTGAAGATCGTTGTCATAATCAAACACAATGCCTTGAATAATCATATCATGAGGACCATCGCTCTGAGTATAACCAAACTGACATAGTGCTAAAGAAGGATTGTAGGTAATGCCCCCTCTTATGCCAAGGAATGGTACATTAGGGAAATCTTCACAACGGTCAATGATAATAATATTCTCCAAAGATCGGGAACACCAATGAATGTCTAAATGAGAGAGTGAAATTATCCTTCTAGACCACCTTAAACCTTGTTCATTCTTCATCACAGATCGAGGAAGGTGTGAAATAAACAACCTTGAAAGTAGAGGTATGCAACACATCAGAGTTCCTTGCTCCTTCGTAGTACGAGTGTGAAGAGAGTGCATGATATATCCAAGCAAGGTAGACACCGGATTGTGAGTCAGAAATATGTTGATGGCGTGTACATCTATGAATTGGTCTAGATTAGGGAACAATACCAAACCATAAATCAACAAGGACAAGATCTCCTCAAAAGCATCGTAACTCATAGCATCCAAGAATACCTGGTCTCTTTGTCAATACCTTAGCAAGAATACCATTAGTTCCACTTCTAGTTTCCGATACAATGTCTGATTTCTTCAGATGCAGGGCTGCTGCAATAGCTTCAGGTTTAGACTCTTTCTCTAAGCCTGTGAAAGGTTTCTGATCAAGGATAGGCACACCAAGTAATTTGGAGAATTCATCCATTGTGGGCACCAGCTGATAATTGGGAAATGTGAAGCAGTGATGTTTAGGATCAAAGAACTAGAACAAAACACTCATCATATCTTCATCAAACCCTGAAGTAACCAAATCAAATAGATGACCATTCTTTTTGATGAATAGCTTTCAGAAACTTTTGAGACCAATTACTTAAGCCTGGAAGGTAACCTTACAAAGTTGACTCAGATAGTGTTCCTATGAGCGGAAGCCATAACCTGCAACAAAAACAAAGATAAATCCTTTGGTACTTGAAATGGTTAGTGAAAATGCTATGTTATGATGTCATGGTGTTATGATGTTATGTTCATACACAAATAAGTGGAACACACAAACAAGTCACACAATGACCTTAGGTTTAAAGGCTTGCATGAAGTTCATAGGTAAGTACCCTCCCCACTAAAGTTAGTTGGTTCAACCTGTCCTAGAAGTAGTAACCGGGTTCTAAGGGATCTCAATATCACTGATTCTTTTCAAAGGTTGTTGTTCAGTATGGAAACTGACTTGCCAACCAAAACTCCCCAAGATTAGAATCTCAATGAGCGTAGCATCGAGTATCAACCAACTTCAGACTTCACCAAATCCAGATATCTCTCTACTTTCTAATGGCCAAGATGGGTCAATTAGGGTTCTAAAGGGTAGTTAGTGTTAATGACAACATATGGCAACCTCATGTTATCCTCAACTGACTTAAGGAACATCAGAACCAACCAAGAAGTCACACTAACTGTAGCCACCAGATCAATCATATCGGTATACTCCGTACAATTTCTTGGGTCTATTGCTACTTACCTAAGATACACTAGATCCGGGTTAGGATCTTTCTCACAGTAACCCCACAACAAGCCCTTAAAGATAAAGCAAACAACTCAAACAAGTATAGTGATCTAATCCTAAGGTAACCCCTCTTTTACTTAGTTATCCCCAGTAGAGTCGCCAGTTTTGTAACACGGTGGGAGAACTAAATTTTTATTTATGTTGCAGATAGCAAGAGTCGCCATCGACTTTTATTTTATCCAACAGGAAAAGGAATAAAAGAACAGGAAAGATCTTAAAAAGATTTGAGTTCCGGGGGTAGATTATATAAAGGGAAGGTGTTAGAACCCTTTATATCCATGGTTATCCATGGGCTCTTAATTACTTAGCTCACTTTACTTTTGTTTGAAAAATAGTGGTGGAGTATTTAGAAAAATATTTCAAAAGTCTTTAACTTTGTAATGATCCTCGTATGGATGTATACAAAGCGTTTAGTTTGAAAGTGTTTTGAAAAGTGGGGTGTAAAGAGTGTTTTGAAAGAGTGAGCAAGTAATTAAGTGCTACCTACCCTAAGTTGGTCTTTCTTGTTATTTATTTTCTTAAAAGGGTAAGATTGTCCTTACTATTACGGAGTAAGTAGTCTTTACCTTGGATGTTTGTAAGGGACGGGCGTAGGGTCATCGTATGGTCATAGAGGGCAACCTGTAGGGGTGTCTTAGTAATTCGAATGGACTATCATCATTTTCGTAGGGTCATCGATGAACAAGATCATTATTTCATAGGCAACTTCGAATTGACTATGATCTTTTAATCTTGAAGGGACTATGATGACTTTTAATCTATAGGGACATTTATTAAGACACCCCCGCGTTCGAGCGACTTGACCATGTTTTTGTAAGGAAGCCAAGAGGGGAAACTCTAGGAGGTGCAAATGGCGATCATAGAACGATCGACTTACGTATGTGAATATCATTTTCAGTTATTTATCTTGTAATTAGTGGGCTAAGTCCAATTTATTAAACATACAGTTTTTGCACTCCCTAAATTACTAACCACATAGCTATTTGCATAAATTTAAAAGCGGAAATAAAAATCATACGCTATTACATTAGGGGAGGGGGTACATTAGTCTTTTAGGGGAGATTTCATAAAATAAAAGGCGGAAAATTAAACCTAAGCTATTACATATGAGAACCAGTTACATAATATTAGCGAGAAATTTAAATAACATAGAATGCATCCTATACAATTTTCTAAATAAATAAATAAATAAAGCAAATAAATAAAGAAATATGTTTTTAAAATTAGGTTAAGAAAAACATAATTAATTGTTTCATGAAGAATTAGGGTTTTGAGAAAAATCAGGGTTTAGAAAATTAGGGTTTGATTAGGGTTAGTAAAAAAATAAGGTTGATTAATTAGGGTTTAGAAAAAATCAGGGTTTAGAAAATTTAAAACCTAATTAACTAAATTAATTAAAAAACCTAATAAACTAATTATAAAAACAAAAAAAAATATTATAAGAGAAAAATGTATTAAGAATAATTATATAATTATTTTTTAGAAAAAAAAGATTTGTGGATATAATTAGTTTTAAATTAATGGTTAGTTATGATTAATTATTAATTATATTGTTAATTAAAATTGTTAAGAAAAAGAAAAGAATTAAAAAAAACCAGCTTGTAAAAATTTGGTGGAGACAGGGTTTGAACCCACGCCCTCCACTTCATATGCCAAGCTTCCAGCTACCAGACCACCTGCGCGCATGTGTTAACAAAACACAAACGAATAATAATAAAATAAAAGAAATTTTGAATTCTAAACTTCGCGCACGCTGGCTTCATCTTCAACCTCCAACTTTCAAATTTGCTACGATTTGGCTTCGAATTAGCTACGAAATTTTCGTAGCTAATTGACCTGCGAATTCCAATATCTCAAAATACAAACGATTAGTCCAAAATAAATATATGAATCGATTTCCCAGAACCTGTACAACTCAAATATATCATCAAATAGCCTTTAAATCGTTTCAATCAAGAAACCCTAATTTCGAACTCTAAACTCTAATGATGGTAGGTTTCGTATTCGGCCATGAATCTTCAAGATAACTGTCCAGAAAGTTTCTATACAATCAAACAAACATTATTATATCATCAAAATCAATTAACAATGCAAGAATTAATGAAATCGAAAAATTTAAAATATGCCATAAACTTGAATTCTGTTTGATCGATTCTTGAGGTTTTGATGAATGTGATGATCAAGACATGTTCAAAACACCTCAAAGAAACTATCTCAACCTTCAAATGGCTTGGAAAAGGCTTGAAACTTGGAAATCGAATTTCGAAATTTGGTGAATTTGTGAAGGTTTGAAGTGATTGTTTTGTGCTAAATATTTCGTCCCCAAGTCTTGTGATGTTGTTGTTATTATATAGTGATGTATTTTAGGTCAAAATATTGGGTTTTTTGATGGATTTGGGGATTGCTTGAAGGTGAAGAAACCAAGTTACCAAATTTGTCCAAAAATCAAATTTAATCATGATATTTTAGTATTGCACGAAATTGGATGTGATCAATCAATATAATCATCAAATATTTGATTCCAAAATAACTTTGGAATCAAATATTTGATTTTTTAATGATTTATTTCAATTAAAATTGAATTTAAATGATTAAAATTCAATATAATATAAAATAAATAATAAAAATCATAAAATATTATTAATGGATCGTGAATAGTCTTATAATTGAGTTTGGGTTGAAAGAATATGGGCCAATTTGGAAGAAACTTGAGTTTTTGCATTTTTTGCTTCATACACCTCCTCAAAATTGCCCAACTTCAACAATGCATAACTCCCTCAATTTTTATCCTATGAAGGTGTTCTAGGAATTTTTAGAAAGATTAGAGTATCCTCTAACTTTTCCTTATGGTCCCATGTCCATTTGATCTTCTATTTTTAAGTTATGAGCTCTTGAAAAAGATGACTTTTTGTTGACTTTTAAAAGGACCTGTGATGTCTTGGCTCATATCTCTTAAATGAAACATTTTTGGACTTGGCTTGTAAGATACAAAGTTGTAAAGAATTGAATTTCCTTAAAAATGAGATTTGGATGAGAAATTTTTGATGAAGCATGTGAAAGTTATGTCTGGTCAAAGTCCAGTTGACTTTTCCTACAAAAACCTTAATTTAGTAACTCTTGATTCTTGATGATTATGAGGTTTCCTTGGTGAATCATGATCAAAACTTGATCAAATGATGAATTTCACCTCATAATCTTGATGTTGACCAAAAATCTTGAAGTTTGACTTTATGTTGACCATAGTTGACTTGTTGACCAAGTTATTTGATTTTTAGGTATCTAAGCATCTGATTGGCCAAACTTGTAGGGAAAACCTTGAAACTTGACATGAAGATTCTTTGAGGTATATTGGATGTCATGAAGTCCACTTGAGGCTTTGGAAGTCCACTTTTCCTTGAGAATTTCAAAACCCAAGTTTCGGATTCATTGCTTAGGAGGAGGCTTTGTCTGATGAAACCTTGAATCCTTTTGAGCAACTGTGAATCTTGTGACTACTAGGAGACCTCTTTGTAAACACCCCAAATTTGACCTCACTTTTTCTCACACCATGGCTTGTGATCTTTCATTTTTTGCATTAGCATAAGCATATCATATCCCACTGCACAATTTCATTTCATCTGCATCTAGGGTTTGTGATCTGAGCAATCCAAGAAGTGATATGAGCATCCCAAAGGTCTTGGAGCTTACCAAGAGGGCCCATTATGTTCCATGATCATAATATTCTCCCCAAAGTTCATAAAAGTCAGGAGGTCACAAAGAATGGCAAAGGCATAAAGGCAGACTGAAGATTTCCTATACAGATGACCTAAAATTAGGGTTTTGGTTTCAGAGGCCTTAATCCCAAATTTTTTTGTCATTCTTTTTTCTAATGGTCTTAATATGTTATAAGGATCATGTGTACCAAATTTGATGAAGAAATTCATTGTGGAAGTCATCTGATCATTGGGTAACTTCTTGAGCAAGTAAAGTCAAAATCAGGGCATCTGAGGCCCCCAACAATGGTACCAAAGGGTAACATTCATCATTTTGAGTCTCTATGATCTTTATTTGATCTTAGAAGTGGTTGGAAGTTCACAATATTGAATAATTTCAAGCCAAATGCAAAATTGCTATTTTTGGAAATGACTTGTAATGGAAACTTTCCATACTGGGAAAGATATTCAACCTATTCTTTCATGACCAAAAATGCTTCAAATGAAAGATTCTTGGGCATGAAAGTTTTAGATTATGTATTCCATTTTCAAAAAGTACAAGAACATGTCTTGATTCATCCTAGAATTTAAGATATGGCCTTTCAAAGTTGGCAAAAATCCTATAATTTTCAAGTTCATGCCAAAGAGGGATTTTTGAAAATTCAAGTTTCAAGCCATTTCATGACCTCTAATTGACTTCTAAGCTTCATTACATGATAACATAACATTGCTTGACCAAAATCATGCCTTGGATCACAAGTTTCCATAAGCCATTTTTCACAAAATTCTCAAAGAGGGTTTTTTGCAAAACTGATTTTTAAGACTTTGTGTGACCTCTAATCCACTTCAATGCATCATAGCAACATCATACAACATGCCATGACCAAAATTCAGCCTTGAACCAACCAATTTCATGACCAATTTCTTCAAACTTCACAAAGTTTCCAATTTGCAAAACCTTTTCAATCTCACCATTCAATCATCACAGCTCATCACAATCAATCCTATGGTGCTCACTCAGCTGAACTCAAAGCAAGCCTAGAACAGCTTATGCCATGGCCCATGCTTGTAGTACACCAACTATTGAATTTTTGGCCAATTGCTCCATACCATTCCCACAGTGTTATGCAGTCTTTCTGACTCATTGCATTTGTTTATTCATGGCACAAGGATCATAAAACATAACACACACAAGCCTGAAACATCCAAGAACTCAGATTGTAAGAAAATCACAAAAAAACTTCCCTTCTTCGAAACTCACCCTCAGCCACTCAAACTCAAAATTTCTTTCACCATTCAACTTCACATAACCTAAGGATCATTTCCCACCCCTTGTCATGGCCTGAAACAAGCCCAAACACAAACACGATTTCTGCCTTAGCAAAACTGAAACACACAAATCAGCCATCACAAACTTGTTTCAAGCCTTCCATAAGCTTCAGAGGATCCATTGGAGTGATTTTGCATCAAAGAGAAGGGCAGAAAGCTCAAAACAGTAAAGCTTCATCTCAGGTAGCTCCTTGGAACTTTTTTCCCAGAACTCTTTTCTTTGGTTGCAATGTGATTCTATGTGATGTGTTGATCATAGGGATATGTTAACTTTTGAAAATGGTTGTGTTTTGAGCATGTATTTAACTTCTGAAAGTTTTCCCGTGAAATTTGTTCTTGTTTGATTCTCTTGATTCATGTAAAGTAAATTGTTTTTGGGGTTGGATTCTTGCTTAGGGGAGTTAGATGATCCATTCTGGAGGTTTTGGAAGGTTTTCATGGCGTTTTGAGAGAGATGGGGATTTGGTGTTGCCGAAGAAGATGACCGGAGCTTGCTCCGGTCACCTGAATGTGATTAGGGTTAGGATTAGGGTTAATTAGTCAAGTTTAAATTTGGACCTTTGGAACTTATTTCCCGCGCGCGTGTATGGCCCAAATCAATTCACTTAACTCTAATTATAATTAATTAAATTAATTAGGATTATTTAATCTGAAGCAATCTCATCCACTCATCTGCACACGCAATCAACTGGCATTTGAATCCTGGCCCTTAGATCAGCTTACTTTCATTTTATTTGAGTTTTAATTCATTTTCTTTTCTTTTCTTTCACATAATTATTTAAAATATAAAAATACTTTCAAAAAATCTCATTCTTTGTATTTTTGTTTCAAATATTTTTCTTAACCTAAAAATATTTTTTATTTTATTTTTTGCATTAAAAAAGTATTTTTAAAATATTTAAATGTTTTATTTAATTAATTAATTGATTTTAATTAATTAAATATGCATTTAGGTTTCTAAAAATCATCAAAAAAATCATGAAGCATCCTTAAACATTTAGAAACATTTTCAAACTCACCATACAAATTTCTTTTTAGGTTTGAACATATTTTCACAATTTTCTTTGAATTAGGGTTCTTAAAAATCACCTTTTTTAACCCTAACTTGAAAAATTCATTTCTGCCTAACCATGATGAGTTTGAACTTGGTTCTTCTTAAATTATTTCAAATATTGCATATAGTTTCTAGGTTATTTATCTTATGATTATATCTTGCATTTTCAATTTGATTTGCATTTTCCCTTTAGAAGCACCCAAAAACCCTAGCAAACTTAGGAATTTCATAACTTTCACTAGGATTGGCTTCTGACCTTCTCCTTTGGGGTCTGATCTTGTATAGTTTTAGGGTTTGTTTGAGCTTGATTTCAATTTTTTATCATGTTGAATGCTTCTGTTTTGGTCATATGCATCTCATGTTGTCTTAAAACCCTAATTTTGCATCTTCATTTGCATTCTCCTTTGCATATCATCATCATATGAACTTTCCATGACATTTCAAGCATTTTCATGACATATTAGACATCGTAAGACATGCTTGAACATTTCTTGATCATTTCTTCATTCATTTGCTATGCTTTGCATCCATTACATTTCATGAACATCCATGTGTTTTCATGCTTCTAAACATACTTCCATTGCATATCATCCTTGTATGGTCATTCATATGCATCTTGTATGACTTTGCATCAACTCATAAGCCATTTTCATTGCATAATCACTTCTGACTTTGGTCTTTTCATCTCATTTCATCTCATTTCCTTTTGCCTTATGTCTTATGCATTCATACTAACATTTCAGGAGCTTTTGGTAAGTTATCTGGGAGGTGGATTTGCCTTCACCTCCCACCTTTTCTTTCCTATCCTTTGCATATTTATTTTTTCTTGAAGTGAACTTGTTTCACTTATGCTCCCTCCTTCTTACTTTCTTTCCTTTAAGTTACTTATCTTCTTCAGGAAGTAAGTAACTTATTCTTCTTCCTCCTTCTCTTTTCATCTGCTTCTTCCATTGGTGGCCTTGAAGATCTTTTCTCTTAAGCCTCACAAACCTTAGGATGTCCAAGCATGATAACTTTTAGGGTTATATAGTCTCCCCTAGCTTTTTTACCTTTGGGTCTCCTTGAGTCTCTCTTCTCATGTCTTAATCAGAGGCTAAACTCTTAAAGCTTTAGGACTTTGGAATTAGGGTTATGCCTGCATCCTTATCTTAGGATGGAGTGTATAACTTTAATCCTTAGTGTTAAACCTTTAATTTTTTTACACCTCTTAATCAAAACACATTAATAACCACTAAGACTTTATCTTGTAACTTGGGCCTTACATTAGGGTTTTATCTCTTCCTTATGGTTAAGAGGGACTAACCCTAGTGTTTAATGGACAAGTCCCCCTCAAGTTGTCTTACAAACCATAAAATCCAATTCTTAATCTCATCCATTAATTAAAATCCACTTAATAAAGGCTTGTTATATAAGGAATTTAACCCCTAACCATGGATTAAGTTGAGGTATCTTCCCCAGCTTAAGTGTTCTCATCTATCATCCTTCTATTAGGATGGTGTAATGAGTTCACTAATCTGTGATTAAAGATTAAACTCATTACTTAACACTAAACAAAAACCCAAAAACATCTAAATAATCACAAGTAGGTTAATGATCTTAATCCTACATCATCATGGTAATTAAGTTGAGATTCTTATCTCATACTTAAGTATGCTCATTATCCCTAATCAGGGAGGATATAATGAGTTTACAAGCCCTTGATTTAGGCTTAAGTTCATTAACTTATGCAAAACACCAAAAACAATAAAAAAACAGAAAAGACAAAAACAAACAATAATCGTCTCCTTCGGGGTTCTTTTATCATCACCCTCATTCACAAACGAGAACTTGCTTCTTCCGTCTATTGCAAGACAGTTAGAACTCGTGCCAGACGAGTCATACAGTTGAGCATAGACAAGCAAGCAGTTCACAATCAATTCATTTTCAGTCTCTTTGAGTCGAACTACGGTGTTCTGACTTCCTCATTGCACGAGAGGATACGTAGGCATAACTTAACTGTTATCGAACAAAAGTCTCTTTTTCTTCCCCCTCTTTCAGCATTCTTTTAAGCCTAAGTTCCTGAGCAATTCACACCCTTTTGCACTGACACTTGTATTTTCTTTCCTTAGCTTTTGCACACATATAGAACATACACCTACCCCTTTTAAACACAATATTGTAAGCATGGATCCCGTTGAGTACGACGGATGATCTGGGTGCTAATACCTTCCCAGGTCGTAACTAACCCCCTTTCTCAGTTTCTTTGGTTCGCAACCGTCTTATCCATCTCTTTCCAGGTTTATGCAGCATTACCTTTCCTTCTGGATAAAAATTCCTAGTTGGTGACTCTATTCAATTCAACCTCATTTCTCTTTCGCCGACCGTTCGCGTTTGCACCGTGGGACCTAATGTCTTTTCCGGGAGCGACAGCTTGGCGACTCTGCTAGGGAAGATGTCTTTGCTACTAGGGTTTCAGGTTCTTTTTTAGGGTTTCTCCTAGCGCTTGTTTGATTTGTGTTTATGGGGGTGTTATGTGTGCTTCTTGTTTATTGATTTATTTATTTATGTACAGCTTTATTTATTGCTTTCATTTACTATTTTTTATGCATTTCATATTATTGTCATCATGTCACCTGTGCTGGATTTGTTGGTTTGCCTTGGTGGGAGGGATATTTCAGTGAGTAAGGTTCCATACCGGGAGCCTGAGTGACACATATGATTAGAGTGGCTTCATATTCTTTCCCATTCCATTTCGGTCTGGTGCGGGAATATGAAACACGGTTCAGACATGGGTTTCTTCTTGAGAACTCTGTACTACAGATTTCCTGTAGTGCTAGGGCTATCTGGGAAGCCTACTAAGTCTGGATGACCTTTTTAGATGACCTTCAGCATCTGAGGTGAATTAGAGGAGGGTCCTTTATGATTAATGTAAACACTGTACCTCCGGGTTAGAAGTGTTTACACTTCTCTTAATAGATCCAAGTCTGAGGATCCTTGTTCTAGAACAATACCTGTGAGGGGGTTGGGATGTTTACAGGTTTGCAGGAACCCTTGGCCTCAACATACCCTGTTACTGATATTGTTTTAAGGTTACACTATTTTGGACTGATTCTATGAAACCCTAGACTTGTGACTCTTTATTTGAGTCCCCCACCTGGTTACTGGTTCTCTAGCCTTCATCTGGATTTCTGAACACCATGGACCCTATTCAAAGCAGATAAAAATCCAGCACCTGATCACAAACCCTTGCATATCATTCTGCATACATCATTTTGCATCATTTAACATTTGTCTATTTGTTTTACAGGGTATCCACATTTTCTTTGGTTTGGTTTTGATTGTTCTTCTTCTCAGCCATCTACATCAGTTATCTTCATCAGAGATATTTTTCAGCATCTTCTCCAGTTATCTTCATTAGTCTTTCTCCTCAGTTACCTTCATCAGCATCCATTGTCAGTATGGACTAATCCAGGAAGAGCAACATTACTTATCATTTCTTTGAGCCCTCCCTAGCAGGCATCAAGAATATTCAAGCACTCATCACTCCTGGTCATGTCCCTTTATTCAGGGAACATTATGGTGGTATTATGGACATGATCATGGACTTGGATGCATCACAAAGGAGCATGATTCACACTTTCCTTCAGTTCTATGACCCTCCTATCAGATGTTTCACTTTCCCAGACTTTCATATGGGTCCTTTATTAGAAGAGTTTTCCATGTTTTTGGGTGTCCCTATCAGGAGGGGAGTCCCTTTCAACCCTGAGATGACTACTCCTAGGAATGAAGACATAGCTAAGGCCCTGCACTTGGAAGCCACCATCATTGATCAGCATATGACCACCAAGGCTGGAATCCCAGGCCTCCATTTGGACTTCTTGATCACTCAGGCCACCAGTCATGCTGCAGTTGGGAAGTGGGAAACTGTTTGTGCTCTCCAGGCTCTTAGCATATATGGAATTATCTTGTTTGCAGACGAGCCTAAGTTTGTAAGCAAGAGTTCTATCCACCTCTTCCTGTTGAAGAATCCAGTTCCTACTTTTCTAGGGAATTTCTACTACTCAGTGCATCAAAGGAATGAGAAGCAGAGGGGAAGATTAGTCAGATGTTGTGCACCTCTCTTCTACTACCGGTTATTGAGACACCTGCCAAAGACAGAAACTTTCTTGAATCCTCATCAGTCAAGAAATTGGGCTAAGAGAATGATTGCTCTCACTTCAAAAGACATCAGGTGGTGTACTCAGAGCACCAAGGGCAGAGACATGATTAGAAGCTGTGGAAGTATCCCAATGTACCTCTTATTGGAGTGAAGGGTTGCATCAACTACAATCCTTTGCTTTTCAAAAGGCAGCTAAGGTATGCCTTGGTACATCCACCAAGAGAGAAAGATTTAGCAGAGACCCTTTACTGTGATATTCAGAATAATCATGCCATCATCCGACAAGCAGCCTGGGCTTGGGATAACATTCAGACAAAATGGACTGTTATTCTTGGCAAGTGTAACAATATAGCTTCAGCTCAGTACATTGATTGGTCTCGCATCATAGGAAAAATTACCCGCATGTCATTCACCCTGGAAGATGTGCCAGGACCATCATCAGTAGAGCCTGTAGCTACAGTCAGTTTAGAGGAGTTTGAGAAGTTGAAAGAGAGGAATACCCAGTTGTCTGAAGCTCTGAAGAAGACCCTCTAGGAGAGGAATGATAGTCATCTGGACAATGAGAAGTTGGAGAAGCTTCGTATCGAGCATATGACCAAGATAGAAAAGATAGATGATTACATCAGAAAAGCCCGAGCAGGGGAGTTGGTATTGAAGAATGCTTGCAAAGAAGCTAAGATTCAGAAAGCCAGAGCTGAGCACTACTTGGAAGAGAGTCAGGCTAGGTGGATCAGGATCACTGAGGCTCGTTTGCAAGAAGATCAGAGGACATAGGCTAGGATTGAGCAGTTGGAAGCTAATGAGAAGAAGAGTCAGGAAGCCTTGTTAGCAGCACAGAAAGAAATCTCCGAGTTGAAACTCCGAGCGGGGTTGAAGAGATCAAAAGACCAAGACAAGTACCAGAAGTTGACGAGTGTTATTGCCACCAGGAACCTTCTTATCAGGACCATCACAGAGCATCCAGTTGGACCAGTGACTGATGTTCTCCTGAAAGATGTCAAGGAAGATGACTTTAGGCTGGATGTTTGATTCCTTTGTACTTGTACTTTATTTATGTTTGTACTTTTGATGATTTTGATGTATTTTGACCCTGTAACACAGTGGGAGAACTGACTTTAGTTAAATGTTGCGGATAGCAAGAGTCGCCACTGACTTTTATTTTATCCAAAAGGAAAGGGCATAAAAGAACAGGAAAGACCTTAAAAGATTTTTGGGTTCGGGGGGTAGGTTATGTAAAGGGAAGGTGTTAGCACTCTTTACATCCATGGTTATCCATGGGCTCTTAGTTACTTAGCTCACTTTAAAATGTTTTTGAAATGTGAAGTGTGTGAATAGAATTTTCTTTAAGTACTTTATAATGATCCATGTACGGATATATATAAAGCCTTTGTTTTTGAAAATTTATTTTAAAATGTGAAGTGGTTGAAATGTTTTTGAAAAGTGAGTAGTACATAAGAGGAACCTACCCTAAGTTTAGTCTTTTCTGTTCTTGAATATCCTTTAAATGGTAAGACTATCCCTATTATTAAGGAATAGGTAGTCATTACCTTGGATGTGTGAGGGGCAACTGAAGGGACATCTGTTATTTAGGCAACTGTGAGGTGTATAAGCAATTCGAAGGGGCTTATCATCTTTATTCGAAAGGGACAAGATCATTACTAAGGCAACCACGAGGGGACTTGATCTTTTTATCTGTTAAGGGACTAGATGATATTAGAGAAGGGACTTTGCTTTATACACCCTACTTGACCTTTTGTTTTAGGCAACTTGAGAGGTAACCCTTAAGAAGTGAGATGGCGATCCAGGATCGACTTACGTGTGTGAGTGTACCAATTTAAATATTTATCTTTAAATTTAATGAGCTAAATTAATTTTTAAATACAAACATGTTTCACACTCCCTATTTTACTAACCATAGCATTTAAAATATAAATATTAAAAATTACTACTACAAATATTACATAAGGGATACAATTACATAATAATAATAATAAATAAATTAAATAAGCAAATAAATAATGATAAATAATTGGGTTAGTAACAAATAAAATAAAACAAAAATCATATATAAATAAATGGGGTTAGTAATAATAATATAAATAAAAATAAAGAGATTAGCATAATAATGAATAATAAATTAAAAGTTCAATTTGTAATAAATAATTATTTTTTAAGATTTTTTTAAGAAGAAAAATAAACAATTCATACTACATACTAATTATTATAAAGATTTAAATTTATATACATGTTATAAAAATAAGGGTTAATTATAATTAAATAAACATATTATAAAAATAAATTATATTAATGAGATTAAATTAGGAGTTTTTTTATTGTTTTAAACATAATCTAAAATTATTTACATGCAAAAACTATATTAAATAATAATTATAAACAAATTATAAAAAAAATATGTACATAATTAAAGTTTACAAATAAATAAATTTAAAGTTATAACATAATTTGGTTTTATAAAAATATTTTTAGGCTTTTAGAAAATATTAGGGTTTATATGTTTAGAAAGAAAAATTAGGGTTAATTATCTAATTATAAATTAATTATACAAAATTATATAATATTAATAATATACAACAAAATAAATATTAAATAATTTTTACTTATAAAGTTTAAATTTTTTAGAAGATGAATTTTGAATTATAGAAAAGAAAGTAATAATATAAACATTTTATTTTTATTATTTAAATTTATTTAAGTGTAATATAAACAAATTAAACAAAAACAAGAAAAAGTGAAAAAAACTTGTCTGGGCTGGGATAAAGTTCAGTTGACTTTTCCTGAGGAAACCCTAATTTAGAAACTCCTGATTCTTAATGATCTGAAATCTCCTTGATGAATCATGATCAACCCTTGATCAAATGATGAATTTTACTTCATATACTTGATGTTGGCAAAAAATCATGAAGTTTGACTTTGGTTTGACCACAGTTGACCTCAGTTTGACTTTTTAACTGCTTTGACTGATTTTGACCTATCTGATCATCTGACTGAGCAAACCTTTAGGAAGAGTCTTGAAACTTGTCATGGGAATTCTTAAACACATATAAGATGCTATGAAGCTCACTTGAAGTCTTGGAAGTCCATTTAGCCTGATTAAAGTCAAAACCCTAGTTTTGGATGCCCTGCTTAGGAGGATGCATTGTCTGAGGGAAATGTCAAATCTTCTGACTAATTGTGAACTTTGTGAACCTTGTGAACATCATTGTGAACCTTGTGAACCTCATAAGATGTCTTGTGAACCTTGTAAACCTCATAAGATGTCTTGTGAACCTTGTGAACCTCATAATATGTCTTGTGAACCTTGTGAACCTTATAGTACACAAAGTCTTGTTTTGTGAGGGCAAATTTTGGGGTGCAACAGCTGCCCCTGTTCAATTTTCTGAAACCAGAGGGGTTAGATTGGTATATGTGCCAATCGTGACCTGGAAGGTTGAAGGGGATTGAACACAAAAGCCCAAAAATTTGCACTCACCGGTGCGTAGGGTGATACTAATGACTAGTTGTATATGCTTGAGTGGGCTTAAAGATGCCACTTGGAGAAAAGTTCTTCAAATATATCTCTTGGAGAATAAAGTAGTACAAAGTATGAAAATATAGCTTTTGGGAAGATAAACAACATCCCAACATAGTGAGATAACCTTTGGGAAGATAAACAACGGCCCAAGGTAAAGGTATAACCTTCAGGAGGATAAACAACGTCCTGAGGTATCAGTATAACTGTTGGGAGGATAAAAAATGGCCCAAAGTAATGATAGAGCACTTGGGAGGATAAACAACGGCCCAAGGTCATAATAGCTTTCAGGAGGATAAACAACGTCCTGAGGTATAAATATAACTTTTGGGAGGATAAACAACGGCCCAAAGTAATGATAACTTTCAGGAGGATAAACAACATCCTGATGTATAAGTATAACTTTTGGGAAGATAAACAATGGACCAAAGAAATGATAGCTTTCAGGAGGATAAACAACGTCCCGAGGTATAATGATAACTTTTGGGAAGATAAACAATGGCCCAAAGTCATGATAGCTTTCAGGAGGATAAACAACGTCCTGAGGTATAAGTATAACTTTTGGGAAGATAAACAACGGCCCAAAGTCATGATAGCTTTCAGGAGGATAAACAACGTCCCGAGGTATAAGTATAACTTTTGGGAAGATAAACAACGACCCAAAGTCATGATATCTTTCAGGAGGATAAACAACGTCCCGAGGTATAAGTATAAATTTTGGGAAGATAAACAACGGCCCAAAGTCATGATATGGCTTTTGAGAAGATAAACAACGTCTCAAGATAGCCTTCGGGAAGATAAACGACGTCCCAAGATAATGAGATAACCTTTGGGAAGATAAACAACGGCCCAAGGTAACAATATGGCTTTTGAGAAGATGAACGACGTCTCAAGATAGCCTTCGGGAAGATAAACGACGTCCCAAGATAATGAGATAACCTTTGGGAAGATAAACAACGGCCCAAGGTAACAAATTGTTGATGAAATTTGTCTGCTGGAGAATTAATCTGAAAAACAAGATTAGTTTGATGCAAATATCATAATGTATATAACATTTTGCAAGATAATATTAGTTTATGCATTATGTATGCATGTATAGTATGATGCACTTAAGTAATGTATTATGTAATTATGGATATGTATGTTATGGTATGATGTAAATGATGTATGTATGTATCATGCAGCTTGAAACGCCCGGATATCTTCGTATAACAACTGCTGGCCAGGGAAAATAAATCCCGATTTGTTGCTAAAGAATATGAGGAACTCGCTCCCATATCGTTTGATAATATAGTGAAGAATATGAGGAACTTGTTCCCGTCTTGTTTGATAACATAGTATTCATAACCTCTCGTCTTCGTTCGATAGTAAGGTATCCATAACCTCCCGTCTTCGTTCGATAGTAAGGTATCCATAACCTCCCGTCTTCGTTCGTCATACTCCTATTGAAAGAATAAATTCTCGATTATCCTTCTGAGGATAAAAGAGATGGATATAAATTCCAGGGGAAATGTGACTCGAAGTTTTTATGAAGATGGATTTGCCCTACTGGGGGATTGTAGTTGTCCTGTGGGGATGAACCGGCGAAGCCTCGTTGAATTCCTTCCCTCGTTCGTCTTTAGTAAATACTATTACTGCATTTTCATGCATTTATTCAAACACAACCAATGGACGTTTCGCTTGTGTAAATAGGGTAAAAGTAAATCTGGATTCAGAGGGAAAAGTAAAGCTGAACTTGAAAACAGAATCGTTTCAACTTCGAGAGTGTATAACCAATTGGATTTGGAGCTCCTGAAATTTTTAACTTTCCTGAATACCTTCCCAGAAATCCTCATAGCTGGATCTGAAGACATGATACTGACACCATCTGATACTACTGGCGTAGACAATTAATTTCCATCATGGTTTCAGCTGAGAATCCAATATCAAGGTAACACAATGAGAGGAATGTGTCTTCAAATTGTGATGGACCATATACGCTCCGGGTATTAGATTTGAAGAGAAAGCATTGCCCCTTGGTTGAGGATGAATTATACCATAATGGAAGTATCTGAATGTAGTTGCCTCAAGAGAAATAAACAGAGTGCCTCACAATAACATGCCCCTGACATCATGAAATTCACATATATGAGGAGAGCTGCCTCTGGCTATTAAGCATTGTTGAATCTGGACCTGATTGCCCCAAATGAATTGAACAGTAAGTTGGTATGCCCCTTTGTATACATGGACTTTGATCCAGGAAGCAACTTTGTTCATCGGAAGGACTTTGGTTCATTGAACATTCATCCTGTAAGTTTCTCCATTTGTCAAACACTCAGGTATATGCAAACATATATATTCAAAAATGCAATGCTTATGTCCGTCTTGAAGTTTTTTGAAAAAGAATTATTTTTAAATTTTTTTTTAAGAAAACTGTGATATTAACTCAAGTTTTATAATAAGCCCTAAAGGAGTCAGGATACCTTTTTGTAGCAGTACGCTTTCGAACTAACCATGCTTCATTTAGGACTTTTAAAGGGTTGTAACGTGGCCTGGTTCACGGTTTAAGAAACAAAGGATAAAGGCTCAAATTTTATTTGTACCCAACCCAATCTCCATGATGTTCTTCAGTCCTATGCTCAGTTAACTTATGCATTGAGGCTCAAAGGAGTTTGGAATTGTAACACTGACATTTATGATGGTTCAGAAACCGAAAATTTATTTGAACATTCAGTCATCTTTCTTTGTTGAGGATTCATAGTGACCTCTTTTTTTCTTTTGCTTTATTATCCCTTCCTTTTGCCTGAACTGTTTGTTTCAAGATTACAGTCAGTGGGATTTCTCAATTTTTTAATTAAGTCTCATTCATAGGTTTTGACTTAGTGGGTTTTTCTTTTTCTAGATATTGACGGTCAGGTTTAATGATTACAGAGAACCATCATTAGTTGTATACAACACAGATAATTGGCATATTTGAGTTAACTGAGTAACTACCCTGCCCCAGGTTATGAATAAGGGTTTTAATTTGTGCGAGAATAAAAACTCCTACTTCATAGGCTCAAAAGGGTTGACTAGGGATTAACTTCCTTATATCTTCACTGTTTAGGAATTGAAACAATGCCTGTACATCGTCAGCATAGTCTGTTCAAAAGCATACTGCCTAATATTATGGTATTGTTTTCGTCATCCTCCCTCTACAGGCTTATAGCTTTATCAGGAGTTAAATATCACAAGATAAAAATAAGAAGCATAGTTTTAAAATATAGTGAAACGAATGGATTAATTCAAGACAAACATACGCAATGCATTAATGAAAACAAAAGTTTAACATAATAGTAAGTGTTTAAACAAAACAAAGAAATTACAAATGAAAATTCAAATGTTGTCCCATCCAGTTGGCTGAATGTCTTCAATTGCAATCTGTGAACTTTGAGGAGCAGTATACTTCACCATGAAATCAAATTTTCCACTTGGATGTCCCAAGGTGCCCCATATCTCAACAGGAATAGGTAGGCTTCCTTTCTTGCTACCTTGGGAAACTTGTCTTGCAGCTTCGGTGTTTGATGGACGATAATAGAACTCAACTTGACCTTCTGGAGTAACCTCTAGGATTCCTTCGTCAATCAGGTCTTGAATCTTTTTCTTCAATGCCCAACAGTTATTAGTATCATGTCCAGGACTGTTGGAGTGATACTCACACCTTTCCTTGGAATTATAGTGAGGAGAGGCATTATTAGGATTTTGAGGAGAACTTTTCAAAGAAATTAGTTTCATCTCCAACAAGCATTGCAGAACTTGTGACATTGGAGTGCTGAACTTGATAAACTGCCTTCTGTATTTCTTGTGTTGAGGTGGATTAACCTCATCAGGTCTTTCTCCTTCAACTGAAGAACAATCAATGGCAACCTGTTTCTTACCTTCTTTTATCCTCATCTTCCTTTCCACCAAATCAGCTTGTTTTAACGGAGGTTGCCTGACAATTAGATTCCTGACTCCACTACTTTGAAGTTTGTGAACAAAGGTTCTTAGCCCTTCTTGCCCCTGAGCTAAACTTTGAATAAGAGCCACCTGGTCATTCATTTGGATCCTCATTTCTGTCATCTCAGCTTGCAGTTGTTCCAACTGATTATCCTTATTGTCCTCAGGATTCTTCTTCTTAGCCAGCAGTGTCTTCAACTCATCTTGTCCCTTGCACAAGTTCAGAATCAACTCTTGGAATTGTGCATTTTGTGCCTGGAGATCTTTGATAGTCTGTTCAAGAGCCATTGCTGAAATAAACAGCGAGAAGATAAGAAACCTGTGCACCATAAACCTGTGATGCAATGGTATGATGTATAAATGCGTATGCAATGTTTTCAAGGACCGCAGGATTTAAATTTGTTTAAACAATCAAGAAGGTAAACTTTTATTAGCAATAAATTTGTTTTGCCCCTTGGGCTTTCAATAAAAATGAAATGAATACAAAAAATGGGGTTTTAAGTCTCCCATGGACGTTTCCTCTTTGTGTTGAGGTATGAGTTGAGATTCCGCTCCTCGTGAAGTTGTTTTGTTAGCTCCAAGATTCTTTCTTGACTTGCTTTGTAATGAGTCTCAAAAGTATCTCTTTGCTCCTTCAACTGGATCCCGGACCTCTGTAACTCCTCCATGTCAGTGGGCATGTCTGGGTGAAGAATGACATAAGAAGTATCTCCTTCAGCAACAGGCTCCATAGTGACTGGCAGGATGGCAGGATATGGCATCATAAGAGTCTGAGCACGAGATCGCACCCATCTGAGGTAAGCTTCCATAGGAATAGTGTACTTAGGCTCCAGAGTCTTGCTGTCAACCTTGTTCACTTTTCCCCATGCTCGTATGAACCTTTGACGGTAACCTTGCAGATCGTTGTCGTAGTCAAACACAATACCCTGCATCAACATGTCATGAGGACCATCACTCCGAGCGTAACCAAACTGTCGTAAAGCTAAAGAAGGGTTGTAAGTAATGCCTCCTCTTATGCCTAGAAGTGGCACATTAGGAAATTCCCCACAATGGTCAATGATAGTGACATTCTCCATAGATCTGGAGCACCAATGGATATCTGAATGAGAGAGTGACATAATCCTTTTGGACCACCTGAACCCTTGTTCATTCTTCATCACTGAGAAAGGAAGGTGAGAAATAAACCACCTAGATAACAAAGGTATGCAACACATCAGAGTTCCTCTTGCCCTTGTAGTACGAGTGTGGAGAGAATGCAAAATGTCTCCAAGTAATGTAGGCACTGGATTGTGACTCATGAATATGTTGATGGCGTGAACATCTATGAACTGATCAGGATTGGGGAACAACACTAAGCCATAAATCAACAAGGCTAAGATCTCCTCAAAAGCATCATAGCTCATAGCTTTCAAGAACACTTGAGCCTTCTCTATCAACACCTTAGTAAGAATACCCTTAACTCCGCTTCTTGTTTCTAGAACAATGTCAGACTTCTTCAGATGTAGAGCTGCAGCAATAACCTCAGGTTTAGGCTCTTTTTCCAAGCCTGTGAATGGTCTTTGATCCAGTACAGGTAAACCCAGAAGTTTAGAGAACTCTTCCATTGTAGGAACCAGCTGGTAGTCGGGGAATGTGAAGCAATGGTGCTTAGGATCAAAGAATTGAAACAGAACACTCATCATGTCTTCATTGAACCCTGAAGTGACTAGATTCAGTAAGTAACCATGTCTTTTGATGAACTGGGAGTTTTCAGAAATTTGGGAAACCAACTCCTTAAGCTTAGTAGGTATCCTTACAAAGTTGATCCTGATAGTGTTTCTACGAGCAGAAGCCATGACCTGCAACAAAGAACAAAGATAAATCCTTTGGTCCTTGAAATGGTTAGTGAAAATGTTATGCTCATGATGCATGATGATGCTATGATGTTATGCTCAATCACAAACATGTGACACACACAAACAAGTCACACAATAGCCCTAGGTTTAAAGGCTTGCATGAGGTTCAAAGGTAAGTACCCTCCCCTGAAGTTTAGATGGTTCATCCTGTCCTATAAAGTAACCAGGTTCTAAGGGATCTCAATATCATTGATCCTTCACAAGGGTGGTTGTTCAGTAGGCAACTTACTTGTCAACCAAAACCTTCCAAGTTTAGAATCTCAATGAGCGTAGTATCGAGTATCAACCAACTTCAGTCTTCACCAAAGCCGGTTACCTCACTACTTTTCTAAAGGCCAAGATGGGATAACTAGGGTTCTAAAAGTTAGTTAGTGCATTGACAACATATGGAAGCCTCATATTATCCTCAACTTGACTTAAGGAACATAAGCACCAACCAAGAAGTCACACTAACTATGGCCACCAGATCAACCATATCGGTATACGCCGTACAGTTTCCTTGGTCTATTGCCATTTACCTAAGGTACACTAGATCCGGGTTAGGATCTTTCACACATAAGAGCACCCAACAGATAAGTATAAAGCAAACAAGACAAACAATTTAAAGTGATCTAATTCCTAAGGGTACCCCTCTTTAATATTATCCCCAGCAGAGTCGCCAGTTCTGTAACACGGTGGGAGAACTGACTTTAGTTAAATGTTGCGGATAGCAAGAGTCGCCACCGACTTTTATTTTATCCAAAAGGAAAGGACATAAAAGAACAGGAAAGACCTTAAAATATTTTTGGGTTCGGGGGGTAGGTTATGTAAAGGGAAGGTGTTAGCACCCTTTACATCCATGGTTATCCATGGGCTCTTAGTTACTTAGCTCACTTTAAAATGTTTTTGAAATGTGAAGTGTGTGAATAGAATTTTCTTTAAGTACTTTATAATGATCCATCCATGTACGGATATATATAAAGCCTTTGTTTTTGAAAATTTATTTGAAAATGTGAAGTGTTTGAAATGTTTTTGAAAAGTGAGCAAGTACATAAGAGGAACCTACCCTAAGTTTAGTCTTTTCTGTTCTTGAATATCCTTTAAATGGTAAGACTATCCCTATTATTAAGGAATAGGTAGTCATTACCTTGGATGTGTGAGGGGCAACTGAAGGGACATCTGTTATTTAGGCAACTGTGAGGTGTATAAGCAATTCGAAGGGGCTTATCATCTTTATTCGAAAGGGACAAGATCATTACTAAGGCAACCACGAGGGGACTTGATCTTTTTATCTGTTAAGGGACTAGATGATATTAGAGAAGGGACTTTGCTTTATACACCCTACTTGACCTTTTGTTTTAGGCAACTTGAGAGGTAACCCTTAAGAAGTGAGATGGCGATCCAGGATCGACTTACGTGTGTGAGTGTACCAATTTAAATATTTATCTTTAAATTTAATGAGCTAAATTAATTTTTAAATACAAACATGTTTCACACTCCCTATTTTACTAACCATAGCATTTAAAATATAAATATTAAAAATTACTACTACAAATATTACATAAGGGATACAATTACATAATAATAATAATAAATAAATTAAATAAGTAAATAAATAATGATAAATAATTGGGTTAGTAACAAATAAAATAAAACAAAAATCATATATAAATAAATGGGGTTAGTAATAATAATATAAATAAAAATAAAGAGATTAGCATAATAATGAATAATAAATTAAAAGTTCAATTTGTAATAAATAATTATTTTTTAAGATTTTTTTAAGAAGAAAAATAAACAATTCATACTACATACTAATTATTATAAAGATTTAAATTTATATACATGTTATAAAAATAAGGGTTAATTATAATTAAATAAACATATTATAAAAATAAATTATATTAATGAGATTAAATTAGGAGTTTTTTTATTGTTTTAAACATAATCTAAAATTATTTACATGCAAAAACTATATTAAATAATAATTATAAACAAATTATTAAAAAAATATGTACATAATTAAAGTTTACAAATAAATAAATTTAAAGTTATAACATAATTTGGTTTTATAAAAATATTTTTAGGCTTTTAGAAAATATTAGGGTTTATATGTTTAGAAAGAAAAATTAGGGTTAATTATCTAATTATAAATTAATTATACAAAATTATATAATATTAATAATATACAACAAAATAAATATTAAATAATTTTTACTTATAAAGTTTAAATTTTTTAGAAGATGAATTTTGAATTATAGAAAAGAAAGTAATAATATAAACATTTTATTTTTATTATTTAAATTTATTTAAGTGTAATATAAACAAATTAAACAAAAACAAGAAAAAGTGAAAAAAACTTGTCTGGGCTGGGATAAAGTTCAGTTGACTTTTCCTGAGGAAACCCTAATTTAGAAACTCCTGATTCTTAATGATCTGAAATCTCCTTGATGAATCATGATCAACCCTTGATCAAATGATGAATTTTACTTCATATACTTGATGTTGGCAAAAAATCATGAAGTTTGACTTTGGTTTGACCACAGTTGACCTCAGTTTGACTTTTTAACTGCTTTGACTGATTTTGACCTATCTGATCATCTGACTGAGCAAACCTTTAGGAAGAGTCTTGAAACTTGTCATGGGAATTCTTAAACACATATAAGATGCTATGAAGCTCACTTGAAGTCTTGGAAGTCCATTTAGCCTGATTAAAGTCAAAACCCTAGTTTTGGATGCCCTGCTTAGGAGGATGCATTGTCTGAGGGAAATGTCAAATCTTCTGACTAATTGTGAACTTTGTGAACCTTGTGAACATCATTGTGAACCTTGTGAACCTCATAAGATGTCTTGTGAACCTTGTAAACCTCATAAGATGTCTTGTGAACCTTGTGAACCTCATAAGATGTCTTGTGAACCTTGTGAACCTTATAGTACACAAAGTCTTGTTTTGTGAGGGCAAATTTTGGGGTGCAACAGACCCACCATGGGAACTTGCTGTAATCATAAACTATGTATCATTTACATTTGTAATATATGGTTTATGTATTACTTGGATGTTCTTTTGGGCTTCATTTCTCTTCAACACCTTCATTCCCAGAGGTCTGGAAGGTCAAAACCAAAGAACCAAACCGGATGCCCTTGGAAGACAAATAGACATATTGCATTTCATACTAACTTCATTCTTTGTTTTGTAGGTATTTTTGTTTTTTGTTTTCTCACTTTGCTGTGGTTTCAGGAAACATTGCTCGTAGGAGGGTTTTCCCCATCAACAGAGTTCACCGGTATCAACCCAGAAACAACCTTCCAAGCTTACAGATGGACCAAGTTCAACAAGATCTGACTGACGTGAGAACTTAGATGGCTAATAAGAGAACTGAAATAAGGGCTCAGATGAACCAGTTCATGGCAGTAATGACTGGGTTGGCCCAATGCCAAGAAAGATTAAGAGAGTTAGTCGAGCGGCAAACTCCAGAAGAGAATCATCCAGGTACAGGAGGTACTAGTAACAATGATCACGGGCAGCCACGAACAAATCCGCCAAAGTTCGGGCCTCATCTCAATCCTGAAGTCAATGTTATCAGAGATACCCAAGGAAACACTGGAGGTCGTGCCTTGTAAGAGGACCCTCAAGAAGAACAGTTTACAGTAATTCGTGCTGGGGATGAAGCCTATGATCGTCGTCTGGACGAAATAACGGAAATGTTGAGATCTTTGGAGTCCTAAAACTCTTTGGGATTTGATGTAATGGACATGGGTTTAGTTGAGGGAGTCAGGATTCCTCACAAATTCAAGCCTCCTTTCTTTGAGAAATATAATGGTACCTCTTGTCCACGTACTCACCTGCAGTCCTTTCTAGGGAGACTAAAAGCTTATACCATGGACGAAAATTTATGGATGTTCTACTTCGAAGACAGTCTGACCGGGGCATCCCGTGAATGGTATTCTCACCTGTCCAGAGCAATAGTCAGAAACTGGAAGGATTTGGCCGAAGCTTTCATACGCTAGTATCAGTAAAATTTGGACATGGCTTCCAACAGGACCCTCCTGATGGGTATGTCTCAATCTTCAAGAGAAAGCTTCAGAGAATATGCCCAAATATGGAGACAGCTTTCTGCTGATGTCTAGCCTCCTATGTCAGAAAGAGATATGGCCGACATGTTTATGAACACATTGCAAGGAACATACATTGACAGACTTGATGCTTTCTCTTCCACTGGCTTTGCTGATTTAGTTATAGCTGGTGAGAGAATTGAGAGTCTTTTGAAGATGGGCAAAATTTCAGACAACGGTGCTAGCTCCAGCAATGCCAGGAAACCTTTCTCAGGACCTCGCAGGACAGGTGAGACCAACTCAGTGCACATGGGCAGAGGTAGGCCTCAGTACATGCCAAGATCGGTGGCTGCTGTCACCATTCCAGCTCCAGCACCTCAACAACCGTATCCTCCACAACCACAACACTTTCCACCACAACAACAATTTCCTCAACAGAGATCTTACAACAATAACAATCAGCAACAACGTCCGTTTCAACAGAGGACTTCACAAATCAACAGGGTTATCGATCCCATTCTGATGCCTTATGCTGCCTTACTTCCATAGTTATTAAAGCTCAACTTGATTGAATTGAGGACTCTGGCTCCACCAGATCCCCAAAACCTCCCAAGAAACTATGATGTTAATGCCTGGTGTGCCTTCCACTCAAATGCACCAAGCCATACAACAGAAAAGTGCAGAGCTTTACACATGAAGGTTCAGGATTTGATTGATTCTAAGGCAGTCAACTTTACACCTCCTCCAAGTGTTACCAAGAATCTTATGCCTAGCCATGGTGGACCTAGGATAAATGCCATTGAGGAGTGTAAACACCCCAAATTTGTCCTCACCCATTCACACCATGGCTTGTGATCTTTTCATATGCATAAACTCAATCATAGCATCTCATACCACATTTTTGATTCATTGCATTGTTTCAAAGTCATATGCATCTAGGGTTTGTGATCTGAGCAATCCAAGGGCTTCTTGAGCCACTCCAAAGGTCATCAATCACTTAAAAGGGTTCCATGTGTGTTCAAGCATCATATTATATCTCCTCAAAGTCAAGAATGTCAAAGAATCACAAGAACTGAGAATGGCATGGAAGCAGAGCCAGGTTTAACTACACAGATGACCTAGAATTAGGGTTTTGGTTTCAAAGGCCATAACTCCAAAAAAATTTGGTCATTCTTGTTTCTATTGGTCTCTATATGGTATAGGGATCATTCATATCAATTTTCATGAAGAAATTCAATGGGGAAGTCATCTGATCAAGAGTTGACTTCTTGAGCAAGTCAGTGTAAAATCAGGGCATCTGAGGCCCCCAGTGACCCAACCAAAGGGTGTTCATCATCATTTTGATTATGTATGATCTTTATTTGATCATAGAAGATGTTAGAAGTTCACAAAATGGGAGAATTTCAAGTCATTTGCAAAGTTGACTTTTTGGGAAAGTTGACTTATTTTGAAAATTGCCATTTTGGGAAACTTTTTCAACCCTTGCTTTTTGATTCAAAAATGCTTCAAATGGAAAAACTTTGGTCATGAAAGTTGTAGAATGGATCATTCCCTTTTCAAAAAGTACAAGAACTTGACCTAATTCATTTTGGATCAAAAGTTATGGCTTGTCAAAGTTGGCCAAAATCACAAAATTTGAAGTTTTCTACCAAAGAGGCATTTTGCAAAATGCTATGATCAAGTGTTCTAAAGCTTTCAAATGTGTACCAACTCTTCACAACATGATCACATGACCTCTAAAATTCAGAATGGGCCAAAGAACTTTGCATTTTGATGCCTTGAATCTCAAGAATCTCCAAAGGGGCCAAACCTTGTGAAATTTGCAAAACACTACACAAACCTTGATCAACTTGTTGAATCATCTCATAAATAATTCCATGGTTCTCCCTAAACTCAGCTGAACCAAGACAAGCCAAAAAGCAAGTTGTACCATTGCCCATACCTCAAGTACAAATCAAGTTGACATTTTGGCCAAAGACCCATACCAATCACCATAGGCCACCAACAACTCTCTGACCTATCACCTTTTGATACATGGACCAAAGCCAGCATAACACACCACACACTTCATGCTGAAACACACTCCAAACCATAGTTATCATTTTTGCTCCAACTTGCAAAACCATTCGAAACACTCAGCACAGCCTTCAAACACATAAACAAACTTCACCATTGATCTTAAGAGGTTCCACTGATCACAAACCAACCACTAAAACAGCCTAAGAGTCACTGGAACCAAAACACGATCACCCCCCCCCCCCCTTGAACAGAACTTATGCCATCTCCCAAATCAGCCATCAACAAGAGTTGTGAAGCATCCCATTGAGCTCAGGAGGACCAAAGGAGTCAGTTTGCATAGGAGGAAGGCTCAGAAAGCTCCTGTTCGAAGGACTTCAGTTCAGGTATCCATCAAGAACAAATTTTCCAAAACTTCATTTACTTGTTATGAATTGATTCTACATGTTATCCTGATCATCATGATGTGTTTAAAAATGAAAATGGTGGAATATTGAGTATGTATGAGCTGTCTGAAACTTTCTGCCCTAAATATGTTTTGCTTCGATTTGCATGATTAATGAATGAAAAATGATTTTTGTTTGGGGGTTTTGATTCAGTGTTGAATGGGGATGGATTCTGGGCAATTAGATTTCATTTTCATGGGGTTTAGAGAGAGTTAGAGATTTGGCTCGTTGGAGAAGACGACCGGAACCACTGTTCCGGTCGTCTGAAAGTCATTAGACCTAATTTTGTAATTAAATGAAGTTTGAATGTGGAGCGTTGATCTGGTTGACTAAGTCAATCTCCCGCGCGCGTGTGTGGTCCAGATTTGTCACTTAGCCCTAATCCCACTTAATTAATTTAATTAATCAGCCTTAGTCAAGTTTGAATCTCAGCCACTGGATGACGCACGCAGTCAACTCCCGCGAGTCCAGTTTGAATGCTGGCCTTTGATCCTACTTACTTCCCATTAATTTCAATATTATTTTCATTTAAATTCATTTGTTTTGTTCAATTTATTGAAAATAGTAAAAATCATTGAAAAATTCTGAAAATTTTTATTCAAGCTTTTATTAATTTTCAAAAAACCAAAAACATTTTTATTTTTTTTTTTTGCATTAAAAAATATTTTTAAATCATTTAAAAGATTATTTTTAATTAATTAATGAAGATTAATTAATTAAAAATACTTTTAGGTATTTAAAAATCACAAAAAAATTCATGAAACATTTAAAATCATTTGGAAACATTGTCCAACTCTCAAACCAAATTTCTTTTTTGATCTTGATGTCTTTTGACAATTTTCCATGGAATTTATTTTATTTCAAAGCATTATTTTGATTCAATCTTCAAAAATTCATTTCTGCCTAGCCTTTAAGAGTTGGACAATGATTCTTTCTGCATTGCATCTTGTATAGCATGTAGTTTATAGGATTAAATTGGCATGAATTGATCTTGCATTTCCTATTTGTTTGACATTTTTCTTGACAAGGTACCTTAAAACCCTAGCAATCTTAGGAAATTCATAACTTCCATTAGGTTAAGAGTTGCATCCTCTCCTTTGGGCAGTGAATTTGTATAGGTTTAAGGTTCCTTTGAGTGAATTTTAAAATTTTTGTCATGATGTTTTCTTCTGGTTTTGATTTTTGTCTTGTGCATTGATCATAAACCCTAATTTGGGCTTTCATTTGCATCCATATTCCCTTTGCTTGCATACCATGACTTGCCATGACATTTTGTGCATCCATTTGATTCATAATACATCTTAGGACATGTTAAGACCATATGTGATCATTGAATCTTTCATTTGCCATGTTGTATGTCATCTGCATTCCATAACTTTTCATGTATGTTCATGGTCCTTAGCATGCTTCTCTTGCATCCATATGTTTGTATGATCATTCTCATGCCTTGCCTCATGTTTACATCTTCTCTTAGCATCATTAACATTATGCTCATGCTTCTGGTTTTGATTTGCATCATACCATTTCATCTCATTTTGCATTGCATTGCATTTCTTTCACTAACTTTTCAGGTGGTAGGTTACTTTGAGAAGTGAATTTGCCTTCACTTCTCACAAACTCTTTTCATCTCTCTTATGCATCATTGATGCATTTTGTCTTGTGCTTGAGATTGAGCTTGCTCATTCTTCTTCATCTTACTTTATTTCTTCAAGTGACTTGTCTTCTTGAGTGAAGCAAGTTACTTTGCTTCTCTTTGCTCCTCTCATCTGCTTCCTGGTGGTTTCTTTGAAGATCTTCCTTGTAAACCTCACAAACCTTAGGAACAACCAAGCATGACAATAATTAGGGTTCTGATTAGTCCCCCCATTTAGCTTTTACCTTTGTGTCATCATTGAGTCTTCTCTTCTCATCTCATAATCAAGGACTAAACCCTAAAGGCTTTGAGGCTTTGTGATTAAGCTTATGTCTGCATCCTTCTATTAGGATGGAGTGTATAACTTTAATCCTAAGTGTTAAACCCTTAATGTGTTTAACTCCTTTAATCAATCCACTTAATAATCACCAAGACATCAAGCTTGTCACTTGGGCCTTGCATTAGGGTTCTAATTCTTCCTTAATTGGTTAAGAAGGACTAACCCTAGTGTTAATGGACAAGTCCCCCTCAAGTTGCCTTACAAACCATAAAAGTCACTTCTTCATCCTATCACTAACTAAAATCCACTTAATAAAGGCTTTGTTTTGTCATGAGTTTAATCCCTAATCATGGATTAAGTTGAGGAGCATTCCTCAGCTTAAACATTCTCATCTATTATCCTTCTATTAGGATGGTGTAATGAGTCTGTTTAATCCTTGATTATGGCTTAATCTCATTACTTAACACTAAACAAAAACAACAAAAACATCTAAATAATCACAAGTAGGATAATGATCTTAATCCTACATCAGGGTGATTAAGTGTGAGACACTGACTTCACACTTAAGGTATTCTCATTACCCCTAATCAGAGGGAGGATGTGATGAGTTTACTAACCCATTGGTTTAGGCTTAAGCTCATTAACTTATGACAAACCTTCAAAAGTAATAAAAGACTGAAAATGCAAAAACAAACAATAATCGTCTCCTCCGGGATTCTTTTCTCATCTTATTCAATCACAAACGAGAACTTGCTTCTTCCGTCTAATGCAAGACAGTTTGCACCTGAGCCAGACAGGTCATACACTTGAGCATAGACAAGTAAGCAGTTCACAATTCAATTTATCTTTCAGTCTCTTTGGGTCGAACTACGGTGTTCTGACTTCCTCATTGTACGATAGGATACGTAGGCATAACTTAACAGTTATCGAACAAAAGTCTCTGTATATTCCCCCTCTTTCTAGCTTTATTCTTTAAGCCTCATTATCTTGGGCATTTCATTTCTTACACTGACACTTCCCTTATACATTTTACACTTCTTTTACACTGACACTTGTATATCCCTTTCAAGCTCTTTGATACACAGTCTGCACTGACACTACCCCTTAAAAACACAAATCTTTTAAGCGTGGATCCCGTCGAGTACGACGGACAATCTGGGTGCTAATACCTTCCCAGGTTGTAACCAACCCCCTTTCTCAGTCTCTCTGGTTCGCAACCGTCTTATCCATATCTTTCTAGGTCTATGCAGCATTACCTTTCCTCCGGGATAAAAATGCCTAGCTGGCGACTCTTTTCTTTTCTCTTGAGTTCACCCTTGTGTGTTCTCATTTCTCCTTTCGTCGACCGTTCGCGTCTGTACCCCTTCTGACCAGGTGTCATTTTGGTGGGAGCGACAGCTTGGCGACTCTGCTGGGGACCCTTATACTGTAACCAGGGCTTCTGGTTCTTTTTGTGGGTTCCTCCTAGCGCTTGATTGATTTGTGTTTACTGGGGTGTTATGTGCTAATTTTGTTTGTATATTTGTATTTATTCTTGCTTTATGTACAGTTATTTATTGCTTTCTTTTACAGCTTTATATACATCATACTGTCATACTGTTTTGGCTGGATCTGGTTTTTGTTGCTTTGGTGGGTGGGTGTTCTACTGAGAGTTAAGGTCCTATACCTGGGACCTGAGTGACACCTAGGCTAGAGTGGTTCATGTTCTTTCCCATTCCATCTCGGTCTGGTGCGGGAATATGAAACACGGTTCAGATATGGGTTTCTTCTTGAGAACTCTGTGCTACAGATCTCCTGTAGTGCTAGGGCTATCTGGGAAGCCTGCTAAGTCTGGATGACCTTTATTATGACCTTCAGAAACTGAGGTGAATTAGAGGAGGATCTTTTATGGTTATTGTAAACACTGTACCTCCGGGTTAGAAGTGTTTACACTTCTCATAACTGATCCAAGTCTGAGGATCCTTGTTTTAGAACACCACCTGTGAGGGGGTTGGGCTGTTTACAGGTTTGCAGGTACCCATTGGCCACATCATACCCTGATACTTATTGTGTTTGAGAATTCTTCACTTTGGACAGTTCTTGTGATTTAACCCTGGACATGTGACTCTCTATTTGAGTCCCCCACCTTGGTTACTGGACTTATGAACCTCCATCTGGATTTCTTAGACATACATGGACTTATACCAAGGCAGTAATCAGATCCAGCTTGATCACAAAACCCTTGCATATCATTTGCATAAATCATCATTGCATCATTTAACATTTGCTTATTTGTTTTTCAGGGTATCCATATTACATTTGGCTTGGTTTTGACCCCTTCATCTGCATAGGCCCTTGTTCACCAGCTATCTGCTTCAGCTACCTTCATCAGCTACCTGTTTTAGTCACCTGCATCACCAGTATCAGCCTATCAGTGGCTCCTCTCCAGTGTTAGTCTCCACCATCAGAATTTGTTTCAGCTCTTCATCAGCAGACATGGCACCCAAGAAGAGCAACATCTCATATCATTTCTTTGAGCCTGAGCTGGCTGGCATCAGGAAGGTCCAGGCCCTTATCACTCCAGACCATATACCACTATTCAGAGAACATTATGGAGGCATCCTTGATGTGGTTATGGATTTGGACCCTTCTCAGAGGAGCTTGATTCACACTTGCCTACAGTTCTATGATCCTCCTTTGAGATGCTTCACCTTCCAGAATTTTCAGTTGGGACCCTTATTGGAGGAGTATTCATCACTGATTGGAGTGCCTATCAGGAGTGGTGTCCCCTTCAACCCTGAGATGGCTTTTCCCAGTAATGAAGAGGTGGCAAAAGCACTGTATCTGGAACCTATTCTGATTGAGCATAACATGACAACAAAGGCTGGAATCTCTGGTCTACACTTGGATTTCTTGACTTCTCAGGCTATCCTGAAGGCCTCCTTGGGAGAATGGAAGGCAGTCTGTGCATTGTTAGCCCTCAGCATATATGGGGTTATACTTTTTGCAGATGAGCCCAAGTTTATCAGCAAAAATGCCATTCATCTTTTCATTCTGAGGAACCCAGTACCCACCTTACTGGGAGATTTCTACTACTCTGTTCACCAAAGGAATGAAAAGCAAAGAGGAAGGTTGGTGAGATGCTGTGCTCCCCTACTTCATACCTGGCTGCTCAAACACTTGCCCAAAACTGATGCATTCTTGAACCCTCACCAACAGAAGAATTGGGCTAGAAGACTTATTGCTTTGACCTCAGATGACATCAGGTGGTGCACCCAGAGCACCAAGGGCAGGGACATCATTACTAGTTGTGGGCAGTTCCCCAATGTACCCTGATAGGAGTGAAGGGTTGTGTCACACCCCAAATTTTACCCCTAAGTTCCATTCATGCATTGGTCTCGTCATTAGCATACCTTTGTGCATACTAGTTTTTCTGGATTTGCGATAAGTCTCTTTAAGTGGTTTCTTGAATCGTGGACTAGATTTTCCTCTTGTGGATGTTGTTAATCTAATTGCAAAATTCCATTTCAAACTTTTAATTTAATTCTCAAATTTCTATTCTAAATTTAATTTAATTTCTATTTTCAATTCTCAAGTCCAATTTTATTTTCAATTCAATTTCAAATTTTCAATTCAATTTCCCATCATATTTTTCAAGTCCAATTCTAAATTTGATACAAATTTTATTTTCAGTTCCATCTAATTCTAAATTTTTGTTTCAATTTTCAATTTCATTCCTAGTTTAAGTTCATGCCAATTCAAGTTTCTCAAATCAATTTCCATTTTCCAAGCTTCAATGTTTTCTTTCTAGTTCATGTACAAGTTCTCAATCCTAAATTTCAATCCCAAGTTTTTGTCTTTTTAAGTTCTAAGCCATGTCCAAATTTCCCAAATTCATTTCAATTTCCATTTTTTTTAATTCCAAGTTTAATTATTTAGTTTCTAAGTTATTTTCAATTTTAAGTTTAATTCCTTTTTTTTTTATTTATTCACTTCTAATTCAAGTTTTAATTTTTATCCATTTTTTTCCATTTCAATTCATATCCACATATTTATTTTCTAAATTCCAAACTTATTTCTTTAGTTCTAAGTCATTTTAATTCCAAGTTTAATTATTTAAGTTTCTAAGTTATTTTCAATTTTAAGTTTAATTCTTTTTTTAATTCACTTCTAATTCAAGTTCATATTTAATTTCTAATGTAAAGTTCTCATTTCAAGCTTCAATTTCAAGTTATAATCATAGTTTAAGTATCTAACTTTATTCCAAATAATATTGTTATGTTACAATCACAAAAATTTGTACAATACAACCACAATTCAAAATACAAAAATTCAGCAGCACAAGGCAACAAAATTCAGCAGCATGCAGCCACCAACAACTCTGCTCCACTACTCCATTGCAACAATTTTTCAGATTTTGTCCCCTCTCTCAAAACACCCTTCACCTACAAGCAACAAGGACACAAAAATTCAGCAATAAGACAACACTGTTACAGCCACAAATCTGCCATATAAACTACACAAATCTGCCATAAAACAACACCAAAAAAATTCAGCCACAAGCACAACACAAAACAGCCACTGTTACATTCAAAACCAAAGCACAAATTCAGCCCCAAACACACCACAAAATACAGCCCTCAAATATACCACAATAACCCTCAAAACATCACAAAATTCAGCCATAAAAACCAACCAAAAAAAACTGCCATCAAACACAACTCAAAAACAGCCATATAAATCACTGTTACATCAAAAAAAAAAGCAGCCACTTCAAACCCAAAACAGCCCTCAGAAACAACATTCAAAACAGTTCAAAAATCACACAAAAACAGTCCCAAAATCAGTCACAGAATAGCCATCAAAACACCAAAAACAACACAGAAATTCCAGCCCCAACTTTCAAACAGAAACAGAACAAAAAGAAGAGGAGGAGAAAAGAGAGAGCACAAAGAATTTCAGAAGAACAGCATAGGAAGAGGAGTGGTAAAGCTTACCGTTGTGGATTCGTCACCCCGATAACATTCGGGTCGTTATTGGTTCTTTTTCCCTTCACCTCTTTTCAGCTTTTGGTTCATAGATAATTTTCTTTTTTTAACTTCATTCAAATCTGCATACAAAACAAAATTTCATATAAAAAAGCTTCAGAAAATACACAAAAAGCAATTCGAAAAAAGATAAGAAAAAACAAATTTCATTGCTCATCAAAACAAAACTCAGAATTAATCTTCAAATCCATTGTTCATAAACCATAAGCTTTTCATTTCCATTTTTTTTAACCTCTAAATTCAAACCTGCATAACCTTTACAATCTCAAAACCAAAACAATCCTCTTTCTTATTCATATCCCTACAAGCCATAGCCGATTCAATCCCAGCAAACAACAACAATCTGTAAAACCAAAAAACAGAGCTAAGTGAGAAAACACACCTTCAACCACCTTTACTCACTTCACCTTCAACCACCTTTACTCACTCCACCTTCCGCCATAGGCTCTCCAAATTCATTCAAACTACCGCTGTGAAACCAAATACCAAAACAGAACCGTAGCATCTTTCCTCCCTCAACACTCACCTGCACAAACCCTTTTCACTCCCAAGCCTCACTAATTCGTTACTGGAACACAAGAATCTCTAACAAACTTCCAAATCCAATTCCAAATTTCTCTCTCCAAAGCTTCTCCTCCCAATTCCCATTACCATTCCCAGAGGTTGAGACGGCAACAGCAGCATCAGCAGCCACTTTTTCTATTGGAACCACCCAAACAGGGAGGTCACTTCCCCAATCAAACCCCTTTGGTATGAAATTCAGTTCCCAGATTAATTTCAGAGGTGTATCTGGCAACGGAACTTGTGCTGCTCTTCGTGCAACTTTTGCTCCCAAAGCTGTAAAAGAAAACCAATAACCATAAAACACCGGGAAAAAAAGAGAAAAACAGAACTTTCAAAAACAGAAACAATAGCCACAACCTTCAATCCGCATCCAAACATAAACCATAAACAGATCACCGCCAAAAATGAACCAAAACCAAAACCTGTAAAAAACCATCAAACACGCTACCACCTCAACCTTCTTCCAACCATCGACACCGTGAAGCTTCACCGAAAAAGCCAGAACCGCCATCACCCATTTCTTCAGCCACCGTTCGCACAACGCAGCCATAATCCCCTTCACTAAACGAAAAAACACTCACTAGTATCCTTCAGCCCATCATTTTTCACCAGTCATAAACCTGCAAGAAAGAAAACCAAAAATACTCATTCACCTACTCACAATAAACCTTCGTCAAACACAAATGCTTACTTTCCAAAACCAGAAAACCAGATGAGACAGAGTGAGATTTACTGAATAATGATATGGGGAAACCAAATTGAAAACCAAAATAAATCGTTAAACCAGCCGGCAAACTCACCTGCAAAAAACCAGCAAAGCCTTTCAAACTCACGACCAAAATGTCCCTCACCCGCCGCAAACCGAGAACACTCAAACAGGAAACCAAACGAAACCACACCGACCCACCTCCAAACCGAATCCGTCTCCACAAACCAGAACTTCACTCAGACATCATTGTTGACCCCAAATCCGTGAGCAAAACTGAAGCCGGCCGAAGCGCAACCCTTGTTCCCAAACAACATAGACCTTCAGCGCTTTCCCCATCACCATGTTGTTGCTTCTCAAACCAGTATCACTACCATCAACAAAAACTCACCATCAACACAGCACCAAACCATACCCTGATTGAGCCGTCGGAACCCCAAATCGTCGCAATCCCACAAACCGAAAGCCCAAACCAGTTTCGTTGAAGTCGTGACCGAGAGAAGTCGTGAGGAACCGACCCGAAACCGCGAGACCCTTACCCATCCGAACCACCACTTCTGCCGTGAAATCATCCACCGTGCGTCGTCGCGAGCGATTGAGAGGCGAGAGACAGAGAATCCGCGATTGAGAGAGCGGATAAGTGAGATTAGTGAAAACGGAAGGGATGAACTGAGAACCCGTGAGGAGCAAGACCAAATCCGCCGGTAGTTTCACGAGATAAGAGTGAGATGGGGACGGATACGAAGCTGTGAGTAGTTCGAGAGGAGAGCGGAGCCTCCGTCACCGTCGTGTGAATCGTTCAGGTGGATTTCCTTGTTTTGTTTCCGAATCACGATTTACAGGGGGGTGGGTTTGTTTTTCTGGCTTATTCGCTTTTGTTTGTTACTGATGAACCCTTATTCCAAAAACGTGATGTAATTCCTTTTAGATTATAACTTTATTGTTTCATTTCTTTTCTTACTAACCTAATGTTTGTTGGGCTTCAGACCCAACGTTTTTCTAATCACACATGCCAAAATCCAGCTGCGTCCTCCCTTTCCTTTTATTTTAAAATGTTTTTTGTCTGTTGGGCCTAGCGCACAAATTTTCACTCCATACATCCAGACACAGCGCCTCCCCCTCTTGTATTTATATTTTCTTTTTAAATTTTTCATTATTTTGTGATTATAATTTCGTAATATTAGAACCTTTTTTTAATAAGTATTATAAGTTTTCTTTGATTTTAATTTATTTGCTATTGACCAATTTTTCTAAGAAAATTCTCTAAAAAATTTTAGTAGTGATTTATTTTATTTTTGTTCCTTTAGGGCCGATGATATGATAAAAAGTCACGATAAATCGTTTCCGATTAATCGTGACCAATATGAGGCCATGTATTTATTTTATTCCATTTAATTCATTCTATTCTAAATTATTTCACTTTATTTATTTATTTATTATTTATTTCTCGCATTCTTAGACCATATTAATTTCATTTCAAAAATAATAAAATTCCTTGGTCCAACGCCAAGTGAACTTCACATACACTTCACTCACACACGTAAGTCGGTCGTTTTACGATCGCCATCTGCACATTCCTTACACTTCACAGTTTTTTCAATTTAAGAAAATTGTCACACCACGCTTGTCTTTCACCCCCGCATTCTCGATCCATATATCGAGCCATAGCCAGTTACTAAACCCTTTACTTTGCATTTTCCTGTTTATTTTATCCAATTTATTTTTGCAAGTAGCAACCTATGCCTTAGACTTAGGAGCTTGCACCCTCATTTACTTGCTTTATTTTCTCGCATTTCAATCCAAGGGAAAGACTCCTGCAGTTGACTCAATGTCATAGGAAGTTTAGCAATCCCTAGTTACCATTTTGACTTTAGCAATTAGGTCCTTCTTTTTCTTTGACCTTAGCCATTAGGACTTTTTATTTTAGAACTTTTTTTGTGACTTTGTTAAGTCACGTGAGTGTTTGCCATAACACTTACCTTCCCCCGCGAACCTTGAGCGTAACCAAGTGTTCGTTAATCCTTAGGAGAACTACGAGTGCTCTGATTCTACACCCGATACGTAGGCATCGATGCGATGTTTTGCAAGCACCATTAGAAATAAAGCCTTAGGTTCCCATAATTTTAGCAAGCAATAAACAACAAAAATACAATTATTAACAAGAGGTTCCCGTAGGATACTGCGGATGCTTAGGATGCTAACACCTTCCCTAGGTATAATCAACCCCCGAACCTAGTTTCTCCTTATTTAGGGTTTTTACGATCTTTTTCCCTTTTCCCTTTGGATTAAATTCAAGTCGGTGGTGAACATAAAAGTTTTGCGATTCAAGTTAATTGATAGCTTGATATCCGATTCTCACCGCAACAGAAATGGCGACTTCACTGGGGACTCTATTTTTGAGGGTTAAGCCCACCTTGTATATTTGTATATTTGTTGTTGTATTGCTTGTTATTATTTTGGATTTTTGTTGGGTGTTCCATGTGTGGTGAGATAAGTCCTAACCCGGACTTGAGTGCAAAATAAGTTAGGACGGTGGTATATTCAAGAAGGCTTGTAGGGAGTTGAGTCCCGACCAAGTTGACTTGAGACACCACCACTCAGCGGAGGCCTCCTCGGATGTAGTTTTGTTGATCGAGTTCAGTCGTGAAAGCATTACTATATTCGACCCGAGAGCCATTAATGCTGAGGACCGTAGAACATTTACCCCCACTTGGCCTTTTTAGGGATGTAGTGCGATGACTATGAGGGTGCAAATCCAAAATAGTTGATACGCGATACTACACTCGGATGAGACTCTCTTGAGAATATTACTGATTACCAAGTCGAGTTGGGAAGTCGGTAATATCCGAAAGATGGGACGGTGATTTTGGGAACTTTTAGAACCCGTTGTACAGGTACAAATAAACCCATAGTACATACCTTTTGGGAGGGTTGAACCTTTGACCTCATGCAAGCTTTGAACCTAAGCCTTGTTTGTGTTTGTGTATTCATTGCATTCACGCATCATGAAGCATCATTTTTACCATTTATTCAAGGAACTCAGAAACTCTATCTTTGCAAATATCATAGGTATCATCATGGACTTTGGAAGAAGAAAGACTGTCAAGTACACATTCAAAACTCCCAAACTTGAAGACCTAAGGAAATTAAGAGATTTGGTTTTGGATCAAGAAGCCTTCATGGAGAAGCATAGGAGACTCTTAGCCTTGCTTAAGACTGAGTGGGATGGAAGGTTGCTATCTGTGATGCTCCAGTTTTATGATCCTCTCTACCACTGTTTTACGTTCCCTGATTACCAATTGGCGCCTACTTTGGAAGAGTATTCAGTTCTGGTGGGATCACGTGTTAAGGATGAGTTTCCATTCCCTGTTCTAGAGAAGGACCCTGAAGAAGCGGAGATTGCAAAGGCGACATATTTGAGTGTTCCTGAGGTCAAGGCAAATATGACCTATAAAGGAAAGATTTTTGGATTCCCTACAAAGTTTTTGGTAGAAAAGGCCAAGAATTTTGTTAGTGCGAAGGATATGAAAGCTTTTGAGGCGACCTTTATTCTGCTAATATATGGAGTGTTACTTTTCCCAAACTTTGAAGACTTTGTCGACCTGAACGCCATCAAGATATTTCTGAAGAAGAACCCGGTCCCTACTTTGCTCGGAGACACTTATCATTCCATCCATCTGAGGAATCACCATAAGGGAGGGATGATTACTTGTTGTGCATCATTGTTGTACGAGTGGTTTATTTCGCACTTGCCTAAGTCAGCTTCATTTTGGAACCTTAAGGATGGTTTGTGGTGGTCACAAAGGATCATGTCTCTTACCCACTCTGACATTAGTTGGTACAATCGTGTTTATGATGGAGCATTGATTATTGATAGCTGTGGTGATTTTGCTAATGTGCCTCTTCTTGGCACTAAGGGAGGAATCAGCTATAATCCGGTTTTGGCTCGCCGCCAACTCGGGTATCCGTTGAAGGACAAGCCTAAGAGTGTTGAAGTGGAAGGAATTTTCTTTAAGGATGACGAAGAACCAGAGCTCAAGAAACAGATTATGCAAGCTTGGAAGTACATCCATAGGAAAGGGAGGAGTAGCTTGGGAAAGCCAAATTGTGTTTCTATGGAACCCTATCTCCAATGGGTACGAGATAGGGCAATCAGTTTGAAGATGCCTTACCCTCGCCAGGATCCCATGACCTTCAAGAAACCCATTCTAATCTTTATGGATGATGCAGAGAAGCTGAAGATTTATTTGGAGAAAGAGATTCGAGAGAAGAATGCATGGAAGAATCGACATCAGATCATCAGTAGTGAGAATGAAGAACTTAGAAGACAATTGAAGATGAAGGAAGAAGAAGAGCTCTCCAGCAAGAAAAGGAAAGCACAAGAGGATTTATTTTCCTCCAGCACTCAAGGGGACGCTTCTTGGAATTCGATCGTGGATCAACTTATGCTTGAAAGGGCTCAGATGAAGGCACAAATCGAGAAGCTCAACTTGAGGCTCTTAGGAGAATCTCCTTAGGACTTTGTCTTTGTCTTTATTAAACTTTGTTTGGGATTTTTGAAGATGTACTCAAGACTTTGTATCACTTTTTGAATTTAATGAAATCATATCCTTTTGATTATTATGTGTTCCTTGGTATTTGCAAATTGTTTCTTAAGTTCCTTGAATAATTTTTTATTTTCGCATTGCACTCATACATTTGGCATTTCATTTGCATTTTTTCATATAAAACTCATTCCCGTCATCTCCTCTCAATTCAGCTTTCACACTGAGGCTCTCACGCAAATACTACACTCGAGCTCAAGCCAGAAAGAGGATGGCTGAAAGAGACATAGAGATGGACAGAGTTAACGAGGAGCTTACTGAAATTCGTGGAAATATGGGTCAGATGATGGAAATGTTGCAGGTCATTCGAGCAAAGATGGATACCCAGCAGACTGTAGTGTCAGAAATTGTCACTGCAACGACTGAGCCTACATCATCAGTCACTACCCCTGTGACCTGGCCTCCTTTTGGGCTTCCTCAGGGATTCGTTCATCCTCCACAAGGGTTTGCTTCTCAAAGTTTTATACCTTCTTCCCAAGGACTTGCTGCTCAGGGTTTCTTCCCTCCTTCTCAAGGTTTTGCTACTCAAAGTTTCATTCCTTCTTCCCAAGGACTTGCTGCTCAGGGTTTCTTCCCTCCGTCCCAAGGCTTAGCTTCTCAAAGTTTCGCACCTCCTTCTCAGGGCATGGCATTTCCTTTCCAAGGTTTTGTGCCTCCTCCTCAAGGTTTTGCTGCTCAACAAACTGTTCCTGTGACTAATGAAGAAAACCATGCAGTTGCCAATTTTACACAAGACATTATGCACACCCGTGCTCAACCGTACTTCAATGACCATCAGGGGCATGAAGCGCCAGATATGTCTGAAAACGGAGATGAGAAACATGTGAAGATGCAAGAGAATTTTGATACCCTTGAAAAAAGATTAAGAGCGATTGAAGGTGACCAGATCTTTGGTGCCGCTGCTAGAGAAATGTGTCTGGTGTCTGGATTGGTAATACCTCCAAAGTTCAAGATACCCACCTTTGATATGTATGAGGGTGCAACTTGTCCTAAGAACCATCTCTTGATGTACTATCGAAGAATGGCTGCGCAGGTGGACAATGATAAATTAATGATCCACTGCTTCCAGGACAGTCTGAAGGGAATCTCCTCTAAATGGTATCTAACGCTTGACCAGTCGAAGATTCGCAGTTTCCAAGACTTGGCAGATGCTTTCATCCAGCAATATAAATACAATATGGACCTTGCTCCCGATAGGAGGCAACTGTTGAGTATGTCGCAAAAAGATTCTGAGTCATTTAAAGAATATGCTCAGAGGTGGAGAGGGACCGCTTCTCAAGTAGAGCCCCCATTGACTGAAAAAGAATTAGCTGACTGGTTTGTTGACACTGTGCGACCAGAATTCTATGAGAGAATGGTGGGAAGCATAACTGCTAGTTTCTCTGATTTAGTGGCTGTGGGAATCAAGGTAGAACTCGGTTTGAAAAGTGGAAAGATGAGTGGTGCATCTGGCAGTTCTAGCAATGGTAGTGGAAATATTGGCAAGAAATTTACCAATAACTTCCACAAGAAGAAAGAGGGTGAGACGAATGCCATAATGACAGGTCAAAGAAGAAATCCACTTTGGCAGAGACCTTCACCTATGGCTCAACGGCAGTATGCTCATCGACAACAGTATGCCCAACATCCTTATGTAGCGGCGGTCCAACCGTCATTTAATCCACAAGTCCCCATGTATCGGCCAACTCAAGCAGTACCGATGTATCAACAAGCGGCTCCAATGATTCAACCTTATCAACCAATGCTCAACAATCCAGGCTATCAACAAGCGCCCAATGCTTCAGCCTACCAGTAGAGGACTCCAGCTCCTCATCCAAATCCCAATTTTCAGAATAGAAGACCAGGTGGAAGGCCTCCTAATCCTCGAATCCCTATAACTTATACTGAGTTATATCCTTCACTGCTGAAGAAGGGTTTGGTTACTCCCAGGCCTTTGGGTCCTCCACCAAATCCGCTCCCACCAAATTACAACTCAAATGCTCACTGTTTATTCCATGAAGGTGCCCCGGGGCACGATTTGGAGGGTTGTTATGCTTTGAAGTACATAGTGAAAGATTTGATGGAGAAGAACATTCTGTCATTTGGGAATACTGGTCCGAATGTCAAAGATAATCCTTTACCCAAGCATGGGTCCATAAACGCCATCATTGACGAGTCTGACGAAGGTTTGATTTTCAACGCCGCAGAGATCAAGACCCCGCTTCGAGACTTCCATGCAAAATTAGTGGGGGCGGGTATACTGAAGAGCTGTCATGAGAATTGTGAAGGTTGTGTTGATAGTCCAAGGGGATGTGAACTGATCTTGAAAGATGTTCAAGATTTGATTGATGAAGGTGTCTTACAAGTGAGCGGTCATATGAAGAGGAATGAAGTGGCAATGATTGAACCCATTTTTAACTTGCCTGAATCTGATTCTACCTGGGTGCCAGTGTTCAACCTGCCTGAGTCTTCAAGAGTTCAACCTATCTTCAATACTCCAGAATCTGTGGTGCCAATTTTCAATGTACCTGAGCCAAGATTTGAACAAAGGAGTAACCCTTTCCTTTATGAGGACACTAAAGCAGTTCCATGGAAGTATGATACAGGGAGAGTTCATCAGAAGATTGGCAAAGCTAGTCAGAAGGAAGGTTCAAAAGTTGCAAGTGCTGATATAGCGGGTGCAGGTCGTTTGACTCGCAGTGGTCGTGTTTATACCCAGCAAGCCAATACGGCTCCGCCTAAATAAGTCATTCCAGCTGTTGCCAACAAAGATAAAGAGGTAGTCTTGGGAGAAGAGGATGCAGAATTTCTCAGAATCATTAAGAAGAGTGATTATAAGGTTATTGATCAGCTACATCAAACGCCTTCCAAAATATCTATCCTATCACTTCTTATGCATTCTTCGGCTCATCGAAGTGCGCTTCAGAAGTTGCTAGCTCAAGCACATGTTACGCATGATATAACAGTGAATCAGTTTGATGGAGTCATTGCCAATATCACTGCATGTAACAATCTCAGCTTCAGTATGGAGGATCTTCCAAAGGAGGGCTTGGACCATAATCGTGCTCTCCACATATCTGTGAAATGTCAAGAGGATACTTTAGCAAGAGTTCTTGTGGATACAGGATCTTCATTGAATGTTTTGCCGAAAAGAACACTTGCTAAGTTATCTTATCAAGGGGCAGAGATGAGGCTCAGTGCATTGATTGTAAAAGCTTTTGATGGGTCAAGGAGGACGGTTATTGGAGAAGTAGACCTACCAATCTTGATTGGGACACAGGTCTTCAAAATCACTTTCCAGGTTATGGAAATCAATCCTAATTACAGTTGCTTGCTGGGAAGACCTTGGATCCATGCTGCTGGGGCAGTCACTTCTACCCTACATCAAAAGATGAAGTTTGTGGTCGATAACAAGCTGGTAACCGTGTCTGGGGAAGAAGATCTCATGGTTAGCAACCTTTCATCCTTTAGCTATATTGAGGCTGATGAAGACGCTTTGGAAACTTCTTTCCAAGCTCTTGAGATAGCCAATGTTGTCCTTTTGGAAGTAGAGGAACCAAAAGGGAAGGGTATCCCATCTTTTGCATCGCTGAAGAGTACCATTTCCACCATTGAAGAAAGAAGCTATGAAGGTTGGGGTAATGTCATCGAAGTCAAGCAGAAGCTAGATCGCTGCGGGTTGGGTTACAAACCAACTCATGTGAAGGAAGGAGCGTCAACCTCCGTTAAAGGACGTCTGAAGACCATTCAAGAGGTGTTTTCCAGTGCTGGTTATCAGGTCAATGCAATTGATGGAGATTCTGAAGATGAAGATGTGAATCATCTGGTGTATCAGTGTGAAGAAGCCTTGGACAATTGGGAGGCAGTCGAGATCCCAGAGTTTTTTCCATTGTCAAAGTAATTTATTGTTTTTTTTAAGTGTTTTCAAAGTTCCCTAGCTCTGCCCAAGGCTATGGGAGTATTTTGTAGGGCCCCTTCTCATTTTCAAAAGTTATTATCAATGAAGGCATTTTGTTAAACTCTTATTTTGATCATTTACTGTTTTTCTCTCTTTTCACTTTTAAAAGAAAATGGCAATCTTTCAAAACCAATAAAAAAGCTTCTTCTCTTGCATTTTTTCTATTTTCCACTTTTAATAAAAGCAAATCATTATCATATGCAGAATAAATGAAAACCCTGTTGAATCCAATGACTCTACATTCTCTCCTAACTTTGATTCTCCCATCTACCAAGCGGAAGATGAAAGTGAAGAAGATTGTGACATTCCTGAAGAACTGGCAAGATTAGTTGAGAATGAGCACACAGATCTTCAGCCACATAAAGAGCAGGTAGAGACCATCAATCTTGGCACTGATGAAGACAAGAAGGAAGTCAAGATTGGTACAACACTTGGGGCAGACATCAGAGAAAGATTGGTCAATCTTCTCAGAGAATATGTAGATGTGTTTGCATGGTCATCTCAGGATATGCCCGGCTTAGACACAGACATAGTGGTCCACAAGTTATCTCTTCGACCAGATTGTCCTCCTGTAAAGCAAAAGCTTCGAAGAACAAGACCATACATGGCTCTGAAGATTCGAGAAGAGGTCAAAAGACAGTTTGATGCTGGATTCCTCGCAGTTGCAAAGTACCCTGAGTGGGTAGCTAATATTGTGCCAGTCCCTAAAAAAGATGGCAAAGTCAGAATGTGTGTGGACTATAGGGATTTGAACAAAGCCAGTCTGAAGGACGATTTCCCTCTCCTGCATATTGATACTTTGGTTGACAACACTGCTAAATTTGTTGTTTTCTCCTTCATGGATGGGTTTTCAGGATACAACCAGATCAAGATGGATCCTGACGATATGGAAAAGACTACATTCATCACACCATGGGGCACTTATTGTTACAAGGTTATGCCATTTGGTCTCAGAAATGCAGGAGCCACTTATCAGAGGGCAATGGTCACCCTGTTCCATGATATGATGCATAAAGAGATAGAAGTTTATGTGGATGATATGATTGCCAAATCACAGAGTGAGGAGGATCATTTGAATCATCTCTTGAAGTTATTTGAGCGTCTCAGAAGGTTCCAACTGCGTCTGAATCCGGCTAAGTGTACTTTTGGTGTCCGATCAGGAAAGTTACTTGGTTTTATTGTTAGTCAGCAAGGAATTGAAGTAGATCCAGATAAGGTCAGAGCGATTCAAGAGATGCCAGCTCCAAAAACAGAAAAGCAAGTCAGGGGTTTCCTCGGAAGATTGAACTACATCTCCAGATTCATCTCCAACATGACTGCAACATGTGAGCCTTTATTCAAGTTACTCCGGAAGAATCAAGCAATTGAGTGGAGTCCTGATTGTCAACTGGAATTTGAGAAGATTAAGGGTCATCTACAGGAACCCCCAATCTTGATCCCACCTACTCCAGGGAAGCCTCTTTTCATGTATCTGACTGTGCTCGAGGGATCTATGGGTTGCGTATTAGGCCAACAAGATGAAACCGGTCGTAAGGAGCACGCCATTTATTACTTAAGCAAGAAGTTCACAGACTGTGAAAGCAGATATTCGCTTTTAGAGAAAACTTGCTGTGCCTTGGCATGGGCGGCCAGACGCCTCAGGCAGTACATGATTTGTCACACTACTTTGTTGATCTCGAAAATGGATCCAATAAAGTACATCTTTGAGAAACCTGCCTTGACAGGAAGACTCGCCCGTTGGCACATGTTGTTATCCGAATACGACATCCAATATGTAACCCAGAAGTCTATTAAAGGCAGTGTTTTATCTGAATATCTTGCTGATCATCCTGTCGAAGATTATGAACCTTTGAAATTCGATTTCCCGGACGAAGACATTATGTTGATAAAGGACTATGAAGTTCCAGGTCTAGATGAAGGTCCCGAGCCAGGGTCTCGTTGGAAGATGATGTTTGATGGTTCCTCTAACTACATGGGGCATGGTGTAGGAGTTGTTTTGATGAATCCTGATGGTGGTTATACTCCTTTCACATCCAGATTATGTTTCGAATGTACAAACAACATCGCAGAGTATGAAGCATGTGTTTTGGGTATCGAAGCTGCAATTGATACCAGAATCAAGATTCTCGATGTATATGGAGACTCAGCTTTGGTAATTTACCAAGTCAAAGGTGAATGGGAGACCCGTGACGAGAAGTTGATCCCATACCGTGCCCACATTGTGGAATTGATCAAATACTTTGATGAAGTCACTTTTCATCATGTTCCAAGGGCAGAAAATCAAATAGCAGACACCTTGGCTATGTTGGCTTCTATGTTTCAAGTTAGATTTCTTAATGAAGCTCCACTCATTACAATCGAGCAAAGAACTGCACCAGCCTACTGTCTACTGGTCGAAGAAGAAACTGATGAGAAACCGTGGTTCTATGACATCAAGAACTACTTGCAAAATCAGGAGTACCCAGCGGATGCAACAACTCTAGACAAGAAGACTTTAAGAAGATTGGCGTCCAAGTTCTTCCTCAGCAACAATGTGCTTTACAAGAGAAATCATGATATGGTTCTGCTCAGATGTGTGGATAAGCGCGAAGCAGACTTATTGATCAGGGAAATCCATGAAGGATCATTTGGAACACATGCCAATGGACATGCCATGTCCAGGAAGATTTTGAGAGCTGGATACTTCTGGTTGACCATGGAATCAGATTGTTTCAAGTATGCCAGGAAGTGTCATAAATGCCAGATTTATGCCGACAAGGTGCACGTACCTCCAACACTTCTGAATGTTCTGTCATCGCCTTGGCCTTTCTCAATGTGGGGCATTGACATGATAGGGGCAATTGAGGCTAAAGCTTCCAATGGTCATCGGTTCATCTTGGTCGCAATTGATTATTTCACCAAATGGGTAGAAGCAGCTTCCTACGCCAATGTGATAAAGCAAGTGGTTGCCCGCTTCATCAAGAACCAAATTATCTGCCGCTATGGAATCCCAAGCCGAATCATAACAGATAATGGGACCAATTTGAACAACAAAACAATGAAAGAGTTATGTGAGACATTCAAGATTGAACATCATAACTCTTCTCCGTATCGTCCGAAGATGAATGGAGCTGTTGAAGCTGCAAACAAGAACATCAAAAAGATTCTGCAGAAGATGGTAAAAACTTACAAAGATTGGCACGAGATGTTACCATATGCTTTACACGGATACAGAACATCAGTTCGCACTTCAACAGGGGCAACCCCTTTCTCTCTGGTGTATGGGATGGATGCAGTTCTCCCTATTGAAGTAGAGATACCATCTTTGAGAATCTTAATGGAAACCAAACTGGAGGAAGCTGAGTGGGTCCAAAACAGGTTTGACCAACTGAACCTCATTGATGAGAAGAGAATGACCGCCATGTGTCATGGCCAGATGTACCAGAAGCGCATCAAGAGAGCATTTGACAAGAAAGTCCGTCTCCGAGAATTCAAAGAAGGAGATCTTGTACTCAAGAAAATCTTGCCAGTCCACAAAGACATGCGTGGAAAATGGAGTCCTAACTATGAAGGCCCATATGTTGTGAAGATGGCTTTCTCCGGAGGTTCCTTAATCCTTACAACTATGGATGGTGAACAACTGAAGCACCCGGTGAATTCTGATGCAGTCAAAAAATATTATGCCTAAATAAAACCCGGTAGGTCGAAAACCAGAAATGGCGACCTAGGCAAAAATGGGTATCCCGGTGGATCAAAACCTATGAAGGAGATCCAGGCAAAAGTTAGGGATAAAAAATGAAAAAATAAGAGCTCGCTAAGTTGAAAACCCGAAAGGGCGGCTTAGGCAAAAAAGAGCGTCCCGGTGGATTGAAAACCCGAAAGGGCGGTCCAGGCAAAAGTTAGGGACAAAGGCATTTGACTGCAGCAGATGGTGTTTACCATTACCGAAGAATCATAATGAAAGATCGATCCATTTGCTCTTGTCAGAAGCAAGGTGTCAGGGCAGTCTTAGTTATTAGGGATTGTAGGGGTCGTTGGATTCAATGTAGACCTTTCCCCATTGCCATTTTCAAATTGTATTTTCCCATGGAGTTTTTGCCATTGGCAAACTACCATTCTTGAATAAAATACAAACTTTGCCATGAATTTTTTTGTTCAACTTCTTATTTTCTTTTGTTATGCAAAATGCCATTACTTGATTACAATTTAACTCTGAAAATGACAAGTTTTTTTAAGGAAATGTTTTTTGAAAACTTACTGGAAAACTTTCAAGTTTCTTTGACTTTGGAAAAAAAACCTTCTGTTTCCCCAAGAAGTCCTGGTTTGCAACAACACTTTTATACTATTGTTACAGAAATCTCCATAGAAGTTCAAAACTGATAACACTCTTGGATGGATCCTTGGACCAAGCATGATTTCCAAGTTCGAAGACATCTCCCCAGTGTTTTTCAATATTGCTCATCTAAGTATTGGTGTTGAGAGCCTACTCCTCTTTGAGTCTTGTCAAAACTCTTTGTCTCTTTAGAGTCAACATTTGCATATCATGATCATTCGCATCATGCTCAATCATGCGCATTTGACATTAGCATTTGTCTTTCCCCAGTTGTCGTCTGTCTAACTCCCAGTCCAGATATCATTAGTGTTCAATTTGAGAATTCATTGTTGTTGGTACCCGAAGTGGTTTACCATTTGTTTTCGTCCCCAGTAATTGCTGGTGTCCCCTGTGGATTTCTAATTGCGGTTGGTATTTGTCTTTATGACCACCAATATCTCCTTGAAGTCCAATTGTCATTGGCACAAATCTTATAAGCAGGTCCTGAAACCTTTTGCTTAAATCCAAGTCCTTTTAATTTTTGTACATACTTGTACCCTTTCTCCTGATGGTTCCTGAAGGAATTTCCAGAGGTTGGATGTCTTATCTTATTTGAAAACTCCAACATTTTTTGTTGTTACTTTCCGTGTTAGCCGGTCGCTTAGAGCCGTTGATCCATCTTTGGGTGATCTCCATTTTATCCCCAATGTTAGCTTAGTCGCATAGAGCCGCTGCTAAATCACTGTGATTTCCTTCCTTATCCTCGGTGTCGGCAGTTACATTTGAACCTGTTAATTTACCATTTTAATACTTTGGCTACTTTGTCTTTATCATTCTTAGTGTCAACCGGTTTTTTAACTTGTTGCGCATTCACTTTGAGTGTATCTTGGTTTTCTTTTGTAGTGTCAATAGGTTTCGAACCTATTGTGCTTCCACTTCGAGTATTTTCGTTGTTATTCATGGTGTCAGTTGGTCGCATCGAGCCACTGCGCATTCACCTTGAATAAGCTTGTTGTCATTCTCAGTGACAGTTGGTCGCATCGAGCCGCTGTGCATTCACTTTGAATTTTTTTTTTTGTTGATTATTCTTAGTGTCAGTTGGTCGCATCGAGCCGCTGCGCATTCACTTTGAATATTATGTTTATCATCTTCAGTGACAGTTGGTCGCATCGAGCCGCTGCGCATTCACTTTGAATGTTTATTTTTGTTGATTATTCTTAATGTCAGTTGGTCGCATAGAGCCGCTGTGCATTCTCTTTGAATTTTGTGTCATTTCTATTCTTAGTGTCAGTTGGTCGCATCGAGCCGCTGCGCATTCACTTTGAATATTATGTTTATCATTTCCGGTGACAGTTGGTCGCATTGAGCCACTGCACATTCTCTTCGAATTTTGTGTCATATTTCTATTCATGGTGTCAGTTGGTCACATCGAGCCGCTGCGCATTCACCTTGAATAAGCCTTTTGTTATTCTTAGTGTCAGTTGGTCGCATCGAGCCGCTGCGCATTCACATTGAATATTGTGTCGTTTCTATTTTCCAATGACAGTTGGTCGCATTGAGCCACTGCACATTCATTTGGAATATTTTTGTTGATTATTCGTAGTGTCAGTTGGTCGCATCGAGCCGCTGCGCATTCACTTCGAATATTTTTGTTGTTATTCATGGTGTCAGTTGGTTGCATCGAGCCGCTGCGCATTCACCTTGAATAAGCTTGTTGTCATTCTTAGTGTCAGTCGGTCGCATCGAGCCACTGCGTATTCACTTTGAATATGTTGCCTTTTACTTCTCAAAGTCAGTTGACCGACAATGGCCACTGCGCATTCACTTTGAATATTATGTTTATCATTTTCAGTGACAGTTGGTCGCATCGAGCCACTGCATTTTTTCCCTTTGAATGTTTATTTTGTTGTATTCTTAGTGTCAGTTGGTTGCATTGAGCCGCTGCGCATTCACTTTGAATATGTTGTTGCTTTTTATTTCTCAAGTCATTTGGTCGCATAGAGCCATTGGTCAACCACTTCGATTTATTTCCTTGTCTTGTTTTATTCTTAGTGTCAGTTGGTTGCATCGAGCCACTGTGCAGTCACTTCGAATTTTATTTTATTTTGTCTGTGTTCGTTGATCCAACGCTTTGGATTTCCTTTTGTTCCCGTCTTTTGTTATTCTTAGTGTCAACAGTTACACTTAAACCTGTTGATTTATCACTTTGAATATTTCCCGTTTTCGTTTCTTTATCCCCAGTGTTTGTCATCCCCAGTTGAGTCTTGGCTTGTGGTCGTCGTTTTTTTCTCATTCTAATCATTCATACCATAATCATCATCATTGCATAAGAGTTGCAGAGTTAGATAGATTTGTAGTCCAGCATAACATTGCATTTAGGGGCAAAATTTCCGGTTATTTCTGTATTTAAATACCTTTCACCATGATCTCATGAGTTCCTATCGTCATTCAAACCATCTGGTAAAGTTATTTAAATAGGGGCAACTATCACACCCCAAATTTTACCCCTAAGTTCCATTCATGCATTGGTCTCGTCATTAGCATACCTTTGTGCATACTAGTTTTTCTGGATTTGCGATAAGTCTCTTTAAGTGGTTTCTTGAATCGTGGACTAGATTTTCCTCTTGTGGATGTTGTTAATCTAATTGCAAAATTCCATTTCAAACTTTTAATTTAATTCTCAAATTTCTATTCTAAATTTAATTTAATTTCTATTTTCAATTCTCAAGTCCAATTTTATTTTCAATTCAATTTCAAATTTTCAATTCAATTTCCCATCATATTTTTCAAGTCCAATTCTAAATTTGATACAAATTTTATTTTCAGTTCCATCTAATTCTAAATTTTTGTTTCAATTTTCAATTTCATTCCTAGTTTAAGTTCATGCCAATTCAAGTTTCTCAAATCAATTTCCATTTTCCAAGCTTCAATGTTTTCTTTCTAGTTCATGTACAAGTTCTCAATCCTAAATTTCAATCCCAATTTTTTGTCTTTTTAAGTTCTAAGCCATGTCCAAATTTCCCAAATTCATTTCAATTTCCATTTTTTTAATTCCAAGTTTAATTATTTAGTTTCTAAGTTATTTTCAATTTTAAGTTTAATTCCTTTTTTTTTTATTTATTCACTTCTAATTCAAGTTTTAATTTTTATCCATTTTTTTCCATTTCAATTCATATCCACATATTTATTTTCTAAATTCCAAACTTATTTCTTTAGTTCTAAGTCATTTTAATTCCAAGTTTAATTATTTAAGTTTCTAAGTTATTTTCAATTTTAAGTTTAATTCTTTTTTTAATTCACTTCTAATTCAAGTTCATATTTAATTTCTAATGTAAAGTTCTCATTTCAAGCTTCAATTTCAAGTTATAATCATAGTTTAAGTATCTAACTTTATTCCAAATAATATTGTTATGTTACAATCACAAAAATTTGTACAATACAACCACAATTCAAAATACAAAAATTCAGCAGCACAAGGCAACAAAATTCAGCAGCATGCAGCCACCAACAACTCTGCTCCACTACTCCATTGCAACAATTTTTCAGATTTTGTCCCCTCTCTCAAAACACCCTTCACCTACAAGCAACAAGGACACAAAAATTCAGCAATAAGACAACACTGTTACAGCCACAAATCTGCCATATAAACTACACAAATCTGCCATAAAACAACACCAAAAAATTCAGCCACAAGCACAACACAAAACAGCCACTGTTACATTCAAAACCAAAGCACAAATTCAGCCCCAAACACACCACAAAATACAGCCCTCAAATATACCACAATAACCCTCAAAACATCACAAAATTCAGCCATAAAAACCAACCAAAAAAAACTTCCATCAAACACAACTCAAAAACAGCCATATAAATCACTGTTACATCAAAAAAAAAACAGCCACTTCAAACCCAGAACAGCCCTCAGAAACAACATTCAAAATAGTTCAAAAATCACACAAAAACAGTCCCAAAATCAGTCACAGAATAGCCATCAAAACACCAAAAACAACACAGAAATTCCAGCCCCAACTTTCAAACAGAAACAGAACAAAAAGAAGAGGAGGAGAAAAGAGAGAGCACAAAGAATTTCAGAAGAACAGCATAGGAAGAGGAGTGGTAAAGCTTACCGTTGTGGATTCGTCACCCCGATAACATTCGGGTCGGTATTGGTTCTTTTTCCCTTCACCTCTTTTCAGCTTTTGGTTCATAGATAATTTTCTTTTTTTAACTTCATTCAAATCTGCATACAAAACAAAATTTCATATAAAAAAGCTTCAGAAAATACACAAAAAGCAATTCGAAAAAAGATAAGAAAAAACAAATTTCATTGCTCATCAAAACAAAACTCAGAATTAATCTTCAAATCCATTGTTCATAAACCATAAGCTTTTCATTTCCATTTTTTTTAACCTCTAAATTCAAACCTGCATAACCTTTACAATCTCAAAACCAAAACAATCCTCTTTCTTATTCATATCCCTACAAGCCATAGCCGATTCAATCCCAGCAAACAACAACAATCTGTAAAACCAAAAAACAGAGCTAAGTGAGAAAACACACCTTCAACCACCTTTACTCACTTCACCTTCAACCACCTTTACTCACTCCACCTTCCGCCATAGGCTCTCCAAATTCATTCAAACTACCGCTGTGAAACCAAATACCAAAACAGAACCGTAGCATCTTTCCTCCCTCAACACTCACCTGCACAAACCCTTTTCACTCCCAAGCCTCACTAATTCGTTACTGGAACACAAGAATCTCTAACAAACTTCCAAATCCAATTCCAAATTTCTCTCTCCAAAGCTTCTCCTCCCAATTCCCATTACCATTCCCAGAGGTTGAGACGGCAACAGCAGCATCAGCAGCCACTTTTTCTATTGGAACCACCCAAACAGGGAGGTCACTTCCCCAATCAAACCCCTTTGGTATGAAATTCAGTTCCCAGATTAATTTCAGAGGTGTATCTGGCAACGGAACTTGTGCTGCTCTTCGTGCAACTTTTGCTCCCAAAGCTGTAAAAGAAAACCAAGAACCATAAAACACCGGAAAAAAAAGAGAAAAACAGAACTTTCAAAAACAGAAACAATAGCCACAACCTTCAATCCGCATCCAAACATAAACCATAAACAGATCACCGCCAAAAATGAACCAAAACCAAAACCTGTAAAAAACCATCAAACACGCTACCACCTCAACCTTCTTCCAACCATCGACACCGTGAAGCTTCACCGAAAAAGCCAGAACCGCCATCACCCATTTCTTCAGCCACCGTTCGCACAACGCAGCCATAATCCCCTTCACTAAACGAAAAAACACTCACTAGTATCCTTCAGCCCATCATTTTTCACCAGTCATAAACCTGCAAGAAAGAAAACCAAAAATACTCATTCACCTACTCACAATAAACCTTCGTCAAACACAAATGCTTACTTTCCAAAACCAGAAAACCAGATGAGACAGAGTGAGATTTACTGAATAATGATATGGGGAAACCAAATTGAAAACCAAAATAAATCGTTAAACCAGCCGGCAAACTCACCTGCAAAAAACCAGCAAAGCCTTTCAAACTCACGACCAAAATGTCCCTCACCCGCCGCAAACCGAGAACACTCAAACAGGAAACCAAACGAAACCACACCGACCCACCTCCAAACCGAATCCGTCTCCACAAACCAGAACTTCACTCAGACATCATTGTTGACCCCAAATCCGTGAGCAAAACTGAAGTCGGCCGAAGCGCAACCCTTGTTCCCAAACAACATAGACCTTCAGCGCTTTCCCCATCACCATGTTGTTGCTTCTCAAACCAGTATCACTACCATCAACAAAAACTCACCATCAACACAGCACCAAACCATACCCTGATTGAGCCGTCGGAACCCCAAATCGTCGCAATCCCACAAACCGAAAGCCCAAACCAGTTTCGTTGAAGTCGTGACCGAGAGAAGTCGTGAGGAACCGACCCGAAACCACGAGACCCTTACCCATCCGAACCACCACTTCTGCCGTGAAATCATCCACCGTGCGCCGTCGCGAGCGATTGAGAGGCGAGAGACAGAGAATCCGCGATTGAGAGAGCGGATAAGTGAGATTAGTGAAAACGGAAGGGATGAACTGAGAACCCGTGAGGAGCAAGACCAAATCCGCCGGTAGTTTCACGAGATAAGAGTGAGATGGGGACGGATACGAAGCTGTGAGTAGTTCGAGAGGAGAGCGGAGCCTGCGTCACCGTCGTGTGAATCGTTCAGGTGGATTTCCTTGTTTTGTTTCCGAATCACGATTTACAGGGGGTGGGTTTGTTTTTCTGGCTTATTCGCTTTTGTTTGTTACTGATGAACCCTTATTCCAAAAACGTGATGTAATTCCTTTTAGATTATAACTTTATTGTTTCATTTCTTTTCTTACTAACCTAATGTTTGTTGGGCTTCAGACCCAGCTGTAATACCTCAAAATTTGCCCTCATATTTATTCCCTCTATTGGCTAATCATCTTGCATTCATCAGCATTTCTCATCAATTCATTAACATCATAGTAGTCCATTTCGTTGTTTCATAAGGCATGTGATCAGTGTCCTCTGAAGAACCAGTTTATTCCACTGTTTTTTTTGTTTTTTCTATTTCATTGGAATTGGCTACGTGGATTACGGAATTAGGGTCTTGTGTTCATATCTATCAGATGGGTGCAAGGAATTCCATCATTGCTTGCAGAGTTAATCAGAGTTTTACGGCAAAAGAATTTTGGGCCGTGGCATAAGAGATCTCGCCATGGATTCACATAGAAATCAAGACATTGTGGTCCGCTCATTTGCTTGTCGCATGATGCAAACTTATGTAGAGTTAGAATTGTGGTTGAAGCTTTATGAAGAGTTTAAGTATAATATGGATTCAAGATTCGGATCTGAATACAAGATGTTAGAAAGGATCAGGTTTAGTTGCAAGTTCAAATGGATTTCAAAGAAAAATAATAATAATAATGACAAGGTTCAATTGGGTCACAAATGAAGTTTGGAATTCAATTTTCAAAGGCTACATTGTTATTGTTATTGTTATTATTGGGATTCGTGGATTGTCTTGAGAAGTTTCTATGAGGTTACTTTTGGGAATGTATTTCATTTGAAATAAGATCCAATCTTACACCGCTTACAAGTTATTGGGTTGCCGTTAAACAATATTTAAATGCGTGGACTTTGGTTGCTTTTCATCCTATGAGCGAAATTATTAGATCATTCACAAGTGAATTCACAGTGGAAGAGACACGGTGGAATTTCAATACAAGTTGAGAAAAATAGAGAATCAATTGCAAAGGAAAATATATGAAAAAATAAGAAGAGAACTTAGAGAATTCCAAAGAAAATCCCTCTACAAAATTGCACCAAGAAAACATTGTACACCAGATTTTTTATGCAACCTCTTTCAATCTCTTCGTCATCATAATTCAACAAATTCCCCTGAATCTTTTACCTTCATCAACCGCGGATTCCGCGAATTCCATCCTACCACCATTCTGAATTGTCTTCATTAACCTTCAACCATCTCCAAACGCCACCAACCTTCATCAACATGGATTCGGAACCAGAGCTCATGCCAATTTGAAACCGCAGCGAATATCTGTAAGAATCATTACTCCTTCAAAGCAGTTTGTAATCCAGAATGCATCGCACGATGCTTACGGTTAAGTTCAACAACCTGCAGAATCCACAATACCAATATGTTCAATTCAGCTCACTGTAATTTAATACACAACCAATCGCAGATTCAGAAAAAAAAGAAGAAGTGATTTATGTGAAGTCAGTTCCGCAGCGAATTCGGAATTCCGTAAAGACACATTCAAAACCAGAAAAGCGTAAGAGGAAGTTCGTTGTGAAACTAATAAAATCATGTTGCAAGGGAGAGAATTTCGGTTATAGTTACAAGGGAAAAAAGAGAAAGAAAAAGCTCCTCCTGAATTCCTTACCTGAATTTCTCAACTGTCATCAACCCCAAATCACTCTTCCTCTTCAATTGATCAATATATGAGAAACCTTCAACCTCATCAACTCTTATTCAACCTTCAATTTTTATCACCTTCGCGTTTCACCCTCAATATTCCCAACTTACTTCCAATAACCTTCCGCAAATTACCTTTCAGAACCTGCAAAAGAAAAAATCAATAACTAACTTTCAGTTTCTAACAGAAAGTTAACTAACCCTTAACTAACTTTTTACAATTCAAAAAGAAAAGAAACCTATGGCAGCCTCATAACAGAATGGAGAATGAAAACCACAACAGAATCGTAACCGAATACCTGAAAGTCTTCCTGAAGTTTCCAGAATCATCTTCAGTTCTGCTATAAATCAGAGGCATCATTCTCTATCAGCCTCTCTTGACAACTTCACAAATTCTTCACTATTTTTTTCTCTTCCATTCTTCAATTTGTTTCAACCCTTCACAATTCAATCCCCAGTGTTCTTTGTCATCTTCAAAGAAGAGTACAGTATCTCAACGCAGTAGCAATGGGGATTTGAAGATGGTTGAACACTTGCTATGCGATAAGCTGAAGCTTGTATTTCACCTGTAGAGTTGATATCACGCAACGATTCAGAACTGGTTTGGATTCGTATATCAGAAGCAGAAGAAGAAGGGTGAGTGACATACCTAATTTTCGCATTGCAGCAAAAGCGTACATCCATCATCAGAGTTACGTGTTCGTCAATCTGTCTTCATTGATTGCATTAGACATTGATTGAACTCTCGTACCGTCGTCGTCATTTTCATCGATCTATAACCCGAACCTGCATATCAAGAAGCACAGCTTCAATTCCATATCATAGTGACGGCCAGAAGAGTTCGAAGAAGAGCATCCAAATTTAATCCGGAATCACAAGTTAGGGCAAAGAAAGGAAGGATGAAATTGAACCGTACCTGAGCACGATAGAGCATCTCAGAAGCGTCCTCACCACATCAGAGTTATAATCAACATGGCGGCGGCACCGTAGCGGAAGTATCATCTTTTTTTTTCTGGTATTGTCGTCTGAATCACAAGGTACGATTTCGTTGTTCTCACTGATCTTGCCTTAGAGTTATGCGGGCTCGTGTAGTTCTTAGTTAGGGTTTCAATGGTTGGAAATGAAGAGATTAGGATTGATGATTAGAAGCCCGAACAAGCTCTGGTTGCGTTTTAAGCTTGTGTTAGATTAGGGTTTTCGTGGAGTTTGGTTGTTAGGTGGTGGCTGACATATGAAGAAGCGTGTTCTTCAATGGAGTTCGTCGCGGAATGGGGGGTGTTGGGATTTCCGTAGGTTTTGGCTTGATCAAAAGAGGGATTAGGGTTTTGATTTGGTTTGAGGGTGCTTAAGAGAAGAAGAGCGCTGGGTTTGCGGCGAAGGTGGGGAAGTTCGAAGGTGATGATGATGGCGGAGGAGATGAGAGGTTCCGGCGGCGATGAGGGTGAGAGAAGACAGTGGGAAGAAGATGGGGGCCGCGGGAGGTTGAAGAAGGGCCTTAGGGTTTCTATCTAGTTCACCCTTATGTTGATTTTAGTTTACTGGTTGTAATAATCAATTTGATGGTTTTGATTAATTAAGTTATAATTGGATTAAGAATTTAATTAATTTTGTGTAGTTAATCCATTTTTTTAGATTTAAGATGTAACTCATTTATCAGTTTTTTAGATTAAATATATTATTCAAGGTTAGTTACTTTTAGAAAAATATTTTCATAAGTTTAATCCTAAATTAAGTTTTCTAGGAAAATATTGTGATAAATTAAATTAGAATATTAATTTGATACAATCTAAACTTTAGTTTAATCTTTTTTTTAAAAAAATTAAGACTTTAGGAAATTTTATCATAAGATTAGATAATTCATTTTTTTATTATTATTAAAATTGTTAGAAAATATTATATTAAGTTAAGTTTAAAATCATAATAGTTTGGTTTAAGTTTTTTTCTTAAATTAAGGTTTCTTTAAAAAATATTGTGATAAGTTTATAATTTTGTTACAATTTTTCTTTCAAGATTATTGGTTAATTTTTTTTTTAGATTAAAGATAATTCGTTTCTAATAAAATTATGGTCAAATTAAGATTTAGAAATATTATTATTCATTTTCTTAAATTAATATTTTAGAAAACATCATTTAAGACTAAGAGTTTATATAGAATATTAGATTAAGATTTAATTCGTTTTTAATTCAGATTTTAATTAAGTATTATAATAAGACTAGAATTTAATCCCTTTGTTATGAATTAATTAAAAGATATGTGTAATTTTGACACCCCACTTTTAAGCCCAATGCATAAAATAACTAAGAAAACTGCTGTCTGCACATCCCCTCTCAAGGCTGCGAATTGGGCCTATTCCTTTTCCTTTCTGCACCTCACCTCTGAGCCCAGTTTACAAAAATAACTAAATAAATTACTTACTGAACTCCCTGTATTATTTTTAGTTTAAGTTAATTATAGTTTCAAATTAAATCTAATAGAAATAGTAAAAATCATTAGGAAATTCTATAAAAATTAAGGTAGTTCAATAAATTAATTTAGAAATTTATGACATTTTTATTTTCTGGAATTTATTTATTTTTGAATTAATTCTGAATTATTCTTGTATTTAGCTTTATTGAATTTCTTCTTAATTGTGCTGAATTTTGTTTATTTTATTTAAATAGCTTCTAACCATTTTTTTTTTGAGCCATTTTTTTTTATAATTAGAGGACTCCTAATAGTTCTTAGGATATTTTTAGTGGATTTTTTAAGAGCTTTTATCATAGGCTTTAATGGAGTAATCCTTAGGAAATAATGGTTAATCTTAGTTGAAATTAAATAATTTTTAGGCATAGGAAATAAGTATTTTTAGAATTCCTCTTAGTATAAGATTAGAGATAATGTTAGGATCCCATAGTTTAGGTTTCACAATTTTTATAGGAGATTTAATATTTTTTAAGGATATTAGTCTTAGGCCTAGTTAGGCATAAATCCCATTAGTTTAAACATAGCTAGAAATAAGTCAAAAAAAAATAATAATAGGGTAGTTTAAGTGTAGCATTTAAATTTAATATTAGATTTAGGTTTAGTTTAATTTGCTTTTTTTAGAATGAACATTAGGCTTAACTTTGATTTAGAATGTAGGTTAAAGTTCCCTTTTTAATTAGGACTAGAATAAATAAAATATACTATTTTTAATTCATGCTTCTAATGCATTTTGTAGAATTTTATTTCTTATGTTTAACTTCATTTTTTTGCTTTACCTTGATCTTACAACTTGTATAGGATTCCCTCGTTGTGTTCTTAGAATCAACTTAACTTCATTAAGAAGTAAGTTGAATTCTAATAGTTTTAAGTTTCCATTAGGAGTAGAAAACCTCACTAACCATTAGGACCACCTTGTAAATAAATAACAAAATTAGGATTGAGTCTTAGTCCTTTAGATGTTGCCTTTTTGCAATTTGAGTCATCCTCTTCTTATCTTCAAACAAAAATCCAAAAAAACACTTAATAAATAAATGGAAGGATTCCTTGTGTATAGCCTTATTCCATGAAGCACTTGCATTCATTCCATCTTGGAGTGGTGTAAGCTTGTCTATCATGATGCACAAGTCTCATCAAGGAGTTGTTCACAAAGAAAACTTAAAAGATACTTCTTCACAAAAGCAACAAAAACACTTAATAAAGTTCAACAAGCCAGTGAACTTAAACCCTAATCCTAGGAAACCAGTCTTGGATAAATTCTCCTTGCTGGGTATGCTTGTTCTATTATTCCATCTTGGAATGTAGAGTCAAGTGTACATTCCATGGAAAAGAGTTTGAATTCACTTCCTTGTGCCAAATTCATACAAAACTCATAAAAGCCAAAAATAAACAATAACCGACTATCCTGCGGGAACTTCTCTTCTCATCTCATTCATTCACAACGCGAACTCGCGGCGACTTGTCTCGCATGCAAGACGGTAAACGCACTCGTACCAGACGAGCCTGCAACACCTGAGCACAGACATACGCAGTTCCAGCTGTAAAAAACACAAACAATCAGTTCCCGCCTAGGTTAGGCGAACTACGTCGACTCTGATCCTCATTATCCCAGTGAGGTACGTAGGCAGCGGGGTAGGGCCCGTTCGAGCACATTCTTTATTTTCCCTACATTTCCCCTTTATTCTCATTTTCTTATTTCAGTTCCTTTCTCATTCCATTCCAGTTAGCGGTTTTGTTCAGCAGCAGTTATATTTTTCTCACCCTTTGAAACAAAACAAGCAAGCGTGGATCCCGTCGGGTACGACGGACGGATTGGGGTGCTAATACCTTCCCAGTTCGTAACCGACTCCCGAACTCAGATCTTTGGTTCGCAGGGCCTTGTCCTTTCCTTCTTCCTCAGGTTTGTGCAACATTACCTTTCCCATTCTTTTGGGATAAAAATGTCTGGCTGGCGACTCTAACCTTTCCGCGCCACTTTCGCGTTTGTACTAGGATGAAAATCCCGGGAGCGACAGCTGGCGACTCTGCTGGGGAATAACCTGATTCTTCCGGTTTCCCTTGTAGAGTCAATCCTAGCGCCTGTTTGGTTTTGCTTCTTTGGGTGTTTATATGTCTGTTTGTTGCTGTGTGCTTTAGTTTAGCTTTACTGTTTTCATTTACAGTTTTATTTACAGCTTTACTTTATCGCATTTATTTACCGCTTTCAGTATTTTATTTTCCATGCATCATATTATACTGGACTGTCTGGCTGTGCTGGTTTTCATTTTTTCTGTGGGTTGGGAGTTACTGTGAGATAAGCCAACTACCCGGCTTGAGTGCACCCTAGGACTTAGAGTGGTTCCACTTTGGCTTCATGGCATCTTGCTATGTTGGTAGTAGTGAGTTCCACACCTTGACTTGCGACCTTCTCGGGAATGTATTGATACCGGAATCTTTCTGGGTTGATGCGCTACCTTGATAGTTATGTGCAGTCAGGGGACCGATCATTGAGAACTTTTGTGGAAACACCCCTCTCCAGTGATGACAGTGGCAGACCACATTTGTTGGCAAACCCACTCGCATCCGAGGGCCCACTGGGAACTCGCATAGGATGGCCTGGTTCTCTCATAGGAATTCAGTTAAAGCAAATTGATCGTATGACGATAGTATTGTACCCTTCGGGATGAATGTACTATTGTTTCTCGACTCAGTGCTTGAAGCTGGAGACTTGTGAGGGATGCTTGTTTTTCCGGACTCAACTGAGACCTCCCTGAGTAGTACATAATGCCAAACCGATTCCCTGATTTGGTCATGAGCCATTTCTCGGAAATGGTGAACGTATTATTGCTATTCGGCCTCGAGAGTCCGTGATGTTTGACCCGAGTAGCATACCCGTGAGATTGGGAGGGGTTTACAGGTTTGCAGGAACCCTGGTACCTTCAGCATACCCACTTTGCCTTTGGTTCAGTTTTGTGATCTGGATTTCTGTTCTTAAGTTATGGACCCCGGATCAGAGGGATGATTATTGTGATATCTGGATTTTGAGACCTCGCACCGACACCTGATTATATGATTGGCACACCACAGACACTTCACTGATCACATGCCTTGTCTTGCATAAGCATCATATCATCATTAATCATTTTGTGTTCTTTTTATTCCCAGGGTTCATTACTTCCTAGGTCCTGGTCATATTTTCTACTTCAGCATGGAGATTCCGAGGAAGAGAAATGTTCATTATACTTTCCCGCAGCCAGAGACAGAGAGTGTTCAGGGTTTGATTAGCTTGATGGGTGACCGAGTCCTTGATGATTTCAGGAAAGAGTATGGCAAGATACTGAATTATGTGAGCAAGCCCACAGTCGACCAGAAGGATAGCTTGCATTCTTTGTTGCAGTTCTATGATCCACAGCTGAGGGTTTTTGTTTTTCCTGATTACATTCTGGCACCTACATTAGAGGAGGTTTCTAGCATGCTGAGTGTTCCTGTTAAGGAGGGTGTACCTTACTATGTTTCGGAGAGGATCCCATCTCATGAGGATATCACTATTGCCTGTCATTTGAGTATGCCTAGACTCAAGGTGGGATTAGAGGCTGGCCAAAGTAAAGGAATCCCTTTGGACTTTCTTGTTGCAGAGGCACGTGTTATGGCATCGGAAAAGAAGTGGGCAGACTTCAAAGCACTGTTGGCTATGGTAGTATATGGAATCAGTTTGTTTCCCGGAGAGAAAGGACTAATTAACATGGAGGCCATTACCATCTTCGTCAAGAGAAATCCTGTTCCTACATTGCTAGCTGACTTTTATTATGGAGTTCACCACAGAAATGAAAAGAGGAAGGGGTTTGTAAATTGTTGTGCTCCCATATTCGCTGATTGGTTTGTAAGGCAACTCCCTAAATCAGGACCCTTTCAGGATTTGAAACAATCTTGGAAGTGGTCCAAAAGATTAATGGGCTTAACCTCAGCTGACATTGCTTAGGGATGTAACAGAGACTTGGTGGGCAAAGAAATGTTGGTTAGTTGTGGTAGTTTTCCAAATGTGCCTTTGATGGGAAGGAAAGGTGGGATTAGCTACAATCCTATTTTGTCCAGGAAACAGTTCGGCTATCCTTTAAGAGATGTACCTTTGATCGACGATGCAAATGAGTCCTTATATTTCTCAGCAGAGGGAAACTCCAAAATGAGTATCCTAGCATCCCAAGCTTGGGAAGTTAAGGTGATGAAAGGAAAGAAAGATTTTGGAAGAGTAGATCCTAATACCTATGATCCTTTTGCCAGCTGGTTGGAGGATCGTGTGAAGACTCACCTTCTACCATTTTCTAGAGAGACGCCTCTTTACCCTAAAGAGGTAGCACCAAGAACTACGGTGCCTTTGGAGGAATATCAGAAGTTAGAAGCTTTGGTTAAGCAATTGAGGGTTGAAAATCAAGAGGCTCTTAATTCTTGTCAAGCGCTGATGATCCAGAACCATCAATTGAAAGATAGAGCTGAGCAAGCCGAAGAAATAGTTCGTCTCAAGCAGAAGGATTTTGAAGATAGAGAGCTCTACTTCCGAAAGAAAGGTTTAGCTGAGACTCATAAGACGGCCCAACGCCGAAGAGAGAAGAAGGATCTTAGTGAAGCCAATGAAGCCGTTACTTTATGGCAGGAGAAATGGGACGAAAATCTGAAGAAACAAAAGGAGTTGGACGCCAAGCACAAGCAGGAAGTCAAAAGCCTTCAGGATTCTTTAGATGGGCAGAAAGAACTTCTCAGGAAAGCTTATTATCAAGAAGAAGATCGTATCCGGCGCGTAACAGAAAGTCAGCAGGCACTGAAGGAAGCTCAAAAGGAGATTGAAGACTTGAAGTTGAAAGCTGAAGTGAAAAGGTCGAAGGCCGAGTCTAGTCAAAGCAAGGAGAATGAGGCAGCATTCCTACAGCAGATCGAGGAGTTACACGCTTTTTCTGATACGAGGGACCTCCTCATTCAGAAGCTTATCCAGGAGCCCGGTCATCCAGATGTGGTTCAACTGTTCCAGAGCGTCAAATGCCTTAGCTGGAGATTGAAAGATATAGAGTTCCCTAGTGTTTAATTTCATATTGTTGTACTTGGATTACCCACAGGCTTGTTGTGGGATTCCTTATATGTGATGTACTTTTGTTATTGTGATTGGCACCCTTCGGGGACTTTGTATTTTCAAACTCCAGTTTATATGATTGATTTGTTCCGGATTTCTTGTTTGTTATTTGCACCGACACGGGGTAATGAGCACCGATTCTCCACAGCCGTCATTATGTCTGAATATTATTTGGGTCTTCTTCCCAATTCTTATCTTCTTAATGCCAGGACCGGACACAGTAAAATACTCGGGAATAAAAGGAACACATTGCATTGCATACACATCATGTGCATTTTGTCTTTGTCTTTGCAGGTTTTTCTTCGAGATGCCTAATTTATCTGTGTTCACCAGGCAAAGATTGCGAGGGCCGCCAAGACCCGGTACATCCGACAGAATATTCCTCATCGGTACGCGACCCGCAGTAATCAAAGAACAGCAATGGACGCCATGCAGACAGAACTCAACGATGTCTGTACCAAGATGGCAGAATTTATGACTCGGATGCAGGGGATGGCCCAGGGGCAACAGGAGCTGAGAAATGCAATTCAAGGGTTAACTCCTCCTAACACTAATGCTCAGGCAACTACTTCCGGCGGACTAGGGGCTCCTCCCAATACTAACAACGGTACAGGTGGACCTCATGTTCCAGATCCAGCTATGGCTACGTATGTTCCTGTGCAGGACAGGCAGGAAGACCAATTCCAGTACTTCAACAATGATATGGGTTTCGGCGGTGACGGAAATCTCAACGACTTCTTGGTGCTTGCAGAGAAGGTCAAGGCCTTAGAGTGCAAGGATACTTTGGGGATTGACGTATCAGATATGGGTTTAGTACCTGGGGTGGTCATTCCACACAAGTTCAGACCACCAGCATTTGATAAATACAACGGCAGCTCTTGCCCGAAAACTCACCTACAGGCCTTCTACAGGAAGATTGCGGCTCACACGCGAGACGAGAAACTATGGATGTACTATTTCCAGGATAGCCTTTTCTGGAGGGTCCTTGGAGTGGTACATGAAGTTGGAAAGGAGCTCTATTAGAAGTTGGAAGGATTTGGGAGAGGCCTTCCTCAGACAATATCAATACAACATTGACATGGCACCTAGCCGTACTCAACTTCAAAGCTTGACACAGAGGAGCTCGGAGAGCTTTAAAGACTATGCACAGAGGTGGCGTGAGGTGGCCGCCCGAGTGCAACCACCTTTACTGGAAAGAGAGATGGTCGATCTTTTCCTGAATACCCTCCCAGGGCATTTCATGGAAAGGTTGGCTGGTTGTTCCTCAAGTGGTTTCTCGGACATTATCCTGACTGGAGAAAGAATTGAAAGCTGGCTCAAACAGGGGAAGATTCAAAATGGAAGCGCTTCAGTATCTGGCATCAAGAAACCCTTTGTGAAAAGGAGGGAAGGAGAAACAGGAGCAGTATACGCACAGAGAGGAATGATGCACCAAGGATATTATCAGCAAGTGGCCCCCGTCACTATTTCAACTCCTCTAGTTCAACAACGGATTCAGCCTCCACAGTCGCAACGCTCACAGGGGTATCAGCCAAGACCCCCTCGTCCGTACTACTCCCAGAGGGTGAAGGATAGACATATTGAAGCTCCACCAATGTCTTACTCCCAACTGTTGAAAAACTCCTGCAGCTTCAAATGATTCAGCTCCGGACTTTGCAACCTCCGAGGCCAGGCCAAATTCCTGAAGGTTATGACTCGAATGCTAGATGCGAGTTTCATTCTGGAGCTCCCGGCCATAGTACTGAGAATTGTAAAGCGTTGAAGCATGTTGTTCAGGACTTGTTGGATTCTAAAGCGATCAATTTCGCTCCCTCTCCTAATGTGCTGGAAAATCCCATGCCTCCTCATAGGGGCACGGTTGGTGCAATTGGTGAAGGGGAGAAATTGAATTTGGTGGATGATGTAGATGACTTGCAGACTTCATTGGTTGCTATCAAGGTTTGCTTGTTGAAGAAAGGCATTTTCCCCGGATGCGAGGATGTTTGTTCAGAATGTACAGAGGCTACCAACGGTTGTAAAAGATTGAAGGCCGGAATTCAAGGTATGATTGATGAAGGAGTGCTGCAATTTGATAAGATTGTGAAAGAGAGTGAAGTATCTACGGTGACTATCTTTTATGATCCATCCCAAGTTCCTTCGCGTGCCAGAGCGGCGCCAATAACCATTACTACTGCTGGACCCATAATGTACCAAAGTGACAGAGCAGTTCCTTGGAACTATGGTGGCGAAGTGTATTGCAACGGCCAGAGACAAGAGTTGGCCACGACTAGTATAACCCCAGCTCAAGTAGAGAATGTTGGAGTAGGGGGTTTTACTAGAAGCGGAAGACTATTTGCGCCGGAAGCAATGTGATACCACCCAGGGATACTGCCGAAGCCCAAGCTAGAGCCAGGGGAAAGCAACCAGTAGTTGCCAATGATCCAACTCCGTCAACTGATTCAGATCTCACTTTTGACAAAGAAGCCGAAGAATTCCTGAGGATCATCAAGAAGAGTGACTATAAGATTGTAGACCATTTGCAGCAGACGCCGTCAAAGATCTCCATCTTATCATTACTCATGTGTTCGGACTCTCACAGGAAGGCCCTTTTAAATATTCTGAACAAGGCATACGTGCCTCAGGATATTTCTGTGAACCAGTTAGAAACGGTGGTGTCCAGTGTTAATGCCAGTCATGGATTGGGTTTCACGGACTTGGACTTAACTTCTGATGGGCGTGCTCACAATCGGGCATTGCATATTTCTCTGGAATGCAAGGGTGCAGTGCTCTCCCATGTGCTGGTGGATACTGGTTCATCTCTGAATGTCTTGCCTAAGAAGGCATTGATGAAGCTGGACTATGATGGAGTGGTGCTAAAGCCCAGTGATTTAGTAGTCCGAGCATTTGATGGATCAAGAAGATCGGTATTTGGAGAGGTGGAGTTACCTATTAAGGTAGGTCCACAAGTCTTCAATACCACGTTTTACGTGATGGATATCCAGCCGGCGTATAGTTGTTTACTTGGAAGACCCTGGATACACTCGGCAGGAGCGGTTTCTTCTACACTTCATCAGAAATTAAAGTTCGTCTGGGAAGGTCAAGTTGTGACGGTCAGTGGGGAAGAAGATATCTTCGTCAGTCATCTAGCCTCATTCAAATATGTGGAGATGGATGGCAAAATAGTTGAAACCCCATGTCAAGCTTTTGAGCCTTTGAAGTCCGAGCAAGCATCCGCCGTAGCAACTTCTCCTGAGGTGCCAAAGAAGGGGGTGTCTATAGCCTCTTATAAACAAGCGCGTGAATTAGTAGAATCTGGAGTGCGAGAAGGCTGGGGCAGCCCAATCAAATTACCAGAGAAGAAGGACATGTTCGGGATTGGTTATCACCCTGGAGGATCTTCGTCTGAAACAAGTGCAAAAGGTTGTCAGAGCTCGGTCACTTTCACAAGTGCAGGAGTGATAGACTACAGAAATATCAGCGCAGTGCAGGATGAAGCTGTTGATAGTGACTGTGACTTGGATGAATGGATTAGGCCTGCCGTCCCAGGAGCTCAACTTAGCAACTGGACGTCAGAAAGGCTCATTTCAGTAACATCTTTTGAAGAGTAATGTTTTTGTTTTTGTTTTCCTGTATTAAAGCACTATGTCTTGCCCGGGGCATAGTGGCTCTTTGTAAGGGTTCATTTGTTCATTGACACAATCATTAATAAGATTGACGTTTCACATTCATTTCATGTTGTTCTCTGTCTTTCGTTTTTTACTTTTGTTTTTCAAAAAGAAAGAAAAGTTTTAAAATGGAAATGTTTCTCATTTTATCAAGTTGTTGCTAAAGCCTTGCATGAATCATCATTCATGCAGGTGCTCGTCACCGGATCTTATCAATGACGACCTTGTTATGGCTAAGTATGACTTCGACAATCCAATTTATCAAGCCGATGAGGAAGATGAAGAGGATTGTGATTTACCCGAAGAATTGGCCAGACTGCTCAAACAGGAAGAGAAGATGATTCAGCCGCATGAGGAAGATGTTGAAGTGATAAACCTGGGTACTGAAGAGGACAAGAAAGAAGTCAAGATCGGAGCTGCATTAGTAGAATCTGTCAAGACTCGTTTGATGACTATGCTTCGAGAATACGTTGACGTCTTCGCATGGTCCTACCAAGATATGCCGGGTTTAGACACTGACATTGTGGTACACAAGCTACCTCTCAGAGAAGGTTGTCTTCCGGTAAAGCAGAAGTTGAGGCGCACGCGTCCAGACATGGCAATTAAAATAAAAGAAGAAGTGCAAAAACAGTTTGATGTTGGCTTCTTGGCCGTGACTAGTTATCCTCCTTGGGTTGCTAACATCGTGCCGGTTCCTAAAAAAGATGGCAAAGTCAGAATGTGTGTGGATTACAGGGATTTGAATAGGGCCAGCCCCAAAGATGATTTCCCTCTACCTCACATAGATGTACTTGTCGATAATACTGCTCAGTTTTCCGTATTCTCCTTCATGGATGGATTCTCAGGCTATAATCAAATCAAGATGGCTCCCGAGGATATGGAAAATACAACTTTCATCACTCCTTGGGGCACCTTTTGTTACAAGGTCATGCCGTTTGGTTTAAAGAATGCAGGAGCTACCTACCAACAGGCAATGGTGACGTTGTTTCACGACATGATCCATCATGAAATTGAGGTTTATGTTGATGACATGATAGCAAAGTCCCAGACGGAAGAGGAACACTTGGTCAATCTAGCAAAATTGTTTGATAGGCTTCGAAAGTTCAGACTGAGGTTAAATCCGAATAAATGCACCTTCGGGGTTCGTTCTGGCAAGTTGCTCGGCTTCATTGTTAGTGAACGAGGAATTGAGGTTGACCCGGCCAAAGTGAAAGCAATCCAGGAAATGCCTGAGCCAAAGACTGAAAAGCAAGTGCGTGGCTTCTTAGGGAGACTAAACTACATTGCACGGTTTATTTCTCACCTAACGGCCACGTGCGAGCCCATCTTCAAGCTTCTGAGGAAAAATCAGGCCATTAAATGGAATGAAGACTGTCAGCAGGCCTTCGATCGAATCAAAGAATACTTGTTGGAACCACCAATTCTTATGCCTCCAGTGCCAGGAAGACCTCTGATTATGTATCTTACTGTGCTGGAAGGATCGATGGGGTGTGTGCTGGGTCAGCAGGACGAGTCTGGTCGAAAAGAGCACGCCATTTATTACCTTAGCAAAAAGTTTACCGATTGTGAGACACGATACTCACTACTCGAGAAAACTTGTTGCGCTTTGGCATGGGCTGCTCGCCGACTAAGACAGTACATGCTGACACACACTACTCTCCTAATTTCCAAGATGGATCCTGTAAAATACATCTTTGAGAAGCCGGCTTTGACTGGAAGAGTGGCCCGTTGGCAGATGATACTCACGGAGTATGACATACAATACACTTCACAAAAAGCTATCAAGGGGAGTGTGTTGTCAGAATACTTGGCCCAGCAGCCGATTGATGATTATCAACCCATGAGGTTTGAGTTTCCGGATGAGGACATTATGTTCCTCAAGTCGAAAGACCATGAAGAACCACTTCCGGAAGAGGGGCCCGACCCTGAATCCAGATGGAAGTTGATGTTTGACGGAGCTGTAAACATGAATGGGAGTGGAGTAGGTGCTGTTATTATCTCACCAGAAGGAGTCCACACACCTCTCGCCGCTCGGTTGACCTTTGAGTGCACTAATAACGAGGCAGAGTATGAAGCGTGTATCATGGGGATCGAAGAGGCAATAGACTTGCGAGTCAAGAACCTTGAGATCTTTGGAGATTCAGCTCTGGTAGTAAATCAGGTCAATGGCAAATGGCTAGTTCATCAAGCTCGTTTGATTCCTTACCGAGATTATGTCAGGAGGCTGTTAACCTTCTTTACCAAAGTAAAGCTGAGCTATGTTCCTAGGGACGAAAACCAGTTCGCCGATGCTCTCGCAACTTTATCATCCATGATTAAAGTTTGCCGAGAGAATTTTGTGCCTCGAATTTCGATCTCTCGTCTTGAAAGACCTGCTTATGTCTTTGCCGTTGGTGATGATGAAGATGACAAGCCTTGGTACCACGACATCAAACAATTCCTGAAGGCTCAGGAATACCCGTCTGGGGCATCCAGTAAGGATAAGAAAACTCTTAGAAGACTGGCGGGAGGTTTCTTCTTGAATCAAGACGGTATGTTGTACAAGCGGAACTTTGACATGGTACTGCTCAGATGTGTGGACAGACACGAGGCAGACATGTTAATGCAGGAGGTTCACGAAGGCTCCTTTGGTACCCATGCTGGAGGACATGCCATGGCCAAGAAATTATTGAGATCGGGATACTATTGGATTACCATGGAATCCGATTGTTGCAAATACTCTCGTAAATGCCATAAGTGTCAAATTTATGCTGACAAGGTCCATGTGCCGCCGAATCCGTTGAGTGTCATGACTTCACCATGGCCATTCGCTATGTGGGGCATCGACATGATTGGAAAGATTGAGCCAACAGCTTCTAATGGGCATCGCTTCATCCTAGTTGCTATTGATTATTTCACGAAGTGGGTTGAAGCAGCTTCCTACACCAATGTCACTAAACAAGTGGTTGCTCGATTTATTAAGCGGGACATCATCTGCCGATATGGAGTCCCTGAAAGGATCATTACTGATAATGGTTCTAACCTCAACAACAAGATGATGGCTGATTTGTGTCGAGACTTCAAAATAGAACACCACAACTCTTCTCCATATCGTCCGAAGATGAATGGCGCCGTCGAGGCGGCTAATAAAAACATCAAGAAGATTGTTCAGAAGATGGTTGTATGCCATGGACAATTGAGCCTCATTGAAGAAAAACGTCTAGCAGCTGTATGCCATGGACAATTGTATCAGCGACGGATGAAGCAGGCTTTTGACAAGAAGGTGCGACCACAGAGGTACATGCTAGGTGACTTGGTGCTGAAAAGGATTCTTCCTCCTCTCAACGATCACAGGGGCAAGTGGACACCCAACTATGAAGGACCGTTCGTGGTTAAAAAGGTTTTCTCAGGTGGAGCCTTAATGCTGACAACCATGGACGGAGAAGACTTTCCATCCCATGTCAACGCAGACGCAGTAAGAAAATACTTCGTGTAAAAAAGGACCCGCTGGATAAAAACAGAATAAAGATCCAGGCAAAAATGGGCATCCCGGCGAGCCAAAAACAGAATAAAAGGCTCGGGCAAAAGTTAGGGAAATTTTGAAAAAATGTACACCCGCTGAGTTGAAAAGCCACATCGGACAACTCAGGCAAAAAAGGGTATCCCGGTGGATTGAAAACCTGAAAGGGCGATCCACGCAAAAGAGGGATTAACACGAACGACTGCGATCTGCGAGATCCATGACCTACCTACAGTTGAGGCTATCCTAAGGGTTGAAGATCAGTTCACTTACTTTTTCTCAAGAGGCAGAAGAGCGGAGCGTCTTGAGGACATACGAGTCATAACCGGGTTGATACTTGATGAGATTCACTTCTCACATTGCCAATAGGATAGTTTTCTTTTTCTTTTCAGCTGTTCCCTCATTCCAGGGAACTGCTTCCTTTGTACTGCCTATTCAGGGCCACCTTTCCAAATCAATAAAAATTCAACTTCAGCCAATTGACCATTTTAACTTTTTGTTTTTACTTTTTCATCTAACATTGATTGATTGTGAAAATGTCTAGCAAATGGTAACTTGCATTGTGTTATGAACATTTGAATGCTTTTCTAACTCGTGCAGGAGAATAGAAACATTTAATACAACTCTGAAAGGGTGCTGAGATACCTAGACAATGATTCATGCTATGAGCCAGGGGCAAGCAGGTCCCAAACTAATTCTCTATGTTGCAGGTACTATCGATTGTGTTCATGCAGGTACAGGTGTTGATGTTGCTAACGAAGTTAACAACAATTATCCGGGATGGGCATGCCCTTCTGTTTGAGCAGAAACAAATGTCTCCTAGGGTGTTTCCAATCATCCCCATCCATGTGCCAGTTGAAACTTCACCCAGCAAGGTAGCAAAGAGTGGGTGCAATACCCAAGCAGAAGTCTCCTTGCAGACAGAGGCAATTCTTAACAGCATAAGGAGTGTTTTGCCTCCCCAGCAGTTGCTTCCTCGGCAGTGTCATGCCTTTGGTTCCCAGGAAGTCCTCACTTCCCCATCAGAGTTCAAGAAGGGTCCACCTCCAGCAGGGTCTTGGCGCTCCAATCTCAAAGTCCAATTTATTTTTGGCAGTGGCGGCTATTCAGAGCCAGTGAATTATTAACAACTTTCCCCGCAGAGTTGTTTCCTCCTCATCAGGATGAGCCAGATCAATGCAGTGATCATCGTTTCTTCCCAGCCAAGTTATCTGGAATTACCTGCAGTCTCCTTATCAGGAGATCTATTTTGCATTGTCATTCGCATAATCATCATTGCGTCTGCATCCTCCAAAGCGTAGCATTTCCATCATTATGGAGCATTACGCCATAAATCCAAACATATGCATGCCAGCATGGGCCAGTTTTGAGGTATATTACATGAGACCTGTTATATCTCCCATCAGATTGATATGTTCCCCACAGAATGCAATTTCATGTCCCAGGATGGATGCTTCTACCAAGTTTTGTTGTTATCCCCAATTGAGTATTGTTTCAGTACAACAATCTCATGTTCTCATGCCTCCGTTTCAGTACAACGGTCGTATCTCGGACTCTCGTTTAAGTACAACGATCCCATTTCATTCGAGTCTCCATTTAAGTACAATGGTCTCGTATTTGAGTCTTGTTTCAGTACAACAGTCTCATTTCCTTTCGCGTCTCCGTTTCAGTACAACGGTCGCGTCTCAGGTTATCATTTAAGTACAATGATCCTGTTTGCTTGGGCTCTCGTTTAAGTACAACGATCCCATTTCATTCGAGTCTCCATTTAAGTACAATGGTCTCGTATTTGAGTCTTGTTTCAGTACAACAGTCTCATTTCCTTTCGCGTCTCCGTTTCAGTACAACGGTCGCGTCTCAGGTTATCATTTAAGTACAATGATCCTGTTTGCTTGGGCTCTCGTTTAAGTACAACGATCCTATTTCGTTCGAGTCTCCATTTAAGTACAATGGTCTCGCATTTGAGTCTTGTTTCAGTACAACAGTCTCATTTCCTTTCGCGTTTCGGGTTATCATTTAAGTACAATGATCCCGTTTCATCCCGTCCTATCTTCTTTTGAGTTGTCATTCGAGGATGGCATTCTTCCCAGTAAATTTCCGCCTGTTTCTATTTTCCGCTACCTATTCAGAGGTCAAAAGCAAGAAATACATAAATAAATAAATGGGCAGATGGCATTCTGGTTGTTCTTAGTGCGCAAATTTTCAGGTTTTATTCGAGTATTCAATCACTCCATACCTTGAACGTCTAAAAGCTATTGCAATTATCCGTTCAGGTCTGCAGTTGATTGAATAGGGGCAGCTGTAATACCTCAAAATTTGCCCTCATATTTATTCCCTCTATTGGCTCATCATCTTGCATTCATCAGCATTTCTCATCAATTCATTAACATCATAGTAGTCCATTTCGTTGTTTCATAAGGCATGTGATCAGTGTCCTCTGAAGAACCAGTTTATTCCATTGTTTTTTTTGTTTTTTCTATTTCATTGGAATTGGCTACGTGGATTACGGAATTAGGGTCTTGTGTTCATATCTATCAGATGGGTGCAAGGAATTCCATCATTGCTTGCAGAGTTAATCAGAGTTTTACGGCAAAAGAATTTTGGGCCGTGGCATAAGAGATCTCGCCATGGATTCACATAGAAATCAAGACATTGTGGTCCGCTCATTTGCTTGTCGCATGATGCAAACTTATGTAGAGTTAGAATTGTGGTTGAAGCTTTATGAAGAGTTTAAGTATAATATGGATTCAAGATTCGGATCTGAATACAAGATGTTAGAAAGGATCAGGTTTAGTTGCAAGTTCAAATGGATTTCAAAGAAAAATAATAATAATAATGACAAGGTTCAATTGGGTCACAAATGAAGTTTGGAATTCAATTTTCAAAGGCTACATTGTTATTGTTATTGTTATTATTGGGATTCGTGGATTGTCTTGAGAAGTTTCTATGAGGTTACTTTTGGGAATGTATTTCATTTGAAATAAGATCCAATCTTACACCGCTTACAAGTTATTGGGTTGCCGTTAAACAATATTTAAATGCGTGGACTTTGGTTGCTTTTCATCCTATGAGCGAAATTATTAGATCATTCACAAGTGAATTCACAGTGGAAGAGACACGGTGGAATTTCAATACAAGTTGAGAAAAATAGAGAATCAATTGCAAAGGAAAATATATGAAAAAATAAGAAGAGAACTTAGAGAATTCCAAAGAAAATCCCTCTACAAAATTGCACCAAGAAAACATTGTACACCAGATTTTTTATGCAACCTCTTTCAATCTCTTCGTCATCATAATTCAACAAATTCCCCTGAATCTTTTACCTTCATCAACCGCGGATTCCGCGAATTCCATCCTACCACCATTCTGAATTGTCTTCATTAACCTTCAACCATCTCCAAACGCCACCAACCTTCATCAACATGGATTCGGAACCAGAGCTCATGCCAATTTGAAACCGCAGCGAATATCTGTAAGAATCATTACTCCTTCAAAGCAGTTTGTAATCCAGAATGCATCGCACGATGCTTACGGTTAAGTTCAACAACCTGCAGAATCCACAATACCAATATGTTCAATTCAGCTCACTGTAATTTAATACACAACCAATCGCAGATTCAGAAAAAAAAGAAGAAGTGATTTATGTGAAGTCAGTTCCGCAGCGAATTCGGAATTCCGTAAAGACACATTCAAAACCAGAAAAGCGTAAGAGGAAGTTCGTTGTGAAACTAATAAAATCATGTTGCAAGGGAGAGAATTTCGGTTATAGTTACAAGGGAAAAAAGAGAAAGAAAAAGCTCCTCCTGAATTCCTTACCTGAATTTCTCAACTGTCATCAACCCCAAATCACTCTTCCTCTTCAATTGATCAATATATGAGAAACCTTCAACCTCATCAACTCTTATTCAACCTTCAATTTTTATCACCTTCGCGTTTCACCCTCAATATTCCCAACTTACTTCCAATAACCTTCCGCAAATTACCTTTCAGAACCTGCAAAAGAAAAAATCAATAACTAACTTTCAGTTTCTAACAGAAAGTTAACTAACCCTTAACTAACTTTTTACAATTCAAAAAGAAAAGAAACCTATGGCAGCCTCATAACAGAATGGAGAATGAAAACCACAACAGAATCGTAACCGAATACCTGAAAGTCTTCCTGAAGTTTCCAGAATCATCTTCAGTTCTGCTATAAATCAGAGGCATCATTCTCTATCAGCCTCTCTTGACAACTTCACAAATTCTTCACTATTTTTTTCTCTTCCATTCTTCAATTTGTTTCAACCCTTCACAATTCAATCCCCAGTGTTCTTTGTCATCTTCAAAGAAGAGTACAGTATCTCAACGCAGTAGCAATGGGGATTTGAAGATGGTTGAACACTTGCTATGCGATAAGCTGAAGCTTGTATTTCACCTGTAGAGTTGATATCACGCAACGATTCAGAACTGGTTTGGATTCGTATATCAGAAGCAGAAGAAGAAGGGTGAGTGACATACCTAATTTTCGCATTGCAGCAAAAGCGTACATCCATCATCAGAGTTACGTGTTCGTCAATCTGTCTTCATTGATTGCATTAGACATTGATTGAACTCTCGTACCGTCGTCGTCATTTTCATCGATCTATAACCCGAACCTGCATATCAAGAAGCACAGCTTCAATTCCATATCATAGTGACGGCCAGAAGAGTTCGAAGAAGAGCATCCAAATTTAATCCGGAATCACAAGTTAGGGCAAAGAAAGGAAGGATGAAATTGAACCGTACCTGAGCACGATAGAGCATCTCAGAAGCGTCCTCACCACATCAGAGTTATAATCAACATGGCGGCGGCACCGTAGCGGAAGTATCATCTTTTTTTTTCTGGTATTGTCGTCTGAATCACAAGGTACGATTTCGTTGTTCTCACTGATCTTGCCTTAGAGTTATGCGGGCTCGTGTAGTTCTTAGTTAGGGTTTCAATGGTTGGAAATGAAGAGATTAGGATTGATGATTAGAAGCCCGAACAAGCTCTGGTTGCGTTTTAAGCTTGTGTTAGATTAGGGTTTTCGTGGAGTTTGGTTGTTAGGTGGTGGCTGACATATGAAGAAGCGTGTTCTTCAATGGAGGTCGTCGCGGAATGGGGGGTGTTGGGATTTCCGTAGGTTTTGGCTTGATCAAAAGAGGGATTAGGGTTTTGATTTGGTTTGAGGGTGCTTAAGAGAAGAAGAGCGCTGGGTTTGCGGCGAAGGTGGGGAAGTTCGAAGGTGATGATGATGGCGGAGGAGATGAGAGGTTCCGGCGGCGATGAGGGTGAGAGAAGACAGTGGGAAGAAGATAGGGGCCGCGGGAGGTTGAAGAAGGGCCTTAGGGTTTCTATCTAGTTCACCCTTATGTTGATTTTAGTTTACTGATTGTAATAATCAATTTGATGGTTTTGATTAATTAAGTTATAATTGGATTAAGAATTTAATTAATTTTGTGTAGTTAATCCATTTTTTTAGATTTAAGATGTAACTCATTTATCAGTTTTTTAGATTAAATATATTATTCAAGGTTAGTTACTTTTAGAAAAATATTTTCATAAGTTTAATCCTAAATTAAATTTTCTAGGAAAATATTGTGATAAATTAAATTAGAATATTAATTTGATACAATCTAAACTTTAGTTTAATCTTTTTTTTTAAAAAAATTAAGACTTTAGGAAATTTTATCATAAGATTAGATAATTCATTTTTTTATTATTATTAAAATTGTTAGAAAATATTATATTAAGTTAAGTTTAAAATCATAATAGTTTGGTTTAAGTTTTTTTCTTAAATTAAGGTTTCTTTAAAAAATATTGTGATAAGTTTATAATTTTGTTTCAATTTTTCTTTCAAGATTATTGGTTAATTTTTTTTTTAGATTAAAGATAATTCGTTTCTAATAAAATTATGGTCAAATTAAGATTTAGAAATATTATTATTCATTTTCTTAAATTAATATTTTAGAAAACATTATTTAAGACTAAGAGTTTATATAGAATATTAGATTAAGATTTAATTCGTTTTTAATTCAGATTTTAATTAAGTATTATAATAAGACTAGAATTTAATCCCTTTGTTATGAATTAATTAAAAGATATGTGTAATTTTGACACCCCACTTTTAAGCCCAATGCATAAAATAACTAAGAAAACTGCTGTCTGCACATCCCCTCTCAAGGCTGCGAATTGGGCCTATTCCTTTTCCTTTCTGCACCTCACCTCTGAGCCCAGTTTACAAAAATAACTAAATAAATTACTTACTGAACTCCCTGTATTATTTTTAGTTTAAGTTAATTATAGTTTCAAATTAAATCTAATAGAAATAGTAAAAATCATTAGGAAATTCTATAAAAATTAAGGTAGTTCAATGAATTAATTTAGAAATTTATGACATTTTTATTTTCTGGAATTTATTTATTTTTGAATTAATTCTGAATTATTCTTGTATTTAGCTTTATTGAATTTCTTCTTAATTGTGTTGAATTTTGTTTATTTTATTTAAATAGCTTCTAACCATTTTTTTTTGAGCCATTTTTTTTTATAATTAGAGGACTCCTAATAGTTCTTAGGATATTTTTAGTGGATTTTTTAAGAGCTTTTATCATAGGCTTTAATGGAGTAATCCTTAGGAAATAATGGTTAATCTTAGTTGAAATTAAATAATTTTTAGGCATAGGAAATAAGTATTTTTAGAATTCCTCTTAGTATAAGATTAGAGATAATGTTAGGATCTCATAGTTTAGGTTTCACAATTTTTATAGGAGATTTAATATTTTTTAAGGATATTAGTCTTAGGCCTAGTTAGGCATAAATCCCATTAGTTTAAACATAGCTAGAAATAAGTCAAAAAAATAAATAATAATAGGGTAGTTTAAGTGTAGCATTTAAATTTAATATTAGATTTAGGTTTAGTTTAATTTGCTTTTTTTAGAATGAACATTAGGCTTAACTTTGATTTAGAATGTAGGTTAAAGTTCCCTTTTTAATTAGGACTAGAATAAATAAAATATACTATTTTTAATTCATGCTTCTAATGCATTTTGTAGAATTTTATTTCTTATGTTTAACTTCATTTTTTTGCTTTACCTTGATCTTACAACTTGTATAGGATTCCCTCGTTGTGTTCTTAGAATCAACTTAACTTCATTAAGAAGTAAGTTGAATTCTAATAGTTTTAAGTTTCCATTAGGAGTAGAAAACCTCACTAACCATTAGGACCACCTTGTAAATAAATAACAAAATTAGGATTGAGTCTTAGTCCTTTAGATGTTGCCTTTTTGCAATTTGAGTCATCCTCTTCTTATCTTCAAACAAAAATCCAAAAAAACACTTAATAAATAAATGGAAGGATTCCTTGTGTATAGCCTTATTCCATGAAGCACTTGCATTCATTCCATCTTGGAGTGGTGTAAGCTTGTCTATCATGATGCACAAGTCTCATCAAGGAGTTGTTCACAAAGAAAACTTAAAAGATACTTCTTCACAAAAGCAACAAAAACACTTAATAAAGTTCAACAAGACAGTGAACTTAAACCCTAATCCTAGGAAACCAGTCTTGGATAAATTCTCCTTGCTGGGTATGCTTGTTCTATTATTCCATCTTGGAATGTAGAGTCAAGTGTACATTCCATGGAAAAGAGTTTGAATTCACTTCCTTGTGCCAAATTCATACAAAACTCATAAAAGCCAAAAACAAACAATAACCGACTATCCTGCGGGAACTTCTCTTCTCATCTCATTCATTCACAACGCGAACTCGCGGCGACTTGTCTCGCATGCAAGACGGTAAACGCACTCGTACCAGACGAGCCTGCAACACCTGAGCACAGACATACGCAGTTCCAGCTGTAAAAAACACAAACAAGCAGTTCCCGCCTAGGTTAGGCGAACTACGTCGACTCTGATCCTCATTATCCCAGTGAGGTACGTAGGCAGCGGGGTAGGGCCCGTTCGAGCACATTCTTTATTTTCCCTACATTTCCCCTTTATTCTCATTTTCTTATTTCAGTTCCTTTCTCATTTCTCATTCCATTCCAGTTAGCGGTTTTGTTCAGCAGCAGTTATATTTTTCTCACCCTTTGAAACAAAACAAGCAAGCGTGGATCCCGTCGGGTACGACGGACGGATTGGGGTGCTAATACCTTCCCAGTTCGTAACCGACTCCCGAACTCAGATCTTTGGTTCGCAGGGCCTTGTCCTTTCCTTCTTCCTCAGGTTTGTGCAACATTACCTTTCCCATTCTTTTGGGATAAAAATGTCTGGCTGGCGACTCTAATCTTTCCGCGCCACTTTCGCGTTTGTACTAGGATGAAAATCCCGGGAGCGACACCAACGTTTTTCTAATCACACATGCCAAAATCCAGCTGCGTCCTCCCTTTCCTTTTATTTTAAAATGTTTTTTGTCTGTTGGGCCTAGCGCACAAATTTTCACTCCATACATCCAGACACAGCGCCTCCCCCTCTTGTATTTATATTTTCTTTTTAAATTTTTCATTATTTTGTGATTATAATTTCGTAATATTAGAACCTTTTTTTAATAAGTATTATAAGTTTTCTTTGATTTTAATTTATTTGCTATTGACCAATTTTTCTAAGAAAATGCTCTAAAAAATTTTAGTAGTGATTTATTTTATTTTTGTTCCTTTAGGGCCGATGATATGACAAAAAGTCACGATAAATCGTTTCCGATTAATCGTGACCAATATGAGGCCATGTATTTATTTTATTCCATTTAATTCATTCTATTCTAAATTATTTCACTTTATTTATTTATTTATTATTTATTTCTCGCATTCTTAGACCATATTAATTTCATTTCAAAAATAATAAAATTTCTTGGTCCAACGCCAAGTGAACTTCACATACACTTCACTCACACACGTAAGTCGGTCGTTTTACGATCGCCATCTGCACATTCCTTACACTTCACAGTTTTTTCAATTTAAGAAAATTGTCGCACCACGCTTGTCTTTCACCCCCGCATTCTCGATCCATATATCGAGCCATAGCCAGTTACTAAACCCTTTACTTTGCATTTTCCTGTTTATTTTATCCAATTTATTTTTGCAAGTAGCAACCTATGCCTTAGACTTAGGAGCTTACACCCTCATTTACTTGCTTTATTTTCTCGCATTTCAATCCAAGGGAAAGACTCCTGCAGTTGACTCAATGTCATAGGAAGTTTAGCAATCCCTAGTTACCATTTTGACTTTAGCAATTAGGTCCTTCTTTTTCTTTGACCTTAGCCATTAGGACTTTTTATTTTAGAACTTTTTTTGTGACTTTGTTAAGTCACGTGAGTGTTTGCCATAACACTTACCTTCCCCCGCGAACCTTGAGCGTAACCAAGTGTTCGTTAATCCTTAGGAGAACTACGAGTGCTCTGATTCTACACCCGATACGTAGGCATCGATGCGATGTTGTGCGAGCACCATTAGAAATAAAGCCTTAGGTTCCCATAATTTTAGCAAGCAATAAACAACAAAAATACAATTATTAACAAGAGGTTCCCGTAGGATACTGCGGATGCTTAGGATGCTAACACCTTCCCTAGGTATAATCAACCCCCGAACCTAGTTTCTCCTTATTTAGGGTTTTTACGATCTTTTTCCCTTTTCCCTTTGGATTAAATTAAAGTCGGTGGTGAACATAAAAGTTTTGCGATTCAAGTTAATTGATAGCTTGATATCCGATTCTCACCGCAACAGGTTGCATCAACTACAACCCTCTGCTATTCAAAAGACAATTGGGATATGCATTGGTCCACCCTCCTAGAGCACAAGACTTGGCTGAAACCCTTTATTGTGAGATAAAGCCTAATCTAGCTGTTGTCAGGCAAGCATCCTGGGCTTGGGACAACATCCAGACCAAGGGGATGGCCATTCTTGGGAGATGCAACAATGTGGCCTCAGCTCAGTATTATGAGTGGTCTCATGCCAGGGCTTAAATTTCTGGGATGCCCTTCACCATTGAGGATGCACCTGGACCATCCACAGCACCACCTCCAGCCACTGTCAGCCTGGAAGAGTTTGAGAAACTGAAAGAGAGGAATGAGAATCTGTCTCAAGCCCTGAAGAGAACCCTCTAGGAGAGGAGTGATGGTCGTCTGGACATTGAAAGGTTAGAAAAGCTTAAGGGGGAGCATCTAGACAAGATTGAAAAGGCAGAGGACTACATCAAGAAGTCAAGGGCTGGAGAGCAGATTTTGAAGAATGCTTGTAAAGAGGCCCAGTTTCAGAAGGCTAGGACTGATCTCTACCTGAAAGAAAGCCAAGCTAGGTGGGTCAGGATAACTGAAGCTCGCACTCAGGAAGATAAGAGAACTCAGGACAAGATTGAGCAGTTGGAGGCTAATGCAAAGGAGCAACAGGAAGCCTTGCTAGCAGCCCGGAAGGAAATCTCATAATTGAAGCTTAGGGCTGGTGTGAAGAGGTCAAAGGACCAGGGCAGACACCAGAAGCTAACCACTGCTATTGCCACCAGGAATCTTCTTATCAGGAACCTCACAGAGCATCCAGCTGATCCGGTAACTGAAGCACTTCTGAAGGAGGTTAAGGAGGATGAGTTTGGTCTTGGTGTCTGACTTTTGCTTGTTGTTGCTTTCATTTCATGTACTTTTCTTTTTATTTTTGACCCCTCAGAGAGCATGTATTGTAAAAAACAAACTATGTATGATTCACCATTTTGTAATATATTCATTAGTTTGTTCCATTTGATTCTCTTTCTCCCAAGCAACATCAAAGCACCTTCCTCAGGGGTCTGGAAAGGTCAAAACCAAATGCCAAGCCGGATACCTTGGAAACAAATAAGCATACTGCATTGCATACTAACTTTTGTGTTGTTTTGTAGGTTTTTGTTTTGTTTGTTACTAACTCTGTTGTGAATCAGGAACTATTGCTCGACGACGGGTGTTCCCTCTCAACCGTACGCACAGATATCCCACTCGCAACAACCTTCCGGGTATACAAATGGACCAAGTACAGCAGGACCTTACAGAGGTCAGGACTCAAATGGCCAATGAGAGACTGGAGATGAGAAACAGATGACCCAGTTCATGGAGGTGATGAATGGCTTGGCTCAAAGCCAAGAAAGATTAAGGGCATTGGTAGAGAGGCAGACCCAAGAAGAACCCCATCTGGGAACTGGAGGAACGAGCAACAATGAGAGGGTTCAGCCTCATGTTAATCCACCAGTGTATGGGCCCCATCTTCATCCAGAGATCAACATCCCTGCTAATGTGCAAGGGAATGCTACTACGGGCAGAGTATTACAAGAAGACCCCCAAGAGGATCAATTCACTGTAATGGGAGCTGGGGATGAAGCCTATGACAGAAGGCTTGATGAAATTGCTGAGAAATTGAGATCTTTGGAGTCTCAAAATTCCCTGGGCTTTGATGTCATGGACATGGGTTTAGTGGACGGGGTAAGGATTCCCCACAAGTTTAAACCCCCATGCTTCGAGAAGTACAACGGAACTTCCTGTCCACGAACCCACTTGCAATCCTTTCTGGGGAGGCTAAAGGCATACACCATGGATGAAAAACTGTGGATGTTTTATTTCGAAGACAGTTTAACTGGGGCTTCAAGGGAATGGTACTCTCATTTAACTAGAGCAACCATCAGATGCTGGAATGACCTAGCTGAGGCCTTCATCAGGCAGTACCAGTACAACTTGGACATGGCTCCTAACAAGACCCTCCTGATGGGAATGTCTCAGTCATCCAGGGAATACGCCCAGAGGTGGAGACAGCTTGCTGCTGCTGTCCAGCCACCCATGTCGGAAAGGGAAATGGCCGACATGTTTATGAACACCCTTCAAGGGACATATATTGACAGGCTAGCTGCCTTTTCTTCCACCAGCTTTGCTGACGTAGTCATAGCTGGAGAAAGAATTGAGAGCCTATTAAAGATGGGAAAAATTTCTGACAATGGTGCGAGCTCGTCCAGCAACCCCAGAAAGCCTTTTGTGGGGCCAAGAAGAACCGGTGAGACTAATGCTATTCAGGTCAGCAGGGGCAGACCACAGTATGTTCATAGGTCAGTGGCAGCTGTCACTATTCCAGCTCCAATTCCTCAGCAACCAGCATATCAACCACAGCAACAACCCCACTACCAGCAACAAGTTCAATATCCGCCTCAGAGAAACTACAACAACAACAACAACAACAACAATCAACAAAGACCGTTTCAGCAGAGACCATCTCAGGCCAATAGGGTGATTGATCCAATCCCTATGCCTTATGCCGCTTTATTGCCACATCTCCTGAAGCTCAACTTGGTTGAGTTAAGGACGTTGGCACCACCAGATCCTTCCAGTCTGCCAAGAAATTATGACGCCAACGCCAGATGTGCTTTTCACTCCAATGCACCTGGCCACAGTACAGAGAAGTGCAGAGCTTTACAAATGAAGGTACAAGACTTGGTAGATTCTAAAGCTCTAAACTTTGCACCCCCGCCAAATGTCAACAAGAACCCCATGCCCAACCATGGAGGACCAAGAATTAATGCTATTGAGGAAGATAAGTCGTCTTTCTTAATAACCAATGTTGGGCAGATTCGGACACCCCTGGTAGAGATTAAAGCTCAACTCCTAGAATGCCAGATGTTCCCCGGGTGTGAGCTCGGGTGCGGTTATTGCAACATTTCGGTAAACGGGTGTGATAACTTGAGAAGCGGCATAGATGGTCTTATCTAGAGTGGTCTACTTCAAATCACAACATCAACACCTTCAAATCCAGCAATCTCTCTGACAACAATTCCTGAGTCTCCTACAACTGCAACAACAATTATTCCAAACAATTCTTCAATCTCATCAATAAATGCTTCATTTATCACTTCAACAAACCAAGTATCAACAACCATCTCTTCTACAACATCAGCACCCCTTTATTCAGAATCTTCTACAACGCCAACAGACATCTCAGCAGTCACCATTTATTATGATCCGTCATATGTTCCTCCTAACAACAATTTTCAACAACAAACAGTGGCATCTCCTGCCAGGTCACCAGTTACCATCTACTACGATCCACACACTATTTCAACACCCTCCTCTGTTGCAGTCAGTTCGGTTACCATCACGGTGCCTGGACTAGTTCCATATGAAAGCAGTAATGCCATCCCTTGGCATTATGGCTCTGACCTTTACTGCAATGGGGAGAAAATAACTGTTGACTCTTCAACTTCCTCTCCACAGATTGATAATGTCGGGGGAGGCGGAGGCTTCACCAGAAGCGGACGCCTTTTTGCCTCGCAATCACAAAGACCTAATGCCGAAGCAGAAGCTACTGCCAAAGCAAAGGGAAAGAGTGTAATATCTGAAGAACCCATTCTCAAGGAAACCCAGAAGACATCTTTTGAACAAGATGTAGACGAGTTTATGAGAATTATCAAGAGGAGTGATTACAAGGTGGTGGATCAGCTTCACCAAACTCCCTCAAAAATCTCCATTTTATCCCTGCAATGTGTTCCGAAGCTCACCGGAATGCATTACTAAAAGTCTTGCACGCAGCATATGTGCCAGAGGAGATCACCGTTAATCAGCTAGAGACCATGGTAGCAAATGTCAATACCAGCCATGGATTGGGTTTTACCAATGCTGATCTAACAACTGAGGGATGCAACCACAACAAGGCTTTACACATCACCCTAGAATGCAAGGGTGATGTTCTATCACATGTACTGGTAGACACTGGGTCTTCACTCAATGTTTTACCAAAGAAAGCCTTGGTGAAGCTGGAGTATGATGGCTTGGCATTGCGTCCAAGTAATTTGGTGGTGAGAGCATTTGATGGCTCTAGGAGATCAGTGCTAGGTGAGATTGATCTGCCTGTGATGATTGGCCCGCAGACTTTTAAAATTACCTTCTACGTGATGGACATTCAGCCGGCCTACAGCTGTTTGTTGGGTAGACCTTGGATCCATGTCGCTGGCGCAGTTACGTCTACCCTTCACCAGAAGCTGAAATTCGAGTGGGAGGGCCAGATCATCACCATCTGTGGTGAAGAGGATATTTTTGTTAGCCATCTGGCTACGTACAAATATATTGAGATGGATGGAGAGATCCATGAAACCATGAGCCAGGGATTTGAAGCCCTGAACATTAATGAAGCATCTGCTGTACTTGGAACCTCCATGACATCTTATCAACAAGCCAAGAAGGTTGTTGAAGAAGGGACTGCCCAAGGCTGGGGCAAGCTGTTGCCTGTGGAGAAGAAGGAGGACAAATTTGGGTTGGGTTACAAACCAACTCAACAAGATCAATCAGAGGCTGCTAAGAAACCCAGTTTTGTCAGTGAGGGGATGCTCGCCCAGATGCAGTAAACAACTTGGAAGAGGAGTCGGAAGATGAGCGCAACCTGGAGAGCTGGATACGTCCAAGGATCCCGGGGAGCCGTATCTCAAACTGGTCTTCCCAGGAAATTATAAGGGTTACTCCTGCAGAGTAATTATTATTTCCTGTATTTTTTAAGCATGCATCAAGTCTTGCATCTTGCCCAAGATGACAAGACTCATTTTGTAATCGGGCCATCTTGTAATTTTGTGCAAACAGATCAATCAATGAATATCGGACATCTTTTGCAAATGAGTCTTTTTCTTTTCCGCTCACTGTTTTTCATTTTTCTTTTTGTACAAAAATAAAATGGCAATGTTTTCCAAAATGATAAACTTCATTTCACTTTTTTCTAAAACAAAGATTAAAATCAATCACTAAAATGAATAATTTAAACCCTTACAGAGAGTGCCTCTCAGACTGCACCGACAACAACACAGCTATGGCTTCGTATGACTTTGACTATCCAATCAATCAAGCTGATGAAGGGGTTGAAGAAGATTATGAGCTTCCTGAAGTGCTAGCCAGGTTGTTAAGGCAAGAGGAGAAGGTTATCACTCCTCATCAGGAGGAGATTGAAACGGTTAATCTTGGTACGGAAGAAGATGTGAAAGAAGTTAAAATCGGGGCCTGCCTACAAGACTCAGTGAAAGAACAATTGATTGATATGCTTCGAGAGTATGTGGATGTGTTTGCTTGGTCTTACCAGGATATGCCAGGATTGGACACCGATATTGTCATGCACAAGCTACCTTTAAAAGAAGACTGCCCGCCAGTAAAACAGAAGTTGCGCCGTACTCGCCCAGATATGGCAATGAAGATAAAGGAAGAGGTACAAAAGCAGTGGGACGCCGGGTTCCTTGCTGTAACTAGTTATCCACCGTGGGTTGCTAATATAGTACCTGTGCCTAAGAAAGACGGCAAAGTGAGGATGTGTGTTGACTACCGGGATCTAAACAGAGCCAGCCCGAAAGATGATTTCCCATTACCTCACATTGATGTATTGGTGGATAATACGGCTCAGTTCTCGGTATTCTCCTTCATGGACGGATTTTCAGGATACAATCAGATCAAGATGTCACCTGAAGACATGGAGAAGACAACTTTCATCACACCCTGGGGCACGTTCTGTTACAAGGTGATGCCGTTCGGACTGAAGAATGCTGGTGCAACCTATCAACGGGCTATGGTAACATTATTCCACGATATGATCCATAAAGAAATTGAATGTTATGTGGATGACATGATTGCCAAGTCCCTCATAGAAGAAGACCACCTGGTAAATTTGTTGAAGTTATTCAAGCGTCTGAGGAAGTACCAACTGAAGTTGAACCCCAACAAGTGCACATTCGGGGTGCGATCTGGCAAGCTGCTGGGCTTTATTGTAAGCGAGAAAGGGATTGAAGTTGACCCTGATAAAGTCAAAGCCATTCAAGAAATGCCTGCAACGAAGTCAGAAAAAGAAATTCGGGGGTTTTTAGGTAGATTGAACTACATCTCAAGGTTCATATCTCACCTTACTGCAACTTGCGAACCCTTGTTCAAGCTGTTAAGAAAAGAACAAACGGTCAGGTGGAACGAAGACTGCCAAAGGGCTTTTGACAAAATCAAGGAATACTTGCAAGAACCTCCAATCCTTATGCCTCCAGTTGAAGGAAGACCTCTGATAATGTACTTGACAGTATTAGAAGAGTCAATGGGGTGCGTGCTGGGCCAGCATGACGAGTCTGGTCGAAAAGAGTATGCAATTTACTACCTGAGCAAAAAGTTTACCGACTGTGAACAGTGTTATTCACTGCTCGAGAAAACTTGCTGTGCTTTAGCGTGGGCTGCTCGCCGACTGAGACAGTATATGTTGACCCACACTACTTTATTGATATCAAAGATGGACCCAGTTAAGTACATTTTCGAGAAGCCAACACTTACTGGACGGGTTACAAGATGGCAGATGATCCTCACAGAATATGACATCCAGTACACATCTCAGAAAGCCATCAAGGGCAGTGTATTGTCTGATTATCTTGCCGAGCAACCTATTGATGATTACCAGCCTATGAGATTTGACTTCCCGGATGAAGACATCATGTTCATTAAAGCAAAAGATCATGAAGAGCCAATTCACACTGAAGGGCCTGACCCGGAAGAAGAATGGTTTATGATGTTTGATGGGGCTGTCAACATGAATGGTCGTGGTGTTGGTGCAGTACTCATTACACCTAAGGGAGTTCACATGCCTTTCTCGGCAAAGCTCACCTTTAACTGCACTAACAACGAAGCTGAATACGAAGCTTGCATTATGGGTCTTGAGGAAGCCATTGACCTCAGGATCAAGACATTGACTATATTCGGAGATTCAACTCTGGTAGTTAATCAAACCAACGGCAAATGGTACACACACGAGGATCATCTGATACCTTACAGGGATTATACGAGGAGGTTATTGACTTTCTTTACAACGGTCAAGCTTGAGTATATCCCTTGGGACGAGAATCAATTTGCAGATGCTCTTGCCACCATTTCATCCATGATCAAAGTTCAAGCTGCCAACTTTGTACCTCGGATTTCAGTATCCAGACTTGACAGACCAGCATATGTATTTGCAGTAGATGTTGTTAAGGATGATAAGCCTTGGTTCCACGACATTAAGTGCTTCTTGGAGGATCAAACATACCCACCTGGGGCATCTTCCAATGATAAGAAGACTTTAAGAAGGCTCGCTGGTAGTTTCTTTCTGAACACTGACGGTTCCCTGTACAAGAGAAACTTTGATATGGTACTCCTCAGATGCGTTGATAAAATGGAAGCAGACTTGTTGATGCACGAGGTGCACGAAGGATCCTTTGGTACCCATGAAGGAGGGCATGCTATGGCTAAAAAGTCGCTAAGATCAGGCTATTACTGGATCACAATGGACGCCGACTGTTGTGCCTACGCCAGAAAATGCCATAAATGCCAGATCTATGCGGATAAAGTGCATGTGCCTCCCAATCCTTTGAATGTGATGTCTTCACCCTGGCCCTTCGCCATGTGGGGCATTGATATGATTGGCAAGATTGAGCCAACTGCTTCAAACGGCCACAGATTCATCCTGGTTGCCATTGACTATTTCACCAAGTGGGTCGAAGCAGCTTCATATGCAAACGTTACAAGGCAAGTGGTAGCCCGATTTCTGAAGAGGGATATCATCTGTCGATACGGAGTTCCCGAGCGAATCATTACTGATAATGGTTCCAATTTAAACAACAAAATGATGGCAGAGCTATGCCGGGATTTCAAGATCCAACACCACAATTCTTCTCCTTACAGGCCAAAGATGAATGGCGCTATTGAGGCGGCTAACAAGAATATCAAGAAGATTGTGCAGAAGATGGTAGTCACCTATAAAGATTGGCATGAGATGCTACCCTTTGCCTTGCATGGGTACCGTACGTCAATCAGGACATCCACTGGGGCAACACCGTATCAACTTGTGTATGGTATGGAGGCAGTCCCACCAGTTGAAGTTGAATTACCCTCCTTACGAGTACTGATGGATGTTAAGCTGAACGAAGCAGAATGGGTCCGATCCCGATACGAGCAACTGAGTCTGATTGAAGAGAAAAGATTGGCTGCAATCTGTCATGGGCAGTTGTATCCAAAAAGAATGAAGAAAGCCTTCGATCAGAAAGTCAGGCACCGAGAGTACCAAGTAGGGGATCTTGTGCTGAAGAGAATCCTCCCTCCTCATACAGACCACAGGGGCAAGTGGACTCCAAACTATGAAGGACCATTCGTAGTAAAGAAAGTTTTCTCTGGTGGAGCACTGATGCTTAGCACCATGGATGGTGAAGACTTCCCGTCCCCTTTGAATTCAGATGCAGTTAAAAAATACTTCGCATGAAAATGACCCGCTGGACATAAAAACAGAATGTAAGTCCAGGCAAAAAACAGGGCATCCCGGCGAGTCAAAAATAGAATAAAAGACTCGGGCAAAAATAAGGGAAAATAAACAAAAAAATGTACACCCGCTGAGTTGAAAAGCCGCATTGGACAACTCAGGCAAAAATGGGTATCCCGATGGATTGAAAACCCGAAAGGCCGCGATCCATGCAAAATAAGGGAATAAGCGAACAACTGCATTCTGAATTCGTCTGTATCACTTACAACTTGGTAAGCTTCGGAAGGATCAAGCTTCTTTCAGAATCAGCCTTCTTCAGAAATCAAGACGAGAAGAGCGTCAAATGTCATACGAGTCATAGCAAAAGGGAAGCTCCTTGAAGCGTCATCAACATTGCCGACATTTTGTTTCTCAATTTGTAACAATCTCCTCATTTTAGGGGATATGTTTCTTTGACTGTATCTTGCCAATTCAGGGCATATGAATTAATAGAATCAGATTTTCAGTCATGTCTCGTCTCGTATATTTTCATTTGCAAAATGTCCGATGTCTATAAGATACTGATTGCATAAATATAGATGTTTCTCCTCTAAAGTATACGTGCTTGCCGAAAATATATTTACTCCCGGGAGTGTCTAAACTCCTATGACAGAATCCAGTAAAGGATACCTCGGGATTGCTTGTGCGTTTTTTGTCTTTGCAGGATTGCAGGTATTCAAAACGCAACATGGGGCATGCAAGCTTCATCCCGGCAAGCTGGCAAATCAACACTCACTCAGTCTTAGCACCCAAAGTGCTTTCTCCCCAGCTGAGTTGCCACTTGTTATTTCTCCCCAGCCGAGGTGCCAATAATTCTTCCTCCTCAGCCAAGTACAAAAGCCAGGGAACCATCTCCCCACAGAATGTCAACCTCTACCCGGAAAAACAACACACGAAGGAATCACAACAGAGTGACGAAGGCTTCTACAAACCCTAGCTGGGTCCCTCATTACCAAGGATAGGTCTATCAGTGACCTATTCCCCCAAGCAGATACATCTCATCAGATCTACCAATGATCTCATCCCCAGCTGGGATGTCCACTTCAAACAGATCAGCCGGAGATCTCCGCGGCATCGGGATCCGTATCCCGGATCGTTATCTTTGCATAATCATAGCATTCGCATCATATTCTCCCCACAAAGCGTAGCATTCCGTCTAATATGGAGCATTACGGCAAAAATCAAACATATTGCATAATCATAAGCCATGTTCTGAATCAAACACTTGTGAATACTGACAATCCATCAAAAGATATGCAGAAAACTCCCCAGATCCCCCGGCAGAGAGCCCAGACAGTTCTCTTACAGATACAAATACTCCTTGATACCCGTCCGTGTCATATCCCCAACAGAAAACTAAAGCAGTTGCCTTACACTCACAAACACCAGTACATACTCCTTGTGGCACCCGTCCGTGTCATCATTCCCCAGTAAAGTCGCCCGAGCATTCTTTACAAACAAACCACTTATATTACAGATACTTCTTGACACTCGTCTGTGTCACCTTCCCCAGCACAGTAACCTAAACACTTTGTATATCAGATACTTGTTTATACTATACTTTTCTCCTTTTGACACTCGTCCGTGTCACTCTCCCCAGCAAGTTAAATACCCGTCTATACACCACTCATACTTATTACTCTTATTTCACTTATACAGATACTCGTCCGTATCTTGTATACACCACTTATACCCTCTCAGATTCGACACTAGTCCGTGTTCTTTGTTAACCAGTTGGTACTCGTTCGTACCATCATCTCAGAACATGCGTCAAGCGTTTGTTTCTACCTGATACTCGTCCGTATCATAGTCTTAGGGATACTCGTCCGCATCTTTAATCCATACACTGTGCCAAACACTCTTGTCTTCTTGAATTTAGACACTTGTTTGTGTCTACTATTCTCCAGAAGAGTCCCTCAGAATCAACACTCGTTCGTGTTCTTTGTTAACCAGTTGATACTCGTCCGTATCATCATCTCTGAACATGTGTCAGTATTTGTTTCTACCCGATACTCGTCTATATCGTAGTCTTAGGGATGCTCGTCCGCATCTTTAATCTATACACAACGCCAAAACGCTTATACCTTTCTTGAATGTAGACACTCGTCCGTGTTTACTATTCCCCAGTAAGCCGCCAGCAAAGCGAAATTTCTTTTCAATCTGACATTCGTCCTATGTCATGATAAACCTTGAGAGCAGCCGTCCCCTGCTAGGTGATCGTCCTTCACCTCTTGATGATCGTCCTTCATCATGCTCATCCGATGGTCGTCCCCATCGTTGACCTTTTATCCGACATTCGTCCTATGTCGTGATATTTAGCAGCCGTCCCCTGCTAGGTGATCTTCCTTCACCTTCTGATGATCGTCCTTCATCATTTTTATCCGATGGCCGTCTCCATCGTTGATCTTGTTATCTAACATTCGTCCTATGTCATGATAAACCTTGAGAGCAGCCGTCCCCTGCTAGGTGATCGTCCTTCACCTCTTGATGATCGTCCTTCATCATGCTCATCCGATGTCCGTCCCCATCGTCGACCTTTTATCCGGCATTCGTCCTATGTCGCGATACTTTCGGCAGCTGTACCCTGCCAGGTGATCATCCTTCACCTTAGATGACCGTCCCTCATCTTATCCCTTTCAGAGCAGCCGTCCCCTGCTAGGTGATCGTCCTTCACCTTTGATGACCGTCCCTCATCATTATTTCATTTATTCTTTAACCCGATGGCCGTCCCCGTCGTGGTCCCTTTTCCTTTTCCTGATGATCGTCCTTCATCAGTTTAGCCCGATGGCCGTCCCCATCGTTGTTTGCATTACTTTATGAACCTGATGACCGTACCTCATCATTTATTTCTACCTATAATCCCCAGAGAGTCCTGATGGTCGTCCCCATCGTGATCTCTTATGTCCCCAGCATGTCGGCCGTTCCCGCCATTGCTTTGTTTCCCGCATTTTCCCAGCATGTCGGCCGTCCCCGTCATTGCCCTTTCCCCAGCAGTCGTCCTCTGCTCGGCGGTCGCCCCCCGTCACCCGCATTTTATATATATAATTTGTTTTCCTTTACAATCTATATCCCTTTTCTTCTTCATTCTGCGAGTGCAAATTTTGGACTGTCTTTGGTATTCAACCACAAGTTATCTTGTTTTCCTGATAAGCCGTTGCTTACATCCTGCACAGCTAACTCATGATTGAATAGGGGCAGCTGTAAACACCCTAAATTTTCCCTCACCCATTCACACCATGGCTTGTGATCTTTTCATATGCATGAACTCAATCATAGCATCTCATACCACATTTTTGATTCATTGCATTGTTTCAAAGTCATCTGCATCTAGGGTTTGTGATCTGAGCAATCCAAGGGCTTCTTGAGCCACTCCAAAGGTCATCAATCACTTCAAAGGGGTCCATGTGTGTTCAAGCATCATATTATATCTCCTCAAAGTCAAGAATGTCAAAGAATCACAAGAACTGAGAATGGCATGGAAGCAGAGTCAGGTTTAACTGCACATATGACCTAGAATTAGGGTTTTGGTTTCAAAGGCCATAACTCCAAATTTTTTGGTCATTCTTGTTTCTATTGGTCTCTATATGGTATAGGAATCATGCATATCAATTTTCATGAAGAAATTCAATGGGGAAGTCATCTGATCAAGAGTTGACTTCTTGAGCAAGTCAGTGTAAAATCAGGGCATCTGAGGCCCCCAGTGACCCAACCAAAGGGTGTTCATCATCATTTTGATTATGTATGATCTTTATTTGATCATAGAATATGTTAGAAGTTCACAAAATGGGAGAATTTCAAGTCATTTGCAAAGTTGACTTTTTGGGAAAGTTGACTTATTTTGAAAATTGCCATTTTGGGAAACTTTTTCAACCCTTGCTTTTTGATTCAAAAATGCTTCAAATGGAAAAACTTTGGTCATGAAAGTTGTAGAATGGTTCATTACCTTTTCAAAAAGTACAAGGACTTGACCTAATTCATTTTGGATCAAAAGTTATGGCTTGTCAAAGTTGGCCAAAATCACAAAATTTGAAGTTTTCTACCAAAGAGGCATTTTGCAAAATGCTATGATCAAGTGTTCTAAAGCTTTCAAATGTGTACCAACTCTTCACAACATGATCACATGACCTCTAAAATTCAGAATGGGCCAAAGAACTTTGCATTTTGATGCCTTGAATCTCAAGAATCTCCAAAGGGGCCAAACCTTGTGAAATTTGCAAAACACTACACAAACCTTGATCAACTTGCTGAATCATCTCATAAACAATTCCATGGTTCTCCCTAAACTCAGATGAACCAAGACAAGCCAAAAAGCAATTTGTACCATTTCCCATACCTCAAGTACAAATCAAGTTGACATTTTGGCCAAAGACCCATACCAATCACCATAGGCCACCAACAACTCTCTGACCTATCACCTTTTGATACATGGACCAAAGCCAACATAACACACCACACACTTCATCCTGAAACACACTCCAAACTATAGTTATCATTTTTGCTCCAACTTGCAAAACCATTCGAAGCACTCAGCACAGCCTTCAAACACATAAACAAACTTCACCATTGATCTTAAGAGGTTCCACTGATCACAAACCAACCACTAAAACAGCCTAAGAGTCACTGGAACCAAAACACGATCACCACCCCCCCTTGAACAGAACTTCTGCCATCTCCCAAATCAGCCATCAACAAGAGTTGTGAAGCATCCCATTGAGCTCAGGAGGACCAAAGGAGTCAGTTTGCATAGGAGGAAGGCTCAGAAAGCTCCTGTTCGAAGGACTTCAGTTCAGGTATCCATCAAGAACAAATTTTCCAGAACTTCATTTACTTGTTATGAATTGATTCTACATGTTATCCTGATCATCATGATGTGTTTAAAAATGAAAATGGTGGAATATTGAGTATGTATGAGTTGTCTGAAACTTTCTGCCCTAAATATGTTTTGCTTCGATTTGCATGATTAATGAATGAAAAATGATTTTTGTTTGGGGGTTTTGATTCAGTGTTGAATGGGGATGGATTCTGGGCAATTAGATTTCATTTTCATGGGGTTTAGAGAGAGTTAGAGATTTGGCTCGTCGGAGAAGACGACCGGAACCACTGTTCCGGTCGTCTGAAAGTCATTAGCCCTAATTTTGTAATTAAATGAAGTTTGAATGTGGAGCGTTGATCTGGTTGACTAAGTCAATCTCCCGCGCGCGTGTGTGGTCCAGATTTGTCACTTAGCCCTAATCCCACTTAATTAATTTAATTAATCAGCCTTAGTCAAGTTTGAATCTCAGCCACTGGATGACGCGCGCAGTCAACTCCCGCGCGTCCAGTTTGAATGCTGGCCTTTGATCCTGCTTACTTCCCATTAATTTCAATATTATTTTCATTTAAATTCATTTGTTTTGTTCAATTTATTAAAAATAGTAAAAATCATTGAAAAATTCTAAAAAAATTTATTCAAGCTTTTATTAATTTTCAAAAAACCAAACACATTTTTATTTTTATTTTTTGCATTAAAAAATATTTTTAAATCATTTAAAAGATTATTTTTAATTAATTAATGAAGATTAATTAATTAAAAATACTTTTAGGTATTTAAAAATCACAAAAAAATTTATGAAACATTTAAAATCATTTGGAAACATTGTCCAACTCTCAAACCAAATTTCTTTGTTGATCTTGATGTCTTTTGACAATTTTCCATGGAATTTATTTCATTTCAAAGCATTATTTTGATTCAATCTTCAAAAATTCATTTTTGCCTAGCCTTTAAGAGTTGGACAATGATTCTTTTTGCATTGCATCTTGTATAGCATGTAGTTTATAGGATTAAATTGGCATGAATTGATCTTGCATTTCCTATTTGTTTGACATTTTTCTTGACAAGGTACCTTAAAACCCTAGCAATCTTAGGAAATTCATAACTTCCACTAGGTTAAGAGTTGGATCCTCTCCTTTGGGCAGTGAGTTTGTATAGGTTTAAGGTTCCTTTGAGTGAATTTTCAAATTTTTGTCATGATGTTTGCTTCTGGTTTTGATTTTTGTCTTGTGCATTGATCATAAACCCTAATTTGGGCTTTCATTTGCATCCATATTCCCTTTGCTTGCATACCATGACTTGCCATGACATTTTGTGCATCCATTTGATTCATAATACATCTTAGGACATGTTAAGACCATATGTGATCATTTCATCTTTCATTTGCCATGTTGTATGTCATCTGCATTCCATAACTTTTCATGTATGTTCATGGTCCTTAGCATGCTTCTCTTGCATCCATATGTTTGTATGATCATTCTCATGCCTTGCCTCATGTTTACATCATCTCTTAGCATCATTAACACCATGCTTATGCTTCTGGTTTTGATTTGCATCATACCATTTCATCTCATTTTGCATTGCATTGCATTTCTTTCACTAACTTTTCAGGTGGTAGGTTACTTTGAGAAGTGAATTTGCCTTCACTTCTCACAAACTCTTTTCATCTCTCTTATGCATCATTGCTGAATTTTTTCTTGTGCTTGAGATTGAGCTTGCTCATTCTTCTTCATCTTACTTTCTTTCTTCAAGTGACTTGTCTTCTTGAGTGAAGCAAGTTACTTTGCTTCTCTTTGCTCCTCTCATCTGCTTCCTGGTGGTTTCTCTGAAGATCTTCCTTGTAAACCTCACAAACCTTAGGAACAACCAAGCATGACAATAATTAGGGTTATGATTAGTCCCCCCATTTAGCTTTTACCTTTGTGTCATCATTGAGTCTTCTCTTCTCATCTCATAATCAAGGACTAAACCCTAAAGGCTTTGAGGCTTTGTGATTAAGCTTATGCCTGCATCCTTCTATTAGGATGGAGTGTATAACTTTAATCCTAAGTGTTAAACCCTTAATGTGTTTAACTCCTTTAATCAATCCACTTAATAATCACCAAGACATCAAGCTTGTAACTTGGGCCTTGCATTAGGGTTCTAATTCTTCCTTAATTGGTTAAGAAGGACTAACCCTAGTGTTAATGGACAAGTCCCCCTCAAGTTGTCTTACAAACCATAAAAGTCACTTCTTCATCCTATCACTAACTAAAATCCACTTAATAAAGGCTTTGTTTTGTCATGAGTTTAATCCCTAATCATGGATTAAGTTGAGGATCATTCCTCAGCTTAAACATTCTCATCTATTATCCTTCTATTAGGATGGTGTAATGAGTCTGTTTAATCCTTGATTATGGCTTAATCTCATTACTTAACACTAAACAAAAACAACAAAAACATCTAAATAATCACAAGTAGGATAATGATCTTAATCCTACATCAGGGTGATTAAGTGTGAGACACTGACTTCACACTTAAGGTATTCTCATTACCCCTAATCAGAGGGAGGATGTGATGAGTTTACTAACCCATTGGTTTAGGCTTAAGCTCATTAACTTATGACAAACCTTCAAAAGCAATAAAAGACTGAAAATGCAAAAACAAACAATAATCGTCTCCTCCGGGATTCTTTTCTCATCTCATTCAATCACAAACGAGAACTTGCTTCTTCCGTCTAATGCAAGACAGTTTGCACCTGAGCCAGACAGGTCATACACTTGAGCATAGACAAGTAAGCAGTTCACAAGTCAATTTATCTTTCAGTCTCTTTGGGTCGAACTACGGTGTTCTGACTTCCTCATTGTACGAGAGGATACGTAGGCATAACTTAACAGTTATCGAACAAAAGTCTCTGTATATTCCCCCTCTTTCTAGCTTTATTCTTTAAGCCTCATTATCTTGGGCATTTCATTTCTTACACTGACACTTCCCTTATACATTTTACACTTCTTTTACACTGACACCTGTATATCCCTTTCCAGCTCTTTGATACACAGTCTGCACTGACACTACCCCTTAAAAACACAAATCTTTTAAGCGTGGATCCCGTCGAGTACGACGGACAATCTGGGTGCTAATACCTTCCCAGGTTGTAACCAACCCCCTTTCTCAGTCTCTCTGGTTCGCAACCGTCTTATCCATATCTTTCTAGGTCTATGCAACATTACCTTTCCTCCGGGATAAAAATGCCTAGCTGGCGACTCTTTTCTTTTCTCTTGAGTTCACCCTTGTGTGTTCTCATTTCTCCTTTCGCCGACCGTTCGCGTCTGTACCCCTTCTGACCAGGTGTCATTTTGGTGGGAGCGACAAGGAGGGTCAACCAATGAACCAAATTGACAATGTTGCAAGTATTCAGACACCTCTGGCCGAGGTTAAAGCCCATCTTTTAAAGTGCCGAGTGTTCCCGGGTTGTGAGGCCCATTGTGAAGCCTGCAAGATTTTTATCAACGGTTGTGCAAATTTGAAAACCGACATCGACAATCTTATCAAATAAGGCACTTTACGTATCACTTCAACAGTCCTAACTCCTACAACATCAACAACCATTCCTCCTACAACATCAGCACACATCATCCCAACAGATATCACTCCTACAGCTTCAACAACAATCATTCCAACGGATTCTTCTACAACATCAACAACCATCCCTTATTCAACTTCAATAGACATCAGTTCAACACATACTTCTACAACAACAACAACCATCAATGAAGACATTTCCACAATTACTATTTACTATGATCCTGCAACAATCCACGTTTGAGATTCCCAGCGACATCTCCATCAACATCAGCAACCTTCATCACCAGCACCATCTCCGGTCAGACCTCTTGTTACAATTTATTATGAACCTCAGACTGTCTCAATTCCTTCTTCCACAACAATCAGTCTGGTTACTATCACGATACCAAGAACAGTTCCATATGACAGCAGTAGTGTCGTGCCTTGGCACTATGGCTCAGATTTGTATTGCGACGGAAAGAAAGTCACTCTTGACATTTCTACACCATAAATTGATAATATGGGGGGAGGCGGGGGCTTCACCCGAAACGGACATCTCTTTGCCTCACAATTGCAAAGAAATAATGCTGAAGTAGAAGCTGCTGCCAAGACTAAGGGAAAAAGTGTGGTGCCTGAAGAACCTATTGCCAAGGAAACTCAGAAGACATCCTTTGACCAGGATGTAGACGAGTTCATGAGAATAATCAAGAAGAGTGACTATAAGGTTGTGGACTAGCTCCATCAGACACCCTCCAAAATCACTATTCTATCACTGCTAATATGTTCCGAAGCTCACAGGAACGCACTCCTCAAAGTCCTGCACGCAGCTTACGTGCCAGAAGAGATTACAGTTAATCAGCTAGAAACAGTGGTTTCAAATGTCAATACTAGCCATGGGCTAGGTTTTACTGATGCTGGTCTAACTACGGAGGGCTGTAACCATAATAAGGCTTTACACATCACCTTGGAGTGTAAGGGTGTTGTTCTCTCTCATGTCTTGGTTGACACTAGGTCTTCTCTTAATGTTCTTCCAAAGAAAGCCTTGGTCAAGATGGAATATGACGGTCTTGCGCTGCGTCCAAGTAACCTGGTGGTGAGAGCCTTTGACGGTTTTAAAAGGTCGGTTCTTGGGGAAATTGAGCTGCCTGTGGTGATTGGCCCACAGATCTTCAAGACTATCTTCTATGTGATGGACATTCAGCCTACCTATAGCTGTTTGTTGGGTCGGCCTAGGATTCATGCCGTTGGCGCTGTGACGTCGACCCTTCACCGGAAGTTAAAATACGAATGGGAGGGCCAAGTTATCACAATCTGTGGGGAGGAGGATATCTTCGTCATTCATCTAGCTACTTATAAGTATATTGAGATGGACAGAGAAATCCATGAGACAATGAGCCAAGGGTTTGAGACCCTCAATGTCAATGAAGCAACTGCTGAAGTGTCTGGTACTTTGATCTCCTCTTGTAAGCAAGCCAGGAAGGTTGTTGAAGACGGGAATGCCCAAGGTTAGGGCAAGCTGCTTCAAGTTCAGATCAAGGAAGACAAGTTCGGGTTGGGTTATAAACCATCTCAAAAGGTCCAAGAGGAGGCTGCCGAAGCTCCTAAGTTTATCAGTGGGGGAATGCTAACCCCGGATGCAATCAACAATGTGGAAGACGAGGCTGAAAGTGACTTCAACCTAGAAAGCTGGATTCGTCCAAGGGTCCTAGGCCAGCATGTCCTTAACTGGTCTTCCCATGAAATTATAAGGATTACTTCTGCAAAGTAATTATTATTTCCTGTTTAAGCATGCATGAAGTCCTGCATCTTTCCCAAGGTGTCAAGACTCATTTTGTAATAGGTCCATATTTGTATTTTGTGCAAATGAATGATTAATGAACAAATGGACATCTTTTGCAAACGATCTTTTTCCGCTCACTGTCTTTCATTTTTGTTATTTTCGCACAAAGCAATAAATGGCAATGTTTTTCAATAAAAACTTCACACTTTTTTCCTAAGAAAGATAAAATCAATCACTAAAATGAACAAATCTCAACCCTTGCAGAGATAATCCTCCAGATTGCACCGACGATGACACTGCTATGACATTGTATGACTTCGACAATCCAATTAATCAAGCAGATGAATGGGTTGATGAAGATTATGATTTGCCTGAGGAATTGGCCAGGTTGTTGAGACAAGAGGAAAAAGTGATTGCTCCTTATCAGGAGGAGGTTGAAACTATCAATCTTGGTACCGAAGAAGATATGAAGGAAGTGAAGATCGGGGCCAGTCTGCAAGCTCCAGTGAAAGAACAGCTCATCAGTATGCTTCGGGAATATATTGACGTCTTTGCTTGGTCCTATCAAGATATGTCGGGTCTGGATATGGATATCATCATGCACAGGCTGTCATTGAAAGAAGATTGTCCGCCAGTTAAACAAAAATTATGCCGCACTCGTCCGAATATGTCCATGAAAATCAAGGAAGAAGTACAAAAGCAGTGGGACGCCGATTTTCTCGCTGTAACTAGTTACCTGCCGTGGGTTGCTAATATTGTACCCGTGCCTAAGAAGGATAGCAAGGTGCGTATGTGTGTGGATTACCGGGATCTGAACAGAGCTAGCCCGAAGGATGATTTCCCATTACCTCACATTGACGTATTGGTGGATAACACAGCTCAGTTCTCGGTATTTTCTTTCATGGATGGATTTTCTGGATACAATCAAATTAAGATGTCACCTGAAGACATGGAGAAGACAACTTTCATCACACCTTGGGGCACGTTTTGTTACAAGGTAATGTCGTTTGGTCTGAAGAACGCCGGTGCAACATATCAACGGGCTATGGTAACATTATTCCACGATATGATCCATAAAGAAATTGAGTGATATGTGGATGATATGATTGCCAAGTCTCTTATAGATGAAGATCATCTGGTGAATCTGCTAAAACTGTTCAAGCGTCTGAGAAAGTATCAGTTGAAGTTGAACCCCAACAAATGCACGTTTGGGGTACGCTCTGGTAAGCTGCTAGGATTTATTGTAAGTGAAAAAGGCATTGAGGTCGATCCCTATAAAGTCAAAGCTATTTAGGAGATGTCTGCACCTAAGAATGAGAAGGAAATTCGAGGGTTCTTAGGTAGATTGAACTACATCTCAAGGTTCATATCTCATCTCACTGCAACCTGCGAACCCTTGTTCAAACTATTAAGAAAAGAACAAACAGTCAGGTGGAACGATGATTGTCAGAGAGCTTTTGACAAGATCAAAGAATATCTGCAAAAACCTCCAATTCTCATGCCTCCAATCGAAGGAAGACCTCTAATCATGTATCTGAAAGTATTAGAAGAGTCAATGGGGTGTGTGTTTCGCCAACATGACGAGTCTGGTCGAAAAGAGTATGCAATATACTACCTAAGCAAAAAGTTTACCGACTGTGAACAACGTTATTCACTGCTCGAAAAAACTTGTTGTGCTTTAGCATGGGCTGCTCGCCGACTAAGATAATATATGTTGACTCATAATACCTTGTTGATCTCAAAGATGGATCCAGTCAAGTACATATTTGAGAAGCCAGCACTTACCGGAAGGGTTGCCAGGTGGCAAATGATTCTAACAGAATATGACATTCAGTACACCTCTCAGAAAGCCATCAAAGGCAGTGTATTGTCTGACTATCTGGCTGAGTAACCCCTTGATGATTACCAGCCTATGAGATTTGATTTCCCTGATGAAGACATCATGTTCTTAAAATAGAAAGTTTGTGAAGAGCCTATTCACACTGAAGGGCCTGACCCAGAAGAAGCATGGACTATGATATTTGATGGGGCAGTTAATTGCAACGGTCGTGGAGTTGGTGCAGTGCTTATTACACCTAAAGGGGTTCATATTCCTTTCTCAGCAAAGCTCACCTTTGCCTGCACTAACAACAAAGCAGAATACGAAGCTTGTATCATGGGTCTTGAGGAAGCCATTGACCTCAGGATCAAAACCTTGAATGTATTCGGAGATTCGGCTTTGGTAATCAATCAGACCAACGGCAAGTGGTACACTCATCAGGAGCACCTGATTCCCTACCGTGACTATGCGAGGAGATTGTTGACCTTCTTCACAATAGTCAAGCTTGAATACATCCCTCGAGATGAAAATCAGTTTGCAGACGCTTTGGCTACCATTTCATCCATGATCAAAGTACAATCTGCCAATTATGTACCTCAGATTTTAGTATCCAGACTGGACAGACCGACATACGTTTTCTCTGTGGACATTGTCACGGATAACAAGCCTTGGTTAGATGACATCAAATGCTTCTTGGAAACTCAGACATACCCATCTGGGGCATCGTCAAACGATAAGAAGACATTAAGAAGGCTATCCGGTAGTTTCTTCCTCAATACTGATGGTTCTTTGTACAAGAGAAACTTCGACATGGTCTTGCTCAGATGTGTTGACAAGAAGGAAGCATACCTATAGATGCACGAAGTACATGAGGGTTCTTTCGGTACCCATGCCGGAGGACATGCAATGGCAAAAAAGTTATTAAGATCAGGTTAATACTGGATCACAATGGATGCAGATTGTTGTGCCTATGCCAGAAAATGCCACAAATGCCAGGTCTATGCAGATAAATTGCATGTGCCTCTAAATCCTTTGAATGTAATGTCTTCACCTTGGCTCTTCGCCATGTGGGGCATTGATATGATTGGAAAGATTGAACCAACTACTTCAAATGGTCACAGATTTATCCTGGTAGACATTGATTACTTCACCATATGGGTTGAAGCAGCTTCATACGCAAACGTCACCAGACAAGTGGTAGCTCGATTTCTGAAAAGGGATATCATCTGTCGATATGGAGTTCCCGAGCGAATCATTACTGATAATGGTTCCAATTTTAACAACAAGATGATGGCAGAACTTTGTCGGGACTTCAAAATTCAACATCACAACTATTCTCCTTACAGGCCAAAGATGAATGGCATTGTTGAGGCCACTAACAAGAATATCAAGAAGATTGTGCAGAAGATGGTAGTCACCTACAAAGACTGGCATGAAATGCTACCATTTTCCTTGCATGGGTACCGAACCTCTATCAGAACATCTACTGGGGCAACATCTTATCAGCTTGTGTATGGTATGGAAGTTGTCCTGCCTGTTGAAGTTGAACTGCTCTCCTTACGAGTAATGATGGATGTGAAACTGGATGAAGCAGAATGGGTCCGGTCTCGATACAATCAGCTGAATCTGATTGAAGAGAAGAGATTAGTAGCTATCTGCCATGGGCAGTTGTATCAGAAGTGAATGAAGAAAGCCTTTGATCAGAAAGTCAGACCTCGGGAATACCAAGGGGGAAAGCTTGTTCTAAAAAGAATGCTTCCTCCTCATACAGACCACAAGGGCAAGTGGACGCCAAACTATGAAGGTCCCTATGTGATAACTAAAGTCTTCTCGGGTGGGGCACTGATGCTCGCAACCATGGATGGTGAAGACTTCCCGCCTCCTGTGAATTCAGATGCAGTTAAAAAATACTTCGCATAAAATGACCCGCTGGACATAAAAACAGAATGTAAGTCCAGGAAAAAATAGGGCATCCCGGCGAGTCAAAAATAGAATAAAAGACTCGGGCAAAAATAAGGGAAAAATTAAAAAAAAATGTACACCCGTTGAGTTGAAAAGCCGCATCGGACAGCTCAGGCAAAAATGGGTATCCCGGTGGATTGAAAACCCGAAAGGGCGATCCACGCTAAATCGGGGAATAAGCGAACAACTGCATTCTGAATTCGTCTGTATCACTCACAACATAGCAAGCTTCGAAAGGACAAAGCATCGGTCAGAATCAACTTTCTTCAGAAAGCAAGATAAGAAGAACGTCAAGGTCATACGGGTCATAGCAAAGGAAGCTCACTGGAGCGTCATCTTCAACATTGCCAGCACTTTTATTTTCTCAATTTACAGCAATCTCCTCATTTCAGGGGATTCACTTCTTTGACTGTACTTGCCTATTCAGGGCACATAAATCAATAAAATCAGAATATTCAGTCACACTTTGTTTTTGTACATTTTTTGTTTCGTTTGCAAAATGTCCAAAGTTCATACTATAACACTTGCATAAAACATATGAGCCATTTTAATAAATGCTTGCAGGAAATATGTTGCACTCTTAAGCAAACCTAACTCCTATGACGGAATCCGGTTGAGGATACCGCGGGACACTTGTGTGTTTCCTTTGTCTTAACAGGTTGCAGGTACTCAAGGCAGACCATTTCACAACATGGGGCATATCAAGCATAATATCCCTAACCAAGTCAGCAATCACATCATTAGCATGACTCCTTGACAAGAAGTACTCCCTCGCAAAGTCTTTGTCCCCCAGGGGATCCCTTGAGGAATTCATCAATCCCCAGCGTATTACTTCCCATAAGTTATCTCCTCCCCAAGCGGGATCTCCCGAGCAGTGCATGACGGCTCTTCCCCAGCAAAGTGGTCAAGAACTTTCTATCCCCCATCAAAGTTGCCAGGATTTTCATCCTTAGCAGAGTCGGTGGATTTGCTTCCTCGCAGAGTTGCCATTCTCTCCCCAGCAGAGCAATGCCTGAAATATTTCCCCAACGGAGTTGCTGAAACTTCCTCATCCCCAACGAAGTTCTCCCTCCAGACAGATCAGCCAATGATCTCTTTCCCCAGCTGAGTTCTCCCTCCAGACAGATCACCCAGAGATCTTTTTCCCCGCAGGATCCGGATTTTGGACCGGGTTTCTCATTTGCATAATCATAGCATTCGCATCATTTTTCACCAAAATAAGCGTAGCATTCCGTTTAATACGGAGCATTACGGAAAAAATCAAACATTTGCATGATCATGAGCCAGGTTCGAGCCAGTCACCTGCAAATACTATATTCACTTCACCAGCAATATATAAAACTCATATCCCCTGCAGATAAAAGCCAAAGCATCCCCTTTGCACTCTCAAAACACAAAGACCTGTTCATATTTATACATTCTCTTTTCGACACTCGTCTGTGTCATCTTTCCCCAGTAAAGTTGCCATAAATCCTTCAAAATTCTCAAATATTTGTTCATACTTGTACATATTCTTTGTTGACACTCGCCCGTGTCATGCTTCCCCAGCAGGTCAAACACTCGTCCGTGTCCTCTGCTTAACCATTGACACTCGTCCGTGTCTTGCACATATTTCCTCGGAAGATCATACGTGTACATACTTATACAAAAATCTTCGATGCTTGTCCATATCTTGTATATATCACCCCTCAGCAGATTCAACACTTGTCCGTGTTCCTTGCTTAACCGATTGATACTCGTCTGTATCATCACCCTTAAACACGTGTCAGCGTTTGTTTCTACCGATACTCGTCCGTATCATGGTAATAAGGATGCTCGTCCGCATCTTTGATCTATACACACTTTCGAACACTTATACCTTCTATTTTTAAGCGTAATCACTCCTCCGTGTTTACATTTCCCTGGTAAGTCACCAACAAAGCAACTCTTTTGTCCGACATTCGTCCTATGTCGTGATATTTTCGGCAGCCGTCCCCTGCCAGGTGATCGTCCTTCACCTTTGGATGACCGTCCCTCATCCTTTCCCCGGTGGAATCCCCATTGTTGGAACCTTCTGTCCGGCATTCGTCCTATGTCGTGATAAAGAGCAGTCGTACCCTGGTTGGTGATCGTCCTTCACCTCTTGATGATCGTCCCTCATCATTTATCTGATGGTCGTCCCCATCATTGATCTTGTTATCCGACATTCGTCCTATGTCGCGATAATCCCTGAGAGCAGCCGTACCCTGCTAGGTGATCGTCCTTCACCTCTTGATGATCATCCTTCATCATGCTTATCCGATGGCCGTCCCCATCGTTGACCTTTTCTATCCGGCATTCGTCCTATGTCGAGATAAAGAGCAGGCCGTCCCCTACTAGGTGATCGTCCTTCACCTTTGATGACCGTCCCTCATCAAATATTTCATTTATTCTTTAACCCGATGGTCGTCCCCGTCGTGGTCACTTTTCCTTTTCCTAATGATCGTCCTTCATCAGCTTTTACCCGATGGCCGTCCCCATCGTTGTTTACTTTACCATTCAACCTGATGGCCGTCCCCGTCAGTGTTTCCCTCATTCCTTTGATCCCTAGAGAATTTTACCTGATGGCCGTCCCCGTCGCGGTTTCTTTATTTCCCAGTATGATGGCCATCCCCGTCATTGCTTTGCTTACCATTTTACCCCCAGCAGTCGTCCTCTGCTCGATGGTCGTCCTCCATCGCTTTCATTTGATACTCATACTATACTACCTTTTACAATTTATATCCCTTTTCTTCTTCTCCCCAGCGAGTGCAAATTTCGGACTGTCTTTAGTATTCAACCACAAGTTATCTTATTTGTTTGTTAAGCCAGATGCTTACATCCTGCACAGCTAACTCATGTTTGAATAGGGGCAGCTGTAAACACCCCAAATTTTCCCTCACTTTTCTCACACCATGGCTTGTGATCTTTCATTTTTGCATTAGCATAAGCATATCATATACCACTGCATAGTTTCATTTCATCTGCATCTAGGGTTTGTGATCTGAGCAATCCAAGAAGTGATTTGAGCCATCCCAAAGGTCTTGAAGCTTACCAATAGGGTCCATGTGTGTTCCATGATCATAATATGCTCCCAAAAGTTCATAAAATTCAGGAGGTCACAAAGAATGGTAAAGGCATAGAGGCAGACTGAAGATTTCCTACACAGATGACCTAAAATTAGGGTTTTGGTTTCAGAGGCCTTAATCCCAATTTTTTTTGTCATTCTTGTTTCTAATGGTCTTAATATGTTATAAGGATCATGTGTACCAAATTTGATGAAGAAATTCATTGTGGAAGTCATCTGATCATTGGGTAACTTCTTGAGCAAGTAAAGTCAAAATCAGGGCATCTGAGGCCCCCAACAATGGTACCAAAGGGTCACATTCATCATTTTGAGTATCTATTATCTTTATTTGATCTTAGAAGTGGTTGTAAGTTCACAATATTGAATAATTTCAAGCCAAATGCAAACTTGCTATTTTTGGAAATGACTTGTAATGGAAACTTTCCATTTTGGGAAAGATATTCAACCTATTCTTTCATGACCAAAAATGCTTCAAATGAAAAATTCTTGGGCATGAAAGTTGTAGATTATGTCTTCCCATTTTCAAAAAGTGCAAGAACATGTCTTGATTCATCCTAGAACTTAAGATATGGCCTTTCAAAGTTGGCAAAAATTCTATAATTTTCAAGTTCATGCCAAAGAGGGATTTTTGCAAATTCAAGTTTCAAGCCATTTCATGACCTCTAATTGACTTCTAAGCTTCATTACATGATAACACAACATTGCTTGACCAAAATCATGCCTTGGATCACAAGTTTCCATAAGCCATTTTTCACAAAATTCTCAAAGAGGGGTTTTTCGCAAAAATGATTTTTAAGACTTTGTGTGACCTCTAATCCACTTCAATGCATCATAGCAACATCATACAACATGCCATGACCAAAATTCAGCCTTGAACCAACCAATTTCATGACCAATTTCTTCAAACTTCACAAAGTTGCCAATTTGCAAAACCTTTTCAATCTCATCATTCAATCATCACAACTCATCACAATCAATCCTATGGTGCTCCACAAACTCAGCTGAACTCAAAGCAACCCTAGAACATCTTCTGCCATGGCCCATGCTTGTAGTACACCAACTATTGACTTTTTGGCAAATTGCTCCATACCATTCCCACAGTGTTATGCAGTCTTTCTGACTCATTGCATTTGTTTATTCATTGCACAAGGATCATAAAACATAACACACACAAGCCTGAAACATCCAAGAACTCAGATTGCAAGAAAATCACAAAAAAACTTCCCTTCTTCGAAACTCACTCCTCAGCCACTCAAACTCAAAATTTCTTTCACCATTCAACTCCACATAACCTAAGGATCATTTCCCACCCCTTGCCATGGCCTGAAACAAGCCCAAACACAAACACGATTTCTGCCTTAGCAGAACTAAAACACACAAATCAGCCATCACAAACTTGTTTCAAGCCTTCCATAAGCTTCAGAGGATCCATTGGAGTGATTTTGCATCAAAGAGAAGGTCAGAAAGCTCAAAACAGTAAAGCTTCATCTCAGGTAGTTCCTTGGAACTTTTTTCCCATATCTCTTTTCTTTGGTTGCAATGTGATTTTATGTGATGTTTTGATCATAGGGATATGTTTACTTTTGAAAATGGTGGAGTTTTGAGCATGTATTTAACTTCTAAAAGTTTGCCCGTGAAACTTCTTCTTGTTTGATTCTCTTGATTCATGTAAAATAAATTGTTTTTGGGGTTGGATTCTTGCTTAGGGGTGTTAGATGATCCATTCTGGAGGTTTTGGCAAGTTTTCATTGCGTTTTGAGAGAGATGGGGATTTTGTGTTGCCGGAGAAGATGACCGGAGCTTGCTCCGGTCACCTGAATGTGATTAGGGTTAGGATTAGGGTTAATTAGTCAGGTTTAAATTTGGACCTTTGGATCTTAGTTCCCGCGCGCGTGTATGACCCAGATCAATCCACTTAACTCTAATTATAATTAATTAAAATAATTAAGATTATTTAATTTGAAGCAATCTCATCCACTCATCTGCGCGCGCAGTCAACTGGCATTTGAATCCTGGCCCTTAGATCAGTTTACTTTCATTTTATTTGAGTTTTAATTCATTTTCTTTTCTTTTCTTTCACATAATTATTTAAAATATCAAAACGCTTTCAAAAAATCTCATTCTTTGTATTTTTGTTTCAAATATTTTTATTAACCTAAAAACATTTTTTATTTTATTTTTTGCATTAAAAAAGTATTTTTAAATTATTTAAATGTTTTATTTAATTAATTAATTGATTTTAATTAATTAAATATGCATTTAGGTTTCTAAAAATCACCAAAAAAATCATGAAGCATCTTTAAACACTTAGAAATATTTTAAAACTCACCATACAAATTTCTTTTTAGGTTTGATCACATTTTCACAATTTTCTTTGAATTAGGGTTCTTAAAAATCACATTTTTTAACCCTAACTTGAAAAATTCATTTCTGCCTAACCATGATGAGTTTGAACTTGGTTCTTCTTTCATTGTTTCACATATTGAATATAGTTTATAGGTTATTTATTTCATGATTTTATCTTGCATTTTCAATTTGATTTGCATTTTCCCTTTAGAAGCACCCAAAAACCCTAGCAAACTTAGGAATTTCATAACTTTCACTAGGATTGGCTTCTGACCTTCTCCTTTGGGGTGTGATCTTGTATAGGTTTAGGGTTTTTTCGAGCTTGATTTAAATGTTTTATCATGTTGAATGCTTCTGTTTTGGTCATATGCATCTCATGTTGTTTTAAAACCCTAATTTTGCATCTTCATTTGCATTATCCTTTGCATATCATCATCATATGAACTTGCCATGACATTTCAAGGATTTGCATGACATCTTAGACATCTTAAGACATGCTTGAGCATTGCTTGATCATTTCTTTATTCATTTGCTATGCTTTGCATCCATTACATTTCATGAACATCCATGTGTTTTCATCCTTCTAAACATGCTTCCATTGCATCTCATCCTTGTATGGTAATTCATATGCATCTTGTATGACTTTTCATCATCTCATATGCCATTTGCATTGCATAATCACTTCTGACTTTGGTCTTTGTATCTCATTTCATCTCATTTCCTTTTGCCTTATGTCTTATGCATTCATACTAACATTTCAGGAGCTTTTGGTAAGTTATCTGGGAGGTGGATTTGCCTTCACCTCCCACTTTTTCTTTCCTCTTCTTTGCATATTTATTTGTTCTTGAAGTGAACTTGTTTCACTTATGCTCCCTCCTTCTTACTTTCTTTCCTTTAAGTTACTTATCTTCTTCAGGAAGTAAGTAACTTATTCTTCTCCCTCCTTCTCTTTTCATCTGCTTCTTCCATTGGTGGCCTTGAAGATCTTTTCTCTTAAGCCTCAAAAACCATAAGATGTCCAAGCATGATAACTTTTAGGGTTATATAGTCTCCCCTAGTGTTTTTACCTTTGGGTCTCCTTGAGTCTCTCTTCTCATCTCTTAATCAGAGGCTAAACTCTTAAAGCTTTAGGACTTTGGAATTAAGGTTATGCCTGCATCCTTATCTTAGGATGGAGTGTATAACTTTAATCCTTAGTGTTAAACCTTTAATTTGTTTACACCTCTTAATCAAAACACATTAATAATCACTAAGACTTTATATTGTAACTTGGGTCTTACATTAGGGTTCTATCTCTTCCTTATGGTTAAGAGGGACTAACCCTGGTGTTTAATGGACAAGTCCCCCTCAAGTTGTATTACAAACCATAAAATCCACTTCTTAATCTCATCCATTAATTAAAATCCACTTAATAAAGGCTTGTTATATAATGAATTTAACCCCTAACCATGGATTATGTTGAGGTATCTTCCTCAGCTTAAGTGTTCTCATCTATCATCCTTCTATTAGGATTGTGTAATGATTTCACTAATCTGTGATTAGAGATTAAACTCATTACTTAACACTAAACAAAAACCCAAAAACATCTAAATAATCACAAGTAGGTTAATGATCTTAATCCTACATCATCATGGTAATTAAGTTGAGATGCTTATCTCATACTTAAGTATGCTCATTATCCCTAATCAGGGAGGGTATAATGAGTTTACAAGCCATTGATTTAGGCTTAAGCTGATTAACTTATGCAAAACACCAAAAACAATAAAAAAACTGAAAAGACAAAAGTCTCTTTGTCTTCCCCCTCTTTCAGCATTCTTTTAAGCCTCAGTTCCTGAGCAATTCACACCCTTTTGCACTGGCACTTGTATTTTCTTTCCTTAGCTTTTGCACACAGATAGCACATACACTTTCCCCTTTTAAACACAATCTTGTAAGTGTGGATCCCGTCGAGTACGATGGACGATCTGGGTGCTAATACCTTTCCAGGTCGTAACCAACCCCCTTTCTCAGTTTCTTTGGTTCGCAACCGTCTTATCCATCTATTTCTAGGTTTATGCAGCATTACCTTTCCTTCGGGATAAAAATGCCTAGCTGGCGACTCTATTCAATTCAACCTCATTTCTCTTTCGTCGACCGTTCGCGTTTGCACCGTGGGACCTAATGTCTTTTCCGGGAGCGACACTCTTGAGATACATTGTCTTGAATATGGGAGGCAAATTTTGGGGTACAACACTAAGAACCTGTTAGAGATATGTTTGTGTCGGTTTGGGTACATTTAGACCACACCACCAACAGTACCAGATACACCTTCCAAGGGTATTGATAGGTGGTTTCAGACGCACTTCATCAGTTTTGCTCACACCATTGTTGCTAGATCTGTACCTGTGTAGTATCCATCGCAATGTGAGGATGGATACTTCGAGTGGTTTCTTATCGTATCCCATCCACACATCACTCCACCGACGGCTGAGGAAGCACCTTCAGAGGATGTACCTTCTGGTGGCCAGGAGCCTGTTGGTGACGCACTTCCTCCTTCTCCTCCTCATCCTCCTCCTCCTAAGGACGCGCAACGATTTATGATAACAATAGTGTTGGACCATACAAATTGTCGTTGCAATCACAAAACCTAACCACAAAACCTAACCCCTATTTATACAACTGTGCAACAATTCTGGACCATACAAATTTTCGTTGCAATCACAACCATATAAAATTTTCGGCAAAATCTCATCCATTTAAAAAAAATCTAAAAAAACCTTACAATTATGCATACTAGAAATTTCAAAAGATTTGAAATTCTCGGTATACCGGTATTTTTAAAATATCTGGTATTATGGCAATATACCGGGAATATGAAATTATCGGTATACCGATAATTTTAAATAACCTACCGAGAATTTGATTTAATACCGGAATTTTTTTTGTCCTACCGAAAATTTGTTTCGGAAATTATTTGTTAAGAATTTAGAAGCATTTGTGTCATTATATAAATTTGGAGGTACTAAAAATGACTGGGAGTGACAAATAGATTTTTCAGAAATCAGAAACCTAATCATCACATTGAAGCGCAATAAAAGAATAAAAGAACGAAATATTCACTCGATAGTGTATTTTACAAATATCATTTCATCTTCACGGACATTAAGTATTAATAGTTCAAATATTCTATCAACCTTCTCGTTTAACTCCCGGTCACTAATATAAAATATGGATGCATGTAAATAAGAAACAATATATCAACAAAATTAAATTGCCAGGTCTTTAATCCCTACTAAATTGATGGTATCAACGAATATTCAATTTAAAGTCATAATTTACAGAAAAAGAGTGGACTTTAAGCAACAAAAAAATTGACCGTTTGATTGTATAAAGAAAATTGAAATGGTAAAAGGTGAATCATTCATTATCCATACACTCTAGCAAAACGTAAGCCTAAATTTAATAATAATACTCATACACAAGACTTTATTTTCAACTATCTTTGTATTTTATTTTCAACTATCTTGTACCCTCCTGTGATCGAAATTGCGCCACTAAGATCATCTCAATCTTAACATTGGAATTTATTTGTTTATAAAACTTATAACATTAAGGAGACAACTCCAATCAATTATTTGCCGTAGATACGACTTTGTACTCTCCATGACGACTTAAAGTGGATCCCAGTGTCTTGGAAACTACTGCGATTTAGACTTTTTCTATTACTTTTTTTTTTAAAGTTAAGTATCATTGTGTACAACTAAGTTTTTTTATATAGAAAATAGATTTTACAAGTAATTACTCTAAGTGCAACTAATAAGATTATGTAACATACTTCCTCTTCGTCGACATTACTTTAAAGATTGTAAGTTGTTAGAGAGTGGATACTGTCCTCTTATTGACAAGTGTTTTTGAAGAAATGAGTTATTTATTTTATAGATTGATCTTTTTATTTATATTTAACGATTTTGTTAGCATGTATGACACAAAAATTGTGTTAGTTGGTTAAAAAACCTGTAAAGCAAGTTCTGGGACGGTTAATGCATGTTGAGCTTTTTACTCTTCAATTATGTGTCTATCAAGCGCACATTTCTTTAAAACTAATTTGTTTTTTTATATGAAGTTGATTAGTTTTTTTTTCAAATTATTTTCATATCTTGTTTGAATAAGGATATTGAGCATAACAAAGGCCTTCCAAAATATTAGACGGTGTTTTGGGCCAGTTATACGACCCAACAAGACCGATCCAATTTGAAAGATCAAACTCAAAATACTCTATTCAATATTGACGAACATGTGGATGTCAGTATAGTCAAGATACACACTCATCTTAAGCCTTCAAATCTAATATAACAATCTCCCGTAGTCTATGACATGCTTACTGAGACCGATTTCAACACTCGACCATATATCTGTTTATTTACGTGTCATAACAAATACAATTCCATCTATTCTGACAAGTTACACCTCTATAACTTCACTGGCTTAAGCGTTAGTCTTAATCTTGTAGGAACACCTCATTTCTTCACCATTAATGATTCTTGTCGCCGCATTAGAGACTTTTATGACAACCTTTATCAACACCTCACTAGATTTTGTGTTTTATGCTCTTCCAATTAGCATCGTCTGCACGGGGGTGGGGAGCTTCGACTGTGCGGGGGTGGGGGGGATTGTTTTGGGCTGAAAAAAAAGTCTCACATACTTGGGATTTATAGTTTAGAGTAGTGTATATACAACACTCATACTCCTCAATCCAATGAAGTTTTTTCTAAAGGATTTCCTTTTAACATGAAAAACTTGAAAAATAAGAAAGGTTTCACTTCAAGGAATTTCTATCAGAGTAGGTTCATGGGCTATTTATGTTCTTTATTCACCCAACATAAATACCTGATCCATATAGAATCAAGTGTTTGAACCCTTTTCTCGGGAGGTAAGTTCTTGTTGCTTCTTGGAGGTTTTTGTTAGGTTGATGGTGGTTCTTGGACAAAGGTTATAACATGTTTTTTTATATGGTGGTGTTGGCTTTTCCTTCCATATTCTATTGTTGCCTCTAATGTCTAAGAGTTATATGTCGACACTCGTTTTTTTATTGTATTGGTGTTGAATTGTGTTGTTTTTTCCGCTTTGTTGGGGCATTGTGGTACCTCTAGAATGTGTTGCGTGATCCTTTGTAGTTACTTTATTTTTAGCCTTTGATACTTTTTATTATATACATGTGTCCTTTTCCTTCTTCGTCTCCAAACTCCCAAACAAAACATAAAGATATGAAACTTTCAATTAGGATGTATGTTGAAAGCACAAATGAGTAAGGGTCTTGATTGTCGATCCACTGAGATTGTTTTATGATATTTATGTCGTTCTACAATTGCTTAAGTTTAGACTTAATGGAAACAAAATGGTTTTAGTGTTTGTATCTAAAATGGACTTTTTCATTCAAATAAATGCTAAGAAGTGAAAGTATTGATTTGTAAAAGATTCTTAAAAGCATATGTCAAAGTTAGGGTTTGATAGGTTTATTTTGCATATATAGTTTTGAACAAAAGATAAACTCATTTCAACAATGAACACATTCACAATATCCTCTCATAATGTTTATTTCTAACACAAAATGTGAGTTTTACCATTTTGATCCATTGATGATTTCTCACTCAATCTATCAAAATGGTAACATTTAAGTTCAATACAAAGTGAACTCCAAAGCCCATAACTATCTCTAGCTTATGGTATTTGGGTGATGAAAACTTAGGTCAAATATTGGCCATATCTCTCAATCATGAAGCAACACAAAAGGGTTTGTCATAAAAATCAAAGCTTTCATCATATACTCATCATCAAGAGTTTATACAAGAGGATCAAGGCCTATACATACAAAAATAGAACCTATCTACCTTCTAACCTTGACATACTATGGGTTTAGCTTTCCATTTCCATGGAAGCTTCCAACAAAAGATGAAGATGAAGAAGATGGACCTCAATCTTCTTGCTTGGAGTGAAAAAGTGTTTAAGGAATATTTAGGTCAAGTCTCCAAATTACATCCCAAGAAAATAGTGAAACAAATGCTTATAAAGAAGCTGAATTCGCAGGTCTCGCTGAGCGAAAGTTCATTAAATGCACCAGCTCGCTGAGCGACAAAGGTCCTCGTTGAGCGAAAATATCTCTGGAAAACTTGCTTGGAGCTCGCTGAACGACCTTGAAGCGAGCAAGATTTCTTCAAAATCTTCCAAAACTTCCCACAGAAGGTCTTGATGAAATTTGCTTCATATTTCCACAGTGTAACCTAAAATTACAAAAACTAAAGTTAAATAAATAGTGCTTTGAAAATGCTAAAACTAAACTATGAATAAGTATAAGAAACAAAGGGGAAAAACATTAGAGATCAAAATAACCCTTGAAAAGTGCCAAAAAATCAACAAAATAATAACACTAATATGCACTTATCAACTCTCCCCAACTTGTTTCTTTGTTTGTCCTCAAACAAAGGTGAATTCTTTTTAAATAAGCGAGCACAAACTAAACAAGTGAAACACACCAACAAAATGGTTCAAACCGAAGGTCTTGCTTACAAGTAATAACCGGCTTCTCAAAGAACTACAACATAATCATGAACTAATTTCTAAACACAAATGACAAGCTACCAACAAATGCAATAGAATGTTCATAAGAGAATCACCTAAATACTTAACTAAGTCAAGCATCAATATCAAAAAGGGACAAATCACTCTCATTTGTAATATTGCTAACATCTGGAACAATTCATGCAAGTATCTTTAAATTCACAAGGCAACATAGAGGAAACCAAGATTAAAAGGGCTTTTCAATGTTATAATGAGGCAAGGGTAACAAAGAAAGGGAAAATTTTCTAAGGCCAATGATTCAAAAATGGGTTCAAAGGTTTTTGAAAAACGAAGAACACGCCAAAATCATATCAACCAAAAAATTTTGGTTCCCCCAAACTTCTCCTATCGACACTCTTTTTCTTTTTCCTCAAATTTTTTGTGGTGCCCCTATTCAAGAGTTTTCCTCTTAATCAAATGAATACTTTCTTTCTTTTTCACACAACTCTAACAGTGAGTGCAATTCAATTCTCAATTCATTCATTAATCAAAATTGTTTTTTTATCTTTTCACAAGAGGCACCAAAATCATCCATCCTTTTTTTTCCACCAACAACTTTCCCCAACTTTAAAAGACACTATAGAATTGAACAATATTCTTATAAAAAAGTGTTAAAGCAAGGGTGTGAAAGTGTAAACAAAAATACACAAACTAGAATGAATCGCAATGAATCTTTTTTCTTTTCAATTTCACGACAATGATTACCAAAAGATGATAATTCAGCAATTTGACCGACAATTATGATTCATTCAAGTTGTGTGAAGGCTCAAAGTCAGCTAACAAATTCTCGTACTACTCACCGGTGACTAAAGCCTAAAGGAATGAATGGTTTTTCTCAATTTCAAGCAATGCCTAGATCATTTCTAAGTTTCCAAAATTAACCAAAGAATACACGATACAAGCATGAATCGAACGAGTTCGCAAAAATTACAATCACACTAAAATTTGTGAACAATGGAGTCGCTCACTATGTGGTTTTGTCCTAATTGATTCTCAAATGAACATTTATGCAAAGTGAATTAATCTATAAATTTGTGAAAAGCAACTAGTTCATAAACATATTATTTTCTAAAAGGTGCGAACGGAGTACCTTTCTCGCGCAACTTACAGAATTTTATCATAACCATCCAAGAAGGTGAAGCTACACGCTTAGATCACAAAAATGCACTCGCTTCCATCAAAATTCCACCTTAAAGATAAGACAAACACAAAAAAATTGTACACCAAGTAATAAAAACAATGCATCCGCCCAGATGTTAACTAAGGCAAAAAAATTTAAAACCAAAATGCATCCACCCGGATGTTCATTATTCAAAAGATAAAGTACATCATCCACCCGGATGGGAAACAATTCAAACCAACAATAAAACAAGACACATCCGCCTGGATGGTCAAATATTCAAACTAAAAATTAAAAACACATCCGCCCGGATGGTTAGGATTCACAATATCTCAACAAAAAGGAAATAATATAAACGAAAGAAGAACACTAAAACAACATAAACTGGTCCATCAAACCGTCCAAAAGACATGACTCAAAGGAACTCGAGTTGTCGTCATCATCATCAACTGCATCATCGGCATCAACACCTGCACCTATATCACCAACACCAGAACCTATATTTGTATCTGCACCTGCACCACCTGCACCCCCCGAGGATGATGGAATATCCCCAGGCCATGCGGAATAGGCCCTGAAATCATCCATACTCCTCAAAGAATGCCCCGCCTGAGGCTCCCTAATCATCAGCTGAAGCTGAAGCATGCTCTCATAAATGAAGTCCAAGGAACGATGGTGAAAAGCGTGCATCGCCATGTTGGCGGCAACATCATAACCCAAGCTACGCGGAGGAGCTGAAGCAACCGGAGGTGGGTGAAGTGGTGGCTCGCAGAAAGTGCAGCAATACTCATCGCCAATTTTCTTCAACCTCACATTTCCATGGGACGGAAGAACCACACCTGCTTTCTTGCACAAAGCCATAACTAAGTCGGGATGAGAGATAGCGCATGAAGCACGGGAACCATAATCAGTCCCACTGGTAGCCATTCTCATAAGCTCTTTAGCAATAATAGAGGCAAGATTCACAACCTTGCTCCTTAGAATGCAGAAAATCAATGCAACAACATCAAGTGTAACATCTGACACATGGCTTCGAAGGATAAGGTTGTGCAACACAATAGTCATAATCACTCTAGCCTTGCTGTTCAGAGAGCTCCGCTTGAAGCGCACATGAACTCCATGAGCACTCACCTCATAGGTATGATCCCTGGTACACATGTGCTCTCTAATAAGCTCGACATCCAAGGTTTTCCTTTTCTTCATCTTAACAAAATCAACAAAGAACGCCCTATGGTAGCTGAAAATTTCTTCCCAAATACTCATTGAGGCTAGCCTCAGAAAAATCAATGTGTTTTCCTTGGACCCAGGTCTTGTACTCAAAAGAAGTGCCCTCAAAACTGGTAGGAAGGGTGTTTGCGAAAAACTCCCTTACAATCTCAAGGTGGTACTCCGGATGCGGATCACAAAGTCTCACATAATCTCCATCATCCATAGTGCGTTGAACAAACCTATACTCCCCCTCCGGGTTCAACTCCACAATCCTATCCGGCCAAACATTTCTTCGCTCAAGAGCCAGACAGCGCTCATGATGAGCGGGTGTCAGAAATCGGTTGCGTTCAAAGGCCTGAGCAGGAGGTGGCCTAGTAGCTGAGCTTTCGGTACGTCCACGCTTTGAACGGTTTGACATTTGAAACAAAAACAACAAACAAACCAAAAGATCGAAACACGAGTATTCCGATCAAATTAGCCGATAAAAAACAAGAATAAAAATTACCTAAATTACTAATAAATCATAAGGAACAAACCCCTAAACTTTGAACAAATTATGGACATGTGAGGTCGCTCAGCGAGCTGGGAGCTCGCTGAGCGAAAAACTATCTGAAAAACTCGCTCAGCGAGCAATGGCTCGCTCAGCGAGCTCTGCGAAAATGCAGAACTCCTCCCTCATCAGCAGGGTCAATTTCTTTTACAAAAACTAATCTAACCATCCATTTTTTAATACAACATACGTTTAACATATTCTGAAACCTAACCTAAACACCAATTTCAAAACAATTACTCAAAATTCAAAATCATTGCCTTAAAACCAAAATTTCTTGAACCAAAACCCCCAATTTCAATTTAATCAACAAAGAATACCACACTTGTGATATTGGAACAAGAAATTCTTAGGGCAAATGATTTCTTAGAGGAATTAAAGTTTACCCAACTCAAAACTTCAAAATTAAAAGACAAAAATGAAGAACATTGTTACCTTGGTGTTTGAGGTTGCAAAAAGTTGAACTTTGAGGCACACAAATGGAGAATTAGCAAGAGTTAGGGAAAAAGAACAAAGAAGAAACCTTTGAAAATTCTATGAAGTTTTATGAAAAAGGGAGCAAAGAGGCAACCCTAATTCAATCCCACTCTTTCTTATTCTGACTGGACCGGGTCCCCTTAATGGGCCCAGTTCAGTCCAATTTTTTTTAAAATTTCGCAACCCTCGCTCAACGAGCTTCATTCTGCAACACTTCGCTCAGCGAGTGCAGGAACTCAACAACACTTCCAGCAGCAATGCAACACCACAGACAACTTATAAAATATGCCTACAACACATTTTTAACATAAAATAGCAGTAAAAACTTACAAAATTGGGGTGCCTCCAAACGAGCGCTTGTTTAACGTCGGATAAGCTCGACGGTCCACGATGATCAACGATCATCGAGGGCAACTGATTTTCTTTCTCGATCGAAATTACCTCCAAGGTAGATTTTAAGGCGTTGGCTGTTAACGGTCCAACTATCTTTTTTTTTTTCAAATCCTCGATCACTATAGCACCATACTCTTTTACCCCTTTCATACGAAACGGTCCCGACCACTTACTTTTTAATTTTTCGGGAAAAAGCTTCAACTGGGAATTGAAAAGCAAGACAAGTTAACCGTCTTCAAACTCTTTAAACTTGATCTTCTTATCATGGTATTTCTTTGTCTTTTCTTTGTAGAGACAAATTGAATGTAAGTCGCTTCCCTCATCTCTTCCAATTCACTTAATTCAACTTTTCTTTTTGTTCCGGCATTGGTAGGATCAAAATTAAGAAACTTCAAAGCCCAAAGAGCTTTGTGCTCCATTTCAACCGGTAAATGGCATGTTTTGCCATAAACCATTTGGAATGGATTTAATCCTATCGAAGCTTTGTATGCGGTGCAATACGCCCACAAAACTTCATCCAATTTTTTAGACCAATCCTTACGCGATCCTGAAACAGTTTTCTTAAAAATCCTTTTCACTTCACGATTCGACACTTCGGCTTGCCCGTTAGATTGTGGGTGGTAGGGAGTTGTTACTTTGTGCAATACACCGTAATGTTTCAAAACGTTTTCTAACGGTGCATTACAAAAGTACGACCCTTCATCGCTAATCAACACACGAGGCATGCCAAAACGGGAAAAAATGTTTTTCTTTAAGAACTTAATCACCGTTTTGCTACCGGCCTTCGGTGAAGCAATCGCTTCCACCCACTTTGAAACATAGTCCACAACAACTAAAATGTATTCATTGGTAAAGGATGGTGGAAATGGGACGACGAAATCAATGCCCTAACAATCAAAAACCTCAACCTCCTGAATATTTTGGAGGGGCATTTCGTCCCGTTTGCCTATTCCACCGGACCTTTGGCATTCATCACAACTCCTTGCATGGAGATTGGCATCCTTGAAAATTATCGGCCAATAAAATCCTGATTGGATAATTTTTGTGGCCGTTCTCGGTCCGTTAAAGTGCCCTCCATACGGAGAATTGTGACAATGCAAAAGTATACTCTTAGCCTCATCGCTAGTCACACACCTTCTCAATAAATTATCCCTACAAACCTTGAACAAATATGGTTCATAACATACATAGTATTGGGCATCCGCCAAGAATTTCCTCTTTGGTTCCAAGTTAGGTCTTCGGGTATCCAACCTGTTGCCATATGATTTGCAAAATCGGCAAACCAAGGCCTAACTTGCACCATATACAATTTTTCATTCGGAAATTCTTCTCGGATTTCATTTTCTTTCTTGGTGATGTCCACATTGACTAGCCGCGACAAATGATCCGCCACCAAATTTTCCGATCCCTTCTTATCCTTTATTTCTAAATCAAACTCTTGAAGAAGGAGGATCCAATGGATAATCATTTGCTTAGAATCCGGTTTGGTGAGCAGAAACTTTATTGAGGCATGGTCGGTGTAAACAACAACCTTTGAACCGATCAAATAAGAACGAAATTTTTCAAGCGCATACACTATCACTAGCAATTCTTTTTCAGTTGTGGCATAATTCACTTGTGCTTCATTAAGAATTTTGCTCACGTAGTGTATAGCATGGAAAACTTTTCTTTTCTTTGCCCTAGTACTGCTCTAATAGCATAATCACTAGCATCACACATAAGTTCAAAATCACAAGTCCAATTAGGTGCTATGATTATTGGAACGGTAACTAAGTTCTCTTTCAAAGTTTGGAATGATAAAAGGCAAGGTTCATCAAAGAGAAATATCTAGTCTTTGTTCAACAAGTTGCTAAATGGCTTGACCACTTTAGCAAAATCTTTGATAAATCTCCTATAGAACCCCGCATGACCCAAAAAGCTCTGTATTCCTTTCACATTTGTTGGAGGCGACAACTTTGAGATAACTTCCACCTTCGCCTTGTCTACCTCTAAACCTCTCGAAGACACCTTGTGTCCAAGCACAATCCATTCTTTCACCATAAAATGGCATTTCTCCCAATTTAGGACCAAGTTTGTCTTCACACACCTTTCAAGCACTTCTTCCAAATTTCTTAAGCACAAATCGAATGATGCTCCAAACACCGAAAAATCATCCATAAACACCTCCATTGTATTTTCAATCAAATCGGAGAAGATAGCTTGGACACACCGTTGGATAGTTATCGGCGCATTATACAACCCAAATGGCATTTTCCTATACGCAAATATTCCAAACGTACATGTGAATGCCGTCTTCTCATGGTCTGCCGGGTCAACCACAATTTGGTTGTAGCCCGAATACCCATCCAAAAAGCAATAGAACTCTTGTTCGGATAACCTCTCAAGCATTTGATCCATGAACGGTAGTGGGAAATGATCTTTTCTAGTAGCCGTGTTTAAACGCCTATAGTCTATACACATCCGCCATCCCGTCACAACTTTTTCCGGTATGAGCTCATTCTTTTCGTTTCTAACAACGGTTATGCCTCCTTTCTTTGGTACTACATGAACGGGACTCACCCAAGGACAATCTGAAATCGGGTAAATCATCCCCGCATCAAGTAGCTTAACTACCTCCTTCCTAACCACCTTTTTCATTGTTGGGTTTAACCGGCATTGAGGTTGTGCCACCGCTTTGAAGTCATCTTCCATAAGAATCTTGTGCATACAATAAGATGATCTTATTCCCTTTAAATCGGAAAGAACCCACCCCAAAGCTTCTTGATTTTTATTTAGCACCTCTACCAAACAAGATTCTTCATCGGAAGAAAATTCATTGCTAATAATTACCGGTTTTCTTCCATTCTCATCCAAGAAGGCATATTTTAGGTTCAAAGGTAGCACCTTCAACTCAACTTCAACTTTATCATCATTTTTCTCTCTAGTCAATTCTTCAATGGCCACCTCCCAAGGTTGTAACTCCTTTAAAACTTTCAATTCCTTCAAACACTCTTCAAGCTCATTTTCCTCTTCACTAGTGAGTGTGTTAACTCATTCACTTAAGGCTAGCTCTAATGGAGTGTCCATATGAATATGTGTTGCGACCTCCAAAATATCCATATCGGAAGCATCAATTCGGAAGCTATCATGTTTGTCTTTTGAGTGCTTCATCGCTTCAAACAAGTTGAAAGTAACATCTTCATTCAACACCCTAACCTTCATCATACGGGCCGTTTTCATGAATGGTCGGCCAAGAATCAAAGGAGAATCGTCATCCTCTTCCATATCAATAACAATAAAATCAACCAGAAAGAAAAATTTATCCACTTTCACCAAAACATCTCTAGCTACCCCAATTGGGTGAGTTGTAGATTTGTCGGCTAGTTGTAGAGTCATTCTTATTCCTTTGATTTCAATGTTTCCAAGCCTTTTAACAATAGAGAGAGAGGAATAAGGTTAATGCTTAAGCCTAAATCAATTAGACCATTCCCGACAAACATATTACCAATGGTGACCGACAAAGTTACACGTCTCGGATCGGCTTCTTTCTTAGGAAGAGTACGTTGGATAATCGCACTACAATTTGCCGCTAGAATAACCGTTTCCGGTTCCATGTACTTCTGCTTATTTGAGAGAGTATCCTTCAAAAACATGGCATATTTGGGCATTTGCTCAAGTGATTCGGAAAATGGCAAATTAATTTGAAGTTGTTTGAAGATGTCCATAAACTGAGCATATTGCCTCTCATTATCCCTCTTTGATGGAACATGAGCGTATGGCATGTTGGTAGGAATTTGTGTCATCACTTCTTTTTCCTTCTTCACTCTTTTACTCCCTCTTTTCTTTTCTCATCCCCCACTTGTATATTTTCAACCACTTCCAAATCACCAATCTCCTTTTCAACTACTTCCATAATTTTTTTTCTTTGTCACATCTTCCTCTTCATCACTACATTCCTCTAGAACACCATCTTTCTTCTCTTTTGGTTGACTCATCTCCTTCCCGCTTCTAAGAACAACAGTCTTGCAACTTCAAAGTAACATGAGTGTTTGCGGAAAAAGATGTTCCCGCTTGATTTTCGGCTAGTTTCTTAGCAAGTTGCCCAGCTTGATTTTCGAGGTTTTTGATGGCGACCTCATTACTTTTTTTATTAGACATGGAGGCTTGCATGAATTGAGTAAGAGTGTCTTCTAACTTTGAACTTCCACCTTGTGGTTGTTGGACTTGAGGATTGGGGTTTTGATAAGGATTTTGGTGTTGAAAGTTGTTGTTGTTGAATCTTGATTGTTGTTGGTAACCTTGGTTGTTCCTTAGATAAGAATTGTTGTATTGTTGAGGGGGCCTTTGATAACCTTGATGATTGTTGTTCACATAACTTACTTCTTCAAAAGAAGGAAAATAACCTGTAGGATGATCTCCTTGGCACAATTCACACTTTGCCACTTGATGTCTTGGATGAGAGCCTTGAATCTCTTTCATTTGTTGTGGAAGCTTGGCCATTTGTTGAGTTAGCAACTCTACTTGTTGAAAAAATACCTTGTTTTGGGCAAGGATAGCATCATTTGTATTTAATTCAAGAACTCACGGCTTCCTTAGTGAATGACTACGATCATGTTGACTTTGAAGATCATTGAGAGTCATTCGGTTAATAATGACTATAGCTTCATCTGTGGTCTTTGACATTAGAGAACCACCCGCGGTAGCATCCAAAAGTGTCTTGTGTTGCGATTGAATCCCATTGAGAAAAATGTGGATTTGAGTAAGATCATCAAACCCATGGCCTTTGCATTTTCTCAACATTGATTTGTATCTCTCCCAAGCCTCGTTTAAAGACTCATTGCTTCCTTGATTGAAAACCGCAATTGCCGTCCTCACTCCCATGAGTCGGGATTGAGGAAAATATCTTTCAAGAAATTTCTCTTCCAACAAGTTCTAATCCGTCATCACCCTTGGAGCTTGGTCTAGGTACCATTCTTTTGCCTTCCCCACTAAAGAGTGTGTGAACATTCTTTTGAATAAACCTTCCTTTTCCGCTTCCTCTATTCTCGTAGATCCCACAATCTCATAAACTTTTGTGAGATGGGTATACGGATCTTCATGGTCCATTCTGGTGAATGGATTAACATAAAGGAGTTGGAGGATTCCGGTCTTCATTTACGTGTTTCTTCCACCACGAGAAAATTGAACGGTCCGTCTAGGACTATTAGCTGACATTTCCGTACGGACTCCGTCCTCCATGTTACCTTCAAATGTTTCTACTCTCACTTCTTCAATGTGAAAAAGTGAAGAAGTAGCTTCTTCTTCTCTCCGGTTCCTCTCTCCGACTAGTTTCTTCCTTCTTCGTATTTTTCTATTGAGCCTCCGAAGTGTTCTTTCAATTTCGGGGTCGAATTGAAATTGCTCCTCGGTAGCCTTGTCACACATACACTAGAATCTACAAAAATAACAAACCAAGTGAAACACAAGAGTGATAATAACAAAGTAACAAATAAAACAAGTCAAAACTAGCAACTATTTTTATGCTTTAAATATCAAATAACAATCCCCAACAAAAGATGAAGATGAAGAAGATGGAGCATTAATGACAATGTCTTGACTTTAAATGCACCTCAATCTTCTTGGAACAAAGTGAAAAAGTGTTTAAGGAATATTTAGGTCAAGTCTCCAAAGTTACATCCCAAGAAAATAGTGAAACAAATGCTTATAAAGAAGCTGAATTCGCAGGTCTCGCTGAGCGACAAAGGTCCTCACTGAGCGAAAATATCTCTGGAAAACTCGCTTGGAGCTCTGGAAAACTCACTTGGAGCTCGTTGAGCGACCTTGATACATGAATACATATACCTTGATTTATTGGTTCATAACACATATGCAGAATCACATATTGATGAGACATTCTTTAAGCTGATACGGGTTGGTGAAATTGGAAGTGTCCAGCAATTGATCGAGTACTTATTTGATGATTTGCATTTTTTTTTAATTTACTGAATTTATTGAGTTGTTCATTATTTTCATCCATCATTTATTTGTTTTATTTCTACGTTGGCAAACCGTGGAAGAATTAGAATGTATAATCGTTGTCCTTTTGATAGTGGAAGATATAATACATATTTATTATAAAAGGTCCAATTTATTTTATATATATATATATATATATATATATATATATATATATATATATATATATATATATATATATATATATATATATATATATATATATATATATATATATATATATATTACTACTTTGAAAAAAATATTATTTATGCCACTTCAATTTTATTTAATGTGATTCAATTCTATTAATATTATTTATGCTGCTTCAATATTATATATTTATTGATGAATATGAAAATAATATAATTCAATTAATATGATATTTTTATTGATGAATATAAAAATAATGTAATTAACTATTAATATTATATATTTATTGATATTAGAAATAAAGATTGATTATACCAAAAAAAGATTATCAAGGGATGACGATTGAATTTCCAATTATTCTCTTAAATATTTAAGGAATACAAATACATTAATTATTTTTTTTTATCAATTAGTTTTAAAATCAATATTTTTTTAATTAGATATAAAATTTATCTTTTTTAAAATATAATTTTTCAATTTAAAATTGATTGTATTGTATCTTTATAAACATTATGTTTAAAAAAAGTTGATTTAAATTTGATTGTATTATATCTTTATAAACAATCTTTTTCAATATGAATTATACAAAAAATTTAATTAAATTTTTTTTTAAGTATTTAGATTTTTAGAAAAACTTAATAAAAAAAATCAATAGAGTTTTTATAATTTTTTTTAACTTATAAAATAACTTAATAAAACAAAATCTTTTCAATAAAAAAATGAAAATGGTAGGAGTAGTCATGAAAAAAATAATGATAAATAGTAATCATGAAAAAAATAATGATAAATAGTAATCATGAAAAAAATAATGATAAGTGGTAAAAATTGATTGATACAATTATTTTTATAAAAGGAAAAAAGTTAAAATTATTTTTTGACTCAGAGTAAAAATAATATGTTATATTAAAAAAGCTTCTAAATATTCTTATTGATTAATTATTCAAAAAACTGTTTTTATTATGACACTTTTTTAAAATATGTTTTTTTAATAATATATCTAATCATTATTTAAGTCAATTTATTATTTGATATATAAATTTTTTAAATAATTATAATCATTAAATAATTATTATCATTATTGATATTAGAATCATTAGAAATAATTATAAAGACTCATTATTAATATTAGAATCATTAGAAATAATTATATACGATTCAAAAATCATAATAAAAATTAATAATTTATGACAAATTGTAGTATAATTAATAATTTTAAAATATATTCAAATATAAATTTATAAGATACAGGAATACAAATACATTAAAAAAATTTAATTATTACTATGAAAAAATATTATTTATGCTGCTTCAATTTTATTTAATGTGATTCAATTCTATTAATATTATTTATGTTGCTTCAATATTACATATTTATTGATGAATATGAAAATAATATAATTCAATTTTATTTAATGTAATTCAATCAATATTATATTTTTATTGATGAATATGAAAATAATGTAATTAACTATTAATATTATACATTTATTGATATTAGAAATAACTATTGATTATACCAAAAAAAAAAGATTATCAAGAGACGATGGCGATTGAATTTCCAATTATTCTCTTAAATATTTAAGGAATACATTAATTGTTCTTTTTATCGATTAGTTTTAAAATCTATATTTTTCTAATTAGATATAAAATTTATCTTTTTAAAAATATAATTTTTCAATTTAAAATTGATTGTATTGTATCTTTATAAACATTATGCTTAAAAAAAATTGATTTAAATTTAATTGTATTATATCTTTATAAACCATCCTTTTAAATATGAATTATACAAAAAGAGTTTTAATGAAAAATAAAATTTTATTTCTATCATTATAATTAATAAAAAATAAAATTTTATTAAATGGTAATCTAATTTTGGATTTATCTATGATATTCTGATTTTTGATTTACCTACTGATATCTACACTAATAAATGTTAAATATTATTTTTTTATTTAATATTTAATTTATTTAATTTTATAATTTAATTTGTTAATTTGATTCTAAGTAAATAATTTAAAAAATGGTATGACTTTAATTTTTCATATGTAGTTTTTTTTATAAAGATAGTCATACAAAATTAAATCCACTCGAGTTGTTTTTATATATGGTTTTTTTTCACTTCCTCCCAATTTTTATTTATAGTAACTTTTATTGTTAAATTTTATTAAATAATAATCATGAAAAAGAAAAGATGATTGGTAGTCATGAAAAAATAATGATAAATAATAATCATGAAAAAATAATGATAAATGGTAATAATTTATACAATTGTTTTCTACTAAGTTAAAAATAAATAATTGATAAATTCAAATACTATAGTAAAAAGAAAAAACATACTAAGGTAAGAAAAAAAATGAATAATTTAAAAATGGAATGACTTTAAATGTTCTAATATGAAATTTAAAATTTTGTAGAGTTAAACTTCTATTATGAAATTCTCCTACACAAAAGATGGATAAAATATTAATTTAGAATTGAAATTTTAAGACACCATGGAGTGTAGATATTCATTTAGAACAGAATATATTGTAGGTTTGTAAGAATTGTAAATATGATGATATAATAAGAAGGATATAAAACTAATATTTATAAATTTTAGGTTTGAACAAATTGACTAATATCTAAAAGATAATATTATTTGAATTGGAAACATGATTTTATTCATGTTTGTAGTTTTAGATTTACTCATCCGGTAGGTTTGTAAAAATTATAAATATGATATAATTAGAATAATTTAAAACTGATATTTGACGGGAAGCTGTTATAAATTTTAGGTTTGTAATTTTTTTCTTAAAATTTTCTTATATTTTTATTTAAAATTATTCTATGAAATATCAAATAATTTAAAATTTTTAAATTTACAGAATTTTGTAGAGTTAAACTTCTATTATGAAATTCTCCTAAAAAACATAAAACTGATATTTGACGGGAAACTGTTATAGATTTTAGGTTTGAAAAAATTGACTAATATTTAAAAGATAATGTTATTTGAATTGGAAACATAATTTTATTCATGGTTGTAGTTTTAGACTCATCTGAATACAACCATGTTTTGGTAATTACTGGAATTGCATACATGATACATACATGATCCACAGGTAGACATGAACGTATCTATTACATATCAGCTGTAGACTGACCATTTTAATGTTCATATATTAAATTTATAAGATACCAGTTGTAGACTGATCATTTGAATTTTATTTTTCATACACTGAATTAAGTTTGATATATTTGTAAGAAGTCTTAATTTTGTATTTGTAATTTATCCATATTATTGTTGTTGGATTTATTAACCTATTAAATTGGTTACTCTGGACAAAATTTAGACCCTAAAAAAAGGTGGTAGAATTGACAAGTGATATTTCGCAACGTAACGTGTGAATACAGACAAGAACCGTGTGATAGCACGGGTATCCCGCTAGTTCTTAATATGTGTTATCATTCCCATAACTATTTGACTTGGTGTGTAGATATAAATGATTCACATTCCTAACACTATTGGTTTTGGTGCGAATATAAATAGTGGGTGGTCGGTTGCTCGATCGATAGACTATAACACCATAATAGAGTTAGAGTCTAATTAGCCTAAGTCATAATTACAAAACTAGATTGTAAGATGAGTATCACTTTTTAAAACTATTTTCAAAATGTATCTTTAACTAATGTAAAACACTGTTTGATGTGTGGATATAAACGACTCTCACGCCCACCACTATTGGGTTTGGTGTGTGAATATAAATGTTGCATGGTCTGTGACCTAATCAATAGACTCAGATACTATATTAAAGTTAAATTTTTTCCTTAGTCATCCTACAAAACCAACTTGTAAGGTGATAAATATCACTCTATAAAGATTTCTTTTCAAATTTTATCTTTAATTAATACGGGACTTGAGATATTCTCAATACGCACTCGAATGCCCATAACTATTTGACTTGTTATATGGATATAAATGGCTATCACACCCAAAACTATTGGGCTTGATGTGAATATAAACAATGAGTGGTATGTTGCTCGATCGATATACTATAACACCCTATTAGAGTTAGAGTTTAACTAGCCTAAATCATTATTACAAAACTATATTATAAGATGAGGGATGTTACTTTATATAAACTATTTTCAAACTGTATCTTTAACTAATGTAGAACATGAGATATTCTCAATCATCATTGATATTGTAGTGATATATTTGTGAAGAGCTCGTATGAGGAGAAAATATCATGTCTCGAATAAAGAACGATGAAATCCTATCACCCATACGGGGAATGACATTACTCATAACACTCCCGCTCGCCCAACATAGGAAAATGTGGGAAATGACATGTCTTGATCAAAGATAGTGCATAAGAGGTGTCAAGGGAATAGTCCTGCCTCCCTAGAAACTAGGTGGATGTTAGCCTGAAGATTCTATCTGTTGAAAAGTCAATAAAGAATTGCAATAGCTACTTTGAAATTGCTACGTGTCAAAGTGATTTAACCAAAAGCTTCGACATATTAAATTTGTTAACAAAGTGTCTGACTTCTAAAATGAGCCAGGAAAAGATAGTTTGGAGGAGTCTCAAGAACAAATTCACAAGATTAGGATCACTCACTCTTCCAAACACGTTCAGATGTTAGGGACTTAAGATATTATTAAGTCCAAAGAATATGTGATATGAAGATGTCTCATGGGGATGGATCAATGATTCTCGACAAAGACATTTAAGGTGTTCAAGAATAGTTATCAATGCATGTATTACGTAGTGGTTGGTTTTTCAATAGTTTTGTCCTTAAAAGCATATGGAAGCAAGTTAGAATAAAATTTCCTAATTAGTGGGAAATGTGTCTGATCATTTGGATCTATTGGTTGTAAATGGTTATTACTTTTTTTAGTATATAAGTTAGGCTCAGTGTATGGGTTAGAGGTCCCAAAAAATTCTCATTTATTCTCTATAGAACTAAAGAACTCAAGCAAAAGAGCAAAACAGTTTGTGAAAAATGTGTGTTTGGATCCATTCTTTAAACTATATGCAAATCCTTTGTATTCAAAGCATTTACGTTAAATGTCATTTACTTTATTTGTTGTTTATTATCTTTATCCAAAATTTATTCTTTACATTCAGTTGGTTATTATTCAAACCTTTTAAATCCAAATAACACACATTTCATTATACCTTTTCTTTAAACAAAATATTCTTCGAGATTTTTCGAATTAATCTCTTAAGTGAATTAAACTAATGATTGTTTATTAAACACATAAGTAAACAGTTAACGATTACAATTTCCAAGAAACCTTAAACCTGACTTATATAACTCTATAAATACCTCAATTTTGGATATACAAAATATACATTAAAAACACAATGTTTCTCAATCCATATGAATTTGTCCTCTCCACACCAAAAACATATTCAAAATATGGAATCTCACAAACTTGAACTTATTTTAAACCACCGAAAATCCCTAAGACTTTTGACTACTCTTATCAATATAGGGGTGTCACGCATTTGTATTTTTAGGAAGTATATTATTGATTGATTTATTAAAAATTTACTAATAATATAGGATATTTATGTCATAAACCTTTAATTCAACAATGGGTTTTATAAAGGATATAAAGTTATCAATGCAATTTGTTACAATATTAATCTAACTGTTACATCTAAGCAATTTGTTCTCTTTTACCTACATAATTTGTTAGAAAATTATTATCTGAGTTGACATCAAGACATTATTAAAGTAAGGTCTTCTCTTCACACCACATGTGTGAACATGTTTCATTTTTCTTCATTCAAATCTCCATAAATATATCCAATTGAGTTAAATTCCATAGCAAACTACAAAACATCTCCATTCACGAGGTGCTTGGAAATTAACCGTTAGTGTGCAGTCCCTCTCAATGTTTCCTTTCTAATGTAACAAGCTTAATAACTTATTATGACTAATAATAAGGATAGTGACGAAGAATGATAACCAAGTCAGTCAACCCATCTCCCCAATATAAAATATTTGTATAGAAAAAAGTTTCTCTCAAACACGTTGTGTAAAAGGAGAGAAGAATCATTTCTCATTTTATAATATTTAAGTTTGCATCATTACTATAAAATAATCTAAATTTCAAGATATTTTGCTTGACTGTATTTCATTGTTTGAATTATAAGAAATGGACATAATTTTTTTTGTATTTTATTGGCATGATTGAAATGTAAGATCTAAAACAAGATTGCATATACCAAATTACGAAAATATTTCAATATTTATGATTGTGTTGCATGCATGTAAATACAAATAACGAAAAGCATTAATTTGTATGATTAGAGGATCGTTCAAACGAATGATTTATGAAACTAAGGGTCTGTTTATTTTTTCTATAAATAATTTAATATAATTTTGTGGAAAAAAATTTACAAATTTTTTTTTTATAAAAGTTTCAAATGAAAATTTGATTTGAATCGTTATTCTTAAAATGTCAATTCAGTATTTCATTATTTTATCGGAAAAAAATTAAATTTCAAAATTTCAAAAATCACTTAATTTTGAAACTATTTCAAATTGTTTTTCATAAAAATTCTTTATGAGATACAACTTTATTAAAAAAATGCGATTTTGACTATATTTTGTTCTTCAATAATGTATATTTATATTATAGGATGTTAAAATTAATCTTGTAATTTACAAAAAAAATAAATATAAAAAACTTATAATATTTTAAAAAACGGTTTTATAAATCTATTTTTGAAAATAAAAAAAAATTCTATTTTTTAAAACTAAAATAAAGAGACCCTAAAACTTGTTAGAATTGGTAAACACCACGACTTTACATGTTGAACAAGTCAAAGTAGACCAATATAGCTAGTCAATGCTTCACTTAAGGTTAGTTTAGCCTATTGTCTTTAGGAGGGAATGGATCTTCTCCAAGTTTATTTTTCCAGTGAAATCACAACCTTCTTTTCTTTTCCTTATTTCCAATTGCATATAGTAAAGTTCAACAAAAAAATAAAATGAATGATTAGATTTATCATTGAACCCTCTCCAATCAAATTTCCACAGGAGAGAATCCTCACTTGTCTTTAGGATGACCTGATTTGCTTGTAGATTAGGTATAACCTCATCAAGATGAGTTGCTCCCAATTCGATTGTTAAGGAATTCATGTGATGACTTGATCTCGAGTCGAGTCTTTGTGATGGTGGGTGCATGTGAATATTTTTCTCAAACTAGAGTGGCACTTGATAACTCATTATTTGTGATAGAATTAGGCTTTATCAGATTCATTCATTTGACTTTGTATGATTTTGTTTTAATAGTATGCATTTCAATAGATGCTCAATTTTGTTGTTTTCATGAGTTTTTGTGTATGTGTAAGAGTAATTCTAGTCATAAGTTTTTTTTTAGTGTTAGGAATTTAGGACTACTACTAAGCAGGTATTTGGCCAGAAAATTTCGGTAGAAGTTTTGAATCTCAGTGTTAATGCTATGTAACGCTTCAAAATTGAAAGGATCTAGGTTGGAATTTTGTACGAAGCATTTTTCTTATAGTATTTCAAACACTCTTAATTTGTCTTAGAGTTTTGATGGATGAATACCCAGGATAATTCAGCCTTATCGAATTTGCACAAGACAGATGGAAATTCAAATGTAGCGAAGAGTGTTGGAATGGTAATAATTTTGTGTGTGTGTTGATTTCTGAATTCTAATGAGTATTATATAGACCACTTGGTATAGTTTCACAAGGTGGCGACTCTTGGTGAAACAATTCTATTTACCAAAAGTTGTCATGTTTGGCCAATAGCATCATTCCAAGAGTTGAATGTTTTCATATTGCAACATTACATGAAGAGTTGCAACGACCAAATAATTCGGTCGGCCACCGCCCACCGGAGCACCACCGACACCGCTTCAATAACGTCGCGAATAGCCTGATGCTTCGATACAACGTGCCTAAGTTCTCAAGTGTCACCTCAAGCCGCCACTAACGCCTCTACGTCCACGCCCTCAGAGCCGGAGCCGGTGTCGCTAGTGGCGACACCGGCGGGAGGTTGTATGGAAGAGACAAGTGACATAATGCTTGAGACCGTCACACTTGTACTTTGTCCTCTTGGTCTTTTGGTGAGTTAATGATATTAACACTTTAAATGTTTATAAAGTGTGCTCCATTTCTATGTGGGACTATTTCACAAGTATTTAATATCATTTACTCACTTATCCATTTATCGTCATTTTTGAACATCTCTAAAGTAATTAATCTTATTAATTACAACAATTACCCACTTGTTCTAATAATGACTAACTCAATTTCAGAAAGAGAGAAAAGAATATTAGTACAGTTAAATATCTTTCGATTTGAACTAAACCTTAGTAAGGATAACACAAAGTTTAATCAGAATGTTAGGTAGTTATGCTTTGAACCATTATCCCTTGTTATTATACCGGTGTTACCTCACACATATTCTTTAAGGTTCTTCGCCTACATATCTCTCCTAGCACTATTTATGGTCATGTGCTTTTCCTGTTTTCATGAATTTTTCATGAGAGAAACTCCAACTCTCACTTTGAGATGACACCATCTTGAAATTCACATAGGTGAAGTTTATTATGTATCCATTTCCTTGGAACACATATCCTTGATATGGAACTTCATTAAGAGTTTCAAAACTCAACCCTCGATATAATAGTCAACATCATCGCAAAATGTTATTCAATCATCCAAATCAATGACTTGTTGTTATCCATTGAATCTTAGGTTAAGATTTATTAACTTCGGATTGGGTTGCTATCATTGTTGGAACCTTTATTCAATGCGTTTCAACCCAATTCCTCTCGAGGTAGTCTTTAATAAGTCTCTGGCCAGTGGCTTAGTAAATGGATCTGCTAAGTTATAACTAGTTTGAATATATGTCAGTGAAATGATGCCATCCTTAATTAATTTTCTTACAAGATAATTCCTTAGACCTATGTGTCTAGACTTTCCATTATATACTTCACTAAATTCTCTAGCTAGGGTAGCTTGACTATAACAATGTATCAACACTTTTGAAACGTTGTCCTTAGCTAATGGTACTTCCAGCAAAATTTCCCTCGACCATTATGCTTCTTGTCCAGCGGAGGCGAGAGCCACAAACTCTGATTCCATGGTTGAGAGGGTAATACATGTTTGCTTCTTGCTTTTCCAAGAAATTTCCCCTCCGACTAATGTAAATATCCACCCAATTGTAGATTTTTAATCTCTAACACTCGATATCCAACTTGCATTGGTATATCCTTCTAATATGGCAGGGAACCTACCATAATGAAGGCCAAGATTTTTGGTCTTTAAGAGATAACCAAAAATCCTAGTTATGGCCTTCCAATGTTCATCATTTGGATTGCTAGTAAATCTACTCATTTTGCAAACTACAAATGCTATGTCAGGTCTGGTGCATTGCATTAAGTACATTAGACATCCAATTGAACTTGCATATTCCAATTGGGCCACAGTTCTTCCAGTGTTCTTTTGAAGTTTGATACTAGGATCAAATGGAATGCTTACTTCTTTGAAGTTTAGGTGTTTGAACTTATCCAACCTTTCCTCAACATAATGTGTTTGATTAAGTTCATAACCCCACTATTTCTTTTAACTTTGATTCCTAATATGGTGTCAACTAGCCCAAGATCTTTCATCTTGAAAGTGGAAGTTAGAAATTTCTTTGTTTCTAAGATCCCTCTTATTTCATCGCTAATGATTAACATATCATCAACGTATAAGCATAAATATGTTACCATGTTTCCACGTACCTTTATGTACAAGAATTTGTCACAAGAATTTGGAATAAACCCATGTGAAAGTATGACAGAGTCAAACTTCTGATGCCATTGCTTTGGTGCCTGTTTCAAACTGTATAAGGATTTAATAAGTTTGCATACCTTATGTTCGTTTTCCAGGAAGCACATAGCCTTCTGGTCGTTCCATGTATATTTCCTCATCGAGATCTCTAATTAGGAATATCATTTTAACATCCATTTGGTGAACAATAAGGTTATTCAAGGAAGCTAGTGCAAACAATATTCCAATTGTTGTAATTCTTGCTACTGGAGACACATATTGTTTGCACTAGCTTCCTTGAATAACCTTTTGCTACTAATCTTGCCTTATAGGTGTCTAATGTACCGTTACTATGTGTTGTACCCTAAAATTTTCCCTCCCACATTCAAGATCAGGTGTCTCAAGAGGTCTCTTAATAGTCACAAGATTCTGAATTGGTCAAAAGGATTGAAGGTTTCACCAGACAAAGCCTCCTCATGAACAATGGATTTTAGAACTAGGGTTTTGAGTTTTCTCAAGCTAAGTGGACTTCCAATGCCTCAAGTGGACTTCGTAACATCACATATACCTTAAATAATCCTCATGTCAAATTTCAAAGCTTTCCCAACAAGTTTGGTCAGTCAGATGCTCAGATACCTGAAAATCAGTTAACTTGGTCAAAAAGTCAACTGAGGTCAACTATGGTCAACTCAAAGTCAAACTTCAAGATTTTTGGTCAACATCAAGGTTATGAGGTGAAATTCATCATTTGATCAAGGGTTGATCATGATTCATAAAAAAAACCTCAGATCATCAAGAATCAAGAAGTTTCTAAATTAGGATTTTAATAGGAAAAGTCAACTGAACTTTGACCAACCATAACTTTCACATACTTCTTCAAAAATTTCCCATCCAAAGCTCATTTTGAAGGAAATACAATTCTATACAATTTTGTTTCTTACAAGCCAAGCCTAAAAATGCTTCATTTAGAAGGTATGAGCTAAAACATTATAGGTCCTTTTGAAAGTCAACAAAATGTCAACTTGTTCCAAAGCTCATAATTTGAAAATGGTAAATGATATGGACATGGGACCCAAAGGGTTGGTTATAGTACACTCTAAGCTTTCTAAAAGGTCCTAGAACACCTTCATAGCATTAAAATTGAAGAAGTTATGCATTGTCAAAGTTAGATGATTTTTAAGGGGTGTATGAAGCATAAAAGGCCATAACTTCATTTTTTTTCCTTCCAAATGGGCCCATAAAGTTGCAACCCAAACTTGAAGATGAAGTCATGCACGACCCAATGACCATTCATTCTGATTTTTATAATTTATTTTATATTATTTTGGATTTTAATTGTTAAAATTCAATTTTAATAGAAATAAAATATGAAAATCAAATAATTGATCTCATAATTTATTTTGGGATCAAATATATGATATTTAAAGTGATTGAGATCATCCAAATTCGTGCAAGATCAATGTAGAATGAGGATATTTGATTTTTTGGCCATTTATAGTAATGAGATTTCATCAACTCCAAGCAATCACAATCGATGATCTAAAAGCCCAAAACTTAAACCTAATTACCTCACTATATAGTCATAAGTAAGACACAAGCTTGAGGACGAAAATTCAGAGGCAAGAGTTCACTTTCAAAGTTACAAAAATTCTTCAAAAAGTCACATTCGGATTCCAAGCTTTGGGCTTCTTTCAAGCAATTTAAAGGTTTCAAATGAACCTTTGAGGCTTCCATAACGTATCCCCATCATCAATAGCATCAAAATTATTCAAGAATACATGAACCAAACTCATATTTCTCTTTGTTTTTAATTTTTCGATTCTGCTTATTTATGCATCATCAATTGATTTTGTTTGTATAATCTTGCTTGTTTGAAGGTTTAGAACGATTCTGGATGCTTTAATTTGGTTTTTGATGTAGGAATAACAATTCACCATGTTTAGGGTTTACGAATTCAAAATCGGGAATTCAAGATGGAGGTTATTTCTTATGAAATTAATGACCCTTTGGATCTTAGGAGCCCCTTATTAATCGATTTGAACCCTTAAAACTGATTTATTCTTCACGTTTTTCATGTTTGATTTCGCAGGACTTGTTGTGACGGACAAAATCCGTCACTACAAGCTTTAGTGACGAACATTTGTCACTAAAAGCTAAACGGACGGCTGAAGATTGAAGGAGACGTTTTGGCGCGTTCAGAAATTTGAATAATTTGAATAACTTATGTTGTTTTTGTTTCACATGTTAACCAAATGTGTGGCATAACTCAGCTGGTGGAGCGCGCATGCCTTAGACCTTCAAGGCCTGGGTTCGATTCCCAGGTCCCTTTATTTTGTATATTCGCCTCTTTTTTTTCTTTCTTATTTTCTTTATTATTATTTCTAATTAATTTCTTAAAACAATAATTAATTAAATTCAATCCTAATTAACAACCAACAATTAAATTAATCACTTCATTAATTTTTTTTCTTAAAAAACAAATTTCTCAAATAATTTCTAATTATTTTTTGTTTTAAGTAATTTTTTTATAAGTTTTAGATTTTAGGTTTATTTATTTAATTATTAACTTTGTAAACTAATTTAGTAATTAGGTTAATTAATCAATCCTGATTTTTTAAAACCTTAATTTTCTAAACCCTAATTTTTTAAACCCTGATTTTTCATAACCCTAATTTTTTATAATTAATCTCTTTTCTTAACCTAATTTTAATTATCTTAATTATTATTTTATTAGAATATTTGTACAGGACACACAATATTATGTAATTTTATTTCCTCGCACTTTTTTCCGATTATGTAATTGCTCCTCATGTGTAATAGTTAATTAGTTTTAAATTTCGCATTTTAATTTTCTGCAATCCCCTTTAAAGGACTAATGTACCCTTCCCTTAATGTAATAGCGTAGGATCTCTAATTTCCGCTTATAATTTCTGCAAATATAACTGCATGGTTAGTAATTAGGATGTGAAGAGAAATACTTGATTAAAAGGACATAAATAATAAAAATAATAAGATAAATATCTGAAAACAATCACTCACACACGTAAGTCGATCGTTCTACGATCACCATCTGCACCTCCTAGGGTTACCCCTCTCAGTTGCCTTAAAACAAATGGTCAAGTCCCTCGAATAAGGGGTGTCTAAAAAGAAATGTCCCTACAAAATGAATCATCAAGTCCCTACAGATTCAAAAGTTCATAAGTCCATTCGAGGTTGCCTATGGAATAATGATTTTGTTCCTACGAATAAATGATGATAATCCTTATGAATTGCTAAAGACATCCCTATAAGTTTCCTTCATTGACCATACAATGACCCTACGCCTGTCCCTTAATAAAATCCAAGGTAATGACTACCTATTCCTTAATAGTAGGGACAATCTTACAATTGAAAGGAAATAAAAGAATATGAAAGACTAGTCTAGGGTAGGTAGCTCTCAGACACTTGCTCACTTTTTCAAAATACTCTTTACACCCCACTTTTCAAATAATTTTCAAACTTAAAAGCTTTTTATACATCCATACAAGGATCATTACAAAGACTTATGAAAATTTCTAAACACACACTATACATTTTTCAAACAAATAAGTGAGCTAAGTAACTAAGAGCCCATGGATAACCATGGATATAAAGGGTGCTTACACCTTCCCTTTATATAACCTAACCCCCCGAACTTAGAATTTTAAAAAGGTCTTTCCTGTTCTTTTATACCCTTTCCTATTGGATAAAATAAAAGTTAGAGGCAACTCTTGATATCCGCAACATAAATAAAAAGTCAGTTCTCCCACCGTGTTATAGAACCGGCGACTCTGTTAGGGAGTACTTAGTAAAAAAGGGGTTACCTTAGGAATTAAGATCACTTACTTGTTTGCTTTGCTTGCTTTATATTTAAGGGATTGTTGTGGGGTTACTGTGTGAAAGATCTTAAGCCGGATCTAGTGTACCTTAGGTAAATGACAATAGACCAAGGGAACTGTACGGTGCATACCGATATGGTTGATCTGGTGGCCATAGTTAGTGTGACTTCTTGGTTGGTGCTTATGTTCCTTAAGTAAGTTGAGGATAATATGAGGCTTCCATACATTGTCATTAACACTAACCACCCATTAGAACCTTAATTGAGCCATCTTAGCCTTTAGAAATTAGTGAGATAGTCGGCTTTGGAGAAGTCTAAAGTTGGTTGATACTCGATGCTACGCTCATTGAGATTCTAATCTTGGGGGGTTTTGGTTGGCAAGTAAGTTGCCTACTGAACAACAACCCTTTAAAAGGATCTGTGATATTGAGATCCCTTAGAACCTGGTTACTTTTGTAGGACAGGATGAACCAACTAAACTTTAGGGGGGTACTTTCCTTTAAACCTCATGCAAGCCTCTAAACCTAGGGCTATTGTGTGACTTGCTTGTGTGTGCCACTTGTTTGTGATTAAACATAACATCATAACATCATGACATCATAAGCATAGCATTTTCACTAACCATTTCAAGGACCAAAGGATTTATCTTTGTTCTTTGTTGCAGGTTATGGCTTCTACTCGTAGGAACATTATTCAGATCAACTTTGTAGGGATACCTTCCAAGCTTAAGGATTTGGTCTCAAAACTTCCTGAAAGCTCTCAGTTCATCAAGAAGCATGGTTATCTACTTGACTTGGTTACCTCAGGGTTTGATGAAGATATGATGAGTGTCATATTCCATTTCTTTGATCCTAAACATGATTGTTTTACATTTCCCGATTATCAGCTGGTGCCCAAAATGGAAGAATTCTCCAAGTTACTTGGGGTACCTATCCTTGATCAGAAACCCTTCACAGGCTTAGAGAAGGAGCCTAAACCTGAAATCATTATTACAGCCCTACATTTGAAGAAATCATACATTGTCCTAGAAACAAGAAGTGGAGTCAAGGGTATCCTTGCCAGAGTACTAGTAGAGAAAGCTCAGGTGTTCTTGGATGCTATAAGTTACGATGCTTTTGAGGAGATCCTAGCCTTGTTGATTTATGGTTTGGTACTATTCCCTAATCCAGACCAGTTCATAGATGTACACGCCGTCAACATATTTCTGACTCACAATCCAGTGCCTACATTACTTGGAGATATCTTACACTCTCTTCACACTCGTACTACGAAGGCGCGAGGAACTCTGATGTGTTGCATACTGTCGCTCCCGATAAATGGGGACTAGCCCAAATAAAGGTACAGACGCGAACGGTCGGCGAGAAGAACAATGAGAACACACAGCAGTGAACTCACTGGAAAAGAAAAGAGTCGCCAGCTAGGCATTTTTATCCCGGAGGAAAGGTAATGCTGCATAGACCTAGAAAAGATGGATAAGACGGTTGCGAACCAGAGAGACTGAGAAAGGGGGTTGGTTACAACCTGGGAAGGTATTAGCACCCAGATTGTCCGTCGTACTCGACGGGATCCACGCTTAAAAGATTTGTGTTTAAAAGGGGTAGTGTCAATGCATTTTGTGTATAAGAGAGCTGGAAAAGGATGTACAGGTGTCAGTGTATAGTGTATAAGTGAGGTGAAGTATGAAAGTGTCAGTGTAAGAACAAGAGTGAAATGCTCATGATAATGAGGCTTAAAGAATGAGGCTAGAAAGAGGGGGGATATATAGAGACTTTTGTTCGATAACTGTTAAGTTATGCCTACGTATCCTCTCGTGCAATGAGGAAGTCAGAACACCGTAGTTCGACCCAAAGAGACTGAAAGATAAATTGACTTGTGAACTGCTTACTTGCCTATGCTCAAGTGTATGACCTGTCTGGCTCAGGTGCAAACTGTCTTGCATTAGACAGAAGAAGCAAGTTCCCGTTTGTGAGTGAAGATGATGAGAAAAGAATCCCGAAGGAGACGATTATTGTTTGTTTTTGAGTTTTCAGTCTTTTATTGCTTTTGAAAGTTTGTCATAAGTTAATGAGCTTAAGCCTAAACCAATGGATTTAGTAAACTCATCACATCTTCCCTCTGATTAGGGGTAATGAGAATACCTTAAGTGTGAAGTCAGCTTCTCACACTTAATCACCTTTGATGTAGGATTAAGATCATTATCCTATTTGTGATTATTTAGATGTTTTTGGTGGTATTTGTTTAGTGTTAAGTAATGAGGTTAAGCCATAATCAAGGATTAAACAGACTCATTACACCATCCTAATAGAAGGATAATAGATGAGAATGTTTAAGCTAAGGAAGGCTCCTCAACTTAATCCATGATTAGGGATTAAACTCATGACAAAACAAGCCTTTGATTAAGTGGATTTTATTTGATGATATGATGAAGAAGTGAATTTTATGGTTTGTAAGACAACTTGAGGGGGACTTGTCCATTAACACTAGGGTTAGTCCTTCTTAACCAATTAAGGAAGAATTAGAACCCTAATGCAAGGCCCAAGTTACAAGCTTGATGTCTTGATGATTATTAAGTGAATTGATTAGGGGGTTTAAACACATTAAGGGTTTAACACTTAGGATTAAAGTTATACACTCCATCCTAATAGAAGGATGCAGGCATAAGCTTAATCACAAAGCCTTAAAGCCTTTAGGGTTTAGTCCCTGATTATGAGATGAGAAGAGAAGACTCAAGGAGACACAAAGGTAAAACTAAGTGGGGGAACTAATCAAAACCCTAATCATTGTCATACTTGGTTGTTCCTAAGGTTTGTGAGGTTTAACAAGAGAGATCTTCAATGGAACCACCAGGAAGCAGATGAAAGGATCAGGAGAAGCAAAGTAACTTGCTTCACTTAAGAAGACAAGTCACTTGAGGAAAGAAAGTGAGAAGAGAAAGAAAGACCAAGCTCAAACTTAAACACATAACAAAATGCAGCATGGATGCATAAAAGAGATGAAGAGAAGTTATGAGAAGTGAAGGCAAATTCACTTCTCAAAGTTACTTACCACCTGAAAAGTTAGTGAAAGAAATGCAATGCAATGCAAAATGAAATGAAATGGCATGATGTAAATCAAAACCAGAAGCAAATATGAGATGATAATGATGCTATGAGATGATGCAAACATGAAACAAGGCATGAGGATGATCATACAAGCTTATGGATGCAAATGAAACAAGTTAAGAACCATGAACATACATGAAAAGTTATGAAATGCATATGGCATACAACATGGAAAATGCAAGATGCAATGATCAAACATGATTTCAATATGTCTTAAGATGTTAAATGAATCAAATGGATGCATAAAATGTCATGGCAAGTCAAGGTATGAATGCAAATGCAAGATGGATGCATATGGAAGCCCAAATTAGGGTTTATGATCAAAGCATCAAACACAAACCAAAATCAGAAGCAAGCATCAATATAAAAAAATTGAAAATGCACTCAAAGGACCCCTAATCCTATACTAACTCACTGCCCAAAGGAGAAGTTCCAACTCTTAACCAAATTCAAGTTATGATTTTCCTAAGTTTTCTAGGGTTTTAGGGTTCCTTAACAAGAAAATTACCAAACAAATTGAAAATGAAGGATCAAATCATGACCATTTAATCTCACAAACTACATGATATGCTAAACACAATGCAAAAAGAATCAAAGTCCAACTCTTTAGGGTTAGGCAGAAATGATTTTTGGAAGTTTGGATCAAAATAATGCATCAAAATGATTTTAATTCCATGGAAAATTCTTAAAATGCATCAAGATCAAAAAATAAATTTGGTTTGAGGGTTGGACAATGTTTCTAAATGTTTTTAAATGTTTCATGAATTTTTTGGTGATTTTTAAATACCTAAAAGTATTTTTAATAAATTAATTCTCATTAATTAATTAAAAAGAAACTTTTAAATATTTAAAAATACTTTTTTTAATGCTAAAAATGAAAATAAAAATATTTTTGTGTTCTGAAATTAAATAATAACTTGTATAAAAAATTTCAGAATTTTTGAAAAGGTTTTGCTATTTTTAATAAAATGTGGAAATTAAATGAAATAATATGAAAAATAAAATGAATTAAAAGCTGAAAAAGAAAAGTCAATCAATCTGAAGGTCCAGATTCAAACTCAAACACGCGCGCATTGACTTGGCGCCACATCCAAGGGCCAGCATTCAAACTCACTAACCCTAATTAATTAGCCCTAATCAGCCCTTAATGACTTTCAGGTGACCGGAACAGTGTTCCGGTCATCTTCTCCGATCACTCAAAATCACAAACTCCTTCCACACGCATCTAAAATGAAATCTAATTGAACAGAAATGATCCCCACTCAAAAACGAATCAAAACCCCCATTCAAACAACATTTATCATTCCTAAACAATGAGAATCGAATCAAACTAGTTTTAGGGCAAAAAGTTTCAGAAACAGATTAAACTCCCATCTCTTCACCATTTTCAAAACCAAAGACATCAGAGTGATCAGTGAACTACAAAGAACAACTTAGGAACTTTAAAAATCATTTCTGGAAAAAAAAGTTCTTGAGCTACCTGAGTTTTGAAGCTTTCAACTTTGCAGCTTTCTGACCTCCCCTCTTTATGCAATCCACTCCTTTTGGTCCCTTGATGATGTCTGGATGCTTAGAAGGAGTTTGTGCTGGCTGGTTTGGGAGATTGAACAAGTTCTGTTCAAGCTCAGGTGAGAATCGTGTTTGGCTTATGTGGGGTTCCAAGGATGAATGAAGGCAGGGAAATGATCAGAAGGATGTGGTGATGAGTTCTATGAAGTTTGTTTGTGAGTTTGTAGCTTGCCTTCTGAGTTTCGAAAGCTTTTGCTTTTGAGAGTGAAAATGAGAATGTGTTGTTCTTGCTGGTTTCAGGCTTCTGTGTTATGTTGTTTGGCTTGCAATTAGTTTGTATAAACAATGCTGATTGGTCAGAAGATGTGACATGCCCTTTTGTGATAGGTGTAGCTACTTTTGCAAATTTGTCAACTTTGTGTAAGAGAAGCATGGGTCATGTTCTAGCCAAGTACAAGGGGTGTGGGCTGCGCAGCATGGTGTGAGGGAAAGGCTAGGATGGTTCAGCAATGTAGCTAGCAAGTGGATGAAATGTTATGATGGCTTTTGCAACTTGCTTGCTTTTGATCTTCATGAAAATATCTTGCTCCAAAGGCCAAACAATATGAGAAACTCTTGGCCCATTCTGATTTTTAGGACTTGTGTGATGTTTGTGTAATGGTTTGACAACAATTAGAGGTCACAAATTGCCTTGATACATGATTTTGCAAGTTTCCTCTTTGGTGCATAACTTGAATTTTAGTGATTTTTGCCAACTTTGATGCACCATAACTTTTGATCCAAAATGAATTAGGTCATGTTCTTGTACTTTTTGAAAAGGGAATGATCCATTCTACAACTTTCATGACCAAAGTTTTTCCATTTGAAGCATTTTTGAATCAAAAAGTAAAGGTTGAAAAAGTTTCCTAAAAATGGCAATTTCAATAAAAGTCAAACTTTCCCAAAAAGTCAACTTTGCAAAAGACTTGAAATTCTTCAATTTTGTGAACTTCCAACATCTTCTATGATCAAATAAAGATCATATACAATAAAAATGATGAAGAACACCCTTTGGTTGGGTCATTGGGGGCCTCAGATGCCCTGATTTTACACTGACTTGCTTGAAAAGTCAACTCTTGATCAGATGACTTCCCCATGGAATTTCCTCATGAAAATTGATATGCATACTCCCTATACCATATAGAGACCAATAGAAACAAGAATGACCAAAAAATTTGGAGTTATGGCCTCTGAAACCAAAACCCTAATTCTAGGTCATCTGTGCAGTTAAACCTGGCTCTGCTTCCATACCATTTTCAGTTCTTGTGATTTTTTGACATTCTTGACTTTGAGAGGATATAATATGATACTTGAACACACATGGACCCCTTTGAAGTGATTGATGACCTCTGGAATGGCTCAAGAAGCTCCTGGATTGCTCAGATCACAAACCCTAGATGCAGATGACTTAGAATCAATGCAAAGACTCAAAATTGTGGTATGAGATGTTATGATTGTGTTTATGCATATGGAATGATCACAAGCCATGGTGTGAATGGGTGAGGGCAAATTTGGGGTGTTTACAGCTGCCCCTATTCAAACATGAGTTAGCTGTGCAGGATGTAAGCAACGGCTTAGCAGGCAAGCAAGATAACTTGTGATTGAATACCAAAGACAGTCTGAAATTTGCACTCACAGAATGAAGAAGAAAAGGGATATAGATTGTAAAAGAAAATAAAGTATATTGTAAAGAGTGGGCGACGGAGGACGACCTTCGAGCAGAGGATGACTGTTGGGTAAAGAGCAATGACGGGGACGGCCGACATGCTGGGGAAGTGCGGAAAATAAAGCAATGACGGGGACGGCCGACATGCTGGGGATAAAAAGAATTACGATGGGGACGGCCATCAAGATAAAGTTGTAAGATTCTCTGGGAATTAATGAAACATGACGGGGACGGCCATCAAGTTCATAAAGGTAAAGTAATCAACGATGGGGACGGCCACCGAGCTAAAAAGAAAAGGGGCCACGACGGGTTAAAGAATGAATGAAATAAACAGATGATGAGGTACGGTCATCAAAGGTGAAGGACGATCACCTAGCAGGGGACGGCTGCTCTGTTGGGTTAAGATGAGGGACGGTCATCTTAGGTGGAGGACGACCACCTGGCAGGGTACGGCTGCCGACAATATCGCGGCATAGGACGAATGCCGGATAAAGGTCAATGATGGGGACAGCCATCGGACGAGCATGATGGAGGACGACCATCAAGAGGTGGAGGACGACCACCTAGCAGGGGACGGCTGCTCTCAAGGTTTGTCATGACATAGGACGAATGTCAGATAACCAAAATCAACAATGGGGACGGCCATTGGATAAAATGATGAAGGACAATCATCAAGAGGTGGAGGACGAACACCTAGCAGGGGACGGCTGCTAAATATCACGACATAGGACGAATGCCGGATAGAAAATCAACGATGGGGACGGCCATCGGATGAGCATGATGGAGGACGACCATCAAGAGGTGGAGGACGACCACCTAGCAGGGTACGGCTGCTCTCAGGGTTTATCATGACACAGGACGAGTGTCAGATAAAAGGAAAATTTGCTTTGTTGGTGATCTACTGGGGAAAAGTAAACACAGACGAGTGTTTATATCCAAGAAACAAAAGGTATAGATGTTTAGATGTTGTGTATAGATTAGAGATGCGGACGAGCATCCTTAAGACTATGATACGGACGAGCATCGGGTAGAAACGAATACTGATACGTGTTCAGAGATGATGATACAGACGAGTATCAACCGGTTAACAAAGAACACGGACGAGTGTTGAATCTGAGGGGAATCTTCTGGGGAATAGTAGACACAGACGAGTATCTATATTCAAGGAGACGTAAGAGTGTTTGACACAGTGTATGGATTAAAGATGCGGACGAGCATCCTTAAGACTATGATACGGACGAGTATCATGTAGAAACAAACACTTGACGCATATTCTGAGATGATGGTACGGGCGAGTACCAACTGGTTAACAAAGAACATGGACCAATGTCGAATCTGCGGGGATATAAATGGTGTATATAAGATACGGACGAGTATCTGTATAAGAGCAACATGAGTAGCGTATAGATGAGTGTTCATTTGCTGGGGATAGTGACACGGACGAGTGTCAAAAGGAGAAGAGTATAGTATAAACAAGTATTTGGTATACAAAGTGTTTATGTTACTGTGCTGGGAAAATGACATGGACGGATGTCAAGGAAATGTATATAAGTATATGTGAGTGCAAAGAGGATATCTTGGCTTTCTGCTGGGGATATGACACGGACGGGTGTCAAAGGGAGTATATACTGGTGTTTGTGAATGTGAGGCAACTGCTTTTGCTGGGGAATCTGGGGAATTTTTCTGTACGTTGATGAATGGTTATTATTCACAAATGTTTGATTCAAACATGGCTTATGATTATGTAATATGTTTGATTTTTGCCGTAATGCCCCGTATTAGACGGAATGCTACGCTTTGTGGGTGAATATGATGCAAATGCCATGATTATGCAAAGACACCAAACCGGGATTTGGATCCCGTTATTGCGAAGATCTCCGGCCGATCTGCTTGAAATGGACATCCCAGCTGGGGATGATATCATTGGTGGATCTGATGAGATGTATCCGCTTGGGGAGATAAGTCACTGATGGACCCATCTTGGCAATGAGGGAACCTAGCTGGGGTTTGTAGAACCTTTCTTTACTCTGTTGTGATTCCTTCATGCGTTGCTCTTCTGAATAGAGGCTGAAATTCTGTGGGGAGATGGTTCCCTGGCTTTCGTATTCTGCTGAGGAAGGATGATCGGCCACTCGGTTGAGGGAAACAATAAGTGGCAACTCAGCTGGGGAGAAAACACCTTGGGTCCTAAAACTGAGTTTTGTTAGCTTGCTGGGATGAAGCTTTCATGCCCCGAGTTGCGCTTTAGATACCTACAATCCTGCAAAGATAGAGAAACGCACAAGTGATCCCGAGGTATCCTTTACTGGATTCCGTCATAGGAGTTTAGATACTTCTGAGAGTAAGTATAATCCCTGCAAGCATGTAATTTTATTATTATTTTTTTTTGAAGAAAAGCATATGTACTTATGCAATCAGTTTTTTAGAGACATCAGACATTCTTTGCAAATAAAAATGTACAAGACGAAACATGACTGAAAAATCTGATTTTATTAATTTATGTGCCCTGAATTGGCGAGATACAGTCGAAGAAACAAATCTCCTAAAATGAGGAGATTGTTACAAATTGAGAAACAAAGTGCTGGCGATGTTGACGACGCTTTCAAGGAGCTTCCTCTTTTGCTATGACTCGCATGACTTTTGACGTTCTTCTCGTCTTGCTTTCTGGAGAAGGCTGATTCTGATTTGAAGCTTGATCCTTTTGAAGCTTAACCGGTTGTAAGTGATACAGACGAATTCAGAATGCAGTCGTTCGCTTATTCCCTTATTTTGCATGAATCGCCCTTTCGGGTTTTCAATCCATCGGGATACCCATTTTTGCCTGAGTCGTCCAATGCGGCTTTTCAACTCAGCGGGTGTACATTTTTTATTTTTCCCTTATTTTTGCCCGAGTCTTTTATTCTGTTTTTGACTCGCCGGGATGCCCTATTTTTGCCTGGACTTACATTCTGTTTTTATGTCCCGCGGGTCATTTTATGCGAAGTATTGTTTAACTGCATCTGAATTCACAGGGGACGGGAAGTCTTCACCATCCATGGTGCTGAGCATCAGTGCTCCACCAGAGAAAACTTTCTTCACCACGAATGGTCCTTCATAGTTCGGAGTCCATTTGCCCCTGTGGTCTGTATGAGGAGGGAGGATTCTCTTCAGCACAAGATCTCCTACTTGGTACTCTCGGTGCCTAACTTTCTGATCAGGCTCTCTTCATTCTTTTCTGATACAACTGCCCATGACAGATTGCAGCCAATCTTTTCTCTTCAATCAGACTCAGTTGCTCATATCGGGATCGAACCCATTCTGCTTCATTCAGATTAACATCCAACAGTACTCGTAGAGAGGGTAATTCAACTTCAACCGGTAAGACTGCCTCCATACCATACACAAGCTGATACGGTGTTGCCCCAGTGGATGTTCTGATTGACGTGCGGTACCCATGCAAGGCAAATGGTAGCATCTCATGCCAGTCTTTGTAGGTGACTACCATCTTCTGCACAATCTTCTTGATATTCTTATTAGCTGCCTCAACAGCGCCATTCATCTTTGGCCTGTAAGGAGAAGAATTGTGGTGTTGGATCTTGAAGTCCCGGCATAACTCAACCATCATCTTGTTGTTTAGATTGGAACCATTATCAGTAATGATTCGCTCGGGAACTCCGTATCGACAGATGATATCTCTCTTCAGAAATCGGGCTACCACCTGCCTTGTAACATTTGCATATGAGGCTGCTTCAACCCACTTGGTGAAATAATCAATGGCGACCAGGATGAATCTGTGGCCATTCGAAGCAGTCGGTTCAATCTTGCCAATCATGTCAATGCCCCACATAGCAAAGGGCCAGGGTGAAGACATTATATTCAAAGGATTGGGCGGCACATGCACCTTGTCTGCATAAATCTGGCATTTATGGCATTTTCTGGCGTAGGCACAACAGTCTGTATCCATTGTGATCCAATAATACCCTGATCTTAGCAACTTCTTGGCCATTGCATGTCCTCCGGCATGGGTACCAAAAGATCCTTCGTGCACTTCATGCATTAACAAGTCCGCTTCTGTTCTATCAACGCATCTGAGGAGTACCATATCAAAGTTCCTTTTGTACAAAGAACCATCAGTGTTCAGAAAGAAACTACCAGCAAGCCTTCTCAAGGTCTTCTTATCATTGGAAGATGCCCCAGATGGGTATGTTTGATCCTCCAAGAAGCATTTAATGTCATGGAACCAAGGCTTATCGTCTTTGACAACATCTGCTGCAAATACATATGCTGGTCTGTCGAGTCTGGACACTGAAATCTGAGGTACAAAGTTAGCAGCCTGAACTTTGATCATTGATGAAATGGTAGCCAGGGCATCTGCAAACTGATTTTCGTCCCGAGGGATATACTCAAGCTTGACCGTTGTAAAGAAAGTCAATAACCTCCTTGTATAATCCCTGTAAGGTATCAGATGATCTTGGTGGGTGTACCATTTGCCGTTGGTTTGATTAACTACCAGAGCTGAATCTCCGAATACAGTCAATGTCTTGATCCTGAGGTCAATGGCTTCCTCAAGACCCATAATACAAGCTTCGTATTCAGCTTCGTTGTTAGTGCAGTTGAAAGTGAGTTTTGCCGAGAAAGGCATGTGAACTCCCTCAGGTGTAATGAGTACTGTACCAACACCGCGACCATTCATATTAACAGCCCCATCAAACATCATAGTCCATTCTTCTTCCGGGTCAGGCCCTTCAGTGTGAACAGGCTCTTCATGATCTTTTGCTTTTATGAACATGATGTCTTCATCAGGGAAGTCAAATTCATAGGCTGGTAATCATCAATAGGTTGCTCAGCAAGATATTCGGACAATACACTGCCCTTGATGGCTTTCTGAGATGTGTATTGGATGTCATATTCTGTGAGAATCATTTGCCATCTTGCAACCCGTCCGGTAAGTGCTGGCTTCTCAAAAATATACTTGATTGGGTCCATTTTTGAGATCAATAAGGTGGTGTGGGTCAACATATACTGTCTCAGTCGGTGAGCAGCCCACGCTAAAGCACAACAAGTTTTCTCGAGCAATGAATAACGTTGTTCACAGTCGGTAAACTTTTTGCTTAGGTAGTATATTGCATACTCTTTTCGACCAGACTCGTCATGCTGGCCCAACACACACCCCATTGACTCTTCTAATACTGTCAAGTACATGATTAGAGGTCTTCCTTCAACTGGAGGCATAAGGATTGGAGGTTCTTGCAAGTACTCCTTGATCTTGTCAAAAGCCTTCTGGCAGTCTTCGTTCCACCTGACCGTCTGTTCTTTTCTCAACAGTTTGAACAAGGGTTCACAGGTTGCTGTAAGGTGAGATATGAACCTTGAAATGTAGTTCAATCGTCCCAAAAATCCTCGAACTTCTTTTTCTGTCTTCGGTGCAGGCATCTCTTGAATAGCTTTGACTTTATCAGGGTCAACTTCAATCCCTTTCTCGCTTACAATAAATCCTAGCAGCTTACCGGATCGCACCCCGAATGTGCACTTGTTGGGGTTCAGCTTCAGTTGGTACTTCCTCAGACGCTTAAATAGCTTCAGCAGATTCACCAAGTGATCTTCTTCAGTAAGGGACTTGGCGATCATGTCATCCACATAACATTCTATTTCTTTATGAATCATATCGTGGAATAATGTCACCATAGCCCGTTGATATGTTGCACCAGCATTCTTCAGTCCGAATGGCATCACTTTGTAACAGAACGTGCCCCAAGGTGTGATGAAGGTTGTCTTCTCCATGTCTTCAGGTGACATTTTAATCTGATTGTATCCTGAAAATCCGTCCATGAAGGAGAATACCGAGAACTGAGCCGTATTATCAACCAATACATCAATGTGAGGTAATGGGAAGTCATCTTTCGGGCTGGCTCTATTCAGATCCCGGTAGTCAACACACATCCTTACTTTGCCGTCTTTCTTAGGCACAGGTACTATATTAGCAACCCACGGTGGATAGCTAGTTACAGCAAGGAACCCGGCGTCCCACTGCTTTTGTACCTCTTCCTTGATCTTCATGGCCATGTCTGGGCGAGTACGGCGCAGTTTCTGTTTAACCGGCGGGCATTCTTCCCTTAAAGGCAGCTTGTGCACAACTATATCGGTGTCCAACCCTGGCATGTCTTGATAAGACCAAGCAAACACATCCACATATTCTTGAAGCAGATCAATCAGTTGTCTCTTCACTGAGTCTTGTAGGCAGGCCCCGATTTTAACCTCTTTCACGTCTTCATCTGTACCAAGATTAATCGTTTCGACCTCCTCCTGATGAGGAGTGATAACCTTCTCCTCTTGTCTCAACAACCTGGCTAGCTCTTCAGGAAGCTCATATTCTTCTTCAACCCCTTCATCAGCTTGATTGATTGGATTGTCAAAGTCATACGAAGTCATAGCCGTGCTGTTGTCGGTGCTGTCTGGAAGGCACTCTCTGCAAGGGTTCAGTTTGTTCATTTTAGTGATTGATTTTAATCTTGTTTAGAAAAGTGAAATAAAGTTGTCATTTTGAAAACATCGCCATTTATTTTTTTGTACAAAAAGAAAAATGGAAAAACAGTGAGCGGAAAAGAAAAAGACCCATTTGCAAAAAGATGTCTGATATTTCATTGATTAATCTTATTGCACAAAAAGTACAGATGGCCCGATTACAAAATGAGCCTTGTCATCTTGGGCAAGATGCAAGACTTGATGCATGCTATATAAAAATACAGGAAATAATAATTACTCTGCATGAGTAACTCTTATAATTTCCTGGGAAGACCAGTTTGAGATACTACTCCCCGGGATCTTTGGACGTATCCAATTCTCCAGATTGCGTTCTTCTTCCAACTCGTCTTCCAAATTGTTGATAGCATCAGGGGTGAGCATCCCCCCACTGACAAAACCAGGCTTCTCAGCAGCCTCTGCTTGATTTTGTTGAGTTGGTCTGTAACCCAACCCAAATTTGTCCTTCTTCTCCTCCACAGATAAAACCTTGCCCCAGCCTTGGGCAGTTCCTTCTTCAACAACCTTCCGGGCTTGTTGATAAGATGCCATGGAAATTCCAGGTACAGCAGATGTCTCATTTACGTTCAAGGCCTCAAACCCTTGACTCATTGTTTCATGGATCTCCCCATCCATCTCAATATATTTGTAGGTAGCCAGGTGACTGACAAAAATATCCTCCTCTCCACAGATAGTAACGACTTGACCCTCCCACTCGAATTTTAACTTCTGGTGAAGGGTTGAGGTCACGGCGCCAGCGGCGTGAATCCATGGCCTACCCAATAAACAGCTGTAGGCGGGCTGTATATCCATCACGTAGAAGGTCGTTTTGAAAGTTTGTGGGCCAATCGTTATAGGCAACTCAATTTCTCCCAGAACCGATCTCTTAGAACCATCAAAGGCTCTTACTACCAGGTTACTGGGACGCAATGCCAATCCTTCATACTCTAGCTTCACAAGGGCTTTTTTAGGTAAGACATTGAGGGATGATCCTGTGTCTACCAGCACATGGGAAAGGACTGCACCTTTACATTCCATGGTAATGTGCAAAGCCTTGTTATGATTGCGGCCTTCCGTAGTCAAATCAGTGTTGGTGAACCCTAGTCCATTGCCAGCAGTAACATTTCCAACCACAGTTTCCAACTGATTGACGGTGATCTCTTCAGGCACGTAAGCTGCGTGCAAGACTTTGAGTAGTGCGTTCCGATGAGCTTCGGAGCACATAAGCAATGATAGAATGGAGATCTTGGAAGGCGTCTGGTGCAGCTGGTCCACTATTTTGTAATCACTCTTCTTGATGATTCTCATGAACTCATCAACTTCTTGATCAAAGGGTGTTTTCAAAGTTTCCTTAACAGCTTGATCTTCCCGCACCAGGCTCTTCCCTTTTGCCTTGGCAGCAGCTTCTGCTTCGGCAGTGGGTCTTTGAATTTGTGGAGCAAAGAGACGTCCGCTTCGAGTGAAGCCTCCGCCTCCCCCCACATTATCTATTTGTGGTGCAGGTGTTGATGGTTCAAGAGTGATTTTCTGTCCTCCGCAGTATAGATCAGAGCCGTAATGCCAGGGGATGGCATTACTGCCTTCATAAGGTACTGGCCCAGGCACTGTGATAGTGACTGGACTGATTGCAGCTGCAGAAGGGACCATGATGGTCTGTGGATCATAGTATATTGTGACCGGCACTCTGATGGGAGTGACATTTTGTGAGTTGTAGGCAGAATCATTTTCAGGATCATAATAAATCGTAACTGTTGAGACATCTTCATGGTTTGCTGCTGATGTTGTAGGAGACATTGTTGGAAGGATTGGTGTTGTTGTTGTAGGAGATTCAAAATGAAGTAGTGCTGAAGTTGTAGAAGGAATGTCTGTTGATATCTGGTCAGTTGAAATGACAGATGAAGCATTTGTTGATGAAGCTGAAGAGTTGTCGGGAACAATGGTTGTTGCAGTTGTAGGAGATACTGGAATTGTTGCTGATGAGATTGCTGGATTTGTTGGAATTGATGTTGTAATTTGAAGCAGGCCACTCTGGATGAGACTATCTATGCCATCTCTCAAATTATCACAACCATTCACTGAAATGTTGCAATAAGCACACCCTAGTTCACACCCCGGGAACATTTGACATTCGAGGAGTTGAGCCTTAATCTCTACCAATGGTGTCCGAATCTGACCCACACTGGTTATTAAATAAGACGGCTTGTCTTCTTCAATAGCATTGATTCTGGGACCTCCGTGGTGTGACATAGGGTTTTTGTTAACATTTGGTGGTGGTGCAAAGTTTAGAGCCTTAGAGTCTACCAAGTCTTGCACCTTCATGTGCAAGGCTCTGCACTTCTCTGTACTATGCCCAGGTGCATTTGAATGAAAAGCACACCTGGCGTTGGAGTCACAATTTATGGGTAGACTGGCAGGATCTGGAGGTGCCAACGTCCTTAGCTCAACCAGGTTGAGTTTCAGGAGTTGTGGCGGTAATGTTGCATAGGGCATAGGGATCGGATCAATCACCCTATTGGCCTGAGAAGGTCTCTGTTGGAATGGTCTTTGCTGATTGTTGGTGTTGGTGTTGTTGTAGTTTCTCGGAGGATACTGAGTTTGTTGCTGGTACTGAGGTCGTTGCTGATAATTTTGTTGCAGTGGTTGATAAGCTGGTTGTGGATGAGCTGGGGCGGGAATGGTGACTGTTGCCATAGACCTATGAACATATTGGGGCCTACCCCTGCTGGCATGGATAGCATTGGTCTCACCAGTTCTTCTTGGGCCTACAAAAGGTTTCCTTGTATTGCTGGACGAGCTGGCACCGTTGTCAGAAATTTTGCCCATCTTTAACAGGCTCTCAATTCTTTCCCCGGCTATGACAACATCTGCAAAGCTGGTTGAAGAGAAGGCAGCTAGCCTGTCAATGTACGTTCCTTGGAGGGTGTTCATAAACATATCTGCCATCTCCCTCTCTGACATAGGTGGCTGAATAGCAGCAGCCAATTGCCTCCATCTCTGGGCATACTCTCGGAAGCTTTCTCTAGATGACTGTGACATTCCCATTAGGAGGGTCCTGTTGGGTGCCATATCCAAATTATACTGGTATTGTCTAATGAAGGCTTCTGCCAAATCCTTCCAACACCTGATGGTTGCTCTTGTCAGATGAGAGTACCATTCTCTTGAAGCTCCCGTCAAGCTATCCTCAAAATAAAACATCCATAGCTTCTCGTCCATGGTATATGCTTTCAATCTCCCCAGAAAGGATTGTAAGTGGGTCCGCGGGCAGGAAGTCCCGTTGTACTTTTCAAAACAAGGAGGCTTAAACTTATGGGGAATCCTGACCCCGTCTACCAAGCCCATGTCCATAACATCAAAACCCAAAGAGTTTTGAGACTCTAAGGATCTTAATTTCTCAGCTATCTCATCCAGCCTTCTGTCATAGGCTTCCTCCCCAGCTCCCATCACTGTGAACTGATCTTCCTGGGGGTCTTCTTGCAGCACCCTGCCTGCGGTGGCAGTCCCTTGAACATTTGCAGGAATGTTGATCTCTGGATGAAGGTGGGGTCCAAATACAGGGGGATTAACATGAGGTTGGACCCTCTCATTGTTGCTTGTGCCAGCAGTCCCTAGATGGGGATCTTCCTGATTCTGCCTTTCTACCATGGCTCTCAATCTCTCCTGGCTTTGAGCCATATTGTTCATTACCTCCATAAATTGTGTCATCTGATTCCTCATTTCTAACCTCTCATTGGCCATTTGGTTCCTGACCTCTGTAAGGTCCTGCTGTACCTGGTCCATTTGTATGCCCAGAAGATTGTTGCGGGTTGGATATCTATGTGGACGGTTGAGTGGGAACACACGTCGTCGAGCAATAGTTCCTGACATCACAACAGAGTTAGTAACAGATAAACAAAAAACCTACAAAACAAAACAAAAGGTTAGTATGCAATGCAGTTATGCTTATTTGTTTCCAAGGTATCCGGCTTGGCACTTGGTTTTGACCCTTCTAGGCCCTTGAAGATGTTTGTGATGTTGCTTGAAAGAAACTCAGATAGAACAAACTGATACATATATTACAAAAAGTAGATGATACACAATTCATCTTTTTACAATACGAGCCATCTGAGGGGTCAAAATACATCATAAGAAAATAAAAGTACATAAAATGAAAGCAACAACAAGCAAACAAAATCAAACACCAAGACCAAACTCATCCTCCTGAACTTCCTTGAGAAGTGCCTCAGTCACAGGATCAGCTGGACGCTCTGTAAGATTCCTGATAAGGAGATTCCTGGTAGCAACAGCTGCAGTTAGTTTCTTGTGTTGACTCTGGTCCTTTGTCCTCTTCACACCAGCTCTAACCTTCAGCTCTGAGATCTCCCTCTGGGCTGCTGCCAGGGCTTCCTGTTGCTCTTTTGCACTAGCTTCCAGCTGCTCAATCTTATCCTGAGTCCTTTTATCTTCCAGAGTACGAGCCTCGGTGATTCTGACCCACCTAGCTTGGCTCTCCTTCAGATACAAATCATTCTTGGCCTTTTGGAATTGGGCCTCCTTGCAGGCATTCTTCAGAATTTGTTCCCCGGCCCTAGACTTCTTGATGTAATCTTCAGACTTCTCAATCCTAGCCAGATGCTCTATCTTTAACTTCTCCAACCTTTCAATATCCAACCTACCATCACTCCTCTCCCAGAGGGTCTTCTGTAGAGCCTGAGTCAACTTCTCATTTCTCTCTTTCAATTTCTCAAACTCCTCTAAGCTGATAGTGACAGGAGGTGGTGCTGAGGATGGTCCAGGCATATCTTCCATGGTAAAGGGCATCCCAGAAAACTGAGCCCTGGCATGAGACCACTCATAGTACTGTGTTGATGCCACATTGTTGCACTTCCCCAGAATGGTCACCCCCTTAGTCTGCACATTGTCCCAGGCCCAGGCTGCTTGCCTGACAACAGCCAGATTAGGCTTGATTTCACAATAAAGGGTCTCAGTCAGATCCTGTGCCCTAGGAGGATGGACTAATGCATATCCCAGTTGTCTTTTGAATAGCAGAGGGTTGTAATTGATGCAACCCTTCACTCCAATTAGAGGTACATTGGGAAATTGCCCACAACTTGTAATAATGTCTCTGCCCTTGGTGCTCTGAGTGCACCACCTGATGTCAGCTGAGGTCAAAGCAATGAGTCTTCTAGCCCAATTCTTTTGCTGGTGAGGGTTCAAGAATGCATCTGTCTTGGGCAAGTGTTTGAGCAACCAGGTATGGAATAGGGGAGCACAACACCTCACCAATCTTCCTCTTTGCTTTTCATTCCTTTGGTGAACAGAGTAGTAGAAATCTCCCAGTAAGGTGGGCACTGGGTTCCTCAGGATGAAAAGATGGATTGCATTCTTGCTAATAAACTTAGGCTCATCTGCAAATAGTATGACCCTATATATGCTAAGGGCCAATAATGCACAAACTGCCTTCCATTCTCCTAAGGAGGCCTTCAAGATGGCCTGAGAAGTCAAGAAATCCAAATGTAGACCAGAGATTCCAGCCTTGGTAGTCATATTCTGCCCAATCAGAACCGGTTCCAGATACAAGGCCTTTGCCACCTCTTCATTACTAGGAAAAGCCATCTCAGGGTTGAAGGGGACTCCACCCCTGATAGGTACACCGACCAATGATGAATACTCCTCTAATAAAGGCCCCAACTGAAAATCCTGGAAGGTGAAGCACCTCAGAGGGGGGTCATAGAACTGCAGGCAAGTATGTATCAAGCTCCTCTGTGAAGGGTCCAAATCCATAACCACATCAAGGATTCCTCCATAATGTTCTCTAAAGAGTGGTATATGGTCTGGAGTAATCAGGGTCTGAATCTTCCTGATGCTAGCTAGCTCAGGCTCAAAGAAGTGATAGGAGATGTTACTTTTCTTAGGTGCCATGTTGCTGAAGAAGAAATAAGACAGATGCTGATGATGGAGAATAAAATTTGATGATGGGCCTCTGACAGGCTGAGACTGATGATGCAGATAGCTGATAACTGGAGTAGATACTGGTGAAGATAGGCCTATGCTGATCATGGGGTCCAAACCAAGCCAAAGTAAAGTATGGATACCCTGAAAAGCAAATAAGCAAATGTCAAAATGATGCAATGATGATGTATGAAAATGATATGCAAGGGTTTGTGACTGAGCTGGATCTGATCAAGTGCTCTGATATAAGTCCAAGTATGTTCAAGAAATCCAGATGGAGGTCTATAAGTCCAGTAACCAAGGTGGGGGACTCAAATAAAGAGTCACATGTCCAGGGTTTTAGAATCACAAGAACTGTTCCAAAATGGAGTACTCTTATTCAAACAAAGTAACAGGGTATGCTGAGGTCAAAGGTACCTGCAAACCTGTAAACAGCCCAACCCCCTCACAGGTGGTGTTCTAAAACAAGGATCCTAAGACTTGGATCAGTTATGAGAAGTGTAAACACTTCTAACCCGGAGGTACAGTGTTTACAATAACCATAAAAGTTCCTCCTCTAATTCACCTCAGTTTCTGAAGGTCAATACTAAAGGTCATCCAGACTTAGCAGGCTTCCCAGATAGCCCTAATACTGCAGGAAATCTGCAACACAGAGTTCTCAAGAAGAAACCCATATCTGAACTGTGTTTCATATTCCCGCACCAGACCGAGATGGAATGGGAAAGAATATGAACCACTCTAGCCTAGGTGTCACTCAGGTCCCAGGTATAGGACCTTAATTCTCAATAGAACCCCACCCACCAAAAGCAACAAAGCAGATCCAGCCAGCACAGTATGACAATATGATATATGCAAAGCTATAAAGAAAGCAATAAAGCAACTGTACATAAAGCAAAAAATAAAACAAATATACAAACACAGATAGCACATAACACCCCAGTAAACACAAATCAAACAAGCGCTAGGAGGAACCCACAAAAGGAACCAGAAGCCATGGTTACAGTATAAGTCTCCCCAGCAGAGTCGCCAAGCTGTCGCTCTCGATAAATGGGGACTAGCCCAAATAAAGGTATAGACGCGAACGGTCGGCGAGAAGAACAATGAGAACACACAGCAGTGAACTCACTGGAAAAGAAAAGAGTCGCCAGCTAGGCATTTTTATCCCGGAGGAAAGGTAATGCTGCATAGACCTAGAAAAGATGGATAAGACGGTTGCGAACCAGAGAGACTGAGAAAGGGGGTTGGTTACAACCTGGGAAGGTATTAGCACCCAGATTGTCCGTCGTACTCGACGGGATCCACGCTTAAAAGATTTGTGTTTAAAAGGGGTAGTGTCAATGCATTTTGTGTATAAGAGAGCTGGAAAAGGATGTACAGGTGTCAGTGTATAGTGTATAAGTGAGGTGAAGTATGAAAGTGTCAGTGTAAGAACAAGAGTGAAATGCTCATGATAATGAGGCTTAAAGAATGAGGCTAGAAAGAGGGGGGATATACAGAGACTTTTGTTCGATAACTGTTAAGTTATGCCTACGTATCCTCTCGTGCAATGAGGAAGTCAGAACACCGTAGTTCGACCCAAAGAGACTGAAAGATAAATTGACTTGTGAACTGCTTACTTGCCTATGCTCAAGTGTATAACCTGTCTGGCTCAGGTGCAAACTGTCTTGCATTAGACGGAAGAAGCAAGTTCCCGTTTGTGAGTGAAGATGATGAGAAAAGAATCCCGAAGGAGACGATTATTGTTTGTTTTTGAGTTTTCAGTCTTTTATTGCTTTTGAAAGTTTGTCATAAGTTAATGAGCTTAAGCCTAAACCAATGGATTTAGTAAACTCATCACATCTTCCCTCTGATTAGGGGTAATGAGAATACCTTAAGTGTGAAGTCAGCTTCTCACACTTAATCACCTTTGATGTAGGATTAAGATCATTATCCTATTTGTGATTATTTAGATGTTTTTGGTGGTATTTGTTTAGTGTTAAGTAATGAGGTTAAGCCATAATCAAGGATTAAACAGACTCATTACACCATCCTAATAGAAGGATAATAGATGAGAATGTTTAAGCTGAGGAAGGCTCCTCAACTTAATCCATGATTAGGGATTAAACTCATGACAAAACAAGCCTTTGATTAAGTGGATTTTATTTGATGATATGATGAAGAAGTGAATTTTATGGTTTGTAAGACAACTTGAGGGGGACTTGTCCATTAACACTAGGGTTAGTCCTTCTTAACCAATTAAGGAAGAATTAGAACCCTAATGCAAGGCCCAAGTTACAAGCTTGATGTCTTGATGATTATTAAGTGAATTGATTAGGGGGTTTAAACACATTAAGGGTTTAACACTTAGGATTAAAGTTATACACTCCATCCTAATAGAAGGATGCAGGCATAAGCTTAATCACAAAGCCTTAAAGCCTTTAGGGTTTAGTCCCTGATTATGAGATGAGAAGAGAAGACTCAAGGAGACACAAAGGTAAAACTAAGTGGGGGAACTAATCAAAACCCTAATCATTGTCATACTTGGTTGTTCCTAAGGTTTGTGAGGTTTAACAAGAGAGATCTTCAATGGAACCACCAGGAAGCAGATGAAAGGATCAGGAGAAGCAAAGTAACTTGCTTCACTTAAGAAGACAAGTCACTTGAGGAAAGAAAGTGAGAAGAGAAAGAAAGACCAAGCTCAAACTTAAACACATAACAAAATGCAGCATGGATGCATAAAAGAGATGAAGAGAAGTTATGAGAAGTGAAGGCAAATTCACTTCTCAAAGTTACTTACCACCTGAAAAGTTAGTGAAAGAAATGCAATGCAATGCAAAATGAAATGAAATGGCATGATGTAAATCAAAACCAGAAGCAAATATGAGATGATAATGATGCTATGAGATGATGCAAACATGAAACAAGGCATGAGGATGATCATACAAGCTTATGGATGCAAATGAAACAAGTTAAGAACCATGAACATACATGAAAAGTTATGAAATGCATATGGCATACAACATGGAAAATGCAAGATGCAATGATCAAACATGATTTCAATATGTCTTAAGATGTTAAATGAATCAAATGGATGCATAAAATGTCATGGCAAGTCAAGGTATGAATGCAAATGCAAGATGGATGCATATGGAAGCCCAAATTAGGGTTTATGATCAAAGCATCAAACACAAACCAAAATCAGAAGCAAGCATCAATATAAAAAAATTGAAAATGCACTCAAAGGACCCCTAATCCTATACTAACTCACTGCCCAAAGGAGAAGTTCCAACTCTTAACCAAATTCAAGTTATGATTTTCCTAAGTTTTCTAGGGTTTTAGGGTTCCTTAACAAGAAAATTACCAAACAAATTGAAAATGAAGGATCAAATCATGACCATTTAATCTCACAAACTACATGATATGCTAAACACAATGCAAAAAGAATCAAAGTCCAACTCTTTAGGGTTAGGCAGAAATGATTTTTGGAAGTTTGGATCAAAATAATGCATCAAAATGATTTTAATTCCATGGAAAATTCTTAAAATGCATCAAGATCAAAAAATAAATTTGGTTTGAGGGTTGGACAATGTTTCTAAATGTTTTTAAATGTTTCATGAATTTTTTGGTGATTTTTAAATACCTAAAAGTATTTTTAATAAATTAATTCTCATTAATTAATTAAAAAGAAACTTTTAAATATTTAAAAATACTTTTTTTAATGCTAAAAATGAAAATAAAAATATTTTTGTGTTCTGAAATTAAATAATAACTTGTATAAAAAATTTCAGAATTTTTGAAAAGGTTTTGCTATTTTTAATAAAATGTGGAAATTAAATGAAATAATATGAAAAATAAAATGAATTAAAAGCTGAAAAAGAAAAGTCAATCAATCTGAAGGTCCAGATTCAAACTCAAACACGCGCGCATTGACTTGGCGCCACATCCAAGGGCCAGCATTCAAACTCACTAACCCTAATTAATTAGCCCTAATCAGCCCTTAATGACTTTCAGGTGACCGGAACAGTGTTCCGGTCATCTTCTCCGATCACTCAAAATCACAAACTCCTTCCACACGCATCTAAAATGAAATCTAATTGAACAGAAATGATCCCCACTCAAAAACGAATCAAAACCCCCATTCAAACAACATTTATCATTCCTAAACAATGAGAATCGAATCAAACTAGTTTTAGGGCAAAAAGTTTCAGAAACAGATTAAACTCCCATCTCTTCACCATTTTCAAAACCAAAGACATCAGAGTGATCAGTGAACTACAAAGAACAACTTAGGAACTTTAAAAATCATTTCTGGAAAAAAAAGTTCTTGAGCTACCTGAGTTTTGAAGCTTTCAACTTTGCAGCTTTCTGACCTCCCCTCTTTATGCAATCCACTCCTTTTGGTCCCTTGATGATGTCTGGATGCTTAGAAGGAGTTTGTGCTGGCTGGTTTGGGAGATTGAACAAGTTCTGTTCAAGCTCAGGTGAGAATCGTGTTTGGCTTATGTGGGGTTCCAAGGATGAATGAAGGCAGGGAAATGATCAGAAGGATGTGGTGATGAGTTCTATGAAGTTTGTTTGTGAGTTTGTAGCTTGCCTTCTGAGTTTCGAAAGCTTTTGCTTTTGAGAGTGAAAATGAGAATGTGTTGTTCTTGCTGGTTTCAGGCTTGTGTGTTATGTTGTTTGGCTTGCAATTAGTTTGTATAAACAATGCTGATTGGTCAGAAGATGTGACATGCCCTTTTGTGATAGGTGTAGCTACTTTTGCCAATTTGTCAACTTTGTGTAAGAGAAGAATGGGTCATGTTCTAGCCAAGTACAAGGGGTGTGGGCTGCGCAGCATGGTGTGAGGGAAAGGCTAGGATGGTTCAGCAATGTAGCTAGCAAGTGGATGAAATGTTATGATGGCTTTTGCAACTTGCTTGCTTTTGATCTTCATGAAAATATCTTGCTCCAAAGGCCAAACAATATGAGAAACTCTTGGCCCATTCTGATTTTTAGGACTTGTGTGATGTTTGTGTAATGTTTTGACAACAATTAGAGGTCACAAATTGCCTTGATACATGATTTTGCAAGTTTCCTCTTTGGTGCATAACTTGAATTTTAGTGATTTTTGCCAACTTTGATGCACCATAACTTTTGATCCAAAATGAATTAGGTCATGTTCTTGTACTTTTTGAAAAGGGAATGATCCATTCTACAACTTTCATGACCAAAGTTTTTCCATTTGAAGCATTTTTGAATCAAAAAGTAAAGGTTGAAAAAGTTTCCTAAAAATGGCAATTTCAATAAAAGTCAAACTTTCCCAAAAAGTCAACTTTGCAAAAGACTTGAAATTCTTCAATTTTGTGAACTTCCAACATCTTCTATGATCAAATAAAGATCAAATACAATAAAAATGATGAATAACACCCTTTGGTTGGGTCATTGGGGGCCTCAGATGCCCTGATTTTACACTGACTTGCTTGAAAAGTCAACTCTTGATCAGATGACTTCCCCATGGAATTTCCTCATGAAAATTGATATGCATACTCCCTATACCATATAGAGACCAATAGAAACAAGAATGACCAAAAAATTTGGAGTTATGGCCTCTGAAACCAAAACCCTAATTCTAGGTCATCTGTGCAGTTAAACCTGGCTCTGCTTCCATACCATTTTCAGTTCTTGTGATTTTTTGACATTCTTAACTTTGAGAGGATATAATATGATACTTGAACACACATGGACCCCTTTGAAGTGATTGATGACCTCTGGAATGGCTCAAGAAGCTCCTGGATTGCTCAGATCACAAACCCTAGATGCAGATGACTTAGAATCAATGCAAAGACTCAAAATTGTGGTATGAGATGTTATGATTGTGTTTATGAATATGGAATGATCACAAGCCATGGTGTGAATGGGTGAGGGCAAATTTGGGGTGTTTACACATACCTCTACTATCTAGGTGGTTTATTTCTCACCTTCCTCGATCTGTGATGAAGAATGAACTAGGGTTGAGGTGGTCTAAAAGGATGATGTCACTCTCTCATTCAGATATTCACTGGTGTTCTCAATCTATGGAAAATTTCACTACCATTGACCTTTGTGGGTCATTCCCTAATGTGTCACTCCTTGGCATAAGAGGGAGCATTACTTACAACCCTTCTTTAGCTCTATGATAGTTTGGTTATGCTCGGAGTAATGGTCCTCATGACATGCTTATTCAAGGTATTGTGCTTGATTACAACAACGATCTTCAAGGTTACCGTCAAAGGTTTATACGAGCTTGGAGTAAAGTGAACAAGGTTGATAGTAAGACTCTGGAACCAAAGTATTCCATTCCTATGGAACCTTACCTTAGATGGGTCGTGCTCAGACTCTTATTATGCCATATCCTGTCGTTCTACCGGTTACTATGGAACGTGTTGCTGAAGGAGATGTTGCTTATACCATCCTTCATATAGATATGCCCACTGATTTGGAAGAGTTGCAGAAGTCCTGGATCCAACTGAAGGAGAAAAGAGATACCTTTGAGGCTCAATTCAGGATTATCTAAGAAAGAGTGCTGGAGCTGACAAAACAATTTCATGAGGAGCGAAATCTCAATACATATCTCAACACTAAGAGGAAGCGTCCATGGGAGACTTAATCACCAGATGTTTTATTTTCTTTATAAATTTTGTTTATTTTAATTTGTAATCCCAATGGGCAATAATATTTCAAGCCTACTAATAAAATTTTTGTTTTTGTTTGCTTTAACAAATTTAAATCCTATGGTCCTTGAAAACATTGCATATGCATCTACATACCATATCATTTCATAACAGGTTTTCACAACAGGTTTCTCATCTTCTCGCTGTTTATTTCAGCATAAATGGCTCTTAAATAATCTATCAAAGATCTCCAAGCTCAGAATTCCCAATTCCAAGAGATGATCCTGAACTTGTCCAAGGGACAAGAATAGTTGAAAGCACTCCTGTCCAAGAAGAAGAAGAAGAAGATCAAGAAACCAGTTAGCTTCATCAGTTTGGGGAGAAGATTCAGAGCTCCCATCAAGACAGATGATGAGGTTGAAAACCCTGGAGATAAAAGTTCTACAAAAGAGGAGGGAAGCCAACATGGTACTGCTGTGAATTTTGATTATGAGGAGAATTATTATCATGATTCAACTGGTGATAAGAAGTATAAGTTGCTGGAAGATCGTGTGAATGCTATGGAATTACAGAAGACTCCTGGACTAGACTTTGAAGATCTGAGTTTGATTTCTGGAATTGTCATTCCTGTTGGTTTCAAGATTCCTACTTTTGTGGTGTATGATGGTGTGTCATGTCCTAAGCTACATCTGAGGTCTTATGTCCGGAGAATCCAGTCACATACTGCTGACATGAAGTTGTGGATTCATTTCTTTCAAGAAAGTTTATCAGGAGCTCAATTGGAATGGTACTATTAACTAGAGAGTATCAATATTAGTACTTGGAATGATCTTGTTGAGGCCTTCTATAGGCAATATCAATATAATCCTGATTTAGCACCAACTCGCATGCAACTCCAAAGCATGTCTATGGGTTCTAAAGAAAGTTTCAAGGAGTATTCCTAGAAATGGAGAGATCTTGCAAGCAGAGTTCAACCTCCTTTGACTGACAGGGAATTGGTTGATATGTTTATGAGTACATTAACTGGTCCTTTCTACAGTCATCTCATTGGAAGTTCATCATCTGGTTTCACTGAGTTGATAATGATTGGAGAACGTGTGGAGAGTGGAATATCAAGTGGTAAGATACAAGTGGTTGCCTCTTTAAGTACTACCAAGAAGCCTTCTAATGGGAAGAAAGAGTTTAATGTTGTGTATGGCCAACAAGGTGGTAACAATAATAATCAATATGTAGGAGCAGTCCTCATCTTTAATCCTGCACCTACACCACAAGATCAATAATAGAATAGTCAGCCAAAGCCTAGGAGGCAGTTTACAAAGATCAATATGTCGTTGGCCCAGGATCTGCAACACATGTTGAAGGGAGAATTGATTACTTTGAGGGATCCTCCTTATAACCTTAATATTACCTCTCCTTGTTTCAATCCCAATGCAAGATGTGCATATCACTCCAATTTCCCAGGCCATGATACTAATAATTGTTGGGCGTTGAAGAATAAGATCCAGGATATGATTGATGCTGGAGAAATTGAGTTTGATCCTCCTGAGACTCCTAATGTGATTACTGCTCCTTTGCCCAAGCATGAGAAAACTGTTAATGCTATTGATGATGTTTCTTATATTTCTACGGTGATTGATTTGATTACTCCTCTATCCATCATTAAGAAGAAGTTGCAGCAAGCCGGTTTATTTCCGGGTTGCAATGAAGACTGTTTTTATTGTGCTGCTCAGCCCAATGACTGTTGGAAGCTGAAAGAAGGTATTCAACATTTGATGGACAACCGTACTATATTGTTTGAGAATACCCCTTCTATAGAAAGCTTATGTGAAGGAATATCCCAAGATACGAAGTTGGAAGATGTGTTTGTGATTACCAGTACTCCTATGAAGATCACTTCTAAGTGTCCTATGAAGATTACCTCTAAAGGTCCTATGAAGATTATTGCTGAGCCAAAGGTGGCTCCCCTGATTATTACTACTCCTGGTCCGATTCCATATTCTTCTGACAAGGCTATCCCTTGGAATTATGGGTCTGATGTTTATATCCATGGTATTAAGCAAGAGCCTCTGACTGATATACCTGCTATAAATACTAATCCTGATATCGACAATATTGTTGGGACTATTAAGGTTACTAGGAGTGGAAGAATTTTCTCTCTAGAAGACACTTCAAAGACTGCTGCTGCTCCAATTCATACCTCCAACCCTGGGCCAAGTACTGAAGCTCGGTGCAAAGGACCATTGATTGAGCCTGTTCATGTTGAAACTCCAGTTATTGAAGACCTCTCTAAGCAGATGGATGAAGTGTTGAAGATCATCTGCAAGAGTGATTATAATGTTGTTGAACAATTGGGGCATACTACCTCTAAGATCTCTATGTTGTCTTTGTTGCTATGTTCTGAAGCCCATGCCAAGGCTTTAGTGAAGTTCCTGAAGGTTGCTCATGTACCACATGAAATCTCTATGGACCAGTTTGAGAATTGTGTTGCCAACCTGACTACTGATAATAGCTTGGGATTTTCTGATGTTGATCTGACTCCTGCCAAAAGAAACCACAATAGAGCCCTGCACGTCTCCATTGAGTGTAGAGGCACAACTCTGTCTCATGTTTTGGTGGATAATGGTTCCTCTTTGAATGTGCGACCGAAGGATGTTCTGAACAAACTCAACTTTGAAGATATTGTGCTAAGACCCAGTAATGTGGTGGTGAAAGCTTTTGATGGATCAAGAAGAATGGTGCATGGGGAAGTTGACCTCCCAATAAAAGTGGATTCTCAAAAGTCTTTGATTCTACATTCTATGTGATGGATATTCTTCCTTCTTATTCTGTCTACTTGGGCGTCCCTGGATACATGGGGCAGGTGCTGTGACTTCCACTTTACACCAGAAGATGAAATATCCAGTGAAGAGCAAGATTATCACTGTTTATGGTGAGGAAGAGTATATGGTCAGTCATGTAAACAATTTCAAGTACGTTGAGATGAAGGGTGAATTTATTGAGACTCCTTGCCAAACATTTGAAGTATTTCCTCAAGTTGTACCTGCTGCTAAACCAGTTCCTGATGTTACTAGAGTACCTTCTGCAATGGCTTCTCTGAAGGATGCAAAAGTTGTAGTTGAAGAAGGTGGTTGTACTATTTGGGGTCAGCTTCCTGACATTCCTTACAAGTATGACAAGTTTGGTTTGGGTTTTACTGCAGAATCTCAAAAGGCTGTTCGTCGTGCTCGTGCTATTCGTATCACCAACAAAGGAATTCAAAAGGATCAAGTCAATGTTGGGGAGGATTCTGATGAAGACTACAACTTGGATAGCTAGATTTTCCCTACCATTGGCAGTGTGATCAATAATTGGAAATCTAAAGATGTTGTTTCTATCTCATTTAGTCAGGAGTAAATACTATTACCGTGTTTCTTATTTTTAAGTTTGTAACTTCGAATAATTAAAATTTTAAGCCATGTTCCTTACCTTGGGCACATTGGTATGCTTGTTTGGGATGTCATTTCATTTGCATATTCTCATTCAATAAAATCAATGGACGTTTTTGCTTTCGTAAATGTTGTGCTCTTTATCTTTCTTTTATTTTTCCTCTATCAAAAGCTCTGTGTTCTTACACACACCCACGTCACTAAAATGCAGATCCTCATCCACTATGGATTCTGTTGATAACAATTATGCTATTGCCAATTATAACTTCGAGAATCCGATCTATCAAGCCGAGGATTGAAAGGAGGAAGATTGTGAAGTGCCTGTAGAGCTTGCTAGGTTGTTACAGCAAGAAGAGAAAGTTATACAGCCACATGAAAAACCAACTGAAGTTGTGAATCTGGGAACTGAGAAAGACAGGAAAAAGGTCAAGATAGGAGATGAATTAGAAGACAGAGTTAAGAAAAGATTGATTCAGATGTTACATGACTATGTGGAGATCTTTTCTTGGTCTTATGAGGATATGCCAGGACTTGATACTGATATTGTGGTTCATCGTCTGCCAATGAAGGAAGGTTGCCGTCTAATAAAGTAAAAAGTTCGTCGTATGCGTCCTGAGATGTCAGAAAAGATTAAAGCAGAAGTGATGAAACAATTTGATGCAGGGTTCCTAGCTGTTACTTCCTATCCTCAGTGGGTTGCAAATGTAGTGTCAGTGCCTAACAAAGATGGTAAAGTACGCATGTGTGTAGATTACAGGGATTTGAACAAAGCCATCCCCAAAGATGATTTTCCACTTCCACATATTGACGTCCTGGTAGACAACACTGATCAACATAAGGTATTCTCTTTTATGGATGGTTTCTCTGGTTACAATCAGATTAAGATGGCACCTGAAGATATAGAGAAGACTATGTTTGTTACATAGTGGGGCACCTTCTGTTATAAGGTAATGCCATTTGGTCTGAAGAATGCTGGGGAAACATATCAACATGGTATGGTAGCTTTGTTCCATGGTATGATTGACTGTGAGATAGAGGTATATGTTGATGATATGATTGCCAAATCTCAGACTGAAGAAGAACTACTTGATCATCTGCACAAGTTGTTTGAGAGATTGAAGAAGTACAAGTTGAGATTGAATCCAAACAAATGTACCTTTGGAGTTAGATCTGGAAAACTTTTGGGTTTCGTTGTCAGTGGTAAAGGTATTGAAGTTGAACCTGCAAAGGTAAAAGCTATACAAGAGATGCCCGCTCCCCGTATTGAGAAAGAAGTCAGAGGTTTCTTGGGATGACTGAATTATATTGCAAGATTTATTTTCCAATTGACCGCTACTTGTGAGCCAATCTTCAAGTTGTTGAAGAAAGATCAAGTAATGGAATGGAACGACGAATGCAAGGTAGCTTATGATGAGATCAAGAAGTACCTACAGGAACCTCCAATATTGATGCCACTAGTTGAAGGAAGACCCTTGATTATGTACCTGGCAATATTAGACAACTCAATGGGGTGTGTGTTAGGGAAACATGACGAGTTTGGTCGAAAAGAGCAAGCAATATACTACCTTAGCCAAAATTTTACCGACTATGAAACAAGATACTCACTGCTCGAGAAAACTTGTTGCACTTTGGCTTGGCCTACTCGCCGACTAAGACAATATATGTTGACTCATACCACTTTATAAACCTTCTCTCTCCAGATGAATAGCGAGATGACAAATGATTTTAACAGAATATGAAATACAGTATACTACTCAGAAGGCTATCAAAGGAAGTGTGGTAGCTGATCATTTGGCTCATCAAGCAGTGGATGATTATCAATCTATGATTTTTGAGTTCCCAAACGAAGATATTATGCTTGTTGCTAAAGAACCTAGACAATATGAAGGACCTGAACATGGATCCCTGTAAACACCCCAAATTTGCCCTCACTAAGTTCACACCATGGCTTGTGATCTTTCATATTTGCATTAGTTCAAGCATATCATATCATATTGCATTTTTGTTTCATTGCATTAGTTCAAGTTCATCTGCATCTAGGGTTTGTGATCTGAGCAATCCAAAGATTCATCTGAGACACTCCAAAGGTCTCCATTCTAAGAGGGTCCATGTGTGTTCCATCATCATTTTATATCCCTCAAAGATCAAGGAAGTCAAAGAATCACAAGAACTTGGAAAGCATGGAGGCAGAGCTAGGGTTTCACTACACAAATGACCTGAAATTAGGGTTTTGGTTTCAGAGGCCATAACTCCAAATATTTTGGTCATTCTTGTTTCTAATAGTCTCAATATGTTGTAAGGATCATGTATACCAAGTTTGATGAAGAAATTCATTGTGGAAGTCATTTGTTCACTGGGTAACTTCTTGAGCAAGTCAGAGCAAAATCAGGGCATCTGAGGCCCCCAACAAGGGAACCAAAGTGGATTTTTCATCAAATTGAAGATATATGATCTTTATTTGATCATTGAAGTGCTTGGAAGTTCACAAAATTGAAGAAAATTGAGCTAAACCAAAAGTTGCCAAAAATGGAAATGACTTGTAATGGAAACTTTCCATTTTGGGAAAGTATTTCAACCTCATCTTTCTCAACCAAAAATGCTTCAAATGAAAAATTGTTGGTCATGAAAGTTGTAGATTGGATCATTCCCTTTTCAAAAAGTACAAGAACAAGTTCTAATTCATTATGGAACTCAAGTTATGGCCTTTCAAAGTTGGCAAAAATCCTATAATTTTCAAGAATGCACCAAAGAGGGATTTTTGCAAAACCACTTGCCAAGGCTTCTAATGACTTCTAATGTGCCCAAATGTGACATAACATGATCGATCAACTTCAAAATATCAGAATTGGCCCAAGAATCATACACTTTCATGCCTTGAACTTCAAAAAATTCCAAAAGGGCCAAAGTTCTTCAAATTTGCAAAATGGCATGAATCTTTCTATACACTTGTTACAGCTCATCAAATCTGATCCATAAGCATTCCTTGATCTCTGCTGAACCAAGCCATGCCCAAATCCAAGCCTACCATGTGCCCATACCTCAATTACATTCAACCTTGACTTTTTGCAAATCACCCCATACCAATCACCACAGTCCACCACCCACTCTCTGGCCTATCAGGACTTTACAACCATACCTCAAGGAGTTCATTTCATAACACACACAAGCCAAGAGCTCCAAGAACTCAGCATCCACAAATATTTCCCTAAACCTTCAAGCCTTCGAAATTCATAACTCATCCACTCAAACTTCAAACCAATCACATAGATCAACTCACTATGACCTAGAGAACATTTCCAAACCATTAAAACATCCAAAAAAAAAACCATAGCCAAAACACGATTTCTGGCCAGCAAGAGTTCAAGCTCTCATTTCAGCTACTACAAACTCCTTCCAAGCATCAAAGCTTCATTAGAGGGATCATTGGAGTGTTTTTGCACAAGAGAGGAGGTTCAGAAGCTTCAAACTGAGGAAGCTCAGGTAACCTCTTCAAACTTTTTTCCAGAAATGCTATTTCAAGTTCTTAGAATGTTTTTCATGCTTCACTGATCACACTGCACTTCTTACTTTTGAAAATGGTTGAGAAATAAGCTTGTATGTGTAAACACCCCAAATTTTCCCTCACCCATTTCACCATGGCTTGTGATTTCTTCATTTGCATTAGTTCAATCATATCATCTCATATTACATTTTTGCTTCACTACATTGACTCAAATTCATCTGCATCTAGGGTTCGTGATCTGAGCAAACCAAGGGTCATCTGAGCCACTCCAAAGGTCTTCAATCATCTCAAGAGGGTCCATGTATGTTAAAATATCATGATATATCTTCCCAAGATCAAGGAAGTCATAAAATCACAAGAACTGAGAAAGGCATAGAAGCAGAGCCAAGCTTAACTACACAGATGACATAAAATTAGGGTTTTGGTTTCAGAGGCCATAACTCCAAAGTTTTTGGTCATTCTTGTTTCTATTGGTCTCTATATGTTATAAGGATCCTACATACCAATTTTCATGAAGAAATTCAATGGGGAAGGCATCTGATCAATAGATGACTTCTTGAACAAGTCAGTGCAAAATCAGGGCATCTGAGGCCCCCAATCATCCAACCAAAGGGTCTTCTCCATCATTTTGGGTATATATGATCTTTATTTGATCTTAGAAGAGATTATAAGTTCACAAAATTAAAGAATTTCAAGCCATTTGCAAAGTTGCCATTTTGGGAAAGTGACTTGTAATGCAAAATTGCCATTTTGGGAAAGTTTTTCAACCTCCTCTTTCTCAACCAAAAATGCTTCAAATGAAAAATTCTTGGTCATGAAAGTTGTAGATTGAATCATTCCCTTTTCAAAAAGTACAAGAACTTGATCTATTTCATCATAGAACTCAAGTTATGGCCTTGCAAAGTTGGTAAAAATCACTAAATTTCACTCATGCACCAAAGAGGGAAACTTGCAAAACTCATGTCAAGCCAAAATGTGACCTCTAATTGACTTCTAACCATTACACAAACATGATACATGACCTAAAATTCAGAATGGCCCAAAGAATCACTCATTTTCATGCCTTGATCCTCAAGTATTTCAAAAGGGGCCAAAACCTTCACAAATTGCAAAATGCCCCAAATCTTGACATCCACTTGTGCCAGCTCTTCAAATCAGTTTCCATGGACCTCCCTAAAGCCAGCTGACTCGAGCCATGCCTCATAACCAGCCTGCCATGAGCCCATACCTCAAAGGACAACTTTCTTGACTTTATGCAAATTGAGCCATACCAATCAAACTATTCCACAACAACTCTCTGACCTATCAAAGATTGATACATGGACCAAAAGCAACTCAACACACACAACAAGCAAGGCAGAATCCTCCCACAACTCAGCATACACCAAAACTCCCTCTTATGCATTTCTCTTCGAAACTCAGCACACAAGCCTCAAACATCAAAACAAACTCCACAAAACAACTCACCATCAACCTCTGATCATTTCCCAACCCTCATCTTGCCCTGAAAACAGCCATATCAAAAACACGATTTTGGCCCCTCCTTAAACTGAACTTCAGCAAACTTCACATAGAGGCCATATAAACTCTAACCAAGCTTTGCAAATTCTTCAGGGGGATCATTGGGGGTGATTTGAAGCAAAGAACTGGTCAGAAAGCTCCAAAGGTGAAAGCTCTAGTTCAGGTATCACCAAGAACATTTTTTCCAGAAACTGATTTTTATGCCATAGAAATGTTGCTTATGCTTCACTGATCACACTGCACTTGTTGGTTTTAAAAATGGTTGAGTATTAAGCCTGAACCATGTCTCTGAAAGTTTGACCTAAGAACTTGTTTGATTCGATTCTTGTTTATGTTGAAATATAAATGAGTTTTTGTGCTTGATTCTTGCTTAGGGTTGCTAGAAGGTCTGATATGGAGTTTTAGAGGGTTTAAAATTGCCTAGAGAAGAAGTTATGAATTTGGTTGATCGGAGAAGATGACCGGAACACTGTTCCGATCAACTGAGATTAATTAAGGCATAATTAGGGCTAATTGCGTGATTAGGCTGAGTTTAAATTAGAGCCATTGGATATGCCCTTCCTGCGTGCAGTGAATGGCTAGGATTAGATCATTAGTTTTAATTTAGGTTTAAATAATTAATTAAGTGAGATTAGCCTGATTTGAATGTAGGCCATTGGATATGGCGCGTGGTCAACCAGTCCAAACCCAGAATCAACCATAACCCTTGGATTGACATACTTCAGCTTTATTTAATTTTTAATTCACTTTTCTTATTTTATTTTGTACATTTTATTAAAAATAGTAAAAAAGGTCCAAAAATTCTGAAAAATTTTATTAAATCTTTTATGAATTTTCAGAACCCAAAAATATTTTTATTTTTATTTTTTTCATTTAAAAATATTTTCAAATCATTTAAATGATTATTTTTAATTAGTTAATGAAGATTAATTAGTTAAAAATACATTTAGGTATTTAAAAATCCCAAAAAAATTCAGAGAGCATTTTGAAACATTTAGAAGCATTTACAAACTCACAACACAAATTTCCTTTTGGGTTTGGTCACATTTTGACAATTTTCATTTGAATTAGGGTTCTTTAATTTGAATATTTTTAACCCTAACTTCAAAAATTCATAACTTTTGATCCAAGTTGAGTTTGTGAATGGTTCTTTTTTGCATTGTGTTATGCATCCCTTCAAGCATCTAAAAATATTTTTGTTTCATTTTTATAATGCATTTTCAATTTGTTTGGCACTTTCCCTTTAGGATCATCCTTACAACCTTAGAAACTTAGGAAAATCATAAGTCCTTTAGGGTTTAACTTCTGACCTTCCCCTTTGGGCAGTGAACTTGTATAGGTTTAGGGTCCCTTTGATTCCATTTTCAATTTTTTATCTCATGCTTTGCTTCTGATTTTGAATTTTCCATCTCATGTTGTACATAAACCCTAATTTGCATCTTTACTTGCATCCATCTTACATAAGCTTGCATACATGAACTTGCCATGACATTTTGTGCATCCACATGACATATAAGACATCATAGTACATATTGAAATCATGTTTGATCATTGCATCATTAATTTGTCATGTTTTTGTTTTCATTTAATGTCATATGCATTCATGAGCTTTCATGCTTCTTACATGTCTCATGTGCATTCTCATCTCTTGTATGAACATTCATATCACTTGGCATGCTTTCATACCATCTCATAACATCATTTGCATCATGAATATGTTTCTGACTTTGGTTTTCACCTTTGCATTTCATCCCATTTTCATTGCATTTCATCTCCTTTTGCTAACTTTTCAGGTGGTAAGTGTTTGAGAAGTGAATTTGCCTTCACTTCTCATAATCTCTTCTCATCCCTCTTATGCATCATTGCTGCATTTTACTTGTGAATCAGAGTGAGCTTGCTCATTCATGCTCCTTCCTCACTTTCTTTCTTCAAGCAACTTATCTTCTTAAGTGAAGTAAGTTGTCTTGCTGCTTCTTTCTCCTCCCTCCTTCATCCTGCTTCTTCCATTGGTGGCTTCTCTGAAGATCTTCTTTTTGCAAGCCTCATAAATCCTAGAAATGCCCAAGCATGATCACAATTAGGGTTTGATTAGTCCCCCATTAGTTTTACCTTTGTGTCATCTTTGTGTCTTCTCTTCTCATCTCTTAATCAAGGACTAAACCTTAAAGGTTTTAAGGCTTTGTGATTAGGGTTATGCCTGCATCCTTCTATTAGGCTGGAGTGTATAACTTTAATCCTAAGTGTTAAACCCTTAATGGGTTTAAATCCTTTAATCAATTCATCTAATAATCACTAAGACAATAATCTTGTAACTTGGGCCTTGCATTAGGGTTCTAATTCTTCCTTAATTGGTTAAGAAGGAATAACCCTAGTGTTAATGGACAAGTCCCCCTCAAGTTGTCTTACAAACCATAAAATTCACTTCTTAATCTTACCATTAACTAAAATCCACTCTAATAAAGGCTTTGTTTTGTCATGAGGTTAATCCCTAATCATGGATTAAGTTGAGGAGCCTTCCTCAACTTAAATGTTCTCATCTATTATCCTTCTATTAGGATGGTGTAATGAGTCCATTAAATCCCTGATTATGGCTTAAACTCATTACTTAACACTAAACAAAAACTCCAAAAAACATCTAAATAATCACAAGTAGGTTGATGATCTTAATCCTACATCATGGTAGTTAAGTGTGAGGTGTTTACTTCATACTTAAGGCATTCTCATTACCCCTAATCAGAGGGAGGATATGATGAGTTTACTAACCCTTGGTTTTGGCTTAAGCTCATTTCCTTATAACAAACTCAAAAAGCAATAAAATATTGAAAACACCAAAAACAAACAATAATCGTCTCCTCCGGGATTCTTTTCTCACCTCATTCACTCACAAACGAGAACTTGCTCCTTCCGTCTAATGCAAGACAGTTTGCACCTGAGCCAGACAGGTCATACACTTGAGCATAGACAAGCAGGAAGTTTACCAGTCAATTTATCTTTCAGTCTCTTTGAGTCGAACTACGGTGTTCTGACTTCCTCATTGCACGAGAGGATACGTAGGCATAACTTAACTGTTATCGAACAAAAGTCTCTATATATTCCCCCTCTTCCAGCATTATTCTCTTAAGCCTCACAGTCTTGAGCTTTGCATTCTTTCCTTGCACTGACACTCTTTACTTCACTTCACATTTCTTTTTACACTGACACTTGTATCCTTTTCCAGCTTCTTGCATACAAAATAGCACTAACACTACCCCTTTAAGCACAAACTTTCAAGCGTTGATCCCGTCGAGTACGACGAACAATCTGGGTGCTAATACCTTCCCAGGTTGTAACCAACCCCCTTTCTCAGTTTCTCTGGTTCGCAACCGTCTTATCCATATTTTCTTAGGTTTATGCAGCATTACCTTTCCTTCGGGATAAAAACGCCTAGCTGGCGACTCTATTCTTCCTTCTCCTTCTCCGACCGTTCGCGCTTGTACCGGGATGCAAATCTTTGGGAGTGACAGCTTGGCGACTCTGCTGGGGAATCCTTATCTTGCAACCAGGGCTTCTGGTTCTTTTTGTGGGTTCCTCCTAGCGTTTGTTTGATTTGTGTTTACTGGGGTGTTATGTGCTATGTGTGTTTATTTATTTTGCCTTATTTATTGCTTTATGTACAGCTTTATTTATTGCTTTCTTTACAGTTATGCATATTTCATACTATCATTGCTGGATCTGGCTTTCTGTTTTGCTGGGTGTGGTTCCATTGAGAGTTTAAGGTCCTATACCTGGGACCTGAGTGACACCTAGGCTAGAGTGATTCATGTTCTTTCCCATTCCATTTCGGTCTGGTGCGGGAATATGAAACACGGTTCAGATGTGGGTTTCTTCTTGAGAACTCTGTGCTACAGATTTCCTGTAGTGCTAGGGCTATCTGGGAAGCCTGCTAAGTCTGGATGACCTTTATTATGACCTTCAGAAACTGAGGTGAATTAGAGGAGGATCTTTTATGGTTATTGTAAACATTGTACCTCCAGGTTAGAAGTGTTTACAACTGATCCATGTCTGAGGATCTTTGTTCTAGAACATTACCTGTGAGGGGGATGGGTTGTTTACAGGTTTGCAGGAACCCCTTGCCACATCATACCCTGTTACTGTTTTGTTTAAGAGTACTCCATTTTGGACAGTTCTTGTAATTAACCCTGGACATGTGACTCTTTATTTGAGCCCCCCACCCTGGTTACTGGATTTCTAAGCCTCCATTTGGACTTTTGAACATACATGGACTTAATTTCAAGACAGATAATCATATCCAACTTGATCACAAACCCTTGCATATCATTTGCATACCTCATCATTGCATCATTTAACATTTGTTTATTTGCTTTTCAGGGTATCCATTTCATTGTATCTTGGTTTTGGTTTTGACCCCTTCTTCTGCATAGACCTCTGTTTCAACTATCTTCATCAGTTATCTGCTTCGGTCATCTCCATCCTCACCAGTATCAGCCTATCAGAGATTTACTTCCAGCATCAGTCTATGATCTTCATCAGCATTTGTCTTCAGCTTCTTCAGCAGCACTCATGGCTACTCCCATGAAGAGAAACATATCCTACCACTTTTTTGAGCCTGTGTTGACTGGTATCAGGCAGGTCCAGTCACTTATCACACCTGACCACATCCCACTATTTAGAGAGCACTATGGGGGTATCTTAGATATGGTTATGGACCTTGATCCTTCTCAGAGGAGCATGATCCACACATGCTTACAGTTTTATGACCCTCCATTGATATGTTCCACCTTTCCTGACTTTCAGATGGGGCCTCTGTTGGAAGAGTTTTCTTTATTGATTGGAATACCTATCAGAGGTGGAATCCCTTTCAACCCAGAGATAACTGCTCCTAGGAGTGAAGAGATAGCAAGGGCACTGTACTTGGAGCCTGCCCTTATTGAGCAAAGTATGACAACAAAAGCTGGGATTCCTGGTTTGCATTTGGACTTCTTGATTTCTCAGGCCATCCTGAAGGCTTCATTGGGAGAGTGGAAGGCAATCTGTGCATTATTAGCCCTCAGCATATATGGGGCTATATTGTTTGCAGATGAGCCTAAATTTGTCAGCAAGAATGCCATCCATTTGTTTCTTCTAAAGAACCCAATACCTACACTGCTAGGAGACTTTTACTACTCCATTCATCAGAGGAATGAGAAACAAAGGGGGAAGTTGGTGAGATATTGTGCTCCTTTGTTTTACTCATGGCTACTCAGACACCTGCCTAACTTAGATGCCTTCTTAAACCCACATCAGCAGAAGAATTGGGCCAAGAGGTTCATTGCCTTGACTTCAGATGATATCAGATGGTGCACCCAGAGAACCAAAGGCAAAGACATTATCACCAGTTGTGGACAATACCCAAATGTGCCTCTGATAGGAGTAAAGGGTTGCATCAATTACAATCCTTTACTGTTTAAGAGACAATTGGGCTATGCCTTAGTTCACCCTCCCAGAGGACAGGATTTAGCTGAGACCCTATATTGTGAAGTTCAACCTAATTCAGCTGTTGTCAGGCAAGCTGCCTGGGCTTGGGACAACATCCAGACAAAAGGGATAGCCATTCTTGGAAGATGTAACAATGTTGCTTCAGCTCAGTACTCAGATTGGTCCCGTACCAGAGCTCAGATTACCAGAATGCCTTTCACCTTGGAACACATACCTGGACCATCTACAGTACAGCCTGCAGCAACAGTTAGTCTGGAGGAATTTGAAAAGTTGAAGGAAAGGAATGAGCAGCTATCTCAAGCCTTGAAGAAGACTCTTTGGGAAAGGAGTGATGGTCGCCTGGACATTGAGAGATTGGAGAAGCTCAGGGTTGAGCACCTTGCCAAGATTGAAAAGACAGAAGACTACATAAGGAAAGCAAGGGTCGGGGAACATATATTGAAGAATGCCTGTAAAGAGGCCAAGATTCAGAAAGCTAGGGCTGAGCACTATCTGCAAGAGAGCCAGGCTAGGTGGGTCAGGATCACTGAAGCCCGTGCACAAGAAGACCAGAAGACTCAAGCCAAGATTGAACAGCTAGAGGCCAATGAGAAGAAGCAGTAGGAAGCTTTGCTGGCAGCTCAGAGGGAGATATCAGAATTGAAGCTTAGGGCAGGGTTAAAGAGATCCAAAGATCAGGACAGGCATAAGAAGCTGACTACTGCTATTGCTACCAGAAACCTCCTCATCAGGACCATTACAGAGCATCCAGCTGATCCGGTGACTGAGGCACTCCTGAAGGAGGTCAGGGAAGATGAGTTTGGACTGGATGTCTGATTCTTTGCTTGTTGTTCTTTCCTTTTGATGTACTTTTCCTTTTGATGTACTTTTCCTTTTGTTGTAATTTTGACCCTCCATGGGCATGTATTGTAAAACAGACTATGTATGTTTCATCATTTGTAATATATTTTAGTTTGTTTTCATTTGGGCTTTCTCTCAACAACATCAAGCATCTTCCTCGAGGTCTGGAAAGGTCAAAACCAAGAACCAAACCGGATACCTTGGAAAACAAATAAGCATACTGCATTGCATACTGACTTTTTCTTTGTTTTGTAGGTTTTGATTATTATTATTGTGTCTAACTTTTTTGTGATCTCAGGAAACATTGCTCATCGCCGAGTGTTCCCTGTCAACCGCACGCACCGGTACCCGACTCGTAACAACCTTCCCGGCATTCAAATGGAGCAAGTACAGCAGGACCTAAATGAGGTCAGAAATCAGATGGAAAATGAGAGAGTAGAGATGAGAAACCAGATGTCTCAATTCATGGCTGTCATGACTGGCTTAGCCCAGAGCCAGGAAAGACTGAGAGAGTTGGTGGAAAGACAAACACCTGAGGAACCTCATCTTGGAACAGGGGGAACTAGCAACAATGAACGAGGGCAGCCTCGTATTGACCCACCAGAATATGGACCCCATCTGAATCCAGAAGTTAACATCCCGAGGAATGTTCAAGGTAATACTGCTGGGGGCAGAATCCTGCAAGAGGATCCCCAAGAAAAACAGTTTACTGTTATAGGGGCTGGAGATGAGGTATATGACAGAAGATTGGACGAGATTGCTGAAAAGTTGAGATCTTTGGAATCTCAGAATTCTTTGGGCTTCGATGTGATGGACATGGGACTAGTAGATGGGGTGAGAATTCCCCACAAATTCAAACCCCCATGCTTTGAGAAGTATAATGGTACCTCCTGTCCACGTACTCACCTGCAATATTTCTTGGGAAGGATCAAGGCTTATACCATGGATGAGAAGTTATGGATGTTCTACTTTGAGGACAGTTTGACTGGAGCTTCAAGAGAATGGTATTCGCATTTGACTAGAGCCACCATAAGATGTTGGAAGGATTTGGCCGAAGCTTTGATCCGGCAATATCAGTACAACCTGGACATGGCTCCCAATAGAACTCTTCTAATGGGCATGTCTCAGTCTTCTAGGGAGAGCTTCCGGGATTATGCTCAGAGATGGAGACAGCTTGCTGTTGCTGTCCAACCACCCATGTTAGAAAGAGAAATGGCTGACATGTTTATGAACACTTTGCAAGGGACTTATATTGATAGACTCGCTGCTTTCTCCTCTACCAGTTTTGCTGATGTGGTCATAGCTGGTGAGAGAATTGAAAGTCTTTTGAAGATGGGCAAAATCTCCGACAATGGTGCAAGTTCCTCCAGCAACCCCAGAAAACCCTTTACCGGACCCCGAAGGGCAGGTGAAACCAATTTTATTCATGCAAGCAGGGGAAGTCCCCAATATTCTCACCGGTCAGTAGAAGCTGTTACCATCCCATCTCCAGTTCCACAACAACCATTGTATCCTCAACAACAACAACAACCTCACTATCAGCAACCATCTCATTTCCCGCAACAGAGAACCTACAACAACAACAACAATAGCAACCAATAGCAGCGTCCTTTCCAACAAAGACCATCTCAGGCAAATAGGGTGATTGACCCTATCCCCATGCCTTATGCTGCTTTATTGCCACAACTCCTGAAGCTCAACCTGGTTGAGTTAAGGACGTTGGCACCACCAGATCCTCTCAATCTCCCTAAGAATTATGATGTCAACGCCAGGTGTGCCTTTCACTCCAACGCACCCGGTCACAATACTGAGAAGTGCAGAGCACTACAGATGAAGGTTCAAGACCTGGTTGATTCTAAAGCTCTCAACTTCGCACCTCCTCCGAACGTTAACATAAATCCTATGCCTAATCATGGTGGGCCCATGATTAATGCCATTGAGGAGGACCAACCATCTATATTGATTGATAATGTTACACAGATTCAAACACCACTGGCTGAAGTCAAAGTTCAACTTTTAAGATGCCAAGTGTTCCCGGGCTGTGGGGCCTGCTGTGAATTGTGTAAGACAACTAGTAATGGTTGTGAAAATCTAAGGATTGGCATAGATGGCCTTATCCAAGATGGGATTTTGCAAATTACTTCAACAGCTCCTTCAGCAACTCTTGTCTCCACAACAATGGAATCTCCTGCAACACCAACAATCCTCTTTTCAACAGGTTCTCCTACAACAACAACAACAATCATTCCTACCGACTCATCAACATCACCAGCAATTACTCCATCCATCATTTCAACAAGTCAAATTTTAACTGTTTCTTCTACAACATCAGCATCCATTTTATTAACAAAATCTTCTACAACGCCAACAAAAATTAATGAAGATGTCTCAACGGTCACAATCTACTATGACCCATCAAATGCTCACAACACCAATGATTTCCATCAACAAACTGTGGCACCTCCTGCCAGATCTCCGGTCACAATTTACTATGATCCGCACACCATTACAGTACCTTCATCTGCAGCAATCAGCCCAGTTACCATTACGGTACCGGGGCCTGTTCCTTATGAAAGCAGTAATGCCATACCTTGGCATTATGGCTCTGATCTTTACTGCAATGGGGAGAAAATCATTCTGGATTCGTCAACCTCTTCACCACAAATTGATAATGTTGGGGGGCGGAGGCTTCACCAGAAGCGGACGCCTTTTTGCCTCACAAACACAAAAATCTAGTGCTGAAGCAGAAGCTGCTGCTAAGGCAAAAGGAAAGAATGTGGTATTCAAAGAGCCATCTGCTAAAGAAACTCAGAAGACATCTTTTGAACAAGATGTAGACGAGTTCATGAGAATCATAAAAAGGAGTGATTACAAGGTGGTGGACCAGCTTCACCAAACACCCTCCAAAATCTCCATATTATCACTGTTAATGTGTTCCGAAGCCCACAAAAATGCATTGTTGAAAGTCCTGCATGCAACATACGTGTCGGAGGAGATTACTGTTAATCAGTTAAAGACCGTGGTTGCAAATGTCAACACCAGTCATGGACTGGGCTTTACCAATGCTGACTTAACAACAGAGGGGCGCAACCATAACAAGGCTTTGCATATCACCTTGGAATGCAAGGGTGCTGTTCTGTCTCTTGTACTGGTAGACACTGGGTCGTCACTCAATGTTCTACCAAAGAAGGCCTTAGTGAAGCTGGAGTATGATGGCTTGGCATTGCGTCCGAGTAATTTGGTGGTAAGAGCATTTGATGGCTCTAAAAGATCAGTGCTTGGTGAAATTGATCTGCCTGTGTTGATTGGCCCGCAAACCTTCAAAACTACCTTCTTTGTGATGGACATACAGCCGGCCTACAGTTGTCTGTTGGGTAGACCCTGGATTCATGCCGCTGGCACTGTTACGTCTACCCTTCACCAGAAGTTAAAATTCGAGTGGGAAGGCCAAATCATCACCATCTGTGGGGAGGAGGATATTTTTGTTAGCCAGCTGGCTACGTATAAGTACATAGAAATGGATGGGGAGATCCATGAGACCATGAGTCAAGGGTTTGAGGCCCTTAATATTAATGAAGCATCTGCTGTGTCTGGGACTTCCATCTCATCATATCAACAGGCCCGGAAGGTTGTTGAGGAAGGTACCGCTCAAGGCTGGGGCAAGCTGCTTCCAGTTGAAAAGAAAGAAGACCGATTCGGGTTGGGTTACAGACCAACTCGACAAGATCAACCAGAGGCTGCAACGGAGCCCAAGTTTGTCAGCGGGGGGATGCTCACCCCGGATGCTATGAATAGTTTGGAAGATGAGTCAGAAGACGAGCGCAACCTGGAAAACTGGATACGTCCAAGGATCCCGGGGAACCAAGTCTCAAACTGGTCTTCCCAGGAAATTATAAGAGTTACTCCTGCAGAGTAATTATTATTTCCTGTCTTTAAGCATGCATCAAGTCCTGCATCTTGCCCAAGATGTCAAGGCTCATTTTGTAATCGGGCCATCTTGTATTTTGTGCAAACGATCAATTAATGAATATCAGGACATCTTTTGCAAATGAGTCTCTTCTTTTTTCCGCTCACTGTTTTTCATTTTTCATTTTTTGTACAAAAATAAAATGACAATGTTTTTCAAAATAATAACTTCATTTTCACTTTCTTCTAAGCAAGATAAAACTGATCACTAAAATGAACAAATCTAAACCCTTACAGAGAGTGCCCTCCAGACTGCACCGACAACGACATTGCTATGACTTCGTATGACTTTGACAATCCGATTAATCAAGTCGATGAAGGGGTTGAAGAAGATTATGAGCTACCTGAAGAGCTAGCCAGGTTGTTAAGGCAAGAGGAGAAGGTTATCACTCCTCATCAGGAGGAAGTTGAGACAGTAAACCTTGGTACCGAAGAAGACTTAAAAGAAGTGAAGATCGGGGCCCGTATGCAAGATTCGTTGAAAGAACAACTTATTGACATGCTGCAGGAGTATGTAGATGTTTTTGCCTGGTCTTATCAGGATATGCCAGGTCTGGATACCGACATTGTTATGCACAAGCTGCCTCTAAAAGAAGACTGTCCTCCAGTGAAACAGAAGTTGCGCCGTACTCGCTCAGATATGGCAATGAAGATAAAAGAAGAGGTACAAAAACAGTGGGACGCTGGTTTCCTTGCTGTAACTAGCTACCCGTCGTGGGTTGCTAACATTGTACCTGTGCCTAAGAAGGACAGCAAAGTAAGGATGTGTGTGGACTATCGGGATCTGAACAGAGCCAGCCCGAAAGATGACTTCCCATTACCTCACATTGATGTATTGGTCGACAATACGGCTCAGTTCTCGGTGTTCTCCTTCATGGATGGATTTTCAGGATATAATCAGATCAAGATGTCACCTGAAGACATGGAGAAGACAACTTTCATCACACCCTGGGGCACTTTCTGTTATAAGGTAATGCCATTCGGACTGAAGAATGCAGGTGCCACTTATCAACGGGCTATGGTAACATTATTCCATGACATGATCCACAAAGAAATTGAGTGTTATGTGGATGACATGATTGCCAAGTCCCTTACAGAAGAAGACCACCTGGTGAATCTGTTGAAGCTATTCAAGCGTCTGAGAAAGTACCAGTTGAAGTTAAACCCCAACAAATGCACATTTGGGGTACGGTCCGGTAAGCTGCTGGGATTTATTGTAAGTGAAAAGGGAATTGAAGTTGACCCTGACAAAGTCAAAGCCATCCAGGAGATGCCTGCACCAAAGACTGAAAAAGAAGTTCGGAGGTTTCTAGGTAGATTGAACTACATTTCATGGTTCATATCTCACCTAACAACAACCTGTGATCCCTTGTTCAAGTTGTTAAGAAAGGAACGAACGGTCAGGTGGAATGAAGACTGCCAAAGGGCTTTTTACAAAATCAAGGAATACTTACAAGAACCACCAATCCTTATGCCTCCAGTTGAAGGAAGAAATCTAATCATGTACTTAACAGTATTAGAAGAGTCAATGGGATGTGTGATGGGCCAGCATGACGAGTCTGGTCGAAAAGAGTATGAAATTTACTACCTAAGCAAAAAGTTTACCGACTGTGAACAACGTTACTCACTGCTCGAGAAAACTTGCTATGCTTTAGCGTGGGCTGCTCGCCGACTAAGGCAGTATATGTTGACCCACACTACCTTATTGATCTCCAAGATGGACCCAGTTAAGTGCATATTCGAGAAGCCAACACTTACCGGACGGGTTGCAAGATGGAAAATGATCCTCACAGAGTATGACATCCAATACATATCTCAGAAAGCCATCAAGGGCAGTGTGTTATCTGATTATCTTGTTGAGCAACCCATTGATGATTACCAGCCTATGAGATTTGACTTCCCTGATGAAGACATCATGTTCATAAAAGCAAAAGATCATGAAGAGCCTATTCACACTGAAGGGCCTAACCCAGAAGAAGAATGGACTATGATGTTTGATGAGGCTGTTAATATGAATGGTCGTGGAGTTGGTGCGGTACTCATTACACCTAAGGGAGTTCACATGCCATTCTCGGTAAAACTCACCTTTAACTGCACTAACAACGAAGCTAAATACGAAGCCTATATCATGGGTCTTGAGGAAGCCATTGACCTCAGGATCAAGACTTTAACTGTGTTTGAAGATTCAGCTCTGGTAATCAATCAAACCAATGGCAAATGGTACACTCACCAGGAGCATCTGATACCTTACCAGGATTATACAAGGAGGTTACTCACATTCTTCACAACAGTCAAACTTGAGTATATCCCTCGAGATGAAAACCAGTTTGCAGATGCCCTGGCTACCATTTCATCCATGATCAAAGTTCAAGCTGCCAACTTTGTGCCTCGGATTTTAGTATCCAGACTTGACAGACCAGCGTACGTATTCTCTGCAGACCTTGCCAAAGATGATAGGCCTTGGTTCTACGACATCAAATGCTTCTTGGAGGATCAAACATACCCACCTGGGGCATCATCCAATGACAAGAAGACATTAAGAAGGCTAGCTGGTAGTTTTTTCCTGAATGCTGATGGTTCCTTGTACAAGAGAAACTTTGATATGGTACTTCTCAGATGTGTTGATGAGACAGAGGCAGACTTGTTGATGCGCGAGGTGCATGAAGGATATTTTGGTACCCATGCTGGAGGGCATGCAATGGCCAAGAAATTGCTAAGATCAGGCTACTACTGGATCACAATGGATGCAGACTGTTGTGCTTATGTCAGAAAGTTTCATAAATGCCAGATTTATGCAGATAAAGTGCATGTACCTCCCAATCCTTTGAATGTGATGTCTTCACCTTGGCCCTTTGCCATGTGGGGCATTGATATGATTGGCAAGATTGAATCGACTGCTTCAAATGGCCACAGATTTATCCTGGTAGCCATTGACTATTTTACCAAGTGGGTTGAGGCAGCTTCATATGCAAATGTCACCAGGCAGGTGGTAGCCTGATTCCTGAAGAGAGACATCATCTGTCGGTATGGAGTACCCGAGCGAATCATTACTGACAATGGTTCCAATTTGGACAACAAAATGATGGCAGAACTGTGTCGGGACTTCAAAATCCAACACCACAATTCTTCTCCTTACCGGCCAAAGATGAATGGCGTTGTAGAGGTGTAACACGGTGGGAGAACTGACTTTAGTTAAGTTGCGGATAGCAAGAGTCGCCACCGACTTTTATTTTATCCAAAGGAAAGGCATAAAAGAACAAGAAAGACCTTTTAAAAGATTTTTGGGTCCGGGGGGTAGGTTATGTAAAGGGAAGGTGTTAGCACCCTTTACATCCATGGTTATCCATGGGCTCTTAGTTACTTAGCTCACTTTGAATTGTTTTTGAAAATGTGAAGTGTGTGAATAGAAATTTTCATAAGAGTTTAATAATGATCCATGTACGGATGCGTAAAAAACTTGTGTTTGAAAATTGTTTGAAATTTGTGAAGTGTTTGAAAAGTTTTGAATAGTGAGCAAGTAACTATGAGGAACCTATCCTAAAGTTTAAGTCTTTCTGTTCTTTATCCTTTAAATGGTAAGACTATCCCTATTATTAAGGAATAGGTAGTCATTACCTTGGATGTGAGGGACATATGAGGGACATCTGTTTAATGAAGGCAACTGTAGGGTGTATTAAGCAATTTTTGGAGGGACTGTCATCATTATTCGAAAGGGACAAGATCTTTATGAAAGGCAACCATTAAGGGACTTGATGACTTTTCTTTTAAGGGACTTGCTTTGTACACCCCACTTGACCTTTTTGAATAGGCAACAATGAGAGGCAACCCTAGAAAGTGAGATGGCGATTAAAAATCGACTTACGTGTGTGAGTGTTTAATTTAATTTATCTTTTAATTTTAAATGACCTAAATTCCATTTTAAATATAATACATGTTTACACTCCCTATTTTACTAACCATAGCAAGCAAATTAAATAATTTAAATATTTACAAAATTTTACACCAAGGAGCAATTACAATAATAATTAATAAGCAATTAAAAATAAATAGCAAGAATAAATAAGAAAAATATAAATAATAAATAAATAAGCAATAAAAATTATAATAGGGGTTAGTAATAATAATCAAAAATAAAAGGGGTTAGTGAAATAATAATAATAAGTATAATTAAAAAATAAGTGGATTAGTGATAAACATGATTAGTAATAATAATAAGCAAAATAAAATAATAAATAAGAATTAGAAATTATTAAGGAAATATAAACAATTTAATTATAAAATTTAAAATTATATGCAAAAAGTTAAATTAATTATAGACATATAAAAAAAATTATAATTACAATATTAGCATAAATTTAATTATTTTTAAACATATATAAAATAAAAGAATAAAATTTAGATTATGAACAAATTATAGAAACAATTACATATTAAAAAAAATTTGATTATAAGCATATTTACAAGACTTAATTATATTAAATATTATATTTACAAAAATTAGAAGTTTAAATCATAAGAATAAATTAGGGTTTACAAAATTAGGGTTTGTTTAGAAAATAATTTTTTTAGGGTTTATAATAATATATACAAAATTATTTTAATAAACATACATATATTATAATTTAATTACATAATAAAGAAAATAATTTTTGAATTAAGAAAATATATATTTTAGAATTTGGAAAATATAATCATATAAACATGTTTTATTTTTTTTTGAATTGTTTAGAAATATGATATGTATAAAACTATATATAATTTAATAATAAAATAATTAGAACAAATAAAATGAACAAAAGGAAAAAATTGGAACTTACCTGGCTGGGGTTTGAACCCAGGTCATTCTGATTACCAGCAATAACACCCACCACTAAGCCATCATGCGCAGGCAGCAAGCAAAGGGGTAGAATTGATTTTGTTTCATAGCCTGAAAAATCCAGAAAATTAAAAGAAAGCAAAAAGGCCTGGGGGAGGATTGAACCCAGGACCTCTTGAGCAAACACATACACGCATGACCATCCCAGCTAGGTGAGCTAATCTGTTAACAAACCATCAACAAATAATAATATATTATATTCAATGTATAAATGAGAAAACTCAAAAATATTTGCCACAACCAGGATTCGATCCCTCGCCCTTTCATCAAACACACGCCTGAGTTTCCACTGGGCCACACAACCTGTGGTGATAACAAACCAACAAGATAACATAAAATATTTTAAATCAAATTTGAATTTTTCTGAACGCGCCAACTAGCTTCGTCTTCCCCAGATTTCCTGCGAAAATTCATGCCATTTTTCCTGCGAAATTTGCTGCGTGTTCATCCATATTTCAAACCTGCGAAAATGAAACTCCAACAAAACAGTACCAATTCATGAAATTAATTAGTGTTTTATGATCCTTATGGTTCACACAACATCCCTATGTTCTTCAAATTCATTTATATTTAGTGAATCGAAGAACCCTAATCTGGAGGTCAAAACCCTAATCATGGCCGAATCCATTCTAGGTAGTGAAGCTTCAATCAATTAGTCCAAAAACAATCTACACAACATCACAAACAATATTATGCAAACAAAATTCATTAATATACAGTGAATTAGTGTAATCGAAAAAATTATTTTCAAGAACAATCATGGTTCGGTTTGAACAATATGGCATGGTCTTGATGCGTATGAGTGATGATTCATGATCAGGGAAGTCCAAGGAGTATTGCTATGTTCTTATTTTACCTTCAAATGCCTTTGAGATTGAAAACCGAATTTGACTTTTGGCTTGAATTTTTGAAGTATGAAACTTACCTTTGAGGCTGTGGAATCCGTGGCTTGCAATAGGGTTACACTAAGTACTTATAGGACAATCAAATGAGGCTGAAAAACTAGGTCATTGCTTGGAAGATTTGATGTAAAAAGATTCAAAAATATCATGCCTTAAAAATCAAATATTCTTGTATGAATGCTTGCTATCTTTGGCTAAACCTCATGATTTCTTTCCTCTTCACTTCCAATCAAATTTAAGACTTTCTAGAAGCTTGATCCAAATCAAATCTTTTATTTTCATATTTTATATTTATTTAAAATGATTTTTAATGAATTAAATCAAAATAAATAAAAATAAAAATAATAAAAATCTGATTTTTAATGGTTTGGGTCGTGCATGAAGTTGTTATATGGATTGGGTCATCATTTGGCAAGCCCATTTGGAAGAAATTGGTTTTAGACCTCCATTTTCATCATAAACCAACCCAAAATTTCCCAACTTTGCAAGGGCACATATCCTTCAATTTTAATGGTATGAGGGTGTTCTTGGATATTTTGGAAAGCTTGAAGAGTCCTCTAAACAACCCCACTGGTTTCATGTCCATATCATTTACCAATCTCAAGTTATGCCCTTTTGAAGTTGTTGACTTTTTGTTGACTTTCAAAAAGACCTATAATGTCTTAACTCATACCCTCCAAATGAAGCATTTTTGGGCTTGGCTTGTGAGACACAAAGTTGTAGAGAATTCAATTTCCTTAAAAATGAGCTTTGGATGGAGACTTGGTGATGAAGCATGTGAAAGTTATGGCTGGTCAAAGTTCAGTTGACTTTTACTGAGGAAACCCTAATTTAGAAACTCCTGATTCTTGATGATCTGGAATCTCCTTGATGATTCATGATCAACCCTTGATCAAATGATGAATTTTACTTCATATACTTGATGTTGGCAAAAAATCATGAAGTTTGACTTTGGTTTGACTTTTTAACTGCATTGACTGATTTTGACTTATCTGATCATCTGACTGAGCAAACTTCTAAGAAAAGTCTTGAAACTTGTCATGGGGGTTCTTACACACATATAAGATGTTATGAAACTCACTTGAAGTCTTGGAAGTCCATTTAGCCTGATTAAAGTCAAAAACCCTAGTTTTGGGTGCACTGCTTAGGAGGTGCATTGTCTGAGGGAATTGTCAACTCTTCTGACCAATTGTGAACTTTGTGAACCTTGTGAACCATCATAAAATGTCTTGTGATACTCATGGGAGGTATTGTGAACCTTGTGAACCTTGTGAACCTTGTGAACCTTCATAAAGTGACTTGTAGACTTCATGAACCTCATGAAAGGTCTTGTAAGTGTTGGGAAGCTTGTGAACCTTGTGAACCTTCATAAAGTGACTTGTAGACTTCATGAACCTCATGAAAGGTTTGGAAAGCATTGGGAAGCTTGTGAACCTTGTGAACCTTCTTAGCACACAAAGTCTTGTATTGTGAGGGAAAATTTTGGGGTGCAACAGCTGCCCCTGTTCAATTTTCTGAAACCTGAGGGGTTAGATTGGTATGTTTGCCAGTCGTGACCTGGAAGGTTGAAGGGGATTGAACACAAAAGCCCAAAAATTTGCACTCACCAGTGCATAGAGTGATACAGATGGCTAGTTGATTATGCTTGAGTGGGCTTAAAGATGCCACTTGGAGGAAAATTCTTCAGATACATGTCTTGGAGGATGAAGCAGTTCAAAATATGGAGGTATAATGATAGCTGTCAGGAGGATGGAGCAGTCCTGAGGCAATGATATGATTTCAAGAGGATGAAGCAATCCTGAAGTAAAGAAGCTGTCAGGGGGATAAAGCAATCCTGAGGTAAAGAAGCTGTCAGGGGGATAAAGCAATCCTGAGGTATTAATATGCTTTCAGGAGGATGAAGCAGTCCTGGTGTAATAAAAGCTTTCAGGAGGATGAAGCAGTCCTGATGTAATAAAAAGCTGTCAGGAGGATAAAGCAATCCTGATGTAGCATTGTGATTTCAGGAGGATAAAGCCATCCTGATGTAATAGGAATTTTCAGGAGGATAAAGCAATCCTGAAGTAATGATGATAGCTGTCAGGAGGATGAAGCAGTCCTGGTGTAGTAATATGTTCCCAAGAGGATGAAGCAGTCTTGAGAGATGATAAGTCTTCAGGAGGATAAAGCAGTCCTGATGGATGATATGCTTTCAGGAGGATAAAGCAATCCTGATAATCATAAGTTTGTTTGCTGGATAATTAACCTGAAAACAAGGTAGCATTTTGTATAATAATATTAGTTTATGTATTATGCATGCATGTATGATGTGATGCACTGTACTATGTATATATGGATATGTATGTTATGGTATGATGTAAATGATGTATGTGTGATATGACACTGCCTGAAGCGTCTGGATATTTTCATATAACAACTGCTAGCCAGGGAAAATAAATCCCGATTCGTTGTTGAAGAATATGAGGAACTCATTCCTGTCTTGTTTGATAATATATTATACATAACCTTCCGTATGCTGGGGATAGCAAGGTATATATAACCTCCCGTCTGCTGGGGATAGCAAGGTATATATAACCTTCGTCTTCGTTTGATAGTAGGGTAGATATAACCTCCGTCTTCGTTCGTCGTACCATTATTGGAAAGTAATTTCCCGTATATCCGTATGAGGATAAAAGAGATGGATATAAATTCCAGGGGAGATGTGACTTTATGAAGATGGATTTGCCCTACTGAGGGTTTGTAGCTGTTTTGTAGAGATGAACCGGCGAAGCTTCATTGAAATCCTTCCCTCGTTCGTCCTTAGTAAATACTATTACTGCATTTTTATGCCTTTTTGGTAAACATCAATCATATTAAGCATACATGCATTTTTGGTAAACATCAATCATATTCAAAAGCATACATACATTCAAACACAACCAATGGACGTTTCGCTTATGTAAATAGGGTAAAAGTAAATCTGGACTCAGAGGGAAAAGTAAAACTGAATTTGAAAGCAGAATTGTTTCAACTTGGAGAGTGTACAACCAATTGGATCTATAGCTCCTGAAATTCTTTAACTTTCCTGAATACCTTTCATAGTTGGATCTGAAGACATGATACTGACACCATCTGATACTACTGGCGTAGACAACTAATTTCCATCATGGTTTTAGCTGAGAATCCAATATCAAGGTAATACAATGAGAGGAAATGTGTCTTCAAACTGTAATGGACCATATATGTTCCAGGTATTAAATTTGAAGAGAAAGCATTGCCCCTTGGTTGAGGATGAATTGTCCCATAATGGAAGTATCTGTAATGAGCTACCTCAAGAGAAACAAGCAGAATACCCCATAAGCATATGCCCTTGGTATTGTGAACTCTGTAATGTCACCTTTGGTAATTCAACTGTATGAGGCAAAATTCCCCTGGCTATTAAGTATGGTTGAATCTGGACCTAATTGTCCCAAATGAATTGAACAGTAACTTGGTATGCCTCTTGACTGGGAAACAGTGACTATGCCCCTGGCATTATGAACTTTGTAATGTTACCCTTGGCACTTCAGATAGATGAGGAGATCTGCATCTGGCTGCTTAAACATAGTTGAATCTTGTCCTGATTGCCCCAAATGAGTTAGGAAGTATCATGGCCTGCCCCATTGATTGGGAGATAATGACTATGCCCCTTTGTATACATGGACTTTGATCTAGGAAACAACTTTGTTTATCAGAAGGACTTTGAACATTCATCCTGTAAGTTTCTCTGTTTATCAAACACTCAAGTATATGCAACCAAATATATTCAAAAATGCAATGCTTATGTCTGTCTTGAAGTTTTGAAACAAGTTGTTTTAGAAAAACTGTTTTTTTTTTTTTTTTTTTTTTTTGTGAAAACTGTGATATTAACTCAAGTTTTATAATAAGCCCTAAAGGAGTCAGGATACCTTTTTGTAGCAGTACGCTTTCGAACTAACCATGCTTCAGTTAGGACTTTTAAAGGGTTATAACGTGGCCTGGTTCATGGTTTAAGAAACAAAGGATATAGGCTCAAATTTTATTTGTACCCAATCCAATCTCCACGATGTTCTTCAGTCCTATGCTCAGTTAACTTATGCATTGAAGTTCCAAAGAAGTTTGGTATTGTAATACTGATATTTGTGATGGTTCAGCCACCAAAAAATTTATTTGAATATTCAGTCATTTTTCTTTGTTGAGGATTCATAGTGACCTCTTTTTTCTTTTGACTTTATTATCCCTTCCTTTTGCCTGAACTGTTTATTTCAAGGTTACAGTCAGCGGGATGTCTTAATTTGTTTTTACTAAGTCTCCTTCATAGGTTTTGACTTAGTGAACTGTTCTTTTGCTGGATATTGACTGTCAGGTTTAATGATTACAGTGAACCATCATTAGTTGTGTACAACACCGATAATTGGCATATTTGAGTTAACCGAGTAACTACCCTGCCCCGGGTTATGAATAAGGGTTAATTTGTGCAAGAATAAAAAAAAAAACTCCTACTTCATAGGCTCAAAAGGGTTGACTAGGGATTAACTTCCTTATATCTCCACTGTTTTAGGAATTGAAACAATGCCTGTACATCGTCAGCATAGTCTGTTCAAAAGCATACTTCCTAATATTATGGTATTGTTTTCGTCATCCTCCCTCTATAGGCTCATAGCTTTATCAGGAGTTAAATATCACAAAATAGAAATAAGAAGTATAATTCAAAATATAGTGGAACGAATGGATTAATTCAAGACAAACATATGCAATGCATTAATGAAAACAAAAGTTTAACATAATAGTAAGTGTTCAAACAAATAACAGAAATTACAAGTGAAAATTCAAATGTTATCCCATCCAGTTGGCTGAATGTCCTCAATTGCAATCTGTGAACTTTGAGGAGCAGTATACTTCACCATGAAATCAAATTTTCCACTTGGATGCCCCAAGGTGCCCCATATCTCAACAGGCATAGGTATTCTTCCTTTCTTGTTACTTTGGGCTACTGGTCTCGCAGCTTCGGTGTTTGATGGACGATAGTAAAATTCAACTTGACCTTCTGGAGTAACCTCTAGGATTCCTTCATCGATCAGATCTTGAATCTTCTTATTTAATGCCCAACAGTTATTAGTATCATGTCCAGGACTGTTGGAGTGATACTTACACCTTGCCTTGGGATTATAGCGAGGAGAAGAGGTGTTAGGATTTTTAGGAGAATTTTCCAAGGAAATTAGCTTCATCTCCAACAGGCATTGCAAAACTTGTGACATTGGTGTGCTGAACTTGATAAATTTCCTTCTACATTCCTTGTGTTGAGGTAGATTAACCTTATCAGGTCTTTCTTCTTCAACTGAAGAACAATCAATGGCAACCGGTTTCTTACCTTCTTTTATCCTCATCTTCCTTTCAACCAAATCAGCTTGTTTTAATGGAGGTTGACTAACAATTAGATCCTTGACTCCATTACTTTGAAGTTTGTGGACAAAGGTTCTCAGCTCTTCTTGCCCCTGAGCTAAACTTTGAATAAGAGCCACCTGGTCATTCATCTGGGTCCTCATTCTTGTCATCTCAGCTTGTAGTTGTTTCAGCTGATCATCCTTGTTGTCCTCAGGACTCTTCTTCTTAGCCAGCAGTGTCTTCAATTCATCCTGCCCCTTGGTCAGGTTCAGGATCAGCTCTTGGAACTGTGCATTTTGTGCCTGGAGATCCTTAACTGTTTGTTCAAGGGCCATTGCTGAAATAAACAGCGAGAAGATAAGATACATGTCCACAATAAACCTGTGATGCAATGATATGGAATGCGTATGCAATGTTTTCAAGGACCGCAGGATTTAAATTTGTTTAAACAACCAAAAAGTAAACTTTTATTAGTGATAAATTTGTTTTCCCCTTGGGCTTACAAGGAATGGGGTTTTAAGTCTCCCATGGACGTTTCCTCTTTGTGTTGAGGTATGAGTTGAGATTCCGTTCCTCGTGAAGTTGCTTTGTTAGTTCTAGGATTCTTTCTTGGCTTGCTTTGTAATGAGCCTCGAAAGTATCTCTTTGCTCGTTCAACTGGATCCAGGATCTCTGTAAGTCTTCCATGTCAGTAGGCATGTCTGGGTGAAGGATGGTATAAGCAGTATCTCCTTCAGCAACAGGTTCCATGGTAACTGGCAGGATAGCAGGATATGGCATCATGAGAGTCTGAGCACGAGATCGTACCCATCTGAGATAAGCTTCCATAGGAATAGTGTACTTAGGCTCCAGTGTCTTGCTGTCAATCCTGTTTACTTTTCCCCAGGCTCGTATGAATCTCTGACGGTAACCTTGAAGATCGTTGTCGTAGTCAAACACAATGCCCTGAATCAACATGTCATGAGGACCATCACTCCGAGCGTAACCAAACTGTCGTAAAGCTAGAGAGGGGTTGTAGGTGATGCCTCCTCTTATACCTAGAAGTGGCACATTAGGAAACTCCCCACAACGGTCAATAATGGTGACATTCTCCATAGATCTGGAGCACCAATGGATATCTGAATGTGAGAGTGACATAATCCTTTTGGACCATCTGAACCCTTGCTCATTCTTCATTACTGAGCGAGGAAGGTGAGAAATAAACCACCTAAATAGCAAAGGTATGCAACACATCAAAGTTCCTCTAGCCCTTGTAGTACGGGTGTGAAGAGAATGCAGGATGTCTCCAAGCAATGTAGGTACTGGATTGTGACTCAGGAATATGTTGATGGTATGAACGTCTATGAACTGATCTGGATTGGGGAACAATACTAAGCCATAAATCAGCAAGGCTAAGATCTCCTCAAAAGCATCATAGCTCATGGCCTTCAAGAACAACTGAGCTTTCTCTATCAACACCTTGGCTAGGACACCCTTGACTCCGCTTCTCGTTTCTATAACAATGTCAGACTTCTTCAGATGTAGAGCTGCAGCAATAACCTCTGGTTTAAGCTCTTTCTCCAAACCTGTGAAGGGTCTTTGATCAAGAACAAGTATACCTAGAAGTTTAGAGAACTCCTCCATGGTTGGAACCAGCTGATAATCAGGGAATGTAAAGCAATGGTGCTTTGGATCAAAGAACTGAAACAGAACACTCATCATGTCTTCATTGAACCCTGAAGTGACTAGATCCAATAGGTGACCATGTCTTTTGTTGAACTGGGAATGATCAGACACTTGAGAAACCAACTCTTTAAGCTTGGGAGGTATCCCCACAAAGTTGATCCTGATGGTGTTTCTACGAGCAGAAGCCATGACCTGCAACAAAGAACAAAGATAAATCCTTTGGTCCTTGAAATGGTTAGTCATGATGTTATGCTCAATCACAAACATGTGGCACACACAAACAAGTCACACAATAGCCCTATGTTTAAAGGCTTGCATGAGGTTCAAAGGTAAGTACCCTCCCCTGAAGTTAGTTGGTTCATCCTATCCTACAAAAGTAGCCATGTTCTAAGGGATCTCAATATCATTGATCCTTCACAAGGGTGGTTGATCAGAAGGCAACTTACTTGCCAACCAAAACCCTCCAAGTTTAAGATCTCAATGAGTGTAGTATCGAGTGTCAACCAACTTCAGTCTGCACCAAAGCCGGTTACCTCACTACTTTCTAAAGGCCAAGATGAGTTAACTAGGGTTCTAAAAGTTAGTTAGTGCATTGACAACATATGGCAGCCTCATATTATCCTCAACTTGACTTAAGGAACATAAGCACCAACCAAGAAGTCGCACTAACTATGGCCACCAGATCAACCGTATCGATATACGTCGTACAGTTTCCTTGGTCTATTGCCATTTACCTAAGGTACACTAGATCCGGGTTAGGATCTTTCACACATAAGAGCCCAACAAGTAAGTATAAAGCAAACAAGGCAAACAATTTTAAAGTGATCTAATTCCTAAGGGTACCCCTCTTTTATGCTATCCCCAGCAGAGTCGCCAGTTCTGTAACACGGTGGGAGAACTGACTTTAGTTATGTTGCGGATAGCAAGAGTCGCCACTGACTTTTATTTTATCCAAAGGAAAGGCATAAAAGAACAGGAAAGACCTTTTAAAAGATTTTTGGGTCCGGGGGGTAGGTTATGTAAAGGGAAGGTGTTAGCACCCTTTACATCCATGGTTATCCATGGGCTCTTAGTTACTTAGCTCACTTTGAATTGTTTTTGAAAATGTGAAGTGTGTGAATAGAAATTTTCATAAGAGTTTAATAATGATCCATGTACGGATGCGTAAAAAACTTGTGTTTGAAAATTGTTTGAAATTTGTGAAGTGTTTGAAAAGTTTTGAATAGTGAGCAAGTAACTATGAGGAACCTATCCTAAAGTTTAAGTCTTTCTGTTCTTTATCCTTTAAATGGTAAGACTATCCCTATTATTAAGGAATAGGTAGTCATTACCTTGGATGTGAGGGACATATGAGGGACATCTGTTTAATGAAGGCAACTGTAGGGTGTATTAAGCAATTTTTGGAGGGACTGTCATCATTATTCGAAAGGGACAAGATCTTTATGAAAGGCAACCATTAAGGGACTTGATGACTTTTCTTTTAAGGGACTTGCTTTGTACACCCCACTTGACCTTTTTGAATAGGCAACAATGAGAGGCAACCCTAGAAAGTGAGATGGCGATTAAAAATCGACTTACGTGTGTGAGTGTTTAATTTAATTTATCTTTTAATTTTAAATGACCTAAATTCCATTTTAAATATAATACATGTTTACACTCCCTATTTTACTAACCATAGCAAGCAAATTAAATAATTTAAATATTTACAAAATTTTACACCAAGGAGCAATTACAATAATAATTAATAAGCAATTAAAAATAAATAGCAAGAATAAATAAGAAAAATATAAATAATAAATAAATAAGCAATAAAAATTATAATAGGGGTTAGTAATAATAATCAAAAATAAAAGGGGTTAGTGAAATAATAATAATAAGTATAATTAAAAAATAAGTGGATTAGTGATAAACATGATTAGTAATAATAATAAGCAAAATAAAATAATAAATAAGAATTAGAAATTATTAAGGAAATATAAACAATTTAATTATAAAATTTAAAATTATATGCAAAAAGTTAAATTAATTATAGACATATAAAAAAAATTATAATTACAATATTAGCATAAATTTAATTATTTTTAAACATATATAAAATAAAAGAATAAAATTTAGATTATGAACAAATTATAGAAACAATTACATATTAAAAAAAATTTGATTATAAGCATATTTACAAGACTTAATTATATTAAATATTATATTTACAAAAATTAGAAGTTTAAATCATAAGAATAAATTAGGGTTTACAAAATTAGGGTTTGTTTAGAAAATAATTTTTTTAGGGTTTATAATAATATATACAAAATTATTTTAATAAACATACATATATTATAATTTAATTACATAATAAAGAAAATAATTTTTGAATTAAGAAAATATATATTTTAGAATTTGGAAAATATAATCATATAAACATGTTTTATTTTTTTTTGAATTGTTTAGAAATATGATATGTATAAAACTATATATAATTTAATAATAAAATAATTAGAACAAATAAAATGAACAAAAGGAAAAAATTGGAACTTACCTGGCTGGGGTTTGAACCCAGGTCATTCTGATTACCAGCAATAACACCCACCACTAAGCCATCATGCGCAGGCAGCAAGCAAAGGGGTAGAATTGATTTTGTTTCATAGCCTGAAAAATCCAGAAAATTAAAAGAAAGCAAAAAGGCCTGGGGGAGGATTGAACCCAGGACCTCTTGAGCAAACACATACACGCATGACCATCCCAGCTAGGTGAGCTAATCTGTTAACAAACCATCAACAAATAATAATATATTATATTCAATGTATAAATGAGAAAACTCAAAAATATTTGCCACAACCAGGATTCGATCCCTCGCCCTTTCATCAAACACACGCCTGAGTTTCCACTGGGCCACACAACCTGTGGTGATAACAAACCAACAAGATAACATAAAATATTTTAAATCAAATTTGAATTTTTCTGAACGCGCCAACTAGCTTCGTCTTCCCCAGATTTCCTGCGAAAATTCATGCCATTTTTCCTGCGAAATTTGCTGCGTGTTCATCCATATTTCAATCCTGCGAAAATGAAACTCCAACAAAACAGTACCAATTCATGAAATTAATTAGTGTTTTATGATCCTTATGGTTCACACAACATCCCTATGTTCTTCAAATTCATTTATATTTAGTGAATCGAAGAACCCTAATCTGGAGGTCAAAACCCTAATCATGGCCGAATCCATTCTAGGTAGTGAAGCTTCAATCAATTAGTCCAAAAACAATCTACACAACATCACAAACAATATTATGCAAACAAAATTCATTAATATACAGTGAATTAGTGTAATCGAAAAAATTATTTTCAAGAACAATCATGGTTCGGTTTGAACAATATGGCATGGTCTTGATGCGTATGAGTGATGATTCATGATCAGGGAAGTCCAAGGAGTATTGCTATGTTCTTATTTTACCTTCAAATGCCTTTGAGATTGAAAACCGAATTTGACTTTTGGCTTGAATTTTTGAAGTATGAAACTTACCTTTGAGGCTGTGGAATCCGTGGCTTGCAATAGGGTTACACTAAGTACTTATAGGACAATCAAATGAGGCTGAAAAACTAGGTCATTGCTTGGAAGATTTGATGTAAAAAGATTCAAAAATATCATGCCTTAAAAATCAAATATTCTTGTATGAATGCTTGCTATCTTTGGCTAAACCTCATGATTTCTTTCCTCTTCACTTCCAATCAAATTTAAGACTTTCTAGAAGCTTGATCCAAATCAAATCTTTTATTTTCATATTTTATTTTTATTTAAAATGATTTTTAATGAATTAAATCAAAATAAATAAAAATAAAAATAATAAAAATCTGATTTTTAATGGTTTGGGTCGTGCATGAAGTTGTTATATGGATTGGGTCATCATTTGGCAAGCCCATTTGGAAGAAATTGGTTTTAGACCTCCATTTTCATCATAAACCAACCCAAAATTTCCCAACTTTGCAAGGGCACATATCCTTCAATTTTAATGGTATGAGGGTGTTCTTGGATATTTTGGAAATCTTGAAGAGTCCTCTAAACAACCCCACTGGTTTCATGTCCATATCATTTACCAATCTCAAGTTATGCCCTTTTGAAGTTGTTGACTTTTTGTTGACTTTCAAAAAGACCTATAATGTCTTAACTCATACCCTCCAAATGAAGCATTTTTGGGCTTGGCTTGTGAGACACAAAGTTGTAGAGAATTCAATTTCCTTAAAAATGAGCTTTGGATGGAGACTTGGTGATGAAGCATGTGAAAGTTATGGCTGGTCAAAGTTCAGTTGACTTTTACTGAGGAAACCCTAATTTAGAAACTCCTGATTCTTGATGATCTGGAATCTCCTTGATGATTCATGATCAACCCTTGATCAAATGATGAATTTTACTTCATATACTTGATGTTGGCAAAAAATCATGAAGTTTGACTTTGGTTTGACTTTTTAACTACATTGACTGATTTTGACTTATCTGATCATCTGACTGAGCAAACTTCTGAGAAAAGTCTTGAAACTTGTCATGGGGGTTCTTACACACATATAAGATGTTATGAAACTCACTTGAAGTCTTGGAAGTCCATTTAGCCTGATTAAAGTCAAAAACCCTAGTTTTGGATGCACTGCTTAGGAGGTGCATTGTCTGAGGGAATTGTCAACTCTTCTGACCAATTGTGAACTTTGTGAACCTTGTGAACCATCATAAAATGTCTTGTGATACTCATGGGAGGTATTGTGAACCTTGTGAACCTTGTGAACCTTCATAAAGTGACTTGTAGACTTCATGAACCTCATGAAAGGTCTTGTAAGTGTTGGGAAGCTTGTGAACCTTGTGAACCTTCATAAAGTGACTTGTAGACTTCATGAACCTCATGAAAGGTTTGGAAAGCATTGGGAAGCTTGTGAACCTTGTGAACCTTCTTAGCACACAAAGTCTTGTATTGTGAGGGCAAATTTTGGGGTGCAACAAGAGGCAACTAACAAGAATATCAAGAAGATGGTGGTCACCTACAAAGACTGGCATGAAATGCTACCATTTGCTTTGCATGGGTACCGTAACTCAATCAGAACATCCACTGGGGCAACACCGTATCAGCTTGTGTATGGTATGGAGGCAGTCCTACCTGTTGAAGTTGAATTACCCTCCTTGCGGGTACTAATGGATGTTAAGCTGAATGAAGCATAATGGGTCCGATCTCGTTACAATCAACTGAGTCTGATCGAAGAGAAGAGGTTAGCTGCAATCTGTCATGGGAAGCTGTACCAGAAGAGAATGAAGAAAGCCTTCGATCAGAAAGTCAGGCTTCGGGAATACCAAGTAGGAGATCTTGTGCTGAAAAGACTCCTCCCTCCTCATACAGACCATAGGGGAAAATGGACTCCAAATTACGATGGTCCATTCATAGTAAAAAAAAGTTTTCTCTGGTGGAGCACTGATGCTCAGTACTATGGATGGTGAAGACTTCCTATCCCCTGTGAATTCAGATGCAGTTAAAAAATACTTCGCGTAAAATGACCCGCTGGACATAAAGACAGAATGAAAGTCCAGGCAAAAATAGGGCATCCCGGCGAGTCAAAAACAAAATAAAAGACTCAGGCAAAAATAAGGGAAAATAATTAAAAAAAAATGTACACTTGCTGAGTTGAAAAGCCGCATTGGACAGCTCAGGCAAAAATGGGTATCCCGGTGGATTGAAAACCCGAAAGGGCGATCCACGCAAAATAAGGGAATAAGCGAACAACTGCATTCTGAGTTTGTCCGTATCACCTACAACATGGCAAACTTCGAAGGGTTAAAGCATCGGTCAGAATCAACCTTCTTCAGAAAGCAAGGTGATAAAAACGTCAATGTCATACAAGTCATAGCAAAAGGGAAGCACACCGAGGCGTCATCAACATTGCCAACACCTTTTTGTTTCTCATTTTGTAACAATCTCCTCATTTCAGGGGATCTGTTTCTTTGATTGTATTTGCCAATTCAGGGCACCCAAATTAATAAAATCAGATTTTTCAGTCACATTCTGTCTCGTACATTTTAATTTCATTTGCAAAAATGTCCAAAATCCTTGATGTAACGTTTGCATAAAAAACAGATGTGCCTTTCTAAAAATATATGCGTGCAGGAAATATATTTCTTACTCCCAGGAGTCTCTAAAATCCTATGATGGAATCCAGTAAGGGATACCTCGGGGTACTTGTACGTTCTTTGTCATAACAGGATTGCAGGTATTCCAAGCGCAACATGGGGCGTGAAGGCTTTTCCCCAGCAAGCTGCCAAATCATTACATCCTCAGCACATCTTCCAAAAAAGCACCAGAGATGCTTTAGAGCTGCTACACATCACTTCCTTCAGTACAGCAGAAGAAGGGGCTCATTCCCCCAACTGAGTTCATCATCCTCAGCAGGATCCCCACAAAAACCACTAGGAAGGTCGTTCAGTGATCATTCCTCCATAGCTGAGTGGTAGACAGGTAACCATCTCCCCACAGAGCTCCAGCCTCTATCCAGAAGAGCAATGTCTAAAGATCGCGCAACAAAGTGACGAAAGCTTCCACAGACCCCAGCTGGGCTCCTCATCACCAAGGATAGGTCTATCAATGACTTATTTCCCCGAGCAAAATCTTTATATCAGATCTACCAATGATCGCATCCCCAGCTGGGATATTCCCCCAAGTAGATCAATCAGGCATCTCCACAGCAACGGGACCCAGATCCCGGATCGGTATCTTTGCATAATCATATCATTTGCATCATATTCACCCTCAGAGCGTAGCATTCCGTCTAATACGGGGCATTACGGCAAAAATCAAACATATTGCATAGTCACAAGCCATGTTTTGAATCAAACTCCTGTATATACCAACATTCCGTTAGCAATGTATGTAAATACTCACAGCCACGACAGAAAGCCAAAGTGTCCCCTTTGCACTCTTAAAATGCGGATACAGGCTCCTTTTTGGCACTCGACCGTGTCATCATTCCCCAGTAAGGTCGTCCGAACATAAACCACAAACAGATATCTATACACTCCTTTGACACTCGTCTGTGTCACCATTCTCCATCATGGTTACCTAAGCATTTATTGTAAACCAAACACTTTTCCGACACCCGTCCGTGTCATCTTATACCCCACAGATCTTCAGATTATCTTTTACACTCATAAGTTCATAACTTATACACTTCCTCCTATGATACTCGTCTGTGTCATACTATCCCCAACATGTTGAACACTCGTTTGTGTCTCACTTATGCTTTACTCATACAGATACTCGTCTGTATCTTGTATACACCTCGTATCTCTCCTCAGATTCAACACCCGTTCGTGTTCTTTGTTAACCAGTTGGTACTCGTCCGTATCATCATCTCTGAACATGCGTCAGCGTTTGTTTCTACCGATACTCGTCCGTATCATAGTCTTAAGGATGCTCGTCCTTATTTTTAATCTATACACAGCGTCAAACACTTATACCTTTTATTTCTTGGATGTAGACACTCGTCCGTGTCTAGCATTCCCCAGAAGAGTCCCCGACAAATACTTGGTAGGATTTCTTTTCGACATTCGTCCTATGTCATATTACTTTCGGCAACCGTACCCTGCCAGGTGATCATCCTTCACCTTTTTGATGATCGTCCTTCATCATTCCCCAGCGGAGTCTCCATTATTGGAACCCTTTTCTATCCGACATTCGTCCTATGTCGTGATATTTAGAAGCTGTCCCCTACTAGGTGATCGTCCTTCACCCTTTTGATGATCGTCCTTCATGATTTTATCCGATGGCCGTCCCCATCATTGATCTTGTTATCTGACATTCGTCCTATGTCATGATAGACCCCCAGAGCAGCCGTACCCTGCTAGGTGATCGTCCTTCACCTCTTGATGATCGTCCTTCATCATGCTTATCCGATGGCCGTCCCCATCGTCGACGTTTTCTATCCGGCATTCATCCTATGTCGTGATATTTTCGGCAACCGTACCCTGCCAGGTGATCGTCCTTCACCCTGGATGACCGTCCCTCATCATTTATTTCATTAAACCGATGGCCGCCCCCATCGTTGTTTACTTTACTTTGCAAACCTGATGGTCATCCCCATCCTTGTCTTTATTTAATCCCCAAAGAATCTTGTTTCTTTACCCGATAGTCGCCCCCATCATGATCTTTCAATTTCCCCAGCATGTCGGCCGTCCCCGTCATTGCTTTATCCCCGGCAGTCGTCCTCTGCTCGACGGTCGTACTCCGTCGCCCGCCCTTTATAATCATATTTTACTTCCTTTTACAATCTATATCCCTTTTCTTCTTCATCCAGTGAGTGCAAATTTTGGACTGTCTTTGATATTCAACCACAAGTTATCTTGTTTGCCTGATAAGCCGTTGCTTACATCCTGCACAGCTAACTCATGTTTGAATAGGGGCAGCTGTAAACACCCCAAATTTTCCCTCACCCATTTCACCATGGCTTGTGATTTCTTCATTTGCATTAGTTCAATCATATCATCTCATATTACATTTTTGCTTCACTGCATTGGCTCAAATTCATCTGCATCTAGGGTTTGTGATCTGAGCAAACCAAGGGTCATCTGAGTCACTCCAAAGGTCTTCAATCATCTCAAGAGGGTCCATGTATGTTCAAATATCATGATATATCTTCCCAAGATCAAGGAAGTCAGAAAATCACAAGAATTGAGAAAGGCATGGAAGCAGAGCCAAGCTTAACTGCACAGATGATATAAAATTAGGGTTTTGGTTTCAGAGGCCATAACTCCAAATTTTTTGGTAATTCTTGTTTCTATTGGTCTCTATATGTTATAAGGATCATACATACCAATTTTCATGAAGAAATTCAATGGGGAAGGCATCTGATCAATAGATGACTTCTTGAACAAGTCAGTGCAAAATCAGGGCATCTGAGGCCCCCAATCATCCAACCAAAGGGTCTTCTCCATCATTTTGGGTGTATATGATCTTTATTTGATCTTAGAAGAGAATAGAAGTTCACAAAATTGAAGAATTTCAAGCCATTTGCAAAGTTGCCATTTTGGGAAAGTGACTTGTAATGCAAAATTGCCATTTTGGGAAAGTTTTTCAACCTCCTCTTTCTCAACCAAAAATGCTTCAAATGAAAAATTCTTGGTCATGAAAGTTGTAGATTGAATCATTCCCTTTTCAAAAAGTACAAGAAATTGATCTAATTCATCATAGAACTCAAGTTATGGCCTTGCAAAGTTGGGAAAAATCACTAAATTTCACCCATGCACCAAAGAGGGAAACTTGCAAAAACTCATGTCAAGCCAAAATGTGACCTCTAATTGACTTCTAACCATTACACAAACAGGATACATGACCTAAAATTCAGAATGGCCGAAAGAATCACTCATTTTCATGCCTTGATCCTCAAGTATTTCAAAAGGGGCCAAAACCTTCACAAATTGCAAAATGCCCCAAATCTTGACATCCACTTGTGCCAGCTCTTCAAATCAGTTTCCATGGACCTCCCTAAAGCCAGCTGATTCGAGCCATGCCTCACAACCAGCCTGCCATGATCCCATACCTCAAAGGAAAACTTTCTTGACTTTATGCAAATTGAGCCATACAAATCAAACTATTCCACAACAACTCTCTGACCTATCAAAGATTGATACATGGACCAAAAGCAACTCAACACACACAACAAGCAAGGAAGAATCCTCCCACAACTCAGCATAAACCAAAACTCCATCTTATGCATTTCTCTCCGAAACTCAACACACAAGCCTCAAACATCAAAACAAACTCCACAGAACAACTCACCATCAACCTCTGATCATTTCCCAACCCTCATCTTGCCCTGAAAACAGCCATATCAAAAACACGATTTTGGCCCCTCCTTGAACTGAACTTCAGCAAACTTCACATAGAGGCCATATAAACTCCAACCAAGATTTGCAAACTCTTCAGGGGGATCATTGGGGGGTGATTTGAAGCAAAGAACTGGTCAGAAAGCTCCAAAGGTGAAAGCTCCAGTTCAGGTACCACCAAGAACATTTTTTCCAGAAATTGATTTTTATGCCATATAAATGTTGCTTATGCTTCACTGATCACACTGCACTTGTTGGTTTTAAAAATGGTTGAGTATTAAGCCTGAACCGTGTCTCTGAAAGTTTGACCTAAAAACATGTTTGATTCGATTCTTGTTTATGTTGAAATATAAATGAGTTTTTGTGCTTGATTCTTGCTTAGGGTTGCTAGAAGGTCTGATATGGAGTTTTAGAGGGTTTAAAATTGCCTAGAGAAGAAGTTATGAATTTGGTTGATCGGAGAAGATGATCGGAACACTATTCCGGTCACCTGAGATTAATTAGGGCACAATTAGGGCTAATTGTGTGATTAGGCTGAGTTTAAATTAGAGCCATTGGATATGCCCTTCCCGCGTGCAGTGAATGGTTAGGATTAGATCATTAGTTTTAATTTAGGTTTAAATAATTAATTAAGTGAGATTAGCCTGATTTGAATGTAGGCCATTGGATATGGCGCGTGGTCAACCAGCCCAAACCCAGAATCAACCATAGCCCTTGGATTGGCATACTTCAGCTTTATTTAATTTTTAATTCACTTTTCTTATTTTATTTTGTACATTTTATTAAAAATAGTAAAAAAGGTATAAAAATTCTGAAAATGTTTATTAAATCTTTTATGAATTTTCAGAACCCAAAAATATTTTTATTTTTATTTTTTGCATTTAAAAATATTTTTAAATCATTTAAATGATTATTTTTAATTAGTTAATGAAGATTAATTAATTAAAAATACATTTAGGTATTTAAAAATCCCAAAAAAATTTAGAGATCATTTTGAAACATTTAGAAGCATTTACAAACTCACAGCACAAATTTCATTTTGGTTTTGGTCACATTTTGACAATTTTCATTTGAATTAGGGTTCTTTAATTTGAATATTTTTAACCCTAACTTCAAAAATTCATAACTTTTGATCCAAGTTGAGTTTGTGAATGGTTCTTTTTGAATTGTGTTATGCATCCCTTCAAGCATCTAAAAATATTTTTGTTTCATTTTTATAATGCTTTTTCAATTTGTTTGGCACTTTCCCTTTAGGATCATCCTTAAAACCTTAGAAACTTAGGAAAATCATAAGTCCTTTAGGGTTTAACTTCTGACCTTCCCCTTTGGGCAGTGAACTTGTATAGGTTTAGGGTCCCTTTGATTCCATTTTCAATTTTTTATCTCATGCTTTGCTTCCTGATTTTGAATTTTGCATCTCATGTTGTACATAAACCCTAATTTGCATCTTTACTTGCATCCATCTTACATAAGCTTGCATACATGAACTTGCCATGACATTTTGTGCATCCACATGACATATAAGACATCTTATTACATATTGAAATCATGTTTGATCATTACATCATTAATTTGTCATGTTTTTGTTTTCATTTAATGTCATATGCATTCATGAGCTTTCATGCTTCTTACATGTCTCATGTGCATTCTCATCTCTTGTATGAACATTCATATCACTTGGCATGCTTTCATACCATCTCATAACATCATTTACATCATGAATATGTTTCTGACTTTGGTTTTCACCTTTGCATTTCATCCCATTTCCATTGCATTTCATCTCCTTTTGCTAACTTTTCAGGTGGTAAGTGTTTGAGAAGTGAATTTTCCTTCACTTCTCATAATCTCTTCTCATCCCTCTTATGCATCATTGCTGCATTTTACTTGTGAATCAGAGTGAGCTTGATCATTCATGCTCCTTCCTCACTTTCTTTCTTCAAGCAACTTATCTTCTTAAGTGAAGTAAGTTGTCTTGCTGCTTCTTGCTCCTCCCTCCTTCATCCTGCTTCTTCCATTGGTGGCTTCTCTGAAGATCTTCTTTTTGCAAGCCTCATAAACCCTAGGAATGCCCAAGCATGATCACAATTAGGGTTTGATTAGTCCCCCATTAGTTTTACCTTTGTGTCATCTTTGTGTCTTCTCTTCTCATCTCTTAATCAAGGACTAAACCTTAAAGGTTTTAAGGCTTTGTGATTAGGGTTATGCATGCATCCTTCTATTAGGATGGAGTGTATAACTTTAATCCTAAGTGTTAAACCCTTAATGGGTTTAAATCCTTTAATCAATTCATCTAATAATCACTAAGACAATAAGCTTGTTACTTGGGCCTTGCATTAGGGTTCTAATTCTTCCTTAATTGGTTAAGAAGGACTAACCTAGTGTTAATGGACAAGTCCCCCTAAAGTTGTCTTAAAAACCATAAAATTCACTTCTTAATCTTACCATTAACTAAAATTCACTCTAATAAAGGCTTTGTTTTGTCATGAGGTTAATCCCTAATCATGAATTAAGTTGAGGAGCCTTCCTCAGCTTAAATGTTCTCATCTATTATCCTTCTATTAGGATGGTGTAATGAGTCCATTAAATCCCTGATTATGGCTTAAACTCATTACTTAACACTAAACAAAAACTCCAAAAAACATCTAAATAATCACAAGTAGGTTGATGATCTTAATCCTACATCATGGTAGTTAAGTGTGAGGTGTTTACTTCATACTTAAGGCATTCTCATTACTCCTAATCAGAGGGAGAATGTGATGAGTTTACTAACCCTTGGTTTAGGCTTAAGCTCATTTCCTTGTAACAAACTCAAAAAGCAATAAAAGTTTGAAAACACCAAAAACAAACAATAATCGTCTCCTCCGGGATTCTTTTCTCACCTCATTCACTCACAAACGAGAACTTGCTCCTTCCGTCTAATGCAAGACAGTTTGCACCTAAGCCAGACAGGTCATACACTTGAGCATAGACAAGCAGGCAGTTCACCAGTCAATTTATCTTTCAGTCTCTTTGAGTTGAACTATGGTGTTCTGACTTCCTCATTGCACGAGAGGATACGTAGGCATAACTTAACTATTATCGAACAAAAGTCTTTGTATATTCCCCCTCTTCCAGCATTATTCTCTTAAGCTTCATAGTCTTGAGCTTTGCATTCTTTCCTTACAGTGACACTCTTTACTTCACTTCACATTTCTTTTTACACTGACACTTGTATCCCTTTCCAGCTTCTTGCACACAAAATATCACTGACACTACCCCTTTAAGCACAAACTTTCAAGCGTGGATCCCGTCGAGTACGACGGACAATCTGGGTTCTAATACCTTTCCAGGTTGTAACTAACCCCCTTTCTCAGTTTCTCTGGTTCGCAACCGTCTTATCCATCTTTTCTTAGGTTTATGCAGCATTACCTTTCCTTCGGGATAAAAATGCCTAGCTGGCGACTCTATTCTTCCTTCTCCTTCGCCGACCGTTCACGCTTGTACCGGGATGCAAATCTTTGGGAGCGACAGTATGCGTGTTCTGAAACTTTTCCAGTTTTTGCATTTTGATTCGTATCATGAGATTTAGCCATTAGAAATTTGTTTTGAGAGTGGATTTGAGTTTAGGAAGGTGAAAGGAGTTGATCTGGAGCTTTAGAGCTCCATAAATAACCTAGGGAAGATTTTGTTCTTGAGTGCTCGCCGGAGAAGATGACCGGAACACTGTTCCGGTCACCTGAAAAAGATTAGGGCTAATGACGTGTTTAGGGCAGAATTTGAATTTGGGCTGTTGGATGGTGATTAGGGTTAGGCAGTGGATGGTCAGGATTAGCTCATTAAGTTTAAATCTGGATTAATCAATTAATTAAATAGAATTTACTCAGTTTGAATTATGGTCGTCCAGATGCGCGCGTGGTCTTCCCTCCTTTCCCAGCTTTGAATCTGATCCCTTGGATCAGCTGACTTTTGTTTTAATTCATTTTTATTTCATATTTTTATCATTTGTTTTGCATAATTAATTTAAATTACTTAAAACATTTCCAAATATATTTTCCTTCTGCATTTTGATTTCAAATAATTTTCTCCACCCTGAAACATTTTTATTTTTATTTTTTGCATTTTTAAACCATTTTAAAAATATTTAAATGTTTATTTTAATTAATTAATGGAAATTAATTAATTAAAATACCATTTAGGTTTCTAAAAATCCCAAAAAAAAGTCACATTGCATCTTAGGACATTTAGAAACATTGTCAAACCATTCATACAAATTTCTTTTTTATTTTGAACACTCTTTGACAATTTTCTTGAATTTAGGGTTCATAAAAATCCCATTTTTGAACCCTAACTTCAAGAATTCTTTTCTGCCTAACCATGGAGGGTTTGACATTGGTTCTTTTTGCATTGATCTTCATATAGCATGTATTATCTAGCATAGTTTTTTCACAAATTTGTCTTGCATTTTCAATTTGATTTGCATTTTTCCTTTTGAGGTACCTTAAAACCCTAGCAAACTTAGAAAATTCACAACTTTCTTTAGGTTAAGAGTTAGACTTCCTCCTTTGGGGTGTGATATCATATGGGGTTAGGGTTCCTTTGAGTTAATTTGCAATTTTTTATCTTAAGTTTTGCTTCTGCTTTTGACTTTTGCATCTCATGTTGCTTTAAAACCCTAATTTCTCATGTTCATTTGCATACATCTTGCATATGCTTCCATACATGAACTTGCCATGACATTTCATGCATTCACATGACATCTATGACATCATAGGACACATTAGAACCATGATTTGTCATTTCTCCATCCATTTTCCATGATGTGCATTCATTTCATTCCATGAACTTTCATGTGCTTTCATACTTCTAAGCATGCATCCTTTGCATTCCATCTCTTGTATGAACATTCATAACACTTGACATGTCTTTGCATCATTTCATAGCATCATTTGCATCATGTTTATGTTTCTGGTTTTGGTTTGCATCTTTACATTCATTTCATTTTCATTTCATTTTTTTCTTTTATGCTAACATTTTCAGGTGGTAAGTAATTTGAGAAGTGAATTTGCCTTCACTTCTCATTTCTCTTCTCACTATTCTTATGGATCATTGCTGCATTTTATTTGCTTTAGAGTGAGCTTGCTCATTCATGTTCTTCATTCACTTTCTTTCTCCAAGTTACTTATCTTCTTCAATGAAGTAAGTTAACTTGTTTCTTCTACTTCCTTTCCTTTCATCTGCTTCTTCCATTGGTGGCTTCTCTGAAGATCTCTTGCAAGCTTTACAAACCATAGGAAAATCCAAGCATGACAATAATTAGGGTTTTGATTAGTCCTCCTTTAGCTTTTACCTGTGTGTCTTCTTTGTGTCTCTCTTCTCATCTCATAATCAGAGACTAAACCTTCAAGGTTTTAAGGCTTTGTGATTAGGGTTATGCATGCATCCTTCTCTTAGGATGGAGTGTATAACTTTAATACTAAGTGTTAAACCCTTAATGTGTTTAAACCTCTTAATCAATCCATCTTAATAAACATTAAGACAATAGCTTGTAACCTGGGCCTTGCATTAGGGTTCTAATTCTTCCTTAATTGGTTAAGAAGGACTAACCCTAGTGTTAATGGACAAGTCCCCCTCAAGTTGTCTTACAAACCATAAAACTCACTTATTAATCTCACCATTAATTAAAATCCACTTTAATAAAGGTTTGTTTTGTCATGAGGTTAATCCCTAAACATGGATTAAGTTGAGGTATCTTCCTCAGCTTAAGTGCTCTCATCTATTATCCTTCTATTAGGATGGTGTAATGAGTCCACTAAATCCTTGATTATGGCTTAAACTCATTACTTAACACTAAACAAAAAACTCAAAAAACATCTAAATAATCACAAGTAGGTTAATGATCTTAATCCTACATCATGGTAATCAAGTTTGAGGTGTTTATCTCATACTTAAGGTATTCTCATTATCCCTAATCAAAGGGAGGATATGATGAGTTTTACTAACCCTTGGTTTAGACTTAAGCTCATTAACTTATGATAAAAAAAATAGCAATAAAATATTGAAAACACAAAAACAAACAATAATCGTCTCCTTCGGGATTCTTTTCTCATCATCTTCACTCACAAACGAGAACTTGCTTCTTCCGTCTAATGCAAGACAGTTAGCACCTGAGCCAGACAGGTCATACACTTGAGCATAGACAAGCAAGCAGTTCATCAGTCAATTTATCCTTCAGTCTCTTTGAGTCGAACTACGATGTTCTGACTTCCTCATTGCACGAGAGGATACGTAGGCATAACTTAACTGTTATCGAACAAAAGTCTCTGTCTCTCCCCCCTCTTCCAGCATTATTCTTTTAAGCCTCATTCCTGAGCATTTCACTTCACTTCCTTGCACTGACACTTGTACATTCTTTTCTAGCTTTTGAACACAGATAGCACAGACACTACCCCTTTAAGCACAAACTTTCAAGCGTGGATCCCGTCGAGTACGATGGACAATCTGGGTGCTAATACCTTCCCAGGTTGTAACCAACCCCCTTTCTCAGTTTCTCTGGTTCGCAACCGTCTTATCCATCTTTTCTAGGTTTATGCAGCATTACCTTTCCTTCGGGATAAAAATGCCTAGTTGGCGACTCTTTTCACTTTATTTCATTTCTTCTCTTTCGCCGACCGTTCGCGCTTGTACCGGGATGCAAATCTTTAGGAGCGACAGCTTGGCGACTCTGTTGGGGAACTTTATACTGCAACCAGGGCTTCTGGTTCTTTTTGTGGGTTCCTCTTAGCGCTTGTTTGATTTGTGTTTACGGGGGTGCTATGTGCTACTTGTGCTTGTTTATTTGCTTTATTTATTGCTTTATGTACAACTTTATTTATTGCTTTTATTTACAGTTTTATGCATTTTCATACTGTCATTATCATTATGTTGGATCTCTTGTCTGTTTTGGTGGGTGGGGTTCATTGAGTGATTAAGGTCCTATACGTGGGACCTGAGTGACACATAGGCTAGAGTGGCTTCATATTCTTTCCCATTCCATTTCGGTCTGGTGCGGGAATATGAAACACGGTTCAGGCATGGGTTTCTTCTTGAGAACTCTGTGCTACAGATTTCCTATAGTACTAGGGCTATCTGGGAAGCCTGCTAAGTATGAATGACCTTTTTATGACCTTCAGCATCTGAGGTGAATTAGAGGAGGATCTTTTATGGTTATTGTAAACACTGTACCTCCGGGTTAGAAGTGTTTACACTTCTCATAACTGATCCAAGTTTGAGGATCCTTGTTCTAGAACATTACATGTGAGGGGGTTGAGATATTTGCAGGTTTGCAGGAACCCTTGGCCTCATCATACCCTTTGTACTAGATTTGTTAAGGTTGTAATATTTGGACAGTTCTTGTGATTACCCTGGACTTGTGACTCTTTATTTGAGTCCCCCACCAAGTTACTGGATTTCTAAGCCTCCATCCGGACTTATGAACATACATGGACCTTTACCAAGGCAGATAAACAGATCTAGCCCTTGATCACAAACCCTTTGCATATCATTTGCATACATCATTTTTGCATCATTTAACATTTGCTTATTTGTTTTACATGGTGTAAAACGGTGGGAGAACTGACTTTAGTTAAATGTTGCGGATAATAAGAGTCGCCACTGACTTTTATTTTATCCAAAGGAAAGGGCATAAAAGAACAGGAAAGACCTTAAAAGATTTTTGGGTTCGGGGGGTAGGTTATGTAAAGGGAAGGTGTTAGCACCCTTTACATCCATGGTTATCCATGAGCTCTTAGTTACTTAGCTCACTTTAAATTGTTTTGAGAAGTGTAGTGTGTGATTAAAAATTTTCTTAAGTACTTTATAATGACCCATGTACGGATATATATAAAGACTTTGTTTTGAAAATTGTTTAAAATGTAAAGTGTGATGAAGTGTTTTTGAAGGAGTGAGCAAGTACTTAAGAGGAACCTACCCTAAGTTAAGTCTTTCCTGTTCTTAAATGTTCTTTCAATGGTAAGACTATCCCTATTATTAAGGAATAGGTAGTCATTACCTTGGATGTTGTATGGGACATATGAAGGGTCATCTGTGATTAGGCAACTGTAAGGTGTCTTAGCAATTCGAAGGGACTTATCATCTTTTATTCGAAAGAGACAAGATCATTTACGAAGGCAACATTCGAAGGGACTTGATCTTATATTTGTAAAGGGACTTGATGATATTTTTAGAAGAAGGGACATTGCTTTATACACCTTACTTGACCTTTTTATTTAGGCAACATGAAAGGTATCCTTAAGAAGTGAGATGGCGATCAAAGATCGACTTACGTGTGTGCGTGTACAAGTTCATATATTTATCTTAAAATTAGTGATCTAAATTAATTTTAAAGTACAAACATGTTTTCACTCCCTATTTTACTAACCATAGCAATTTATAAATAAATAAATAATAAAAAATACTACAACTATTACATGGCTTGTACAATTACATTATAATAAGAACAATTTAAATAAATAGCATATAAATAAATAATAAAAGGATTAGTAATAAAAATAATTATAAGAGAAAAGAGGTTAGCACAATAATATACAATGTAGAAATCAATTAAAATTTTAGATTTAAATAAACAAATTTTTTTTAAGAATTTTGAGATGAGAATAAAATAATAATTATTATTATATACTAATTTATTTACAAAATAAACATGACTAATGATTATATATATTAAAATATTTATTAAGTACAAAAATAATTAAAATAAGAAGTTAAAATTTTTAAAAGAAATTAGGTTTTTTAGAATTTAGAAAATAAATTAGGGTTTTAAGGATATTAGGGTTTCTAATTATATATAAAAATATTATAGTTTATAATTTAATTTTACATTACTAATTTAATTATTAAATAAATATACATATTCAAATACATAAATAAATAAATAGGTTTAGAATTTAGAAAATAATTTTTAGAGGTTTTTTTATAAAATATAAAGTATTTACATATTAATTTAGAATTATTTACATATGTATATTAAACATAATTATATTTAATTAACAATAAAATAATTAAACAAAATAACTAAGCAAAATAAAAATTGAAACTTACCTGGGGCAGGGATCGAACCCATGCCCTAGGCCTCATTCTCCTTGGACCAACAAGCCATCCACTGGACCGGCTGCGTGCTGGTGATATTGAATGGGCAGCATTCTTTTTATTTTTAACCTACGAAAATCAATAAAAATAACAAAAAACAAAATGGCCTGGGGAAGGTTTGAACCCAGGACCATCCATATCTCACACATGCGCGCTAACCAACTGAACCAGCTTGCTTTTCTGAAATATATATAACAATAATAACATAAAATATAATACTAAAATTTGAAATAGGAATTTGGCGCGCATGACTTCATCTTCTTCCTCTGACCCTGCAAAATTTCCTGCGAATTTTGTTGGGGGTTTTGCTGCGTTTTTACTTTCGCGGGTAAACCTGCGAAACGAAGAACACACAAATCCAGTACGATTCAAACAAATTGATTAGGTTTTCTTAAACCCCACATCATGCCCAATCCAGCCATGGTCTCAAAAGGTTTTTAAATAGTCTAATGAGAGAGACCCCAAACGGGAGGTCCAAACCCTAACTATGGAAAACCTTCATCCGTGTACCTAAAATCAAATTGATTCATCCAGAAAGACTTCAAACATCATCACAAACACAAATATAAGATCAAATTCAAATAATAATGTCAGTATTATAAAAATCGAAAAAATTCAAAAGTTGAATGAACACGGATTCGGTTTGCATGAATGAGAGTGTTTTATGTGTTTTTTATGATCCAAATAGGTTATATGAACATCATAGAACGCATTGCAATGCTCAAAACTCATTGAAACCCTCTCTACCTTGGAATCCGAATATCAATTTTTGAAGTGATTTTGTGAAGTTTGAAGGTGACTTTGGAGGCTGCAAATTCGTATCCTTGTGCTGGCAATGTGTTTGTGTATATATATGGATTGAATTAGGTCAGATAGAATGGGCTTTCTTCATGGATTTGGAGTTACTTGATGTGGAAGAAATCTCATCACCATAATTGTTCAAAAATCAAATATTCTCTTGCTATTTTTGCCTTACACGAATTTGGACAACATCTAATCATGTTAAATGGCTTTGATGATTTTCTAGAAGAAGAATCATGTCCAAATATTGATTTTTTGATTTTATTTTGATTTAATATGAATTAAAATGAATAAAATTCAAATAAATATTAAATAAAATATAAAAAATCAGAAAAGGTGTGGGTTGGGTCGTGCTTGGTGTTTTGGTAAAGATTGGATGGCAATCTGGTGGGCTCATTTAGCAAAAATTGGATTTAAGGCCTTATTTGCTTCATAAATTTCCCAAAAATTTCCAAACTTTGCAAGGGCATAAATACTTCAATTTTAATGTTATGAAGGTGTTCTTGGACATTTTGGAAATCTTAAAGAGTCCTATAACCAACCTATTTGGTCTCATGTCCATATCTTTTACCATTCCCAAGTTATGCTCTTTTGAAGTTGTTGACTTTTTGTTGACTTTTAAAAGGACCTATAATGTCTTAGCTCATACCTTCCAAATGAAGCATTTTTGGGCTTGGCTTGTGAGACACAAAGTTGTAGAGAATTCAATTTCCTTCAAAATGAGCTTTGGATGGAAAAAATTTGATGAAGCATGTGAAAGTTATGGCTTGTCAAAGTTTAGTTGACTTTTCCTATGAAAACCCTAATTTAGAAACTCCTGATTCTTGATGATCTGAAATCTCCTTGATGAATCATGATCAACCCTTGATCAAATGATGAATTTTACCTCATATACTTGATGTTGGAAAAAACAATCATGAAGTTGGACTTTGGTTTGACCACAGTTGACCTCAGTTTGACTTTTTAACTGCTTTGACTGATTTTAACCTATCTGATCATCTGACTGAGCAAATCTTTTGGGAAAGTCTTGAAACTTGACATGGGAATTCTTGAACACATATAAGATGCTATGAAGCTCACTTGAAGTCTTGGAAGTCCATTTATCCTGATGAAAGACAAAACCCTGGTTTAGGATGCATTGCTTAGGAGGATGCATTGTCTGAGGGAATTGTCAAACTTGTCAACCAATTGTGAACCTTGTGAACCTCATGAGATGTCTTGTGAACATTGTGAACCTTGTGAACCTCTTAGTACACAATGTCTTGTCTTATGGAGGGAAAATTTTGGGGTGCAACAGCTGCCCCTGTTCAATTTTCTGAAACCTGAGGGGTTAGATTGGTGTATGTGCCAGTCGTGACCTGAAAGGTTGAAGGGGATTGAACACAAAAGCCCAAAAATTTGCACTCATCGGTGCGTAGAGTAACACTGATGATTAGTTATATATGCTTGAGTGGGCTTAAAGATGCCACTTGGAAGAACTGGAGATGGGCTTAGAGATGCCATCTAAAATATCAAGATGTGATGATAGCTTTATGTTGATACTGGATATCAGTACTAGGTCTTCGTAAAGGCCGCCTCTGAATCGTTTATGCAACATGATTTGAATCATTGAATGGACCAGTAGAAATAAATCTTCGTGATGATTATCTATTCTGGAAGTATCTTGGATTAGGGAATGAATCTTCGTATAGACCGTTTGCCTACTCTCCAAGGTCAAAAGAACATCAGGATTAGTTCTTCTAAAAAATATCTTGAACCAGGGAAAGGATCTTTGTACAGACCGTTTGCCTGCTATTCAAGGGCCAATAGAACGTCAGGATTAGTTCTTCTGAAAAATATCTTGAACCAGGGAATGGATCTTTGTACAGATCGTTTGCCTGCTATTCAAGGACAAAAGAACGTCAGGATTAGTTCTTCTGAAAAATATCTTGAACCCGGGAATGGATCTTTGTACAGACCGTTTACCTGCTATTCAAGGGCCAAAAGAACGTCAGGATTAGTTCTTCTGAAAAATATCTTGAACCAGGGAATGGATCTTTGTACAGACCGTTTGCCTGTTATTCAAGGGCCAAAAGACGTTAGGATTAGTCCTTCTGAAAAATATCTTGAACCAGGGAATGGATCTTTGTACAGACCGTTTGCCTGCTATTCAAGGGCCAAAAGAACGTCAGGATTAGTTCTTATGAAAAATATCTTGAACCAGGGAATGGATCTTTGCACAGACCGTTTGCCTGCTATTCAAGGGCCAAAAGAACGTTAGGATTAGTCCTTCTGAAAAATATCTTGAACCAGGGAATGGATCTTTGTACAGACCGTTTGCCTGCTATTCAAGGGCCAAAAGAACGTCAGGATTAGTTCTTTTGAAAAATATCTTGACCTAGGGAATGGATCTTTGTACAGACCGTTTGCCTGCTATTCAAGGGCCAAAAGAACGTCAGGATTAGTTCTTCTGAAAAATATCTTGAACCAGGGAATGGATCTTTGTACAGACCGTTTGCCTGCTATTCAACGGCAAAAGAACGTCAGGATTAGTTCTTCTGAAAAATATCTTGAACCAGGGAATGGATCTTTGTACAGACCGTTTGCCTGCTATTCAAGGGCCAAAAGAACGTCGGGATTAATTCTTCTGAAAAATATCTTGAACCAGGGAATGGATCTTTGTACAGACCGTTTGCCTGATATTCAAGGGCCAAAAGAACGTTAAGATTAGTCCTTCTGAAAAATATCTTGAACCAGGGAATGGATCTTTGTACAGACCGTTTGCCTGCTATTCAAGGGCCAAAAGAACGTCAGGATTAGTTCTTCAGAAAAATATCTTGAACCAGGGAATGGATCTTTGTACAGACCGTTTGCCTGCTATTCAAGGGCCAAAAGAAAGTCAGGATTAGTTCTTCTGAAAAATATCTTGAACCAGGGAATGGATCTTTGTAAAGACCGTTTGCCTGCTATTCAAGGGCAAAAGAACGTCAGGATTAGTTCTTCGGAAAAATATCTTGAACCAGGGAATGGATCTTTGTACAGACCGTTTGCCTGTTATTCATGGGCCAAAAGAACGTCAGGATTAGTTCTTCTGAAAAATATCTTGAACCAGGGAATGGATCTTTGCACAGACCGTTTGCCTGCTATTCAAGGGCCAAAAGAACGTTAGGATTAGTCCTTCTGAAAAATATCTTGAACCAGGGAATGGATCTTTGTACAGACCGTTTTCCTGCTATTCAAGGGCCAAAAGAACGTCAGGATTAGTTCTTCTGAAAAATATCTTGAACCAGGGAATGGATCTTTGCACAGACCGTTTGCCTGCTATTCAAGGGCCAAAAGAACATCAGGATTAGTCCTTCTGAAAAATATCTTGAACCAAGGAATGGATCTTTGTACAGACCGTTTGCCTGCTATTCAAGGGCTAAAAGAACGTCAGGATTAGTTCTTCTGAAAAATATCTTGAACCAGGGAATGGATCTTTGTACCGACCGTTTGCCTGCTATTCAAGGGCCAAAAGAACGTCAGGATTAGTCCTTCTGAAAAATATCTTGAACAAGGGAATGGATCTTTGTACAGACCGTTTTCCTGCTATTCAAGGGCCAATAGATTAAATCTTCTGAAAATATCTTGAACCGGGGAATGGATCTTTGTACAAACCGCTTGCCTGCTATTCAAGGCCAGATGGATGAAATCTTCTGGAAGTATCCTGGATTAGGGAATGAATCTTTTTTCAGACAGTTTGCCTACTCTCCGAGGACAAAAAAGTGTCAGGATCAAGTCTCTTGAAAATATCCTGGATTAGGGAATGGATCTTTGTACAGACCGTTTGCCTACTCTCCGATGACATCTTGAGTAATGTATAGATCATTTCTGACCTGTTGTGAATTGTTGATATTGTTTTATCTGCATATAACTGTCCTGCAAGGAGAATGTTAGTTTATGCAATATGTATGCATGCATAGTATAATTCACCTAAGTAAATGTATTATGTATTTAGGGATATGTATGTTATGATATGATGTAAATGATGTATGTATGAATCATGCAGCTTGAAACGTCTGGATATCTTTGTATAACAATTGCTGGCTATGGAAAATAAATCCCGATTCGTTGCTGAAGAATATGAGGAACTCGTTCCCGTCTTGTTTGATAATATAGTATTTATAACCTTCCGTCTTCGTTCGTCGTACTTCTATTGAAGGAATAAGTTCCTGAGTATCCCGACTGAGGATAAAAGATATGGACATAAATTCAAGGGGAGACGTAACTTGAAGTATCTATGACGATAGATTTGCTGTACTGGGGATTTGTAGTTATCTTGTGGGGATGAACCGGCGAAGCTTCGTTGAATTCCTACCTTCGTTCGTCCTTAATAAATACTATTACTGCATTTCATGCATTTCTGGTAAACATCAATCATATTCAAACACAACCAATGGACGTTTTCTCTTAGGTAAAAGGGGAAAAGTAACCTTGGATAAAGAGGGAAAAGTAAAGCTGAACTCGAAAACAGAATCGTTTCAACTTTGAAAGTGTATAACCAATTGGATTTAGAGCTCTTGAGATTCTTAACTTTCCTGAATACCTTCCCAGAAATCCTCATAGCTGGATCTGAAGACATGATACTGACACCATCTGATACTTCTGGCGTAGACAATTAATTTCCACAATAGCTTCTGCTGAGAATCCAATATCAAGATGATATAATGAGAGGAATGTGTCTTCAAATTGTGATGGACCATATATGCTCCGGGTATTAGATTTTTTAAAAGAGAGCATTGCCCCTTGGTTGAGGATGAATTTTCCATAATGGAAGTATCTGAATGTAGTTACCTCAAGAGAAATAAGTAGAATGCCCCACAATAATATGCCCCTGACATCATGAAATTCAAATATATGAGGAGAGCTGCCCCTGGCTATTAAGCATTGTTGAATCTGGACCTGATTGCCCCGAATGATTTGAACAGTAAGTTGGTATGCCCCTTGATTGGGAAACAGTGACTATGCCCCTGGCATTATGAACTCTGTAATGTTACCCTTGGTAACTTAGATAGATGAGGAGATCTTCCCCTGGCTACTTAAACATAGTTGAATCCTGTCCTGATTGCCCCAAATGAGTTAGGCAGTATCATGGCCTGCCCCCTTGATTGGGAGATAATGACTATGCCCCTTTGTATACACGGACTTTGATCTAGGAAGCAACTTTGTTTATTGGAAGGACTTTGATTTATTGAACATTCATCCTGTAAGTTTCTCTGTTTATCAAACACTCAGGTATATGCAAACAAATATATTCAAAAATGCAATGCTTATGTTTGTCTTGAAGTTTTGGAAAAAAAAAGTTATTTTAGAAAAACAATTTTTATGAAAACTGTGATATTAACTCAAGTTTTATAATAAGCCCTAAAGGAGTCAGGATACCTTTTTGTGGCAATATGCTTTCAAACTAACCATGCTTCAGTTAGGACTTTTAAAGGGTTATAACATGGCCTGGTTCATGGTTTAAGAATCAAAGGATAAAGGCTCAAATCTTATTTGTACCCAACCCAATCTCCACGATGTTCTTCAGTCCTATGCTCGGTTAACTTATGCATTGAGGCTCAAAGGAGTTTGGAATTGTAACACTGACATTTGTGATGGTTCAGAAACCAAAACATTTATTTGAACATCCAGTCATCTTTCTTTATTTAGGATCTATAGTGACCTCCTTTTTTTTCTTTTGACTTTGTTATCCCTTCTTTTTGCCTGAACTGTTTATTTCAAGGTTACAGTCAGCGGGATGTCTTAATTTTTTTTACTAAGTCTCCTTCATAGTTTTTGACTTAGCAAGCTTTTCTTTTGCTAGATATTGATTGTCAAGTTTAATGATTACAGAGAACCATCATTGGTTGTATACAACACAGATGATTGGCATATTTGAGTTAACCGAGTAACTACCCTGCCCCGGGTTATGAATAAGGGTTTTAATTTGTGCGAGAATAAAAACTCCTACTTCATAGGCTCAAAAGGGTTGACTAGGGATTAACTTCCTTATATCTCCACTGTTTAGGAATTGAAACAATGCCTGTACATCGTCAGCATAGTCTGTTCAAAAGCATATTGCATAAGATTATGGTATTGTTTTCGTCATCCTCCCTCTACAGGCTTATAGCTTTATCAGGAGTTAAATATCACAAGATAGAAATAAGAAGCATAGTTTTAAATATAGTGAAACGAATGGATTAATTCAAGACAAACATATGCAATGCATTAATGAAAACAAAAGTTTAACATAATAGTAAGTGTTTAAACAAATAAAAGAAATTACAAATGAAAATTCAAATGTTGTCCCATCCAGTTGGCTGAATGTCTTCAATTGCAATTTGTGAACTTTCAGGAGCAGTATATTTTACCATGAAATCAAATTTTCCACTTGGATGTCCCAATGTGCCCCATATCTCAACAGGAATAGGTAGGCTTTCTTTCTTGCTACTTTGGGCAACTTGTCTTGCAGCTTCAATGTTTGATGGACGATAGTAGAACTCAATTTGACCTTCTGGAGTAACCTCTAGGATTCCTTCGTCAATCAGGTCTTGAATATTTTTCTTCAATGTCCAACAACTATTAGTATCATGTCCAGGACTGTTGGAGTGATACTCACACCTTGCCTTTGAATTATAGTGAGGAGAGGCAGTATTAGGATTTTGAGGAGGACTTTTCAAAGAAATTAGTTTCATCTCCAACAAGCATTGCAGAACTTGTGACATTGGAGTGCTGAACTTGATAAACCGCCTTCTACATTCCTTGTGTTGAGGTAGATTAACCTTATCAGGTCTTTCTTCTTCAATTGAAGGATGATCAGGAGTAGCCTGTCTCTTTCCTTCTCTTATCCTCATCTTCCTTTCAACCAAATCAGCTTGTTTTAATGGAGGTTGACTGACAATTAGATTCCTGACTCCATTACTTTGAAGTTTGTGGACAAAGGTTCTTAGCTCTTCTTGCCCCTGAGCTAAACTTTGAATAAGAGTCACCTGGTCATTCATCTGGATCCTCATTTCTGTCATCTCAGCTTGTAGTTGTTTCAGATGATCATCCTTGTTGTCCTCAGGATTCTTCTTCTTAGCCAGCAGTGTCTTCAACTCATCTTGTCCCTTGGACAAGTTCAGAATCAACTCTTGGAATTGTGCATTCTGAACCTGGAGATCTTTGATAATCTGTTCAAGAGCCATTTCTGCTGAAATAAACAGCGAGAAGATAAGATACATGTACATAAGAAACCTGTGATGCAATGATATGGTGTAGAAATGCATATGCAATGTTTTCAAAGACCGCAGGATTTAAATTTGTTTAAACAACCAAAAAGGTAAACTTTTATTAGTAATAAACTTGTTTGCCTCTTGGGCTTACAATAAAAATGAAATGAATACAAAAATGGGGTTTTAAGTCTCCCATGGACGTTTCTTCTTTGTGTTGAGGTATGGGTTGAGATTCCGCTCCTCGTGAAGTTGTTTTGTTAGCTCCAAGATTCTTTCTTGACTTGCTTTGTAATGAGTCTCAAAAGTATCCCTTTGCTCCTTCAACTGGATCCAGGACCTCTGTAGCTCTTCCATGTCAGTGGGCATGTCTGGGTGAAGAATGATATAAGCAGTATCTCCTTCAGCAACAGGCTCCATAGTAACTGGCAGGATGGCAGGATATGGCATCATAAGAGTCTGAGCACGAGATCGCACCCATCTGAGATAAGCTTCCATAGGAATAGTGTACTTAGGCTCCAGAGTCTTGTTGTCGACCTTGTTCACTTTTCCCCATGCTCGTATGAACCTTTGACGGTAACCTTGAAGATCGTTGTCGTAGTCAAACACAATACCCTGAATCAACATGTCATGAGGACCATCACTCCGAGCATAACCAAACTGACGTAAAGCTAAGGAAGGATTGTAGGTAATGCCCCCTCTTATGCCAAGGAGTGGCACATTAGGGAACTCCCCACAAAGGTCAATGATAGTAACATTCTCCATAGATCTAGAGCACCAATGAATATCTGAATGAGAAAGTGACATAATCCTCTTGGACCACCTGAACCCTTGTTCATTCTTCATCACTGATCGAGGAAGGTGAGAAATAAACCACCTGGACAATAGAGGTATACAACACATCAGAGTTCCTCGTGCCTTCGTAGTACGGGTATGAAGAGAGTGTAAGATGTCTCCATGTAATGTAGGCACTGGATTGTGAGTCAGAAATATGTTGATGGCGTGAACGTCTATGAACTGATCTGTATTGGGGAAAAACACTAAGCCATAAATCAACAAGGCTAAGATCTCCTCAAAAGCATCATAGCTCATAGCCTTCAAGAACACTTGAGCCTTCTCTATCAACACCTAAGCAAGAATACCCTTAACTCCGCTCCTTGTTTCTAGGACAATGTCTGATTTCTTCAAATGTAGAGCTGCAGCAATGACTTCGGGTTTAGGCTCTTTTTCTAAGCCTGTGAAGGGTTTCTGATCAAGGATAGGTATACCCAGAAGTTTGGAGAACTCCTCCATGGTAGGAACCAGCTGATAGTCGGGGAATGTGAAACAATGATGTTTAGGATCAAAGAACTGAAACAGAACACTCATCATGTCTTCATTGAACCCTAAAGTGACTAGATCCAGTAAGTGACCATGCCTCTTGATGAACTGAGAGTTTTCAGAAACTTGAGAGACCAATTCTTTAAGCTTAGGAGGTATTCCTACAAAGTTGATCCGGATAGTATTCCTATGAGCAGAAGCCATGACCTGCAACAAAGAATAAAGATAAATCCTTTGGTCCTTGAAATGGTTAGTGAAAATGCTATGCTTATGATGCATGATGATGATATGATGTTATGCTCAATCACAAACATGTGGCACACACAAACAAGTCACACAATAGCCCTAGGTTTGAAGGCTTGCATGAGGTTTAAAGGTAATTACCCTCCCCTGAAGTTTAGTTGGTTCATCCTGTCCTATAAAGTAACCAGGTTCTAAGGGATCTCAATATCATTGATCCTTCACAAGGGTGGTTGTTCAGTAGGCAACTTACTTGCCAACCAAAACCCTCCAAGTTTAGAATCTCAATGAGCGTAGCATCGAGTATCAACCAACTTCAGTCTGCACCAAAGCCGGTTATCTCACTACTTTTCTAAAGGCCAAGATGGGATTACTAGGGTTCTAAAAGTTAGTTAGTGTATTGAAAACATATGGCAGCCTCATATTATCCTCAACTTGACTTAAGGAACATAAGCACCAACCAAGAAGTCACACTAACTATGGCCACCAGATCAACCATATCGGTATACGCCGTACAGTTTCCTTGGTCTATTGCCATTTACCTAAGGTACACTAGATCCGGGTTAGGATCTTTCACACATAAGAGCACCCAACAAGTAAAGTAAAGCAAACAAAGCAAACAAATTTAAAGTGATCTAATTCCTAAGGGTACCCCTCTTTTATTAAATCCCCAGGAGAGTCGCCACCGACTTTTATTTTATCCAAAGGAAAGGGCATAAAAGAACAGGAAAGACCTTAAAAGATTTTTGGGTTCGGGGGGTAGGTTATGTAAAGGGAAGGTGTTAGCACCCTTTACATCCATGGTTATCCGTGGGCTCTTAGTTACTTAGCTCACTTTAAATTGTTTTGAGAAGTGTAGTGTGTGATTAAAAATTTTCTTAAGTACTTTATAATGACCCATGTACGGATATATATAAAGACTTTGTTTTGAAAATTGTTTAAAATGTAAAGTGTGATGTAGTGTTTTTGAAGGAGTGAGCAAGTACTTAAGAGGAACCTACCCTAAGTTAAGTCTTTTCTGTTCTTAAATGTTCTTTCAATGGTAAGACTATCCCTATTATTAAGGAATAGGTAGTCATTACCTTGGATGTTGTATGGGACATATGAAGGGTCATCTGTGATTAGGAAACTGTAAGGTGTCTTAGCAATTCGAAGGGACTTATCATCTTTTATTCGAAAGGGACAAGATCATTTACGAAGGCAATATTCGAAGGGACTTGATCTTATAATTGTAAAGGGACTTGATGATATTTTTAGAAGAAGGGACATTGCTTTACACACCTTACTTGACCTTTTTATTTAGGCAACATGAGAGGTATCCTTAAGAAGTGAGATGGCGATCAAAGATCGACTTACGTGTGTGCGTGTACAAGTTCATATATTTATCTTAAAATTAGTGATCTAAATTAATTTTAAAGTACAAACATGTTTTCACTCCCTATTTTACTAACCATAGCAATTTATAAATAAATAAACAATAAAAAATACTACAACTATTACATGGCTTGTACAATTACATTATAATAAGAACAATTTAAATAAATAGCATATAAATAAATAATAAAAGGATTAGTAATAAAAATAATTATAAGAGAAAAGAGGTTAGCACAATAATATACAATGTAGAAATCAATTAAAATTTTAGATTTAAATAAACAAATTTTTTTAAGAATTTTGAGATGAGAATAAAATAATAATAATAATAATTATATACTAATTTAATTACAAAATAAACATGACTAATGATTATATATATTAAAATATTTATTAAGTACAAAAATAATTAAAATAAGAAGTTAAAATTTTTAAAAGAAATTAGGTTTTTTAGAATTTAGAAAATAAATTAGGGTTTTAAGGATATTAGGGTTTCTAATTATATATAAAAATATTATAGTTTATAATTTAATTTTACATTACTAATTTAATTATTAAATAAATATACATATTCAAATACATAAATAAATAAATAGGTTTAGAATTTAGAAAATAATTTTTAGAGGTTTTTTTATAAAATATAAAGTATTTACATATTAATTTAGAATTATTTACATATGTATATTAAACATAATTATATTTAATTAATAATAAAATAATTAAAAAAAATAACTAAGCAAAATAAAAATTGAAACTTACCTGGGGCAGGGATCGAACCCACACCCTAGGCCTCATTCTCCTTGGACCAACAAGCCATCCACTGGACCGGCTGCGTGCTGGTGATATTGAATGGGCAACATTCTTTTTATTTTTAACCTACGAAAATCAATAAAAATAACAAAAAACAAAATGGCCTGGGGAAGGTTTGAACCCAGGACCATCCATATCTCACACATGCGCGCTAACCAACTGAACCAGCTTGCTTTTCTGAAATATATATAACAATAATAACATAAAATATAATACTAAAATTTGAAATAGGAATTTGGCACGCAAGACTTCATCTTCTTCCTCTGACCCTGCAAAATTTCCTGCGAATTTTGTTGGGGGTTTTGCTGCGTTTTTACTTTCGCGGGTAAACCTGCGAAACGAAGAACACACAAATCCAGTACGATTCAAACAAATTGATTAGGTTTTCTTAAACCCCACATCATGCCCAATCCAGCCATGGTCTCAAAAGGTTTTTAAATAGTCTAATGAGAGAGACCCCAAACGGGAGGTCCAAACCCTAACTATGGAAAACCTTCATCCGTGTACCTAAAATCAAATTGATTCATCCAGAAAGACTTCAAACATCATCACAAACACAAATATAAGATCAAATTCAAATAATAATGTCAGTATTATAAAAATCGAAAAAATTCAAAAGTTGAATGAACACGGATTCGGTTTGCATGAATGAGAGTGTTTTATGTGTTTTTTATGATCCAAATAGGTTATATGAACATCATAGAACGCATTGCAATGCTCAAAACTCATTGAAACCCTCTCTACCTTGGAATCCGAATATCAATTTTTGAAGTGATTTTGTGAAGTTTGAAGGTGACTTTGGAGGCTGCAAATTCGTATCCTTGTGCTGGCAATGTGTTTGTGTATATATATGGATTGAATTAGGTCAGATAGAATGGGCTTTCTTCATGGATTTGGAGTTACTTGATGTGGAAGAAATCTCATCACCATAATTGTTCAAAAATCAAATATTCTCTTGCTATTTTTGCCTTACACGAATTTGGACAGCATCTAATCATGTTAAATGGCTTTGATGATTTTCTAGAAGAAGAATCATGTCCAAATATTGATTTTTTGATTTTATTTTGATTTAATATGAATTAAAATGAATAAAATTCAAATAAATATTAAATAAAATATAAAAAATCAGAAAAGGTGTGGGTTGGGTCGTGCTTGGTGTTTTGGTAAAGATTGGATGGCAATCTGGTGGGCTCATTTAGCAAAAATTGGATTTAAGGCCTTATTTGCTTCATAAATTTCCCAAATATTTTCCAACTTTGCAAGGGCACAAATCCTTCAATTTTAATGCTATGAAGGTGTTCTTGGATATTTTGGAAATCTTAAAGAGTCCTCTAACCAACCTCTTTGGTCTTATGTCCATATCTTTTACCATTCTCAAGTTATGCTCTTTTGAAGTTGTTGACTTTTTGTTGACTTTTAAAAGGACCTATAATGTCTTAGCTCATACCTTCCAAATGAAGCATTTTTGGGCTTGGCTTGTGAGACACAAAGTTGTAGAGAATTAAATTTCCTTCAAAATGAGCTTTGGATGGAAATTTTTTGATGAAGCATGTGAAAGTTATGGCTGGTCAAAGTTCAGTTGACTTTTCCTATGAAAACCCTAATTTAGAAACTCCTGATTCTTGATGATCTGAAATCTCCTTGATGAATCATGATCAACCCTTGATCAAATGATGAATTTTACCTCATATAATTGATTTTGGAAAAAAAATCATTAAGTTTGACTTTGGTTTGACCACAGTTGACCTCAGTTTGACTTTTTAACTGCTTTGACTGATTTTAACCTATCTGATCATCTGACTGAACAAATCTTTTGGGAAAGTCTTGAAACTTGACATGGGAATTCTTGAACACATATAAGATGCTATGAAGCTCACTTGAAGTCTTGGAAGTCCATTTAGCCTGATGAAAGACAAAACCCTAGTTTAGGATGCATTGCTTAGGAGGATGCATTGTCTGAGGGAATTGTCAAACTTGTCAACCAATTGTGAACCTTGTGAACCTCATGAGATGTCTTGTGAACATTGTGAACCTTGTGAACCTCTTAGTACACAATGACTTGTCTTGTGGAGGGCAAATTTTGGGGTGAAACACATGGTACCCATCTTTATCTTTTGTTTGGTTTTGACCCCTTCTGCTGCTCAGACTGCTTCAGCTAACTTCTCCAGCACCTTCACCAGTTTGTTAGTGATTTCTTCTCCAGCTATCTTCATCAGAGACTCACCTCCAACATCTTGTTCAGTGAACTTCATCAGCAGTTACTCTCAGCTTCTTCACCAGCACCCATGGACACTTCAAGAAAGAGCAACATCACATACCACTTCTTTGAGCCCACCCTGACTGGCATCAGGCAGATCCAGTCCCTCATTACTCCAGACCACATCCCACTATTTAGAGAGCACTATGGAGGCATATTGGACATGGTCATGGATCTAGATGCATCTCAGATGAGCATGATCCATACTTGCTTACAGTTTTATGATCCTCCACTTAGATGCTTCACATTCCTTGATTTCCAGTTGAGACCTTTGCTAGAAGAATTTTCCTTGTTGTTAGGAGTTCCTATCAGGAGAGGGATTCCTTTCAACCTAGAGATGACTGCTCCCAAAAATGAAGACATAGCTAGGGCATTGCATTTGGAGCCTGCCCTCATTGATCAGAACATGACAGCCAAGGCTGGAGTCCCAGGCCTTCACCTAGACTTATTGATCTCCCAGGCTACCCTGCATGCTGCTATAGGGGAATGGAAGGTTGTCTGTGCACTTTTAGCCCTCAGTATATATGGGGTTATCTTGTTTGCAGATGAGCCAAAGTTTGTAAGCAGGAATTCCATTCACTTGTTCTTATTAAGGAACCCAGTTCCTACATTGCTAGGAGACTTCTACTACTCAGTACACCAGAGGAAAGAGAAGCAAAGAGGAAGACTGGTCAGATGTTGTGCTCCCCTGTACTACTCTTGGCTGCTAAGACACTTGCCAAAATCAGATACCTTCTTGAACCCTCATCAGCAAAAGAATTGGGCTAAGAGGTTCATTGCCTTGACATCAGATGACATCAGATGGTGCACTCAGAGCACCAAAGGCAAGGACATCATTACTAGCTATGGGCAATATCCTAATGTTCCTTTGATAGGAGTAAAAGGTTGCATCAACTACAACCCTTTACTGTTTAAGAGACAATTGGGATATTCTTTGGTTCATCCTCCCAGAGGACAAGATTTGGCTGAAACTCTTTACTGTGAGATCCAACCTAACTCTGTTGTTGTCAGGCAGGCTGCCTGGGCTTGGGACAACATCCAGACTAAAGGGACAGCCATCCTTGGCAAGTGCAACAAAATTTCTTCAGCACAGTATTCTGATTGGTCCCGTACCAGAGCTCAGATCACCCGAATGCCATTCACATTGGAAAATGTACCTAGACCTTCTACAATACAACCTGCAGCTACTGTTAGCCTGGAAGAGTTTGAAAAGCAGAAAGAGAGGAATAATCAACTATCTGAAGCCTTGAAGAAGACTCTCTGGGAGAGAAATTATAGTCGTCTAGATAATGAGAGATTGGAAAGGCTCAGGATTGAGCATTTGGCCAAAATTGAGAAGACGGATGACTACATCAGGAAGGCAAGGGTAGGGGAGTTAGTACTGAAGAATGCTTGCAAAGAGGCAAAGACTCGGAAGGCTAGGGCAAAGCATTATCTAGAGGAGAGCCAGGCTAGGTGGATTAGGATCACTGAAGCCCGTGCACAAGAAGACCAAAGAACTCAGGCTAAGATAGAGCAGCTGAAGGCTAATGAGGAGAAGCATCAAGAAGCATTGTTGGCAGCTCAGAAGGAAATATCTGAATTGAAACTCCGAGCGGGGTTGAAGAGGTCAAAGGATCAGGATAAGCATAAGAGGCTAACCAGTGCCATTGCGACCAGGAACCTCCTCATCAGGACTATTACAGAGCACCCAGTAGGGCCAGTGACTGAGGCCCTCCTGAAGGAAGTCAGGGAGGATGACTTTGGTTTGGATGTCTGATTCTTTTGCTTGTACTTTTCTTTTGTTGTACTTTTCTTTTTGATGTTGTATTTTGGCCCACCATGGGGATGTATTGTAATCAGACTATGTATTTTCATTCTTTTGTAATATATCAGTTTGTATTATTTTGGTGGGCTTTATCTATCTCTATCAACATCATCAGCATTTCCTCGAGGTCTGGAAAGGTCAAAACCAAAGAACCAAATCGGATACCCTTGGAAGACAAATAAGCATATTGCATTGCATACTAACATTTTCTTTGTTTTGTAGGTTTTTGTTTTGTTTTGCTGTTTCTCACTTTGTTGTGGTTTTAGGAAACATTGCTCGCAGAAGAGTGTTCCCTGTCAACAGAATACACCGGTACCCGACCAGAAACAATCTTCCGGGACTCCAAATGGATCAAGTTCAGCAAGACTTGAATGAAGTAAGGACCCAAATGACTAATGAGAGGGTTGAGATGAGGAATCAGATGACCCAATTCATGACTGTAATGACTGGTTTAGCTCAAAGCCAGGAAAGACTAAGGGAACTGGTTGAAAGACAAACTCCTGAAGAACACCATCCAGGTACAGGAGGTACCAGTAACAATGATCACGTGCAGCCTCGCACTGATCCACCAGAGTTTGGGCCTTATCTAAGCCCAGAAGTCAATGCCATAAGGAATACTCAGGGTAACACTGCTGGAGGTAGGATCTTGCAAGAGGATCCTCAAGAAGAGCAATTTACAATTGTTGGGGCTGGGGATGAAGTTTACGACCATAGGCTGGATGAAATTGCAGAGAAGCTGAGGTCTCTTGAATCCCAGAATTCCCTAGGGTTTGATGTAATGGACATGGGACTGGTGGAAGGGGGTGAGAATTCCTCACAAGTTCAAACCCCCGTGTTTTGAAAGGTATAATGGCACATCCTGCCCACACACCCACCTTCAATCATTCTTGGGAAGGTTAAAAGCATACACCATGGACGAGAAGCTGTGGATGTTTTACTTTGAGGACAGTCTGACAGGGGCATCCCGAGAATGGTATTCCCATTTGACCAGAGCCACAGTGAGAAATTGGAAAGACTTGGCTGAAGCTTTTATCTGTCAGTATCAGTACAACTTGGACATGGCCCCAAACAGGACCCTTCTAATGGGGATGTCTCAATCTTCCCGTGAAAGCTTCAGGGAATATGCCCAAAGGTGGAGGCAACTGGCTGCTGCTGTTCAACCCCCCATGTCTGAAAGAGAAATGACAGACATGTTCATGAATACTCTTCAAGGAACCTATATTGACAGATTGGTTGCTTTTTCTTCTACCAGTTTTGCTGATGTAGTGATAGCTGGGGAAAGAATAGAGAGCCTGTTGAAGATGGGAAAGATCTCCGATAACGGTGCCAGTTCGAGCAGTACAAGAAAGCCATTTGTTGTGCCTCGTAGATTTGGTGAGACAAATTATGTGCACATGGTGTAATACCTCAAAATTTGCCCTCATTCTTTTACCATTAATCGACTTATCGCTTCACATTCATCTGCATCATCCATTAGGTCACTTACTTCACAATCATGCAATAAATTGGCTCCTAGAGCATGGGGTCAAGAGATTCCTGGTAATTTGAATTGGCCTTATCCAGAGATGATTCGGGTGGTTCGTATCTCAACCAAGTCGGAGCAAAGGTTGAACATGCATAATCATGAAGGATGAACGTATCTTAAGTAATAGGGCCTCTCCTCAGCACGAAAAGGTGCCCCTCATCATATCTTTTTCTCAAAGAGTGGTTCACGACAATCATGGTATCGTAGTCTTCTCATTTGGGCATTAATTACAAGTTAATGAGATTGGAGGTTGAATTTGAGGGATTGATTAAATACAAAAATAGTTTTGAATCTGAAGTTGGGAACGGATTGGATGTGGTAAATTTTGGTCGGAAGAATAACTAGGTATTTAGGATACTAGCCCATCAATATCCAAATCTATTTTATTAAACTCATATTCATTAAAGTGAAGAAATCATATCTTTTCTTTTTTCAAAACAAATTAATTAAATTCCAATTAAGCCCATTTTATAACCCATATTCCAAATCCCAAATTCCAAAATCCCTCTCCACTCAATCTCCCGCCATCAACGTCTCTCATGAAGTTTGGCCCATATTCGTTAGCTCCAGAAGGGAGTGACCTCGAAAAGTATAATCAAGAAGGGACATTTTGCTGAATCACCACAAGCAAGCAAATATCCATCTCTATGTGCAGGAGAATATGCTGTCAAAGAAAGTACATCAAAAATTAAAATTTTCAGCAAAGGTTTTCAGGAAAAGAAGAGTGTTCGACCTACATTTTCAGCTGAAAGAATATTTGGCGGCACTTTACTGACAATATGTTCAAATGATTTCATCTATTTTTATGATTGGACTGAATGCAGATTGATTTACCGCATTGACGTCAACGTGAAAAATCTCTACTAGGCTGATAGTGGTGATCTAGTAACAATTGCTAGTGATATATCATTCTACATCCTGAAGTACAATCGTGATGTGGTTGCATCACATATAGATAGTGGAAAACCCGTAGATGAGGAAGGTGTTGAAGATGCTTTTGAGCTCCTTCTTGAAATGAATGAACGTGTAAGGACCAATATCTGGGGTGGGGATTGCTTTATCTACAACAATTCATCTTGGAGACTTAATTATTGTGTTGGCGGAGAGGTAACTACAATGTTCCAGTTGGACCGCCCTATGTACTTGTTGGGATATCTTGCAAATCAAAGTAGGGTTTATTTGATTGACAAAGAATTCAATATTGTGGGCTACACACTCCTTTTAAGCTTGATTGAGTGCAAAAATCTTGTGTTGCATGGTGATTTGGAAAGGGCTAATGGAATTCTACCATCAATTCCAAAAGAGCATCATAATAGTGTGGCTCATTTCCTGGAATCACGAGGCATGATAGAGGATGCTATTGAAGTTGCTACTGACCCTGAGTACAAATTTGATCTTGCCATACAGCTTGGAAGATTAGAGGTTGCAAAGGCTATTGCTGTAGAAGTGCGGAGTGAGTCTAAATGAAAACAGTTGGGAGAATTAGCTATGTCCGGTGGAAAGTTATAAATGGCTGAGGAGTGTTTACAACATGCAATGGATTTGGGTGGGTTGTTACTGCTATATTCTTTCTTTTGGAGATGCAGAAGGAATTTCAAGACTTGCAACCCTTGCTAAGGACCAAGGGAAGAACAATGTTGCATTCCTTTGCTTATTTATGTTGGGTAAACTTGAAGACTGCCTTCAACTATTGATAGAAATACAATAGGAAATTACAGAAGAAAAGAAGAGAATCATTGGTACAAAAATCAGTTTAATGAAAAAATTCTAATAAAAGAGAAAATCATAGCAAAAAAAACGAGATGGCAAACTTCAGCTGATATTAGCAATTTCAGTTAGCAAAGATTACAAGGAAAATCGATGGAAAGGGTCAGTGAAGCTCTCCAACCCCAGGATCTCTTTCTTGGCTCACTCTCATAAAATTCAGATGGGAAAATTCACTCAAAACTCAGAATTGAAAAGGCTTCTCCTGAACTCTTCGCATGAGCTTCTCAACCTTCATCAATCTCGAATCACTCTACTTTATTCTCCAGTTCCATCCACAACATTCAATGACCTCGAAACAAGAATCGTCACTCTTCAACGATTCACAACCTGCAATAAAAATCAGCAAATTCAGATTAATGTGGAAGCAGAAGAATAAGGAGAAAATGATTAAGGAAATTTCCCGTGGGCGGGAACTCATCAACAAGAAGAAAACCTTTTACTCTCGGCTATGTTATGTAGCTTTTATTTAATGGTTTTTCGACCAATGAGGACATATTGGCTTCCAAGGAACCACTTTTCTTGCATCAACATTGAATCCTGTAGAGACTTACCGAAGAAACGAACCAACTCCGGAAAAGAGGTGCAGCATCAGGTCTAACCAGTAACCTAGTGAGATGAAAGTGTTCTCGTTCTCAGCAGCAGCATCATTTTTGTTGCTTTTGTAATCACAGCTTTAATAGAGTTGTTTCCCACGTCATGAGGACCTACAATCAACAGCAATTGGGTCATCAACTTCCGTCAAGTCTATTATTCCTCCCTCACCAGGCAGAGTCATTGCCTTGGTCACAAATTCTTTGTCCAAACTTGAGAATCGTTGGCTAATAAGAAAAATAGGTTGTCATCAGTAAGTTCGGATTGAAGATGAATAGGAGCATTGTATCCTCTTAACAAAAATGGAGCAGGCCTCTCAGGGATATTAGGATAACCCTTTGGTTTTCTAATTCTTGCTCAGGAGTCTTCATTATAGGTGTGATTTCCTTCGTACATGTTACGACATCAACGGTTAACTCAGTTCATCCTACAACTGCAAAAGGAAATAAGATTAGCAAGGGAATTGAGTTGAAGCTAGCTATCAAAACAAGAAAATAGAAATAATCAATTTCAAAACAGAATTTCACTAAGACTTCATAACCGAATTCACCAAAACTCATAACAGGATCCTAACTAAATTCTAACAAACTTTGTAACTGAATCACAACTGAACTCACCTGGAAGATTCTAGAACGATCCTCAAGCCATCTTCTATAAGAACAGAATCCTCTCCTTCACCAAAGTTTTTCTATGGAATCCTTCCCCAATCATTGTTCAATCTTCTTCTTACACCACAATCCTCTTCAACCATTTTCTCTCTTCACCACAATCCTCTTCAACCATTTCTCTCCTTCATCTTCAATCAAATTCCTGAACTGTTTTCTCAATCCTCTCCCATTTTTTTTGCCGATATCCCTCAATCTTCATATAATTTCATCTCGGTCAAGCATTTTTTCTTCACCATAATCCGAAATCTTCATCTCCAATTCTTCTGCAATTTTCACCTGCAATGAATTCAAGGTTATGTTACAAATCCAAGAAGTGATTCAGAACCGTAAATAAGAGCGGAAGAGGGAAAGCAAGATCGCATCGCATCTGAACACAGATTCACTACACCTGGAATCGTCTTCAGTATCCCTTTTGCGCTAGCCTGAAGAGTTGTCAAGGTCGCGACCTCACCGAAGACGCGTGAACGGCTTCGTCCGCATCCACTAAGAAGCTCCATCGTCAGCGAATATTAAGGTACGACGTCCTATTATTGCTTTGGTGAGATGATTAGGCTCCGTTTCTTGGCTGAGATAGGATTGCGAAGAGTTTGTTTTCGAATTGGTGGAAGAGGAATTGAATTAAGGTTAGGGTTTTGTTTGGTTGAGCGGAAGAAGGGGAAGTCATAGCTTTGTCTTGGTTTGGAGGAAAAGACGGCGAGGATATAAGAATGAGAAGAAGGGTTGAAGAGAGAGGGTGCGGCGGCGAGAGTGCAAGAAGAATGGTTGAAGAGAAAGGGTTAAACGACGGCGGTTGAAGAAGAGGATTTAGGTTTTTTTTTTGTGTTGTGTTTGTTCAGTTTGTGTGAGGTTAATTTCAATGGTAATACTTAATTTCATTAAGATAAATTAATGGAGTTTTGGAAGATTAAGAGAATATCTTGAGAAGATTATAGGTTATAATTAGCCATAAAAATAATTAATATAGGTTAATGGAATTTAATTTTCACTCTTTTTTCCCATAATGCACCGTTAGAACCTGAAGAGGATAAGACTAAGTTTTTGGGGTCCAGTCCGACGGTGACACTTGTCACCGTCCGGTTGGGCCACCCTTCCATAATCACCCGCGTGCTCATAGACCATAGTAACCATGCTCCTCAAGTTCCTGCATTTTGGGCTTAGCAGTCTTGCTGTTCAAACCCCCGTGTTAGGCCCATAGAGAAAAACGATAATAAAATTTGCTTTATGTACCTCCCTCTCCTATTCCAGCGAACTGGGCCTTCACCCATTGCTTTTGGCACCCCATTCTTAAGCCCATCATGAAAAACTACTGAAAATTACTTCTTCCAGCACCTCCCTCTCATTCCTGTGCATGGGCTTAGCCCCTCTGCTAATCACACCCATATATTAAAGGCCCAATAACGAAAATAACCAAAAAAATATGCTTAATTCACCCCTGTTTTTCTCTTTAGAATTTAATTTTTTTAGTTAGCCATAGTTTAGAAAATAATTCATAAAAAATAGGAAAAGGCATAGGAAAATTCTATAAAAAATTAAGTAGATCATTAATTCAATTTAGAAATATTTGACATTTTATTTTTCTGAATTTGCTTTATTTTTGAATTAATTCTGAATTTTTCATGTAAGTAGTTTTTAATGAATGTCCCTCAACTATACATAAATTTGTTGATTTTATTTTTTAATCTTCCATTAACTTTTTTAGCCCATTCTTTTTACCCTAGTTAGAGGACTCATAATAGTACTTAGCATATTTTTAGTAGATTTTTTAGGACATTTTATCTCAGGTTTTAGTGGCCTAATCCTTAGAAAATAATGGTTAATCATTAGGTAGAAATAAATGATTTTTTAGGCATAGCAAAATTTGGATTTTTTAGGAGATCTTTTAACACAATATTATAGGTAGTTTTAGGACCTATAGAATTAATCTCATAATGTTTCCAGAGCTTTTACTATTTTTTTAGTGTATTAATTCTTAGGCTTTGTTACATGTAAATTCCCACTAGTTTAGGCTAGGATATTAAGTTTAATAAAAAATAGTCTTAATTAGATTTAATCTTAGGATTTAATATGGATTTAGATTAGTCTAGTTTCTGATTTTTTTAGAATGAAAATATTAGGTAATGCCCTTAGTTTAGAACTTAGGCTTAGGATTCATGCTAATTAGACTTAGAATAAATTTAGACTATTTTAGGTTTATGCCTTTAATTGTTTTGTTTTAGAAGTTTATTCTTATATTCAATTTTAATGCTTTGGTATGTTGGTTGATTTTTCACTTGTATAGGTCTCCCCTTGGCTTTAGAATCAACTTATCTTCCTTAGGAAGTAAGTTGCATTCTAGTAGTTTCTAAGTTCCTTCTCCATTAGGTTTAGAATACCTCATTAACCATAGGCCCTCCCTTGTAAATAAATCAACAAAATTAGGGTTGTGTCTTAGTTCCCCATTAGATTTTTCCCTTTTGCAATTTGAGTCATTCTTTCTCATCTCATAAAGAAAAGCAATAATACATTTAATGAAAATCGAACATTCTTGTACGACACGAGACTTTGTTGCGGAGTGTTTATACGTGTCCTGTTTCGGGGCGAGGTATAAATACTTCCCGCGATGGATAGGTCTTAGTATGAGAACATTCACAAACAAATTCAAAACATTTCTCATAAAAGAAAAAAAACAAATAACAAGCGACTATCCAGCGGGAACTTCTCTTTCTCATCTCATTCACTCACAACACGAAGTTGCGACGACTTGTCTCGCATGCAAGACGGTAAACGCACTCGTACCAGACGAGCATGCAACACCTGAGCATAGACATACGCAGTTTCAGCCATAAAAAACACAAACAAATAGTTCCCGCCTTAGTAAGGCGAACTACGTCGACTCTGATCCTCATTATCCCGATGAGGTACGTAGGCAGCGGGGTAGGGCCCGTCGAGCACATTCTTTATTTTCCCTACATTTCCCTCTTTCTTTTCATTTTCTTATTCCTTTCTCATTCCATCCCAGTTAGCAGTTCATTTGTTCAGCAGCATCTTATTTCTCACCCTTTGAAACAAACAATCAAGTGTGGATCCCGTCGGGTACGGCGGACGGTCTGGGGTGCTAATACCTTCCCAGGTCGTAACCAACTCCCGAACCCAGACCTTTGGTTCGCAGGACCTTGTCCTTTCCTTCTTCCTCAGGTTTGTGCAACATTACCTTTTCCATTCCTTCGGGATAAAAAATGTCTGGTTGGAGACTCCACCTTTTCCGTGCCACTTTCGCGTTTACACTAGGATGAAAATCCCGGGAGCGACAGCTGGCGACTCTGCTGGGGATCAAACCCAAAATCTCTGGTTTCCCTCGTAGAGTTAATCCTAGCGCCTGTTTGGTTTTGTTTCTTTGGGTGTTTATTTGTTTGCTGTTGTGTGCTTTAGTTTAACTTTACTATTTTTATTTACAGTTTTTACTTTACAGCTTTACTTTACCGCATTTATTTACCGCTTTCAGTATTTATTTTCCATGCATCATATTATACTGGACTGTCTGGCTGTGCTGGTTTTCATTTTTTCTGCGGGATGGGAGTTACTGTGAGATAAGCCAACTACCCGGCTTGAGTGCACTATAGGATTAGCGTGGACAGACATTGTACTCCCATGGTATCTCACCATGATGAGTGGCGATGTGTTCCACACCCAGATTGCGACCGTCTTGGAACTATTCTGTGTGGGGATTACCTCACTTCAGGGTACGACCTTGGTAGTTATGTGCATCTGGTGACCGATCTTCGAGGACCTTAATGGGAACACCCCTCTCCAGTGATGATAGTGGCAGACCACATTTGTTGGCAAACCCACTCGCATCCGAGGGTCCATTGGGAACTCGCATAGGATGGCCTGGTTCTCTCATAGGAATTCAGTTAAAGCAAATTGTTCGTATGACGGTAGTATTGTACCCTTCGGGATGAATGTACTATTGTTTCTCGACTCAGTGCTTGAAGCTGGAGACTTGTCAGGGATGCTTGTTTTTCCGGACTCAACTAAGGCCTCCCTGAGTAGTACATAATGCCAAACTGATTCCCTGATTTGGTCATAAGCCATTTCTCGGAAATGGTGAACGTATTATTGCTATTCGGCTTTGAGAGTCCGTGATGTTGACCCGAGTAGCACACCCGTAAGATTGGGAGGGGTTTACAGGTTTGCAGGAACCCTAATACCTTCAGCATACCCACTTTTCCATTGGTTCAGTTTTGTGATTTGGATTTCTGGTTCTAAGATATGGGTCCCAGATCAGAGGGATTGTTATTGTGATATGTGGATATTGTGACCTTGCACCGACACTTGATTATATGATTGGCACATCACGGACACTTCACTGATCACATGCCTTTCTTTGCATAAGCATCATATCATCATTAATCATTTGTGTTTCTTTTATTCTCAGGGTTTGCATTACTCCCGGTTCCTGGTTATATCTTTGCGTCAGAATGGAAGACGTCAGAAAGAAGAATATTTTCTACAAATTTTTTGATACCAAGGTGGACTTGCTCAAGCAGATGGTGTCTCTCATTACCCCGGGTCATTTGGGATTTTTCAAACAGCGACATGGTGATATTCTAGACATGGTGTTCAATCTGGATAGTTTGCAAAGGAGTGCCATCCATACCTTGCTACAATATTATGACCCTAGACTCCGATGTTTCACATTCCCCGATTTCCAGCTAGGTCCATTACTAGAAGAGTATGTTGAGATTTTGGGACTGCCTATCAAATACCAGATTCCTTTCAATTCAAAAATGACAAGACCGACTCATGCTGACATCGCTAAAGCTATTTATTTGAGCCCATCAGAGGTATCTGCTAATCTGGTTTCCACCAAGGCAGGAGTACTTGGTTTTCCCTTAGAGTTTCTGGTCAGAAGAGCTGAAGAATGTGCCGTGGAAAAGCAGTGGGATTCAGTTTGCGCTATCTTGGCATTATCTGTGTATGGGATAGTTTTGTTTGCTGACATGGAGAAGTTCGTAGATATGAATGCCATTCATTTGTTCGTGATGAAGAATCTGGTGCCCACTCTCCTAGGTGACTTGTATTATTCAGTGCTCTATAAGAATGAGAAGAGACGAGGTGGCTTGGTTAGGTGTTATGCCCTGTTATTCTACACATGGTTTATGAGGCACATCCCTGTTACTGGAGTATTCACGTATCCCAAAGTAATCTGGTCGCAAAAACGGAGCACGTTGACCACCAAAGACATTAGATGGTTCACCTTAAGGCTAAAAGGGAAAGAGCTCATCTCCACCTGTGGAGGGTATCCTAATGTTCCCCTCTTAGGAGTAGCTGGGGGCATTAATTACAACCCCATACTCTTGAGAAGACAATTAGGATACGCTTTGAAGAATGTTCCCAAAGATTCGGAGTTGGATCAAACTTTTTATTTCCCTGTGAAGGACAATCTCCCATTGGTACGGGAAGTTGCAGGTGCTTGGAAATTGATTAATAGAAAGGGTATAGAACGCTTGGGCAGGAGTAATAACCAAATGTTTCCCGAGTTTGAAGCATGGGTAAGAGAAAAAGCTCAAGTGACTTTAATCCCTTTCTCCACACCGTTACCACCGCCTACCACAGTTCCTTTAGAAGATTATCAGAAGTTGGAAGCTTTGGTCAAGCAGCTTAGGTTTGAGAATCAAGAGGCTTACAATTCTTGTCAGAAATTGATGATTCAGAACCGTCAGTTAGAAGATAGAGCTATACGAGCTGAAGAAACAGTTCGTCTCAAGCAGAATGACTTCGAGGAAAGGGAGTTACACTTCAGGAAGAGAGGATTGGCTGAGATCCATAAGGCGAGTCAGCGCTGGAAGGATAAGAAGGAACTTAATGAGGCTAATGAAGCCATCACACTTTGGCAAGAGAAGTGGAGTGATAATCAAAAGAAGCAAAAGGAGGTAGAAGCTGAATTCGAGTTGAAGATCAAGAACCTCCAGGATGCTTTGGTTGAGCAAGGGAAGCTAGCTCGGAGAGCACAAGAGCAACAAAGAGAGTGTTTTCGTCAGATGACAAAGAGTCAACAAATAGTTGAAGATGTCCAGAAAGAAGTTGAAGAGCTGAAGCTTCGTGCTGATGTGAAGAGGTCAAAGGCCGAGCCGGGTTCGAGCAAAGAGAATGAGATGACTTTCCTGCAACAGATTGAAGAGTTACATGCTTCCTTTGATACGAGGGACCTCCTCATCCAGAGACTCATCCAAGAGCCTGATCATCCGGATATTGTTCAGTTGTTTCAGAATGTTAAGCGTCTTAGCTGGAGGCTGCAAGACTTAGAGTTCCCTAGGGTTTAGTTTCATGCTATTGTACTTGGATTACCCACATGCTTGTTGTGGGATTCCTTTTATTCGATGTACTTTGTTGTTCTTTTGATTTTCACCCCTTCGGGGACTTCGTTGTTTCAAACTTCAGTTTATGTGATTGACTTGTTTTGAATCTCTTGTTCGTTATTTGTTGCACCGCACGGGGTAATGGGCACCAATTCTCCACGGCCGTCATTGTATTTGAGCATCGCTTGGGTCTTCTTCTCAATTATTGTTCTCTTTATGCCAGGACTGGAAGCAGGGAAAGACTTGGGAATAAAAGGAACACATTGCATTGCATACGCATCATTTGGATTTCTTCTTTGTTTTTGCAGGTTTTCCTACAGGATGCTTAATTTATCTGTGTTTCAGGAAAAGATTGCGAGAGCTGCCAAGACCCGGCATCTCCGACAAGATATCCCGCATTGCTACGCAACTCGCAACAATCAGAGGATAGTCATGGACGCTATGCAAACAGAGCTTAATGAGTTTCGCACCAAAATGGGAGAGTTCATGGTCATGATGCAAGGGATGGCTCAGGGACAACAAGAGTTAAGGAATGCAATTCAAGGGATCAACCCTCCTCAGACTAATACTCCTGTGACCACTTCTGACGGACAAGGGGCTCCTCCCAACACTAGCAATGGCCCAAGTAGACCTCATATTCCAGAACCAGGCACAACAACTTTCGTTCCAGTACAAGACAGACAGGAGGATCAATTCCCTTATTTCAACAATGACATGGGGTTCGTTGGAGAAGGAAATCTTAATAATTTTTTGGTGCTTGCTGAGAAAGTCAAAGCCCTCGAGTGTAGAGATACTTTGGGGATAGATGTGTCAGACATGGGCCTAGTCCTCGGGGTGGTTATTCCTCACAAATTCAGGCTGCCTACTTTTGATAAGTACAACGGTAGTTCCTGCCCAAAGACTCACTTGCAGGAATTCTATCGGAAGATCGCTGCCCACACTCGGGATGAAAAGCTCTGGATGTACTACTTCCAGGATAGTCTCTCCGGAGGGTCCTTGGAATGGTATATGAAGCTAGAGAGAAGTTATGTAAGAAACTGGAAGGAATTAGGAGAAACATTCCTCAAGCAATATCAGTATAATATTGACATGGCGCCCAGTCGCACCCAACTTCAGAGTTTGACTCAGAGGAGCTTAGAGAGTTTCAAAGATTACGCACAAAGGTGAGGTGAAATGGCCGCTCGAGTGCAACCACCTTTATTGGAGAGAGAAATGGTTGACCTGTTCCTGGATACCCTCCCTGGGCATTTCATGGAAAGGCTAGCTGGATGTTCTTCAAGTGGATTTTCAGATATCATCTTGATTGGCGAGAGGATAGAAAGTTGGCTCAAGCAGGGGAAGATTCAGAACGGAGGCGCTTCAAGTTCCGGTATCAAGAAACCCTTCATGAAAAGAAGAGAAGGAGAGACGGGTGCAGTGCACACGCAAAGGGGAGGAATCAACAAAGGATTTTATCAGCAAGTGGCCCCTGTCACTATCTCAGCTCAACCTGTTCAATAGCAAGCCCAACCATTGTAGCCGCAACGCTCGCAAGGGTATCAACAAAGAACTCCCCATCCATACTATTCTCAGAGAACCAGAGAAAGGCAGCTCAACACTCCGCCTATGTCCTATTCACAACTTCTGAAGAATCTCCTCCAACTCCAGTTGGTTCAGCTCAGAACTTTGCAACCCCCGAGGCCGGGGCAACTTCCTGAAGGATACGATACAAACGCTAGATGTGAATTTCACTTTGGAGCTCCCGGACATACTACGGAAAACTGCAAGGCCTTTAAGTATGTAGTCCAAGACCTGGTAGATTCCAAAGCGATTAACTTCGCTCCTACTCCTAATGTAATTCAGAACCCCATGCCTCCTCACGGAGGTACAGTTGGGGTAGTTGATGAAGGGGAGAATCTGAACTTGGTGTGTGATGTCAACGACCTGCAGACTCCGTTGAATGTTATTAAAGCTTATTTGTCAAAGAAATATCTTCCTTGGGTGTGAAGAAGATTGTCCAGAATGTGCTGAAGCTACAAATGGTTGTGAGCAGTTGAAAGCAGGAATCCAAAGTATGATTGATGAGGGAATGTTGCAGTTTGACAAAATTGTGAAAGAAAACGAAGTCTCCACAATAACTATCTTCTACGATCCATCTCAAGTTCCTTCACGGGCCAGAGCGGCACCAATAACAATCACCACAGCAGGACCAATAGTGTATCAGAGTGATAGAGCTATTCCTTGGAATTATGGTGGTGAAGTATACTATAACGACCAGAAGCAAGAGTTGGCCATGTCTAGTACAACCCCATCTCAAGTAGAAAATGTTGGAGTGGGGGGCTTTACTAGAAGTGGAAGGTTGTTTGCGCCGGAAACACTAAGGAATAATGTGATACCACCCAGAGACACCGCACAAGCCCAGGCTAGAGCGAGAGGGAAGCAGCCGGTAGTTGTCAACGATCCTGCACCAGCAACTGATCCAGACCTTACTTTCGATAAAGAAGCTGAAGAATTTCTGAGGATTATCCAAAAGAGTGACTACAAGATTGTGGACCATCTGCAGCAGACACCGTCGAAGATTTCCATCTTATCCTTGCTCATGTGTTCTGATTCTCACAAGAAGGCTCTCTTGAATATTCTGAACAAGGCGTACGTTCCTCAGGATATTTCGGTAAATCAGTTGGAAGCGGTGGTATCCAGCGTCAATGCCAGTCACTGGTTAGGTTTCACAGACTTGGATCTAACTTCTGAAGGGCGTGCTCATAATCGGACATTGCATATCTCTTTAGAATGTAAAGATGCAGTACTCTCTCATGTGTTGGTAGATACTGGATCGTCGTTGAATGTCTTGCCTAAGAAAGCATTGATGAATTTGGATTATGATGGAGTGGTTCTAAAGCCCAGCGACCTAGTAGTTCGAGCATTTGATGGGTCATGGAGATCGGTGTTCGGAGAGGTGGAGTTACCAATCAAAGTAGGTCCACAGATCTTCAATACCACGTTCTATGTAATGGATATACAGCCTGCATACAGTTGCTTGCTCGGAAGACCCTGGATACATTCAGCAGGTGCAGTATCGTCCACACTCCATCAGAAGTTAAAGTTCGTATGGGAGGGTCAAATTGTAACTGTCAGTGGGGAAGAAGATATTTTCGTTAGTCATCTGGCTTCATTCAAATATGTGGAGATGGATGGCGAAATAGTTGAAACTCCATGTCAGGCTTTTGAGCCCTTGAAGACTGAACAAGCATCTGCAGTGGCAGCTTCTCCTGAAGAACCAAAGAAGGGGGTGTCTATAGCCTCTTATAAGCAAGTGCTTGAATTGGTAGAATCTGGGGTACGAGAAGGCTGGGGCAGTCCAGTAGAAGTTCCGGAGAAGAAAGATATGTTCGGAATTGGCTATCATCCTGGGAAGCCATCGTCTGGACCAAGTGCTAAAGGTTGTCAGAGCCCGATCACTTTCACGAGTGCGGGAGTGACTGCGACCTAGATGAATGGTTCAGTCATGCCGTTCCAGGGACTCATCTTAGCAATTGGACATCATAAAGGCTTATTTCGGTCACCTCTTTCGAAGATTAATAATTTTTTGTTTCTGTTTTTCCTGTATTAAAGCACTATGTCCTGCCCGGGGCATAGTAGCTCTTTGTAAGGGTTCATTTGTTCTTAACACAATCATAAATAAAGCTTACGTTTCACATTCATTCATGTTATTCTCTGTCTTTCATTTTTTGCTTTTGTTTTTTTTATTTAAAAGAAAGAAAAGTTTTAAAATGGCAATGTTTCTCATTTTCTCAAGTTGTTGCTAAAGCCTTGCATGAATCACCATTCATGCAGGTGCTCGTCATCGGATCTTATCAAAGACGGCCCTGATATGGCTGAGTATGACTTCGACAATACAATTTATCAAGCCGATGAGGAAGGTGAAGAGGATTGCGAACTACCTGAAGAATTGGCCAGACTGCTTAAACAGGAGGAGAAGATGATTCATCCGCATGAAGAGGTTGTTGAAGTAATAAACCTGGGTACTGAAGTAGACAAGAATCTGTCAAGACTCGTCTGATTGCTATGCTTCGAGAGTATGTTGATGTCTTCGCTTGGTCCTACCAAGATATGCCGGGTTTAGACACTGACATTGTGGTACACAAGCTGCCTCTCAGAGAAGATTGTCCTCCGGTAAAGCTCTGATATGGCAATTAATATAAAAGAAGAAGTACAAAAACAGTTTGATGATGGTTTCTTGGCTGTGACCAGTTATCCTCCGTGGGTTGCCAACATTGTGTCGGTTCCCAAGAAAGACGGTAAAGTCAGGATGTGTGTGGACTACATGGATTTTAATAGGGCCAGCCCCAAAGATGATTTCCTTCTACCTCACATAGATGTGTTCGTCGATAATACTGCTCAGTTTTCCGTGTTCTCCTTCATGGACGGATTTTCCGGCTATAATCAGATTAAAATGTCTCCCGATGACATGGAAAAGACAACCTTCATCACTCCTTGGGGCACCTTCTGTTACAAAGTCATGCCATTTGGTTTGAAGAATGCTGGAGCTACTTATCAACGGGCGATGGTGACGCTATTTCACGACATGATCCATCATGAAATTGAGGTTTATGTTGATGATATGATAGCGAAATCCCAAACAGAGGAGGAGCACTTGGTTAATCTAGCAAAGTTGTTTGACAGACTCCGGAAGTTCAGACTGAGGTTGAATCCGAATAAGTATACCTCCGGGGTCCGTTCTGGCAAGCTACTCGGCTTCATTGTTAGTGAACGAGGAATTGAGGTTGATCCAGCCAAAGTGAAAGCTATCCAAGAAATGCCTGAGCCGAAGACTGAAAAGCAAGTGCGTGGCTTCTTAGGGAGACTAAACTACATTGCACGATTTATTTCTCACCTAACGGCCACGTGTGAGCCCATCTTTAAGCTTCTGAGGAAGAATCAGGCCATTAAATGGAACAAAGACTGCCAGCAAGCCTTTGACCGAATCAAAGAATACCTATTAGAACCTCCAATTCTTATGCCTCCAGTTCCTGGGAGACCTTTGATTATGTATCTTACTGTGCTGGAAGGATAGATGGGATGTGTGCTGGGTCAGCAGGACGAGTCTGGTCGAAAAGAGCACGCCATTTATTACCTTAGAAAATTATTTACCGATTGTGAGACACTTTACTCACTACTCGAGAAAACTTGCTGCGCTTTGGCATGGGCTGCTCGCCGACTAAGACAGTACATGCTGACTCACACTACTCTCTTAATTTCCAAGATGGATCATGTGAAATACATCTTTGAAAATCCAGCTCTGATAGGAAGAGTAGCCCGGTGGCAGATGATACTAACAAAGTATGATATACAATACACTTCACAAAAGGAAATTAAAGGAAGTGTGTTGTCAGAATACTTGGCTCAGCAGCCAATCGATGATTATCAATCCATGAGGTTCGAGTTTCCGGATGAGGACATCATGTTCCTCAAGTCAAAAGACTACGAAGAACCACTTCCGGAGGAGGGGCCAGACCCTGAATCCAAATGGAAGTTGATGTTTGACGGGGCTGTGAACATAAATGGAAGTGGAGTAGGTGATGTTATCATCTCTCCAGAAGGGGTCCATACACCTTTAGCTACTCGGTTGACTTTCGAATGCACTAACAATGAGGCGGAGAATGAAGCTTGTATCATGGGGATCGAGGAGGCAATCGACTTGCGAGTCAAAAAACTCGAGATCTTCGGAGATTCTACTTTGGTGGTAAATCAAGTCAATGACAAATGGTTGGTTCATCAACCTCATTTGATTCCTTTCAGAGATTATGTCAGGAGGCTGTTAACTTTCTTCACCAAAGTCAAGCTGAATTATATTCCTCGAGATGAAAACCAATTCGCCGATGCTCTAGCTACTTTGTCGTCCATGATTAAAGTTTGTCAAGAGAATTTCGTGCCTCGAATTACGATCTCCCGTCTTGAAAGACCTGCTTATGTATTTGCAGTCGACGATGGTGAAGATAACAAGCCTTGGTATCATGATATCAAGCAATTCCTGAAAGCTCAAGAATACCCGGCTGGGGCATCTAGTAAGGATAAGAAGACTCTTAGAAGACTGGCAGGAGGTTTCTTCTTGAATCAAGATGGCGTGATGTATAAGCGAAACTTCGACATGGTGCTGCTCAGATGCGTGGATAGACACGAAGCAGACCTGTTGATGCAGGAGTTTCATGAAGGCTCCTTCGGTACCCATGCCGGAGGACATGCTATGGCCAAGAAATTTTTGATATCGGGATACTATTGGATTACCATGGAATCCGACTGTTGTAAATACTCCCATAAATGCCACAAGTGTCAAATTTATGCTGACAAGGTCCATGTGCCTCCGAATCCGTTGAGTGTCATGTCTTCACCATGGTCGTTCGCTATGTGGGGCATTGATATGATTGGCAAGATCAAGCCGACAGCTTCTAATGGTCATCGCTTCATCCTGGTTGCTATAGATTATTTCACGAAGTGGGTCGAAGCGGCATCCTACACTAATGTCACTAAACAAGTGGTAGCCCGATTTATTAAACGAGACATCATTTGCCGGTACGGAATTCCTGAAAGGATCATTACTGATAATGGTTCTAATCTCAACAACAAGATGATGGCCGACTTGTGTCGAGACTTCAAAATATAACATCACAACTCTTCTCCATATCTCCCGAAGATGAATGGCACCGTCGAGGCGGCCAATAAGAACATCAAGAAGATTGTGCAGAAGATGGTTATGACGTACAAAGACTGGCATGAGATGCTACCATTTGCGTTGCACGGATACAGAACGTCAATACGTACTTCAACAGGGGCAACTCCGTTCTCACTGGTGTATGGTATGGAGGCAGTCCTACCAATTGAAGTGGAAATCCCCTCATTGAGGTTAATGATGGACATTAAGCTAGATGAAGCTGAGTGGCTCCGGTCCAAATATAATCAATTGAGCCTCATTGAAGAAAAACGTCTAGCAGCTGTATGCCATGGACAATTGTATCAGCGACGGATGAAGCAGGCTTTTGACAAGAAGGTGCGACCACAGAGGTACATGCCAGGTGACTTGGTGCTGAAAAGGATTCTTCCTCCTCTCAACAATCACAGGGGAAAGTGGACTCCCAACTATGAAGGACCGTTCGTGGTTAAAAATGTTTTCTCAGGTGGAGCCTTGATGCTGACAACCATGGACGGGGAAGACTTCCAATCTCCTGTCAACGCGGACGCAGTAAGAAAATACTTCGTGTAAAAAGACCCGCTGGATAACAACAGAATAAAGATCCAGGCAAAAAATGGGCATCCCGGCTAGCCAAAGACAGAATAAAAGGCTCGGGAAAAAGTTAGGGAAAGCTTGAAAAAAAATGTACACCCGCTGAGTTGAAAAGCCACATCGGACAACTCAGGCAAAAAAGGGTATCCTGGTGGATTGAAAACCTGAAAAGGCGATCCACACAAAAGAGGGATTAACACGAACGACTGCGATCTGCGAGATCCATAACTTATCTACAGTTGAGGCTATCCTAAGGGTTGAAGATCAGTTCATTTACTTTTTCTCAAGGGGCAGAGCGAGCGGAGCGTCTTGAAGATATACGAGTTATAACCGGGTTGAGACTTGACGAGATCCACTTCTCACATTGCCAATAGGATAGTTTTTTTTCCTTTTTGGTTGTTCCCTCTTTCCAGGGAACTGCGTCATTTGTATTGCCTATTCATGGCCATTTTTCCAAATCAATTAAAATTCAACTTCAGTCAATTTGACTATTTTTGCTTCTTGTTTTTGCTTTTTTCATCTAGCATTTGATTGATTGCGAAAACGTCTAGCAAATTGTGATTTGCATTGTGTTGTGAACATATGAATGCTTTCTAACTCGTGCAGGAGGACGGAAACATTTAATACAACTCTGAAAGGGTGTCGAGATACCCATATAATGATTCATACTATGAACCTGGGGCAGGCATGTCCAAAACTAACTCTCTATGTTGCAGGTGTCTCCCAGGGTATACCCAATCATCCCCAGCAAAGTGGAAGTTGAAATTTCTCCCAGCAAGGTAGCAGAAGGTGGGTGTCATCCACAAGAAGAAGTTCCCTTCAGACAGGGGAAATTCTCAGCAGTATAAGGAGTGTCTTGCCTCCCCAGCAGTTGCTTCCTCAGCAGTATCATGCCTTTGGTTCCCAGCCAAGTCAGGAGGTCCTCACTTCCCCATCAGAGTTCAAGAAGGGTCCATCACCAGCAGGGTCTTGGCACTCCAATCTCAAAGTCCAATTTATTTTTGGAAATGGCGGCTGTTCAGAGCCGGTGTATCATTGACATCTTTCCCCGCAGAGTTGTCTCCTCCTCATCAGGATGGATCAAATCAATGCAGTGATCACCGTTCCTCCCCAGTCAAGCCATCTGGGATATTTGCAGTCTCCTTGCCAGGAGATCTCTTGCATTTGCATAATCATCATTACATTTGCATCCTCCAAAGCGTAGCATTTCCATCGTCATGGAGCATTACGCCATAAATTCAAACATATGCATGCCAGCACGGGCCAGTTTTGAGGTGTTATAGTCAACCTATAACATCAATTTCAACTTGAAGTATTCCCCTCAGAAGATACTTATGCCATTTGCCAGATATCTTGGTCCTTCAAATCAATGTTATTTCTCTTCCGTGGCTTGGTCCTGCCCATCAGTCGCGTATTGTTTCTTTATGGCTTGGTCCTGCCCATCAGTCATATTGATTTAAGCCATGTTCCACCAACAAGCATCTTCCGTGGCTTGGTCTTGCCCAGTAGTCACGTATTGTTTCTTTATGGCTTGGTCCTGCCCAGCAGTCATATTGATTTAAGCCCTGTTCCGCCAACAGGCATCTTCCGTGGCTTGGTCCTGCCCAGCAGTCGCGTATTGTTTCTTTATGTCTTGGTCCTGCCCAACAGTCATATTGATTTAAGCCCTGTTCCGCCAACAGGCATCTTCCGTGGCTTGGTCCTTCCCAGCAATCGCGTATTGTTTCTTTATGGCTTGGTCCTACCCAGCAATCATATTGATTTAAGCCCTGTTCCGCCAACAAGCATCTTCCGTGGCTTGGTCCTGCCCAGCAGTCGCGTGTGTTTCTTTATGGCTTGGTCCTGCCCAGCAGTCATATTGATTTAAGCCCTGTTCCGCCAACAGGCATCCTCCGTGGCTTGGTCCTGCCCAGCAGTCGCGTGTTTTTTTTATGGCTTGCTCCTTGTCGCTCCCGACAAGTGACACCGGGGTCAGATGAAGGTACAGACGCGAACGGTCGGCGAAGGGAACAGTGAGAACACACAGCCGTGAACTCACTGGAGATGAAAAGAGTCGCCAGCTAGGCATTTTTATCCCGGAGGAAAGGCAATGCTGCATAGGCCTAGAAAAAGATGGATAAGACGGTTGCGAACCAGAGAGACTGAGAAAGGGGGTTGGTTACAACCTGGGAAGGTATTAGCACCCAGATTGTCCGTCGTACTCGACGGGATCCACGCTTAGAAGATTTGTGTTTTAAAGGGGTAGTGTCAGTGCAATTTGTGTATAAAGAGTTGAAAGCAATATGTACAGGTGTCAGTGTAAAGTGTGTAAGTGATGTGTCAGTGTAAAAGAGAAAGAGGTGAAATGCTCATGACAATGAGGCTTAAGAATAATGCTGGAAGGAGGGGGAATGGACAGAGACTTTTGTTCGATAACTGTTAAGTTATGCCTACGTATCCTCTCGTGCAATGAGGAAGTCAGAACACCGTAGTTCGACCCAAAGAGACTGAAGGGTGAATTGACTGGCGAACTGCTTGCTTGCCTATGCTCAAGTGTATGACCTGTCTGGCTCAGGTGCTTACTGTCTTGCATTAGACGGAAGAAGCAAGTTCTCGATTGTGAGTGAAGATGATGAGAAAAGAATCCCGGAGGAGACGATTATTGTTTGTTTTTGAGTTTTCAGTCTTTTATTTCTTTTTGAAGTTTGTCATAGGTTAATGAGCTTAAGTCTAAACCAATGGGTTAGTAAACTCATCACATCTTCCCTCTGATTAGGGGTAATGAGAGTACCTTAAATGTGAAGTCAGATTCTCACACTTAATCACCTTTGGTGTAGGATTAAGATCATTAACCTACTTGTGATTATTTAGATGTTTTTGTGATTTTGTTTAGTGTTGAGTAATGAGGTTAAGCCATAATCAAGGATTAAACAGACCCATTACACCATCCTAAAAGAAGGATGATAGATGAGAGTGTTTAAGCTGAGGAAGACTCCTCAACTTAATCCATGATTAGGGATTAAACCCATGACAAAACAAGCCTTTATTAAGTGGATTTTATTTAGATTAATGGTATGATGATGAAGTGCTTTTTATGATTTGTAAGACAACTTGAGGGGGACTTGTCCATTAACACTAGGGTTAGTCCTTCTTAACCACTTAAGGAAGAATTAGAACCCTAATGCAAGGCCCAAGTTACAAGTGTGATGTCTTGATATTTATTAGATGAATTGATTAAGAGATTTAAACACCTTAAGGGTTTAATACTTAGGATTAAAGTTATACACTCCATCCTAAGAGAAGGATGCAGGCATAAGCTTAATCACAAAGTATTAAAGCCTTTAGGGTTTGGTCCCTGATTATGAGGTGAGAAGAGAAGACTCAAAGAGAGACACAAAGGTAAAAACTATGAAGGGGAACTAATCAAAATCCTAATTCATTATCATGCTTGGTTGATCCTAAGGTTTGTGAGGTTTAAACAAGAAGATCTTCAATGGAACCACCAGGAAGCTGATGAACAGGATCAAGAGAAGCAAAGTGACTTGCTTCATTCAAGAAGTCAAGTCACTTGAAGAAAGAAAATGGGAAGGAGAAGAATGAGCAAGCTCAAACTCAAACACATATAAAAATGCAGCAATGGGTGCAAGAGAGATGAAAAGAAAAGGTATGAGAAGTGAAGGCAAATCCACTTCTCAAGTTTACTTACCACCTGCAATGTTAGAAAGGAATGCAATGCAATGCAAGATGAGATGAAATGATATGATGCTAAGCAAAACCAGAAGCATGCACATGATGATTATGATGCTATGAGGTGCTATGAACATGAGACAACATATGGAGATGCTCATACAAGATTATGAATGCAAATGATGCAAGCTAAGGAGCATGAATGAACATGGAAAGTTATGAAGCATACAAGGCAAATGACATGGCAAATATGTAATGCAATGATCAAACATGTATCCTATATGTCTTGAGATGTCAAATGAATCATAAGAATACACAAAATGCAAAGACAAGTCATGCTATGCAAGGGAATGCAAGGAGGATGCAAGAGAAAGCCCAAATTAGGGTTTATGAAACAAACATCAAACAAAAACCCAAAACAGAAGCAAACCTCATGATAAAAAATGGAAAATGCTACCCAAAGAAACCCTAGGCCTATAATGATCTACTGCCCAAAGGGGAGCTCTCAACTCTCAACCAAACTCAAGTTATGAATTTTGCAAGTTTTTAGGGTTTTTAAGGGTTCTTAACAAAAGAAAGGCCAATCAATTAGGAAATGCAAGAACAATTCATGGCCTTTTTATCTTTGAAAATACATGCTAAACTCAACACAAAGCAAAAAGAATCAATGTCTCAACCTTCACCAAAAGGCAGAAATGAATTTTCAAACATATGATCAAAATAATGCATAAAAAATGATTTAATTCAATGGAAAATTCTCAAAATGCATCAAGATCCAAAAAGAAATTTGGTTTGAAGGTTGGACAATGTTTCTAAATGTCTTAGAACATTTCATGAATTTTTTTGTAATTTTTAAATACTTAAAAGTATTTTTAATTAATTAATTCCCATTAATCAATTAAAAATAATCTTTTAAACATTTAAAAATACTTTTTTAATGATAAAAAATAAAATAAAAATATTTTTGTGTCATAAAAATTAATAAAACTTTAAGGAAAAAGTCTCATAATTTTTATGAATTTTTAACTATTTTAAAATAAATATGCAAGTTTAAATGAAATAAAAGGAAATAAAACAAATAAAAATGAAAAGTAATCAGATTGGACGGATGAGATTGAAGCTGGGTTCAAAAGCATTGACTGCGCGCCAGGATGAAAGGTCTAGATTGCTTCTGGCTTAATTAATTATGATTATTCTAATTAAATAAAATTAGGGCAAATGAAGTGATCTGGGCCATCTATCTGCGCGCGAAGTCAAGGAAAGTCAAGGATCCTATGGCCTAAATTCAAAGTAGCATTAATGACTGGGATTATGCCCTAATCACATTCAGGTGGCCGGAGAAGACTTCCGGTCGTCTTCTCCGGCCAACTCTCACCTGAGAAAAACTCAAAACCACTCAAAACGTAACAAAAACAAAATCTATGAATTGGGAAACGCTTCTAACATCCTCACGAATCAAACCCCCCTCCCAAAACACATTTATATTTCCTGAATCAACTGAATCGAAGCAAACAAGTTCTAGGGCACGCAGGCTTCAAAGAAAAATTAAATGCTCAAGACACAATCATTTCAAAAACTAAAAGCATCAGAATGATCAGTGAATCACATAGAACAAGTTTGGGACAAAAGAAATGATTTCTGGAAAAATTATTTTCGAGCTACCTGAGATTTGAAGCTTTCAGTTTAGGAACTTTCTGGCCTTTTCTTTAAGTGCAAACCACTCCTTGGGACCCCTTGATGATGTTTGAATGCCTTAGAACAATTTATGTAAGCTGGTTGGTGAGTTTCGAAAGCTCCTGCTTCAGTTCAGTCAGAAATGGCAATGGAGATTCTGGCACTTTCAGGTCATGGTGATGGGGTGTTTGAGGTCCAGATGATGTGTAGAGAAGATCTGTGGTGTTGGTTTGTGTGTTTATGAGCTAGGATGAGAGTTTCGAATGAAACTGCAGCTTTGAGGTGAATGATGGCAATGGTGTTTTCAGGCTGTTTCAGGCTTGTGCTTTGGGTGGTTTGTGATCTATGGAGTGTATTGAGTTGGATGATGAAGAAAGTTTGAGTGTTTCTTGGCTGTGGAGGCAGATTCGATAGAAGTTGCAAAATGGAAGGTTTTTGTGAATGTTGTTAATGAGGATCCTTCAGCCTTTGTTCTTGTTATGTTTAGCTTGCAAATTGTCCACATAACTCTCTCTCATTGGTCAGTTGATGTGACTTGTGCTTTATTGATTGGTAAGTTACCTTTTGCAAAAAGTCAAAAATTGTGTAAGACAAGTATGGTGAAGTGCTAGCTTGGTACAAGGCCTAGGGGCTGCGCAGCATGGGGGAGGTGAGTGAGCCAGCAAGGTCAGCATCCAAGTTCACAAGTTGTAAGAAGTGATCATGAGTGTTTTGCAAGTTGGTTAGCTTATGTTTCACATGTGATCCTTTGCATAACCAAACATGAAACCATGGGCAATCTTAGTTCAAATCTGATTTTTAGGACTTAGAGAATTCTTACATGCTGGTTTGAAGTGGATTAGAGGTTGCAATTTGACTTGGTACATGATTTTGCAAAATTCTCATTTGGTGCATAACTTGAAAAACAATGATTTTTGCCAACTTTGCATTGCCATAACTTTTGATTCAAGAAGAGTTTGATCATGTTCTTGTACTTTTTGAAAAGGGAAAGATGAGATCTACAACTTTCATGACCAAAGTTTTTCCATTTGAAGCATTTTTGGATCAATAATCAAGGCTTGAAAAATGACCTAAAATGATGCATTCTTGAAAAGTCAACTATGCCCAAAAAGTCAACTTTTGCAAAAACCCTAAATTCTTGATTTTTATGAACTTCAACCTTCTTCCATGATCAAATAAGGATCATATACACTCAAAATGATGAAGATCACCCATTGGTTGGGTCATTGGGGGCCTCAGATGCCCTGATTTTGCACTGACTTGTCTGAAAAATCAACTCTTGATCAGATGACTTCCCCATGGAATTTCTTCATGAAAATTGATATGCATACTCCCTATACCATACAGAGATCAATGGAAACAAGAATGACCAAAAACTTTGGAGTTATGGCCTCTGAAACCAAAACCCTAATTTTCAGTCAACTGTGCAGTTCATCCTGGCTCTGCATCCACTCAAACCCTAGTTCTTGTGATTCCTCTGCAATTTGGACTTTGTGAGGATGTAACATGATACAAGAACACACATGGACCTCTTTGAGTTGATTGGTGGCCTTTGGAATGGCTCAAGAAGCATTGGGATTGCTCAGATCACAAACCCTAAGTGCAGATGACTTAGAAGCTATGCAGTGAATCAAAAATGTACTATGAGATGATATGATGGTGTATATGCATATGAGATGATCACAAGCCATGTGTGAATGGGTGAGGGCAAATTTGGGGTGCTTACAGCTGCCCCTATTCAAACATGAGTTAGCTGTGCAGGGTGTAAGCGACGGCTTAACAGGCAAACAAGATAACTTGTGGTTGAATACCAAAGACAGTCCAAAATTTGCACTCACAGAAATGAAGAAGAAAAGGGATATAGATTGTAAAAGCAAAATAAAGTATATCGTAAAGTACGGGCGACGGAGGACGACCGTCGAGCAGAGGACGACTGCTGGGTAAGGTGGTGTGTGAAGCAAAGCGATGACGGGGACGGCCGACATGCTGGTAAAGTGTATAAAGCAATGACGGGGACGGCCGACATGCTGGGGATAAAAGGTAAAGCTAAGACGGGGACGGCCGACTAGCTGGGGAAAATAAAATATCATGATGGGGACGGCCATCAAGATAAAACTGCAAAATTCTGAGGATTAAATGAAACATGACGGGGACGGCCATCAAGTTCATAAAGGTAAAGTAACCAACGATGGGGACGGCCATCGGGCTAAAAAAGGAAAAGGGACCACGACGGGGACGGCCATCGGGTTAAAGAATGAATGAAATAAACAGATGATGGGGTACGACCATCAAAGGTGAAGGACGATCACCTAGCAGGGGACGGCTGCTCTGTTGGGAATAAAAGAAATATGATGGGGACGGCCATCAAAGGTGGAGGACGACCACCTGGCAGGGTACGGCTGCCGAAAGTATCAACGATGGGGACGGCCATCGGATAGAAAAGGTCAACGATGGGGACGGCCATCGGACGAGCAAGATGGAGAACGACCATCAAGAAGTGGAGGACGACCACTCAGCAGGGGACGGCTGCTCTCGAGGTTTGTCATGACATAGGACGAATGTCAGATAACCAAAATCAACAATGGGGACGGCCATTGGATAAAGTGATGAAGGACGATCATCAAAAGGTGGAGGACGACCACCTAGCAGGGGACGGCTGCTAAAATCAACGATGGGGACGGCCATCGGATGAGCATGACGGAGGACGACCATCAAGAAGTGGAGGACGACCACTCAGCAGGGTACGGCTGCTCTCATAACACAGGACGAGTGTTAGATAAAAAAGAAAAATTTGTTGGTGATCTACTGAGGATAATGTAAACACGGACGAGCGTTCACACCCAAGAAACAAAAGGTATAAGTGTTTGGTATTGTGTATAGATTAAAGATGCGGACGAGCATCCTTAAGACTATGATACGGACGAGTATCATGTAGAAACAAACTGACACACGTTCAGAGATGATGATACGGACGAGTATCCACTGGTTAACAAGGAACTCGGACGAGTGTTGCATCTGAAAGGACTCTTCTGGGGAATAATAGACACGGACGAGTATCTATATTCAAGAAGACATAGGTGTTTGACACGGTGTATGGATTAAAGATGCGGACGAGCATCCTTAAGACTATGATACGGACGAGTATCATGTAGAAACGAACACTAGACGCAATGTTCTGAGATGATGGTACGGACGAGTACCAACTGGTTAACAAAGAACAAGGACTATTGTCGAATCTGTGGGGACATGAGTGATGATGTATACAAGATACGGACGAGTATCTGTATAAGTGTACCAATGAGTAGTGAGTATTGTATTGATGAGTGTTTATCTGCTGGGGAGAGTGACACGGACGAGTGTCAAGAAAAGTATAATAATAACAAGTATATGGGTGATAAAGGTAAGCGACTGCGCTGGGGATATGACACGGACGGGTGTCAAGAAAGTGTGTATATACAAGTACATGTGAGTGCAAAGAGGATGTCTTTGGCTTTCTGCTGGGAGTTATGACACGGACGGGTGCCAAAAGGTGTATATACGGGTGTTTGTGAATATGAGGCAACTGCTTTTGCCGGGACTCTGATGGGGGTTCTGGGGGAAAGTAATCTGTATCCTGATGAATGGTTACTAGTCACAAGCGTTCAATTCACAACATGACTTATGATTATGCTATGTATTTGATTTTTGCCGTAATGCTCCGTATTAGACGAAATGCTACGCTCTGGGGGGTGAATATGATGCGAATGCTATGATTATGCAAAGAGGCACAGATCCGGGATTCGGATCCCACTGCCGCGAAGATCTCTGGTCGATCTGCTTGAAATGGACATCCCAACTGGGTATGAGATCACTGGTAGATCCAATGATGTATCTGCTTGGGGATGATTGACATATCCTTATAAATGAGAAAACCCAGCTGGGGTTTGTAGAAGCTTTCTTCACTCTGTTGTGATCTCTTCATGCGTTGCTCTTCTGGATAGAGGCTGGAACTCTGTGGGGAGATGATTTCCTGTCTTCTGTATTCAACTGAGGATGACAAGGCAACTCGGCTGGGGAATTGTGAGAGGCAACTCAGCTGGGGAAAGCAATGGGGAGCAACTCAGCTGGGGATAGAGCATCTCGGACGCTGAGATTGAGTGTATGCTGAATTGACAGCTCCGCTGGGGAAATGGGCACCTTCTAGTGCCATGTGGAAGATAAACCGAGTTGATAATGATTCGCCTACCTGCTGAGACGTAGCTTGCATGCCCCAGGTTGCGTTCTGGATACCTGCAATCCTGCAAAGACAATGGAACGTACAAAAGGTCCCGAGGTATCCCTTACTGGATTCCGTCATAGGAGTTAAGTATTTTCGAGGATAATCACATTCCCTGTAAGCATGTGTTTTTGTCTTTATAGAAAGGCATCTGTACTTATGCAATTGTATTTTTTAGAGATATCAGACAACTCTTTGCAAAACGTAAATGTAAAAAACGAAACATGACTGAAGATCTGATTTTATTAATTCATGTGCCCTGAATTGGCAAAGATACAGTCAAAGAAACAATTCTCCTGAAATGAGGAAATTGTTACAAATTGAGAAATAAAGTGCTGGCGGTGTTGACGACGCTTTGAGGAGCTTCCTCTCCTGCTATGACTCGTATGACAATGACGTTCTTCTCGTCTTGCTTTCTGGAGAAAGTTGATTCTGATTGAAGCTTGATCTTTTGAAGCTTACCAAGTTGTAGGTGATACAGACGAATTCAGAATGCAGTTGTTCGCCTATTTCCCTTATTTTGCATGGATCGCCCTTTCGGGTTTTCAATCCATCGGGATTCCTATTTTTGCCTGAGCTGTCCAATGCGGCTTTTCAACTCAGCGGGTGTACATTTTTCATTTATTTCCCTTACTTTTGCCCGAGTCTTTTATTCTGTTTTTGACTCGCCGGGATGCCCTATTTTTGCCTGGACTTACATTCTGTTTTTATGTCCAGCGGGTCATTTTATGCGAAGTATTTTTTAACTGCATCTGAATTCACAGGGGATGGAAAATCTTCACCATCCATGGTGCTGAGCATCAGTGCTCCACCAGAGAAAACTTTCTTGACGACGAATGGTCCTTCATAGTTTGGAGTCCATTTGCCCCGGTGGTCTGTATGAGGAGGGAGGATTCTTTTCAGCACAAGATCTCCCACTTGGTACTCTCGGTGCCTGACTTTCTGATCGAAGGCTTTCTTCATTCTTTTCTGATATAACTGCCCATGACAGATTGCAGCCAATCTCTTCTCTTCGATCAGACTCAGTTGTTCGTATCGGGACCGTACCCATTCTGCTTCACTCAGTTTAACATCCATTAACACCCGCAGAGAGGGTAGTTCAACTTCAACAGGTAGGACTGCTTCCATACCATATACAAGCTGATACGGTGTTGCCCCAGTGGATGTTCTGATTGATGTGCGATACCCATGCAAGGCAAATGGTAGCATTTCGTGCCAGTCTTTGTATGTGATTACCATCTTCTGCACAATCTTCTTGATATTCTTATTTGCTGCCTCAACAGCGTCGTTCATCTTTGGCCTGTAAGGAGAAGAATTGTGATGTTGGATCTTGAAGTCCCGGCACAGCTCTGCCATCATTTTGTTGTTTAAGTTGGAACCATTATCAGTAATGATTCGCTCGGGCACTCCATACCGACAGATGATATCTCTCTTCAGAAATCGGGCTACCACTTGTCTTGTAACATTTGCATATGAGGCTGCTTCAACCCACTTGGTGAAATAGTCAATGGCAACCAGGATGAATCTGTGGCCGTTTGAAGCAGTCGGCTCAATCTTGCCAATCATATCAATACCCCACATAGCAAAGGGCCATGGTGAAGACATGATGTTCAAAGGATTGGGAGGCACATGCACCTTATCTGCATAGATCTGGCATTTATGGCATTTTCTGGCGTAAGCACAACAGTCTGCATCCATTGTGATCCAGTAATAGCCTGATCTTAGCAATTTCTTAGCCATGGCATGCCCTCCTGCGTGGGTACCAAAAGATCCTTCGTGCACTTCATGCATCAACAAATCTGCTTCCGTCTTGTCAACACATTTGAGGAGTACCATGTCAAAGTTCCTTTTGTATAAAGACCCATCAGTGTTCAGAAAGAAACTACCAGCAAGCCTTCTCAAAGTCTTCTTATCATTGGAAGATGCCCCAGGTGGGTATGTTTGATCCTCCAAGAAGCACTTAATGTCATGGAACCAAGGCTTATCATCTTTTACGACATCCGCTGCAAATACATATGCTGGTCTGTTGAGTCTGGACACTGAAATCTGAGGTATAAAGTTAGCCGTTTGAACTTTGATCATGGATGAAATGGTAGCAAGAGCATCTGCAAACTGATTCTCGTCCCGAGGGATATACTCAAGCTTGACTGTTGTGAAGAAAGTCAGTAACCTTCTCGTATAATCCCTGTAAGGTATCAGATGATCTTGGTGGGTGTACCATTTCCCGTTGGTTTGATTGACTACCAAAGCTGAATCTCCGAATACGGTCAATGTCTTGATCCTGAGGTCAATGGCTTCCTCAAGACCCATAATGCAAGCTTCGTATTCAGCTTCGTTGTTAGTGCAGTTGAAAGTGAGTTTTGCCGAGAAAGGCATGTGAACTCCTTTTGGTGTAATGAGTATTGCACCCACACCACGGCCATTCATGTTAACAGCCCCATCAAACATCATAGTCCATTCTTCCTCCGGGTCAGGCCCTTCAGTGTGAACAGGCTCTTCATGATCTTTTGATTTAATGAACATGATGTCTTCATCAGGGAAGTCAAACCTCATAGGCTGGTAGTCATCAATGGGTTGCTCAGCAAGATATTCAGATAGTACACTGCCCTTGATGGCTTTCTGAGATGTGTACTGTATGTCGTATTCTGTGAGAATCATCTGCCATCTTGCAACCCGTCCGGTAAGAGCTGGCTTCTCGAAAATGTACTTAACTGGATCCATCTTTGAGATTAATAAGGTAGTGTGGGTCAACATATACTGCCTCAGTCGGCGAGCAGCCCACGCTAAAGCACAGCAAGTTTTCTCGAGCAGTGAATAACGCTGTTCACAGTCGGTAAACTTTTTGCTTAGGTAGTAAATTGCATACTCTTTTCGACCAGACTCGTCATGCTGACCTAGCACACACCCCATTGACTCTTCTAACACTGTCAAGTACATAATCAGAGGTCTTCCTTCAACTGGCGGCATAAGGATTGGAGGTTCTTGTAAATACTCCTTGATCTTGTCAAAAGCCTTCTGGCAATCTTCATTCCACCTGACCGTTTGTTCCTTTCTTAATAGCTTGAACAAGGGCTCACAGGTTGCTGTGAGGTGAGATATGAACCGTGAGATGTAGTTCAATCGACCTAAGAACCCTCGAACTTCTTTCTCAGTTTTCGGTGCAGGCATTTCTTGAATAGCCTTGACTTTATCAGGGTCAACCTCAATCCCTTTCTCGCTTACAATAAAGCCCAGCAGCTTACCGGATCGCACCCCGAATGTGCATTTGTTGGGGTTCAGCTTTAGTTGGTATTTCCTCAGACGCTTGAATAACCTGAGCAGATTTACCAGGTGATCTTCCTCTGTAAGGGACTTGGCGATCATATCATCCACGTAACATTCTATTTCTTTGTGGATCATATCGTGGAATAATGTCACCATAGCCCGTTGATATGTGGCACCAGCATTCTTCAGTCCGAATGGCATCACTTTGTAACAGAACGTGCCCCAAGGTGTAATGAATGTTGTCTTCTCCATGTCTTCAGGTGACATCTTGATCTGATTATATCCTGAAAATCCGTCCATGAAGGAGAATACCGAGAACTGAGCCGTGTTATCCACCAATACGTCAATGTGAGGTAATGGGAAATCATCTTTCGGGCTGGCTCTGTTCAAATCCCGGTAATCAACACACATTCTTACTTTGCCATCCTTCTTAGGCACAGGCACAATATTAGCAACCCACGGCGGGTAGCTAGTCACAGCAAGGAACCCGGCGTCCCATTGCTTTTGTACCTCTTCTTTGATTTTCATAGCCATGTCTGGGCGAGTTCGGCGCAGCTTCTGTTTCACCGGTGGGCATTCTTCCCTCAAAGGCAGCTTGTGCACAACTATGTCGGTATCCAACCCTGGCATGTCTTGATACGACCAAGCAAACACATCAACATACTCTTGAAGCAGATCTATCAGTTGTCTCTTCACTGAGTCTTGCAGGCAGGCCCCGATTTTAACTTCTTTCACGTCTTCGTCTGTACCAAGATTAATCACTTCAATCTCCTCCTGGTGAGGGGTAATAACCTTTTCCTCCTGTCTCAACAACCTGGCTAGCTCTTCAGGAAGCTCATATTCTTCATCAACCCCTTCATCAGCTTGATTGATCGGATTGTCAAAGTCATACGATGTCATAGCCGTGCTGTTGTCGGTGCAGTCAGGAAGGCACTCTCTGCAAGGGTTAAGTTCGTTCATTTTAGTGATTGATTTTAATCTTGCTTTAGAAAAAAGTGAAATGAAGTTATCATTTTGAAAACACCGCCATTTATTTTTGTACAAAAAGAAAAATGGAAAAAACAGTGAGCAGAAAAGAAAAAGACTCGTTTGCAAAAAGACGTCTGATATTTCATTAATTTAATCTTGTTTGCACAAAAGTACAGATGGCCCTGGTTACAAAATGAGTCTTGTCATCTTGGGCAAGATGCAAGACTTGGATGCATGCTATAAAAATACAGGAAATAATAATTACTCTGCTTGAGTAACTCTTATAATTTCCTGGGAAGACCAGTTCGAGACACTGCTCCCCGGGATCTTCGGACGAATCCAATTCTCCAGATTGCGCTCCTCTTCCAGCTCGTCTTCCAGACAGTTGATAGCATCAGGGGTAAGCATTCCCCCACTGACAAATCCTGGCTCTGCAGTAGCCTTTGCTTGATGTTGAGTTGGTCTGTAACCCAACCCAAATTTGTCCTTCTTCTCCTCCACAGCTAGTACCTTGCCCCAGCCTAGGGCAGTTCCTTCTTCAACAACCTTCCGGGCTTGTTGGTAAGACGACATTGGGGTAACAGATACAGCAGATGCTTCATTCACATTCAAAGCTTCAAACCCCTGGCTCATTGTTTCATGGATCTCTCCATCCATTTCAATGTATTTATAAGTAGCCAGGTGGCTAACAAAAATGTCCTCCTCTCCACAGATTGTGACAACTTGGCCTTCCCACTCATATTTTAACTTTTGGTGAAGGGTAGACGTTATTGCGCCGGCGGCGTGAATCCAGGGTCTACCCAACAAACAGCTGTAGGCGGGCTGAATGTCCATCACATAAAAGATAGTTTTAAAGGTCTGTGGGCCAATTGTCACAGGCAGCTCAATCTCTCCCAGAACCGATCTCTTAGAACCATCAAAGGCTCTTACTACCAGGTTGCTGGGTCTCAATGCCAGTCCATCATATTCAAGCTTCACCAGAGCCTTCTTTGGTAAGACATTCAGGGATGATCCTGTGTCCACCAGCACATGTGAAAGGACAGCTCCTTTGCATTCCATGGTTATGTGCAAGGCTTTGTTGTGATTGCGGCCATCCACTGTCAAATCAGAATTGGTAAACCCTAGCCCATTGCTAGCAGTAACATTTCCAACCACGGTTTCCAATTGGTTGACAGTAATCTCCTCGGGCACGTAAGCTGCGTGCAGGACTTTAAGTAGTGCATTCCGATGGGCTTCGGAGCACATAAGCAGTGAGAGGATGGAGATTTTGGATGGCGTCTGATGAAGCTGATCCACAATTTTGTAATCACTCTTTTTGATGATCCGCATAAACTCATCAACTTCCTGATCAAATGGAGTCTTCAGGGCTTCTTTGGCAGCTGGATCTTCCTGCACCGGGCCTTTACCCTTTGCCTTGGCAGCAGCTTCTGCTTCGGCAGTAGGTCTTTGAACTTGTGAAGCGAAGAGACGTCCGCTTCGAGTGAAGCCTCCGCCTCCCCCCACATTATCTACTTGTGGTGCAGGTGTTGTTGTTTCCAGAGTGATTCTTTTCCCTTCACAGTACACGTCAGAGCCATAGTGCCAAGGGATGGCCCTATTGCTTTCATATGGTACTGGTCCAGGCACCGTGACAGTGACTGGACTGATTGCTGCTGCTGAAGGGACTGTTATTGTTTGTGGATCATAAAAGATTGTGACTGGTGCTCTAGTGGGAGCAGCACCTTCTGAATGGTAGGCGGAGTTATTTTCTGGATCGTAGAATATGGTAACTGTGGAGACATCTTCATGATTGTTTGCTGGTGTTGTAGGAAGTTCCGTTGGAAGGACTGTTGCTGTTGTTGATGGAGAGCCGAAATGGAATGAAGCTGATGTGGTAACAGGAGAAACTGTTGAAAACCGATCATTTGGTAAGACAGATGAAGTACTTGCTGCTGATGAATTATCGGGAACAATTGTTGTTGCATTTGTAGGAGGGTCTGAAACCGTTGTTGATGAAGTTGTAGGATTTGCCGGAAATGATGTAGTGATCTGTAGGAGGCCATTCTTAATAAGGCCGTCAATGCCATTCCTTAAATCTTCACACCCATTCCATGAAATATTGCAGTATGGGCACCCTAGTTCACACCCCGGAAATATATTGTTTTCACGGAGTTGAGCTTTGATTTCCACCAATGGTGTCCTGATCTGATCCACACTGGTTATGAAATAAGACGGTGCGTCTTCTTCAATTGCATTAATTCGAGGACCACCATGGTTTGGCATTGGGTTTTTGTTGACATTGGGCGGAGGTGCAAAATTCAGAGCCTTGGAGTCTACCAAGTCTTGTACCTTCATATGCAGAGCCCTGCATTTTTCTGTACTGTGGCCAGGCGCGTTTGAATGGAAAGCACACCTAGCATTGGAGTCATAGTTTCTTGGTAAACTGTTGGGATCCGGAGGTGCCAACGTTCTTAGCTCAACCAGGTTGAGTTTCAGAAGCTGTGGCAGCAAAGCAGCATACGGCATTGGAATTGGGTCGATCACTCGGTTAGCTTGGGATGGCCTTTGTTGGAATGGCCTCTGTTGATTGTTGTTGTTGGAGTTGTTGTTGTAGTTCCTCGGAGGATACTGATTCTGACGATACTGAGGTTGTTGTTGGAAGTTTTGTTGAGGAGGTTGATAGATTGGCTGAGGATGAGCTGGAGCAGGGATAGTGACTGCTGCTATTGACCTCTGAGTATATTGGGGCCTACCCCTGTCGGTGTGAATGGCATTGGTTTCGCCAGTTCTTCTCGGGCCTGCAAAAGGCTTTCTTGTACCACTGGACGAGCTTGCACCGTTGTCTGAGATCTTTCCCATCTTTAACAGGCTTTCAATTCTCTCCCCAGCTATAACAACATCCGCAAAGCTAGTGGAAGAGAAAGCAGCTAACCTGTCAATATAGGTTCCCTGAAGAGTGTTCATAAACATGTCCGCCATTTCTCTTTCAGACATTGGTGGTTGAACGGCAGCAGCCAATTGTCTCCATCTTTGAGCATATTCCCGGAAACTTTCCCTTGACGACTGCGACATTCCCATTAGGAGAGTCCTGTTAGGTGCCATGTCTAAATTGTATTGATACTGTCGGATGAAGGCTTCTGCCAGGTCCTTCCAGCATCTTACAGTTGCCCTTGTCAAGTGGGAATACCATTCCCTCGATGCTCCTGTCAAACTGTCTTCGAAGTAGAACATCCAAAGCTTCTCATCCATTGTATAGGCCTTCAGCCTTCCCAGAAATGATTGCAGATGAGTCCGGGGGCACGAAGTCCCATTATACTTTTCGAAACAAGGAGGCTTGAACTTATGAGGGATCCTGACCCCATCAACCAAACCCATGTCCATGACGTCGAAGCCCAAAGAATTTTGAGATTCTAAAGACCTTAACTTCTCAGCTATTTCATCCAATCTCCTATCATAAGCATCCTCTCCAGCACCCATTATTGTAAATTGGTCCTCCTGAGGATCTTCTTGAAGTACTCTGGCTGCAGTAGCTGTTCCTTGGATGTTGGCAGGAATATTAATCTCAGGATGTAGATGTGGACCAAACACAGGGGGATTCACATGTGGTTGCACCCTTTCATTGTTACTGGTGCCTGCAGTTCCTACATGAGGCTCCTCTGGATTTTGTCTCTCAACCATAGCCCTCAGTCTCTCCTGGCTCTGAGCCATGTTGTTCATAACCTCCATGAACTGCGTCATCTGTGTTCTCATCTCCAATCTTTCATTGGCTAGCTGATTTCGGACATCAGCAAGATCTTGTTGAACTTGATCCATCTGGATTCCCGGAAGGTTGTTTCTGGTTGGGTACCTGTGTGGCCTGTTGAGAGGAAATACCCGGCGGCGAGCAATAATTCCTGAACATCACAACAGAGGTTAGCAACAACAAAACAAAAACCTACAAAACAAACAAAAGGGTTAGCATGCAATGCAGTTATGCTTATTTGCTATCAAGGTATCCGGTTTGGTCTTCAGTTTTGACCCTTCCAGACCCTTGAATGATGATGCTGTTGAAGTTGCTTTTGATGTGAACCCCAACACAAATATATTACAAAGGTGAAATAATACAATTTGTTCATTTTACAACACAAACCCTCAAAGGGGCCAAAATACATCACAAAAAGCAAAAGTACATGGAAAAGGAACAACAACAAGCAAATGATCAAACTCCAAGGCCAAACTCATCCTCACGAACTTCCTTGAGAAGTGCTTCGGTCACAGGATCAGCCGGATGCTCCGTGAGACTTCTGATGAGAAGGTTTCTTGTTGCAACAGCTGCAGCCAATTTCTTGTTCTGATTTTGGTCCTTTGACCTCTTCAATCCTGCTTTGATTTTCAGCTCTGATATTTCCTCCTGGGCTGCTGCCAGGGCTTTTTCCATCTGCTCCATCTTGTCCTGAACTCTCTTGTCTTCTAGAGTGCGGGCCTCAGTGATCCGGACCCACCTGGCCTGACTCTCTTTCAAATACAAGTCTGTTCTTGCTCTTTGGAACTGAGCTTCTTTACAAGCATTCTTCAGAATCTGCTCACCAGCTTTGGACTTGTTGATATAATCTCCAGACTTCTCAATTTTAGTCAAGTGTTCCACTCTCAATTTCTCCAATCTCTCAATCTCCCTCACACCTTCACTCCTCTCCCTGAGGGTCTTCTGCAAGGCTTGGGTTAACTTCTCATTTCTTTCCTTCAAGCCTTCAAACTCCTCCAAACTGATAGTGGCAGGGGGTGGTGCTGAAGATGACTCAGGCATGTCTTCTATGGTAAAGGGCATTCCAGAGAATTGGGCCCTAGCATGGGACCACTCATAATATTGGACCGATGCCACATTATTGCACTTACCCAGAATGGTAATTCCCTTAATTTGAACATGATCCCAGGCCCAGGCAGCCTGCCTAACAACAGTCAAACTAATCTTGTTCTCACAGTAGAGGGTCTCAACCAAATCTTGTTCCCTTGGAGTATGGACCAGTGCATAGCCTAATTGCCTCTTGAACAGCAGAGGGTTGTAATTGATACTTCCCTTAATTCCTATTAAGGGCACATTGGGAAAGTGCCCACAGCTGGTGATTATATCTCTGCCCTTGGTGCTCTGAGTACACCATCTGATGTCTGCTGAAGTGAGAGTAGTGAGCCTCTTAGCCCAGTTGCTTTGCTGATGAGGATTTAGAAATGCATCCGTCCTGGGTAAATGCCTGAGAAGCCAAGCATGGAATAATGGAGCACAAATCCTCACTAACCTTCCCCTCTGCTTCTCATTCCTCTGATGCACTGAGTAATAGAGATCACCCAGTAAAGTTGGCACTGGGTTCTTCAAGATGAACAAGTGGATTGCATTTTTGTTGATGAATCGAGGCTCATCTGCAAACAGCACAATTCCATATACACTTAAGGCCAACAGAGCACAAACAGCTTTCCAATCCCCCAAGGAAGCCTTCAAACTAGCTTGAGAAATCAGGAAGTCCAGATGAAATCCAGGGATCCCAGCTTTAGAGGTCAAGTGTTGTTCAATCAATACAGGTTCCAGGTGCAAAGCTTTTGCTATCTCTCCATTGCTGGGAAAGACCATTTCAGGGTTGAAAGGGATTTCCCTCTTGATAGGCAAACCAACCAAATATGAGTATTCTTCCAAAAGAGGACCCAACTGAAAGTCTTGAAAGGTGAAACATCTCAATGGGGGATCATAAAACTGAATGCAGGTGTGGATGAGGCTCCTCTGAGAAGGGTCCAGATCCATAACCATGTCCAGTACATCTCCATAACTCTCTCTGAACAAGGGTATATGATCTGGAGTGATCAGGGTTTGGATCCTCCTGATGTCTGATAAGTCTGGTTGGAAGAAATGATAAGTGATATTGCTTTTCTTTGGAGCCATGATGCTGAGGACTGAGTAGGATAAGTGCTGATGAAGATGCTGAGGAGAGGGCCACTGACTGGCTAGTGCAAGTAACTGAAGTATGTCTGACAAACTGAAGCAAGTGCTGATAGAGATAGGTCAATACTGCAGATGGGGTCAAAACCAAAACCAGAGATGAAGGTGGATACCCTGAAACACAAATAAGCACATGTTAATATGATGCAATGAGTATGTATGCAAATGATATGCAGGGGTTTGTGACTGAGCTGGATCTGATTAACTGCCTTGGTATGGATCCATGTGTGTCCAAGAATTCTAGATGGAGGTCTAAAAATCCAGTAACCAGGGTAGGGGACTCAAATAAAGAGCCACATGTCCAGGGTTTAGAATCACAAGAACTATCCAACATGGAGCATTCTTAACAAGGTCAAAGTAACAGGGTATTCTGAGGTCAAGGTACCTGCAAACCTGTAAACAGCCCAACCCCCTCACAGGTAGTGATCTAGAACAAGGATCCTCAGACTTGGATCAGTTATGAGAAGTGTAAACACTTCTAACCCGGAGGTACAGTGTTTACAATAACCATAACAATTCCTCCTCTAATTCACCTCAGTTTCTGAAGGTCAATACTAAAAGGTCATCCAGACTTAGCAGGCTTCCCAGATAGCCCTAGCATTGCAGGAAATCTGCAACACAGAGTTCTCAAGAAGAAACCCATATCTGAACCGTGTTTCATATTCCCGCACCAGACCGAAATGGAATGGGAAAGAATATGATTCACTCTAGCCTAGGTGTCACTCAGGTCCCAGGTATAGGACCTTAACTCTCAATGGAACACCCACCCACCACAGAAAAACCAGATCCAGCCAGCACAGTATGACAGTATGAAAATATAAAGCTATAAAGAAAGCAATAAATCAACTGTACCTAAAGCAATAAACAAAAATAAGCACATACAAGCACATAACACCCCAGTAAACACAAATCAAACAAGCGCTAGGAGGAACCCACAAAAAGAACCAGAAGCCCTAGTTGCAATATAAGGATCCCCAGCAGAGTCGCCAAGCTGTCGCTCCCGACAAGTGACACCGGGGTCAGATGAAGGTACAGACGCGAACGGTCGGCGAAGGGAACAGTGAGAACACACAGCCGTGAACTCACTGGAGATGAAAAGAGTCGCCAGCTAGGCATTTTTATCCCGGAGGAAAGGCAATGCTGCATAGGCCTAGAAAAAGATGGATAAGACGGTTGCGAACCAGAGAGACTGAGAAAGGGGGTTGGTTACAACCTGGGAAGGTATTAGCACCCAGATTGTCCGTCGTACTCGACGGGATCCACGCTTAGAAGATTTGTGTTTTAAAGGGGTAGTGTCAGTGCAATTTGTGTATAAAGAGTTGAAAGCAATATGTACAGGTGTCAGTGTAAAGTGTGTAAGTGATGTGTCAGTGTAAAAGAGAAAGAGGTGAAATGCTCATGACAATGAGGCTTAAGAATAATGCTGGAAGGAGGGGGAATGGACAGAGACTTTTGTTCGATAACTGTTAAGTTATGCCTACGTATCCTCTCGTGCAATGAGGAAGTCAGAACACCGTAGTTCGACCCAAAGAGACTGAAGGGTGAATTGACTGGCGAACTGCTTGCTTGCCTATGCTCAAGTGTATGACCTGTCTGGCTCAGGTGCTTACTGTCTTGCATTAGACGGAAGAAGCAAGTTCTCGATTGTGAGTGAAGATGATGAGAAAAGAATCCCGGAGGAGACGATTATTGTTTGTTTTTGAGTTTTCAGTCTTTTATTTCTTTTTGAAGTTTGTCATAGGTTAATGAGCTTAAGTCTAAACCAATGGGTTAGTAAACTCATCACATCTTCCCTCTGATTAGGGGTAATGAGAGTACCTTAAATGTGAAGTCAGATTCTCACACTTAATCACCTTTGGTGTAGGATTAAGATCATTAACCTACTTGTGATTATTTAGATGTTTTTGTGATTTTGTTTAGTGTTGAGTAATGAGGTTAAGCCATAATCAAGGATTAAACAGACCCATTACACCATCCTAAAAGAAGGATGATAGATGAGAGTGTTTAAGCTGAGGAAGACTCCTCAACTTAATCCATGATTAGGGATTAAACCCATGACAAAACAAGCCTTTATTAAGTGGATTTTATTTAGATTAATGGTATGATGATGAAGTGCTTTTTATGATTTGTAAGACAACTTGAGGGGGACTTGTCCATTAACACTAGGGTTAGTCCTTCTTAACCACTTAAGGAAGAATTAGAACCCTAATGCAAGGCCCAAGTTACAAGTGTGATGTCTTGATATTTATTAGATGAATTGATTAAGAGATTTAAACACCTTAAGGGTTTAATACTTAGGATTAAAGTTATACACTCCATCCTAAGAGAAGGATGCAGGCATAAGCTTAATCACAAAGTATTAAAGCCTTTAGGGTTTGGTCCCTGATTATGAGGTGAGAAGAGAAGACTCAAAGAGAGACACAAAGGTAAAAACTATGAAGGGGAACTAATCAAAATCCTAATTCATTATCATGCTTGGTTGATCCTAAGGTTTGTGAGGTTTAAACAAGAAGATCTTCAATGGAACCACCAGGAAGCTGATGAACAGGATCAAGAGAAGCAAAGTGACTTGCTTCATTCAAGAAGTCAAGTCACTTGAAGAAAGAAAATGGGAAGGAGAAGAATGAGCAAGCTCAAACTCAAACACATATAAAAATGCAGCAATGGGTGCAAGAGAGATGAAAAGAAAAGGTATGAGAAGTGAAGGCAAATCCACTTCTCAAGTTTACTTACCACCTGCAATGTTAGAAAGGAATGCAATGCAATGCAAGATGAGATGAAATGATATGATGCTAAGCAAAACCAGAAGCATGCACATGATGATTATGATGCTATGAGGTGCTATGAACATGAGACAACATATGGAGATGCTCATACAAGATTATGAATGCAAATGATGCAAGCTAAGGAGCATGAATGAACATGGAAAGTTATGAAGCATACAAGGCAAATGACATGGCAAATATGTAATGCAATGATCAAACATGTATCCTATATGTCTTGAGATGTCAAATGAATCATAAGAATACACAAAATGCAAAGACAAGTCATGTTATGCAAGGGAATGCAAGGAGGATGCAAGAGAAAGCCCAAATTAGGGTTTATGAAACAAACATCAAACAAAAACCCAAAACAGAAGCAAACCTCATGATAAAAAATGGAAAATGCTACCCAAAGAAACCCTAGGCCTATAATGATCTACTGCCCAAAGGGGAGCTCTCAACTCTCAACCAAACTCAAGTTATGAATTTTGCAAGTTTTTAGGGTTTTTAAGGGTTCTTAACAAAAGAAAGGCCAATCAATTAGGAAATGCAAGAACAATTCATGGCCTTTTTATCTTTGAAAATACATGCTAAACTCAACACAAAGCAAAAAGAATCAATGTCTCAACCTTCACCAAAAGGCAGAAATGAATTTTCAAACATATGATCAAAATAATGCATAAAAAATGATTTAATTCAATGGAAAATTCTCAAAATGCATCAAGATCCAAAAAGAAATTTGGTTTGAAGGTTGGACAATGTTTCTAAATGTCTTAGAACATTTCATGAATTTTTTTGTAATTTTTAAATACTTAAAAGTATTTTTAATTAATTAATTCCCATTAATCAATTAAAAATAATCTTTTAAACATTTAAAAATACTTTTTTAATGATAAAAAATAAAATAAAAATATTTTTGTGTCATAAAAATTAATAAAACTTTAAGGAAAAAGTCTCATAATTTTTATGAATTTTTAACTATTTTAAAATAAATATGCAAGTTTAAATGAAATAAAAGGAAATAAAACAAATAAAAATGAAAAGTAATCAGATTGGACGGATGAGATTGAAGCTGGGTTCAAAAGCATTGACTGCGCGCCAGGATGAAAGGTCTAGATTGCTTCTGGCTTAATTAATTATGATTATTCTAATTAAATAAAATTAGGGCAAATGAAGTGATCTGGGCCATCTATCTGCGCGCGAAGTCAAGGAAAGTCAAGGATCCTATGGCCTAAATTCAAAGTAGCATTAATGACTGGGATTATGCCCTAATCACATTCAGGTGGCCGGAGAAGACTTCCGGTCGTCTTCTCCGGCCAACTCTCACCTGAGAAAAACTCAAAACCACTCAAAACGTAACAAAAACAAAATCTATGAATTGGGAAACGCTTCTAACATCCTCACGAATCAAACCCCCCTCCCAAAACACATTTATATTTCCTGAATCAACTGAATCGAAGCAAACAAGTTCTAGGGCACGCAGGCTTCAAAGAGAAATTAAATGCTCAAGACACAATCATTTCAAAAACTAAAAGCATCAGAATGATCAGTGAATCACATAGAACAAGTTTGGGACAAAAGAAATGATTTCTGGAAAAATTATTTTCGAGCTACCTGAGATTTGAAGCTTTCAGTTTAGGAACTTTCTGGCCTTTTCTTTAAGTGCAAACCACTCCTTGGGACCCCTTGATGATGTTTGAATGCCTTAGAACAATTTATGTAAGCTGGTTGGTGAGTTTCGAAAGCTCCTGCTTCAGTTCAGTCAGAAATGGCAATGGAGATTCTGGCACTTTCAGGTCATGGTGATGGGGTGTTTGAGGTCCAGATGATGTGTAGAGAAGATCTGTGGTGTTGGTTTGTGTGTTTATGAGCTAGGATGAGAGTTTCGAATGAAACTGCAGCTTTGAGGTGAATGATGGCAATGGTGTTTTCAGGCTGTTTCAGGCTTGTGCTTTGGGTGGTTTGTGATCTATGGAGTGTATTGAGTTGGATGATGAAGAAAGTTTGAGTGTTTCTTGGCTGTGGAGGCAGATTCGATAGAAGTTGCAAAATGGAAGGTTTTTGTGAATGTTGTTAATGAGGATCCTTCAGCCTTTGTTCTTGTTATGTTTAGCTTGCAAATTGTCCACATAACTCTCTCTCATTGGTCAGTTGATGTGACTTGTGCTTTATTGATTGGTAAGTTACCTTTTGCAAAAAGTCAAAAATTGTGTAAGACAAGTATGGTGAAGTGCTAGCTTGGTACAAGGCCTAGGGGCTGCGCAGCATGGGGGAGGTGAGTGAGCCAGCAAGGTCAGCATCCAAGTTCACAAGTTGTAAGAAGTGATCATGAGTGTTTTGCAAGTTGGTTAGCTTATGTTTCACATGTGATCCTTTGCATAACCAAACATGAAACCATGGGCAATCTTAGTTCAAATCTGATTTTTAGGACTTAGAGAATGCTTACATGCTGGTTTGAAGTGGATTAGAGGTTGCAATTTGACTTGGTACATGATTTTGCAAAATTCTCATTTGGTGCATAACTTGAAAAACAATGATTTTTGCCAACTTTGCATTGCCATAACTTTTGATTCAAGAAGAGTTTGATCATGTTCTTGTACTTTTTGAAAAGGGAAAGATGAGATCTACAACTTTCATGACCAAATGTTTTCCATTTGAAGCATTTTTGGATCAATAATCAAGGCTTGAAAAATGACCTAAAATGATGCATTCTTGAAAAGTCAACTATGCCCAAAAAGTCAACTTTTGCAAAAACCCTAAATTCTTGATTTTTATGAACTTCAACCTTCTTCCATGATCAAATAAGGATCATATACACTCAAAATGATGAAGATCACCCATTGGTTGGGTCATTGGGGGCCTCAGATGCCCTGATTTTGCACTGACTTGTCTGAAAAATCAACTCTTGATCAGATGACTTCCCCATGGAATTTCTTCATGAAAATTGATATGCATACTCCCTATACCATACAGAGATCAATGGAAACAAGAATGACCAAAAACTTTGGAGTTATGGCCTCTGAAACCAAAACCCTAATTTTCAGTCAACTGTGCAGTTCATCCTGGCTCTGCATCCACTCAAACCCTAGTTCTTGTGATTCCTCTGCAATTTGGACTTTGTGAGGATGTAACATGATACAAGAACACACATGGACCTCTTTGAGTTGATTGGTGGCCTTTGGAATGGCTCAAGAAGCATTGGGATTGCTCAGATCACAAACCCTAAGTGCAGATGACTTAGAAGCTATGCAGTGAATCAAAAATGTACTATGAGATGATATGATGGTGTATATGCATATGAGATGATCACAAGCCATGTGTGAATGGGTGAGGGCAAATTTGGGGTGCTTACACTCCTGCCCAACAGTCATATTGATTTAAGCCCTGTTCCGCCAACAGGCATCCTCCGTGGCTTGGTCCTGCCCAGCAGTCGCGTGTTTTTTTTATGGCTTGGTCCTGCCCAGCAGTCATATTGATTTAAGCCCTGTTCCGCCAACAGGCATCTTCCGTGGCTTGGTCCTGCCCATCAGTCGCGTATTGTTTCTTTATGGCTTGGTCCTGCCCAATAGTCATATTGATTTAAGCCCTGTTCCGGCAACAGGCATCTTCTGTGGCTTGGTCCTGCCCAGCAGTCGCGTATTGTTTCTTTATGGCTTGGTCCTGTCCAGCATTCATATTGATTTGAGCTCCATTTTTCTAATGGTCTCGTTGAAGCCTTGTTCCGCCAACATGCATCCTCCGTGGCTTGGTCCTGCCCAGCAGTCATGTGTGTTTCTTTGTGACTTGGTCCTGCCTAGCAGTCACACTGATGAGTTTCTGTTTTGTTGATGGTTTCGTTAAGCCATGTTTCGCTAACAAGCACCCTCGTTGTGGCTTTGATTCGTTCAGTAGTCGCAGTAAATGCATTACTTCTATTCCATCTGGTTCTATCTCCACTACCTATTCAGAGGTCAAAACAAAAAATATATATAAATGAAAGGGCAGATGGCATTTCTGTTATCCTGAGTTCAAATTTCCAAGTTTTATTCGAGTATTTAATCACTCCACACCTTGAACGTATAAAAGCTGTTGCAATTATTCATTCAAGTCTGCAGATGATTGAATAGGGGCAGCTATAATACCTCAAAATTTGCCCTCATTCTTTTACCATTAATCATCTTATCGCTTCGCATTCATCTGCATCATCCATTAGGTCACTTACTTCACAATCATGCAATACATTGGCTCCTAGGGCATGGGGTCAAGAGATTCCTGGTAATTTGAATTGGCCTTATCCAGAGATGATTCGAGTGGTTCGTATCTCAACCAAGTCGGAGTAAAGGTTGAACACGCATAATCATGAAGGATGAACGTATCTTAAGTAATAAGGCCTCTCCTCAGCACGAAAATGTGCCCCTCATCATATCTTTTTCTCAAAGAGTGGTTCACGACAATCATGGTATCGTAGTCATCTCATTTGGGAATTACTTACAAGTTAATGAGATTGGAGGTTGAATTTGAGGGATTGATTAAATACAAAAATAGTTTTGAATCTGAAGTTGGGAACGGATTGGATGTGGAAAATTTTGGTCGGAAGAATAACTAGGTATTCAGGATACTAGCCCATCAATATCCAAATCTATTTTATTAAACTCATATTCATTAAAGTGAAGAAATCATATCTTTTCTTTTTTCAAAACAAATTAATTAAATTCCAATTAAGCCCATTTTATAACCCATATTCCAAATCCCAAATTCCAAAATCCCTCTCCACTCAATCTCCCGCCATCAACGTCTCTCATGAAGTTGGGCCCATATCTGTTAGCTCCAGCAGGGAGTGACCTCGAAAAGTATAATCAAGGGACATTTTGCTGAATCACCACAAGCAAGCAAATATCCATCTCTATGTGCAGGAGAATATGCTGTCAAAGAAAGTACATCAAAAATTAAAATTTTCAGCAAAAGTTTTCAGTAAAAGAAGAGTGTCCGACCTACATTTTCAGCTGAAAGAATATTTGGCGGCACTTTACTGGTAATATGTTCAAATGATTTCATCTGTTTTTATGATTGGACTGAATGCATATTGATTTACCGCATTGACGTCAACGTGAAAAATCTCTACTAGGCTGATAATGGTGATCTAGTAACAATTGCTAGTGATATATCATTCTACATCCTGAAGTACAATCGTGGTGTGGTTGCATCACATATAGATAGTGGAAAACCCGTAGATGAGGAAGGTGTTGAAGATGCTTTTGAGCTCCTTCATGAAATGAATGAACGTGTAAGGACCAGTATCTGGGGTGGGGATTGCTTTATCTACAACAATTCATCTTGGAGACTTAATTATTGTGTTGGCGGAGAGGTAACTACAATGTTCCAGTTGGACCGTCCTTTGTACTTGTTGGGATATCTTGCAAATCAAAGTAGGGTTTATTTGATTGACAAAGAATTCAAAGTTGTGGGCTACACACTCCTTTTAAGCTTTATTGAGTGCAAAACTCTTGTGTTGCGTGGTGATTTGGAAAGGGCTAATGAAATTCTACCATCAATTCCAAAAGAGCATCATAATAGTGTGGCTCATTTCCTGGAATCATGAGGCATGATAGAGGATGCTATTGAAGTTGCTACTGATCCTGAGTACAAATTTGATCTTGTCATACAGCTTGGAAGATTAGAGGTTGCAAAGGCTATTGCTATAGAAGTGCGGAGTGAGTTAAAATGGAAACAGTTGGGAGAATTAGATATGTCCGGTGGAAAGTTAGAAATGGCTGAGGAGTGTTTACAACAGGCAATGGATTTGAGTGGGTTGTTACTGCTATATTCTTTCTTTTGGAGATGCAGAAGGAATTTCAAGACGTGCAACCTTTGCTAAGGAGCAAGGGAAGAACAATGTTGCATTCCTTTGCTTATTTATGTTGGGTAAACTTGAAGACTGCCTTCAACTATTGATAGAAATACAATAGGAAATTACAGAAGAAAAGAAGAGAATCATTGGTACAAAAATCAGTTTAATGAAAAAATTCTAATAAAAGAGAAAATCATAGCAAAAAAAACGAGATGGCAAACTTCAGCTGATATTAGCAATTTCAATTAGCAAAGATTACAAGGAAAATCGATGGAAAGGATCAGTGAAGCTCTCCAACCCCAGAATCTCTTTCTTGGCTCACTCTCATAAAATTAAGTTGGGAAAATTCACTCAAAACTCAGAATTGAAAAGGCTTCTCCTGAACTCTTCGCACGAGCTTCTCAACCTTCATCAATCTCGAATCACTCTACTTTATTCTCCAGTTCCATCCACAACATTCAATGACCTCGAAACCAGAATTGTCACTCTTCAACGATTTACAACCTGCAATAAAAATCAGCAAATTCAGATTAACGTGGAAGCAGAAGAATAAGGAGAAAATGATTAAGGAAATTTCCCGTGGGCGGGAACTAATCAACAAGCAGAAAGCCTTTTACTCTCGGCTATGTTATGTAGCTTTTATTTAATGGTTTTCCGACCAATGAGGACATATTGGCTTCCAAGGAACCACTTTGCTTGCATCAACATTGAATCCTATAGAGACTTACCGAAGAGACGAACCAACTCCGGAAAAGAGGTGCAACAATAGGTCTAACCAGTAACCTAGTGAGATGAAAGTGTTCTCGTTCTCAGCAGCAGCAACATTTTTGTTGCTTTTGTAATCACAGCTTTAATAGAGTTGTTTCCCACGTCATGAGGACCTGCAATCAACAGCAACTGGGTCATCAACTTCCGTCAAGTCTATTATTCCTCCCTCACCAGGAAGAGTCATTGCCTTGGTCGCAAATTATTTGTCCAGACTTGAGAATCGTTGGCTAATAGGAACAATAGGTTGTCATCAGCAAGATCAGATTGAAGATGAATAAGAGCATTGTATCCTCTTAACAAAAATGGAGCAGGCCTCTCAGGGATATCAGGATAACCGTTTGGTTTTCTAATTCTTGCTCAGGAGTCTTCATTATAGGTGTGATTTCCTTCATACATGTTACGACATCAACGGTTAACTCAGTTCATCCTACAACTGCAAAAGGAAATAAGATTAGCAAGGGAATTGAGTTGAAGCTAGCTATCAAAACAAGAAAATAGAAATAATCAATTTCAAAACAGAATTTCACTAAGACTTCATAACCGAATTCACCAAAACTCATAATAGGATCCTAACTAAATTCCAACAAACTTTGTAACTGAATCACAACTGAACTCACTTGGAAGATTCTAGAACGATCCTCAAGCCATCTTCTATAAGAACAGAATCCTCTCTTTCACCAAAGTTTTTCTCTGGAATCCTTCCCCAATCATTGTTCAATCTTCTTCTTACACCACAATCCTCTTCAACCATTTTCTTTCTTCACCACAATCCTCTTCAACCATTTTCTCTCTTCACCACAATCCTCTTCAACCATTTCTCTCCTTCATCTTCAATCAAATTCCTGAACCGTTTTCTCAATCCTCTCCCATTTTTTTCGCCGATCTCCCTCAATCTTCATATAATTTCATCTCGGTCAAGCATTTTTTCTTCACCATAATCTGAAATCTTCATCTCCAATTCTTCTGCAATTTTCACCTGCAATGAATTCAAGGATATGTTACAAATCCAAGAAGTGATTCAGAACCGTAAATAAGAGCGGAAGATGGAAAGCAAGATCGCATCGCATCTGAACACATATTTACTACACCTGGAATCGTCTTCAGTATCCCTTTTGCGCTAGCCTGAAGAGTTGTCAAGGATGCGACCTCACCGAAGGCGCGTGAAAGGCTTCGTCCACATCCACCAAGAAGCTCTGTCGTCAGCGAATATTAAGGTACGACGTCCTATTATTGCTTTGGTGAGATGATTAGGCTCCGTTTCTTGGCTGAGATAGGATTGCGAAGAGTTTGTTTTCGAATTGGTGGAAGAGGAATTGAATTAAGGTTAGGGTTTTGTTTGGTTGAGCGGAAGAAGGGGAAGTCATAGCTTTGTCTTGGTTTGGAGGAAAAGACGGCGAGGATATAAGAATGAGAAGAAGGGTTGAAGAGAGAGGGTGTGGCGGCGAGAGTGCAAGAAGAATGGTTGGAGAGAAAGGGTTAAACGACGGCGGTTGAAGAAGAGGATTTAGGTTTTTTTTTTGTGCTGTGTTTGTTCAGTTTGTGTGAGGTTAATTTCAATGGTAATACTTAATTTCATTAAGATAAATTAATGGAGTTTTAGGAGATTAAGAGAATATCTTGAGAAGATTATAGGTTATAATTAGCCATAAAAATAATTAATATAGGTTAATGGAATTTAATTTTCACCTTTTTTTCCCATAATGCACCGTTAGAACCTGAAGAGGATAAGACTAAGTTTTTGGGGTCCAGTCCGGTGGTGACACTTGTCACCGTCCGGTTGGGCCACCCTTCCATAATCACCCGCGTGCTCATACACCATAGTAACCATGCTCCTCAAGTTCCGGCATTTTGGGCTTAGCAGTCTTGCTGTTCAAACCCCTGCGTTAGGCCCATAGAGAAAAACAATAACAAAATTTGCTTTCTGTACCTCCCTCTCCTATTCCAGCGAACTGGGCCTTCACCCATTGCTTTTGGCACCCCATTCTTAAGCCCATCATGAAAAACTACTGAAAATTACTTCTTCCAGCACCTCCCCCTCATTCCTGCGCATGGGCTTAGCCCCTCTGCTAATCACACCCCTGTATTAAAGGCCCAATAACGAAAATAACCAAAAAAATATGCTTAATTCACCCCTGTTTTTCTCTTTAGAATTTAATTTTTTTAGTTAGCCATAGTTTAGAAAATAATTCATAAAAAATAGGAAAAGGCATAGGAAAATTCTATAAAAAATTAAGTAGATCATTAATTCAATTTAGAAATGTTTGGCATTTTATTTTTCTGAATTTGCTTTATTTTTGAATTAATTCTGAATTTTTCATGTAAGTAGTTTTTAATGAATTTCCCTCAACTATACATAAATTTGTTGATTTTATTTTTTAATCTTCCAGTAACTTTTTTGGCCCATTCTTTTTACCCTAGTTAGAGGACTCATAATAGTACTTAGCATATTTTTAGTAGATTTGTTAGGACATTTTATCACAGGTTTTAGTGGCCTAATCCTTAGAAAATAATGGTTAATCATTAGGTAGAAATAAATGATTTTTTAGGCATAGCGAAATTCTGATTTTTTAGGAGATCTTTTAACACAATATTATAGGTAGTTTTAGGATCTATAGAATTAATCTCATAATGTTTCCAGAGCTTTTACTATTTTTTTAGTGTATTAATTCTTAGGCTTTGTTACATGTAAATTCCCACTAGTTTAGGCTAGGATATTAAGTTTCATAAAAAATAGTCTTAATTAGATTTAATCTTAGGATTTAATATGGATTTAGATTAGTCTAGTTTCTGATTTTTTTAGAATGAAAATATTAGGTAATGCCCTTAGTTTAGAACTTAGGCTTAGAATTCATGCTAATTAGACTTAGAATAAATTTAGACTATTTTAGGTTTATGCCTTTAATTGTTTTGTTTTAGAAGTTTATTCTTATATTCAATTTTAATGCTTTGGTATGTTGGTTGATTTTTCACTTGTATAGGTCTCCCCTTGGCTTTAGAATCAACTTATCTTCCTTAGGAAGTAAGTTGCATTCTAGTAGTTTCTAAGTTCCTTTCTCCATTAGGTTTAGAATACCTCATTAACCATAGGCCCTCCCTTGTAAATAAATCAACAAAATTAGGGTTGTGTCTTAGTTCCCCATTAGATTTTTCCCTTTTTCAATTTGAGTCATTCTTTCTCATCTCATAAAGAAAAGCAATAATACATTTAATGAAAATCGAACATTCTTGTACGACACGAGACTTTGTTGCGGAGTGTTTATACGTGTCCTGTTTCGGGGCGAGGTATAAATACTTCCCGCGATGGATAGGTCTTAGTATGAGAACATTCACAAACAAATTCAAAATATTTCTCATAAAAGACAAAAAAACAAATAACAAGCGACTATCCATCGTGAACTTCTCTTTCTCATCTCATTCACTCACAACACGAACTTGCGACGACTTGTCTCGCATGCAAAACGGTAAACGCACTCGTACCATACGAGCCTGCAACACCTGAGCATAGACATACGCAGTTCCAGCCATAAAAAACACAAACAAATAGTTCCTTCCTTAGTTAGGCGAACTACGTCGACTCTGATCCTCATTATCCCGATGAGGTACGTAGGCAGCGGGGTAGGTCCCGTTCGAGCACATTCTTTATTTTCCCTACATTTCCCTCTTTCTTTTCATTTTCTTATTCCTTTCTCATTCCATCCCAGTTAGCAGTTCATTTGTTCAACATCATCTTATTTTTCACCCTTTGAAACAAACAAGCAAGCGTGGATCCCGTCGGGTACGGCGGACGGTCTGGGGTGCTAATACCTTCCCAGGTCGTAACCGACTCCCGAACCCAGATCTTTGGTTCTCATGACCTTGTCCTTTCCTTCTTCCTCAGGTTTGTGCAACATTACCTTTCCCATTCCTTCGGGATAAAAATGTCTGGCTGGCGACTCTACCTTTTCTGCGCCACTTTCGCGTTTGTACTAGGATGAAAATCCCGGGAGCGACACATGGGAAGAGAGAGACCCCAATACTTGCCTAGAACAGTTGATGTTGTTACTATCCCTACTCCACCTCCTCAGTATACTCAACCACCGCAACACTTTCCACAACAACAACAGTTTCCGCAACAGAGATCATACAACAACAATAACAACAACGCCCATTTCAACAACGATCATCTCAAGTCAACCGAGTAATTGACCCCATTCCAATGTCATATGTTACACTATTGCCTCAACTCCTGAAGCTCAATCTGGTTGAGTTAAGGACATTGGCTCCACCTGATCCTCAAAACCTTCCTAGGAACTATGATGTCAATGCTAGGTGTGCTTTTCATTCAAACGCACCTGGTCATTCTACGGAAAAATGCAGAGCTCTACATATGAAGGTTCAGGATCTAGTAGATTCAAAAGCCCTGAACTTTGCGCCTCCTCCAAATGTAATGAAGAATCCTATGCCAAGCCACAGTGGGCCAAGGATTAATGTTGTTGAGGATGGTTCACCCCTGAGTTTAATAGAAGACATTACATATATTCAAACACCTCTGGCAGAGGTTAAAGCCCAGCTTTTAAAGTGCCAAGTGTTTCCAGGATGTGAGGCCTGTTGCGAATCATGCAAACTTTCTGAGAATGGGTGTGCCAGCTTAAGGAAAGGCATCAGTGATTTGATCAGAGAAGGCATCCTGCAAATTACAACCACAGCTTCTACAACACCAACAACCCTTTTGTCAAGTATATCTTCTACAACACCAGCAACCCTTTTGTCAACAACATGTGAATCTTCTACAAATGCAACAACCATCTTTCCAAGTGTTTCTTCTACAACTGCAACAACCATTGTTCCAACTGATTCGGCTACAACTTCAGCAATCATTCCATCTGTCACTTTAACACACAACAATTCATTTGCACCAACTACTACAACTCCAACAACCAACAATGATGTTTCCACTGTCACAATTTACTATGACCCGACAACGGTCCCAAACTCCAGCAATTTTTAGCAACATCAACAACAGTCTCAACAAAGCTTCAATTCACCTTCACCTACACCCACCAGAGGTCCTGTAACAATATTTTATGATCCACAGACCATTGTAGTCCCAACAACTGCAGCAGTAAGCCCAGTCACCATCATGGTGCCCGGGCCGATCCCGTATGACAAAGATAGTGCTATACCATGGCATTATGGTGCTGATCTATACTGCAATGGAGAGAAAGTCCTTCTTGATTCTCCAGTTCTCACTCCCCAAGTGGATAATGTTGGGGGAGGCGGAGGCTTCACCCGAAGCGGACGTCTCTTTGCTTCACAAGTCCCTAGAACCAACACTGAAACAGAGGCTGCTGCCAGAGCCAAAGGGAAGATTGTGATACCGGAAGAATCTTCACCCAAAGAAACTTAGAAGTCATCCTTCGACCAAGATGTGGATGATTTTATGAGAATTATTAAAAGAAGTGACTATAAAGTTGTGGACTAGCTCCACCAGACTCCTTCAAAGATCTCAATCTTATCTCTGCTGCTGTGTTCCGAAGCCCATCGGGATGCACTTCTCAAAGTTCTGCACGCTGCCTACGTGCCAGAAGAGATCACTGTAAATCAGCTGGAAACAGTGGTAGCAAATGTCAATACTAGCCATGGACTAGGTTTTACTGATGCTGATTTGACATCTGAAGTACGTCTCCACAACAAAGCCTTGCATATAACCTTGGAGTGCAAAGGAGCTGTCTTATCTCATGTTCTTGTAGACATTGGGTCCTCACTCAATTTCCTACCCAAGAAAGCCCTTGTCAAGATAGAGTATGATGGGATGGCTCTCTTGCCAAGTAATCTTGTGGTTCGGGCTTTTGATGGCTCTAAAAGATCTGTTTTGGGAGAGGTGGAGTTGCCAGTGGTAATCGGTTCGTAAGTCTTCAAGACTGTTTTCTATGTGATGGACATACAGCCTGCTTATAGTTGTTTGTTAGGTCGACTCTGGATTCACGCTGCAGGCGTAGTAACGTCGACCCTTCACCAGAAACTGAAGTATGAATGGGAAGGACAGATTATCACCATCTGTGGTGAGGAAGACATATTTGTTAGCCAGCTAGCTACGTACAAGTATATAGAGATGGATGGTGAAATCCATGAGACAATGGAGTATTGGCAGCATCTCAGGAAGACAAGATGGGTACTTCAATCATCTCTTATCAGCAAGCCAGGAAGGTTGTTGAAGAAGGTACTGCTCAAGGCTGGGGAAAGCTGTTGCCAGTGGAAAAGAAGGAAGATAAATTCGGTTTGGGTTACAGACCATTCCGACAAGATCAATTAGAGGCTGCCAAGGAGCCCAAATTTGTCAGTGGGGGGATGCTCACCCCAGATGCTGTGAACAATCTGGAAGACGAGGCGGAAAGCGATCGCAACCTGGAGAGCTGGATACGTCCAAGGACCCCGGGGAGCCAAGTCCTTAACTGGTCTTCCCAGGAAATTATAAGGATTACTCCTGCAGAGTAATTATTATTTCCTGTCTTTTTAGCATGCATCAAGTCCTGCATCTTGCCCAAGATGTCAGGACTCATTTTGTAATAGGGCCATATTGTAATTTTGTGCAAATGATTAATCAATGAATATCATACATCTTTTGCAAACGAGTCTCTTTTTCGCTCACTGTCTTTTCATTTTTCACTTTTGTACAAAACAATAAAATGGCAATGTTTTCAAAATAAAAAAAAAACTTCATTTTCACTTTTTATAAACAAGATTAAAAATGATCACTAAAACGAACCAATCTCAACCCTTGTAGAGAGTATCCTCCAGATTGCACCGACAACCGCACTGCTATGACCTTGTATGACTTCGACAATCCGGTTAATCAAGCCGATGAAGGGGTTGAAGAAGATTATGAGTTACCTGAAGAATTAGCCAGGTTCTTGAGACAGGAAGAGAAGGTAATCACTCCTCATCAGGAGGAGGTTGAAACAGTTAATCTTGGTACCGAAGAAGACTTGAAGGAGGTGAAGATTGGGGTCGGCATGCAAGATTCAGTGAAGGAACAGCTTATTGACATGCTTCGAGAATATGTTGACGTCTTAGCTTGGTCCTATCAAGACATGCCAGGTCTAGATACGGACATTGTTATGCACAAGCTGCCTTTGAAAGAATATTGTCCTTCAGTAAAGCAGAAGTTACGTCGTACTCGTCCAGATATGGCAATAAAGATTAAAAAAGAAGTACAAAAACAGTGGGACGCTGGTTTCCTTGCTGTGACTAGTTACCCTCCGTGGGTTGCTAACATTGTACCAGTGCCTAAGAAGGATGGAAAAGTACGGATATGTGTGGATTACTGAGATCTGAACAGAGCTAGCCCAAAGGATGATTTCCCATTACCTCACATTGATGTATTGGTCGACAGAATGTCACCCGAAGACATGGAGAAGACTACCTGTAAACACCCCAAATTTGCCCTCACTCATTTCACCATGGCTTGTGATCTTTTCATGTGCATAAGTTCAATCATAGCACCTCATATTGCATTTTTGTTTCACTGCATTAATTCAAAGTCATCTGCATCTAGGGTTTGTGATCTGAGCAATCCAAGAGCTATTTGAGCCACTCCAAAGGTCATCAATCATTTCAAAGGGGTCCATGTATGTTCAAGCACCATATTATATCCTCACAAGGTCAAGGAAGTCAAAGAATCACAAGAACTGAGAAAGGCATGGAAGCAGAGCCAGGTTTAACTGCACAGATGACCTAGAATTAGGATTTTGGTTTCAGAGGCCATAATTCCATTTTTTTGGTCATTCTTGTTTCTATTGGTCTCTATATGTTATAGGGATCACGCATATAAATTTTCATGAAGAAATTCAATGGGGAAGGCATCTGGTCAAGAGATGACTTCTTGAGCAAGTCAGTGCAAAATTAGGGCATCTGAGGCCCCCAGTGACCCAACCAAAGAGGTTTCTCCATCATTTTGAATGTGTATGATCTTTATTTGATCATAGAAGATGTTATAAGTTCACAAAATTGAATAATTTCAAGCCATTTGCAAAGTTGCCTTTTTGGGAAAGTGACTTATAATGTAAACTTTCCATTTTGGGAAAGTTTTTCAACCTCCTCTTTTTGATTCAAAAAAGCTTCAAATGAGAAAACTTTGGTCATGAAAGTTGTAGAATGGATCCTCCCATTTTCAAAAAGTACAAGAACTCATTCTAATTCATCTTGGATCAAAAGTTATGGCTTGTCAAAGTTGGGAAAAATCACATAATTTCATGTTTTACACCAAAAGAGGAAAGTTGCAAAACTTCATGCCAAGGCCAATTATGACTTCAAATCAACTTCTAAGCATTACACAAGCATAACACAAGACCTAAAAATCAGAATGCACCAAAGAATCTCCAAGTTTCATGACTTATGCTTCAAGAAATCACAAAAGGGCCAAACTTTGTGAAAATTGCAAAACCTCACATAAGCTCCAATCCACTTGCAAATTGGCCTCAAATTCATTTCCATGGTCAGCCTTGAATCAAGCTGCATCAGACATGCCTTTGCTCTAGCCCTGAAACAGCCCATACCTCAAAGGACACTAAACATTGACTTTTGGCAAAATGGACCATACCAATCAAGTTGTGCCACCAACAACTCTCTGCCCTATCACATCTTGATATGTGGATTAAAAGAGACTAAAAACACACAAGAAGAGGGCATGAATCCACATCATTGCTAGAGTTCACAAAAATCCCTCCTTTTGCATTTTCTATCGAATCCCATAACTCAGCCATTCATTCTCCAAATTTCTTCCACCATTCATCTCAAAATGCTTCACTGATCATCCCTGGCCCATCAAAACAGCCTAAGACCACCACAAACAGAAATACGATTTTCACCACCCCTGAACTGGAAGCTTCAAAATCCTCCATATAAACTCATTCCAAGCTTACCAGAAGCCTCAAGGAGTTCATTAGAGTGGAAAAGCACAAGGCAGAAGGTCAGAAAGCCCAGGATTCGAAAGCTCAACCTCAGGTAACATGATGAACAATTTTTCCAGAACTCTGATTTCTTGTTAAAATATTGTTCTATGTGTTGCCCTGATCATGGGGATGTATTTATTTTTGAAAATGAGCCAAAGACAAGCATTTTATGTTGCTCTGAAACTTTTGCCCTAAATCTGATCCTCTTCGATTCTCCTTGTGTGAGTAAAATAAATTGTTATTGATGATGGATTCTTGTTATTTGAGGTTAGAGGAAGAGTTCTGGAGATTTTGGCATGCTTTTATAGCTTAGGGAGAGAGATAGAAATTTTCAGGGAGGGATGTCACCGGAGAAGACGACCGGAGCTCTTCTCCGATGACCTGAAAGTCATTAGGGTTTTAATCAGGTTTAGGGTTTTATTTGAATGTGAGCCATTGGATTCTGCTTCCCGCGCGCGTTTCAATGGGTGAGATTGAGTCATTAACCCTAATTCTAATTTAATAATGTTTAATTAAATTAATTAATGGGATTAGTCAGGTTTTAACTTGGGCCATTGGATGTGGCGCCAAGTCAACAATTTCAAGCCCAGATTCAATCTGGACTCTCCATTGCACATACTTTCCATTTTAATTATTTTTATTTCATTTTATTGGTATTTAACTTCTACGAATTTTTAAAAATAGGAAAATACATTGAAAAATTCTGATTTTTTTTGTCAAGCATTTCATTAATTTTCAGAACCCAAAAATATTTTTATTTTTATTTTTTGCACTAAAAATTATTTTTAAATCATTTAAATGTTTATTTTTAATTAGTTAATGAGAATTAATTAATTAAAAATGCATTTAGGTATTTAAAAATCACAAAAAAATTCACATTGCATTTCAAAACATTTAGAAACATTATCAAACTCTCAAAACAAATTTCTTTTTGGTTCTTGACCTATTTTGACAATTTTCATTGGAATTAAATTTGTTTAAAGGCAATATTTTGATCCTAACTTGAAAAAATTCATTCTGCCTAACCATGAAGAGTTTGATAATGGTTCTTCTTGCATTGCATCCTTCATATCATGTAGTTTTTAGGGTAAAATTGGTTTGAATTTATATTGCATTTTCAATTTAATGAGCTTTTTTCCTTTTGAAGTGCCTTGAAACCCTAGATGACTTGAGAAAATCATAACTTCCATTAGGTTTAGATTTAGGTCTCCTCCTTTGGGAAGTGAACTTGTGTAGGGTTAGGGTTCCTTTGATCCCATTTTCAATTTTTTGTCATGTCATTTGCTTCTGGTTTTGAATTTTTGTGTTGCATGTTGTTCATAAACCCTAATTCTTGCTTTCCTTTGCATCCATCTTTCATTTGCTTGTATACATGAACTTGCCATGACATTTTGTGCATCCCTATGACATATAAGACATCTTAGGGCACATTAGAATCATGTTTGATCATTGCATATTTCATTTGCCATGTTATATGTCCTTTGCATTTCAGAAACGTTCATGAACTTCCATGGTTCAAAATATGCTTCATTTGCATCCACATCCTTGTATGATCATCCACAACTATTGACATGTGTTTGCATCATCTCTTAGCATCATTAACATCATGTTTATGCTTCTGACTTTGGTTTGCATCATGACATTTCATTTCATTTGCATTGCATTTCATTTCTTTTGCTAACTTTTCAGGTGGTAAGTTGTTTTGAAAAGTGAATTTGCCTTCACTTCTCACAATCTCTTTTCATCTCTCTTATGCACCATTGCTGCATTTCATCTTGTGTATTAGAGTGAGCTTTCTCATTCATGTTCATCTCTTACTTTCTTCCTTCAAGCAACTTGTCTTCTTAAGTGAAGCAAGTTGTCTTGCTTCTCTCTGCTTCCTTCTCCTCTCATCTGCTTCTTCCTTGGTGGCTTTTCTCTTGAAAATCTTTTGCAAGCCTCATAAACCCTAGGAACAACCAAGCATGATCACAATTAGGGTTTGATTAGTCCCCCATTTAGCTTTTACCTTTGTGTCATCTTTGAGTCTTCTTTTCTCATCTCATAATCAAGGACTAAACCCTAAAGGTTTTAAGGCTTTGTGATTAGGGTTGTGCCTGCATCCTTCTATTAGGATGGAGTGTATAACTTTAATCCTAAGTGTTAAACCCTTAATGTGTTTAAATCCTCTAATCAATTCACTTAATAATCACTAAGACATCAAGCTTGTAACTTGGGCCTTGCATCAGGGTTCTAATTCTTCCTTAATTGGTTAAGAAGGACTAACCCTAGTGTTAATGGACAAGTCCCCCTCAAGTTGTCTTACAAACCATAAAATCCACTTCTTAATCTTACCATTAACTAAAATCCATTTAATAAAGGTTTTGTTTGGTCATGAGGTTAATCCCTAATCATGGATTAAGTTGAGGAGCTTTCCTCAGCTTAAATGTTCTCATCTATTATCCTTCTATTAGGATGGTGTAATGGGTCCATTAAATCCATGATTATGGCTTAATCTCATTACTTAACACTAAACAAAAATTCCAAAAACATCTAAATAATCACAAGTAGGTTAAGGATCTTAATCCTACATCATGGTAATTAAGTTTGAGGTGTTTACTTCATACTTAAGGTATTCTCATTACCCCTAACCAGAGGGAAGATGTGATGAGTTTACTAACCCTTGGTTTAGGCTTAAGCTCATTAACTTATGACAAATTCCAAAAGCAATAAAAGACTGAAAACTCAAAAACAAACAATAATCGTCTCCTCTGGGATTCTTTTCTCACCTCATTCACTCACAAACGAGAATTTTCTTCTTCCGTCTAATGCAAGACAGTTTGCATCTGAGCCAGACAGGTCATACACTTGAGCATAGACAAGTAAGCAATTCACAAGTCAATTTATCTTTCAGTCTCTTTGAGTCGAACTACGGTGTTCTGACTTCCTCATTGCACGAGAGGATACGTAGGCATAACTTAACAGTTATCGAACAAAAGTCTCTGTATATTCCCCCCTCTTCCAGCATTATTTTTAAGCCTCATAATCTTGAGCATTTCATTCTTGTTCTTACACTGACACTCCTCTTATACACTTCACACTTCTTTTGCACTGACACTTGTATTCTTTCCAGCTTTGATACACAGATTGCACTGACACTACCCCTTTAAAACACAAATCTTTTAAGCGTGGATCCCGTCGAGTACGACGGACAATCTGGGTGCTAATACCTTCCCAGGTTGTAACCAACCCCCTTTCTCAGTCTCTCTGGTTCGCGACCGTCTTATCCATATCTTCCTAGGTCTATGCAACATTACCTTTCCTCCAGGATAAAAATGCCTAGCTGGCGACTCTTTTCATCCTTTCCCTTTCGCCGACCGTTCGCGTTTGTACCCCTTCTGACCAGGTGTCATTTGGCGGGAGCGACAGCTTGGCGACTCTGCTGGGGATACCTTATACTGTAACCAGGGCTTCTGGTTCTTTTTGTGGGTTCCTCCTAGCGCTTGTTTGATTTGTGTTTACTGGGGTGTTATGTGCTAATTGTGTTTATATATTTGCTTTATTTATTGCTTTATGTACAGCTTTATTTATTGCTTTCCTTTACAGTTTTTCACACTTCATACTGTCATTATCATTGCTGGATCTGGTTTGTTTTTTTGGTGGGTGGGGTCCCATTGAGAGTTAAGGTCCTATACCTGGGACCTGAGTGACACCTAGGCTAGAGTGGTTCATGTTCTTTCCCATTCCATTTCGGTCTGGTGCAGGAATATGAAACACGGTTCAGATGTGGGTTTCTTCTTGAGAACTTTGTGCTACAGATTTCCTGTAGTGCTAGGGCTATCTGGGAAGCCTGCTAAGTCTGGATGACCTTTATTATGACCTTCAGAAGTTGAGGTGAACTAGAGGAGGATCCTTTATGGTTATTGTAAGCACTGTACCTCCGGGTTAGAAGTGTTTACACTTCTCATAACTGATCCAAGTCTGAGGATCCTTGTTTTAGAACACTACCTGTGAGGGGGTTGGGCTGTTTACAGGTTTGCAGGTACCATTGGCCACATCATACCCTGTTACTTGTTTTGATTAAGAGTACCTCATTTTGGAAAGTTCTTGTGATTTAACCCTGGACATGTGACTCTTTATTTGAGTCCCCCACCTTGGTTATTGGATTTCTGAACCTTCATCTGGACTTCTTGAATATACATGGGCTTTATATCAAGACAGATAATCAGATCCAGCTCTTGATCACAAACCCTTGCATATCATTTGCATACTCATCATTTGCATCATTTAACATTTGTTTATTTGTTTTTCAGGGTATCCACATTACATCTGGTTTGGTTTTGACCCCTTCACTTGCATAGACCTCTGCTTCAGTTGTCTTCAGCAGTTGTCTGCTTCAGCTGTCTTCATCATCACCAACACCAGCCTATCAGTGGCTCATCTCTAGTATTAGTCTTGATCCTCATCAGCACTTGCCTTCAGCTCTTCATCATCACTCATGGCTACTCCCAAGAAGAGCAACATTTCATACCATTTCTTTGAGCATGTGTTGACTGGTATCAGGCAGGTCCAGTCACTTATAACCCCTGACCACATCCCATTATTCAGAGAGCATTATGGAGGTATCCTTGATATGGTTATGGACCTAGACCCTTCTCAGAGGAGCATGATCCACACCTGCCTACAGTTTTATGACCCTCCTTTGAGATGCTTCACATTCCCAGACTTTCAGCTAGGACCTCTGCTAGAGGAGTTTTCATCGTTGATTGGAGTACCTGTCAAGGGTGGAGTCCCCTTCAACCCAGAGATGACTTCTCCCAGCAATGGAGAAGTAGCAAAAGCACTGTACCTGGAGCCTGCCTTGATTGAGCAAAGCATGACAACAAAAGCTGGGATCCCTGGTTTGCACTTAGATTTCTTGATTTCTCAGGCCATCCTGAAGGCCTCTTTGGGAGAATGGAGGGCAGTTTGTGCACTGTTAGCCCTCAGCATATATGGGGTTATACTGTTTGCAGATGAGCCCAAATTTATCAGCAAGAGTGCCATTCATCTTTTCCTTCTGAGGAACCCAGTACCCACCTTGCTGGGGGATTTCCATTACTCCATTCATCAGAGGAATGAGAAGAAAAGAGGGAAGTTAGTGAGATGCTGTGCTCCTTTGTTTCACACTTGGCTGCTCAAACACCTACCTAAGACAGATTCCTTCCTGAATCCCCACCAATAGAAGAATTGGGCCAAGAGGCTCATTGCTTTGACTTCAGATGACATCAGATGGTGCACCCAGAGCACCAAGGGCAAAGACACTATCACCAGCTGTGGCCAGTACCCAAATGTACCTCTGATAGGAGTAAAGGGTTGCATCAACTACAATCCTTTGCTGTTTAAAAGGCAACTGGGCTATGCTTTGGTTCACCCTCCTAAAGTGCAAGATTTAGCTGAGACTTTGTATTGTGAAGTAAAACCTAATTCAGCTGTTGTCAGACAAGCATCCTGGGCTTGGGACAACATCCAGACAAAAGGGATGGCTATTCTTGGGAGGTGTAATAATGTTGCTTCAGCTCAGTACTATGACTGGTCCCATGCTAGAGCTCAAATTACTGGAATGCCCTTCACTTTGGAGGACACACCTGGACCATCTACAGTACAGCCAGCAGCAACTGTCAGCCTGGAAGAATTTGAGAAGCTGAAGGAAAGGAATGAGAATCTTTCTCAAGCTCTGAAGAAGACTCTTTGGGAAAGGAGTGATGGTCGTCTGGACATTGAGAGGTTGGAGAAGCTTAGGGTGGAGCATCTGGCCAAGATTGAGAAAACAGAGGACTACATCAGAAAAGCAAGGGCTAGGGAACAAATACTGAAGAATGCCTGTAAAGAGGCCAAGCATCAGAAGGCTATGACTGAACTCTATATGCAAGAAAGTCAGGCTAGGTGGGTCAGGATCACTGAAGCCCGGACACAAGAAGATCAGTGAACTCAGGCCAAGATTGAACAGTTAGAGGCCAATGAAAAGAAGCAGCAGGAAGCTTTGCTAGCAGCCCAGAAGGAGATTTCAGAGTTGAAGCTTAGGGCTGGGTTGAAGAGATCAAAGGATCAGGACAGGCACAAGAAGCTGACCAATGCCATTGCCACCAAGAACCTCCTCATCAGGACCATCACAGAGCATCCAGCTGGTCCAGTGACTGAGGCACTTCTGAAGGAGGTCAAAGAGGATGATTTTGGACTAGATGTCTGACTTTTTGATTGTTGTTGTTTTCATTTGATTGTACTTTTCTTTTGTGATGTATTTTGACCCTTCAGGGGCATGTGTTGTAAAAAACAGACTATGTATTATTCATCATTTGTAATATATTTTAGTTTGTTTCCATTTGGGTTTTCTTTTCTCAACAACATCAAAGCATCTTCCTCGAGGTCTGGAAAGGTCAAAACCAAGAACCAAGCCGGATACCTTGGAAAACAAATAAGCATACTGCATTGCATACTAACTTTTGTTTTGTTTTGTAGGTTTTATTATTATTTGTCTCTAACTCTGTTGTAAATCTCAGGAAATATTGCTCGCAGAAGAGTGTTCCCTGTCAACCGTGCACACCGGTATCCTACTCGCAACAACCCTCCGGGTATTCTAATGGAGCAAGTACAGCAAGACCTGACTGAGGTCAGAACCCAGATGGCTAATGAAAGAGTGGAGATGAGAAACCAAATGGCCCAATTCATGACTGTGATGACTGGCTTGGCTCAGAGCCAAGAAAGGTTAAGGGCATTGGTAGAAAGACAAACTCCCGAGGAACCTCATCCCGGAACTGGAGGAACTAGTAATAATGAGAGGGGTCAGCCTCATGTTAATCCACCTGTATTTGGACCTCATCTAGATCCGGAAGTCAACATCCCGAGAAATGTGCAAGGAAATACTACTGGGGGGAGAATCTTGCAAGAAGATCCCCAAGAGGAGCAGTTTACTGTCATGGGAGCTGGAGACGAATTTTATGATAGAAGGTTTGATGAAATTGCTGAGAAGTTGAGATCTCTGGAGTCTCAAAATTCCTTGGGCTTCGATGTAATGGATATGGGGTTAGTGGGTGGGGTGAGAATTCCCCACAAGTTCAAGCCCCCGTGCTTTGAGAAATACAATGGAACCTCCTGTCCACAAACTCACCTGCAGTCTTTTCTGGGAAGACTTAAAGCATATACCATGGATGAAAAGCTGTGGATGTTCTACTTTGAAGACAGTTTGACTGGGGCTTCAAGAGAGTGGTATTCACACCTGACCAGAGCTACCATCAGATGCTGGAAGGACTTAGCTGAAGCCTTCATCAGACAATACCAATATAACCTGGACATGGCTCCTAACAGGACCCTTCTAATGGGAATGTCTCAATCTTCCAGAGAAAGCTTCAGAGAATATGCCCAGAGGTGCAGACAGCTTGCTGCTGCTGTCCAACCACCCATGTCGGAAAGAGAAATGGCCGACATGTTCATGAATACTTTGCAAGGAACATACATTGATAGATTGGCTGCCTTTTCTTCTACCAGCTTCGCAGACGTAGTTGTAGCCGGTGAAAGAATTGAAAGTCTTCTAAAAATGGGCAAAATTTCTGATAACGGTGCAAGTTCATCTAGTAATCCCAGGAAGCCTTTCGTGGGACCCCGAAGGACCGGTGAGACAAATGCCATTCATGCCAGCAGGGGAAGACCTCAGTATGTCCACAGATCAGTAGTAGCTGTCACTATTCTAGCTCCAATTCCTCAGCAATCAGCATATCAACAACCACAACAACCACATTATCAACAGTAAGTTCAGTATCCGCAGCAGAGAACCTACAACAACAACAATAGCAATCAGCAACAAAGACCCTTTCAGCAAAGACCATCACAGGCAAACAGGGTGATCGACCCTATCCCTATGCCTTATGCTGCCTTATTGCCACAACTCCTGAAGCTTAACTTGGTTGAGCTAAGGACATTGGCACCTCCAGATCCCTCCAATCTCCCGAAGAATTATGATGTCAACGCCAGGTGTGCTTTCCACTCCAATGCACCTGGCCACAATACCGAGAAGTGCAGGGCCCTACAAATGAAAGTTCAAGATCTGGTGGATTCTAAAGCCCTCAACTCCGCACCTCCTCCGAATGTCAACAGAAATCCTATGCCTAATCATGGTGGGCCGAGGATTAATGCCATTGAGGAAGACAAACCATCTACTTTGATCACCAGTGTTGCACAAATTCGAACACCTTTGGTCGAAATTAAAGCTCAGCTTCTAGAGTGCCAGGTGTTCCCCGGGTGTGAGCTCGGTTGTGGGTATTGCAACATCGCAGTCAACGGGTGTGATAATTTGAGAAGCGGCATGGATGGTCTTATCAAGGATGGTATCCTTCAGATCTCAACAACGGCGCCTACAAATCCAGAAATTCCTTTAACAACAATGCATGATTCTTCTACGACAGCAGCAACAATCATTCCTACCGATTCATCAATATCATCAGCAATGGCTCCGTCCATCACCTCAACAAATCAGACTTCAACAACCATTTCTTCTACAACATCAGCATCCATTTTATCAGCAGAATCTTCTACAACACCAACAAAAATTAACGAAGATGTCTCAGCAGTTACAATCTACTATGACCCATCAGATGTTCCTCCAAACAACAATTTCCAACAACAAACCATGGCACCTCCTGCCAGATCACCAGTCACAATTTACTATGATCCGCATACCATTACAATACCCTCCTCTGCAGCAGTCAGTCCAGTTACTATTACGGTACCTGGACCAGTTCCTTATGAAAGCAGTAATGCCATACCTTGGCATTATGGCTCTGACCTCTACTGCAATGGGGAGAAAATCACTCTGGATTCATCAACCTCTTCTCCACAAATTGATAATGTTGGGGGAGGCGGAGGCTTCACCAGAAGCGGACGCCTTTTTGTCTCACAAACTCAAAGACCTAATGTCAAAGCAGAAGCTGCTGCCAAAGCAAAAGGAAAGAGTGTGGTATCTGAAGAGCCAACTGTCAAAGAAACTCAGAAGACATCTTTTGAGCAAGATGTAGACGAGTTCATGAGAATCATAAAAAGAAGTGATTACAAGGTGGTAGATCAGCTTCACCAAACTCCCTCAAAAATCTCCATATTATCACTGTTGATGTGTTCTGAAGCTCACAGGAATGCATTATTAAAAGTCCTACACGCAGTATACGTGCCAGAGGAGATTACTGTTAATCAGCTAGAAACTGTGGTGGCAAATGTCAATACCAGTCATGGACTGGGCTTTACCAATGCTGACTTAACAACAGAGGGACGTAACCATAATAAGGCTTTGCATATCACCTTGGAATGCAAGGGTGTTGTTCTATCTCATGTACTGGTGGACACTGGGTCATCACTCAATGTTCTACCAAAGAAAGCCTTAGTGAAGCTGGAGTATGATGGCTTGGCACTGCGTCCGAGTAATTTGGTGGTGAGAGCATTTGATGGCTCTAAAAGATCAGTGCTTGGGGAGATTGATCTGCCTGTAATGATTGGCCCGCATACTTTTAAAATTACCTTCTATGTGATGGACATTCAGCCGGCCTATAGCTGTCTGTTGGGGAGATCCTGGATCCACGCCGCTGGCGCTGTTACGTCTACCCTTCACCAAAAGCTGAAATTTGAGTGGGAAGGCCAGATCATCACCATCTGTGGGGAAGAAGACATCTTTGTTAGCCATCTAGCTACGTACAAGTACATAGAAATGGATGGAGAGATCCATGAGACTATGAGCCAAGGGTTTGAGGCCCTGAACATTAATGAAGCATCTGCTGTACTGGGAACCTCCATAACGTCTTATCAGCAAGCCCGGAAGGTTGTTGAAGAGGGTACTACCCAAGGCTGGGGCAAGTTGCTGCCCGTGGAAAAGAAAGAAGAAAGATTTGGGTTGGGTTACAGACCAACTCAACAAGATCAATCGGAGGCTGCAAAAGAGCCCAATTTTGTCAGCGGGGGAATGCTCACCCCGGATGCTGTAAACAACTTGGAAGATGAGGAAGAAAGCGACCGCAACCTGGAGAGCTGGATACGTCCAAGGATCCCGGGGAGCCAAGTCCTTAACTGGTCTTCCCAGGAAATTATAAGGGTTACTCCTGCAGAGTAATTATTATTTCCTGTATTTTAAAGCATGCATCAAGTCTTGCGTCTTGCCCAAGATGACAAGACTCATTTTGTAATCGGGCCATCTTGTAATTTTGTGCAAATGGATTAATCAATGAATATCGGACATCTTTTGCAAATGAGTCTTTCCCTTTTCCGCTCACTGTTTTTCATTTATCTTTTGTACAAAAATAAAATGGCAATGTTTTTCAAAATGATAACTTCATTTCATTTTTTCCAAATAAGATAAAAATGATCACTAAAATGAACCAATCTAAACCCTTGCCGAAAGTGCCCTCCAGATTGCACCGACAACAATACTGCTATGACTTCGTATGACTTTGACAATTCAATCAATCAAGCTGATGAAGCAGTTGAAGAAGATTATGAGCTACCTGAAGAGCTAGCCAGGTTGTTAAGGCAAGAAGAGAAGGTTATCACTCCCCATCAGGAGGAGATTGAAACGGTTAATCTTGGTATGGAAGAAGACGTAAAAGAAGTTAAGATCGGGGCCTGCCTGCAAGATTCAGTAAAAGAGAAACTGATTGATATGCTTCGGGAGTATGTGGATGTTTTCGCTTGGTCTTATCAGGATATGCCAGGGTTGGACACCGATATTGTCATGCACAAGCTGCCATTGAAAGAAGACTGCCCGCCAGTAAAACAGAAGTTGCGCCGTACTCGCCCAGATATGGCAATGAAGATTAAAGAAGGGGTACAAAAACAGTGGGACGCCGGGTTCCTTGCTGTGACTAGCTATCCGCCGTGGGTTGCTAACATTGTACCTGTGCCTAAGAAAGACAGAAAGGTGAGGATGTGTGTGGACTACCGAGACCTGAACAGAGCCAGCCCGAAAGATGATTTCCCTTTACCTCACATTGATGTATTGGTTGATAATACGGCTCAGTTCTCGGTGTTCTCCTTCATGGACGGATTTTCAGGATATAATCAGATCAAGATGTCACCCGAAGACATGGAGAAGACAACTTTCATCACACCCTGGGGCACATTCTGTTACAAAGTGATGCCATTCGGACTGAAGAATGCTGGTGCAACTTATCAACGGGCTATGGTAACATTGTTCCATGACATGATCCACAAAGAAATTGAATGTTATGTGGATGACATGATTGCCAAGTCTCTCACAGAAGAAGACCACCTGGTGAATCTGCTGAAATTATTCAAGCATCTGAGGAAGTACCAGTTGAAGTTAAACCCCAATAAGTGCACATTCGGGGTACGATCTGGTAAGCTGTTGGGATTTATGGTAAGTGAAAAAGGGATTAAAGTTGACCCTGATAAAGTCAAAGCCATTCAAGAAATGCCTGCACCAAAGACTGAAAAAGAGGTTCGGGGGTTTCTAGGTAGATTGAACTACATTTCAAGGTTCATATCTCACCTTACAGCAACCTGTGAGCCTTTGTTCAAGCTGTTAAGAAAAGAACAAACGGTCAGGTGGAACGAAGACTGCCAGAGGGCTTTTGACAAAATCAAGGAATATTTACAAGAGCCTCCAATCCTTATGCCTCCAGTTGAAGGAAGACCTCTAATCATGTACTTGACAGTATTAGAAGAGTCAATGGGGTGTGTGTTGGGCCAGCATGACGAGTCTAGTCGAAAAGAGTATGCAATATACTACCTAAGCAAAAAGTTTACCGACTGTGAACAACGTTATTCACTGCTCCAGAAAACTTGTTGTGCTTTAGCGTGGGCTGCTCGCCGACTAAGGCAGTATATGTTGACCCACACTACTTTATTGATCTCAAAGATGGATCCAATCAAGTACATTTTTGAGAAGCCAGCACTTACCGGACGGGTTGCAAGATGGCAAATGATCCTCAAAGAATATGATATTCAGTACACATCTCAAAAAGCCATCAAAGGCAGTGTATTGTCTGATTATCTCGCTGAGCAACCTATTGATGATTACCAGCCTATGAGATTTGACTTCCCTGACGAAAACATCATGTTCATAAAAGCAAAAGATCATGAAGAGCCTGTTCACACTGAAGGGCCTGACCCGGAGGAAGAGTGGACTATGATGTTTGATGGGGCTGTTAATATGAATGGTCGTGGTGTTGGTGCAGTACTCATTACACCTAAGGGAGTTCACATGCCTTTCTCAGCAAAACTCACCTTCAACTGCACTAAAAACGAAGCTGAATATGAAGCTTGTATTATGGGTCTCGAGGAAGCCATTGACCTCAGGATCAAGACTTTGACTGTGTTCGGAGATTCAGCTTTGGTAATTAATCAAACCAACGACAAATGGTACACACACCAGGATCATCTGATACCTTATCGGGATTATACAAGGAGGTTATTGACTTTCTTCACAACAGTCAAACTTGAATATATCCCTCGAGACGAAAATCAGTTTGCAGATGCTCTGGCTACCATTTCATCCATGATCAAAGTTCAAGCTGCCAACTTTGTGCCTCGGATTTCGGTGTCTAGACTCGACAGACCAGCATATGTATTCTCAGCAGATATTGTCAAAGATGATAAGCCTTGGTTTCACGACATCAAATGCTTCTTAGAGGATCAAATATACCCACCTGGGGCATCTTCCAATGATAAGAAGACACTAAGAAGGCTTGCTGGTAGTTTCTTCCTGAATGCTGATGGTTCCCTGTACAAGAGAAACTTTGATATGGTACTCCTCAGATGCGTTGATAGGACAGAAGCAGACTTGTTGATGCACGAGGTGCACGAAGGATCCTTTGGTACCCATGCAGGAGGGCATGCTATGGCTAAAAAGTTGTTAAGATCAGGCTATTACTGGATCACAATTGATGCCGACTGTTGTGCCTATGCCAGAAAATGCCATAAATGCCAAATTTATGCGGACAAAGTGCATGTACCTCCGAATCCTCTAAACGTGATGTCTTCACCCTGGCCCTTTGCCATGTGGGGCATTGACATGATTGGCAAGATTGAACCGACTGCTTCAAACGGCCACAGATTCATCCTAGTTGCCATTGACTATTTTACCAAGTGGGTTGAAGCAGCTTCCTATGCAAATGTTACAAGATAAGTGGTAGCTCGATTTCTGAAAAGAGATATCATCTGTCGGTATGGAGTGCCCGAGCGAATCATTACTGACAATGGTTCTAACTTAAACAATAAAATGATGGCAGAATTGTGTCGGGACTTCAAGATCCAACATCACAATTCTTCTCCTTACAGGCCAAAGATGAATGGCGCTGTAGAGGCGGCCAACAAGAATATCAAGAAGATTGTACAAAAGATGGTGGTCACCTACAAAGATTGGCATGAAATGCTACCGTTTGCCTTGCATGGGTACCGTACGTCAATCAGAACATCCACTGGGGCAACACCGTATCAGCTTGTGTATGGTATGGAGGCAGTCCTACCTGTTGAAGTTGAATTACCCTCCCTGCGGGTACTGATGGATGTTAAGTTGAATGAAGCAGAGAGGGTTTGATCCCGATACGAACAACTGAATCTGATTGAAGAGAAGAGATTAGCTGAAATCTGTCATGGGCAGCTGTATCAGAAAAGAATGAAGAAAGCCTTCGATCAGAAAGTCAGGCTTCGAGAGTACCAAGTAGGAGATCTTGTGCTGAAAAGACTCCTCCCTCCTCATACAGACCACAGGGGCAAGTGGACTCCGAATTATGATGGTCCGTTCATAGTAAAGAAAGTTTTCTCTGGTGGAGCACTGATGCTCAGTACTATGGATGGTGAAGACTTCATGTCCCCTGTAAATTCAGATGCAGTTAAAAAATACTTCGCGTAAAAATGACCCGCTGGACATAAAAACAGAATGTAAGTCCAGGCAAAAATAGGGCATCCCGGCGAGTCAAAAAACAGAATAAAAGACTCGGGCAAAAATAAGGGAAAATATAAAAAAATGTACACCCGCTGAGTTGAAAAGCCGCATTGGACAGCTCAGGCAAAAATGGGTATCCCGGTGGATTGAAAACCCGAAAGGGCGATCCACGCAAAATAAGGGAATAAGCGAACAATTGCATTCTGAATTCGTCTGTATCACTTACAACATGGTAAACCCCGAAAGGTTAAAGCATCGGTCAGAATCAGCCTTCTTCAAAAAGCAAGATGAGAAGAACGTCAATGACATACGAGTCATAGCAAAAGGGAAGCTCCTTGAAGCATCATCAGCATTGCCAGCATCTTTTTGTTTCTCAATTTGTAACGATTTCCTCATTTCAGGGGATCCGTTTCTTTGACTGTATCTTGCCAATTCAGGGCACACGAATTAATAAAATCAGATTTTCAGTCATGTTTCGTCTCGTACATTTTATTTTCGTTTGCAAAATGTCTGGTGTTCCTTAAGATATTGATTGCATAAATACAGATGCTTCCCTTCTAAAAATACATGCTTGCAGGAAATATACTTACTCCCGGGAGTGTCTAAACTCCTATGATGGAATCCAGTAAGGGATACCTCGGGGTACTTGTGCATTTCTTTGTCTTTACAGGATTTCAGGTATCCAAAGCGCAACATGGGGCATGGAAGCTTCTCCCTAGTAGGCTGCCAAATCATTGTTTCCTCAGCACACCTTCCAAACAGCACCAGAGATGCTTTCTTCCCAGAACAGCACCTGAAGGTGTTCACATCCCCGGCTGAGTTGTCAAGTATCATCCTCAGCAGGATCCCCCACAAAAACCTCTAGGAAGATCTTTCATTGATCTTTCTTCTTCCCCAGCCAAGTGACAGGCATGGAACCATCTCCCCACAGAGTTTCAGCCTTTATCCAGAAGAGCAACGCCTGAAGATCTCACAACAGAGTAAAGAAAGCTTCTACAGACCCCAGCTGGGTCCCTCATTACTGAGTTAGGTCTATCGGAGATCTATCTCCCCAAGCAGAGTCATATATGTCAGATCTACCAGTGATCCCACCCCCAGCTGGGACATCCACTTCAAGCAGATCAGCCGGAGATCTCCACGGCAACGGGATCCGAACCCCGGATCGATATCCCTGCATAATCATAGCATTCGCATCATATTTTTCCCACAGAGCGTAGCATTCCGCCCAATGCGGAGCATTACGGCAAAATCAAACATATTGCATAATCATAAGCCATGTGTCGAACGGGACACTTGTAAATACTGACAATCCATCAACAATATACAGAATATTCCCCAATTCCCCACCAGAGAGCCAAAACATTTCCCTCACAGATACAAGAACACACTCCTTTTGCACTAGTCTGTATCATCATTCCCCAGTAAAATTGCCCGAGCAAACAGATGCTTATACATAACGAGATGCTTCTTGACACTCGTCTGTGCCATACCCCCCAGCAGAAAGCCAAAGCGTCCCCTTTGCACTCACAAACACATATATATATACAAATCCTTGACACCCGTCCGTGTCACCTTCCCCAACATAGTTACCTGAACACTTTGTAAATCAAATACTTGTTTATAATACACTTTTTCCGACACTCGACCGTGTCGTGTTCTCCCTAGCAAGTTAAACACTCGTCTGTGTCTCACCCTTACTTTTTACTCATAATAGATACTCATCCGTATCTTGCATATACCACTTAAATCCCCTCAGAATCAACACTCGTCCGTGTTCTTTGTTAACTAGTTGGTACTCGTCCGTATCATCATCTCTGAACATGCGTCAAGCGTTTGTTTCTACTGATACTCGTCTGTATCATAGTCTTAAGGATGCTCGTCCGCATCTTTAATCTATACACCACGTCAAACACTTATATTTTCTTGAATTTAGACACTCGTCTGTGTCTACCCTTTCCCCAGAAGAGTCCCCAATGAATCTTGTTAAACTATTTCCTTTCTATCTGACATTCGTCCTATGTCATGATACCTTCCGGCAGCCGTACCCTGCTAGGTGATCGTCCTTCACCTCTTGATGATCGTCCTTCATCATTATATCCGATGGCCGTCCCCATCGTTGATCTTGTTATCTGGCATTAATCCTATGTCATGATAAACCCTGAGAGCAGCCGTACCCTGCTAGGTGATCGTCCTTCACCTTTTGATAATCGTCCTTCATCATGCTTATCCAATGGCCGTCCCCATCGTCGACCTTTTATCCGACATTCGTCCTATGTTGTGATGCTTTTCGGCAGCCGTACCCTGCCAGGTGATCATCCTTCACCTTAGATGACTGTCCCTCATCTTATCCCCAACAGAGCAGCCGTACCCTGCTAGGTGATCGTCCTTCACCTCTGATGACCGTACCTCATCATTTATTTCATTTATGCCTTGAGCTTGATGGTCGTCCCCATCATTTACCTATAATCCCCAGAGAGTCTTATAGCTTTACTTGATGGCCGTCCCCATCATAATCTCTTACATCCCCAGCTTGTCGGCCGTCCCCGTCATTGTTTTATTTCCAGCATTTTCCCCCAGCATGTCGGTCGTCCCCGTCATTGCTTTATCCCCAGCAGTCGTCCTCTGCTCGACGGTCGTCCTCCGTCACCCGCACTTTATAATTATACTTTATTTTCCTTTACAATCTATATCCCTTTTCTTCTTCATTTCAATGAGTGCAAATTTTGGACTGTCTTTGGTATTCAACCACAAGTTATCTTGTTTGTCTGTTAAGCCCGTCGCTTACATCCTGCACAGCTAACTCATGCTTGAATAGGGGCAGCTGTAAACACCCCAAATTTGCCCTCACTCATTTCACCATGGCTTGTGATCTTTTCATGTGCATAAGTTCAATCATAGCACCTCATATTGCATTTTTGTTTCACTGCATTAATTCAAAGTCATCTGCATCTAGGGTTTGTGATCTGAGCAATCCAAGAGCTATTTGAGCCACTCCAAAGGTCATCAATCATTTAAAAGGGGTCCATGTATGTTCAAGCACCATATTATATCCTCACAAGGTCAAGGAAGTCAAAGAATCACAAGAACTGAGAAAGGCATGGAAGCAGAGCCAAGTTTAACTGCACAGATGACCTAGAATTAGGGTTTTGGTTTCAGAGGCCATAATTCCAATTTTTTTGGTCATTCTTGTTTCTATTGGTCTATATGTTATAGGGATCATGCATATCAATTTTCATGAAGAAATTCAAAGGGGAAGGCATCTGTCAAGAGATGACTTCTTGAGCAAGTCAGTGCAAAATCAGGGCATCTGAGGCCCCCAGTGACCCAACCAAAGAGGTTTCTCCATCATTTTGAATGTTTATGATCTTTATTTGATCATAGAAGATGTTATAAGTTCACAAAATTGAAGAATTTCAAGCCATTTGCAAAGTTGCCTTTTGGGGAAAGTGACTTATAACGTAAACTTGCCATTTTGGGAAAGTTTTTCAACCTCCTCTTTTTGATTCAAAAAAGCTTCAAATGAGAAAAATTTGGTCATGAAAGTTGTAGAATGGATCCTCCCATTTTCAAAAAGTACAAGAACTCATTCTAATTCATCTTGGATCAAAAGTTATGGCTTGTCAAAGTTGGGAAAAATCACATAATTTCATGTTTTACACCAAAAGAGGAAAGTTGCAAAACTTCATGCCAAGGCCAATTATGACTTCAAATCAACTTCTAAGCATTACACAAGCATAACACATGACCTAAAAATCAGAATGCACCAAAGAATCTCCAAGTTTCATGACTTATGCTTCAAGAAATCACAAAAGGGCCAAACTTTGTGAAAATTGCAAAACCTCACATAAACTCCAATCCACTTGCAAATTGGCCTCAAATTCATTTCCATGGCCAGCCTTGAATCAAGCTGCAGCAGACATGCCTTTTCTCTAGCCCTGAAACAACCCATACCTCAAAGGACACCTAACATTGACTTTTGGCAAAATGGACCATACCAATCAAGCTGTGCCACCAACAACTCTCTGCCCTATCACAGCTTGATATGTGGACTAAAAGAGACTCAAAACACACAAGAAGAGGGCCTGAATCCACATCATTGCTAGAGTTCACAAAAATCCCTCCTTTTGCATTTTCTATCGAATCCCATAACTCAGCCATTCATTCTCCAAATTTCTTCCACCATTCATCTCAAAATGCTTCACTGATCATCCCTGACCCATCAAAACAGCCTAAGACTACCACAAACAGAAATACGATTTTCACCACCCCTGAACTGGAAGCTTCAAAATCCTCCATATAAACTCATTCCAAGCTTACCAGAAGCCTCAAGGAGTTCATTAGAGTGGAAAAGCACAAGGCAGAAGGTCAGAAAGCCCAGGATTCGAAAGCTCAACCTCAGGTAACATGATGAACAATTTTTCCAGAACTCTGATTTCTTGTTAAAATATTGTTCTATATGTTTCCCTGATCATGGGGATGTATTTATTTTTGAAAATGAGCCAAAGACAGGCATTTTATGTTGCTCTGAAACTTTTGCCCTAAATCTGATCCTCTTCGATTCTCCTTGTGTGAGTAAAATAAATTGTTATTGATGATGGATTCTTGTTATTTGAGGTTAGAGGAAGAGTTCTGGAGATTTTAGGGAGAGAGATAGAAATTTTCAGGGAGGGATGTCACCGGAAAAGACGACCGGAGCTCTTCTCCGGTGACCTGGAAGTCATTAGGGTTTTAATCAGGTTTAGGGTTTTATTTGAATGTGAGCCATTGGATTCTGCTTCTCGCGCGCGTTTCAATGGGTGAGATTGAGTCATTAACCCTAATTCTAATTTAATAATGTTTAATTAAATTAATTAATGGGATTAGTCAGGTTTGAACTTGGGCCATTGGATGTGGCGCCAAGTCAACAATTTCAAGCCCAGATTCAATCTGGACTCTCCATTGCACATACTTTCCATTTTAATTATTTTTATTTCATTTTATTGGTATTTAACTTCTACGAATTTTTAAAAATAGGAAAATACATTGAAAAATTCTGATTTTTTTTGTCAAGCATTTCATTAATTTTCAGAACCCAAAAATATTTTTATTTTTATTTTTTACACTAAAAATTATTTTTAAATCATTTAAATGTTTATTTTTAATTAGTTAATGAGAATTAATTAATTAAAAATGCATTTAGGTATTTAAAAATCACAAAAAAATTCAAATTGCATTTCAAAACATTTAGAAACATTATCAAACTCTCAAAACAAATTTCTTTTTGGTTCTTGACCTATTTTGACAATTTTCATTGGAATTAAATTTGTTTAAAGGCAATATTTTGATCCTAACTTGAAAAAATTCATTCTTCCTAACCATGAAGAGTTTGATAATGGTTCTTCTTGCATTGCATCCTTCATATCATGTAGTTTTTAGGGTAAAATTGGTTTGAATTTATCTTGCATTTTCAATTTAATGAGCATTTTTCCTTTTGAAGTGCCTTGAAACCCTAGATGACTTGAGAAAATCATAACTTCCATTAGGTTTAGATTTAGGTCTCCTCCTTTGGGAAGTGAACTTGTGTAGGGTTAGGATTCCTTTGATCCCATTTTCAATTTTTTGTCATGTCATTTGCATCTTAGGGCACATTAGAATCATGTTTGATCATTGAATCTTTCATTTGCCATGTTATATGTCCTTTGCATTTCATAAACTTTCATGAACTTCCATGGTTCAAAATATGCTTCATTTTCATCCACATCCTTGTATGATCATCCACAACTCTTGACATGTGTTTGCATAATCTCTTAGCATCATTAACATCATGTTTATGCTTCTGACTTTGGTTTGCATCATGACATTTCATTTCATTTGCATTGCATTTCATTTCTTTTGCTAACTTTTCAGGTGGTAAGTTGTTTTGAGAAGTGAATTTGCCTTCACTTCTCACAATCTCTTTTCATCTCTCTTATGCACCATTGCTACATTTCATCTTGTGTATTAGAGTGAGCTTTCTCATTCATGTTCATCTCTTACTTTCTTCCTTCAAGCAACTTGTCTTCTTAAGTGAAGCAAGTTGTTTTGCTTCTCTCTGCTTCCTTCTCCTCTCATCTGCTTCTTCCTTGGTGGCTTTTCTCTTGAAAATATTTTGCAAGCCTCATAAACCCTAGGAACAACCAAGCATGATCAAAATTAGGGTTTTATTAGTCCCCCATTTATCTTTTACCTTTGTTTCATCTTTGAGTCTTCTTTTCTCATCTCATAATCAAGGACTAAACCCTAAAGGTTTTAAGGCTTTGTGATTAGGGTTGTGCCTGCATCCTTCTATTAGGATGGAGTGTATAACTTTAATCCTAAGTGTTAAACCCTTTATGTGTTTAAATACTCTAATCAATTTACTTAATAATCACTAAGACATCAAGCTTGTAACTTGGGTCTTGCATTAGGGTTCTAATTCTTCCTTAATTGGTTAAGAAGGACTAACCCTAGTGTTAATGGACAAGTCCCCCTCAAGTTGTCTTACAAACCATAAAATCCACTTCTTAATCTTACCATTAACTAAAATCCATTTAATAAAGGTTTTTTTTGGTCATGAGGTTAATCCCTAATCATGGATTAAGTTGAGGAGCTTTCCTTAGCTTAAATGTTCTCATCTATTATCCTTCTATTAGGATGGTGTAATGGGTCCATTAAATCCATGATTATGGCTTAATCTCATTACTTAACACTAAACAAAAACTCCAAAAACATCTAAATAATCACAAGTAGGTTAAGGATCTTAATCCTACATCATGGTAATTAAGTTTGAGGTGTTTACTTCATACTTAAGGTATTCTCATTACCCCTAACCAGAGGGAAAATGTGATGAGTTTACTAACCCTTGGTTTAGGCTTAAGCTCATTAACTTATGACAAATTCCAAAAGCAATAAAAGACTGAAAACTCAAAAACAAACAATAATCGTCTCCTCTGGGATTCTTTTCTCACCTCATTCACTCACAAACGAGAATTTGCTTCTTCCGTCTAATGCAAGACAGTTTGCACCTGAGCCAGACAGGTCATAACTTGAGCATAGACAAGTAAGCAATTCACAAGTCAATTTATCTTTCAGTCTCTTTGATTCGAACTACGGTGTTCTGACTTCCTCATTGCACGAGAGGATACGTAGGCATAACTTAACAGTTATCGAACAAAAGTCTCTGTATATTCCCCCCTCTTCCAGCATTATTTTTAAGCCTCATAATCTTGAGCATTTCATTCTTGTTCTTACACTGACACTCCTCTTATACACTTCACACTTCTTTTGCACTGACACTTGTATTCTTTCCAGCTTTGATACACAAATTGCACTGACACTACCCCTTTAAAACACAAATATTTGAAGCGTGGATCCCGTTGAGTACGACGGACAATCTGGGTGCTAATACCTTCCCAGGTTGTAACCAACCCCCTTTCTCAGTCTCTATGGTTCGCGACCGTCTTATCCATATCTTCCTAGGTGTATGCAGCATTACCTTTCCTCCGGGATAAAAATGCCTAGCTGGCGACTCTTTTCATCCTTTCCCTTTCGCCAACCGTTCGCGTCTGTACCCCTTCTGACCAGGTGTCATTTGGCGGGAGCGACACTACCTTCATCACACCTTGGGGCACATTTTGTTACAAGGTAATGCCTTTTGGACTAAAGAATTTCGGTGCCACCTATCAACGGGCTATGGTAACGTTATTCCATGACATGATCCACAAAGAAATTGAATGTTACGTGGATGACATGATTGCCAAGTCCCTCACTGAAGAAGACCATCTGGTAAATCTGCTGAAGTTGTTCAAGCGTCTGAGAAAGTATCAACTGAAGCTAAACCCCAACAAATGCACATTTGGGGTACGTTCCGGTAAACTGTTGGGGTTCATTGTAAGCGAAAAAGGAATTGAAGTTGATCCTGACAAAGTCAAGGCCATTTAGGAGATGCATGCACCTAGGATTGAAAAGGATGTTCGGAGTTTCTTAGGTAGATTGAACTACATATCAAGGTTCATATCTCACCTTACTGCAACCTGTGAGCCCCTGTTCAAATTACTAAGAAAGGAACAAACGGTCAGGTGGAACGAAGATTGTCAGAAGGCCTTTGACAAAATCAAGGAGTACCTACAAGAACCTCAAATTCTTATGCCTCTAGTTGAAGGAAGACCTCTAATAATGTATCTGACAGTATTAGAAGGATCAATGGGGTGTGTGTTGGGCCAGCATGACGAGTCTTGTCGAAAAGAGTATGCAATATACTACCTAAGAAAAACGTTTACCGACTGTGAACAGCGTTATTCACTTATTGATCTCAAAGATGGACCCCGTGTTGCACCCCAAAATTTGCCCTCACAATACAAGACTTTGTGTGCTAAGAAGGTTCACAAGGCTTACAAGACCTTTCATGAGGTTCATGAAGTCTACAAGACACTTTATGAGGTTCACAAGGTTCACAAGACCTCCCATGAGGTTCACAAGGTTCACAAGATTCACAATACTTACAAGACCTTTCATGAGGTTCATGAAGTCTACAAGACACTTTATGAGGTTCACAAGGTTCACAAGACCTCCCATGAGGTTCACAAGGTTCACAAGACATTTTATGATGGTTCACAAAGTTCACAAATAGTCAGAAGAGTTGACAATTCCCTCAGACAATGCACCTCCTAAGCAGTGCATCCAAAACTAGGGTTTTGACTTTAATCAGGCTAAATGGATTTCCAAGACTTCAAGTGAGCTTCATAACATCTTATATGTGTGTAAGAACCCCCATGACAAGTTTCAAGACTTTTCTCAAAGGTTTGCTCAGTCAGATGATCAGATAAGTCAAAATCAATCAAAGCAGTTAAAAAGTCAAACTGAGGTCAATTGTGGTCAAACCAAAGTCAAACTTCATGATTTTTTGCCAACATTAAGTATATGAAGTAAAATTCATCATTTGATCAAGGGTTTGATCATGATTCATCAAGGAGATTTCAGATCATCAAGAATCAGGGGTTTCTAAATTAGGGTTTCCTCAGGAAAAGTCAACTGAACTTTGACCAGCCATAACTTTCACATGCTTCATCACCAAGACTCCATCCAAAGCTCATTTTGAAGGAAATTTAATTCTCTAAAACTTTGTGTCTCACAAGCCAAGCCCAAAAATGCTTCATTTGGAAGGTATGAGCTAAGACATTATAGGTCCTTTTGAAAATCAACAAAAAGTCAACAACTTCAAAAGGGCATAACTTGAAAATGGTAAATGATATGGACATGAAACCAGTGGGGTTGGTTAGAGGACTCTTCAAGCTTTCCAAAATGTCCAAGAACACCCTCATAGCATTAAAATTGAAGGATGTGTGCCCTTGAAAAGTTGGGAAATTTTGGGTTGGTTTATGAAGAAAATGGAGGTTTAAAACCAATTTTTTCTAAATGGGCTTGCCATATGATGACCCAATCCACACCAAAACCTCATGCACGACCCAAGTCTCTAAAAATCAGATTTTTTATCATTTTTATTTTATTTATTTTGATTTAATTCATTTAAAATCATTTTAAATTAAAATAAAATATAAAAGTCAAAGATTTAAAAGGGATTGAGCTTCTAGAATTTCATAAAGGTGATTGGTATCAAAGTGGTAAGAGAATCATGATGATTGGCTTGAAATAGAAGGTGTTCATACAAGAATATTTGAATTTTAAAGCCTTATCTTTTTTAATCTTTTCTAATCAAATCTTTCATACAATGATCAATTTTTTCTGACCTAATTCATTGCACTATAAGTATAGAACATAACCCTACTCCTTGCACACGAATTGACAGCCTCCAAAACGAGTTTCAAACTTCACAAAATTCACCAAAAATTCACATTCGGATTTCAAGGTATAGGGAGTTTCAATGAATTTTGAGCATTGCAACATGTTCCATGATGTTCATTGAACGTATTTGGATCATAAACAACATCTGAAACATCCTCATTCATGCAAACCGAATCCATGTTCATGCTCATTTAACAATTTTTTGATTTTACATATTTACTCATGATTAATCATATTTGACTGTTGTTTTGTGTTTGTTATGATACAAGGAATGTTTCTGGACATTTAACTCAAAGTTTCATGGCTTGAATCGAAAATTGCCATGGCTAGGGTTAGAGCTTTCAAATTAGGGGTTCACGAAATACCTAACATAAATGACTAATAAAACCATGGCTGGACTGTATTCACTGCAAGGATCATGTTTGTATGTTTAATTTGATGAAATTTTGCACATTATGAGAGATACAATTTTCGCAAGTTCTTGAAAGTGAGAATTCGCAGGAAAATTTGCAGGTGTATTCGCAGGTGTTTTCGCAGGAAATATGAGGAAGAAGAAGAACCCTGCGCGCGAATTTCATATTTTAAAAATCGAATATAATATTTGTTTGTTTTGTTTTGATATTATTTCACAAATGTTGGCTGGCTCAGTTGGTTGTGTATGCGCGTGTATTGCTGAAGGGTCTGGGGTTCGATTCCTGGACCAAACCATCTTTTTCTTGTTTTTCATTTAATTAGCAGTTTTATTATGTTATGAATTGTGATGGGATTATGGACAGGTGCGCTCTCCCAGCTGGAATGGTTAAGGTGTTTGTGTGATGTTTGAAGGTCCTGGGTTCGATCCCCCCAGGCCTTTTGTTTTTCTTTCTTTTTTCTTTGATTTTCAGGCATTAACAACAAAACCAATGTTACCTCTCCCTCGGTCACCTGCGCACGCTGGCCTGGTGGTGGATGTTGCTGGCTTAGAGTTCCTGGAAGCAAAAGGGGCTGGGTTCAATTCCCAGCCCAGGTAAGTTTTTTTTTATCCCTATTTCTTCTTGTTTTATTTAATTCATATTCTTGTTTGTTTAATTAATTTAATAAATTATAAAATGTTAAAAAAATAATAATGTATGTTATTTCTTGTATATAAATTTTAAATTTGTATTTTATTTGATTTGTATAAATAAATTAGTTATATTTAGGTTAAATAATATATCAACCCTAATTTTATAAATCAAAAAATATTTTTCTAAAACCCTAATTGTAATTCTTGCTTATATTTTTATTAATAAATAAATCTTAACATTTTTAAATCAAACCCTAATTCATAACTTAATCTTATTTTTTTTATTTAATCATGTACATATTTTTATAATTTGTTTATAATCTTGTTTAAAATAATTTAAATTTTGTAAATATAATTATAATTAATCTTATTTTCATAATATGCATAAATACCATAAATTGTTTATAATTCAATTTTGTATGTAAATAGTTTTATTATATATTTAAAAATATGTTAAAAATTGCTAATTTAATTTTTGTAACTATAATTTTATTTTCATAATATGTTCATAATTAATTTAATTTTTATAATTTATATATAATTCAAAACTTTCTAATAATTAATTGTTCATGTTTTCTTATTAACCTTAAATAATTGTTTATATAAATTTTAATTATTATAATATTTTTGCTTATTTCATTATTATTATTATTAATTATGTTTATATGATATTTTATTATTACTAACCACATTGTGATTATTTTTATTATTTTCACTAACCCAATTATCATTATTATTATTTAATATTTTGCTTATTTATTATATATAATTTTATTATTATTATGTAATTGCTCCTTGGTGTAATATTTATTTATAATGTTTAAATTATTTATTTTATGCTATGGTTAGTAAATAGGGAGTGTAACATGTATGTTTATTTAAAATTAATTTAGATCATTTAAATTTAAAGATAAATATTAAAATTGTACACTCACACACGTAAGTCGATCTTGGATCGCCATCTCACTTCCTTAGGGATACCTCTCATTGTTGCTTAATCAAAAGGTCAAGTAGGGTGTATAAAGCAAAAGTCCCTCAAAGTAAAGTCATCTAGTCCCTTAACAAATAAAAGATCAAGTCCCTTTCGAATGTTGCCTTCATAATGATCTTGTCCCTTTCGAATAAAGATGATAGTCCCTTCAAATTTGCTTATACACCCCACAGTTGCCTAAATAACAGATGACCCTTCAATTGTCCCTCACATCCAAGGTAATGACTACCTATTCCTTAATAATAGGGATAGTCTTACCATTTAAAGGATTCAAGAACAGAAAAGACTTAAACTTAGGGTAGGTTCTGTAGGATCAAGCGCTTACCACTGCACTAAAAGCAATTGCTGTTAGTGAAGGCGCAACTTTATTTCCTTATAGTATAGAGTCTTTCAAGGGGCTGCGCCTATTAAGCGCCATGGGTTGGGATGTTAAGCCCATCGAATCCCTAAGGGTGACGCTGAATTAATAAATCCAACAATCTCCCCCCCAGTGTCAGCCGGGGGGATTCGAACCCATGACCTGGCTCTGATACCACTTGTAGGATCAAGCGCTTACCACTGCACTAAAAGCAATTGCTGTTAGTGAAGGCGCAACTTTATTTCCTTATAGTATAGAGTCTTTCAAGGGGCTGCGCCTATTAAGCGCCATGGGTTGGGATGTTAAGCCCATCGAATCCCTAAGGGTGACGCTGAATTAATAAATCCAACAGGTTCCTCATAGTTACTTGCTCACTCTTCAAAAACTTTTCAAACACTTCACACATTTCAAACAAATTTTCAAAACAAAGGTTTATACGCATATGTACATGGATCATTATCAAACTCTTAAGAAAATTTCTATTCACACACTTCACATTTCAAAAACATTTTAAAGTGAGCTAAGTAACTAAGAGCCCATGGATAACCATGGATGTAAAGGGTGCTAACACCTTCCCTTTACATAACCTACCCCCCGGACCCAAAAATCTTTTAAAAGGTCTTTCCTGTTCTTTTATGCCTTTCCTTTGGATAAAATAAAAGTCGGTGACGACTCTTGCTATCTGCAACATAACTAAAGTCAGTTCTCCCACCGTGTTACAGAACTGGCGACTCTGCTGGGGATTTAATATTAAAGAGGGGTACCCTTAGGAATTAGATCACTTTAAAATTGTTTGCCTTGTTTGCTTTATACTTACTTGTTGGGCTCTTATGTGTGTAAGATCCTAACCCGGATCTAGTGTACCTTAGGTAAATGGCAATAGACCAAGGAAACTGTACGGCGTATACCGATATGGTTGATCTGGTGGCCATAGTTAGTGTGACTTCTTGGTTGGTGCTTATGTTCCTTAAGTCAAGTTGAGGATAATATGAGGCTGCCATATGTTGTCAATGCACTAACTAACTTTTAGAACCCTAGTTATCCCATCTTGGCCTTTAGAAAAGTAGTGAGATAACCGACTTTGGTGCAGACTGAAGTTGGTTGATACTCGATACTACGCTCATTGAGATCCTAAACTTGGAGGGTTTTTGTTGGCAAGTAAGTTGCCTACTGAACAACCACCCTTGTAAAAGATCAATGATATTGAGATCCCTTAGAACCTGGTTACTTTGTAGGACAGGATGAACCAACTAACTTCAGGGGAGGGTACTTACCTTGAATCTCATGCAAGCCTTTAAACCTAGGGCTATTGTGTGACTTGTTTGTGTGTGCCACATGTTTGTGATTGAGCATAACATCATGACATCATCATGCATCATAAGCATAGCATTTTCACTAACCATTTCAAGGACCAAAGGATTTATCTTTGTTCTTTGTTGCAGGTCATGGCTTCTGCTCGTAGAAACACCATCAGGATCAACTTTGTGGGCATACCTGCTAAGCTTAAAGAGTTGGTTTCTCAGGTGTCTGATCATTCCCAGTTTGTCAAGAGACATGGTCACCTATTGGATCTAGTCACCTCAGGGTTCAATGAAGACATGATGAGTGTTCTATTTCAGTTCTTTGATCCTAAGCACCATTGCTTCACATTCCCCGACTACCAGCTGGTTCCTACCATGGAAGAATTCTCTAAACTTCTGGGTATACCTGTACTTGATCAGAAACCATTCTCAGGCTTGGAAAAAGAGCCTAAACCTGAAGTTATTGCTGCAGCTCTACATCTGAAGAAGTCTGACATTGTTCTAGAAACGAGAAGCGGAGTTAAAGGTATTCTCGCTAAGGTGTTGATAGAGAAGGCTCAAGTGTTCTTGAAAGCTATGAGCTATGATGCTTTTGAGGAAATCTTAGCCTTGTTGATTTATGGCTTAGTGTTGTTCCCCAATCCAGATCAGTTCATAGATGTTCATGCCATCAACATATTCCTGAGTCACAATCCAGTGCCTACACTACTTGGAGACATTCTGCACTCTCTTCATACTCGTACTACAAAGGCATGAGGAACTCTGATGTGCTACATACCTTTGCTTTCTAGGAGGTTTATTTCTCACCTTCCTCACTCAGTAATGAAGAATGAGCAAGGGTTCATGTGGTCCAAAAGGATCATGACACTCTCGCATTCAGATATTCATTGGTGCTCCAGATCTATGGAGAATGTCACTATCATTGACCGTTGTGGGGAGTTTCCTAATGTGCCACTTCTAGGCATAAGAGGAGGCATTACCTACAACCCCTCTCTAGCTTTACGACAGTTTGGTTACGCTCGAAGTGATGGTCCACATGACATGTTGATTCAGGGTATTGTGTTTGACTACGACAACGATCTGCAAGGTTACCGTCAGAGGTTCATACGAGCATGGGGAAAAGTGAACAAGGTTGACAGCAAGACTCTGGAGCCTAAGTACACTATTCCTATGGAAGCTTATCTCAAATGGGTGCGATCTCGTGCTCAGACTCTCATGATGACATATCCTGCTATCCTGCCAGTTACCATGGAACCTGTTGCTGAAGGAGATACTCCTTATACCATCCTTCACCCAGACATGCCTACTGACATGGAAGATTTACAGAGATCCTGGATCCAGTTGAAGGAGCAAAGGGATACCTTCGAGGCTCATTACAAAGCAATCCAAGAAAGAATCTTGGAACTAACAAAGCAACTTCACGAGGAGCGGAATCTCAACTCATACCTCAACATAAAGAGGAAACGTCCATGGGAGACTTAAAATCCCATTTTTTGTATTCATTTTGATTGTAAGCCCAAGGGGCAAACAAGTTTACTACTAATAAAAGTTTACCTTTTTGTTTGTTTAAGCAAATTTAAATCCTGCGGTCCTTGAAAACATTGCATACACATTCACATATCATATCATTGCATCACAGGTTTATTGTGTACAGGTATCTTATCTTCTCGCTGTTTATTTCAGCAGAAATGGATCTTGAACAGACAGTCAAAGATCTCCAGGCTCAGAATGCCCGATTCCAAGAGTTGATTCTGAACTTGTCCAAGGGACAAGATGAGTTGAAGACACTACTGGCTAAGAAGAAGAGTCCTGAGGACAACAAGGATGGTCAGTTGGAACAATTGCAAGTTGAGATAACAGAAACGAGGATCCAGATGAATGGCCAGGTGGCTCTTATCCAAAGTTTAGCTCAGGGGCAAGAAGAGCTGAGAACCTTTGTCCAAAAACTTCAAAGTAATGGAGTCAGGAATCTAATTGTCAGTCAACCTCCATTAAAACAAGCTGATTTGGTTGAAAGGAAGATGAGGATAAAAGAAGGTAAGAGACAGATTGTCACTGATTGTTCTTCAGTTGAAGAAGAAAGACCTGATAAGGTTAATCCACCTCAACACAAGGGATGTAGAAGACAGTTTATCAAATTCAGCACTCCAATGTCACAAGTTCTGCAATGCTTGTTGGAGATGAAACTAATTTCCTTGAAAAATCCTCCTCAAAATCCTAAAACTTCCTCTCCTCGCTATAATCCCAAGGCAAGGTGTGGGTATCACTCCAACTGTCCTGGACATGATACTAATAGTTGTTGGACATTGAAGAAGAAGATTCAAGATCTAATTGACGAAGGAATCCTAGAGGTTACTCCAGAAGGTCAAGTTGAGTTCTACTATCGTCCATCAAACACCGAAGCTGCAAGACAAGTTGCCCAAGGTAGCAAGAAAGGAAGCCTACCTATTCTTGTTGAGATATGGGGCACCTTGGGACATCCAAGTGGTAAATTTGATTTCATGGTGAAGTATAGCCAACTGGATGGGACAACATTTGAATTTTCATTTGTAATTTCTTTTATTTGTTTGAACACTTACTATTATGTTAAACTTTTGTTTTCATTAATGCATTGCATATGTTTGTCTTGAATTAATCCATTCGTTCCACTATATTTTGAATTATACTTCTTATTTCTATCTTGTGATATTTAACTCCTGATAAAGCTATAAGCCTGTAGAGGGAGGATGACGAAAACAATACCATAATATTAGGCAGTATGCTTTTGAACAGACTATGCTGACGATGTACAGGCATTGTTTCAATTCCTAAACAGTGGAGATATAAGGAAGTTAATCCCTAGTCAACCCTTTTGAGCCTATGAAGTAGGAGTTTTTATTCTCGCACAAACCCAAACCCTTATTCATAACCCGGGGCAGGGTAGTTACTCGGTTAACTCAAATATGCCAATTATCTGGGTTGTACACAACTAATGATGGTTCTCTGTAATCATTAAACCTGACAGTCAATATCCTGCAAAAGAAAAAGCTTACTAAGTCAAAACCTATGAAGGAGACTTAGTAAAACATTAAGATATCCCGCTGACTGTAACCTTGAAATAAGCAGTTCAGGCAAAAAGAAGGGATAATAAAGTTAAAAGAAAAAAAAGAGGTCACTAAGAATCCTCAACAAAGAAAGATGACTGAATGTTCAAATAAATTTTGGGTTTCTGAACCATCACAAATGTCAGTGTTACAATTCCAAACTCCTTTGAGTCTCAATACATAAGTTAATTGAGTATAGGACTGAAGAACATCATGGAGATTGGGTTGGGTACAAATAAAATTTGAGCCTTTATCCTTTGTTTCTTAAACCGTGAACCAGGCCACGTTACAACCCTTTAAAAGTCCTAACTGAAGCATGGTTAGTTCAAAAGCGTACTGCTACAAAAAGGTATCTTGACTCCTTTAGGGCTTATTATAAAACTTGAGTTAATATCACAGTTTTCATAAAAATTGTTTTTTCTAAAATAACTCTTTTTCAAAAACTTCAAGACAGACATAAGCATTGCATTTTTGAATATATTTGTTTGCATATACCTGAGTGTTTGACAAATAGAGAAACTTACAGGATGAATGTTCAATGAACCAAAGTCCTTCCGATGAACAAAGTTGCTTCCTGGATAAAAGTCCATGTAGGCCAGAGGCATAGTCATTATCTCCCAATCAAGGGGGCAGGCCATGATACTGCCTAACTCATGTGGGGCAATCAGGACAGGATTCAGTTATGTTTAAGTATCTAGGGGCAGATCTCCACATCTGTCTAAATTACTGAGGGTAACATTACGAAGTTCATAATACCAGGGGCATAGTCACTGTTTCCCAGTCAAGGGGCATACCAACTTACTGTTCAATTCATTCGGGGCAATCAGGTCCAGATAGCCAGAGGCAGCTCTCCTCATATATGTGAATTTCATGATGTCAGGAGCATATTATTGTGAAGCACTCTGTTTATTTCTCTTGAGGTAACTACATTCAGATACTTCCATTATGGTATAATTCATCCTCAACCAAGGGGCAATGCTTTCTCTTCAAATCTAATACCCGGAGCGTATATGGTCCATCACAATTTGAAGACACATTCCTCTCATTGCATTACCTTGATATTGGATTCTCAACAGAAGCCATTGTGGAAGTTAATTGTCTATGCCAGTAGTATCAGATGATGTCAGTATCATGTCTTCAGATCCAGCTATGAGGATTTCTGGGAAGGTATTCAGGAAAGTTAAAAATTTCAGGAGCTCCAAATCCAATTGGTTATACACTCTCGAAGTTGAAACGATTCTGTTTTTCAAGTTCAACTTTACTTTTCCCTCTGAATCCAGATTTACTTTTACCCTATTTACATAAGCAAAACGTCCATTGGTTGTGTTTGAATGTATGTATGCTTTTGAATATGATTGATGTTTACCAGAAATGCATGAAATGCAGTAATAGTATTTACTAAGGACGAACGAGGAAAGGATTTCAACGAAGCTTCGCCGGTTCATCCCCACAAGACAGCTACAAGTCCCCCAGTAGGGCAAATCCATCTCCATAAATACTTCAAGTCACATCTCCCCTGGAATTTATATCCATCTCTTTTATCCTCATACGGATAGTCGGGAATTTATTCTTCCAATAAGAGCACGACAAACGAAGACGGAAGGTTACGTATACCTTACTATCCCCAGCAGACGGGAGGTTACGTATACCTTATTATCCCCAGCAGACGGGAGGTTATGTATACCATACTATCGAACTAAGACGGGAGGTTATGAATACTATACTATCAAACGAAACGGGAATGAGTTCCTCATATTCTTCAGCAACGAATCGGGATTTATTTTCCCTAGCCAGCAGTTGTTATACGAAGATATCCAGACGCTTCAGGCTGCATGATGCATACATACATCATTTACATCATATCATACATATACATAATACATTACCTAAGTGTATCATATTATACATGCATACATAATGCATAAGCTAATATTATCATACAGAATGTTATAATCTTGTTTTTCAGATTAATTCTCCAGCAGACAAATTTCATCAACAAATTGTGACTATTGGGCCGTTGTTTATCTTCCCAAAGGTTATCATTTCCTCAGGACGTTGTCATCCTCCTGAAAGCTATCAATCCCTCAGGACGTTGTTTATCCTCCTGAAAGCATATCAGTTCCTCAGGACGTTGTTTATCCTCCTGAAAGCTTCTTATACCTCGGGACGTTGTTATCCTCCTGAAAGCTATCAATCCCTCAAGACTGCTTTATCCTCCTGAAAGCATATTACCTCCTCAAGACGTTGTTATCCTCCTGAAAGCTATCAATCCCCCAGGACTGCTTTATCATCCTGAAAGCATATTATCTCCTTGGGCCGTTGTTTATCTTCCCAAAAGTTATATCATTACCTCAAGACTGCTTTATCCTCCTGAAAGCATATTATTACCTTGGGCCGTTGTTTATCTTCCCAAAGGTTACCACTTCCTCAGGACGTTGTTTATCTTCCTGAAAGCTATCACCCCTACCTCAGGACGTTGTTTATCCTCCTGAAAGCATGTTACTTCCTCAGAACGTTGTTTATCCTTCTGAAAGCATATCATTTCCTCAGGACATTGGTTATCCTCCTGAAAGCATACTATTACCTCGGGACGTTGTTTATCTTCCTGAAAGCTATCCCCATATCTTCATATTTTGGATTGCGTTATCCTCCAAAAGAAGTATATCTGAAGAACTGTTCTCCAAATGGCATCTTTAAGCCTACTCAAGCATATACAACTAGTCATCAGTATCACTCTACGCACCGGTGAGTGCAAATTTTTGGGCTTTTGTGTTCAATCCCCTTCAACCCTCCAGGTCACGACTGGCAAATATACCAATCTAACCCCTCAGGTTTCAGAAAATTGAACAGGGGCAGCTGTTGCACCCCAAAATTTGCCCTCACAATACAAGACTTTGTGTGCTAAGAAGGTTCACAAGGCTTACAAGACCTTTCATGAGGTACATGAAGTCTACAAGACACTTTATGAGGTTCACAAGGTTCACAAGACCTCCCATGAGGTTCACAAGGTTCACAAGATTCACAATACTTACAAGACCTTTCATGAGGTTCATGAAGTCTACAAGACACTTTATGAGGTTCACAAGGTTCACAAGACCTCCCATGAGGTTCACAAGGTTCACAAGACATTTTATGATGGTTCACAAGGTTCACAAAGTTCACAAATAGTCAGAAGAGTTGACAATTCCCTCAGACAATGCACCTCCTAAGCAGTGCATCCAAAACTAGGGTTTTGACTTTAATCAGGCTAAATAGATTTCCAAGACTTCAAGTGAGCTTCATAACATCTTATATGTGTGTAAGAACCCCCATGACAAGTTTCAAGACTTTTCTCAAAGGTTTGCTCAGTCAGATGATCAGATAAGTCAAAATCAGTCAAAGCAGTTAAAAAGTCAAACTGAGGTCAATTGTGGTCAAACCAAAGTCAAACTTCATGATTTTTTGCCAACATCAAGTATATGAGGTAAAATACATCATTTGATCAAGGTTTGATCATGATTCATCAAGGAGATTTCAGATCATCAAGAATCAGGGGTTTCTAAATTAGGGTTTCCTTAGGAAAAGTCAACTAAACTTTGACCAGCCATAACTTTCACATGCTTCATAACCAAGTCTCCATCCAAAGCTCATTTTGAAGGAAATTGAATTCTCTACAACTTTGTGTCTCACAAGCCAAGCCCAAAAATGCTTCATTTGGAAGGTATGAGCTAAGACATTATAGGTCCTTTTGAAAGTCAACAAAACGTCAACAACTTCAAAAGGGCATAACTTGAAAATGGTAAAGATATGGACATGAAACCAGTGGGGTTGGTTAGAGGACTCTTAAAGCTTTCCAAAATGTCCAAGAACACCCTCATAGCATTAAAATTGAAGGATGTGTTCCCTTGCAAAGTTGGGAAATTTTGGGTTGGTTTATGAAGAAAATGGAGGTTTAAAACCAATTTTTTCTAAATGGGCTTGCCATATGATGACCCAATCCACACCAAAACCTCATGCACGACCCAAGTCTCTAAAAATCAGATTTTTTATCATTTTTATTTTATTTATTTTTATTTAATTCATTTAAAATCATTTTAAATTAAAATAAAATATAAAAGTCAAAGATTTAAAAGGGATTGAGCTTCTAGAAATTCATAAAGGTGATTGGTATCAAAGTGGTAAGAGAATTATGATGATTGGCTTGAAATAGAAGGTGTTCATACAAGAATATTTGAATTTTAAAGCCTTATCTTTTTGAATCTTTTCTAATCAAATCTTTCATACAATGATCAATTTTTTCTGACCTAATTCATTGCACTATAAGTATAGAACATAACCCTACTCCTTGCACACGAATTGACAGCCTCCAAAACGAGTTTCAAACTTCACAAAATTCACCAAAAATTCACATTCGGATTTCAAGGTAGAGGGAGTTTCAATGAATTTTGAGCATTGCAACATGTTCCATGATGTTCATTGAACGTATTTGGATCATAAACAACATCTGAAACATCCCCATTCATGCAAACCGAATCCATGTTCATGCTCATTTAACAATTTTTCGATTTTACATATTTACTCATGATTAATCATATTTGACTGTTGTTTTGTGTTTGTTATGATACAAGGAATGTTTCTGGACATTTAACTCAAAGTTTCATGGCTTGAATCGAAAATTGCCATGGCTAGGGTTAGAGCTTTCAAATTAGGGGTTCACGAAATACCTAACATAAATGACTAATAAAACCATGGCTGGACTGTATTCACTGCAAGGATCATGTTTGTATGTTTAATTTGATGAAATTTTGCACATTATGAGAGATACAATTTTCGCAAGTTCTTGAAAGTGAGAATTCGCAGGAAAATTTGCAGGTGTATTCGCAGGAAATATGAGGAAGAAGAAGAACCCTGCGCGCGAATTTCATATTTTAAAAATCGAATATAATATTTGTTTGTTTTGTTTTGATATTATTTCACAAATGTTGGCTGGCTCAGTTGGTTGTGTATGCGCGTGTATTGCTGAAGGGTCTGGGGTTCGATTCCTGGACCAAACCATCTTTTTCTTGTTTTTCATTTAATTAGCAGTTTTATTATGTTATGAATTGTGATGGGATTATGGACAAGTGCGCTCTCCCAGCTGGAATGGTTAAGGTGTTTGTGTGATGTTTGAAGGTCCTGGGTTCGATCCCCCCAGGCCTTTTGTTTTTCTTTCTTTTTTCTTTGATTTTCAGGCATTAACAACAAAACCAATGTTACCTCTCCCTCGGTCACCTGCGCACGCTGGCCTGGTGGTGGATGTTGCTGGCTTAGAGTTCCTGGAAGCAAAAGGGGCTGGGTTCAATTCCCAGCCCAGGTAAGTTTTTTTTTATCCCTATTTCTTCTTGTTTTATTTAATTCATATTCTTGTTTGTTTAATTAATTTAATAAATTATAAAATGTTAAAAAAATAATAATGTATGTTATTTCTTGTATATAAATTTTAAATTTGTATTTTATTTGATTTGTATAAATAAATTAGTTATATTTAGGTTAAATAATATATCAACCCTAATTTTATAAATCAAAAAATATTTTTCTAAAACCCTAATTGTAATTCTTGCTTATATTTTTATTAATAAATAAATCTTAACATTTTTAAATCAAACCCTAATTCATAACTTAATCTTATTTTTTTTATTTAATCATGTACATATTTTTATAATTTGTTTATAATCTTGTTTAAAATAATTTAAATTTTGTAAATATAATTATAATTAATCTTATTTTCATAATATGCATAAATACCATAAATTGTTTATAATTCAATTTTGTATGTAAATAGTTTTATTATATATTTAAAAATATGTTAAAAATTGCTAATTTAATTTTTGTAACTATAATTTTATTTTCATAATATGTTCATAATTAATTTAATTTTTATAATTTATATATAATTCAAAACTTTCTAATAATTAATTGTTCATGTTTTCTTATTAACCTTAAATAATTGTTTATATAAATTTTAATTATTATAATATTTTTGCTTATTTCATTATTATTATTATTAATTATGTTTATATGATATTTTATTATTACTAACCACATTGTGATTATTTTTATTATTTTCACTAACCCAATTATCATTATTATTATTTAATATTTTGCTTATTTATTATATATAATTTTATTATTATTATGTAATTGCTCCTTGGTGTAATATTTATTTATAATGTTTAAATTATTTATTTTATGCTATGGTTAGTAAATAGGGAGTGTAACATGTATGTTTATTTAAAATTAATTTAGATCATTTAAATTTAAAGATAAATATTAAAATTGTACACTCACACACGTAAGTCGATCTTGGATCGCCATCTCACTTCCTTAGGGATACCTCTCATTGTTGCTTAATCAAAAGGTCAAGTAGGGTGTATAAAGCAAAAGTCCCTCAAAGTAAAGTCATCTAGTCCCTTAACAAATAAAAGATCAAGTCCCTTTCGAATGTTGCCTTCATAATGATCTTGTCCCTTTCGAATAAAGATGATAGTCCCTTCAAATTTGCTTATACACCCCACAGTTGCCTAAATAACAGATGACCCTTCAATTGTCCCTCACATCCAAGGTAATGACTACCTATTCCTTAATAATAGGGATAGTCTTACCATTTAAAGGATTCAAGAACAGAAAAGACTTAAACTTAGGGTAGGTTCCTCATAGTTACTTGCTCACTCTTCAAAAACTTTTCAAACACTTCACACATTTCAAACAAATTTTCAAAACAAAGGTTTATACGCATCCGTACATGGATCATTATCAAACTCTTAAGAAAATTTCTATTCACACACTTCACATTTCAAAAACATTTTAAAGTGAGCTAAGTAACTAAGAGCCCATGGATAACCATGGATGTAAAGGGTGCTAACACCTTCCCTTTACATAACCTACCCCCCGGACCCAAAAATCTTTTAAAAGGTCTTTCCTGTTCTTTTATGCCTTTCCTTTGGATAAAATAAAAGTCGGTGGCGACTCTTGCTATCCGCAACATAACTAAAGTCAGTTCTCCCACCGTGTTACACCCCGTCAAGTACATATTTGAGAAGCCAGCACTTACCGAAAGGGTTGCAAGATGGCAAATGGTTCTGACAGAGTATGACTTTCAGTACACATCTCAAAAAGCCATCAAAGGCAGTGTACTGTCTGACTATCTAGCTGAGCAACCCATTGATGATTACCAACCAATGAGGTTTGACTTCCCTAATGAAGACATCATGTTCCTGAAAGCAAAAGATCATGAAGAGCCTATTCACACTAAAGGGCCTAACCCAGAAGAAGAATGGACAATGATGTTTGATGGGGCCGTCAATATGAATGGTCGTGGAATTGGTGCAGTGCTCAATACACCTAAAGGAGTTCACATGCCTTTCTTGGTAAAACTCACCTTTGCATGCACAAACAACAAAGCTGAATATGAAGCCTGCATCATGGGTCTTGAGGAAGCCATTGACCTCAGGATCAAGACATTAACTGTATTCGGAGATTCAGCTTTGGTAATCAATCAAACCAACGGCAAATGGTACACCCACCAAGAGCATCTGATTCCATACTGTGACTATACGAGGAGATTATTGACTTTCTTCACAACAGTCAAACTTGAGTACATCCATCGAGACGAAAATCAGTTCGCAGATGCTTTAGCTACCATTTCCTCCATGATCAAGGTTTAGACTGCCAATTAAGTACCTCGGATTCCGGTATCCAGACTTGACCGACCAGCGTACGTATTCTGCGTGGACATTGCTAAAGATGACAAGCCTTGGTTCCATGACATCAAATGCTTCTTGGAGGATCAAACATACCCACCTGGGGCATCATCCAATGATAAGAAGTCATTAAGAAGGTTGGTTGGTAGTTTCTTCCTGAATGCCGATGGTTCATTATACAAGAGAAACTTTGATATGGTTCTTCTCAGATGTGTTGATAAGAAAGAAGCGGACTTGCTGATGCACGAGGTGCATGAAGGATCTTTCGGTACCCATGCTGGAGGACATGCAATGGCTAAAAAGTTGTTAAGATCAGGTTACTACTGGATCACAATGGATGCAGAATGTTGTGCCTATGCCAGAAAGTGTCATAAATGCCAGATATACGCAGACAAAGTGCATGTGCCTCCAAATCCTTTGAATGTAATGTCTTCACCTTGGCCCTTTGCCGTGTGGGGAATTGACATGATTGGAAAGGTCAAACCAACTGCTTCAAATGGCCACATATTCATCTTGGTAGCTATTGATTACTTCACCAAATGGGTTGAAGCAGCTTCGTATGCAAACGTCACCAGACAAGTGGTAGCCAGATTCCTGAAAATAGACATCATCTGTCGATATGGAGTACCCGAGCGAATCATTACTAATAATGGTTCCAATTTGAACAACAAAATGATGGAAGAACTATGCCGGGACTTCAAAATCCAACATCACAACTCTTCTCCTTACAGGCCAAAGATGAATGTCATTGTTGAGGCAGCTAACAAAAACATCAAGAAGATTATGCAGAAGATGGTGGTTACATATAAACACTGGAATGAGATGCTACCATTTGCCATGCATGGGTACCGTACCTCAATCAGAACGTCTACTGGGGCAACACCCTATCAACTTGTGTATGGTATGGAAGTTGTCCTACCGGTTGAAGTTGAGTTACCCTCCTTACGGGTACTAATAGATGTCAAGCTAAATGAAGCAAAATGGGTCTGTTCTCGGTATAATCAACTGAATATGATTGAAGAAAAGAGGATATCTGCCATCTTCCATGGGCAGTTATATCAGAAAAGAATGAAGAAGACCTTCGATCAGAAAGTCAGGCTTCGAGAATACCAAGTAGGAGATCTTGTGCTGAAAAGACTTCTTCCTCCTCATACAGACCACAGGGGCAAGTGGACTCCGAATTACGATGGTCCATTCATAGTAAAGAAAGTTTTCCTCTGGTGGAGCACTGATGCTCACTACTATGGATGGTGAAGATTTCTTATCCCCTGTGAATTCAAATGCAGTTAAAAAATACTTCGCATAAAAATGACCCGCTGGACATAAAAACAGAATGTAAGTCCAGACAAAAATAGGGCATCCCGGCGAGTCAAAAACAGAATAAAAAACTCGGGCAAAAATAAGGGAAAGAATGAAAAAATGTACACCCGCTGAGTTGAAAAGCCGCATTGGACAGCTCAGGCAAAAATGGGTATCCCGGTGGATTGAAAACCCGAAAGGGCGATCCACGCAAAATCAGGGAATAAGCAAACAACTGCATTCTGAATTCGTCTATATCACTTACAACACGGCAAGCTTCGAAAGGTTAAGGCATCGGTCAGAATCAACCTTCTCCAGGAAGCAAGATGAGAAGAACGTCAAGGTCATACAGGTCATAGCAAAGGAAGTCCACCGGAGCGTCGTCAACATTGCCAGCACTTTTGTTTTTTTTCAATTTGTAACAATCTCTTCATTCTAGGGGATCTGTTTCTTTGACTGTATTTGCCAATTCAGGGCACCCAGATTAATAAAATCAGATTTTCAGTCACACCATGTTTGTGCATTTTTTGTTTTGTTTGCAAAATGTCCAGTATCCATGATATAATATTTGCATAGAACAAATGAGCCATTCTAAATTAAATGCTTGCAGGAAATGTATTTACTCTCAGGAATATCTAACTCCTATGACGGAATCCGATAAGGGATACCTCGGGATGCTTGTGCGTTTCTTTGTCTTAACAGGATTGCAGGTATTCAAATATGTAGCATGGGGCATGCCAAGCATCATTTCCTCAACACATCTTCTTCAAGCAACATCTGAAAAAGCTTTCTCCCCAGCTGAGTTGCCAAGCCTCCTCATCCTTAGCCGGGATCCCCACAGAAAGCTCTAGGAAGATCATTCAGTAATCTTTCCTCCCCCAAACAGAGTGCCAGGTCTCGAAGACAAGGGAACCAACTCCCCACAGAGTTCCAGCATCTACCCGGAAGAGCAATGTATGAAATTCGCGCACAACAAAATGACAGAAGCTCCCTCATCCCCAGCTGGGTTATCTCCTTGCAGGATAGGTCTATCAGTGATCTTTTCTTCCCCAAGCAGAGCCATATGATTTATCAGATATACCAATGATCTCATCCCCAACTAGGATATCCTTCCAAGCAGATCAGCCAGAGATTTTCACGGCAGCAGGATCCGAGCCCCGGATCGGTATCTTTTGCATAATCATAGCATTCGCATCATATTTCACCACAAAGAGTAGCATTCCATTTAACACGGAGCATTGCGGCAAAAATCAAACATATTGCACGATCACAAGTCAGGTTCGAACCAGTCACCTGTAAATACCAACAATACCTCATCAACAATATACAAAATACATCTCCCCACAGAAAGCCAAAGCGTCCCCTTTGCACTCTCCAACACAAATGCATGTTCATATATACCTCTTTCGACACTCATCCGTGTCATTTTATTCCCCGCAGATAAGCCATAAACATCCTTTTTGAATACGGAAACCTATACACACTCTCTTGACACCCGTCCGTGTCACCGCTCCCCAGCATGGTTGCCCAAACACTTGTCGCAAACCAAACACTTGTTTATAATACACTCTTATCGACACCCGTCCGTGTCATCCTATCCCCACAGGTTGCCAGAACACCTTTTACACTCATAACTTATACACTTTCTCTTCTGACACCCGTCCGTGGTACTTTTCCCTAGCAAATTGAACACTCGTTCGTGTCTTGCTCATACTTCACAATACTTGTTCATACTTATACAGATACTTTCCCATATCTTGTATACACTTATTTCCCACAGATTCGACACTCGTCCGTGTTCTTTGTTAACCAGTTGGTACTCGTCCGTATCATCATCTCTGAACACGCGTCAGCGTTTGTTTCTATCGATACTCGTCCGTATCATGGTCTTAAGGATGATCGTCCGCATCTTTAATCTATACACAGCGTCAAACACTTATACCTTTTATTTCTCGAGCGTAAACACTCATCCGTGTTTACCATTCCCCAACAAAGCAACTTTTTCTTCTATCCGACATTCGTCTTATGTCGCGATACCTTCGACAGCCGTACCCTGCCAGGTGATCGTCCTTCACCTATGGATGACCATCCCTCATCCTTTCCCCAGCGGAGTCTCCATTATTGGAACCCTTTTCTATCCGACATTCGTCCCATGTCGTGATATCTTTCGGCAGTCGTCCCCTGCCAGGTGATCATCCTTCACCTCGGATGACCGTCGCTCATCCTTATCCCCAACAGAGCAGTCGTCCCCTGCTAGGTGATCTTCTTTCACCTTTTGATGATCGTCCTTCATCATTTTATCCGATGGTCGTCCCCGTCGTTGATCTTGTTATCTGACATTCGTCCTATGTCGTGATAAACTCCCGAGAGCAGTCGTACCCTGCTAGGTGATCGTCCTTCACCTCTTGATGATCGTCCTTCATCATGCTTATCCGATGTCCGTCCCCATCGTCGACCCTTTTCTATCCTACATTCGTCCTATGTCGTGATAAAGAGCAGCCGTCCCCTACTAGGTGATCGTCCTTCACCTTTGATGACCGTCCCTCATCAATATTTCATTTATTCTTTGAACCAATGGCCGTCCCCATCGTTGTTTACCTTACTTTGAAAACTTGATGGTCGTCCCCATCATTGACTTTAACTTTAATCCCTAGAGAATCTTATTCATTTACCCGATGGCCGTCCCCATCGTGGTCTCTTTATTTCCCCAGCTTGTCGGCCGTCCCCGTCATTGCTTTATCCCCTAGCAGTCGTCCTCTGCTCGATGGTCGTCCTCCATCGCGCGCATTTTGATAATCATACTATGCTTTCTTTTACAATTTATATCCCTTTTCTTCTTTTCCCCAGTGAGTGCAAATTTTGGATTGTCTTTAGTATTCAACCACAAGTTATCTTGTTTGTTTGTTAAGCCTGTCGCTTACATCCTGCACAGCTAACTCATGTTTGAATAGGGGAAGTTGTAAACACCCCAAATTTTCCCTCACTAAGTTCACACCATGGCTTGTGATCTTTCATATTTGCATTAGTTCAAGCATATCATATCATATTGCATTTTTGTTTCATTGCATTAGTTCAAGTTCATCTGCATCTAGGGTTTGTGATCTGAGCAATCCAAAGATTCATCTGAGCCACTCCAAAGGTATCCATTCATTCTAAGAGGGTCCATGTGTGTTCCATCATCATTTTATATCCCTCAAAGATTAAGGAAGTCAAAGAATCACAAGAACTTGGAAAGCATGGAGGCAGAGCTAGGGTTTCACTGCACAAATGACCTGAAATTAGGGTTTTGGTTTCAGAGGCCATAAATCCAAATCTTTTGGTCATTATTGTTTCTAATAGTCTAAATATGTTGTAAGGATCATGTATACCAAGTTTTATGAATAAATTCATTGTGGAAGTCATCTGTTCACTGGGTAACTTCTTGAGCAAGTCAGAGCAAAATCAAGGCATCTGAGGCCCCCAACAAGGGAACCAAAGTGGATTTTTCATCAAATTGAAGTTATATGATCTTTATTTGATCATTGAAGTGCTTGGAAGTTTACAAAATTGAAAAAAATTGAGCTAAACCAAAAGTTGCCAAAAATGGAAATGACTTGTAATGGAAACTTTCCATTTTGGGAAAGTATTTCAACCTCCTCTTTCTCAACCAAAAATGTTTCAAAAGAAAGATTTTTGGTCATGAAAGTTGTATATTTGATCATTCCCTTTTCAAAAAGTACAAGAACAAGTTCTAATTCATTATGGAACTCAAGTTATGGCCTTTCAAAGTTGGCAAAAATCCTATAATTTTCAAGAATGCACCAAAGAGGGATTTTTGCAAAACCACTTGCCAAGGCTTCTAATGACTTCTAATGTTCCCAAATGTGACATAACATGATCAAGCAACTTCAAAATATCAGAATTGGCCCAAGAATCATACACTTTCATGCCTTGAACTTCAAGAAATTCCAAAAGGGCCAAAGTTCTTCAAATTTGCAAAATGGCATGAATCTTTCTATACACTTGTTACAGCTCATCAAATCTGATCCATAAGAATTCCTTGATCTCTGCTGAACCAATCCATGCAAAAATCCAAGCCTTCCATGTGCCCATACCTCAAGTACAACCAATCTTGACTTTTTGCAAATCACCCCATACCAATCACCACAGTCCACCACCCACTCTCTGGCCTATCAGGACTTTACAACCATACCGCAAGGAGTTCATTTCATAACACACACAAGCCAAGAGCTCCAAGAACTCAGCATCCACAAAAATTGCCCTAAACCTTCAAGCCTTCAAAATTCATAACTCAACCACTCAAACTTCAAACCAATCACATAGATCAACTCACCATGACCTAGAGAACATTTCCCAACCATTAAAACAGCTAAAAAACGCCATAGCCAAAACATGATTTCTGGCCAGCAAGAGTTCAAGCTCTCATTTCAGCCACTACAAACTCCTTCTAAGCATCAAAGCTTCATCAGAGGGATCATTGGAGTGTTTTTGCACAAGAGAGGAGGTTCAGAAGCTTCAAACTGAGGAAGCTCAAGCTCAGGTAACCTCTTCAAACTTTTTTTTCCAGAAATGCTATTTCAAGTTCTTAGAATGTTCTTCATGCTTCACTAATCACACTACACTTCTTACTTTTGAAAATGGTTGAGAAATAAGCTTGTATGCGTGTTCTGAAACTTTTCCAGTTTTTGCATTTTGTTTCGTATCATGAGATTTAGCCATTAGAAATTTGTTTTGAGAGTGGATTTGAGTTTAGGAAGGTGAGAGGAGTTGATCTGGAGCTTTAGAGCTCCAAAAATGGCCTAGGGAAGATTTTGTTCTTGAGTGCTCGCCGGAGAAGATGACCGGAACACTGTTCCGGTCACCTGAAAAAGATTAGGGCTAATGACGTGTTTAGGGCAGAATTTGAATTTGGGCCGTTGGATGGTGATTAGGGTTAGGCAGTGGATGGTCAGGATTAGCTCATTAAGTTTAAATCTGGATTAATTAATTAATTAAATAGGATTTACTCAGTTTGAATTATGGCCGTCCAGATGCGCGCGTGGTCTTCCCTCCTTTCCCAGCTTTGAATCTGATCCCTTGGATCAGCTGACTTTTGTTTTAATTCATTTTTATTTCATATTTTTATTAATTGTTTTGCATAATTAATTTAAATTACTTAAAAATTTCCAAAAATATTTTCCTTCTGCATTTTGATTTCAAATAATTTTCTCCACCCAAAAAAATTTTTATTTTTATTTTTTGCATTTTTAAACCATTTTAAAAATATTTAAATTTTTATTTTAATTAATTAATTAAAATACCATTTAGGTTTCTAAAAATCCCAAAAAAATTCACATTGCATCTTAGGACATTTAGAAACATTGTCAAACCATTCATACAAATTTCTTTTTGATTTTGAACACTCTTTGACAATTTTCTTGAATTTAGGGTTCATAAAAATCCCATTTTTGAACCCTAACTTCAAGAATTCTTTTTTGCCTAACCATGGAGGGTTTGACATTGGTTCTTTTTGCATTGATCTTCATATAGCATGTAGTATCTAGCATATTTTTGTCACAAATTTCTCTTGCATTTTCAATTTGATTTGCATTTTTCCTTTTGAGGTACCTTAAAACCCTAGCAAACTTAGAAAATTCACAACTTTCTTTAGGTTAAGAGTTAGACTTCCTCCTTTGGGGTGTGATATCATATAGGGTTAGGGTTCCTTTGAGTTCATTTGCAATTTTTTATCTTATGTTTTGCTTCTGTTTTTGACTTTTGCATCTCATGTTGCTTTAAAACCCTAATTTCTCATGTTCATTTGCATACATCTTGCATATGCTTCCATACATGAACTTGACATGACATTTAATGCATTCACATGACATCTAAGACATCATAGGAAACATTAGAACCATGCTTGATCATTTCTTCATCCATTTTCCATGATGTGCATTCATTTCATTCCATGAACTTTCATGTGCTTTCATACTTCTAAGCATGCATCCTTTGCATTCCATCTCTTGTATGAACATTCATAACACTTGACATGTCTTTGAATCATATCATAGCATCATTTGCATCATGTTTATGTTGCTGATTTTGGTTTGCATCTTTGCATTCATTTCATTTCTTTCTTTTATGCTAACATTTTCAGGTGGTAAGTAATTTGAGAAGTGAATTTGCCTTCACTTCTCATTTCTCTTCTCACTCTTCTTATGCATCATTGCTGCATTTTATTTGCTTTAGAGTGAGCTTGCTCATTCATGTTCTTCATTCACTTTCTTTCTCCAGGTTACTTATCTTCTTCAATGAAGTAAGTTAACTTGTTTCTTCTGCTTCCTTTCCTTTCATCTGCTTCTTCCATTGGTGGTTTCTCTGAAGATCTCTTGCAAGCTTTACAAACCATAGGAACATCCAAGCATGACAATAATTAGGGTTTTGATTAGTCTTCCTTTAGCTTTTACCTTTGTGTCTTCTTTGTGTCTCTCTTCTCATCTCATAATCAGAGACTAAACCTTCAAGGTTTTAAGGCTTTGTGATTAGGGTTATGCCTGCATCCTTCTCTTAGGATGGAGTGTATAACTTTAATCCTAAGTGTTAAACCCTTAATGTGTTTAAACCTCTTAATTAATCCATCTTAATAAACACTAAGACAGTAGCTTGTAACTTGGGCCTTGCATTAGGGTTCTAATTCTTCCTTAATTGGTTAAGAAGGACTAACCCTAGTGTTAATGGACAAGTCCCCCCTCAAGTTGTCTTACAAACCATAAAACTCACTTCTTAATCTCACCATTAATTAAAATCCACTTTAATAAAGGTTTGTTTTGTCATGAGGTTAATCCTTAATCATGGATTAAGTTGAGGTATCTTCCTCAACTTAAGTGCTCTCATCTATTATCCTTCTATTAGGATGGTGTAATGAGTCCACTAAATCCTTGATTATGGCTTAAACTCATTACTTAACACTAAACAAAAAACTCAAAAAACATCTAAATAATCACAAGTAGGTTAATGATTTTAATCCTACATCATGGTAATCAAGTTTGAGGTGTTTATCTCATACTTAAGGTATTCTCATTATCCATAATCAAAGGGAGGATATGATGAGTTTTACTAACCCTTGGTTTAGGCTTAAGCTCATTAACTTATGACAAAAAAAAGAGCAATAAAAGATTGAAAACACAAAAACAAACAATAATCGTCTCCTTCGGGATTCTTTTCTCATCATCTTCACTCACAAACGAGAACTTGCTTCTTCCGTCTAATGCAAGACAGATAGCACCTGAGCTAGACAGGTCATACACTTGAGCATAGACAAGCAAGCAGTTCATCAGTCAATTTATCCTTCAGTCTCTTTGAGTCGAACTACGGTGTTCTGACTTCCTCATTGGACGAGAGGATACGTAGGCTTAACTTAACTATTATCAAACAAAAGTCTCTGTCTCTCCCCCCCTCTTCCAGCATTATTCTTTTAAGCCTCATTCCTGAGCATTTCACTTCACTTCCTTGCACTAACACTTGTACATTCTTTTCCAGCTTTTGCACACAGATAGCACAGACACTACCCCTTTAAGCACAAACTTTCAAGCGTGGATACCGTCGAGCAAGACGGACAATCTGGGTGCTAATACCTTCCCAGGTTGTAACCAACCCCCTTTCTCAGTTTCTCTGGTTCGCAACCGTCTTATCCATCCTTTCTAGGTTTATGCAGCATTACCTTTCCTTCGGGATAAAAATGCCTAGCTGGCGACCCTTTTCACTTCATTTCATTTCTTCTCTTTCGCCGAAAGTTCACGCTTTTGTCGCTCCCACCTGATGACACAGGGGCCAAGAGGGGTACAGACGCGAACGGTCGGCGAAAAGAGAGAACACACAAGGGTGAACTCAGGAAGACAAGAGTCACCAGCTAGGCATTTTTATCCCGGAGGAAAGGTAATGCTGCATGGACCTAAGAAAAAGATATGGATAAGACGTTCGAGAACCAGAGAGACTGAGAAAGGGGGTTGGTTACAACCTGGGAAGGTATTAGCACCCAGATTGTCTGCCGTACTCGACGGGATCCATGCTTAGAAGATTTGTGTTTAAAGGGGGGGTAGTGTCAGTGCAATCTGTGTATCAAAGCTGGAAAGAATGCAAGTGTCAGTGTAAAAGAAGTGTGAAGTGTATAAGAGAAGTGTCAGTGTGGGAACAAGAATGAAATGCTCAGGACCATGAGGCTTAAAGAATGATGCTAGAAGGAGGGGGAATGTACAGAGACTTTTGTTCGATAACCGTTAAGTTATGCCTACGTATCCTCTCGTGCAATGAGGAAGTCAGAACACCGTAGTTCGACTCAAAGAGACTGAAAGATAAATTGACTTGTGAACTGCTTACTTGCCTATGCTCAAGTGTATGACCTGTCTGGCTCAGGTGCAAACTGTCTTGCATTAGACGGAAGAAACAAGTTCTCGTTTGTGAGTGAATGAGATGAGAAAAGAATCCCGAAGGAGACGATTATTGTTTGTTTTTGAGCTTTCAGTCTTTTATTGCTTTTGAAAGTTTGTCATAAGAAAATGAGCTTAAGCCTAAACCAAGGGTTAATAAACTCATCACATCCTCCCTCTGATTAGGGGTAATGAGAATACCTTAAGTATGAAGTAAGCACCTCACACTTAATCACCTTGATGCAGGATTAAGATCATTAACCTACTTGAATTTATTAGATGTTTTTGTTGTTTTTGTTTAGTGTTAAGTAATGAGTTTAAGCCATAATCAAGGATTTAATGGACCCATTACACCATCCTAATAGAAGGATAATAGATGAGAACATTTAAGCTGAGAAAGACTCCTCAACTTAATCCATGATTAGGGATTAACCTCATGAAAAAACAAAGCCTTTATTAAAGTGGATTTTAATTAATGCTAATATGAAGAAGTGATTTTTATGGTTTGTAAGACAACTTGAGGGGGACTTGTCCATTAACACTAGGGTTAGTCCTTCTTAACCAATCAAGGAAGAATTAGAACCCTAATGCAAGGCCCAAGTTACAAGCTATTTGTCTTAGTGATTATTAAATGGATTGATTAAAGGATTTAAACACATTAAGGGTTTAACACTTAGGATTAAAGTTATACACTCCATCCTAATAGAAGGATGCAGGCATAAGCTTAATCACAAAGCCTTAAAACCTTTAAGGTTTAGTCCCTGATTATGAGATGAGGGGAGAAGACTCAAAGATGACACAAAGGCAAAACTAAATGGGGGACTAATCAAACCCTAATCATTATCATGCTTGGTTATTCCTAGGGTTAATTAGGTTTGCAAGAAGATCTTCAGAGAAACCACCAGGAAGGAAGCAGATGGAAAGAGAAAGAAGCAGAGAGAAGCAAGACAACTTGCTTCACTTAAGGAGACAAGTTGCTTGAAGAAAGAAAGTAAGAGATGAACATGAATGAGCAAGCTCACTCTAATACACATACAAAATGCAGCAAAGAAGGTATGAAAGAGATGAAAAGAGATTGTGAGAAGTGAAGGCAAATTCACTTCTCAAACAACTTACCACCTGAAAAGTTAGCAAAAGAAAATGAAATGCAATGAGAATGGGATGAAATGCCATGGTGCAAACCAAAACCAGAAGCATAAACATGATTTTAATGATGCTAAGAGAAGATTCAAACACAAGACAAGAGATGAGAGTGATCAAGCAAGCATAAGAATGAAAATGAAGCATGCCTTGAACCATAAGGATTCATGAATGTTTATGAAATGAAATGAACATATAACATGGCAAAGGAATGGTGCAATGATCAAACATGATTCTAATATGTCCTAAGATGTCTTATATGTCATGTTGATGCACAAAATGTCATGGCAAGTTCTTGAATGCAAGCATATGAGAGATGGATGCAAAGGAAGGCACAAATTAGGGTTTATGGACAACACACAAAGCAAAATTCAAAATCAGAAGCAAATGACATAATAAAAAATTGAAAATGCAATCAAGGATACCCTAAACCCATACAAGTTCACTGCCCAAAGGAGGGGATCTAACTCTTAACCTAGTGCAAGTTATGATTTTCCCAAGTCAATTAGGGTTTTAGGGTACCTCACCATGAAAAATGCAAAACAAATTGAAAATGGAAGATCAATTCAAACCAAATTTATCCTATAAACTACATGCTCTGGAGGATGCAATGCAAGAAGAACCATCATCAAACTCTCAAAGGTTAGGCAGAATGGATTTTTCAAAGTTTGCACAAAAATATTGCCTTAAAATGAATTTAATTCCATGGAAAATTGTCAAAATGCATCAAGAACTAAAAATAAATTTGTTTTGAGAGTTTGATAATGTTTCTAAATGTTTTAAAATGCAATGTGAATTTTTTTGGGATTTTTAAATACCTAAATGTATTTTTAATTAATTAATTTTCATTAACTAATTAAAAATAAACACTTAAATGATTTAAAAATTATTTTTAATGCAAAAAATAAAAATAAAAATATTTTTGGGTTTTGAAAATTAATGAAATGTTTGACAAAAATTTTCAGAATTTTTAAATGTATTTTGCTATTTTAAATAATTCGTGCAAATAAAATGGAAAAGAAATGAATAAAAAAATTAAAATATGAGAAGTATGCAGGATGAAGAGTCCAGATTGATTCTGGGTTTGTGAGGGTTGACTTGGCGCGCAATCCTACGGCCCAGGTTCAAACCTGGCTAAACCTATTTAATAATTAATTAATCTTGGATTTAACTAATTAATGACTGATTAAGGGTTAATGAGAAGATCCAGTCCATTCATGCGCGCGCGGGAAGGCAGATCCTAAGGCCATTATTCAAAGTTCCTTAATTACACAATTAGGGCAAATGATTTTCAGGTGACCGGAACAGTGGTTCCGGTCATCTTCTCCGGCGAGCATAAACCCTAGATTCTTCTACAAGTCACTAAACATGAAATTTCTTCCACCAAAATGATCCTCTCATCAATCTAAACCTAAACCCTCATCTCACATTCATTTATTTTCACTCACAAGCCTGAATCGAAGCAAAGTATGAAACATGGGCAAATTTCAGAGATGTCATACATGCTGGTTTCTTCACCATTTCAAAAAATAAACACATATTCATGATCAGGAGAACACATAGCATCATAAAAGAACTTAAAAATTAACTTCTGGGAAAAATGTTCTTCATGTTACCTGAGATGAAGCTTCCCTGATTTTGAGCTTTCTGGCCTCAAGCTTTGTGCAATCCTTCTCCCTTGAACCTCCTGATGATGGAATGGAGTTTAGAAAGCTTGGGGAGTGGCTGGTTTGAGTGATTCAACTCTGGTGTAGCAGAAATGGAGGTCTCTATAGGTGATGATTCAGGCAGTTTCAGGGGGTGGATTCTGTTCTATGAGTGATTTGTGGTTTGTGTGTGAAGGAATTTTTGATGTTTGAGGGCTGTGTGGAGAGATTCGAAGAAGGGAAGTTCTTGGCAGATTTGTGTGTGTGCTGCAATGTGGGAGCTTCTGGCTTATGTATGGTGTGTTTTGGGTTGCTTGATGTCCACATATTTGACTCTGATTGGGCAGAAAGTTGGTGGTGGCACTGTGGGATTGGCATGGGCAAAATGCAAAAAAGTCAAGATCTTGTGTACTTCAAGTATGGGCTGGGACAGAAGAGATCTAGAGGGGTGTCTTGCCTCAGCTGAGTTTGAGGATGACCCTTGGATGATTCATGAAGGACTGCAGCACTTGGATCATAAGATAGCATGAGTTCTGCATCTTGGCAACTTGTCACATTTTGTAATTTTTGGTCATGAGCATGTGATGTTTCTTGCTGCATTCTTGGTGTGAGATGTCTCATGAGATCATGGAAATGTTTTAAGACCAGCTAGAGATCATACAAGCCTTTGGGAACCAATTTGCCAGAATTCCCCTCTTTGCACTTTCATGGAAAATGGCTTATGGCTACTTGAAATTCAAGACATGGAATTGGGAAATTTCTTGGGCCAAACTGAATTTTAGGTCATGCATTGTGTTTGTATGATGATTATAGGTCACATTGAAGTCACATAAAGGCTTGTCATGAGAATTTGCAAGTTTTCCATTTTGTGCAAAAGTGAAATTTCAATGATTTTATCCAACTTTGTAAGGCCATAACTTTTGATCCAAAATGAATTAGAATGAGTTCTTGTACTTTTTGAAAATGGGAGGATCCATTCTACAACTTTCATGACCAAAGTTTTCTCATTTGAAGCATTTTTGAATCAAAAGGAAAGGGTTGAAAAACTTTCTCAAAATGGCAAGTTTTCATTACAAGTCACTTTCCCAAAAAGGCAACTTTGCAAATGGCTTGAAATTTTCCAATTTTGTGAACTTCTAACACCTTCTATGATCAAATAAAGATCATACACATTCAAAATTATGGAGAAAATAAAGTATAATTATAAAGTGCGGGCGACGGAGGACGACCGTCGAGCAGAGGACGACTGCGGGGGATGAAGCAATGACGGGGATGACCGACATGCTGGGGAAAATGCAGGAAATAAAGCAATGACGGGGACGGCCAACAAGCTGGGGATATGAGAGATAGTGACGGGGACGGCCATCAAGTAAAGCTATAAGACTCTCTGGGGATTATAGGTAAATGAAATAAATGATGAGGTACGGTCATCAAAGGTGAAGGACGATCACCTAGCAGGGGACGGCTGCTCTGTTGGGGATAAGATGAGGGACGGTCATCTAAGGTGAAGGACGATCACCTGGCAGGGTACGGCTGCCGAAAGTATCACGGCATAGGACGAATGTCGGATAAAAAAGGTCGACGATGGGGATGGCCATCGGATAAGCATGATGAAGGACGATCATCAAGAGGTGAAGTACGATCACCTAGCAGGGTACGGCTGCTCTCAAGGTTTATCATGACATAGGACGAATGTCAGATAACAAGATCAACGATGGGGACGGCCATCGGATAAAATGATGAAGGACGATCATTAGGAGGTGAAGGACGATCATCTAGCAGGGGACGGCTGCGGAAAATATCACGACATAGGACGAATGTCGGATAGGAAGGGGTTCTAATGAATAGAGACTCCACTGGGAACGATGAAGGACGATCATCAAAAAGGTGAAGGACGATCACCTGGCAGGGTACGGCTGCCGGAAGGTATCATGACATAGGACGAATGTCAGATGAAAGGAGATAGTTCAACCAGATTTGTCGGGGACTCTCCTGGGGAATGGTAGACACAGACGAGTGTCTAAACTCAAGAAAATAAGTTTTTGACACGGTGTATAGATTAAAGATGCGGACGAGAATCCTTAAGACTATGATACGGACGAGTATCAGTAGAAACAAACGCTCGATGCATGTTCAGAGTTGATGAAACGGACGAGTACCAACTGGTTAACAAAGAACACGGATGAGTGTCGGATCTGAGGGGATTTAAGTGGTATATACAAGATACGGACGAGTATCTGTATGAGCAAAAAGATGATGAGTAACACGGACGAGTGTCGGAAAAAGTGTATTATAAACAAGTGTATGGTTTCCAAAGTGTTTGGGTAACTATGCTGGGGAAGGTGACACAGACGAGCGTCAAGGAATTGTGTATATATGTATTTGTGTTGTGAATGCAAAGGGGACGCTTTGGCTTTCTGCTGGGGACATGACACGGACGGGTGTCAAGAAGTATCTGTACCTTTAAGGAAAATGATTTGGCTCTCTGGTGATGAATTTGAGAGGTATTTGTATATTGTTGATGAATGGCCGGTATTTACAAGTGTTCAATTCGAAACGTGGCTTGCGATTATGCAGTATGTTTAACGTTTGCCGTAATGCTCCGTATTAGACGGAATGCTACGCTTTGTGGGGAAAATATGATGTGAATGCTATGATTATGCAAAGATAACGATCCGGGACTCGGATCCCATTGCTGTGAAGATCTCTGACTGATTTGCTTGAAGTGGACATCCCAGCTGGGGATAAGATCATTGGTAAATCTGATAAGATGTATCTGCATGGGGAGATAGATCACTGATAGACCTTTCTGAGTAATGGGAGATCCAACTGGGGTTTGTAGAAGCTTTCTTCACTCTATTGCGAGTTCTTCATGCGTTGCTCTCTGGGTAGAGGTTGAAACTCTGTGGGGAGATGGTTCCCTGTCTAGCATTTGGCTGGGGAAGAAGAAAGATCACTGAAAGATCTTCCCAGATATTTCTGTGGGGATCCCGCTGAGGATGATACTTGACAACTCAGCTGGGGATGTGGACACCTTTAGGTGCTGCTCTGGGAAGGAAGCATCTCTGGTGCTGTTTGGAAGGTGTGCTGGGGAAACAATGATTTGGTAGCCTACTGGGGAGAAGCTTCCATGCCTCATGCTGCGCTTTGGATATCTGCAATCCTGTAAAGACAAAGAGACGCACAAGTACCCCGAGGTATCCCTTACTGGATTCCATCATAGAAGTTTAGACACTCCCGGGAGTAAGTATATTTCCTGAAAGCACGTATTTTTAGAAGGGAAGCATCTGTATTTATGCAATCAATATCTTAAGGAACACCAGACATTTTTGCAAACGAAAATAAAATGTACGAGACGAAACATGACTGAAAATCTGATTTTATTAATTCGTGTGCCCTGAATTGGCAAGATACAGTCAAAGGAACAAATCCCCTGAAATGAGGAGATTGTTACAAATTTGAGAAACAAGAGAAAATGCTGGCAATGCTGATGACGCTTCAAGGAGCTTCCCTTTTGCTATGACTCGTATGACATTTGACGTTCTTCTCATCTTGCTTTCTGAAGAAGGCTGATTCTGAACGAAGCTTGACCCTTTTAGAGTTTACTATGTTGTAAGTGATACAGACGAATTCAGAATGCAGTTGTTCGCTTATTCCCTTATTTTGCGTGGATCGCCCTTTCAGGTTTTCAATCCACCAGGATACCCATTTTTGCCTGAGTTGTCCAATGCGGCTTTTCAACTCAGCGGGTGTACATTTTTTTGTTTATTTTCCCTTATTTTTGCCCGAGTCTTTTATTCTGTTTTTGACTCGCCGGGATGCCCTATTTTTGCCTGGACTTACATTCTGTTTTTATGTCCAGTGGGTCATTTTATGCGAAGTATTTTTTAACTGCATCTGAATTCACAGGGGACAGGAAGTCTTCACCATCCATAGTACTGAGCATCAGCGCTCCACCAGAGAAAACTTTCTTTACTACAAATGGCCCTTCATAGTTCGGAGTCCACTTGCCCCTGTGGTCTGTATGAAGAGGGAGGAGTCTTTTTAGCACAAGATCTCCTACTTGGTATTCTCGGAGCCTGGCTTTCTGATCGAAGGCTTTCTTCATTCTTTTCTGATAAAGCTGCCCATGACAGATTGCAGCCAGTCTCTTTTCTTCAATCAGACTCAGTTGTTCGTATCGGGACCAGACCCATTCTGCTTCATTCAACTTAACATCCATCAGTACCCGCAGGGAGGGTAATTCAACTTCAACAGGTAGGACTGCCTCCATACCATACACAAGCTGATACGGTGTTGCCCCAGTGGATGTTCTGATTGACGTACGGTACCCATGCAGGGCAAATGGTAACATTTCATGCCAGTCTTTGTAGGTAACCACCATCTTCTGCACAATCTTCTTGATATTCTTGTTAGCTGCCTCAACAGCGCCATTCATCTTTGGCCTGTAAGGAGAAGAATTATGGTGTTGGATCTTGAAGTCCCGGCATAGTTCTGCCATCATTTTATTGTTCAAGTTGGAACCATTATCAGTAATGATTCGCTCGGGAACTCTATACCGACAGATGATGTCTCTCTTTAGAAATCGGGCTACCACTTGCCTTGTAACATTTGCATAGGAAGCTGCTTCAACCCACTTGGTAAAATAGTTAATGGCTACCAGGATGAATCTGTGGCCATTTGAAGCAGTCGGTTCAATCTTGCCGATCATATCAATGCCCCACATGGCAAAGGGCCAGGGTGAAGACATCACATTCAGAGGATTCAGAGGCACATGCACTTTATCCACGTAAATCTGGCATTTATGGCACTTTCTGGCATAGGCACAACAGTCGGCATCCATTGTGATCCAGTAATAGCCTGATCTTAACAACTTTTTAGCCATAGCATGCCCTCCTGCATGGGTACCAAAAGATCCTTCGTACACCTCGTGCATTAACAAGTCTGCTTCTGCCTTATCAACACATCTGAGGAGTACCATATCAAAATTTCTCTTGTACAGGGAACCGTCAGCATTCAGGAAGAAACTACCAGCTAGCCTTCTTAATGTCTTCTTATCATTGGAAGATGCCCCAGGTGAGTATGTTTGATCCTCCAAGAAGCATTTAATGTCGTGGAACCAAGGCTTATCGTCTTTGACAACATCTGCCGAGAATACATATGCTGGTCTGTCAAGTCTGGATACTGAAATCCGAGGCACAAAGTTGGCAGCTTGAACTTTGATCATTGATGAAATGGTAGCCAGAGCATCTGCAAACTGATTCTCGTCTCGAGGGATATACTCAAGCTTGACTGTTGTGAAGAAAGTCAATAACCTTCTTGTATAATCCCGGTAATGTATCAGATGATCTTGGTGTGTGTACCATTTGTCGTTGGTTTGATTAACTACCAGAGCTGAATCTCCGAACACAGTCAAAGTCTTGATCCTGAGGTCAATGGCTTCCTCAAGACCCATAATACAAGCTTCGTATTCTGCTTCGTTGTTAGTGCAGTTGAAGGTGAGTTTTGCCGAGAAAGGCATGTGAACTCCCTTAGGTGTAATGAGTACTGCACCAACACCACGACCATTCATGTTAACAGCCCCATCAAACATCATAGTCCATTCTTCTTCCGGGTCAGGCCCTTCAGTGTGAACAGGCTCTTCATGATCTTTTGCTTTTATGAACATGATGTCTTCATCAGGGAAGTCAAATCCCATAGGCTGGTAATCATCAATGGGTTGCTCAGCAAGATAATCGGACAATACACTGCCTTTGATGGCTTTCTGAGATGTGTATTGGATGTCATATTCTGTGAGGATCATTTGCCATCTTGCAACCCGTCCGGTGAGTGTTGGCTTCTCAAAAATGTACTTAACTGGATCCATCTTTGAGATCAATAAAGTAGTGTGGGTCAACATATACTGCCTTAGTCGGTGAGCAGCCCATGCTAAAGCACAACAAGTTTTCTCGAGCAGTGAATAACGTTGTTCACAGTCGGTAAACTTTTTGCTTAGGTAGTATATTGCATACTCTTTTCGACCAGACTCGTCATGTTGGCCCAGCACACACCCCATTGACTCTTCTAATACTGTCAAGTACATGATTAGAGGTCTTCCTTCAACTGGAGGCATAAGGATTGAAGGTTCTTGTAAGTATTCCTTGATTTTGTCAAAAGCCCTCTGGTAGTCTTCATTCCACCTGACTGTTTGCTCTTTTCTTAACAGCTTGAACAAAGGCTCACAGGTTGTTGTAAGGTGAGATATGAACCGTGAAATGTAGTTCAATCTACCTAGAAACCCCCGAACTTCTTTTTCTGACTTCGGCGCAGGCATTTCTTGAATGGCTTTAACTTTATCAGGGTCAACTTCAATCCCTTTTTCACTTACAATAAATCCCAGCAGCTTACCAGATCGCACCCCGAATGTGCATTTGTTGGGGTTTAACTTCAGTATGTACTTCCTCAGACGCTTGAATAACTTCAACAGATTTACCAGGTGGTCTTCTTCTGTGAGGGACTTGGCAATCATGTCATCCACATAACATTCAATTTCTTTATGGATCATGTCGTGGAATAATGTTACCATAGCCCATTGATAAGTTGCACCAGCATTCTTCAGTCCGAATGGCATCACCTTATAACAGAATGTGCCCCAGGGTGTGATGAAAGTTGTCTTCTCCATGTCTTTAGGTGACATCTTGATCTGATTATATCCTGAAAATCCGTCCATGAAGGAGAATACCGAGAACTGAGCCGTATTGTCGACCAATATGTCAATGTGAGGTAAAGGGAAGTCATCTTTCGGGCTAGCTCTGTTCAGATCCCGGTAATCCACACACATCCTCACCTTGTCGTCTTTCTTAGGCACAGGTACAATGTTAGCAACCCACGGCGGATAGCTAGTCACAACAAGGAACCCGGCGTCCCACTGTTTTTGTACCTCTTCTTTTATCTTCATTGCCATATCTGGGCGAGTACGGCGCAATTTCTGTTTTACCGGTGGGCAGTCTTCTTTCAAAGGCAGCTTGTGCATGACAATATCGGTGTCCAACCCTGGCATATCCTAATAAGACCAAGCAAACACATCCACATACTCTCGAAGCATATCAATCAGTTGCTCTTTCACTGAGTCTTGTAGGCAGGCCCCGATCTTAACTTCTTTCACGTCTTCTTCCGTACCAAGATTAACCGTTTCGATCTCCTCCTGATGAGGAGTGATAACCTTCTCCTCTTGCCTTAATAACCTGGCTAGCTCTTCAGGTAGCTCATAGTCTTCTTCAACCCCTTCATCAGCTTGATTGATTGGATTGTCAAAGTCATACGAAGCCATAGCAGTGTTGTTGTCGGTGCGGTTTGAAAGGCACTTTCTGCAAGGGTTTAGATTGGTTTATTTTAGTGATCTATTTTATCTTATTTAGAAAAAGTGAAATGAAGTTATCATTTTGGAAAACATTGCCATTTTATTTTTGTACAAAAAGAAAAATGAAAACAGTGAGCGGAAAAGAGACTCGTTTGCAAAAGATATCCGATATTCATTGATTAATCCATTTGCACAAAATTACAAGATGGCCCGATTACAAAATGAGTCTTGACATCTTGGGCAAGATGCAAGACTTGATGCATGCTTAAAAGTACAGGAAATAATAATTACTCTGCAGGAGTAATCCTTATAATTTCCTGGGAAGACCAGTTAAGGACTTGGCTCCCCGGGATCCTTGGACGTATCCAGTTCTCCAGGTTGCGGTTGCTTTCCTCCTCGTCTTCCAAGTTGTTCACTGCATCTGGGGTGAGCATTCCCCCGCTGACAAAATTGGGCTTCTTGGAAGCCTCTGATTGATCTTGTTGAGTTGGTCTGTAACCCAACCCAAATCTGTCTTCTTTCTTTTCCACGGGCAGCAACTTGCCCCAGCCTTGGGCAGTACCCTCTTCAACAACCTTCCGGGCTTGCTGATATGACGTTATGGAAGTTCCCAGTACAGCAGATGCTTCATTAATGTTCAGGGCCTCAAACCCCTGGCTCATGGTTTCATGGATCTCTCCATCCATTTCTATGTATTTGTATGTAGCCAAATGGCTAACAAAGATGTCTTCTTCCCCACAGATGGTGATGATCTGACCTTCCCACTCGAATTTCAGCTTCTGGTGAAGGGTAGACGTAACAGCGCCAGCGGCATAGATCCAGGGTCTACCCAAAAAACAGCTGTAGGCCGGCTGAATGTCCATCACATAGAAGGTAATTTTGAAGGTCTGCGGGCCAATCATCACAGGCAGATCAATCTCTCCAAGCACTGATCTTTTAGAGCCATCAAATGCTCTCACCACCAAATTACTCGGACGCAGTGCCAAGCCATCATACTCCAGCTTCACTAAGGCTTTCTTTGGTAGAACATTGAGCGAAGACCCAGTGTCCATCAGTACATGAGATAGAACAGCACCCTTGCATTCCAAGGTGATATGTAAAGCCTTGTTGTGGTTACGTCCCTCAGTTGTTAAGTCGGAATTGGTAAAGCCCAGTCCATGACTGGTGTTGACATTTGCCACCACAGTTTCTAGCTGATTAACGGTGATTTCCTCTGGCACGTATGCAGCGTGCAGTACTTTCAATAATGCATTCCTGTGAGCTTCAGAACACATCAACAGGGATAGTATGGAGATTTTTGAGGGAGTTTGGTGAAGCTGATCCACCACCTTGTAATCACTTCTTTTTATGATTCTCATAAACTCGTCTGCATCTTGCTCAAAAGATGTCTTCTGAGTTTCTTTGACAGTTGGCTCTTCAAATACCACACTCTTTCCTTTTGCTTTGGCAGCAACTTCTGCTTCAACATTAGGTCTCTGAGTTTGTGAGGCAAAAAGGTGTCCGCTTTGGGTGAAGCCTCTGCCTCCCCCAACATTATCAATTTGTGGATAAGAGGTTGAAGAATCCGAAGTGATTTTCTCCCTGTTGCAGTAGAGATCAGAGCCATAATGCCAAGGTATGGCATTACTGCTTTCATATGGAACGGGTCCAGGCACCGTAATAGTAACTGGACTGACTGCTGCAGAGGGGGGTACCGTAATGGTGTGCGGATCGTAGTAAATTGTAACTAGTGATCTGGCAGGAGGTGCCACTGCTTGTTGTTGGAAATTGTTGTTTGGAGGAACATTTGATGGGTCATAGTAGATGGTGACTGCTGAGACATCTTCACTAATTTCTGTTGGCATTGTAGAAGATTCTGCTGATAAAAAGGATGCTGATGTTGTAGAAGAAATGGTGGTTGAAACTCGACTCGTTGAAGTGATGGACGGAGCCATTACTGATGATATCGATGAATCGGTTGGAATGATTGTTGCTGCTGTTGTAGAAGAATCAGGAATTGTTGTTAAAGGAATTGCTGGATTTGTAGGCGTCGTTGTTGAGATCTGGAGGATACCATCCTTGATAAGACCATATATGCCGCTTCTCAAATTTTCACATCCGTTGACTGCAATGTTGCAATACCCACAACCGAGCTCACACCCGGGAAACACCTGGCACTCTAGAAGCTGAGCTTTAATTTCGACCAGAAGTGTTCGAATTTGTGCAACGCTGGTGATCAAAGTAGACGGTCTGTCTTCCTCGATGGCATTAATCCTTGGCCCACCATGATTAGGCATAGGATTTCTGTTGACATTTGGAGGAGGTGCGAAGTTGAGGGCCTTAGAATCCACCAGATCTTTCACTTTCATTTGCAAAGCCCTGCATTTCTCAGTATTGTGGCCTGGTGCATTGGAATGAAAAGCACACCTGGCATTGACATCGTAATTCTTAGGGAGATTGGAGGGATCTGGAGGTGCCAATGTCCTTAGCTCAACCAAGTTAAGTTTTAGGAGTTGTGGTAACAAGGCAGCATAAGGCATAGGGATGGGATCAATCACCCTATTTGCCTGTGATGGTCTTTGCTGAAAGGGTCGTTGTTGTTGATTGTTGTTGGTGTTGTTGTATGCTCTTTGTGGCAGATACTGAACTTGCTGTTGATAATGTGGTTGTTGTGGTTGTTGATATGTTGGTTGCTGAGGAATCGGAGCAGGAATAGTGACAGCTGCTACTGATCTATGGACATACTGAGGTCTGCCCCTGCTGGCATGAATGGCATTTGTCTCACTGGTCCTTTGAGGTCCCACAAAAGGCTTCCTGGGATTACTGGACGAACTTGCACCATTATCAGAAATTTTTCCCATTTTTAATAGACTTTCAATTCTTTCACCGGCTATAACTACGTCAGCAAAACTGGTGGAAGAAAAGGCAGCCAGCCTATCAATATATGTTCCTTGCAGAGTATTCATGAACATGTCGGTCATTTCTCTTTCCGACATGGGTGGTTGGACAGCAGCAGCAAGCTGTCTCCACTTTTGGGCATATTCCCTGAAGCTTTCTCTGGAGGATTGAGACATTCCCATCAAAAGGGTCCTGTTAGGAGCCATATCCAGATTATATTGATATTGTTTGATGAAGGCTTCAGCTAAGTCCTTCCAGCATCTGATAGTAGCTCTGGTCAAGTGTGAATACCACTCCCTTGAAGCCCCAGTCAAACTGTCTTCAAAGTAGAACATCCACAGCTTTTCATCCATGGTATATGCTTTAAGTCTCCCCAGAAAAGACTGCAGGTGAGTTCGTGGACAGGAGGTTCCATTGTATTTCTCGAAGCACGGAGGTTTGAACTTGTGGGGAATTCTCACCCCGTCTACTAATCCCATATCCATTACATCAAAACCCAAGGAATTTTGAGACTCCAGAGATCTCAACTTCTCAGTAATTTCATCAAACCTCCTATCATAGACTTCATCTCCAGCTCCCATGACAGTGAATTGCTCCTCTTGGGGGTCTTCTTGTAAGATCCTCCCCCAGTAGTATTTCCTTGCACATTACCCGGGATATTGACTTCCGAATCAAGATGAGGTCCAAATACAGGTGGATTAACATGAGGTTGTCCCCTCTCATTGTTACTTGTTCCTCCAGTCCCAGGATGAGGCTCCTCGGGGGTCTGTCTTTCTACCAGTGCCCTTAACCTCTCTTGGCTCTGAGCCAGACCAGTCATCACAGTCATGAATTGGGCCATTTGGTTCCTCATCTCCACTCTTTCGTTACCCATCTGGGTTCTGACCTCGGTCAGGTCTTGTTGTACTTGCTCCATTATAATACCCGGAAGGTTGTTGCGAGTAGGATACCGGTGTGCACGGTTGACAGGGAACACTCTTCTGCGAGCAATATTTCCTGAACCATAACAGAGTTAGAAACAAACAAAATAATAACAAAACCTACAAAACAAAACAAAACAAAAGTTAGTATGCAATGCAGTATGCTTATTTGTTTTCCAAGGTATCCGGCTTGGTTCTTGGTTTTGACCTTTCCAGACCTCGAGGAAGATGCTTTGATGTTGCTTGATAAAAGAAAACCCAAATAGAAACAAACTAACAGATATATTACACATGGTGAATCATACATAGTTTTTTTTACAACACATGCCCCTTGGGGGGTCAAAATACATCAAAAGAAAAATACATAAGATGGAAATGAACAATAAGCAAAAGAGTCAAACATCTAATCCAAACTCATCCTCATTAACCTCCTTCAGAAGTGCCTCAGTCACAGGACCAGCCGGATGCTCTGTAATAGTCCTGATGAGGTGGTTTCTGGTGGCGATGGCAGTGGTCAGCTTCTTGTGCCTATCTTGGTCTTTTGACCTCTTCAAACCAGCCCTAAGTTTCAACTCTGAAATCTCCTTCTGGGCAGCCAACAAAGCTTCCTGTTGTTTCTTTTCATTGGCCTTTGACTGCTCAATCCTGGCTTGAGTTCTCTGATCTTCTTGAGTACGAGCTTCAGTGATCCTGACCCACCTAGCTTGACTTTCTTGCAGATAGAGATCAGTCCTGGCCTTCTGAAGCTTGGCCTCCTTACAGGCATTCTTCAATATTTGCTCCCCAGCCCTTGACTTCTTAATGTAGTCCTCTGTTCTCTCAATCTTGGCCAGATGCTCCACCCTAAGCTTCTCCAACCTCTCAATGTCCAGACGACCATCACTCCTCTCCCAGAGGGTCTTCTTCAGAGCTTGAGACAGATTCTCATTCCTCTCCTTCAGCTTCTCAAATTCTTCCAGGCTGACAGTGGCTGCTGGCTGCACTGTAGAAGGTCCAGGTGTGTCCTCAATGGTAAAGGGCATTCCAGTAATCTGAGCTCTAGCATGGGACCATTCATAGTACTGAGCTGAAGCAACATTATTGCACCTTCCAAGAATAGTCATCCCCTTTGTCTGGATGTTGTCCCAAGCCCAGGATGCTTGTCTGACAGCAGCTAAGTTAGGCTTTATCTCACAATACAGGGTCTCGGATAAATCTTGTATTCTAGGAGGGTGAACCAAAGCATAGCCCAGTTGCCTTTTAAACAGCAAAGGATTGTAGTTGATGCAACCCTTCACTCCTATTAGAGGTACATTTGGGTACTGCCCGCAGCTAGTGATGATGTCCTTGCCCTTGGTGCTCTGGGTGCACCATCTGATGTCATATGAAGTCAAAGCAATAAGTCTCTTAGCCCAATTCTTCTGTTGGTGAGGGTTTAAGAAGGCATCTGACGTGGGTAGGTGCTTGAGCAGCCAGGTGTGGAACAGAGGAGCACAACATCTCACCAACTTTCCTCTTTGCTTCTCATTCCTCTGATGGATGGAATAATAGAAATCTCCCAGCAATGTGGGTACTGGGTTCCTCAGAAGGAAAAGATGAATGGCATTATTGCTGATAAATTTGGGCTCATCTGCAAATAGTATAACCCCATATATGTTGAGGGCTAACAATGCACAGACTGCCCTCCATTCTCCCAAAGAGGCCTTCAGGATGGCCTGAGAAATCAAGAAATCCAAGTGCAAACTAGGGATCCCAGCCTTTTTTGTCATATTCTGCTCAATCAAAATAGGCTCCAGGTACAGTGCTTTTGCTACTTCTCCATTGCTGGGAGAGGTCATCTCTGGGTTGAAGGGGACACCACCCCTGACAGGTACTCCAATCAATGATGAAAACTCCTCCAGCAGAGGTCCTAGCTGAAAGTTTTGGAAAGTGAAGCATCTCAGAGGAGGGTCATAAAACTGTAGGCAAGTGTGGATCATACTCCTTTGAGAAGGATCCAGGTCCATAACCATATCAAGGATGCCTTGTAACACGGTGGGAGAACTGACTTTAGTTATGTTGCGGATAGCAAGAGTCGCCACCGACTTTTATTTTATCCAAAGGAAAGGCATAAAAGAACAGGAAAGACCTTTTAAAAGATTTTTTGGGTCCGGGGGGTAGGTTATGTAAAGGGAAGGTGTTAGCACCCTTTACATCCATGGTTATCCATGGGCTCTTAGTTACTTAGCTCACTTTTGAATTGTTTTTGAAAGTGTAGTGTGTGAATAGAAAAATTTTCATATGAGTTAATAATGATCCATGTACGGATGCGTAAAAACTTATTGTTGAAAATTTGTTTGAAATTGTGGAAAGTTTGAAAAGTTTTTGAAGTGAGCAAGTACATAAGAGGAACCTACCCTAAAGTTTTAAGTCTTTCTTGTTCTTTATCCTTTAATTGGTAGGACTATCCCTACTATTAAGGAGTAGGTAGTCATTACCTTGGATGTGAGGGACACATGAGGGACATCTGTTTTTATGAAGGCAACTGTGGGGTGTATTAAGCATATAGGAGGGACTATCATCATTATTCGAAGGGACTTGATTTGTAAAGGCAACCATTAGGGACTTGATGATTTTTCTTTTAAGGGACTTGCTTTATACACCCCACTTGACCTTATGATTTAGGCAACATTGAGGGATAACCTTAGAAAGTGAGATGGCGATTAAAAATCGACTTACATGTGTGAGTGTTCAATATTATTTATCTTATAATTAAAGTGATCTAAATTTTTTTTTAAATAGAATACATGTTTTTTGCACTCCCTAAATTACTAACCATAGCAATAAATTAAATAATTAAATATTTACAACCGGGAGCATTTACAAAATTATAATAATAAACAAAATAAATAGCAAAATATAAATAATAAGCAAAAAATAATAAATTAGCAATAATGGGTTAGTAGTAATAAAAATTAGTTAAAATAATAATAATATTAAATAATAATCAAAAACATTAGTAATAATAAAATAAGTGAGGTTAGTAAATAATAAAAAAAAATTAGTAAAATAATAATAATAAAATTAATGAAGCAAAAATAATAATATGGTTAGTAACAATAATTAAAATAAATAGAATTAAATAAAAAAATATTATAATGACATGATTAGAATAATAAGCATAATATATAATAAGAATAATTAAATAAGGTTTTTTAAACATAAGATAACTACAAATTTAATCATTTTTTAAACATAAATTAACATTTATTTATTAAAACAACATTTACACATTATAAGAAGAAAATAAGTTTTAAATATCATATTTACAAGATTAATCATATTTATAAAATTTAATTTTTATTAGTTATTATATTTACAAATTATTTTAAACATATACAAAAATATAATTATTATAAGTTAAATTGTTTCTAAACATATATTAAAAGAAAAATAATTTGGATTAAAAATATATTTACAAATGAATTATAATTATTTTTAAATAAACATGTACAATAATAATTACATCATAAATTAGAAACTAAACAATTAGGTTTTAATAGGTATTTAGAAAATAAATTAGAGTTTTGTTAGAAAATTAGGGTTTGTTTATATACAAAATTATTTTAACTAATATATTCATATATATTATAATTTATTTACAAAGTAAAAGAAAATAAATTTTGAATTAAAAAAAACATGAATATAACTATTGAATGATATTTTATAAAGAATTATTTTTATAAATAAATCAATTAAATTAAGTTAAACAAAACAAAAAAATAAAACAAGAAAAAATATCAAAACAAACCTGGCTGGGATTTGAACCCAGGAGGTTTTGATTAACAGCATCAAGGCATACCACTAGACCATTCCATGCGCAGGTAGCAAAGCAATAAGTCACATAGGTTTTGTTCTTTGTTTGTGAAAAACCTGGAAAATAAAAGAAACAAAAAGGCCTGGGGTGCGAATCGAACCCAGGACCTTTTGATTACAAGCATGCATGCGCTACCGCCTGGCTGGGAGAGCCCTTCTGGTTACAAAACAATTACAAACAATAATATATTATGAATACGATTTAAATGAAAAATGTTAAAAAACTTGGCTGGAGGCAGGATTCGATCCCCTCCCCTTTTGTCAAACATGCACAAGCCTTTCCACTGGGACAACACACCTGTTGTGATAACAAAAATAACAAAAATAACATAAAATATTTTAACATAATTTGAATTTGTCCTGAGCGCGCCATCAGCATCATCTTCTTCCTCATACCTGCACTTTTTCCTGCGAAACCACTTACAACTTTTCCTGCGAATTTCTCAATGTTCCAAACCTACGAAAATGAAACTCAAGCAAAACAGTATCGATTCATTAAATTGGTTAATGTTTTATGATCCTTGTGAATCATAGAACATTCCTATGTTCTTAGAATTCATTTAGGTTTAGTGAATCACAAGACCCCATTTTGAAGGTCAAAACCCTAACTATGGCCGAATCTGTTTTAGGCAAGGAAGCTTCAATCCATTGGTCCAGAAACGATCTATACAATGTCACAAACCAAATTATGTAAACAAAATTCAATGAAAAGCAGCCAATCAATAGAATCGAAAAAATTATATTCAAGACAAAGTTTGATTCGGGTAGCATGAAATTGTATGGTTTTGATGCAATGGATGATTGAGTTTGCTTCAAGAAGGCTCAAGGAACATCTCCATGTCTTTACAATACCTTTTTCTGTCCTTAAGAGAGGAATCCGAATTTGAAATTTTGGTGATTTTTTGAAGTGTGAAACCTACCTTTGCAGCTGCTGGATTCGTGAATGAGTGTTAGGTTTATGCTAAGTACTTATATGTGAGTGAATTAGGTTAAGAAAATTGATTGATTGTGTGGAAGTTTGGATATTGGAAGATTGAAAAAGATTATGCCATGAAATTCAAATATTGGCTCATGAAAGCTTGCTATTTTTGGATAAATCACATGATTTCTTTCTCTTTCAACTTCAATCAATATTGATGAGATTCTAGAAGCTCAATCTTCATCCAAAAATATATTTTCATATTTTATATTTATTTAAAATGATTTTTTATGAATTAAATCAAAATAAATAAAAATAAAATAATAAAAATTATGATTTTTAATCAATTGGGTCGTGCATGATGATATGGTATGGATTGGATCACAATTTGGCCAGCCCATTTGGAAAGAAGTGGTTTTAAACCTCCATTTTCAACATAAACCATCATAAAATTTCCCAACTTTGCAAGGGCACATCTCCCTCAATTTTAAAGGTATGAGGGTGTTATTGGACATTTTGGAAAGCTTGAAGAGTCCTCTAAACAACCCCATTGGTTTCAAGTCCATATCATTTACCAATCTCAAGTTATGCACTTTTGAAGTTGTTGACTTTTTGTTGACTTTTGAAATGACCTATAATGTCTTAGCTCATATCTTCCAAATGAAGCATTTTTGGGATTAACTTGCAAGATCAAAGTTGTAGAGGATTCAATTTCCTTCAAAATGAGCTTTGGATGGAGACTTGGTGATGAAGTATGTGAAAGTTATGGCTGGTCAAAGTTCAGTTGACTTTTACTGAGGAAATCCTAATTTAGAAACTCCTGATTATTGATGATCTGGAATCTCCTTGATGAATCATGATCAACCCTTGATCAAATGATGAATTTTAATTCATACACTTGATGTTGGCAAAAAATCATGAAGTTTGACTTTGGTTTGACCACAGTTGACCTCAGTTTGACTTTTTAACTGCATGGACTGATTTTGACTTATCTGATCATCTGACTGAGCAAACTTTTGAGAAAAGTCTTGAAACTTGTCACGGGGGTTCTTATATACATATAAGATGTTATGAAGCTCACTTGAGGTATTGGAAGTCCATTTAGCCTGATTAAAATCAAAACCCTAGTTTTGGATGCACTGCTTAGGAGGTGCATTATTTGAGGGAATTGTCAACTCTTTTGATTAATTGTGAACTTTGTGGACCTTGTGAACCATCATAAAATGTCTTGTGAACCTCATGGGATGTATTGTGAAGCTTGTAAACCTTGTGAACCTCATGAAGTGACTTATGGACTTCATGAACCTCATGAAAGGTTATGTGAACATTGTGAATCTTGTGAACCTTGTAAACCTTCAAGAAGTAACTTGTAGACTTCATGAACCTCATGAAAGGTCTTGTAAATGTTGAGAAGCTTGTGAACCTTGTGAACCTTCAAGAAGTGACTTGTAGACTTCATGCACCTCAAGAAAGGTATTGAAAGTATTGTGGAACTTGTGAACCTTGTGAACCTTCAAGAAGTAACCTGTAGACTTCATGAACCTCATGAAAGGTCTTGTAAACATTGTGAATCTTGTGAACCTTGTGAACCTTCAAGAAGTGACTTGTAGACTTCATGAACCTCATGAAAGGTTATGGAAATGTTAAGAAACTTGTGAACCTTGTGAACCTTCAAGAAGTGATTTGTAGACTTCATGAACCTCATGAAAGGTTATGGAAATGTTAAGAAACTTGTGAACCTTGTGAACCTTCTTAGCACACAAAGTCTTGTATTATGAGGGAAAATTTTGGGGTGCAACAGCTGCCCCTGTTCAATTTTCTGAAACCTGAGGGGTTAGATTGGTATATTTGCCAGTCATGACCTGGAAGGTTGAAGGGGATTGAACACAAAAGCCCAAAAATTTGCACTCACCAGTGCATAGAGTGATATTGATGGTTGGTTGTATATGCTTGAGTGGGCTTAAAGATGCCACTAGGGGAAAGTTTTTCAGGTATATTTCTTGGAAGATAAAGCAATCCAAAATATGGAGGTATAATGAAAGCTGTCAGGAGTCTGGAGCATTCCTGAGGTATTGATGATATGCTTTCAGGAGACTGGAGTAATTCTGATGTAACAGCATGTCTTCAGGGAGGATAAAGCAATATTGATATATGAGAAGCTATCAGGAGGTTGGAGCAGTCCTGAGGTAACAATATAATTTCAAGAGGATAGAGCAATCTTGAGAGATTGATGATATGCTTTCAGGAGACTGGAGTAATCCTGATGTAACAGCATGTCTTCAGGAGGATAGAGAAATCAATAATGATAACCCTAAAGCAGTCTTGAAGTAATAATATGATTTCAGGAGGATAGAGCAATCAATAATGATAACTCTAAAGCAGTCTTGAAGTAATAATATGATTTCAAGAGGATAGAGCAATCAATAATGATAACTCTAAAGCAGTCTTGAAGCAATGAGAAGTTGTCAGGAGGATAAAGCAATCCTGAGGTAATAGAAAACTGTCAGGAGACTGGAGTAATCCTGAGGAAATAATATGATATGCTTTCAGGAGACTGGAGTGATCCTGATGTAACCGCATGTCTTTAGGAGGATAGAGCAATCCTGATGATCATAAGTTTGCTTGTTGGATAATTATCCTGAAAACAAGGTAACATTCTGTATAATAATATTAGTTTATGCTTTATGTATGCATGTATAATATGATGCACTTAGGTAATGTATTATGCACTCATGTATATGTATGTTAGGGTATGATGTAAATGGTGTATGTATGATATGATACTGCCGGAAGCGCCTGGATATCTTCGTATAACAACTGTTGGCCAGGGAAAATAAATCCCGATTCGTTGCTGAAGAATATGAGGAACTCGTTCCCGTCTTGCTTGATAGTATATTATACATAACCTTCCGTATGCTGGGGATAACAAGGTATAGATAACCTCCCGTATGCTGGGGATAACAAGGTATAGATAACCTCCCGTATGCTGGGGATAGCAAGGTATATGTAACCTCCCGTATGCTGGGGATAGCAAGGTATATATAACCTCCCGTCTACTGGGGATAGCAAGGTATATATAATCTTTGTCTTCGTTTGATAGTAGGGCAGATACAACCTCCCGTCTTCGTTCGTCGTACCCTTATTGGAAAGTAAATTCCTGTATATCCGTATGAGGATAAAAGAGATGGATATAAATTCCAGGGGAGATGAGACTTTATGAAGATGGATTCGTCCTACTGAGGGTTTGTAACTGTCTTGTAAAGATGAACCGGCGAAGCTTCGTTGAAATCCTTCCCTCGTTCGTCCTTAGTAAATACTATTATTGCATTTTTATGCATTTCTGGTAAACATCAATTATATTAAAAGCATACATGCATTTTTGGTAAACATCAATCATATTCAAAAGCATACATACATTCAAACACAACCAATGGACGTTTCGCTTATGTAAATAGGGTAAAAGTAAATCTGGATTCAAAAGATGGAATTTATTTATATCAAAAAGTGACCCATACACGGGTAAGTTTGTACAAGGAGACATGAACCCTAGTAAGAGGATTTTGTCATAAAGTTTTTTTTTTTTCAAAACAGAGAAAATCAGCTATGTGGGAAACAATCCTATTGAGTTTCAATTCTACTATTGCCATTCAAGTATCTTATCTTCTCGTTGTTGAGACGGAAACGATTGGATTGAGCTTTATCTGTTCGAGCTTGAATAAGTAGTACAACTGGTTGCAGTTTTATGGGTGATCCAAACGAGACATAGTCATACGCTTTAATCCCTAACTTTTGCCTGGATTGCCCTTTCAGGTTTTCAATCCACCGGGATACCCTTTTTTGCCCAAGTCGCCTTTTCAGGTTTTCGACTTGCCGGGTGTACATCTTTTTATATATATCCCTAATTTTTGCCCAAACCCTTTTGGTTTGCCGGGATGCCCTTACTTTTGCCTAGGCCAGTCAACCTAGCGGGTCTCTTTTTATGCGTAGTATTTTTTAACTATGTCTGCGTTTACAGGCTGTGGGAAGTCTTCACCATCCATTGTAGTCAGTATCATGGCACCTCCTGAAAACACTGTCTTGACTACAAATGGTCCTTCATATGTTGGGGTCCACTTGCCCCTAGGATCACCCTGTGGTAATATGATACGCTTGATTACCAAGTCACCAGCCTGATATACCTTTGGCTTAACCTTCTTGTTAAAAGCTTTGATCATTCGTTTCTGGTACATCTGGCCATGACAAACCGCTGCTAGCCTCTTCTCATCAATCAAATTTAACTGGTCCAGTCGAGTCTGAATCCACTCATCTTCATCCAAGCCTGTATCCTTCATAATTCTTAAGGAGGGAATCTGAACTTCAATGGGTAGAACTGCTTCCATACCATAGACCAAGGAGAATGGGGTTGCCCCTGTTGAAGTACGTATTGTAGTACGATAACCATGAAGAGCAAATGGTAACATCTCATGCCAATCCTTGTAAGTAACAGTCATCTTTTGTACAATCTTCTTAATGTTCTTATTAGCAGCTTCAACTGCCCCATTCATCTTCGGACGATACGGAGAAGAGTTATGATGCTTAATCTTGAATTGCGTGCAGAGATCAGTAATCATAGTGTTGTTCAGATTAGAGCCATTGTCAGTGATAATCCTTTCAGGGATGCCATACCTACATATGAGATTATTCTTAATGAATCGAGCCACAACATTCTTAGTAACAGATGCAAATGAAGCTGCTTCCACCCACTTCGTGAAATAATCAATAGCAACCAGGATGAAACGATACCCATTGGAAGCAGTAGGCTTGATCTCACCAATCATATCAATGCCCCACATGGCAAAGGGCCAAGGAGCAGTCAACACATTCAATGGTGATGGAGGTACATGGACTTTATCAGCATAGATTTGACATTTGTGACAAGTTCTGGAGTGTTGATAGCAATCAACTTCCATGGTAGACCAATAGTAACCTGCTCTCAAAATTTTCTTTGCCATAGTATGACCACTAGAATGAGTACCAAAGATCCCATCATGCATATCTTCCATAATCTCAATTGCTTCCTTCTTATCCACACAACGAAGCAAAGTTGAATCATGATTGCGCTTGTACAGAATCCCATTACTCAAGAAGAACTTAGCAGAAAACCTTCTCAGAAACTTCCTATCTTTGACAGATGCCCCTTCAGGGAATTCCTGAGCTTCAAGATATCTTTTCACTTCATAGAACCAAGGCTTCTCCTCTGCCCCTTCAGTGTCAATCTCATTGCAATATGCAGGCTTTTCAAATCTATCAATAGTAATCTTAGGAGCTTCATCATCCCAACTGATCTCAAACATGGATGCCATGGTGGCTAATGCATCTGCCAACTGATTCTCTCTTCGTGGAATATGCTCAAAGGTAATCTCTTTGAAATGTGGGATCAAAGACAACACATGCTCTCTGTAAGGAATGAGGTTATCATGCTTGGTATCCCAATCTCCTTTAATCTGACTTACTACCAGGGCTGAATCTCCATACACATCAAGGAGCTGAATCTTCATATCAATAGCAGCTTTAATACCCAGGATACATGCCTCATATTCAGCCATGTTATTGGTACAATAGAAACAAAGTCTGGCAGTAATCGGGGTATGACAACCTTCAGGTGAACTAATCACAACACCAACACCATTACCAAGTGCATTAGAAGCACCATCAAAAACCATAGTCCATCGGGATCCTTGTTCAGGTCCGTCATATTGTCCAGGTTCTTTGGTAATAATCATAATGTCTTCATCAGGGAACTCAAAATTCATTGACTGGTAATCATCCACTGCTTGATGAGCCAAATGATCAGCAACAACACTTCCCTTGATGGCCTTCTGAGTAGTATACTGTATGTCATATTCTGTCAAGATCATTTACCATCTTGCAATTCTTCCGGAGAGAGCAGGTTTCTCAAATATGTACTTGATTGGATCCATCTTCGAAATCAATAAGGTAGTATGGGTCAACATATACTGTCTTAGTCGGCGAGCAGCCCATGCCAAAGCGCAGCAAGTTTTCTCAAGCAGTGAGTATCTTGTTTCACAGTCGGTAAACTTTTTGCTAAGGTAGTATATTGCCTGCTCTTTTCGACCAGACTCGTCATGTTGCCCCAACACACACCCCATTGAGTTGTCTAACACTGTTAAGTACATAATCAAGGGTCTTCCATCAACTGGTGGCATCAAAATTGGTGGTTCTAGCAGATATCTCTTGATTTCATCAAAGGCTGTCTGGCACTCATCATTCCATTCCATCACCTGATCTTTCTTCAACAACTTGAAGATTGGCTCACAGATGGTAGTTAATTGGGAGATAAATCTTGCAATGTAGTTCAATCGTCCCAAGAAACCTCTAACCTCCTTCTCAGTACGGGGAGCTGGCATCTCTCGTATAGCTTTCACTTTTGCAGGATCCACTTCAATACCTTTTCCACTGACAATGAAACCCAGGAGTTTACCGGATCTAACCCCAAAAGTACATTTGTTTGGATTCAATCTCAACTTGTATTTCTTCAACCTCTCAAACAACTTGTGCATATGATCAAGATGTTGTTCTTCATTCTGAGACCTGGCTATCATATCATCTACATATACCTCTATCTCATGATGAATCATATCATGAAACAAAGCCACCATAGCACGCTGATATGTTGCCCCTGCATTCTTCAAACCAAATGGCATTACCTTATAGCAAAAGGTGCCCCACTGTGTCACAAATGTTGTCTTCTCCATATCTTCAGGTGCCATCTTGATCTGGTTGTAACCAGAGAAACCATCCATAAAAGAGAATACCTTATGCTGAGCAGTGTTGTCTACCAGAATATCAATATGAGGAAGTGGAAAGTCATCTTTAGGGCTAGCCTTATTCAAATCTCTGTAGTCCACACAAATACGTACCTTACCATCCTTCTTAGGAACTGGTACCACATTTTCAACCCACTGAGGATAAGAAGTCACTGCTAAGAACCCTGCATTGAACTGTTTCATTACTTCTGCCTTGATCTTTTCTGACATTTCAGGATGCATACGACGAACCTTCTGCTTCTTTGGACGACAATCTTCTTTCACTGGCAAACGGTGAACCACAATGTCTGTATCCAACCCTGGCATATCTTCATAAGACCAAGCAAAGATCTCCACATAGTCACGTAACATCTGAATCAACCTGTTCTTGACACTGTCCTCTAAATCAGCCCCTATCTTGACCTCTTTTCTGTTTTCTTCAGTTCCCAGATTCACAACTTCGACTGGCTCTTCATGTGGCTGTATAGCTTTCTCTTCTTGTCGTAACAACCTAGCAAGCTCTACAGGTATTTCACAATCGTCCTCATTTCCGTCTTCAGTTTGATAGATCGGATTCTCGAAATTATAATTGGCAATAGTAGAACTGTTATCAACAGGATCCAGAGTGGATGAGGATCTGCATTTAGTGATGTGGGTGTGTGTAAGAACACATAGCTGATAAAGCAAAAATAAAAGAAAAGAAAGACAAGGAACACAATATTTACGAAAACGAAACGTCCACTGATTTTATTGAATGAAGTATGCAAATGAAATGACAGCCCGTAACAAGCACACCATTGTGCCCCGGGTAAGGCACATGTCTTGAAAGTTTTATTGGTCAAAATAAATTTAAAATATAACAACACAGTAATAGTATTTACTCCTGACTAAAGGAGATAGAGATAACATCTTCAGCTTTCCAATTATTGAGTCCAGCACCCACAGTAGGAAAAATCCATGCATCCAAGTTGTAGTCTTCATCTTGATCTCCCACAGCATTAATCTGGTCCTTCACAACCCCTTGATTAGTGATACGAGCAGCACGAGCACGACGAACAGCCTTCTGGGACTCTGCAGTGAAACCCAAACCAAACTTGTCAGACTTGTACGGAATATCAGGAAGCTGACCCCAAATAGTGCAACCACCTTCATCCACCACAGCTCTAGCATCATTGAGGGAGGCCATTGCCATTGTTGGAGGTTTTCTGGTGACCACAGGAACTTTCTTCACAACAGGAGGAGCTACATAATCATTAACAACCCAGGGGACCACTTCAAATGTCTGACACGGAGTTTCAATGTATTCACCTTCCATTTCCAGATACTTGAAAGTGTTGACATGGCTGACAAAGTATTCTTCTTCTCCATAGACAGTAACAACCTTTCCATCCACCGGATATCTCAACTTTTGGTGCAATGTAGAGGTTACAGCACCTGCCCCATGGATCCAGGGACGACCAAGCAGACAAGAGTATGAAGGACGAATATCCATCACATAAAATGTAGCAGTAAACACCTGGGAACCAACTTTGATTGGAAGATCAATTTCCCCATGCACTACTCTTCTAGACCCATCAAAAGCCTTTACCACAATATTACTGGGCTTCAGCACAGCATCTTCAGGACTTAACTTATTTAGGACTTCCTTAGGCAACACATTCAAAGAGGAACCATTATCTATCAGCACATGTGACAGGGTAGTGCCCCTGCATTCAATTGAAATATACAAGGCCCTGTTGTGATCCCTCTTGGCAGGGGTCAAATCAGCATCAGAAAATCCCAACCCATTGTCATAGGTCAGGTGGGCAACACAGTTCTCAAATTGGTCAACAAAAATTGCACTGGGTACATGAGCAGTCTTCAAAAACTTGATCAAGGACTTGGCATGAGCCTCAGAACATAACAACAAGGACAGCATAGAAATCTTTGAGGGAGTATGCCCCAACTGATCAACAATGTCATAATCACTCTTGCGAATGATTTTCAATACTTCTTCCATCTGCTTAGAGAGATCATCAGCAGCTGGCACATCAGTAGATACAGGCTCAATAACAGGACCCTTGCCCCGAGCATCAGTGGTGGAGGTAGCAGCAGGAGTAGCTGCATTCTTAGAAGTAACTGGAGGAGAGAAGACTCTTCCACTACGAGTGATCTTGCTAGATCCAGCAATATTGTCAATGTCAACAGGCACATCAGCTACAGGCTCTTGCTTAACACCATGGATGTAAACATCAGACCCATAGTGCCAAGGTACAGCTTTGTCAGACGTATATGGGATAGGACCAGGAGTAGTAATGACCACAGGAGCTACTCTGGCTTCAGCAACAACTTTCACGGGACCTTCAGCAGTAATCTTGATTGGACCCTGATGAGTGATTTTAATGGGACCCTTTGAAGTGATTCTTATTGGTACTTTGTCAACCATGTCAACCTCTTCGATCTTCCTACCTTGAGTCAGATGATCCACCATACTTTCTACAGACGACGGAGTCCTCTCAAACACTATAGTATACTTATCCATGAGACGTTGAATTCCATCTCTCAATATGAAGCAACTATCCGGCTTATAGGTACAATATAAACAATCTTCATGACAACCTGGAAAGATCCCAGCTTGTACTAACCTCTTTTTGATAACAGACAATGGTGTGGTCAACTCCATAACTGAATAGACATGTAGATCTTCCTCAATGGCATTAATAGTCTTCTCGTGATTTGGCATTGGAGCAGTAATCACATTGGGAGTACCCGGAGGATCAAACTCAATTTCTCCTGGGAGAGGTAACATTAGGATTCTGAGGAGCCTCTTTCAAAGTGATAAGTTCAGCTTTCAACAAGTGTTGCAATGCCTGAGCCATTGACATGTTGATCTTCGTGAACTGTCTTCTAGCCCTCTGTTGGTTGCCCTGTGGCTGCTCTGTTGTTGCAGGAGTTGGATTTGAAATATGCACTGCACTAACAGACTGATGTCTTCTGTTACGATCAGGTTGACCATAAACAGCATTAGATTCTTTCTTCCCAGTGGGAGGCTTCTTTGCAGCACCTGATGAGGAAGCACCCACTTGGATCTTACCATTCTTTATACCATTCTCTACTCGCTCTCCTGTCATGATCAACTCAGTGAAGCCAGATGATGAGCTTCCAATGAGATGACTGTAGAACGGACCATTCAGCGTACACATAAACATATCAACCAATTCCCTATCAGTCAAAGGGGGTTGAACTCTTCCAGCTAAATCTCTCCACTTCTGAGCATACTCTTTAAAACTTTCTTTGGCACCCATAGACATGCTCTGAAGCTGCATGCGAGTGGGGGCTAAGTCAGCATTGTATTGGTACTGCTTATAGAAAGCTTCAGCAAGATCATTCCAGTCCCTGATGTTGACACTCTCCAACTGATAATACCACTCCAGCTGAGCTCCAGATAAGCTCTCTTGAAAGAAATGGATCCAGAACTTCTTATCAGCAGTGTGGGTTGAATCCTTCTGACATAGGACCTCAGATGCAGCTTGGGACAAGAGACCCCATCATAAACAACAAATGTAGGAACCTTGAACCCAATGGGTATGACTACCCCAGATATCAGACTCAAATCCTCAAAATCCAGCCCAGATGACTTCTGCAACTCCATGGCATCCATCCTATCCACCAGCATCTTGAATTTGTCTTCACTAGGCTCATGGTAGTAATTAGCCTCAGAATCAGAGTCCCCCATTGTATGGTGGAGACTGCCTACCTCTTGCTCAGATTCTTCAGATTCATAGTCTTCAGCTGGTTCTTTGGTCTTGGCAAGACCTTTGAACCTTCTTCCCATGTTAATCAACCCAGCAGACCTTCTAGCCTTCTTAGTCTTCTTGGCCAGCAGTGCCTTCAGTTCATCCTGCCCCTTGGACAGGTTCAAGATCAGCTCTTGGAACTGTGCATTTTGTGCCTGGAGATCCTTAACTGATTGTTCAAGAGCCATTGCTGAAATAAACAGCGAGAAGATGAGAAACCTGTGCACAATATAAACCTGTGATGCAATGAAATGATATGCATATGCAATGTTTTCAAGGACCGCAGGATTTAAATTTGCTTAGACAAACACGAAAGTAAACTTTTATTAGTAATAACTTGTTTTGCCTTTTAGGCTTACAAAAAATGAAAATGAAATAAGTACAAAAGATGGGGTTTTAAGTCTCCCATGGACGTTTCCTCTTTGTGTTGAGGTATGAGTTGAGGTTTCGTTCCTCGTGAAGTTGCTTTGTTAGCTCTAGGATTCTTGCTTGGCTTGCTTTGTAATGAGCCTCGAAAGTATCCCTTTGCTCCTTCAGTTGGATCCATGATCTCTGCAAGTCTTCCATATCAGTAGGCATGTCTGGGTGAAGAATGGTATAAGCTGTGTCTCCTTCAGCAACAGGTTCCATGGTAACTGGTAGGACGGCAGGATATGGCATCATGAGTGTCTGAGCACGAGATCGTACCCATCTGAGATAAGCCTCCATAGGAATAGTGTACTTAGGCTCCAGCGTCTTGCTGTCAATCCTGTTTACCTTTCCCCAAGCTCGTATGAATCTCTGACGGTAACCCTGAAGATCGTTGTCATAATCAAACACAATGCCTTGAATCAACATGTCATGTGGACCATCGCTCCGGGCGTAACCAAACTGTCGTAAAGCTAGAGAGGGGTTGTAAGTGATGCCTCCTCTTATGCCTAGAAGTGGCACATTAGGAAACTCCCCACAACGGTCAATGATGGTGACATTCTCCATAGATCTGGAGCACCAATGGATATCTGAGTGAGAAAGTGACATGATCCTCTTGGACCATCTGAACCCTTGCTCATTCTTCATTACTGAGCGAGGAAGGTGAGAAATAAACCACCTAGAAAGTAAAGGTATGCAGCACATCAAAGTTCCTCTTGCCCTTGTAGTACGGGTGTGAAGAGAATGCAGGATGTCTCCAAGCAATGTAGGCACTGGATTGTGACTCAGGAAAATGTTGATGGCATGAACATCTATGAACTGATCTGGATTGGGGAACAATACTAAGCCATATATCAGCAAGGCTAAGATCTCCTCAAAAGCATCATAGCTCATGGCCTTCAAGAACATTTGAGCCTTATCCATTAGCACCTTGGCAAGAATACCCTTGACTCCACTTCTCGTTTCTAGAATAATGTCAGATTTCTTCAGATGTAGAGCTGCAGCAATAGCCTCTGGTTTAAGCTCCTTCTCTAAGCCTGTGAATGGTCTTTGATCAAGAACAGGTATACCCAGAAGTTTGGAGAACTCCTCCATGGTTGGAACCAGCTGATAGTCGGGGAATGTAAAACAGTGGTGCTTAGGGTCAAAGAACTGAAACAGAACACTCATCATGTCTTCACTGAACCCTGAAGTGACTAGATCCAATAGGTGACCATGTCTCTTGATGAACTGGGAGTGATCAGACACTTGAGCAACCAACCCTTTAAGCTTAGCAGGTATGCCCACAAAGTTGATCCTGATGGTGTTTCTACGAGCAAAAGCCATGACCTGCAACAAAGAACAAAGATAAATCCTTTGGTCCTTGAAATGGTTAGTGAAAATGCTATGCTTATGATGCATGATGATGTCATGATGTTATGTTCAATCACAAACATGTGGCACACACAAACAAGTCACACCATAGCCCTAGGTTTAAAGGCTTGCATGAGGTTTAAGGTAAGTACCCTCCCCTGAAGTTAGATGGTTCATCCTGTCCTACAAAAGTAACCAGGTTCTAAGGGATCTCAATATCATTGATCCTTCACAAGGGTGGTTGTTCAGAAGGCAACTTACTTGCCAACCAAAACCCTCCAAGTTTAAGATCTCAATGAGCGTAGTATCGAGTGTCAACCAACTTCAGTCTGCACCAAAGCCGGTTACCTCACTACTTTCTAAGGGCCAAGATGAGTTAACTAGGGTTCTAAAAGTTAGTTAGTGTATTGACAACATATGGCAGCCTCATATTATCCTCAACTTGACTTAAGGAACATAAGCACCAACCAAGAAGTCGCACTAACTATGGCCACCAGATCAACCGTATCGATATACGTCGTACAGTTTCCTTGGTCTATTGCCATTTACCTAAGGTACACTAGATCCGGGTTAGGACCTTTCACACATAAGAGCACCCCAACAAGATAATATAAAGCAAACAAGGCAAACAATTTAAAGTGATCTAATTCCTAAGGGTACCCCTCTTTAATTTAAATCCCCAGCAGAGTCGCCAGTTCTGTAACACGGTGGGAGAACTGACTTTAGTTATGTTGCAGATAGCAAGAGTCGCCACCGACTTTTATTTTATCCAAAGGAAAGGCATAAAAGAACAGGAAAGACCTTTTAAAAGATTTTTTGGGTCCGGGGGGTAGGTTATGTAAAGGGAAGGTGTTAGCACCCTTTACATCCATGGTTATCCATGGGCTCTTAGTTACTTAGCTCACTTTTGAATTGTTTTTGAAAGTGTAGTGTGTGAATAGAAAAATTTTCATATGAGTTAATAATGATCCATGTACGGATGCGTAAAAACTTATTGTTGAAAATTTGTTTGAAATTGTGGAAAGTTTGAAAAGTTTTTGAAGTGAGCAAGTACATAAGAGGAACCTACCCTAAAGTTTTAAGTCTTTCTTGTTCTTTATCCTTTAATTGGTAGGACTATCCCTACTATTAAGGAGTAGGTAGTCATTACCTTGGATGTGAGGGACACATGAGGGACATCTGTTTTTATGAAGGCAACTGTGGGGTGTATTAAGCATATAGGAGGGACTATCATCATTATTCGAAGGGACTTGATTTGTAAAGGCAACCATTAGGGACTTGATGATTTTTCTTTTAAGGGACTTGCTTTATACACCCCACTTGACCTTATGATTTAGGCAACATTGAGGGATAACCTTAGAAAGTGAGATGGCGATTAAAAATCGACTTACATGTGTGAGTGTTCAATATTATTTATCTTATAATTAAAGTGATCTAAATTTTTTTTTAAATAGAATACATGTTTTTTGCACTCCCTAAATTACTAACCATAGCAATAAATTAAATAATTAAATATTTACAACCGGGAGCATTTACAAAATTATAATAATAAACAAAATAAATAGCAAAATATAAATAATAAGCAAAAAATAATAAATTAGCAATAATGGGTTAGTAGTAATAAAAATTAGTTAAAATAATAATAATATTAAATAATAATCAAAAACATTAGTAATAATAAAATAAGTGAGGTTAGTAAATAATAAAAAAAAAAATTAGTAAAATAATAATAATAAAATTAATGAAGCAAAAATAATAATATGGTTAGTAACAATAATTAAAATAAATAGAATTAAATAAAAAAATATTATAATGACATGATTAGAATAATAAGCATAATATATAATAAGAATAATTAAATAAGGTTTTTTAAACATAAGATAACTACAAATTTAATCATTTTTTAAACATAAATTAACATTTATTTATTAAAACAACATTTACACATTATAAGAAGAAAATAAGTTTTAAATATCATATTTACAAGATTAATCATATTTATAAAATTTAATTTTTATTAGTTATTATATTTACAAATTATTTTAAACATATACAAAAATATAATTATTATAAGTTAAATTGTTTCTAAACATATATTAAAAGAAAAATAATTTGGATTAAAAATATATTTACAAATGAATTATAATTATTTTTAAATAAACATGTACAATAATAATTACATCATAAATTAGAAACTAAACAATTAGGTTTTAATAGGTATTTAGAAAATAAATTAGAGTTTTGTTAGAAAATTAGGGTTTGTTTATATACAAAATTATTTTGACTAATATATTCATATATATTATAATTTATTTACAAAGTAAAAGAAAATAAATTTTGAATTAAAAAAAACATGAATATAACTATTGAATGATATTTTATAAAGAATTATTTTTATAAATAAATCAATTAAATTAAGTTAAACAAAACAAAAAAATAAAACAAGAAAAAATATCAAAACAAACCTGGCTGGGATTTGAACCCAGGAGGTTTTGATTAACAGCATCAAGGCATACCACTAGACCATTCCATGCGCAGGTAGCAAAGCAATAAGTCACATAGGTTTTGTTCTTTGTTTGTGAAAAACCTGGAAAATAAAAGAAACAAAAAGGCCTGGGGTGCGAATCGAACCCAGGACCTTTTGATTACAAGCATGCATGCGCTACCGCCTGGCTGGGAGAGCCCTTCTGGTTACAAAACAATTACAAACAATAATATATTATGAATACGATTTAAATGAAAAATGTTAAAAAACTTGGCTGGAGGCAGGATTCGATCCCCTCCCCTTTTGTCAAACATGCACAAGCCTTTCCACTGGGACAACACACCTGTTGTGATAACAAAAATAACAAAAATAACATAAAATATTTTAACATAATTTGAATTTGTCCTGAGCGCGCCATCAGCATCATCTTCTTCCTCATACCTGCACTTTTTCCTGCGAAACCACTTACAACTTTTCCTGCGAATTTCTCAATGTTCCAAACCTACGAAAATGAAACTCAAGCAAAACAGTATCGATTCATTAAATTGGTTAATGTTTTATGATCCTTGTGAATCATAGAACATTCCTATGTTCTTAGAATTCATTTAGGTTTAGTGAATCACAAGACCCCATTTTGAAGGTCAAAACCCTAACTATGGCCGAATCTGTTTTAGGCAAGGAAGCTTCAATCCATTGGTCCAGAAACGATCTATACAATGTCACAAACCAAATTATGTAAACAAAATTCAATGAAAAGCAGCCAATCAATAGAATCGAAAAAATTATATTCAAGACAAAGTTTGATTCGGGTAGCATGAAATTGTATGGTTTTGATGCAATGGATGATTGAGTTTGCTTCAAGAAGGCTCAAGGAACATCTCCATGTCTTTACAATACCTTTTTCTGTCCTTAAGAGAGGAATCCGAATTTGAAATTTTGGTGATTTTTTGAAGTGTGAAACCTACCTTTGCAGCTGCTGGATTCGTGAATGAATGTTAGGTTTATGCTAAGTACTTATATGTGAGTGAATTAGGTTAAGAAAATTGATTGATTGTGTGGAAGTTTGGATATTGGAAGATTGAAAAAGATTATGCCATGAAATTCAAATATTGGCTCATGAAAGCTTGCTATTTTTGGATAAATCACATGATTTCTTTCTCTTTCAACTTCAATCAATATTGATGAGATTCTAGAAGCTCAATCTTCATCCAAAAATATATTTTCATATTTTATATTTATTTAAAATGATTTTTTATGAATTAAATCAAAATAAATAAAAATAAAATAATAAAAATTATGATTTTTAATCAATTGGGTCGTGCATGATGATATGGTATGGATTGGATCACAATTTGGCCAGCCCATTTGGAAAGAAGTGGTTTTAAACCTCCATTTTCAACATAAACCATCATAAAATTTCCCAACTTTGCAAGGGCACATCTCCCTCAATTTTAAAGGTATGAGGGTGTTCTTGGACATTTTGGAAAGCTTGAAGAGTCCTCTAAACAACACCATTGGTTTCAAGTCCATATCATTTACCAATCTCAAGTTATGCCCTTTTGAAGTTGTTGACTTTTTGTTGACTTTTGAAATGACCTATAATGTCTTAGCTCATATCTTCCAAATGAAGCATTTTTGGGCTTAACTTGCAAGATCAAAGTTGTAGAGGATTCAATTTCCTTCAAAATGAGCTTTGGATGGAGACTTGGTGATGAAGTATGTGAAAGTTATGGCTGGTCAAAGTTCAGTTGACTTTTACTGAGGAAACCCTAATTTAGAAACTCCTGATTATTGATGATCTGGAATCTCCTTGATGAATCATGATCAACCCTTGATCAAATGATGAATTTTACTTCATACACTTGATGTTGGAAAAAAATCATGAAGTTTGACTTTGGTTTGACCACAGTTGACCTCAGTTTGACTTTTTAACTGCATGGACTGATTTTGACTTATCTGATCATCTGACTGAGCAAACTTTTGAGAAAAGTCTTGAAACTTGTCATGGGGGTTCTTATATACATATAAGATGTTATGAAGCTCACTTGAGGTATTGGAAGTCCATTTAGCCTGATTAAAATCAAAACCCTAGTTTTGGATGCACTGCTTAGGAGGTGCATTATTTGAGGGAATTGTCAACTCTTTTGATTAATTGTGAACTTTGTGGACCTTGTGAACCATCATAAAATGTCTTGTGAACCTCATGGGATGTATTGTGAAGCTTGTAAACCTTGTGAACCTCATGAAGTGACTTATGGACTTCATGAACCTCATGAAAGGTTATGTGAACATTGTGAATCTTGTGAACCTTGTAAACCTTCAAGAAGTAACTTGTAGACTTCATGAACCTCATGAAAGGTCTTGTAAATGTTGAGAAGCTTGTGAACCTTGTGAACCTTCAAGAAGTGACTTGTAGACTTCATGCACCTCAAGAAAGGTATTGAAAGTATTGTGGAACTTGTGAACCTTGTGAACCTTCAAGAAGTAACCTGTAGACTTCATGAACCTCATGAAAGGTCTTGTAAACATTGTGAATCTTGTGAACCTTGTGAACCTTCAAGAAGTGACTTGTAGACTTCATGAACCTCATGAAAGGTTATGGAAATGTTAAGAAACTTGTGAACCTTGTGAACCTTCAAGAAGTGATTTGTAGACTTCATGAACCTCATGAAAGGTTATGGAAATGTTAAGAAACTTGTGAACCTTGTGAACCTTCTTAGCACACAAAGTCTTGTATTATGAGGGCAAATTTTGGGGTGCAACAGCTGCCCCTGTTCAATTTTCTGAAACCTGAGGGGTTAGATTGGTATATTTGCCAGTCATGACCTGGAAGGTTGAAGGGGATTGAACACAAAAGCCCAAAAATTTGCACTCACCAGTGCATAGAGTGATATTGATGGTTGGTTGTATATGCTTGAGTGGGCTTAAAGATGCCACTAGGGGAAAGTTTTTCAGGTATATTTCTTGGAAGATAAAGCAATCCAAAATATGGAGGTATAATGAAAGCTGTCAGGAGTCTGGAGCATTCCTGAGGTATTGATGATATGCTTTCAGGAGACTGGAGTAATTCTGATGTAACAGCATGTCTTCAGGGAGGATAAAGCAATATTGATATATGAGAAGCTATCAGGAGGCTGGAGCAGTCCTGAGGTAACAATATAATTTCAAGAGGATAGAGCAATCTTGAGAGATTGATGATATGCTTTCAGGAGACTGGAGTAATCCTGATGTAACAACATGTCTTCAGGAGGATAGAGCAATCAATAATGATAACCCTAAAGCAGTCTTGAAGTAATAATATGATTTCAGGAGGATAGAGCAATCAATAATGATAACTCTAAAGCAGTCTTGAAGTAATAATATGATTTCAGGAGGATAGAGCAATCAATAATGATAACTCTAAAGCAGTCTTGAAGCAATGAGAAGTTGTCAGGAGGATAAAGCAATCCTGAGGTAATAGAAAACTGTCAGGAGACTGGAGTAATCCTGAGGAAATAATATGATATGCTTTCAGGAGACTGGAGTGATCCTGATGTAACCGCATGTCTTTAGGAGGATAGAGCAATCCTGATGATCATAAGTTTGCTTGTTGGATAATTATCCTGAAAACAAGGTAACATTCTGTATAATAATATTAGTTTATGCTTTATGTATGCATGTATAATATGATGCACTTAGGTAATGTATTATGCACTCATGTATATGTATGTTAGGGTATGATGTAAATGGTGTATGTATGATATGATACTGCCGGAAGCGCCTGGATATCTTCGTATAACAACTGCTGGCCAGGGAAAATAAATCCCGATTCGTTGCTGAAGAATATGTGATCAAGCTGGATCTGATTTATCTGCCTTGATATAAAGCCCATGTATGTTCAAGAAGTCCAGATGGAGGTTCAGGAATCCAGTAACCAAGGTGGGGGACTCAAATAAAGAGTCACATGTCCAGGGTTTAATCACAAGAACTATCCAAAATGGAGTACTCTTAAACCAAACAAGTAACAGGGTATGATGTGGCCAATGGTACCTGCAAACCTGTAAACAGCCCAACCCCCTCACAGGTAGTGTTCTAAAACAAGGATCCTCAGACTTGGATCAGTTATGAGAAGTGTAAACACTTCTAACCCGAAGGTACAGTGTTTACAATAACCATAAAAGATCCTCCTCTAATTCACCTCAGTTTCTGAAGGTCGTAATAAAGGTCATCCAGACTTAGCAGGCTTCCCAGATAGCCCTAGCACTACAGGAAATCTGTAGCACAGAGTTCTCAAGAAGAAACCCACATCTGAACCGTGTTTCATATTCTCGCACCAGACCGAAATGGAATGGGAAAGAACATGAACCACTCTAGCCTAGGTGTCACTCAGGTCCCAGGTATAGGACCTTAAACTCTCAATAGAACCCCACCCACCAAAACAGAAACCAGATCCAGCAAGATGACAGTATGACAGTATGATGTATAAAACTGTAAGGAAAGCAGTAAACAAGACTGTACATAAAACAAAAATAAATACATAACACATATAGCACATAACACCCCAGTAAACACAAATCAAACAAGCGCTAGGAGGAACCCACAAAAAGAACCAGAAGCACTGGTTACAATATAAGGGTCCCCAGCAGAGTCGCCAAGCTGTCGCTCCCACCTGATGACACAGGGGCCAAGAGGGGTACAGGCGAAAAGAGAGAACACACAAGGGTGAACTCAGGAAGACAAGAGTCGCCAGCTAGGCATTTTTATCCCGGAGGAAAGGTAATGCTGCATGGACCTAAGAAAAAGATATGGATAAGACGGTCGCGAACCAGAGAGACTGAGAAAGAGGGTTGGTTACAACCTGGGAAGGTATTAGCACCCAGATTGTCCGCCGTACTCGACGGGATCCACGCTTAGAAGATTTGTGTTTAAAGGGGGGTAGTGTAGGTTAAATTTGTGTATCAAAGTTGTAAAGAATGCAAGTGTCAGTGTAAAAGAAGTGTGAAGTGTATAAGAGAAGTGTCAGTGTGGGAACAAGAATGAAATGCTCAGGACCATGAGGCTTAAAGAATGATGCTAGAAGGAGGGGGAATGTACAGAGACTTTAGTTCGATAACCGTTAAGTTATGCCTACGTATACTCTCGTGCAATGAGGAAGTCAGAACATCGTAGTTCGACTCAAAGAGACTGAAAGATAAATTGACTTGTGAACTGCTTACTTTCCTATGCTCAAGTGTATGACCTATCTGGCTCAGGTGCAAACTGTCTTGCATTAGACGGAAGAAACAAGTTCTCGTTTGTGAGTGAATGAGATGAGAAAAGAATCCCGAAGGAGACGATTATTGTTTGTTTTTTAGCTTTCAGTCTTTTATTGCTTTTGAAAGTTTGTCATAAGAAAATGAGATTAAGCCTAAACCAAGGGTTAATAAACTCATCACATCCTCCCTCTGATTAGGGGTAATGAGAATACCTTAAGTATGAAGTAAGCACCTCACACTTAATCACCTTGATGCAGGATTAAGATCATTAACCTACTTGCATTTATTAGATGTTTTTGTTGTTTTTGTTTAGTGTTAAGTAATGAGTTTAAGCCATAATCAAGGATTTAATGGACCCATTACACCATCCTAATAGAAGGATAATAGATGAGAACATTTAAGTTGAGAAAGACTCCTCAACTTAATCCATGATTAGGGATTAACCTCATGACAAAACAAAGCCTTTATTAAAGTGGATTTTAATTAATGATAAGATGAAGAAGTGATTTTTATGGTTTGTAAGACAACTTGAGGGGGACTTGTCCATTAACACTAGGGTTAGTCCTTCTTAACCAATCAAGGAAGAATTAGAACCCTAATGCAAGGCCCAAGTTACAAGCTATTTGTCTTAGTGATTATTAAATGGATTGATTAAAGGATTTAAACACATTAAGGGTTTAACACTTAGGATTAAATTTATACATTCCATCCTAATAGAAGGATGCAGGCATAAGCTTAATCACAAAGCCTTAAAACCTTTAAGGTTTAGTCCCTGATTATGAGATGAGGGGAGAAGACTCAAAGATGACACAAAGGCAAAACTAAATGGGGGACTAATCAAACCCTAATCATTATCATGCTTGGTTAGGTTTAATGAGGTTTGCAAGAAGATCTTCAGAGAAACTACCAGGAAGGAAGCAGATGGAAAGAGAAAGAAGCAGAGAGAAGCAAGACAACTTGCTTCACTTAAGGAGACAAGTTGCTTGAAGAAAGAAAGTAAGAGATGAACATGAATGAGCAAGCTCACTCTAATACACATACAAAATGCAGCAAATAAGGTATGAAAGAGATGAAAAGATATTGTGAGAAGTGAAGGCAAATTCACTTCTCAAACAACTTACCACCTGAAAAGTTAGCAAAAGAAAATGAAATGCAATGAGAATGGGATGAAATGCCATGGTGAAAACCAAAACCAGAAGCATAAACATGATGTTAATGATGCTAAGAGAAGATGAAAACACAAGACAAGAGATGAGAGTGATCAATCAAGCATAAGAATGCAAATGAAGCATGCCTTGAACCATAAGGATTCATGAATGTTTATGAAATGAAATGAACATATAACATGGAAAAGGAATGGTGAAATGATCAAACATGATTCTAATATGTCCTAAGATGTCTTATATGTCATGTTGATGCACAAAATGTCATGGAAAGTTCTTGAATGCAAGCATAGGAGAGATGGATGCAAAGGAAGGCACAAATTAGGGTTTATGGACAACACACAAAGCAAAATTCAAAATCAGAAGCAAATGACAAAATAAAAAATTGAAAATGCAATCAAGGATACCCTAAACCCATACAAGTTCACTGCCCAAAGGAGGGGATCTAACTCTTAACCTAGTGCAAGTTATGATTTTCCCAAGTCAATTAGGGTTTTAGGGTACCTCACCATGAAAAATGCAAAACAAATTGAAAATGAAAGATCAATTCAAACCAAATTTACCCTATAAACTACATGCTATGGAGGATGCAATGCAAGAAGAACCATCATCAAACTCTCAAAGGTTAGGCAGAATGGATTTTTCAAAGTTTGCACAAAAATATTGCCTTAAAATGAATTTAATTCCATGGAAAATTGTCAAAATGCATCAAGAACTAAAAAGAAATTTGTTTTGAGAGTTTGATAATGTTTCTAAATGTTTTAAAATGCAATGTGAATTTTTTTGGGATTTTTAAATACCTAAATGTATTTTTAATTAATTAATTTTCATTAACTAATTAAAAATAAACACTTAAATGATTTAAAAATTATTTTTAATCCAAAAAATAAAAATAAAAATATTTTTGGGTTTTGAAAATTAATGAAATGTTTGACAAAAATTTTCAGAATTTTTAAATGTATTTTGCTATTTTAAATAATTCGTGCAAATAAAATGGAAAAGAAATGAATAAAAAAATTAAAATATGAGAAGTATGCAGGATGAAGAGTCCAGATTGATTCTGGGTTTGTGAGGGTTGACTTGGCGCGCAATCCTACGGCCCAGGTTCAAACCTGGCTAAACCTATTTAATAATTAATTAATCTTGGATTTAACTAATTAATGACTGATTAAGGGTTAATGAGAAGATCCAGTCCATTCATGCGCGCACGGGAAGGCAGATCCTAAGGCCATTATTCAAAGTTCCTTAATTACACAATTAGGGCAAATGATTTTCAGGTGACCGGAACAGTGGTTCCGGTCATCTTCTCCGGCGAGCATAAACCCTAGATTCTTCTACAGGTCACTAAACATGAAATTTCTTCCACCAAAATGATCCTCTCATCAATCTAAACCTAAACCCTCATCTCAAATTCATTTATTTTCACTCACAAGCCTGAATCGAAGCAAAGTATGAAACACGGGCAAATTTTTAGAGATGTCATACATGCTGGTTTCTTCACCATTTCAAAAAATAAACACATATTCATGATCAGGAGAACACATAGCATCATAAAAGAACTTAAAAATTAACTTCTGGGAAAAATGTTCTTCATGTTACCTGAGATGAAGCTTCCCTGATTTTTAGCTTTCTGGCCTCAAGCTTTGTGCAATCCTTCTCCCTTGAACCTCATGATGATGGAATGGAGTTTAGAAAGCTTGGGGAGTGGCTGGTTTGAGTGATTCAACTCTGGTGTAGCAGAAATGGAGGTCTCTATAGGTGATGATTCAGGCAGTTTCAGGGGGTGGATTCTGTTCTATGAGTGATTTGTGGTTTGTGTGTGAAGGAATTTTTGATGTTTGAGGGCTGTGTGTAGAGATTCGAAGAAGGGAAGTTCTTGGCAGATTTTTGTGTGTGCTGCAATGTGGGAGCTTCTGGCTTGTGTATGGTGTGTTTTGGGTTGCTTGATGTCCACATATTTGACTCTGATTGGGCAGAGAGTTGGTGGTGGCACTGTGGGATTGGCATGGGCAAAATGCAAAAAAGTCAAGATCTTGTGTACTTCAAGTATGGGCTGGGACAGAAGAGATCTAGAGGGGTGTCTTGCCTCAGCTGAGTTTGAGGATGACCCTTGGATGATTCATGAAGGACTGCAGCACTTGGATCATAAGATAGCATGAGTTTTGCATCTTGGCAACTTGTCACATTTTGTAATTTTTGGTCATGAGCATGTGATGTTTCTTGCTGCATTCTTGGTGTGAGATGTCTCATGAGATCATGGAAATGTTTTAAGACCAGATAGAGATCATACAAGCCTTTGGGAACCAATTTGCAAGAATTCCCCTCTTTGCACTTTCATGGAAAATGGCTTATGGCTACTTGAAATTCAAGACATGGAATTGGGAAATTTCTTGGGCCAAACTGAATTTTAGGTCATGCATTGTGTTTGTATGATTATTAGAGGTCACATTGAAGTCACATAAAGGCTTGTCATGAGAATTTGCAAGTTTTCCATTTTGTGCAAAAGTGAAATTTCAATGATTTTATCCAACTTTGTAAGGCCGTAACTTTTGATCCAAAATGAATTAGAATGCGTTCTTGTACTTTTTGAAAATGGGAGGATCCATTCTACAACTTTCATGACCAAAGTTTTCTCATTTGAATCATTTTTGAATCAAAAGGAAAGGGTTGAAAAACTTTCCCAAAATGGCAAGTTTTCATTACAAGTCACTTTCCCAAAAAGGCAACTTTGCAAATGGCTTGAAATTTTCCAATTTTGTGAACTTCTAACACCTTCTATGATCAAATAAAGATCATACACATTCAAAATGATGGAGAAAACCCTTTGGTTGGGTCATTGGGGGCCTCAGATGCCCTGATTTTGCACTGACTTGCTCAAGAAGTCAACTCTTGATTAGGTGCCTTCCCCATGGAATTTCTTCATGAAACTTGATATGCATGATCCTTATAACATATAGAGACCAATAGAAATAAGAATGACCAAAAAATTTGGAGTTATGGCCTCTGAAACCAAAACCCTAATTCTAGGTCATCTGTGCAGTTAAACCTGGCTCTGCTTCCATACCTTCCTCAGTTCTTGTGATTCTTTGACTTCCTTGATCTTGAGAGGATATAATATGATGCTTGAACATACATGGACCCCTTTGAAGTGATTTAAGACCTTTGGAGTGGCTCAAGTGGCTCAGGGATAGCTCAGATCACAAACCCTAGATGCAGATGACTTTGAAACAATGCAATGAAGCAAAAGTGCAATATGAGATGCTATGATTGAAACTATGCACATGAAAAGATCACCAGCCATGGTGCGAATGGGTGAGGGAAAATTTGGGGTGTTTACAGCTTGTACCGGGATGCAAATCTTTGGGAGCGACAATCCCGATGGACTATGGTTTTTGATGGAGCTTCTAATATGCTTGGTAATGATGTTGGTGTTATGATTATCTCTCTAGAGGGTTGTTATACACCATTTACTACTAGACTTTGTTTTGATTGTACCAACAATATGGTTGAATATGAAGCATGTATTATGGGTATCAAGGCTGCCATCGAGATGAGGATCCAATTATTGAATGTGTATGGAGATTCAACCTTGGTAGTTAGTCAGGTTAAAGGTGAATGAGACACGAAACATCCAAATCTCATTCCTTACAAGGAGCATATGTTGTCTTTAATTCCATACTTTGAAGAGATTACTTTTGGACATATCCCACGAGAAGAGTATTAGTTGGCAGATGCATTAGCCACTATGTCATCTATGTTTGAAATCAGTTGGGATGATGAAACACCTAGAATTACTATTGATCGGTTAGATGAACCAGCATATTGTTATGAAGTTAATACTGAAGGTGTGGAGGAGAAACCTTGGTTCCATGAAGTGAAAAGATATCTCGAAGCTCAGGAATATCCTGAAGGGGCATCTATAAATGACAAGAAGTTTCTGAGGAGATTTTCTGCCAAGTTTTTCCTGAGTAATGGAATTTTGTACAAGCACAATCACGACTCAACTTTTCTTCGTTGTATGGACAAGAAGGAAGCAATGGAGATTATGGAAGACATGCATGATGGGATCTTTGGTACTCATTCCAGTGGGCATACAATGGCTAAGAAGATTTTGAGAGCAGGTTACTGTTGGCCTACCATAGAAGCTGATTGCTATCAACACTCTAAGGCTTGTCATAAGTTCCAGATCTATGTTGATAAAGTACATATACCTCCAGTTCCATTGAATGTTTTGACTGCTCCTTGGTCTTTTGCCATGTGGGGCATTGATATGATTGGTGAGATCAAACCTACTGCTTCCAATGGACATCGTTTCATCCTTGTTGCTATTGATTACTTCACGAAATGGGTAGAGGCAGCTTTGTTTGCTTATGTTACCAAGAATGTTGTGGCTCGATTCATTAAGCATAATATTATATGTAGGTATGGCATCCCCGAAAGGATTATCACAGATAATGGTACTAATCTGAACAATACTATGATTACTGACCTCTGCATGCAGTTCAAGATTAAACATCACAATTATTCTCCATATCGACCAAAGATGAATGGCGCAGTGGAAGCTGCCAACAAGAATATTAAGAAGATCTTGCAGAAGATGACAGTGATGTATAAAGATTGGAATGAGATGTTACCATTTGCTCTTCATGGTTATCGTACCACAATACATACTTCAACTGGGGCAACCCCATTCTCTCTTGTCTATGGTATGGAAACAGTTTTACCTATTGAAGTTCAGATCCCTTCCTTGAGAATTATGAAGGATGCAGACTTAGATGAAGATGAATGGATTCTGAAATTCTGTGATCAGGTATGAGATGTCCTATGAGATGTCCCAACACTTGACAGATTTAACCAAAACTTAAAGTGCAAGAAAATTAAACAACACAAAAGTTTGTTAACCCAGTTCAGTGTATAACCACACTTACATCTGGAGGCTACCAAGCCAGGAGGAAATCCACTATAAGTAATATTAATTCTAGACTTAAACAACCCAGTTTAATCTTTCACTTAATATCTACCCAATGCAATTTCTACCTAAGACACAACTTAGATATGAGTACCAACTCACTCCCCCTCAATCACACAGTGATCTTGTTTACAAGTTTAATAAAATTGAAGACATTCTTCAAACAATACAGCTTGATCTTACTTCACAGTTTCAATCAAGTCACAAATGCACTTTTGCTTAAAAGCTCATAAAGTGGTACAATTTAAAACAACCTGCTATTAAAACAATAAACACCCTATTTGGTCTTCTGGAATTCGTACTCAATTCTGTGAGTTTCTGTTGATTAAATAGGTGTTAGTAATTTGGGCTTTCTGTAGGTTAATCCAGTCCTAAAACACATGCAGCTTCCACCTTGAATTAGGGTTTGTTACTTCCTTGATTCTAGGTGATTTAGTTCTTCTGATTAATCTGAATCCTCATAATAAAACTCCCTACAGATGCGCCTTGTTCTGTTTTTTATCCATCCATAATTAATTCCAGATAACTCTCCTTAAATATCTCAGATCAGTTAGTCATTAATTAATTCTGGTAGCAGGTTTGAGATGTCTCAACATCTGTTGGGACATCCTGAAAAACTGAACTTAAGTCATTTACACAATGTCCCAACATCTGGTGTGACATCCTGAAATAAGTTCTTATACTCTGTTTGATAATGTCCCAACATCTGATAGGACATTCTGAACTGAATTCAATATTTCTTGTTGGTCAAAAATTCTGCCAATTCTAAACATCTACAAACTCCCCCTTTGGCTAATTTTTGGCCAACATCTTTTCTGGTTATCAGAGTGCAGCAGAAGTTCTTTTATCAGAGAATAACATTACTTTTCTGTTGAATCATATTTGAGATTACTCCCCCTCAAACATACATGTATCCAGTCTTGTTGCAACAGAAATATTTATCAAAACACACTGATTCAGTTCAGAAACAAACAGACAGATTTTTCATTCATAATTAAACAACATTACACATTGTTGTTGTTGTTGTTCTCCCCCTTGTTAGACATAAATTTGGGGCCAAAGAGACTAGTTCTAAATTACAATGCTGCTGTCATTACATATGTCCTCACAATTAATCACTCAGACTCCTCACATTCAGTTTCTTCATCATCCACAGTTTCTTCATCAGAAGCAACCTTTTGATCACCTTCACTCTCCAGCCTTTGGATAATCTCCTCAAGCTTCTGCTTTCTTGCTTCAAGTTCTTTGCAAGTGCTCTTCAGTTCAGCAATCAATGCAGCCTTGGAGATTGGAGTCTTTGCATTTGAAGGACCTGCAGATGTCCCAGAGGGTGCTTCAACATCTGCTGCATGATGACTCAGGAACAGTTTGTAGTGAAAGGCCAGAGGGCTTTCTCTTTTGCAAACTGTGTCCTTCTCAGTGAGGATCCCAGGGTACTGACTTAGCATTATACCACACAGCAAGGAAGGAAAAGCTATTGGCAGCTTTGTGGCAGATGAGCTAGCATGCTTCAAAGTCTGATCAAAGATGTAGGCTCCATAATCCAGCTTAGTCTGAGTGCCCACAGCATAAATAAACCTGCCCAAGCCAGTGGATATTGAAGATGTATGATTGGTAGGCACCTAGTTTGCTATACCAATCCTGTTCAGCATGGCATATTTTCTTGTCAGCATGCTCACTGAGAGCTTTCCTTTAACTGGCCAAGCCTTGACCTGGTTTGCAGTGATAACCTTGCAGACCTGGTTATCAGTCTTCCCTAGTTCATTTGGACCATCAGATTCTCTTCCAAGGAATTGGTTGATGATCTGAGGAGAGAACTCTACACACCTGCCTCTAACAAAAACTTTTCTAAATTCAGCAGACTTACCATTGGCACAATCTTCCTGAAGATTGACTATGAATTCTTTGACAAGTAGCTCATAGCAGGGAGATAGGTTGGAGACTGTTTTGAATAGACCAGCAGCAGATATGAGATCAATTAGTTCAGTGCACTCAAGTGCATTACTGCTCAGCTCTCTTTCAAGTGCTACCCTTCTTTGGTACACAAACTTCCATCTGTTTACACTTGAAACATGATGAAATGAGATGTTGTCCAAGGGAGCTTCTGGAACAGCAGTTGATGCCCTAGAGGGTGCTGGTTTCTTCTTTGGAGGAGATGTTGGGACATCTGCTTCAACATCTGAGTCTGAAGGAGTGACAGCTTTCCTCTTTTGAGTTTGGACTTTGCTCCATTGTTTTGTAGGACCAAAGACAGTTTTGGCTTTGTCTTTCTTTGGGGTAGCTTGCTTCTTCTCAGGAACTGCATGTCCTGCTTGCATCTTTTCTTTCCTAGTCCTGAGCCTTTTGGCTATGCTAGGTCTTACAGAGGCAATGATCTCTGTATCAGAATCCTGCTCTAGGTTCACCACAGGAGGAGATTGAGCAGTCTCCTCTTCAGCTGGTTGATCAGCAGAGATATGTTCTTCAGTTGAGGCTTTGGTCTGATCCTCAGATTCTTCTTCATCACTTTCATTTGAGGCCTTTTTCTGGTCCTCAGATTCTTCTACAGCAGCATCAGATGAAACCTTTTGTTGATCCTCAGATGTTTCAACATCTATTGGGACATCCTGTTGAGCAGGAGTGTCCTTTGCAGCCTGAGTTTGTTGATCTTCTTGAGGGGCAGGCATGGTGTTCAGAGGAATAGAAATGCCACTGACCACTCTCTGTTCAGAAAGAATCTTGTTTACCAACTCCTTTATGGAAGCATCCACATATTCAGAAGATTTTGGAGGCATGTTTGCTGGTGAAGGAATGCCTTTGGTTTTGCTGCAGACTTGATCTTTTGCTCTTTTTGGAGTTCTTGGCTTTTTAGCATGAGGAACACTTCCTCTGATTTCGTCCAATGGGGTTGACTCCATGGGTACCACAGAAATGGGGGTTGCATGAACCACATCTTCTTTGTTGAGAATTTCTTCAGGAATGTTAGGGTTTTGAGACATTGTCAAAGAAGATGGATGAAGAGTTTTAGGGTTGATGATTTCTGAAGAACAGCTAGATAATGCAATTCGCTTTTGATAGTATGATGAGAATATGGAAAGCTGAATGCAAGCTGTTATTATATAAGTAGCCGTTACATTGAAAATTATTAGGAATGGAATACCCAAGGTTCTTGACCAGACTGGTGTTGCCATCTGGTGCTTATGCCACACAAAGTCATATGACATGTTGGCACATCTCCATAACTGCTAAGTCTCACATAAGCAGATTCCCAATTTGCCCCTTAAGTTCTCAAATTGTGTAGCATCCAATGCTTTGGTAAAGATATCAGCCAACTGCAGATTTGTAGCTACATGTTCCAATGAAATCACTTTTTCTTCTACAAGATCTCTGATGAAATGATGTCTGATATCAATATGCTTGGTCCTGCTATGTTGGATAGGATTCTTTGATATGTTAATTGCACTTAAGTTGTCACAGTACAATGTCATGACATCTTGTGGGACATTGTACTCAGTGAGCATTTGCTTCATCCAAACCAACTGAGAACAACTGCTTCCAGCTGCTATATATTCAGCTTCAGCTGTAGATAAGGATACACAATTTTGTTTCTTACTGAACTAGGAAATCAAATTGTTTCCTAGAAAGAAGCATCCTCCTGAAGTGCTTTTTCTGTCATCAGCACTTCCAGCCCAATCAGCATCACAGAAGCCAGTGAGAATTGGTTTGCATCCATGAAAGTACATTATGCCTGTCGCTCCCGACAAATGAAACCGGGTCATATGAAGGTACAGACGCGAACGGTCGGCGAAGGGAACAGTGAGAACACACAGCCGTGAACTCACTGGAGAATGAAAAGAGTCGCCAGCTAGGCATTTTTATCCCGGAGGAAAGGCAATGCTGCATAGACCTAGAAAGATACGGATAAGACGGTTTGCGAACCAGAGAGACTGAGAAAGGGGGTTGGTTACAACCTGGGAAGGTGCTAGCACCCAGATTGTCCGTCGTACTCGACGGGATCCACGCTTAAAAGATTTGTGTTTTAAAGGGGTAGTGTCAGTGCAATTTGTGTATCAAAGAACTGGAAAAGGATGTACAGGTGTCAGTGTAAAAGAAAGTGATGTGTGATATGTATACAGTGTCAGTGTAAGAACAGGAGTGAAATGCTCAAGATCATGAGTCTAAAGAATGAAGCTGAAAGAGGGGGAATGCAGAGACTTTTGTTCGATAACCGTTAAGTTATGCCTACGTATCCTCTTGTGCAATGAGGAAGTCAGAACACCGTAGTTCGACCCAAAGAGACTGAAAGGTGAATTGACTTGTGAACTGCTTGCTTGTCTATGCTCAAGTGTATGATCTGTCTGGCACAAATGCAAACTGTCTTGCATTAGACGGAAGAAGCAAGTTCTCGATTGTGAGTGAAGATGATGAGAAAAGAATCCCGGAGGAGACGATTATTGTTTGTTTTTGAGTTTTCAGTCTTTTATTTCTTTTTGGATTTTTGTCATAAGATAATGAGCTTAAGTCTAAACCAATGGGTTAGTAAACTCATCACATCTTCCCTCTGATTAGGGGTAATGAGAATTACCTTAAGTGTGAAGTCAGATTCTCACACTTAATCACCTTTGGTGTAGGATTAAGATCATTAACCTACTTGTGATTATTTAGATGTTTTTGGTGTTTTTGTTTAGTGCTAAGTAATGAGATTAAGCCATAATCAGGGATTAAACGGACTCATTACACCATCCTAAAAGAAGGATAATAGATGAGAATGTTTAAGCTGAGGAAGATTCCTCAACTTAATCCATGATTAGGGATTAAACCCATGACAAAACAAGCCTTTATTAAGTGGATTTTATTTAGATTAATGGTGTGATGATGAAGTGTTTTTTATGATTTGTAAGACAACTTGAGGGGGACTTGTCCATTAACACTAGGGTTAGTCCTTCTTAACCACTTAAGGAAGAATTAGAACCCTAATGCAAGGCCCAAGTTACAAGTGTAATGTCTTGATATTTATTAGATGAATTGATTAAGAGATTTAAACACCTTAAGGGTTTAATACTTAGGATTAAAGTTACACACTCCATCCTAAGAGAAGGATGCAGGCATAAGCTTAATCACAAAGTATTAAAGCCTTTAGGGTTTAGTCCCTGATGATGAGGTGAGAAGAGAGGACTCAAAGAGAGACACAAAGGTAAAACTATGGGGGGACTAATCAAAACCCTAATTCATTGTCATGCTTGGATGATCCTAAGGTTTGTGAGGTTTTCAAGAACAATCTTCAGAGGAACCACCAGGAAGCAGATGAACAGGATTAAGAGAAGCAAAGAGACTTGCTTCATTCAAGAAGTCAAGTCACTTGAAGAAAGGAAGTGGGAGGAAGAAGAATGAGCAAGCTCAAACTCAAACACATATAAGAATGCAGCAATGGATGCAAGAGAGATGAAAAGAAAAGTTATGAGAAGTGAAGGCAAATCCACTTCTCAAGCCTACTTACCACCTGAAATGTTAGAAAGAAATGCAATGCAATGCAAGATGAGATGAAATGATATGATGCAAAGCAAGATCAGAAGCATGGTGATGATGATTATGATGTTATGAGGTGCTGCAAACATGAGGCAAGACAATGGGGATGTTCATACAAGATTATGAATGCAAATGATGCAAGCTAAGGAGCATGAACCAACATGAAATGTTATGAAGCATATAAGACAAATGACATGTCAAATATGTAATGCAATGATCAAAGATGCTTTATACATGTCTTAAAATGTCAAATGAATCATAAGCATGCACAAAATGCAAAGACAAACCATGTTATGCAAGAAAATGCAAGAGGGATGCAAATGAAAGCCCAAATTAGGGTTTATGGATCAAACATCAAACACAAACCAAAAACAGAAGCAAAACCCTAAAGTAAAAATGGAAAATGGCACCCAAAGAAGCCCTAGACCTATAACAAACCACTGCCCAAAGGGGAGCTCTCAACTCTCAACCAAACTCAAGTTATGATTTTTCTAAGTTATTAGGGTTTTTTAGGGTTCTCAACAAAACAAATGCCAAACAATTTGAAAATGCAAGAACAAATCATGGCCTTTTTATCTTTGAAACTACATGCTAAACACAAAACAATGCAAGAAGAATCAATGTCTCAACCTTCACCAATTGACAGAAATGAATTTTTTAACTTATGATCAAAATAATGCACAAAATATGATTTAATTCAATGAAAAATTCTTAAAATGCATCAAGATCAAAAAAGAAATTTGGTTTGAAGGTTGGACAATGTTTCTAAATGTCTTAGAACATTTCATGAATTTTTTTTGTAATTTTTAAATACCTAAAAGTATTTTTAATTAATTAATTCTCATTAATCAATTAAAAATAATCTTTTAAATATTTAAAAATACTTTTTTAATGATGAAAAATAAAATAAAAATATTTTTGGGTCTTAAAAATTATTTAAACTTTAAAGAAAAAGTTTCATAATTTTTAAGACATTTTTGCTATTTTAAATTAAATATGCAAAACAAATGAGAAAGAAATGAATTAAAATTAAATAAAAATGAAAGGTAATCCAAATGAGAGGCTGAGATGAGCTGCTGGGTCAAAAGGGGTTGACTGGGCGCGCATCTGGACGGCCCAGATTCAAACCAAACTAATCCTGATTAATTAAATATTAATTCATAATTAAAACTTAATGAAAAGATCCTGGCCTTCTATTCACGCGCGGGAAATGGAATCCAATGGCTCACGTTCAAACTCAGTGCCCTAACCCTAATTAAAAATTAATCACTCTCAGGTCACCGGAGACGAGCTCCGGTCGTCTTCTCCGGTGACCTTCTCCCCTGAAAATTCCAAACTTCCTAAAAACGTATCAAAAATGAAAAACAAAAACAGGGAAATGATCCTCACATCCTCACGAATCAAACCCCCATCCTAAAACACATTTATATTTCCTAAATGAGCTGAATCGAAGAAAAAGAAAAATAGGTCACGCAAGCTTCAGGCACAAATTAAATGCTCAAATCACATCCATTTTCAAAACCAATGGTACCAGAGTGATCAACAAGACATGAAGAACAAATTTGCAACAAGAAAAGTCATTTCTGGAAAAATAAATTTCAGGCTACCTGAGATGTGAAGCTTTCCACTTGAGGACTTTCTGGCCTTCTCTTTATGTGCAGTTTACTCCTTAGAACCCCTTGATGATGTTTGAATACTCAAAATGAATTTGTGCTGGCTGGATAATGAGTTTCGAAAGGAACTGCTTCAAGCTCAGTCAACAATGGCTATGGAGATTCTGGCTCTTTCAGGTCATTGTGAATGATGGTTTGAGGTCCAAATGATGTATGGAGAAGCTTTGCAAGGTTTGTTTGGCTGTTTGTGAGCTAGGGAAAGAGATTCGAAAGCAACTGCAGAAATGGAGTGAGAAATGGCAGTGAGGTTTCTTGGCTGTTTCAGGCTTGTGCTTTTGGTTTTTTGAGGTCTATGAAGCAAGATGAGATGATTAGTGAAGTTGGCTTGAATGTTCAGTGGCTGTGGAGAAGAATTCGAAGCAAGTTGCAAGATGGGAGGTTTTTGTGAATGTTGTGTATGAGGAAGCTTCAGCCTTGTGTGTTTTATGTTTTGGCCAGCATTTGGATAGCATAAACAATTGCAAGTGGCTGGGAGATGTGACATGTCCTTTATTGATTGGGATGTTTGCTTTTGCCAAAAAGTCAACTTTTGTGTAAGTGAGGCATGGCTCAAAGTCTAGGCAAGTACAAGGCATGGGTTGGCGCAGCAAGGATGAGGGAGAGGTCTAGCAAAGCTCAGCAGCCAATGTATCAAGTTGGTGAAGTGATCATGATGGTTTTTGCAAGTTGGGATATTTTGGTTCACATGTGATAAAGCCTTGTTACACAAACCAAGCCATGAGCAAATTCAATCCAATTCTGATTTTTAGGACTTAGAGAATGTTTGTGTAATGGTTTGAAATGAATTAGAGGTCACATGATGCATTGGTCCAAGATTTTGCAAAGTTTCCAAATGAGGCATGCCTTGAAAATTAATGATTTTAGCCAACTTTGCATGGCCATAACTTTTGATCCAAGAAGAGTTTGATCATGGTCTTGTACTTTTTGAAAAGGGAAAGATGAGATCTACAACTTTCATGACCAAAGTTTTTCTATTTGAAGCCTTTTTGGATCATGAATCAAGGCTTGAAAATTGACCTAAAATGATGCATTCTTGAAAAGTCAACTATGCCCAAAAAGTCAACCTTTGCAAAAACCCTAAATTCTTGATTTCTATGAACTTCAACCTTCTTCCATGATCAAATAAAGATCACATACACTCAAAATGATGAAGATCACCCATTGGTTGGGTCATTGGGGGCCTCAGATGCCCTGATTTTGCACTGACTTGTCTGAAAAGTCAACTCTTGATCAGATGACTTCCCCATGGAATTTCTTCATAAAAATTGATATGCCTACTCCCTATACAATATAGAGATCAATGGAAACAAGAATGACCAAAAAAATTGGGGTTATGGCCTCTGAAACCAAAACCCTAATTTTCAGTCAACTGTGCAGTTCATCCTGGCTCTGCATCCACTCAAACCCTAGCTCTTGTGATTCCTCTGCACTTTTGACTTTGAGGAGATGAAATATGATATAAGAACACACATGGACCCCTTTGAGTTGATTGGTTGCCTTTGGAATGGCTCAAGATGCTTTGGGATTGCTCAGATCACAAACCCTAGGTGCAGATGCCTTAGAAACTATCCAGTGAATTAAAAATGAGATGTGAAATGATATGACTGTGTTTATGCATATGAGAATGATCACAAGCCATGGTGTGAATGGGTGAGGGCAAATTTGGGGTGTTTACAGCTGCCCCTATTCAAACATGAGTTAGCTGTGCAGGATGTAAGCGACGGCTTAACAGGCCAAACAAGATAACTTGTGGTTGAATACCAAAGACAGTCCAGAATTTGCACTCACAGAAAAAGGGATATAAAGTATATTGTAAAGTATGGGCGACGGAGGACGATCGCCGAGCAGAGGACGACTGCTGGGTAAGGAGCAATGACGGGGACGGCCGACATGCTGGGAAGAGTGCTGAAAATAAAGCAATGACGGGGATGGCCGACATGCTGGGGATAAAAGGTAAAGCTAAGACGGGGACGGCCGACTAGCTGGGGAAAATAAAATCATGATGGGGACGGCCATCACGATAAAACTGTAAGAAATTCTGAGGATTAATGAAACATGACGGGGACGGCCATCAAGTTCATAAAGGTAAAGCAACGATGGGGACGGCCATCGGGCTAAGAAGAGAGAAGGGACCACGACGGGGACGGCCATCGGGTTAAAAAGGAAAAGGGACCACGACGGGGACGGCCATCGGGTTAAAAAGGAAAAGGGACCACGACGGGGACGGCCATCGGGTTAAAGAATGAATGAAATAAACAGATGATGGGGTACGGCCATCAAAGGTGAAGGACGATCACCTAGCAGGGGACGGCTGCTCTGTTGGGGATAAAAGGAATATGATGGGGACGGCCATCAAAGGTGGAGGACGACCACCTGGCAGGGTACGGCTGCCGAAAATATCAACGATGGGGACGGCCATCGGATAGAAAAGGTCAACGATGGGGACGGCCATCGGACGAGCAAGATGGAGGACGACCATCAAGAAGTGGAGGACGACCACTCAGCAGGGGACGGCTGCTCTCGGGGTTTGTCATAACACAAGACGAGTGTTAGATAACCAAAATCGACAATGGGGACGGCCATTGGATAAAGTTGATGAAGGACGATCATCAAGAGGGTGGAGGACGACCACCTAGCAGGGGACGGCTGCTAAAAACAACGATGGGACGGCCATCGGATGAGCATGATGGAAGACGACCATCAAGAAGTGGAGGACGACCACTCAGCAGGGTACGGCTGCTCTCAAAGGTATCATAACACAGGACGAGTGTTAGATAAAAAGAAAATTTGTTGGTGATCTACTGGGGATAATGTAAACACGGACGAGCGTTTACATCCAAGAAACAAAAGGGTATAAGTGTTTTGGGTATTGTGTATAGATTAAAGATGCGGACGAGCATCCTTAAGACTATGATACGGACGAGTATCATGTAGAAACAAACTGACACACGTTCAGAGATGATGATACGGACGAGTATCCACTGGTTAACTAAGAACACGGACAAGTGTTGCATCCGAAAGGATTCCTCTGGGGAGTAATAGACACGGACGAGTATCTATATTCAAGAAGACAAAGGTGTTTGACACGGTGTATGGATTAAAGATGCGGACGAGCATCCTTAAGAGTATGATACGGGCGAGTATCATGTAGAAACAAACATTAGACGCAATGTTCTGAGATGATGGTACGGACGAGTACCAACTGGTTAACGAAGAACAGGGACTACTGTCGAATCTGTGGGGTTATGAGTGATGATGTATACAAGATACGGACGAGTATCTGTATAAGCGTACCATGAGTAATGAGTATTGTATTGATGAGTGTTTTAACTGCTGGGGAGAGTGACACGGACGAGTGTCAAGAGAGAAAAGTATAATATTAACAAGTATCCAGGTGACTGCGCTGGGGATACGACACGGACGGGTGTCAAGAAAGTGTATATAAGGTATGTGAGTGCAAAAAGGATGTCTTTGGCTTTCTGCTGGGATATGACACGGACAGGTGCCAGAATATATCTGTAATGAGGGTGATTTGTTTGTAAAGGGTGTTCAGGCGACTTTACTGGGGAATGATGACACGGACGAGTGCCAAAAGGTGCATATACTGGTGTTTGTGATTTGAGAGGCAGCTGCTTCTGCTGGGATTCTGATGGGGATTTTGGGGGAAAGTAATCTGTATTCACAAGCGTTTAATTCACAACATGACTTATGATTATGCTATGCATTTGATTTTTGCCGTAATGCTCCGTATTAGACGGAATGCTACGCTCTGGGGGGTGAATATGATGCGGATGCCATGATTATGCAAAGAGGCACCGATCCAGGATTCGGATCCCGTTGTTGCGAAGATTTCTGGTTGATCTGCTTGAAGTGAACATCCCAGCTGGGGATGAGATTATTGGTAGATCCAATGATGTATCTGCTCGGGGATATACGTCACTGGTTGACATGACCTTGATAAAACGGGACCCAGCTGGGGTTTGTAGAAGCTTTCCTCACTCTGTTGTGATCTCTTCATGCGTTGCTCTTCTGAATAAAGGCTTGAAGCTCTGTGGGGAGATGATTTCCTGTCTTCTGTATTCAACTGAGGATGACAAGGCGACTCGGCTGGGGAATTGTGAGAGGCAACTCAGCTGGGGAAAGCAATGGGGAGCAACTCAGCTGGGGAAAGAGCATCTCGGATGCTGAGATGGAGTGTATGCTGATTTGGCAGCTCCGCTGGGGAAATGGGCATCCTCCAGTGCCATGTGGAAGATAGACCGAGTTGATAATGATTCGCCTACTTGCTGAGACGTAACCTGCATGCCCCTGGTTGCGTTCTGGATACCTGCAATCCTGCAAAGACAAAGGAACGTACAAAAGGTCCCGAGGTATCCCTTATTGGATTCCGTCATAGGAGATAAGTACTTTCGAGAGTAAGTATATTCCCTGTAAGCATGTGTTATTTTTTTTAGAGAAAGGCATCTGTACTTATGCAATTGTATTTTTAGAGATATCAGACAACTCTTTGCAAAACATAAATGTAAAACGAAACATGACTGAAAATCTGATTTTATTAATTCATGTGCCCTGAATTGGCAAGATACAGTCAAAGAAACATATCTCCTGAAATGAGGAGATTGTTACAAATTGAGGAATAAAGTGCTGGCGGTGTTGACGACGCTTTCAAGGAGCTTCCTCTTCTGCTATGACTCGTATGACAATGACGTTCTTCTCGTCTTGCTTTCTGGAGAGAGTTGATTCTGATTGAAGCTTGATCCTTTGGAAGCTTACCAAGTTGTAGGTGATGCAGACGAACTCAGAATGCAGTTGTTCGCTTATTCCCTTATTTTGCATGGATCGCCCTTTCAGGTTTTCAATCCATCGGGATACCCATTTTTGCCTGAGCTGTCCAATGCGGCTTTTCAACTCAGCGGGTGTACATTTTTTTTCAGTTATTTCCCTTACTTTTGCCCGAGTCTTTTATTCTGTTTTTGACTCGCCGGGATGCCCTATTTTTGCCTGGACTTACATTCTGTTTTTATGTCCAGCGGGTCGTTTTATGCGAAGTATTTTTTAACTGCATCTGAATTCACAGGGGACGGGAAATCTTCACCATCCATGGTGCTGAGCATCAGTGCTCCACCAGAGAAAACTTTCTTTACAACGAATGGTCCTTCATAATTTGGAGTCCATTTGCCCCTGTAGTCTGTATGAGGAGGGAGGATTCTTTTCAACACAAGATCTCCTACTTGGTACTCTCGATGCCTGACTTTCTGATCAAAGGCTTTCTTCATTCTCTTCTGATATAACTGCCCGTGGCAGATGGCAGCCAATCTTTTCTCTTCGATCAGACTCAGTTGTTCGAATCGGGACCGAACCCATTCTGCTTCACTCAGTTTAACATCCATCAATACCCGTAAGGAGGGTAATTCAACTTCAACAGGCAGGACTGCTTCCATACCATATACAAGCTGATACGGTGTTGCCCCAGTGGATGTTCTGATTGATGTGCGGTACCCATGCAAGGCAAACGGTAGCATTTCATGCCAGTCTTTGTATGTGACTACCATCTTTTGCACAATCTTCTTAATATTCTTATTTGCCGCCTCGACAGCGCCGTTCATCTTTGGCCTGTAAGGAGAAGAATTGTGATGTTGAATCTTGAAGTCCCGGCACAGTTCTGCCATCATTTTGTTGTTTAAATTGGAACCATTGTCAGTAATGATTCGCTCGGGAACTCCATATCGACAGATGATTTCTCTTTTCAGAAATCTGGCTACCACTTGTCTTGTAACATTTGCATATGAGGCTGCTTCAACCCACTTGGTGAAATAGTCAATGGCGACCAGGATGAATCTGTGGCCGTTTGAAGCAGTCGGCTCAATCTTGCCAATCATATCAATGCCCCACATAGCAAAGGGCCATGGTGAAGACATTATGTTCAAAGGATTGGGAGGCACATGCACCTTATCTGCGTAGATCTGGCATTTATGGCATTTTCTGGCGTAGGCACAACAGTCTGCATCCATTGTGATCCAGTAATAGCCTGATCTTAACAACTTTTTAGCCATGGCATGCCCTCCAGCATGGGTACCAAAAGAGCCTTCGTGCACTTCATGCATCAGCAAATCTGCTTCCGTCTTGTCAACACATCTGAGGAGTACCATGTCAAAGTTCCTCTTGTATAAAGACCCATCAGTATTCAGAAAGAAACTACCAGCAAGCCTTCTCAAAGTCTTCTTATCATTGGAAGATGCCCCAGGTGGGTATGTTTGATCCTCCAAGAAGCTTTTAATGTCATGGTACCAAGGCTTATCATCTTTTACAACATCCGCTGCGAACACATATGCTGGTCTATCGAGTCTGGACACTGAGATCTGAGGTACAAAGTTGGCCGTTTGAACTTTGATCATGGATGAAATGGTAGCCAAGGCATCTGCAAACTAATTCTCGTCCCGAGGGATATACTCAAGCTTGACTGTTGTGAAGAAAGTCAATAACCTCCTTGTATAATCCCTGTAAGGTATCAGATGATCTTGGTGAGTGTACCATTTCCCGTTGGTTTGATTGACTACCAAAGCTGAATCTCCGAATACGGTCAATGTTTTGATCCTGAGGTCAATGGCTTCCTCAAGACCCATAATGCAAGCTTCGTATTCAGCTTCGTTGTTAGTGCAGTTGAAAGTGAGTTTTGCCGAGAAAGGCATGTGAACTCCTTTAGGTGTAATGAGTACTGCACCAACACCACGGCCATTCATGTTAACAGCCCCATCAAACATCATGGTCCATTCTTCCTCCGGGTCGGGCCCTTCGGTGTGAATAGGCTCTTCGTGATCTTTTGCTTTAATGAACATGATGTCTTCATCAGGGAAGTCAAATCTCATAGGCTGGTAATCATCAATGGGTTGCTCAGCAAGATATTCAGATAGTACACTGCCCTTGATGGCTTTCTGAGATGTGTACTGTATGTCGTATTCTGTGAGAATCATCTGCCATCTTGCAACCCGTCCGGTAAGAGCTGGCTTCTCGAAAATGTACTTAACTGGATCCATTTTTGAGATTAATAAGGTAGTGTGGGTCAACATATATTGTCTCAGTCGGCGAGCAGCCCACGCTAAAGCACAGCAAGTTTTCTCGAGCAGTGAATAACGCTGTTCACAGTCGGTAAACTTTTTGCTTAGGTAGTATATTGCATACTCTTTTCGACCAGACTCGTCATGCTGGCCCAGCACACACCCCATCGACTCTTCTAATACTGTCAAGTACATAATCAGAGGTCTTCCTTCTACTGGAGGCATGAGGATTGGAGGTTCTTGTAAGTACTCCTTGATCTTGTCAAAAGCTTTCTGGCAATCTTCGTTCCACCTGACCGTCTGTTCTTTTCTTAACAGCTTGAACAAGGGTTCACAGGTTGCTGTAAGGTGAGATATGAACCTTGAAATGTAGTTCAATCGACCTAAGAATCCTCGAACTTCTTTCTCAGTTTTAGGTGCAGGCATTTCTTGGATAGCCTTGACTTTATCAGGGTCAACTTCAATCCCCTTCTCGCTTACAATAAAGCCCAGCAGCTTACCAGATCTCACCCCGAATGTGCATTTGTTGGGGTTCAGCTTCAGTTGGTATTTCCTCAGACGCTTGAATAATTTGAGCAGATTCACCAGGTGGTCTTCCTCTGTAAGGGACTTGGCGATCATATCGTCCACATAACATTCTATTTCCTTGTGGATCATATCATGGAATAATGTCACCATAGCCCGTTGATATGTGGCACCCGCATTCTTCAGTCCGAATGGCATCACTTTGTAACAGAACGTGCCCCAAGGTGTAATGAATGTTGTCTTCTCCATGTCTTCAGGTGACATCTTGATCTGATTATATCCTGAAAATCCATCCATGAAGGAGAATACCGAGAACTGAGCCGTGTTATCCACCAATACATCAATGTGAGGTAATGGGAAGTCATCTTTCGGGCTGGCTCTGTTCAGATCCCGGTAATCAACACACATTCTAACTTTGCCGTCCTTCTTAGGCACAGGCACTATGTTAGCAACCCACGGCGGGTAGCTAGTCACAGCAAGGAACCCGGCGTCCCATTGCTTTTGTACCTCTTCTTTGATTTTCATAGCCATGTCTGGGCGAGTTCGGCGCAACTTCTGTTTGACTGGTGGGCATTCTTCCCTCAAAGGCAGCTTGTGCACAACTATATCGGTGTCCAACCCTGGCATATCTTGATACGACCAAGCAAACACATCAACATACTCTTGAAGCAGATCTGTCAGTTGTCTCTTCACTGAGTCTTGCAGGCAGGCCCCGATTTTTACTTCTTTCACGTTTTCTTCCGTACCAAGATTAATCACTTCAATCTCCTCCTGGTGAGGAGTAATAACCTTTTCCTCCTGTCTCAACAACCTGGCTAGCTCTTCAGGAAGCTCATATTCTTCATCAACCCCTTCATCAGCTTGATTGATTGGATTGTCAAAGTCATACGATGTCATAGCCGTGCTGTTGTCGGTGCTGTCAGGAAGGCACTCTCTGCAAGGGTTAAGTTGGTTCCTTTTAGTGATTGATTTTAATCTTGCTTTTAGAAAAAGTGAAATGAAGTTATCATTTTGAAAACACCGCCATTTATTTTTGTACAAAAAGGAAAATGGAAAAACAGTGAGCATAAAAGAAAAAGACTCGTTTGCAAAAAGATGTCTGATATTTCATTAATTTAATCTTCTTTGCACAAAAGTACAGATGGCCCTGGTTACAAAATGAGTCTTGTCATCTTGGGCAAGATGCAAGACTTTGATGCATGCTATATAAAAAATACAGGAAATAATAATTACTCTGCATGAGTAACTCTTATAATTTCCTGGGAAGACCAGTTCGAGACACTGCTCCCCGGGATCTTTGGACGAATCCAATTCTCCAGATTGCGCTCCTCTTCCAGCTCGTCTTCCAGGCAGTTGATAGCATCGGGGGTAAGCATCCCCCCACTGACAAAACCAGGCTCTGCAGCAGCCTTTGCTTGATGTTGAGTTGGTCTGTAACCCAACCCAAACTTGTCCTTCTTCTCCTCCACAGCTAAGATCTTGCCCCAGCCTAGGGCAGTTCCTTCTTCAACAACCTTCCGGGCTTGTTGGTAAGATGACATTGGAGTACCAGATACAGCAGATGCTTCATTCACATTCAAGGCTTCAAAACCTTGGCTCATTGTTTCATGGATCTCTCCATCCATTTCAATGTATTTATAAGTAGCCAGGTGGCTAACAAAAATGTCCTCCTCTCCACAGATTGTGACAACTTGGCCTTCCCACTCAAATTTTAACTTTTGGTGAAGGGTAGACGTTATTGCGCCGGCGGCGTGAATCCAGGGTCTACCCAACAAACAGCTGTAGGCGGGCTGAATGTCCATCACATAAAAGATAGTTTTAAAAGTCTGTGGGCCAATTGTCACGGGCAGCTCAATCTCTCCCAGAACCGATCTCTTCGAACCATCAAAGGCTCTTACTACCAGGTTGCTGGGTCTCAATGCCAATCCATCATATTCAAGCTTCACCAGAGCCTTCTTTGGTAAGACATTCAGGGAAGAACCTGTGTCTACCAACACATGAGAAAGGACAGCTCCTTTGCATTCCATGGTTATGTGCAAGGCTTTGTTGTGGTTGCGGCCATCCGCTGTCAAGTCAGAATTGGTAAACCCTAGCCCATTGCTAGCAGTAACATTTCCAACCACGGTTTCCAACTGGTTGACAGTTATCTCCTCAGGCACGTAAGCTGCGTGCAGGACTTTAAGTAGTGCATTCCGATGGGCTTCGGAGCACATAAGCAGTGAGAGGATGGAGATTTTGGATGGCGTCTGGTGAAGCTGATCCACAATTTTATAATCACTCTTTTTGATGATCCGCATAAACTCATCAACTTCCTGATCAAATGGAGTCCTCAGGGCTTCTTTGGCAGCTAGATCTTCCTGCACCGGGCCTTTTCCCTTTGCCTTGGCAGCAGCTTCTGCTTCGGCTGTGGGTCTTTGAACTTGTGAAGCAAAGAGACGTCCGCTTCGAGTGAAGCCTCCGCCTCCCCCCACATTATCTACTTGTGGTGCAGGTGCTGATGTTTCAAGAGTGATTCTTTTTCCTTCGCAGTACACGTCAGAGCCATAGTGCCAAGGGATGGCCCTATTGCTTTCATATGGTACTGGTCCAGGCACCGTGACAGTGACTGGACTGATTGCTGCTGCTGAAGGGACTGTTATTGTTTGTGGATCATAAAAGATTGTAACTGGTGCTCTGGCAGGAGCAGCACCTTCTGAATGGTAGGCGGAATTATTTTCAGGATCGTAGAATATGGTAACAGTGGAGACATCTTCGTGATTGATTGCTGGTGTTGTAGGAGGTTCTGTCGGAAGGACTGTTGTTGTCGTTGATGGAGAGTCGAAATGGACTGAAGCTGAAGTTGTAGCAGGAGAAACTATTGAAAACTGATCATTTGGAAGGACAGGTGAAGTACTTGTTGATGGTGCTGATGAATTATCGGGAACAATAGTTGCTGTAGTTGTAGGAGGGTCTGAAACTGTTGTTGATGAAGTTGCTTGATTTGCCGGAAATGATGTAGTGATCTGCAGTAGGCCATTCTGAATAAGGCTGTCAATGCCGTTCCTCAGGTCTTCGCACCCATTCCATGAAATATTGCAGTAGGGGCACCCTAGTTCACACCCTGGAAATATGTTGTTTTCACGGAGTTGAGCTTTGATTTCCACCAATGGTGTCCTGATCTGATCCACACTGGTTATGAAATAAGACGGTGTGTCTTCTTCAATTGCGTTAATTCGAGGACCACCATGGTTTGGCATTGGGTTTTTGTTGACATTGGGCGGCGGTGCAAAATTCAGAGCCTTGGAGTCTACCAAGTCTTGTACCTTCATATGCAGAGCCCTGCATTTTTCTGTACTGTGACCAGGTGCGTTTGAATGGAAAGCACACCTAGCATTGGAGTCATAGTTTCTTGGTAAACTGTTGGGATCCGGAGGTGCCAACGTTCTTAGCTCAACTAGGTTGAGTTTCAGAAGCTGTGGCAGCAAAGCAGCATACGGCATTGGAATTGGGTCGATCACTCGGTTAGCTTGGGATGGCCTTTGTTGGAATGGCCTCTGTTGATTGTTGTTGTTGGAGTTGTTGTTGTTGTAGTTTCTTGGAGGATATTGATTCTGCTGATGATATTGAGGTTGTTGTTGGAAGTTTTGTTGAGGAGGTTGATAGACTGGCTGTGGATGAGCTGGAGCAGGGATAGTGACTGCTGCTATTGACCTCTGAGCATATTGGGGCCTACCCCTGTTGGTGTGAATGGCATTGGTTTCGCCAGTTCTTCTCGGGCCTGTAAAAGGCTTTCTTGTACCACTGGACGAGCTTGCACCATTGTCTGAGATCTTACCCATCTTTAACAGGCTTTCAATTCTCTCCCCAGCTATAACAACATCCGCAAAGCTAGTGGAAGAGAAAGCAGCTAGCCTATCAATATAGGTTCCCTGAAGAGTGTTCATAAACATGTCTGCCATTTCTCTCTCAGACATTGGTGGTTGAACGGCAGCAGCCAATTGCCTCCATCTTTGAGCATATTCTCTGAAACTCTCCCTCGAAGACTGTGACATTCCCATTAGGAGGGTCCTGTTGGGTGCCATATCTAGATTATACTGATACTGTCTGATGAAGGCCTCTGCCAGGTCCTTCCAGCATCTAATAGTCGCTCTTGTCAGATGGGAATACCATTCCCTTGATGCTCCAGTCAAGCTATCTTCAAAATAGAACATCCACAGTTTCTCATCCATTGTATAGGCCTTCAGCCTTCCCAGAAATGACTGCAAATGAGTCCGGGGGCATGAAGTCCCATTATACTTTTCGAAACAAGGAGGTTTGAACTTATGGGGGATCCTGACCCCTTCTACCAGCCCCATGTCCATGACGTCGAACCCCAAAGAATTTTGAGATTCTAAGGACCTCAACTTCTCAGCTATTTCTTCCAATCGTCTATCATACGTTTCCTCTCCGGCACCCATTACTGTATACTGGTCCTCCTGAGGGTCTTCTTGAAGTACTCTGGCTGCGGTGGCTGTCCCTTGGATGTTTGCAGGAATATTAACCTCAGGATGTAGATGTGGACCAAACACAGGGGGGGTAACATGTGGTTGCACCCTTTCATTATTACTGGTGCCCGCAGTTCCTACATGAGGCTCCTCTTGGTTTTGCCTCTCCACCATGGCCCTCAGTCTCTCCTGGCTCTGAGCCATGTTGTTCATAACTTCCATGAACTGCGTCATCTGCGTTCTCATCTCTAACCTTTCGTTTGCCATCTGGTTTCTGACCTCCGTAAGGTCTTGTTGCATCTGATCCATCTGAATTCCCGGAAGGTTGTTTCTAGTTGGGTACCTGTGTGGCCTGTTGAGAGGAAATACCCGGCGGCGAGCAATAATTCCTGGTTATCACAACAGAGGTTAGCAACAACAAAACAAAAACCTACAAAACAAACAGAGGGTTAGTATGCAATGCAATTATGCTTATTTGCTCTCAAGGTATCCGGTTTGGCCTTCAGTTTTGACCCTTCCAGACCCTTGAAGATGATGCTGTTGAAGTTGCTTTTGATGTGAACCCCAACACAAATATATTACAAAAGGTGAAATAATACAATTTGTTCATTTTACAACACAAACCCTCAAAGGGGTCAAGATACATCACAAAAAAGAAAAAGTACATGGAAAAGGAACAACAACAAGCAAATGATCAAACTCCAAGGCCAAACTCATCCTCACGAACTTCCTTGAGAAGTGCTTCGGTCACAGGATCAGCCGGATGCTCCGTGAGACTTCTGATGAGAAGGTTTCTTGTTGCAACAGCTGCAGTCAACTTCTTGTTCTGACTTTGGTCCTTAGACCTCTTCACTCCAGCTCTGATTTCTAGCTCTGATATTTCCTTCTGGGCTGCTGCCAGGGCCTTTTCCATCTGCTCCATCTTGTCCTGAGCTCTCTTGTCTTCTAGAGTACGGGCCTCAGTGATCCGGACCCAACTGGCCTGACTCTCTTTCAAATACAAGTCTGTTCTTGCTCTCTGGAACTGGGCTTCTTTACAAGCATTCTTCAGAATCTGCTCACCAGCTTTAGACTTGTTGATATACTCCCCAGACTTCTCAATCTTGGTCAAGTGTCCCACTCTCAACTTCTCCAATCTTTCAATCTCCCTTACACCTTCACTCCTCTCCCGGAGGGTCTTCTGCAAGGCTTGAGTTAACTTCTCATTTCTTTCCTTCAAGCTCTCAAACTCCTCCAAACTGATAGTGGCAGGGGGTGGTGCTGAAGATGACTCAGGCATGTCTTCTATGGTAAAGGGCATTCCAGAGAATTGGGCCCTAGCATGGGACCACTCATAATATTGGACTGATGCCACATTATTGCACTTACCCAGAATAGTAATTCCCTTAGTTTGAACATGATCCCAGGCCCAGGCAGCCTGCCTAACAACAGCCAAACTAATCTTGTTCTCACAGTAGAGGGTCTCCACCAAATCTTGTTCCCTAGGAGTATGAACCAGTGCATAGCCTAATTGCCTTCTGAACAGCAGAGGGTTGTAATTGATACTTCCCTTAACTCCTATCAAAGGCACATTGGGAAAGTGCCCACAGCTTGTGATCATGTCTCTGCCCTTGGTGCTCTGAGTACACCATCTGATATCTGCTGAAGTTAGGACAGTGAGTCTCTTAGCCCAATTGCTTTGCTGATGAGGATTGAGAAATGCATCTGTCCTGGGTAGATGCCTGAGAAGCCAAGCATGGAATAATGGAGCACAAATTCTTACTAATCTCCCCCTCTGCTTCTCATTTCTTTGATGGACTGAATAATAAAGATCACCCAGTAAAGTTGGCACAGGGTTCTTCAGGATGAACAAATGGATTGCATTCTTGCTAATGAAACGAGACTCATCTGCAAACAATACAATCCCATATACACTCAGGGCCAATAGAGCACAAACAGCTTTCCAATCCCCCAAGGAGGCCTTCAAACTAGCTTGAGAAATCAGGAAGTCCAGATGAAAACCAGGGATCCCAGCCTTAGAGGTCATATGCTGTTCAATCAAAACAGGCTCCAGGTGCAAAGCTTTTGCTATCTCTCCATTGCTGGGAAAGACCATTTCAGGGTTGAAAGGGACTTCCCTCTTGATAGGCAAACCAACCAAATATGAGTATTCTTCCAAAAGAGGACCCAACTGAAAGTCTTGAAAGGTGAAACATCTCAATGGGGGATCATAAAACTGAATGCAGGTGTGGATGAGGCTCCTCTGTGAAGGGTCCAGATCCTTAACCATGTCCAGTATATCTCCATAGCTCTCCCTGAACAAGGGTATGTGATCTGGAGTGATCAGGGTTTGGATCCTCCTGATGTCTGATAAGTCTGGTTGGAAGAAATGATAGGTGATGTTGCTTTTATTTGGAGCCATGATGCTGAAGACTGAGTAGGACAAGTGTTGATGAAGATGCTGAAAGAATGAGCCACTGATTGGCTGGTGCAAGTAACTGAAGTATATGGCTGACAAGCTGAAGCAAGTGCTGGTGGAGATAGGTCAAAACTGCAGATGGGGTCAAAACCAAAACCAGATGAGAAATGGATACCCTGAAACACAAATAAGCACATGTTAATATGATGCAATGAGTATGTATGCAAAATGAAATGCAAGGGTTTGTGACTGAGCTGGATCTGATTAACTGCCTTGGTATAGATCCATGTGTGTTCAAGAATTCCAGATGGAGGTCTAAAAATCCAGTAACCAGGGTGGGGGACTCAAATAAAGAGCCACATGTCCAGGGTTTTAGAATCACAAGAACTGTCCAACATGGAGTACTCTTAACAAAGTCAAAGTAACAGGGTATTCTGAGGTCAAGGTACCTGCAAACCTGTAAACAGCCCAACCCCCTCACAGGTAGTGATCTAAAACAAGGATCCTCAGACTTGGATCAGTTATGAGAAGTGTAAACACTTCTAACCCGGAGGTATAGAGTTTACAATAACCATAACAATTCCTCCTCTAATTCACCTCAGTTTCTGAAGGTCAATACTAAAAGGTCATCCAGACTTAGCAAGCTTCCCAGATAGCCCTAGCATTGCAGGAGATCTGCAACACAGAGTTCTCAAGAAGAAACCCATGTCTGAACCGTGTTTCATATTCCCGCACCAGACCGAAATGGAATGGGAAAGAATATGATTCACTCTAGCCTAGGTGTCACTCAGGTCCCAGGTATAGGACCTTAACTCTCAATGAAACACCCACCCACCAAAGAAAAACCAGATCCAGCCAGCACAGTATGACAGTATGGAAAATATAAAGCTATAAAGAAAGCAATAAATCAACTGTACATAAAGCAATAAACAAAAATAAATACAAGCACAAATAAGCACATAACACCCCAGTAAACACAAATCAAACAAGCGCTAGGAGGAACCCACAAAAAGAACCAGAAGCCCTGGTTGCAGTATAAGGGTCCCCAGCAGAGTCGCCAAGCTGTCGCTCCCGACAAATGAAACCGGGTCATATGAAGGTACAGACGCGAACGGTCGGCGAAGGGAACAGTGAGAACACACAGCCGTGAACTCACTGGAGAATGAAAAGAGTCGCCAGCTAGGCATTTTTATCCCGGAGGAAAGGCAATGATGCATAGACCTAGAAAGATACGGATAAGACGGTTTGCGAACCAGAGAGACTGAGAAAGGGGGTTGGTTACAACCTGGGAAGGTGCTAGCACCCAGATTGTCCGTCGTACTCGACGGGATCCACGCTTAAAAGATTTGTGTTTTAAAGGGGTAGTGTCAGTGCAATTTGTGTATCAAAGAACTGGAAAAGGATGTACAGGTGTCAGTGTAAAAGAAAGTGATGTGTGATATGTATACAGTGTCAGTGTAAGAACAGGAGTGAAATGCTCAAGATCATGAGTCTAAAGAATGAAGCTGAAAGAGGGGGAATGCAGAGACTTTTGTTCGATAACCGTTAAGTTATGCCTACGTATCCTCTTGTGCAATGAGGAAGTCAGAACACCGTAGTTCGACCCAAAGAGACTGAAAGGTGAATTGACTTGTGAACTGCTTGCTTGTCTATGCTCAAGTGTATGATCTGTCTGGCACAGATGCAAACTGTTTTGCATTAGACGGAAGAAGCAAGTTCTCGATTGTGAGTGAAGATGATGAGAAAAGAATCCCGGAGGAGACGATTATTGTTTGTTTTTGAGTTTTCAGTCTTTTATTTCTTTTTGGATTTTTGTCATAAGATAATGAGCTTAAGTCTAAACCAATGGGTTAGTAAACTCATCACATCTTCCCTCTGATTAGGGGTAATGAGAATTACCTTAAGTGTGAAGTCAGATTCTCACACTTAATCACCTTTGGTGTAGGATTAAGATCATTAACCTACTTGTGATTATTTAGATGTTTTTGGTGTTTTTGTTTAGTGCTAAGTAATGAGATTAAGCCATAATCAGGGATTAAACGGACTCATTACACCATCCTAAAAGAAGGATAATAGATGAGAATGTTTAAGCTGAGGAAGATTCCTCAACTTAATCCATGATTAGGGATTAAACCCATGACAAAACAAGCCTTTATTAAGTGGATTTTATTTAGATTAATGGTGTGATGATGAAGTGTTTTTTATGATTTGTAAGACAACTTGAGGGGGACTTGTCCATTAACACTAGGGTTAGTCCTTCTTAACCACTTAAGGAAGAATTAGAACCCTAATGCAAGGCCCAAGTTACAAGTGTAATGTCTTGATATTTATTAGATGAATTGATTAAGAGATTTAAACACCTTAAGGGTTTAATACTTAGGATTAAAGTTACACACTCCATCCTAAGAGAAGGATGCAGGCATAAGCTTAATCACAAAGTATTAAAGCCTTTAGGGTTTAGTCCCTGATGATGAGGTGAGAAGAGAGGACTCAAAGAGAGACACAAAGGTAAAACTATGGGGGGACTAATCAAAACCCTAATTCATTGTCATGCTTGGATGATCCTAAGGTTTGTGAGGTTTTCAAGAACAATCTTCAGAGGAACCACCAGGAAGCAGATGAACAGGATTAAGAGAAGCAAAGAGACTTGCTTCATTCAAGAAGTCAAGTCACTTGAAGAAAGGAAGTGGGAGGAAGAAGAATGAGCAAGCTCAAACTCAAACACATATAAGAATGCAGCAATGGATGCAAGAGAGATGAAAAGAAAAGTTATGAGAAGTGAAGGCAAATCCACTTCTCAAGCCTACTTACCACCTGAAATGTTAGAAAGAAATGCAATGCAATGCAAGATGAGATGAAATGATATGATGCAAAGCAAGATCAGAAGCATGGTGATGATGATTATGATGTTATGAGGTGCTGCAAACATGAGGCAAGACAATGGGGATGTTCATACAAGATTATGAATGCAAATGATGCAAGCTAAGGAGCATGAACCAACATGAAATGTTATGAAGCATATAAGACAAATGACATGTCAAATATGTAATGCAATGATCAAAGATGCTTTATACATGTCTTAAAATGTCAAATGAATCATAAGCATGCACAAAATGCAAAGACAAACCATGTTATGCAAGAAAATGCAAGAGGGATGCAAATGAAAGCCCAAATTAGGGTTTATGGATCAAACATCAAACACAAACCAAAAACAGAAGCAAAACCCTAAAGTAAAAATGGAAAATGGCACCCAAAGAAGCCCTAGACCTATAACAAACCACTGCCCAAAGGGGAGCTCTCAACTCTCAACCAAACTCAAGTTATGATTTTTCTAAGTTATTAGGGTTTTTTAGGGTTCTCAACAAAACAAATGCCAAACAATTTGAAAATGCAAGAACAAATCATGGCCTTTTTATCTTTGAAACTACATGCTAAACACAAAACAATGCAAGAAGAATCAATGTCTCAACCTTCACCAATTGACAGAAATGAATTTTTTAACTTATGATCAAAATAATGCACAAAATATGATTTAATTCAATGAAAAATTCTTAAAATGCATCAAGATCAAAAAAGAAATTTGGTTTGAAGGTTGGACAATGTTTCTAAATGTCTTAGAACATTTCATGAATTTTTTTTGTAATTTTTAAATACCTAAAAGTATTTTTAATTAATTAATTCTCATTAATCAATTAAAAATAATCTTTTAAATATTTAAAAATACTTTTTTAATGATGAAAAATAAAATAAAAATATTTTTGGGTCTTAAAAATTATTTAAACTTTAAAGAAAAAGTTTCATAATTTTTAAGACATTTTTGCTATTTTAAATTAAATATGCAAAACAAATGAGAAAGAAATGAATTAAAATTAAATAAAAATGAAAGGTAATCCAAATGAGAGGCTGAGATGAGCTGCTGGGTCAAAAGGGGTTGACTGGGCGCGCATCTGGACGGCCCAGATTCAAACCAAACTAATCCTGATTAATTAAATATTAATTCATAATTAAAACTTAATGAAAAGATCCTGGCCTTCTATTCACGCGCGGGAAATGGAATCCAATGGCTCACGTTCAAACTCAGTGCCCTAACCCTAATTAAAAATTAATCACTCTCAGGTCACCGGAGACGAGCTCCGGTCGTCTTCTCCGGTGACCTTCTCCCCTGAAAATTCCAAACTTCCTAAAAACGTATCAAAAATGAAAAACAAAAACAGGGAAATGATCCTCACATCCTCACGAATCAAACCCCCATCCTAAAACACATTTATATTTCCTAAATGAGCTGAATCGAAGAAAAAGAAAAATAGGTCACGCAAGCTTCAGGCACAAATTAAATGCTCAAATCACATCCATTTTCAAAACCAATGGTACCAGAGTGATCAGCAAGACATGAAGAACAAATTTGCAACAAGAAAAGTCATTTCTGGAAAAATAAATTTCAGGCTACCTGAGATGTGAAGCTTTCCACTTGAGGACTTTCTGGCCTTCTCTTTATGTGCAGTTTACTCCTTAGAACCCCTTGATGATGTTTGAATACTCAAAATGAATTTGTGCTGGCTGGATAATGAGTTTCGAAAGGAACTACTTCAAGCTCAGTCAACAATGGCTATGGAGATTCTGGCTCTTTCAGGTCATTGTGAATGATGGTTTGAGGTCCAAATGATGTATGGAGAAGCTTTGCAAGGTTTGTTTGGCTGTTTGTGAGCTAGGGAAAGAGATTCGAAAGCAACTGCAGAAATGGAGTGAGAAATGGCAGTGAGGTTTCTTGGCTGTTTCAGGCTTGTGCTTTTGGTTTTTTGAGGTCTATGAAGCAAGATGAGATGATTAGTGAAGTTGGCTTGAATGTTCAGTGGCTGTGGAGAAGAATTCGAAGCAAGTTGCAAGATGGGAGGTTTTTGTGAATGTTGTGTATGAGGAAGCTTCAGCCTTGTGTGTTTTATGTTTTGGCCAGCATTTGGATAGCATAAACAATTGCAAGTGGCTGGGAGATGTGACATGTCCTTTATTGATTGGGATGTTTGCTTTTGCCAAAAAGTCAACTTTTGTGTAAGTGAGGCATGGCTCAAAGTCTAGGCAAGTACAAGGCATGGGCTGGCGCAGCAAGGATGAGGGAGAGGTCTAGCAAAGCTCAGCAGCCAATGTATCAAGTTGGTGAAGTGATCATGATGGTTTTTGCAAGTTGGGATATTTTGGTTCACATGTGATAAAGCCTTGTTACACAAACCAAGCCATGAGCAAATTCAATCCAATTCTGATTTTTAGGACTTAGAGAATGTTTGTGTAATGGTTTGAAATGAATTAGAGGTCACATGATGCATTGGTCCAAGATTTTGCAATGTTTCCAAATGAGGCATGCCTTGAAAATTAATGATTTTAGCCAACTTTGCATGGCCATAACTTTTGATCCAAGAAGAGTTTGATCATAGTCTTGTACTTTTTGAAAAGGGAAAGATGAGATCTACAACTTTCATGACCAAAGTTTTTCTATTTGAAGCCTTTTTGGATCATGAATCAAGGCTTGAAAATTGACCTAAAATGATGCATTCTTGAAAAGTCAACTATGCCCAAAAAGTCAACCTTTGCAAAAACCCTAAATTCTTGATTTCTATGAACTTCAACCTTCTTCCATGATCAAATAAAGATCACATACACTCAAAATGATGAAGATCACCCATTGGTTGGGTCATTGGGGGCCTCAGATGCCCTGATTTTGCACTGACTTGTCTGAAAAGTCAACTCTTGATCAGATGACTTCCCCATGGAATTTCTTCATAAAAATTGATATGCCTACTCCCTATACCATATAGAGATCAATGGAAACAAGAATGACCAAAAAATTTGGGGTTATGGCCTCTGAAACCAAAACCCTAATTTTCAGTCAACTGTGCAGTTCATCCTGGCTCTGCATCCACTCAAACCCTAGCTCTTGTGATTCCTCTGCACTTTTGACTTTGAGGAGATGAAATATGATATAAGAACACACATGGACCCCTTTGAGTTTATTGGTTGCCTTTGGAATGGCTCAAGATGCTTTGGGATTGCTCAGATCACAAACCCTAGGTGCAGATGCCTTAGAAACTATCCAGTGAACTAAAAATGAGATGTGAAATGATATGACTGTGTTTATGCATATGAGAATGATCACAAGCCATGGTGTGAATGGGTGAGGGCAAATTTGGGGTGTTTACAATGCCATAGTCACAAGTACCATTAACATATTTAAGAATTCTCTTGACTTGATTGAGATGACTGACTTTTGGATCAGCTTGATATCTTGCACATACACCTACTGCAAATGCTATGTCTGGTCTGCTAGCAATCAGATATAACAAGCTTCCAATCATGCTTCTGTATATGCTTTGATCTACATTCTCACCCTTTTCATCTTTAGTCAGCTTTAAATGTGTGGGGGCAGGAGTTCTCTTATGAGTAGCATTTTCCATTCCAAATTTCTTGACTATGTTCTTGGTATACTTGCTTTGGTAAATGAACATGGAGTCTTCCATTTGCTTTATTTGCAGTCCAAGAAAGTAGGTTAACTCTCCTACTAGACTCATTTCAAATTCAGATTCCATCTGGTTGACAAAATGTTTGACCATCCTGTCAGACATCCCACCAAAGACAATATCATCAACATATATTTGAGCAATCATGACATTTCCTTCTTCATCTTTAACAAACAAGGTTTTGTCAATTCCTCCTTTCCTGTACCCTTGCTTGACAAGAAAAGTAGTCAGCTTTCATACCATGCTCTTGGAGCTTGCTTCAGACCATAAAGAGCCTTCTTTAGTTTGTATACATGATTTGGACAGCTTGGATCAACAAATCCTTTAGGCTGTTCTACATATACCTCTTCATTAAGATAACCATTTAAAAAGGCACTTTTCACATCCATTTGAAATAGCTTGAACTTTAAGATACAAGCAATTCCCAAAAGTAGTCTGATTGACTCAAGCCTTGCTACTGGTGCAAAGGTTTCATCAAAGTCTACTCCTTCAATTTGTGTCTATCCTTGAGCTACAAGTCTAGCTTTGTTCTTTGTAACAACTCCTTGTTCATTTGACTTGTTCTTATACACCCATTTTGTTCCAATCACATTTATGTCTTCAGGTCTAGGAACAAGATTCCACACTTCATTCCTTGTGAATTGACCTAATTCCTCTTGCATAGCACAAATCCAGTATTCATCAGTAAGAGCTTCCTTGATGTTTTTAGGTTCTATTTTAGAAACAAAACAGGAACCTGAAATCACTTCTCTTGATCTAGTGCTTACACCTTTGTTGGGATCACCAATTATCAAATCTTTGGGATGATCCTTCTGTATTCTGATGGAGGGAGGTTTGCTGGATTGTTCTGTCCTTGCATCAGTTTGAGTGAAGTCATAATGATCACTCTTTTCTTCAGCTTCAATCTTGATATCAGCAGATGTTCCAACATCTTCTGGGACATCTGTAGGAGCATCATCAATTATCACATTTATAGACTCCATGATAACCTTGGTTCTAGAATTAAATACTCTATATGCTCTGTTGTTTATAGAGTATCCAAGAAAAATCCCTTCATCACTTTTAGGATCCATTTTTCTTCTTTGCTCCCTATCTGCCAGAATATAACAGTTACTTCCAAACACATGGAAGTACTTAACTGTGGGTTTTCTGCCCTTCCAGACTTCATAGATTGTGGACAAAGTTCCTTTCCTTAGAGTAACTCTGTTGTGAATGTAACAAGTTGTGTTCATAGCTTCATCCCAGAAGTACAAAGGTAACTTTTTAGCATGGATCATAGCTCTTGCTGATTCTTGAATAGTTCTATTCTTCCTCTCAACAATCCCATTCTGTTGAGGAGTGATTGGTGAAGAATATTCATGATTGATTCCTTCTGAAGAGCAGAAGTCTAAGAACTTTTGGTTCTCAAATTCTTTTCCATGATCACTTCTTATTCTGATCACACAGCTGGCTTTTTCCCTTTGTATTCTTTGGCATAAGTCTTTGAATACATCAAATACATCAGACTTTTCCTTGATAAAATTGATCCATGTATACCTTGAAAAGTCATCAACCACCACATAGGCATACCTCTTTCCACCAAGGCTTTCAACCTGCATAGGTCCCATAAGATCCATATGCAATAGTTCCAAAACTTTGGAAGTTGTCAGATGTTGGAGCTTTGGATGGGACATCTTGGTTTGCTTGCCTATTTGACATTCACCACATATTTTGCCATCATCAATCTTCAGTTTAGGAATACCTCTTACAGCATCCATAGATATTATCTTCTTTATGCCTCTGAAATGAAGATGACCTAGTCTTTGGTGCCATAGTTTCACTTCTTCTTCTTTAGCTAAATAGCAAGTTGAAGTGAGACTGAAGTCTTGAGATTCCCACATATAACAGTTGTATTTAGATCTGGCTCCTTTCATGACAACCTCTTGTTCTTTGTTAGTCACTATGCATTCAGTTTTGGTAAAGTTTACACTGTACCCTTGATCACATAATTGACTTATGCTGATCAGGTTAGCAGTTAAACCTTTAACTAGCAGCACATCATCTAGTCTTGGAACATCTTGACAGTCCAAGGTCCCAACTCCCTTGATTTCTCCTTTAGCTCCATCTCCAAAGGTTACATATCTTGATGAATGTGACTTTAAGTTTACTAGCAGATTCTTCAATCCAGTCATGTGTCTTGAACATCCACTGTCAAAGTACCAGTCTTCTTTAGCTGATACTCTTAGTGATGTATGTGCTATATATGCAACACTTTTCTTTGACCATTTGAGTTGAGATTTCTTTTGATGCCTCTGCCCTGTGTATTGTTCATCAGTAAATCTCCAAGATTGATTGTTGATCTTGTTCTTGGGTATGTAGCTTTGATCAGCCTGAATGCTAGCTTTTGGTCTCCATACCTTCTTGATGACCTCTGTTTTCTGCTTAGGAGGTTGCTGATTTCTTTGATGTCTATGCAGCACTTTCTTGGTAACTTCTATTTTCTGCTTAGAAGGTTGTTGATACATCTGATTTGGATATCCATGCAGCTTATAACAATGAGGTTTGATATGTCCAAATCTTCCACAATGATGACATCTCCATCTTTGATACTTCTTCTTCATTTTGTTCTTTTCAGAATGTTGAGACATCTGTTGGAACATTATGTTTGACTTTGTGTTCTTTTCTTGATGTTGAAGCATCTGTTGAGACATCTTGTTTGACTGTATGGATTTTGAAGTAGTTTTGCTAGAGCTAGCTTCATCTTTATTTACTCTGTTAAATCCCAGTCCACTTTTATCCCCTGAATGCTTATTGTTGTTGAGAATAACATCCAGTGTACTTGAACTGCTGTTCAGCATTCTAACAGATTTGGACATGTGTTCCAACTTGGAGTTGAGAAGACTTACTTCACTTTTCAAGGTGTCAATGATCTCTTGATCACTTGCTTTTTCATCTTCTAGTGCCTCATTCTGCTTCTTTAGCTTTATAACCTCACTGCATATTTCAGTGCTTCTTTTGTATAGATCTTTGTAGGCTTGCTCAAGTTCTTCAAAAGTAAGCTCCCCATCAATGGAATCACATTCAGATTCACATAATCCAGCTAAAGTTGTGATATGCTTAGCTGATTCTTCTTCTGAATCACCTCCTGAGTCTTCATCAGACCAGGTTACAGAGAGTCCTTTCTTTTGCCTTTTTAAGTAGGTAGGACATTCATTCCTGATGTGTCCATATCCTTCACATCCATGGCATTTGATTCCTTTTTCTTGACTAGTCTTTTCATCATAGTTTGACCTTCTGTTAGCATCATAAGGTCTCTTGTTCTCAGAAGAGTTTGTGTATCTTCCACTGGGTTTGGATTTGCCTTCCATCCCTCTGAGAATCTTTTTGAATTGTCTTCCAAGCATAGCAATGTTGTCTGATAAGCTTTTACCAGTTTCTGATTCATCATCTTCTTCTTCATCAGTATTTGTCACCAAGGCTATGCTTTTGTTCTTCTTAACATTTGTGTCATTCATTCCCATCTCAAATGTTTGAAGGGAACCAATGAGCTCTTCAACTTTCATAGTGCATATGTCTTGAGCTTCTTCTATTGCTGTGACTTTCATGTCAAATCTTTTTGGCAAAGATCTGAGGATCTTTCTTACAAGCTTTTCATCAGTCATCTTTTCTCCCAAAGCTCCAGAAGTATTAGCTACTTCTAAGATGTTCATGTAGAATTCATGAACTGTCTCATCTTCCTTCATTCTCAGATTTTCAAACTTGGTGGTGAGAAGTTGAAGTCTTGACATCTTTACCTTTGATGTTCCTTCATGAGTTGTTTTGAGAGTATCCCACACATCTTTGGCTAGCTCACAGTGATGCACAAGTCTAAATATGTTCCTATCAATGCCATTGAATAGAGCATTTAAGGCCTTGGAGTTGCCTAGTGCTGAATCTTCTTCCTCCTTACTCCATTCTTCTTCAGGTTTCAACACTTTTGATCCATCTTTGGTGTCTTGGATAGGATGTTCCCATCCAATGTTGACTGCTCTCCAGGCCCTGTTGTCAAGTGATCTTAAGAATGCAATCATTCTTGGTTTCCAGTAGTCATAATTAGATCCATCCAGTATAGGTGGTCTATTTACTGATCCTATATCTCTGTCCATGTTTCCAGAATTTGTATTCCCTAGATCTCACCCAGTATAAACAGGAAGGGTGCCTGCTCTGATGCCAATTGAAATTCTGTGATCAGGTATGAGATGTCCTATGAGATGTCCCAACACTTGACAGATTTAACCAAAACTTAAAGTGCAAGAAAATTAAACAACACAGAAGTTTGTTAACCCAGTTCAGTGTATAACCACACTTACATCTGGAGGCTACCAAGCCAGGAGGAAATCCACTATAAGTAATATTAATTCTAGACTTAAACAACCCAGTTTAATCTTTCACTTAATATCTACCCAATGCAATTTCTACCTAAGACACAACTTAGATATGAGTACCAACTCACTCCCCCTCAATCACACAGTGATCTTGTTTACAAGTTTAATAAAATTGAAGACATTCTTCAAACAATACAGCTTGATCTTACTTCACAGTTTCAATCAAGTCACAAATGCACTTTTGCTTAAAAGCTCATAAAGTGGTACAATTTAAAACAACCTGCTATTAAAACAATAAACACCCTATTTGGTCTTCTAGAATTCGTACTCAATTCTGTGAGTTTCTGTTGATTAAATAGGTGTTAGTAATTTGGGCTTTCTGTAGGTTAATCCAGTCCTAAAACACATGCAGCTTCCACCTTGAATTAGGGTTTGTTACTTCCTTGATTCTAGGTGATTTAGTTCTTCTGATTAATCTGAATCCTCATAATAAAACTCCCTACAGATGCGCCTTGTTCTGTTTTTTATCCATCCATAATTAATTCCAGATAACTCTCCTTAAATATCTCAGATCAGTTAGTCATTAATTAATTCTGGTAGCAGGTTTGAGATGTCTCAACATCTGTTGGGACATCCTGAAAAACTGAACTTAAGTCATTTACACAATGTCCCAACATCTGGTGTGACATCCTGAAATAAGTTCTTATACTCTGTTTGATAATGTTCCAACATCTGATAGGACATTCTGAACTGAATTCAATATTTCTTGTTGGTCAAAAATTCTGCCAATTCTAAACATCTACAGATTCAGACTCGACTTGACTAGATAAACTTGATTGATGAGAAGAAGCTAGTAGCTGTTTGTCATGGTCAGATGTATCAGAAGCGTATGATTAATGCTTTTAATAAGAAAGTCAAGCAACAAGTATATCAGGTTGGAGACTTGGTAATCAAGCGTATCATATTACCACAGGGTGATCCTAGGGGCAAATAGACTCCCACATATGAAGGGCCATTTGTAGTCAAGAGGGTATTTTCTGGAGGTGCCATGATGCTTACTACTATAGATGGTGAAGATTTCTCGTAGCCTGTAAACGCAGACATAGTTAAAAAATACTACACATAAAAAGAGACCCGCTAGGTTGATTGGCCTAGGGAAAAATAGGGGCATCCCAGCGAACCAAAAGGGTTCGAGCAAAAATTAGGGATATATATATATAAAAAAATTGTACACCCGGCAAGTCGAAAATCCGAAAGGGAGGCTTGGGCAAAAAAGGGTATCCCGGTGGATTGAAAACCTGAAAGGGCAATCCAGGAAAAAGTTAGGGATTAAAGCATATGACTATGTCTTGTTGGATCATCCGTGTAACCTCAACTAGTTGTACTACCTATATCAATATCAAATAGGTGCAGATCAATCCAATCGTCTCTATTTCGACAGCAAGGGATGAGATACTTGAAGATGATGGCAATAGCAGAGTTGAAACTTAATAGGATCATTTACACATAGCTATTTTTCCTTGTTTTTTGTACTCTTTTGAAAATTTCTTCGACGAATTCCTCTTACTAGGATTTCCGTCTCCGTGTTAAAACTCTCATGTTTATAGGCCACTTTCTAAATAAATAAAATCCTATTTTCGACTTCAGGTTTACTTTTCCCTTTTTACTTAAGCGAAAACGTCCGTTGATTATGTTTGAATGTATATATGCTCTTGAGTATGATTGATGTTTACCATAAATGCATAAAATGCAATACTAGTATTTACTAAGGATGATCAGAGGTAGGAATCCAACAAATCTTCGTCGATTCATCCCATCAGAGTAATCTTTACGGATATTCTTACTTCCAACTCTACGAAATCTTCAAGTAGATGTCCTCCGAAGAATTGATACTTAGCCGGATAAGTCTCACAGGGGAATGCCCATCTCTTTTATCCTCAGTCAGGATATTCAGGAATTTAATCCTTCAATAAGAAGTACGAAGAATGAAAATGGGAGGTTCTAAGTACGATATTCCAAAACAAGACGAGAACGAAGTCTTTATATTCCTCCGTAACAAATCGAGATTTATTTTCCCCAACTAGCAACTATTACATGAAGATACTTATGAGTTTCAACTACATAATTCATACATACATCATTTTCATCATATCATGCGCATACAACACTCTCATAAGAATATCATCTTGCAAAGTGTTATATACATCATGATATTTTCATAGAACTAACCTTATTTTTCAGGTTAATTCCCCAGCAGAAGAACGTCATCAACAACTTATTCTTGGGCTACTATATCCCCCAAGGGTTATTTCGAACAATATTTTGGATTTCTTTATCCTCCAGATATACATATAATGAAATCTTGGATTGCCCTATCCTCTAGGAATACATATACCAATATCTAGGGCTGCTATATCCCTCAAGATTAGATCCGTAAATGTTTTGGGCTGCTATATCCCTCAGGACCTCAAAAACCAATATCTTAGGCTGCTACATCTCCTGAGATTACATCTATATCTATTTTGGGTTGCTATATCCCCCCAAGGGCTATCTCAAACAATATCTCGGGCTGCTATAAACCCCCAAGATAACATCTTGGATTGTTCTATCCTTCATGATTATACATACTAACATCTTGGACTGCTCTATCCTCCATGATTATACATACCAACATCTTGGAATGCTCTATCCTCCATGATTACACATAACAACATCTTGGACTGCTCTATCCTCTAGGATCACACCAAACAACCTCTTGGGCTGCTACATCCCCCAAGATTACATCAATCTACATTTTGAACTGTTTTATCCTCCAAGAGGTATATCTGAAAAACATTTTTCCGAATGATATCTTTAAGCAATACAATCAACCAACAACATTATTCTGCGCATCGGCGAGTGCAAATTTTTGGACTTTAGTGTTAAATCCACTTCAACCTTCAAGTCACGAATGGCGTACATGCCAATCTAACTCCTTAGGTTTCAGAAAATTGAACATGGGCAGCTGTTGTACCCCAAAATTTTCCCTCCCATATTCAAGATCAAGTGTCTCAAGAGGACTCTTAATAGTCACAAGATTCTCAATTGGTCAAAAGAATTGAAGGTTTCACCAGACAAAGCCTCCTCATGAACAATGGATTTTAGAACTAGGGTTTTGAGTTTCCCCAAGCTAAGTGGACTTCCAAGGCCTCAACTGTACTTCATAACATCCCATATACCTTAAAGAATCCTCATTTCAAATTTCAAATCTTTCCCAACAAGTTTGGTCAGTCAGATGCTCAGATACCTGAAAATCAGTTAACTTGGTCAAAAAGTCAACTGAGGTCAACTATGGTCAACTCAAAGTCAAACTTCAATATTTTTGGTCAACATCAAGGTTATGAGGTTTAATTCATCATTTGATCAAGGGTTGATCATGATTCATCAAGAAAACCTCAGATCATCAAGAATCAAGAAGTTTCTAAATTAGGGTTTTCATAGGAAAAGTCAACTAAACTTTGACCAGCCATAACTTTCACATACTTCATCAAAAATTTCCCATCCAAAGCTCATTTTGAATGAAATTCAATTCTCTGCAACTTTGTGTCTCACAAGCCAATCCTAAAAATGCTTCATTTAGAAGGTATAAGCTAAAACATTATATGTCCTTTAAAAGTCAACAAAAGGTCAACTTGTTCCAAAGATCATAATTTGAAAATGGTAAATGATATGGACATGGGACCAAAATGGTTGGTTATAGGACACTCTAAGCTTTCTAAAAAGTCTTAGAACACCTTCATAGCATTAAAATTGAGGAAGTTATGCATTGTCAAAGTTGGATGATTTTTAAGGGGTGTATGAAGCAAAAAAGGCCATAACTTCATTTTTTTCTCCAAATGGGCCCATAAATTTGCAACCCAAACTTGAAGATGAAATTATGCACGACCCAAAGACAATTCATTCTGATTTTTATAATTTATTTTATATTATTTTGGATTTTAATTGTTAAAATTCAATTTTAATAGAAATTAAATATGAAAATCAAATATTTGATATCATAATTTATTTTAGGATCAAATATATGATATTTAAAGTGATTGAGAGCATCCAAATTCGTGCAAGATCAATATAGAAGGAGGATATTTGATTTTTTGGCCATTTATGGTAATGAGATTTCTTCAACTCCAAGCAATCACAATCCATGATCTAAAAGCCCAAAACTTAAACCTAATTACCTCACTATATAATCATAAGTAAGACATAAGCTTGAGGATGAAAATTCAGAGGCAAGAGTTCACTTTCAAAGTTGAAAAAATTCTTCAAAAACTCACATTCGGATTCCAAGCTCTGGGCTTCTTTCAAGCAATTTAAAGGTTTCAAATGAGCCTTTGAGGCTTCCATAATGTATCCCCATCATCAATAGCATAAAATTTATCAAGAATACATGAACCGAACTCATATTTCTCTTTGTTTTTAATTTTTTTGATTCTGCTTATTTATGCATCATCAATTAATTTTGTTTGTATAATCTTGCTTGTTTGAAGGTTTAGAACGATTCTGGATGCTTTAATTTGGTTTTTGATGCAGGAATAACAATTCACCATGTTTAGGATTTACGAATTCAAAATCGGGAATTCAAGATGGAGGCTATTTCTTATGAAATTAATGACCCTTTGGAACTTAGGAGCCCCTTATTAATCGATTTGAACCCTTAAAACTGATTTATTCTTCACGTTTTTCATGTTTGATTTCGCAGGACTTGTAGTGACGGAAAAAATTGGTCACTACAGGCTTTAGTGACGAACGCATGTCACTAAATAACTTATGTTTATTAGTTTTCACAGGTTAAACAAATGTGTGGCATAGCTCAGTTGGTGGAGCGCGCATGCCTTGGACCTTCAGGGCCTGGGTTCGATTCCTAAGTCCCTTTATTTTGTGTATTCGCCTCTTTTATTCTTATTTTCTTTATTATTATTTCTAATTAATTTCTTAAAACAATAATTAATTAAAATCAATCCTAATTAACAACCAACAATTAAATTAATCACTTCATTAATTTTTTTTCTTAAAAAGCAAATTTCTCAAATAATTTCTAATTATTTTTTGTTTTAAGTAATTTTTTTTATAAGTTTTAGTTTTTAGGTTTATTTATTTATTTATTAACTTTGTAAATTAATTTAGTAATTAGGTTAATTAATCAATCCTGATTTTTTAAGACATTAATTTTCTAAAACCTGATTTTCTAAACCCTGATTTTTCATAACCCTAATTTTTTATAATTAATATCTTTTCTTAACCTAATTTTAATTATCTTAATTATTATTTTATTAGAAAATTTATACAGGACGCGTAATATTATGTAATTTTATTTCCTCGCACTTTTTTCCGATTATGTAATTGCTCCTCATGTGTAATAGTTAATTAGTTTTAAATTTCGTATTTTAATTTTCTGCAATCCCCTTAAAAGGACTAATGTACCCCTCCCCTAATGTAATAGCGTAGGATCTCTAATTTCCGCTTTTAATTTCTGCAAATATAATTGCATGGTTTGTCATTAGGGTGTGAAGAGAAATACTTGATTAAAAAGAACTTAGATAATAAAAATAATAAGATAAATATCTGAACATAATCACTCACACACATAAGTCGATCGTTCTACGATTGGCATCTGCACCTCCTAGGGTTACCCCTCTCAGTTGCCTTAAAACAAATGGTCAAGTCCCTCGAATAAGGGTGCCTAAAAAGCAATTCCCCTACAAAATAAATCATCAAGTCCCTATAGATTCAAAAGATCATAAGTCCCTTTGAGGTTGCCTACAGAATAATGATCTTGTCCCTACGAATAAATAATGATAATCTCTATGAATTGCTAAAGATACCCCTATAAGTTGCCTTCATTGACCATACAATGAACCTACGTCTGTCCTTTAATAAAATCCAAGGTAATGACTACCTATTCCTTAATAGTAGGGACAGTCTTACCCTTGAAAGGAAATAAAAGAATATGAAAGACTAGTCTAGGGTAGGTAGCACTCAGATACTTGCTCACTTTTTCAAAATACTCTTTACACCCCACTTTTAAAACGATTTTCAAACTTAAAAGCTTTGTATACATCCATACGAGGATCATTACAAAGACTTATGAAAATTTATAAACACACACTACACATTTTTCAAACAAATAAGTGAGCTAAGTAACTAAAATCCCATGGGTAACCATGGATATAAAGGGTGCTTACACCTTCCCTTAATATAACCTACCCCCCCCCCCCCCCCCCCCCGAACTTAGAATTTTAAAAAGGTCTTTCATGTTCTTTTATACCCTTTCCTATTGGATAAAATAAAAGTCGGTGGCGACTCTTGTTATCCGCAACATAAATAAAAAGTCAGTTCTCCTACCGTGTTACACTATGATACTTATTTCTAAACACCCACTTGCATCTGATGGGTCTTGATCCTTTAGGAAGATTGACAAGTTCCTAAGTATGATTTGAAATTATTGAATTCATTTCATCTTGGATAACATCCTTCCCAAAGGAAGCATCCTTTGAGGCTATTGTTTCTTTATAGGTTTTAGGATCATTCTCTATTTGAAGAATAATAGGAATTTTATGAACTTCATTCTTGCAATTTCCTTCAACTAGATAAAAGGAAATAAGTTGAGAATCAATTTCATTAGGTCCTAGAGCCTTAGATTTTCGTGCTCTTTTGCTTATTCTAGGCTCAGGTTGTGTTTAAAACATTCATGGAGATTCTTCATTACGAGATTCGTTATTCGTGGGATTCTCAGGTTCTTTATCCTTTGTGATAAGATTTTAAAAAAATTCCACATCTCTGGATTCAACAATTACATTAGACTCTAGATTTAAAGTCTATATGCCTTACTATTTGAAGCATATCCTATGAAAGCACACCTGATCCCTCGAGGACCTAATTTAGCGCTTTTGGGGTCCATATTTTTGTAGCATGCTACACAACCCATACTCTGAAATAACCAATATTTGGTGATCTTCCTTTCCATATTTCGTATGGAGAAATTCATGTTGTTTTGAAAGGAATCATGTTCATTACGTGACATGCGGACAATAATCCTTCACCCCACAAATTAAATGGCAATTGAGAATGTATTATCATAGAATTTATTATTTCCTAATAAGTTCAATTTTTTCTTTCGGCCAATCCATTTTGTTGTGGTGTACGAGGCGCTGAACATTCATGTATAATGCCATATTCTTCACAATATGCATTAAATTCAGTAGAAAAGTACTCACCGCCTCTATCACTTCTAAGTACTTTTATTCTTTATTTAATTGATTTTCCACTTCCGCTTTATAGACCTTAAAAGCATTAAATGTATCATCATTGTTCTTTAAAAGGTATACATGTGTGAACCTAGAGCAATCATCGATAAATGTTATGAAATAACGATTTCCCCCACGGGTCAACATGCCGTTAAATTCACATAAATCCGAATGCATAACATCAAGCATGTTTGATTTCCTTTCAACACTTTTGAAAGGTTTCTTGATCATTTTATATTTAACACTTATTTTTCATTGTACGAAATCATGAATATTGTATAAGATCATTCCGGATTTAATAATTCTATTCATAGTACTAATACCAATGTCTGCTAATCTAGAGTGTCATAAAGAAGTAGACTCAATGATATAAGTGGAATTTGAAATTTCATTAATCATTTTATCGTTTGTACAGAGTTTAATCATTCCCTCTGAGGAATATCATTTGCCTACAAATATACCATTGCAGGTCAATATCAGTTTTCCTGATTCATACACAGATTTGATTCCTGGTTTTCCCAACAAGTCCCTACTAACTAGGTTCCTATTCATTTCTGAGACATGAAGTACATTAACTAGAGTAACTTTCTTTCTAGATGTAAAGTTGAGTTCGACGGATCCTGTTCCTATGGCTTTGGATCAGACTTCATTTCCCATATGAACTTCCTTGCCTTTGATTGCCATGATTTCACTTACATTAGCAATTATGTCTTCATCGACATGGACGACATTTACTCTTTTTATTTTTATTATTTCTGCAATCTCTAGCATAGTGGCCTGCTTTTCCGCATGTATAACATCCGTTAGTTGCACCCTTTGCTCCGCCGGAATTTTTGAACCTTTTATGTTCCTTCTTAGGACCAGGATGGTTTTTCATTCCATCATGTTTTCTCTTTCCATTTGCAGTAATAATATTGGCTTTAGAAAACCCAACGAACTCAGATTTTTCTCTATCCTTTGTCTCCTCCTCGATTCGAAGGTGTTTCTGAAGTATCTCCAACGAGAGATCCTCAGAGTTATGCAGCAATTTCTTTCTGTATCCTTTCCATGAAGGTGGAAATTTAGCAATAATTGCATCGACTTGAAAAGCTTCATGAATATCAATTTTTATGGCCTTGATTTTGTTCACGAGAACTTGCAACTCATGTACTTGTGCAAGAATAGGCTTAGAATCTAACATTTTAAAATCAAAGTATTTAGATATTAAGAACTTTTTCGTACCTTCTTCTTCAGTTTTGAATTTTAATTCCAATGCTTTCCATATCTCTTTTGCAGATGTAATGTCGGTGTATAAATCATAGAGATGGTCAGATAGTGTGTTAAGAATATGTCCACAACAGAGCAATTCATCTTCCTTTCATTTCTTGCGTTCCTTTTTTACTTCATTGGTATCATTTTCAGTTAGTTCTGGAATTGGTTCTAAGTCAGGATCCAAGACATAGTGTATTTTCAGAGTAGTCATGAGAAATGTCATCATGTTTTGCCAATGGGTGTAATTTGTTCCATCGAAATGATCCAACATGACAAGGTCCTGGTTCATCACCTTGATGCTTGAAACTGAAGAATCGGTGGCCATGATTTGAGATACTATAATACTGTTATGTAACACTTCAAGATAGAAAGGATCCAGGCTGGAATCATGTACGAAGCACTTTCCTTATAGTATTTCAAGCACTCTCAATTTGTCTTAGAGTTTTGATGTAGGAATACCCAGGATAATTCATCCTTATCGAATTTGCACAAGACATATGAAAATTCAAATATAGTGAATAGTGTTTGAATTGTAATAATTTTTTTTGTGTGTGTGTGTGTTGATTTCTGAATTCTAATGAGCATTATATAGGCCATTTGGTATAGTTTCATAAGGTGGTGACCCTTGGTGAAACAATTCTATTTACCAAAAGTTGTCATGTTTGGACAGTAACATCATTCCAAGAGTTGCATGTTTTCATATTGCAACATTTCATGAAGAGTTGCAATTTCCGAATTCACAAATCAAAACAAAATAATTATGCAATGACCAAATAATTCGGCCGGCCGTCGCCCGCCGGAGCGCCACCGGCGCCGCCTCATTAATGTCGCGAATAACTCGATGCTCCGATGCGAAGTGCCTAAGTGCTCAAGTGCCACCTCAAGCCACCACTAGCGCCTCTACACCCACGCCCTCAACCCCGGTGCCGGAGTCGGTGTCACTGGTGGTGACATCGACGAGAGATTGTATGGAAGAGACATGTGGCATAATGCTTGAGACCACCACACTTGTACTTTGTCCTCTTTGGTCTTTTGGTGAGTTAATGATATTAACACTTTATAAATGCTTTTAAAGTGTGTTCCACTTTTATGTGGGGTTATTTTACATGTATTTAATATCATTTACTCACTTATCCATTTATTGTCATTTTTGAACATCTCTAAAGTAATTAATCTTATTAATTACAACAGTTAAAGATGACATGGTAGAGTTTTGAGGAAGAAAACTATGACTGAGGCATAAATCTAAAGAGAGAAGGATGATCGCTAGAGAAAAGTCTGAAAAAGTTGTTTTGAAGTGCTGCAATAGTCACCGTGCACATAAGACCTTCTGTGAAGCCTATTATGAGACATGTTATTGTTGGACTAAGCCCTAATAGCCAATCAATATGGGTTTAATATGCTTTTGTATCATAACATTGATAGATATATATGCTTTGTTAATATATATATATATATATATATATATATATATATATATATATATATATATATATATATATATATATTAGGCATTGTATTTATTATGTCATTTGCATATGACATAATAAAGTTCATAGAATAGCTAGTTCGTTTAATGAAATATTAAGTGTGACTTAATCATAAGATTTCATTAAAAATAAGGACATTATTTTTAAAGTATTTGTAGTCGAGCTTTAATGTGAAATGGGATAACCTTAAAGCATTAAGACTATTATGTAGATTGACTGATAATCATATCTCATGGATCATGGATAAGGAGTTATCAAGTCTTAACATATGTATGAATATTGTTAGACGATGGTGCGGATCTAGAAGAGGGGTTGAATAGATCCCTTTTAAAAATATTTCCAACTTTCAAAAATTAATTGAAAAATGGTTTTCGAAAGTTTTCCGGAAAAATCACGTCTAAATTATATTAAGTCACCGGTAATCGGATATGCGTTATCAAACCAAATGGGATACTAAAGATGAATTAACTAATCAATATCAAGCCAATTAATCACTTAAACTTAACTAACTTGAAATTCTATCTCCATTATCCATTTTTTTTCTAGAAATTCTATCACCATTTTCTTTTATTTTCAATTCAATATCCAAATCCATTTCCAACTTTTATTCAAACATCCATTTTAATCAAATTCATTTTTTCAATTTCTAAATTTCCATCCATTTTTTATCATCCACACTTTTATTCGTTTTTTATATTCTAATAATCACATTCTAAAAAAAACTATAATCCATTTTATATAATTCCATAATTTTTTTTCTATTACTATCCCTTTTTATATTTTGTCTCTTGCCACACAAAAATATAGCAATCCATAAACCCATTTACATAGGCCAATTTCCTTTTTTTTTTCATTACTAAATAATTAAATAAATAAAATGAAAAAATATCATGTGTGTTGTATGAAGCCAGCATGTTATTAGCTACACACACGCTGCTACTTTTCCCTCAGTCTATTATATCACTTCATTAGTGTCATCCCAGCCACGTGACAACATTTAGTTCACAAATTTTCAGCACAAGCCGTGACGTCACCGCATGAGAAGCACACTAAAAGATGCGTCAAAACGCAGGTGATGTTAAGGTGAAACGCGGATGACACTATATTGTGCAACACCAAAACGCAGAATGTAAAGGATAAAATGCAGCTACAAAAATCAGCAAGGCACACGCCCACCACATGCTATCAAAATGCAAGGGGAAGTAGAATAAAACGTGCAGAAAAATTCAGCAAGCACACCAAAAAACTCATGAGCCAAAACACGGTAAAAATTGTCCAAATGGCATCACAAATTTCAATTCAAATTTCAGCTCTTCAATTCTATAAATATTCTATAAATAGCACCCACTTCTCATTCATTTTCAAGCTTTGAGAGTCTCTTGAACTCCTGCAAAAAAAACCTCTAAATTCAAAAACTCTATTAAAATTCCATAACCAAAACTTCAACCAATTCTCCAAATCTTCATCAAAAATCATTTCTAAGAGTGGATTTCTTCATAAAACAACAAGAGTAAGAGATTAGAAGTTGAAGAGGAGTCTTGCTTTAATTTTTTGAGGTAGTTGAAAATTTTCGCCGGTTATTCGGAGCTCTGTTTCTCTCTACTCTTGCATCCTCTAATAATTATAATTGCATATTTGAAATCCTCTCCGTCTCACGATCGCAACGATATATGGTTTGAGCTCCGTCGTTCCGATTTGATGGAACTCAAAACTGAAGGTGGTGGTGCTTCTTTATGTTAATAGTGCTCTAAATTCTTGAAGGAGGAAGAAGAAGCTTTTTTTTTCCTTTCAATTTTTCTTGTTTTTTATTATTTCATAAAAATATTGTGTGTTTTGGGCTTAAGTGAGAGTTTGGACCAAATTTTCCATTTCCACACCTAGTCAAGCGTCCCACCCCCTTTGCTATCTATTTTTTTTTTTTTTTTTTATACTTTGTATTTTGTTTTCTATATTTTTTTTACAAATTGTTTCTCTGATTTTTTTTTTATCGATTTCTGAACTTTAGAAAATAATTTTTGAAAAGAGTTTTGAAAAATATTTTTAGTATTTTTTTTATGGATTATAAACATTAAATCCATATTTCTCTTCATCTTATTTTTCGTTTGGTCGATGAGATCTCCAATTCGAAGATTATTGATTTTCAAAGAGTTTAATCTTCATTATTTCAAATCTATGGATGTATGATCATTTGGATCATTTTCCATATTTTGGAATCGTGATAGATTGTCTTTGATAAATTAATGTTAAATCTCGATTAAGATTAGACCGTTACCACTTTTTTTCTTTTAGCGTGACATGTTTTCGGAGAATGATTTATTATATCATTTCTCTAACATGTATTAGCACTAAAATCGTTCACCTTAATTGGTGTTGGCCGACCTCATTTGTAGGTTAATTACTTCATAAATTACTCGGCGATTTCTTAACATAGACCTAAACTTGTCCCAAATTTGGAATAAAAGATCCAATTGGATACTTGCACTTTCATGGACCGGACCTCTTGTTGGTCGTGTAATCCCAAAGCGTTTGATCATTTTGCATTAAGAATTGAGACTTATGCATGTTTTATGCGTAGGTGCTTTGGGTCTCCCAATCTCCTTTCAAACTTCATTGAATTCAGTTCTATTTTCCTTGATTGATCACTATAGTGTAAGATACTAAGCGGATCCAGTTGCCTTTCGATTTTGGTTACTTGATCGTACCTGGAGATTAGGATCCGATATGGCCGGCGTCGAGCGTTATTGAAGGACGGTTGATGAGGAGAGGGGGGTGTACCTGCAAGGCACTCCGATGCTAAAGTAAGAGACTGAGCAAAGAGTGTGCAAGTACGAGATTAAGGGTGAGAGAATTGAATACATGACCATCTCGCGTGAGAAGGTTTATATACTATCCTTAGTGGATGGTTATTGGTTCAAACCGTTGGGCGTAGATCATGAAACTCGTAGGAATAGGTAACAGTCAGAACTAGCCGTTAGGGGACCTTATTCTAGCCGGTTAAACCTTGGGCGACACAGACCATCCTCCCGAGCGTGATGCCCGACGAAGGGCGTGTTGGGCCGCTAATTTTTCTGGCCCAACTCTGGAAGTTGGGCCTGGCCGGAACAGGAGCCCCCCAAGTCGTTGCTTATAGGGAGGGGCGACGACTTAATGACGGTCTTCTGTCCAAGGTGCACGCATTATATCTGGTGATTTTCGTGTGTTGACCAGAAAATGATCTTTTGATGACGCACGACAAGCAGACAATTTTTTGGTCGTTCGACGAAGGAGGGAGATTAAACAAACAGTTGGTGTGTTTGGGAATTCTCGCCTATTCAATGTTCTGACGGCTAACCTAGGGGCTAGAGTGTAGGTAATCATTGCCTAGGGATAGGGGTCACGCGTCTCTGCACGTGCTCCCTTCCCTATAAATTAGAACCCAGAGTATTATGTATGCTTTTTCGCTTCGTCTCCCTCTCTGCCACATTGCTCGAATCTCAGACGATAGTTCTCACCCGTCGACCACCGTATCTACATATCGACCACCGCATTTTCAAGTCAAATTCTTCTTCAATGGCCTCTCAAGCTCAAGGTATGGCTCTTTTCGCGTCTTTCTTAGCCATATGTTTGATATCTTAGCAATGCATGCGGTTTAGAATAGATTTTTCTGTAGTTTAGACTAGAATAAGTAGATTATAGGCCTTCTGTTATCATTGCTCGTCGACTGCAAACCCTAATTTGTGGTCGACGATGGTCCCGATCGACCTTGATCTAGGACCTGATAAGCAGCTAGGACTTGAACATACCATTGTTGTCGTCGGGCGTTGACCATCGCCTTGAGCGATGGTTAACCGAGGGCTTTGGCCTGTGATCTTATTCCTGGGTCGGCACACGCCCTTTCACTTGTCGAGCGGTGGAAGGGTGGATTTGATATTCTAATCGAATTCACTGACGCCTTTCCGCTGCTTTTCAGGTGAAACTGCGCTTATCGACTCGTTCGAGATTTCCTCGGAGGAGGTGTCCTCGGAAGATTCTGGTTCCTCAGCATCAGTTCCTTCCAACTCTGGAAGCGTGTCGGATGAATCTGACGCAACCATGGCGGAGGATGTGGCCCCTGACTTTGGAGAAGCAGCCGGTACTCCTCAGGGTGAGGACAAAGTAATCGCGCCAAAGGTATAGGTAGTGGAGGACCTGCTTGACAAGGTGTCGTCCTTTTCAAGACCTCGTGCGGAGCCCTTGCCCATCGTTGGTGATCCTGCGGATTGGGATGTCACCTTCCCAGGGGATGATGAAGAAGCTGATACCAAGGATTTGGTGACTAGGGCCCAGTTTCTCGCTCGGATTGACCATGATATGGAATATCTGAACTCGTTGACTGAGCTCAGCTTCCAAAATGTTGTGGATCAGATTCAAGCCCTCCATCCCGACCTGGTCCTAGACACCATTCGCATCAGCTATCTTTACAAAGTTGAAAACAGTCAGATAGTGGTCCCTGCAGATTTGGTCGTGGAAAACTCTCAGCCCGGGGGTATTTCTCAACCTGAACAACCTGAGACGCAGCTGCCTCAGAGTGAAGGTCAACCTGATGCCCCAGAGGGGGAGGGAAACTAGTCTGGCCTGCGTGCCGTAACTTGTAATTTATTATGTTTTTGTTTTGCTCGGGGAAGCGGTCCCCTTTGAATGTAATCTTGAACAAGTCGGCCCTTCGGGGTCGCAACCTTTTGATAAAATAGTCCAACCTTGGTGATCGTTTGTTACTTTATAATGTTTTTATTTACATGTATACGTAACTCTGCGTCTGTCGGAGGACTTCCTTCCTTTTATGTTTCTATAAATGTTAAGTGTTTGATGTTCGTATGATTGTTACGAGGATCAGATGTAATTGGGCAAATACGGGGTATGTGTTTGTAATCTGTCGGTTTGGGGACCGATTAGATGTTGGAGGTTGGCTCCTGATCGGTGGCTGGGCCAAGATAATGACGGGCCCCGAGGCTTGAACGTCCCATCGCGAGCTGGGGTTCTTCCTGGTTGTGGTACATAGGCAACGTCAGACTCGGTTGAGTATCTTCCCGTGCAACAATCACCTTCTTCTCCCCGAAGAAGATCCTGATAATCATGTTATTTGGGTTGTTGTGCTTGTACCTGGGCACGCAAGTTTAGTCGGACCTGTTGCTCCTTGCTTGGTAGCCGAGCAAGGTGACTTTGTAATTAACTATAATATTGTTTGAGCTTCTTGGCGTTCCACGACCGAGCGAGCTCTTCCCCGTGAATATTTTCTAAGTAGTAGGCACCATTTTCGGTCTTTGCCCGGACACGATATGGGCCTTCCCAGTTTGGTATCAGTTTTCCTTCGTGGGAATCTCTGTGATTTCTTCTTAGAACAAGACTGCCCACTTTGAATGCTCGTCGTATGACCTTAGAGTCATGTCTAGCTGCTATTTTTTGTTTAAGAGTGGCTTCTCGAAGAGCAGTTTCTGATCGGATTTCTTCGACCAGATCAAGCTCTTCTCTTAGCGCCTCAGAGTTGGTGTCCTGGTCCATTGGAGACTCCGTTCGTCTAGACCGGACGTGCATTTCTATGGGAATTATCTCTTCGGTTCCATAAGCCAACCGGAATGGAGATTCACCAGTCGTCGAGTGTGGAGTGGTCCTGTATGCCCAAAGCACACTGTGTAGTTCCTCGACCCAGTGTTTCTTGTGCTCGTCAAGTCTTCGCTTTAGACCTCTTAGGATTACCCTATTAGCGGCTTCCGCTTTCCCGTTAGTTTGGGGGTGCTCAACTGAAGCGAAGTGTTGTTTTGTTCCCACCGAAGCGACAAATTCCTGGAAATGTCTATCGGTGAATTGGGTCCCGTTGTCTGTTACAATGGCGAGTGGTACTCTGAACCGAGCGATGATGCTCCTCTTAAAGAAGCGTAGTATGTTGAGTGCAGTAATCTTGGCTAAGGCCTCTGCCTCTATCCATTTGGTGAAATAATCGACGCCTACAGGTACTTATTCTGGCCGGATCCGACGATGAATGGCCCTAAGATGTCCACCCCCACCATGCGAATGGCCATGGGGAAGATAGCGATTTTAGCTCGGTAGGGGGCGCCACGTGCACGTCCCCATGTCGTTGGTATTTGTTGCATCTTTTTACGTGCTCTTTCGCATCGTTCTGGAGTGTCGACCAATAATATCCTGCCCGGAGGATCTTTCGGGCTAGCGATCGCCCGCCCGAATGTTGTGCATTGATTCCTTCGTGGACTTCCCTTAGTACGTGTGGGATGTTCTCTTCCTCGACGCATCTGAGGAGAGGTGTGGAGAAGCCTCGGCGATACAAATGCCCACCGACCAAAGTATATGAGCACGACCTTCGAAGCACGATACTGGCCGCTTTCGGGTCTGTTGGTAACTCGTCCTTGGTCAAGTAATTGAATACTGGGGTCATCCAGTAGTTGGCGTTGCCCACGAGGTTAACATCTAAGTGGGTCGAAGATTGTCCGATGCTTGGTCGGGGGAGCACTTCTTGTATGACAGACTTGTTGCTTCGTTTTCTTTTGGTGCTTGCCAGTTTGGAAAGGATATCAGCTCGAGTGTTATTTTCCCACGGGACGTGTCTGACTTCTATGCTCGTGAATCATTTCAGCTTGTTCCCGACAAGGGCCAAATATTCAGCCATATTGTCGTTTTTGGCCTGGAAATCCCCTCGGACTTGGTTGGTGACCAATTGGGAATCCGTGCATATTACGATTTCTTCCACCTATAGGTCATTCGCGAGTCGCAGACCGGCCAGGAAGGCCTCGTATTCAGCCTGGTTGTTAGATTTTGGGAAAGACAAAGTCAAAGATACTTCGATGATGTTTCCTTCCTCGGTTTCCAGAATTATCCCGGCTCCACTACCTGTCGGGTCGGACGCCCCATCTACGAAGATGGTCCATTTGGATGGGGATTTTAACTCTTGCTCGGTGAAAGTGAGTTCTGCCACAAAGTCGGCTAGCGCTTGAGCTTTGAGATATTGTCTCCCTTCAAACCTGATATCGAATTCAGACAATTTCAACGACCATTTTAACATTCGCTCGACCATGTCTGGCCTTGCAAGCAATTGCTTTATGGGTTAGTCTGTTCTTATGATAACAACGTGGGCTAAGAAATAATGTCATAGTCTTCTAGCTGCAAAAAGGAGGGCCAACGCCACCTTTTCTATCTGGAGGTATCGAAGTTCAGGGCCGTGCAGTGCCTTGCTTGTAAAGTAAATAGGTTTTTGCCCCTCGGGCAGTTTGCGAATGAGGGTTGCGCTCACGACCTCGTTTGCCACAGCGAGATAGAGGTAGAATGTTTCCCCTTTGTTGGGTCTAGATAGGTCTGGGGGCTCAGAAAATGCTCTTTATAAATGGGACAAAGCCTGCTCGCATTCCTTTGTCCATTCAAAGGCAGCCTCCTTACGAAGGAGTTTGTAAAATGTGAGGGCATGTTGAGCGGATTTTGCCACAAACCGGGCGAGGGAGGCGAGAACCTCGTTTAACGATTGTATGGACTTTTTAGAGTTTGAGGTAGGTATTTCTGTGAATGCTCGACATTTATCCGGGTTGGCTTCGATCCCTCGCTCGGTTAAGTAGAATCCGAGGAATTTACCTGCTCGAACTCCGAATGTACATTTTTCCGGGTTGAAACGCATCTTAAATTTTCGAGCTTGGTCGAACACCTTTCGTAGGTGGGAAGCATGATATGTTTCTTCCTGGGATTTGATTATCATGTCGTCCATGTATACTTCGAGCATGTCTCCAATTTTAGCTCGGAAATTTTTGTCCATCATGCGCTGATAGGTCGCGCCTGCTTTTTTTAAACCAAAGGGCTTAACATTATAATAATAGTTGCCCGATTCGGTCATGAAGGCCGTGTACTTTTTGTCGGCCATAGGGATTTGATTATACCCTGAGTAAGCGTCCATAAAGGATAATAGTTTGAAATCGGCCAAATTGTCGACCAATTTATCAATGTTGGGCGAAGGATATGCGTCTTTCGGGAAAGCCCGGTTAAGATCGGTATAGTCAACACACATTCTCCATTTTCCATTAGATTTCTTGACAAGTACAACATTTGAGAGCCAGGTTGTATACTTGGCCTCAACTATAAAATTTGCCTCTAGGAGGTCTTTAACAGCTGACTCGGCTGCTTTGGTCTTTTCAGTTGACTGCTTCCTCCTACGCTGGGCGACAACCTTGTGTGCTGGATCGATGAAGAGATGATGGCAGGCCGTTTCGGGGTCGAGCCCTGGCAGTTTTGCGATGCTCCAAGCGAATAGGTCGGTGTTTCCCTTGAGACATGCTTCCAATTGTCGTTTCTCCAAGTCGGGCAAATGGGCCCCGATATTGACGCACCGAGCTGGATCATCTCCCAAAGGAATTAGCTTGAATTCTCCGTCAGGAATTGGCCGGGACAGTGGATCAAATAGCCTCCGAACGCCCTCGTCTTAATCTGAAAACCTGCAATCCAGATCGATTGAGTCGACCTGGAGAAAAACTTTGGATGTTCGTGGAGCATCCGGAGGTGTTGGAGCAGATGGGTTCGGCTGGTACGATATCGAGTTGAGGCCTTTGGAGGCTGCTTCGAAGCATCGACGAGCAGCTTCGACGTCACCATGTAGTGTAGCGACCTTGCCCGAGGTAGTATAGTACTTCATCTTCAGATGAACGGTAGATGGAACAACGATCAACTCAGCCAATGTTGGTCGCCCCAAGATACATTGATATAACAAAGGGCAGTCTACAACCAAGAACTGGACACGAACAGATCTGGCGGTCTCGGATGCCCCGAAGGTCACGATGAGATCGACGTAGCCCCATGGTCGGGAAACCACTCCGTTGAAGCCTTGAAGATCTGATCCGACGTATGGAGTCAGGTGTGTTTCATTCAACTAGAGTGTTGAAAATAATTGGGAATACATGATGTCGCATGAGCTGCCCTGGTCTACCAAGATTCTTCTGACATCGAAATTTGCCATCCGCGCATGAATGAGTAACGGGATGCTGGCATTCGGTGCCCCTCCCAAGAGTTCCTCTCTGTAAAAGGCAAGGGGTACCAAGCCCTCTCTTGGGGGGTCAAAGGTTGCGATTTGAGCAGGGCCTTTCGCGATCAATTGGTCAAATTTCCTCTTTACGGATCCGACCGTGATTTTGTTGAAACCTCCCCCTAAGATAATCATTGCGGAAGGAAAGGTTTCCCACGGGCTGTGGGAGGAAAAATACCCCGGGCTCTTGGTATGGTCGGGCAGGAAGAAATCCTCTAGGCAGTAGATGCTTAGAGCAACTTGCATGTTCGCATCTGATGGTATGGGTACAACCTCTTCGACCTTCTGAGCCTCCTGTGCCTCTTGGCGAGGGGCGTCTCTTGATTTAGTAAATTGCATGAGGTGCCCGTCTTTAATAAGTATCTCTATTGCATCTTTGAGGTGGATGCAGTCTTCAGTATTATGACTGTGACTCTTGTGGAATCTACAGTATTTCATCTTGTCTGTGCCCGGTTTACTAGGCAGCTGCTTCAGGAAACGTACACCCGCTTGCCTGAACTCCAAATTGGCACATTCAGATAGGATCTTCTCTCTAGAGACCAGGAGAGGAGTATATTCATGAAACCGGCCGGCGGGTCCTCTGTGCTCCCGCGGTTCACGGGAGCGATCTTCTTTTCTTTTGTCTCCTCCCCGACGAGATGTCGAGGGTTCATCGACTTTGGAGGGTTTTGCGTTCTCACGATGTCGGGCATCTCGGACGGAGCTAGCAGCCTGATTTTCCTTGTATTGGATGTAAGATTGGGCTTTAAACACGAAAGTGTCAAAGGTGGTCGGGGTCTCGATGCTGACCGCACGGTGGAAATCGGTCGACGGGCGCAAACCCTACTCCAACAAATATTTCTTCATGTCGTCCGTGGTGGATACCGGGACCGCTTCTTTGTTGAACCTCTCGATATAGGTCCGCAGAGGCTCGTTCTTCCCTTGGATGATTGCTTCGAGCGATGCCTCCGTTTTCAGGTGGCGTCTAGAAGCGGTGAAGTGTCTGGAAAACGTGCGTCCGAGCTGTTTCCAGGAAGTGATGGACTCTGCCTCGAGGCTTTTGTACCACGCCATCGCACCTTTCCTCAGAGTCGTAGGAAAGAGGAGACATTTGATTGCTCCTCGGACCCCTTGGTAGTCGAGAAAGGCATCAATATTCTCGATATGCTCGTCGGGATCGGTGGTCCCATCATACGTGCCTAAGGGTGGACGTTTCTCCAGACCCTGTGGGATTTTAGTGGCCATGATTTCTGACAAAAGGGATCCCCTGGTGTCCTCATCATCACTAGAATTAAATGAAGGAGACCGGGGCGCGTGCTTTTTGGTTCGCGGGGGTGATGCCGATCTTAATCTGCTCTTTCTTGACTTTCTTGGTGCCGAGATCGCCTTCTTGGAGGGGACGACCGAGGAGGAGACGAGCGAGACCGTTTGTTACTGGTGGATTCATCGTTGCGTCCTTTCCTCTTCCTTTTAGGGGGGACGGACTACGCCTTCCTTGATGTCTCGCGGGGGATCGGGACGATCGACGGTTGTTGTCCTCAAGACGGGCAATCTTCTCACCGTGGGCGAGGAGCAACAAATTCTTCTGGTTGAGAACATCCCACACGTACCAAGGGAAGTCCACGAAGGAATCAACGCACAGCATCCGGGCGGGCGATCGCTAGCCTGAAAGATCCTCCGGGCAGGATATTATTGGCCGACACTCCAGAACGACGTGAAAGAGCACGTAAAAAGATGCGACAAATGCCAACGACATGGGGATGTGCACATGGCGCCCCCTTCCGAGCTAAAATCACTATCTTCCCCATGGCCATTCGCATGGTGGGGGATGGACATCTTAGGGCCATTCATCGTCGGATCCGGCCAGAATAAGTACCTCATCGTGGGCGTCGATTATTTCACCAAATGGATAGAGGCAGAGGCCTTAGCCAAGATTACTGCACTCAACATACTACGCGTAATCCCAAATTCGGAATAAAAAATCCAATTGGATACTTGCACTTTCATGGACTGGACCTCTTGTTGGTCGTGTAATCCCAAAGCGTTTGATCATTTTGCATTAAAAATTGAGACTTATGCATGTTTGATGCGTAGGTGCTTTGGGTCTCCCAATCTCCTTTCAAACTTCATTGAATTCGGTTCTATTTTCCTTGATTGATCACTATAGTGTAAGATACTAAGCGGATCCGGTTGTCTTTCGAATTTGGTTACTCTTTTGGTGTTGGTTGATTAAGTTCACCATACCACTATTATGTAAATATTATTATACTATTACTATACTAATATTTTAGATTCTTGCATTTTAATTGCTTTTACTACTAATATTTAATTTCTTGCACCTTTATTGTTTTTATTTTATTATGCTTTATTCATCCATTATCATGTTTATATTTCTTGCTCTTATTTTTGTTGTGTTGATTTTCCTTTTGTCCATTTGGACACAAAAATATTAATAAAGGATTAAATCTCTAAAAAAATTGTGATCTTGACATTGGACTATTGGTTACTATCCTTGGCATTGGAAATGTTGGACTTAGATTTTAGGACACCTTTCCTTTACTTTAGTCTTCATGGAGTTGGTATTTTTGCCTTTATTTGGCCATTTGCTAGCTTATAAGGATGGAAATCTTATGCTCATAATTGAAAGTATCATCAAGTTTGGTTTGATCTTTCCTCCTTTATCTCTTTATTTTCTTTTTTAGGATAGTTTCTTCATCTCCTCTACTTCTTTAATTTTCAAAATCTTCCCTCTTTTTCAAAGGATTCTTGTTTTCCAAAATCATCACCTCTTTAATAAATAAAACCTTGACTTTTGTCAAGTGGATTTTACTATTTTCTTTTCTCTTAAAAAATCAATGAATTTAATCATTTTTACTTTAATTCAAAAAATAAAAAGAACCAAACTCATTCAAGTTGTTTTGTGCCTTTGTGTACTTTTGTTTATTTTCTTCAAAAAATGTTGATTATGAGTCATTATTCTTTAGTCGGGTGCAAGTCTCTCAATTTCCATGGTTGTAGTTTTATGTAATTAACTCTCTTGTTATTCTTGGGGGTTTAGTGGCATACTCGTTGATTTTATCCAAGTTGGCTCCCTCCCTATAATGATGTATGAGTCCATGCCTTCATTCTCGTGGTAGATTTGTTTGGCTATCCACTTGAAAATGACAAATTATCTCGACTTAATAATATTAATCATAACCAGCCCTTTCACTATTTGTACCATGAATTACGGGGTTTTGATCTCGCATTGCACTTTGTGGGTACGTAGGCATGAGGTGGTAAATCTCTCCAAACACAAAAATATTAAAAGTTAATTCTTTTCTCATCCCTCCACTCTTATTTTACAAAAAGTTTCAAACCAAAAGCAGTACATTTTTCAAAGGGCTCCCGTGGAGTACCACGGAAATTTTGGGTACGTAAAACCTTCCCATTTTGTAACCTATCCCCTTACCCGATTCTCTATTTGTTTCTTTTGCTTTTTGCTCTTATATTCATTAGGATTTATTGCTTTTTTTCCTTTTCCTCTTGGAATAAAATAAAAGCACGGTGACGACTCTGTTTACTTTGAGCTAAGTTAACTAATAGCTTACTATCCTGTTTTTACCTCTACACTAACCATTCGACATACCTAGCTGTACGAATGTACTTGCATCGAAGAAACCTTTCAATCTCCTCTTTAATTTTCGTGAGGATTGATGGGACGAATCGTCTTGGATTTTGTTTGACGGGCGTCTTCCCAGGTTTGATTGGTAGCTTGTGTTCGACGAGCTCTCTTTCCAAACCAGGAATTTCATTGTAGTCCCATGCAAAATAATCTTTGAATTCTTTAAACAGGTGGACCACTTCGACCTTAAATTCTGGGTCGAGGTTGGCACTGATGTATGTAGGCCTTTTCAACTCCCCTTCTCCCAGGTCTATTTATTTTAAAGTATCCTGAGCCAGCATATTGGTACTTTCTGACAAAGGGTACTTCTCAAATCGCAAAGGCTCATTATTATAAATGGCATCAAGCCTCTGGTCTGATTCTCCTTGAGCCTTCTCTAAGGGCTCTTGGTCGAACTCCCTCTCAGGAATCTCTTCAACAAATTCAATGATGACCTCTATGGCCATATCATTTCCTGCAACCTCCAAGGCTGCATGTATCCTTGCTTCAGCCACATAGGCCGAAATTCTTTTTAACGCGTCGAAGTCAGTCATTATTACTGCCTTCGCTTCCCCAGCATGTGGGCCGGATTTCAGGATCAGGGAAATAAGGTGGGAGATTTCCTGCTTCTCCTACAACCTCTCTGTCCTAGAGGAATCCTTCGATGGGATGGAGGTTCAATATGCAGTATGCATGATGATCTGGTGTGAAATTGAATCTTGAAGGTGCACATGGACCAATATGTGCTAGACTCTTGTTGAACTCCACACCTTCTACGTGATTCACTGGTACCTTAAAGTACCCCTGATCAACTTCGTGTTGGTGTAAGCCCTAGAGGCCAATACTTTTTGGTACTTGTATCGGATTATTCGTTTAATAATAAAAGGCATTTCTTTATTATGTTTGTCTTTTAGAATAATAAAGTCCCTAGAATAGTTAGTCTGTTTAATGAAATGTTAAGTGTGACTTAATCATGAGATCCCATTAAACATAAAGACATTATTCTTAAAATATCCGTAGTCAAGCTTTATTGCAAAGTGGGATAACATTAAAGCATTGAGACTATTATGAAGATAGACTGATGATCACATCTCATGGATCATGGATAAAGAGTTATCAAGTCTTGACATAGGTATAAATATTAGGAGTAATATTTATACCGGATTGACCCGCTATGAGAATACTACATAGTATGTTATGCAAAGTGTCATAAGTTATTCTCATGGTGATAATGGTGTATTACCACCCTTCGACCTGAAACCACTATGGACCCTAGATGTAGAGTCGGGTGCTTTATTGCTGATCAAACATTATCCGTAACTGGATGATCATAAAGACAGTTGATGGGCACTCCACGAAGCATGCTGAGGGACATGAGTGTCCTAGATGGAATTTGCCAATCCTGCATAACAGGAGAAATGTCTAAGGGCCCAATATTGAACTGGACAAGGATGACACAGTGTATGCCTTGTGTTCAATATAGACATAGGGGCAAAAGGGTAATTGTACAAACATATATTATCACGAAAAAGGTTTTGTCAGATCACATGACATTTTCGTGACTTGGGTAGCAGTGATGTGTTGCTAGATACCGCTCACTGTTTATTATGTTAAATATATAATTTAATATAATTACCAACGTTACGAAATCCTACAGGGTCACACACATAAGGACAGTTTGATGAGAGATAGAGAAATCAAAGGAACACCGTAAGGTACGGTGCACTTAAGTGAAAATAGAAATTCGGATAATATAATAATAATTATTGTTATTTTATAATGGTTATAAAATAATAATAAAATAAATATATTTATTATAATAATAGTTATTATAATAATATATAATATTATTATGGATCATGTGAATTGGACTTTTAGCCCGCAGCCCACAAGAGAGTCTATAAAAGGAACCCTTGTGATGAAGCTTTCACTTGATGCAATTTCGTTTTTGATTCTCACTCAAATAATTCCGTTCGTAAGCAGCTAGCACTGTGACCGGAAGCTGTTCGTGTGGACTGAGTAGAGGCGTTGCACTTCATCAACGCTTGTGATCGCTGCATCAAAGATCTGAATCGCCACAAAGAGGTAACGATTCTATCACTGACCATGCTCATTCGTAAGGATCACTAAAGGAAAATTTTTGTTTTCCGCTGCGTTTAGATCGCAATTTTCCTTCAGTGGTATCAGAGCCACTTACGAAACCATGGATCTGATAGCTGTTAAATTTCCGTCTTTTCTGTATTTGATTCGATTAAAACACAGAATGAATTTAACAATAAACGATTAATTAAATTTGGCATCTGTTGTGTACGATTTGGATGATTGATGTTGATTATGCTTCAGAAACCGACATTAGTATGGTGAAGTTGTGTGATACATTGATCATCCATAGGTTACACAATTAGATCGATCACTTTTATATAAGATATAAGAAATTCTGATGCAAAGATGGTATATGGGATATACTGTTTTGATTTCATCCATTCAATCACATAAGGATTGTAATTCTTTTGAAAGATCATCATTTTCATTCGCTTCGGAATCCGACGTTAGTATGGTGAAGCAATGACATGTTGATCTATCATATTGAGTTATCAATCGAGTTGTGTTTGACGGCATGAAATTGTTGCATTAGGATTAATGGCAGTACAAGTGTTGTATTGCCGCAGACTTTTCCGGTTGGGGTTGTAAATGCACAAAAGTTGTGCAGGAAACGACGTGAAATACAATGAAGTGTTCATAAAATTTTTCGCCGGGGCGCTGCCCCCTTGACCCCCGTCCGCTGAACGGTCAGCGGAACCACCGTCCGCTGACCGGGCAGCGGAACCCCCGGCTAAGTCTGCAAAGTGTGATCAATCAGCCGAAATTTAATTTAGTTTATTTAATTATCGGAATTTTAAACTAATAATAAAAGTGTGTTTATTATTATTTATTTGTGGTGATCAGTTATGGCCTTAGTTTATCCTTTATTATTGTTTTGGGATTTTTAAATACGGCCTGCGTGTCGTGCCTCTCTCTCAATCTCTTTATGTAACTTCTTTTCTCATCTCACTCCCTCGTATGTAAAACGAGTTTTCTTATATGTAATGTAATATTATGTTATGAAGAAAAAGGAAGTATTCAATATTAAAGGAGGATAACCTTGGAGATCATGCTTGGAGAAGCTTAGATCGTTATTAGGTTAGCTTAGGTTCTCTCATTGGCTTGAGAGAACAATTGCGTTAGGGGCCATAATTGTATCTTTTTATATGTATGTTGATGCATGTAATTGTATGTTGATGCATGTGAGAGACGTTTTGCATGTTAAGCCGGTGAGATCAAACTAATAACAAAATCCCTCAAAATTAAATATTAAGTTTATGCTTTCCAATTTTTAGCACTCATCAAGACTAGTATCGAGCATTGTAGGTTTCGCCTACGCGAGGTGCATGTTCTATATTAGTAAGGTGTGATGGGATAATTGTAATATCCAATTGCTAAAACAATGGGTCAAACTTAACTAAACAAATTATAATAAGATTATACATGTTTAGAAGCAAGAATTGGGAATGATTCATGTGATGGATCAGAATAAGGAGTTATTCACCCAATTGAAAATATTCGAGAGTTGTATGAGATACAATTGGAAGGAGTTCCTACTTAAATAACTTAGTTTTGTGTAATCAGCCTAACGCTGACTTAAAACAAAGTGAAACATGGATCTCGACCCACTAGAAAGTCTTCCAACGGGATTTTCCGAATCAAATGATGAGGGTCATTTGTTTTGAATAAAATAGTGGGAGCATATTTGATTAAAGGCCTAATTAAATATGTTGTTTTAATGATACTTATATTTTCATATTTCTCTTGTAGATTACCATGACAACAAACACATCGAACAATATTTTGCGATCCATCCTAGATAAGGAAAAATTGTCTGGGACAAATTTCCTGGATTGGCACCGTAATCTGAGGATTGTCCTCAAGCACGATAAGAAGCTGTATGTCTTGGAGACACCAGTTCCTGAGGAGGAACCTCCTAGTTCTGCACCAAAGGCAGAAAGAGATGCTTATAAGAAGCATTTCGATGATGCCAATGAAACCGCTTGCCTCATGCTTGCTACCATGAACTCTGAGTTGCAAAAGCAACACGAGAACATGTCTGCGTTCGATATGATCGGACATCTGAAAATGCTTTATCAAGAGCAAGCAAGAAATGAGAGGTTTCAGGTTTCAAAGTCCCTTTTTAACAGCAAGTTAGCTGAGGGAGCCCCTGTAAGTCCCCATGTACTCAAGATGATTGGGTATATGGAGAACCTTGACAGATTAGGGTTTCCCCTTGGAAAAGAACTTGCGATTGATCTGATCTTGCAATCGTTGCCAGAGAGCTTCAGTCAGTTTGTCCTGAATTTCAATATGAATGACTTGGACAAAAGTCTTCCAGAACTGCTAGGCATGTTGAGAACTGCTGAGCAGAATATGAAGACAAAAGGGAAATCCATTCTGATGGTCAGTAATGGAAAGAAACAGAACAAGAGGCCCATCAAACAGGGTGGTAGAGGGAAAGGCAAGGAAGTTGCCAAACCCAAACCCACTCCTCCTGTTTTGAAGCCTAGTGGAGGAATAGCAAAGGAGGGCACTTGCTTCCATTGCGGTAAGACCGGACATTGGAAGAGAAATTGCCCAAAGTACCTGGAAGATAAGAAAAATGGAGTAGAGACTTCAAATTCAGGTATTTTTGTTATTGAAATTAATTTATCTACTTCTGCATCATGGGTATTAGATACTGGATGCGGTTCTCAAATTTGTACTAATGTGCAGGGGCTAAAAAGGAGTAGAGATTTGGCAAAAGGTGAAGTTGACCTACGAGTTGGCAATGGAGCAAAGGTTGCTGCTTTAGCTGTAGGAACTTATGTTTTAACTTTACCTAGTGGTTTAATAATTCAGTTAGAGAACTGTTATTATGTACCTGCAATTAGCAGGAATATTATTTCCGTTTCTTGTTTGGACAAGTTTGGTTTTTCATTCATAATAAAGAACAATTGTTGCTCCATTTATTTGAATGATATATTCTATGCTACTGCAAAAATGAATAATGGACTATATGTCCTTGATCTTGAAATGCCAATTTATAACATTAATACTAAAAGGTTGAAACCTAATGAGTTGAATCCAACTTACCTTTGGCACTGTCGATTAGGCCACATAAATGAGAAACGCATTTCCAAACTCCATAAAGATGGACTCTTGGACTCTTTTGATTATGAATCATATGAGACATGCAGATCTTGTTTAATTGGAAAGATGACAAAGTCCCCATTCACAGGAAAAGGTGAAAGGGCTAATGATCTTTTGGCACTCATACATACTGATGTATGTGGACCACTGAACATACCAGCCAGAGGAGGTTTTCAGTACTTCATCACTTTCATTGATGACTTCAGTAGATACGGATTTGTGTATTTAATGAAACACAAATCTGAGTCCTTTGAAAAGTTCAAGGAATTCAAGAATGAAGTACAAAACCAACTAGGGAAGAATATTAAAGTTCTTCGATCAGATCGAGGCGGTGAATATTTAAGCCTAGAATTTGATGACCATCTAAAAGAGTATGGGATTCTATCCCAAATTACTCCTCCTGGAACACCACAATGGAATGGTGTATCTGAGAGAAGAAATCGAACCTTGTTAGACATGGTCCGATCCATGATGAGTCACGCCGATCTTCCAAACTCCTTTTGGGGACATGCATTATTAACAGCAGCTTACACACTTAACCGTGTTCCATCCAAAAAGGTTGATAAGACACCATATGAGATATGGAGTGGTAAGAAACCACATATGTCTTACATGAAGATTTGGGGTTGCGAAGTTTACGTCAAACGACAAATTTCAACCAAGCTTGAGCCCAAATCTGACAAATGCTTATTTGTGGGGTATCCTAAAGAAACAAGAGGATATTACTTCTACAATCCTTCTGAGGGCAAAGTGTTTGTCGCTCAAACTGGAGTCTTTCTGGAAAGGGATTTTATTTCCAAAGGAAACAGTGGGAGGAAAATAGAGCTTGAAGAAATTCAAGAATCACAAAACATTGAAACACCTATGGAGGAACTAGAGCAGGAAACACAAGTAGTTGTGGAAGAGCAACCTGCTCAAGTAGAACAAGACCAGCGTAGGTCAAGCAGGACACGTCACCAACCTGAGAGATATGGATATCTCATAAGTGATCAGGGTGATGTATTACTCATGGATCAAGATGAGCCTGTGACCTACAAAGAGGCCATAACTGGTCCTGAGTCTGAGAAGTGGCTAGAAGCCATGAAATCTGAAATGGATTCCATGTACACAAACCAGGTTTGGACCTTGGTAGAACCTCCTATAGGAGTTAACCCTATAGGATGCAAGTGGGTCTTCAAGAAAAAGACTGACATGGATGGTAAGGTACATACCTATAAAGCAAGACTGGTTGAAAAAGGCTATAAACAAATTCATGGGGTTGACTATGATGAAACCTTTTCACCAGTTGCAATGCTTAAATCTGTTCGGATTTTACTTGCCATCGCTGCATATCATGATTATGAAATATGGCAGATGGATGTCAAAACTGCTTTCCTTAATGGGAATCTTCTTGAGGATGTGTACATGACACAACCTGAAGGATTTGACATACCACAAGATGCCCAAAAGATATGCAAGTTACAGCGATCAATCTATGGATTGAAGCAAGCTTCCAGAAGCTGGAATCTTCGTTTTGATGAAACCGTAAAACAATATGGATTCATCAAAAATGAAGATGAACCTTGTGTCTACAAGAAGGTTAGTGGGAGCATGATCGTGTTTCTGGTATTATATGTAGATGACATATTACTCATTGGAAACGATGTCCCTACCTTGCAACAAGTGAAGACTTGGTTAGGGAATTGTTTTTCTATGAAAGACCTAGGTGAAGCAGCCTATATATTAGGAATTAGGATCTATAGAGATAGATCACAAAAACTGCTTGGCCTAAGTCAGAGTACATACATAGATAAAGTGTTGAGACGCTTTAATATGCATGATTCCAAGAAAGGATTCATACCTATGCAACATGGTCTGTGTTTATCAAAAACACAATCCCCTTCAACTAAGGAAGAAAGGGATCGCATGAATAAGATTCCATATGCATCTGCAATAGGATCTATCATGTATGCCATGTTATGTACTCGACCAGATGTCTCGTATGCATTAAGTGCAACGAGTAGGTACCAATCCGATCCCGGTGATGCTCACTGGGTAGCTGTCAAGAATATCCTTAAGTACTTGAGAAGGACTAAGGATTCATTCTTGATATATGGAGGTCAGGAAGAGCTTGATGTAATTGGTTACACTGATGCTAGCTTCCAGACAGATAAGGATGATTTTAGATCACAATCTGGTTATGTGTTCTGTCTCAATGGTGGCGCTGTGAGCTGGAAAAGTTCAAAGCAGGAAACAGTTGCTGATTCTACAACTGAGGCCGAGTATATTGCTGCCTCAAATGCAGCAAAGGAAGCTGTTTGGATCAAGAAGTTCATTAGTGAACTTGGAATAGTCCCTAGAATTGTGGATCCCATTGGTTTATATTGTGATAACAATGGTGCTATCGCACAAGCTAAGGAGCCTAGATCTCACCAACGATCCAAACACATACTTAGGCGTTATCACCTCATTCGAGAGATAATCGATCGGGGAGATGTGAAGATATGCAGAGTACCTACACTTGACAGTATCGCTGACCCATTAACAAAGCCTCTTGCGCAACAGAAGCATGATGGTCATACTAGATCTATGGGTATTAAGGGTATGCCTAATTGGCTCTAGTGCTAGTGGGAGATTGTTGGTGTAAGCCCTAGAGGCCAATACTTTTTGGTACTTGTATCGGATTATTCGTTTAATAATAAAAGGCATTTCTTTATTATGTTTGTCTTTTAGAATAATAAAGTCCCTAGAATAGTTAGTCTGTTTAATGAAATGTTAAGTGTGACTTAATCATGAGATCCCATTAAACATAAAGACACTATTCTTAAAATATCCGTAGTCAAGCTTTATTGCAAAGTGGGATAACATTAAAGCATTGAGACTATTATGAAGATAGACTGATGATCACATCTCATGGATCATGGATAAAGAGTTATCAAGTCTTGACATAGGTATAAATATTAGGAGTAATATTTATACCGGATTGACCCGCTATGAGAATACTACATAGTATGTTATGCAAAGTGTCATAAGTTATTCTCATGGTGATAATGGTGTATTACCACCCTTCGACCTGAAACCACTATGGACCCTAGATGTAGAGTCGGGTGCTTTATTGCTGATCAAACATTATCTGTAACTGGATGATCATAAAGACAGTTGATGGGCACTCCACGAAGCATGCTGAGGGACATGAGTGTCCTAGATGGAATTTGCCAATCCTGCATAATAGGAGAAATGTCTAAGGGCCCAATATTGAACTGGACAAGGATGACACAGTGTATGCCTTGTATTCAATATAGACATAGGGGCAAAAGGGTAATTGTACAAACATATATTATCACGAAAAAGGTTTTGTCAGATCACATGAAATTTTCGTGACTTGGGTAGCAGTGATGTGTTGCTAGATACCGCTCACTGTTTATTATGTTAAATATATAATTTAATATAATTACCAACGTTACGAAATCCTACAGGGTCACACACATAAGGACAGTTTGATGAGAGATAGAGAAATCAAAGGAACACCGTAAGGTACGGTGCACTTAAGTGAAAATAGAAATTCGGATAATATAATAATAATTATTGTTATTTTATAATGGTTATAAAATAATAATAAAATAAATATATTTATTATAATAATAGTTATTATAATAATATATAATATTATTATGGATCATGTGAATTGGACTTTTAGCCCGCAGCCCACAAGAGAGTCTATAAAAGGAACCCTTGTGATGAAGCTTTCACTTGATGCAATTTCGTTTTTGATTCTCACTCAAATAATTCCGTTCGTAAGCAGCTAGCACTGTGACCGGAAGCTGTTCGTGTGGACTGAGTAGAGGCGTTGCACTTCATCAACGCTTGTGATCGCTGCATCAAAGATCTGAATCACCACAAAGAGGTAACGATTCTATCACTGACCATGCTCATTCGTAAGGATCACTAAAGGGAAATTTTTGTTTTCCGCTGCGTTTAGATCGCAATTTTCCTTCACTTCGATGTTCTCAACAATATCATCTGGTCTCCATATGGTGACCCTTTGGTGCATGGAAGATGACATTGTTCCTATGCCATGAATCCATTATCTCCCTAGCATGAGGTTATAATTAGACTTACTCTCTACCACCATAAAGAGAGTGGGCCTTGTGATTGTCTCCACAGTCAAGTCAACTTGCAAGACCCCCCATAGTAGGTTTAGTATTTCCTTCATAGTTCGACAGGACCAAGTTGTGGGGCTTTAGGTCAGTGTCGAATTTGCCAATCCTGGGTAGCAAGAAATGTGGCATTATGTTTACTGTAGCGCCACAATCAACCAAAATCTTGTTGATAGCCACATTTTCCACTTTCCCAGTAATATAAAGGGGTTTCAGATGCCCCCTTATGGTCTTAGTGGGTCTTTCGAAGAAAGAATTCTGCTCTTCAATGCAACCATTGTTCATTACATAGTAGCACACTAGTTAGTGTGCTGCCATTTCTACTTCGGTATTAGCATCCAGATTTTCAACCTCAGTGATGTGGCCGTACTCTCTAGGTGTTACTGAAACCACGTTGACCAATACGTTCAAAGAAGCCTCTGATTCACAGTCAAAGTTATATGTCATTTCTTCATCTTTGATAGCCTTCAACTCAACTTTTATTTCTGCCTTAATGTCAGCTCCTTTGTTTTTGAATGAAAGTCCTTTGTGCCCCATAGGCACTTTGTTATTCACTTTAAGATTGTCCCTAGCTTCGCCAAGGACACTCGTGATAGATTTAGCACAATCACCTCTGGAAGCCTCCTTTTGATCCTTTCTCCTGCGCTGCTCTCTACGCCATTTCGACCTAGAAATAGGATTATCACCCTTGTAATTGTCAGATACATACGCAGCTTTGTTAGAGGTCATAACCTCCTTTGTGTATCCCATTGAGGGTCCTCTTTCGACCTCAAATTTTTCCTACTTCTGTCTTCCCCTCTTGCCTAACTCATCAGGCTTAAACCACTTGTCACTAGGGACTTCTCCACTTGGTTTAAATGTTGGTTGTTTGGACTTGAGAGACTGGGGCATGACCCATTGTGGATAGGGGTTAGCACGTCTTTGGTCGAAATAGACATATTTTTTTGGCAGTTTTCGCCTTTTGCCCCCCATGCATCTTATTCGATTGTTGGAGGCTTCGAGTGGCCTTCTTGTCGAAGATGGAACTAAACCTTGGACAAAGCATCACTTCCGACTTCTTGTTTTGGCATCTCTACAAGAAATACACAATTGTCTCATCCACCTTGGGATAAGCCTTCTTATAGTGGTCTTTCTGGATTGCAGAATGATCCACCTTCAGCACCTGGTCGTCTGTTACTTTGACCATGTTAACATTAACTTCATCCTTGAGTTCCATCTTGGAGAAGTTCAGCTCTAGAACATTAGTGGCCTCATCCATCTTTATGAAACTTTCAGCAGTTTCTTTGGTAATGAGTGGGAGGCTTGACTCTTCAAACTCCTCATGGGGGATGATGGTAACCCCCACGTTAAACCTTTCAACATCTGATGATGTCTTAAAGAATCCTTCAGCAGCCTTGCATATCAGTTGTTCCCATTGCTCACTGGTCAATTCCTCATTGGCCTTGAACACTATGGCCTCATTGTTAGGGTTCTCAGTAACTTCAACTACAACAGGGTCAACTACAGTCTCGACTGAATTAGGACTTCCGCTGTCATCAGCAACTTGCTCAACAATGTCCACCCAGTTAACTACAGAAGATTCAGAGTAATTCTCCTCAGCCGTCTAAAGAGGATCAATATCTATTTTCATCTGCGCTTTTGGCCATTTGCCGAACTTGAGCCTTCCTTCCTGGAATGCATTTTGCACCAAATCCCTGAAAAGAAAACATTGAGAAGTTTTATGACCCGAATGATTATGGTATTTACAAAAACCTCTTTTCTTTCTTTGATCTAAAGGTGGTGTTTTGGCACCTGGTGGAACAAGTATTTGTCCATCCTTAACTAATAAATAAAAAATCTCATCACACTTGGTGACGTCGAAAGTATATGTTTTCTTTGGAAATCTATCGTTCTTTTCGACTTTGACAGGATTCTTTCCATTTAAGGGAACTAATAGTTTTTAGGAGTAAGGAGGACCCTGCTTAAGTTCAGCTAAGTCTATCTCATTATCATCTAGAGGTAGAGTTTCTTCATAGACATTTTCGATCTCATCTTGATATTCGACATAAGCTAACTTTTTATGTTTGTTCGCCCTAGCTTTCTCTTCCTTCAGAAGTTCAAGTTTTCGAACTCTGTCTGCTAATTGGGCTATGTCTCTCAAGTATTGAGTATCCAACTTCTTCCTGATTGAATAGTCAAGGCCACCAGCAGCCATTTCGACCAATTCACGCTCAGGTACTTGAGTAAAAATCTTGCTTTAAGCAGTCAAAATCTGTTCACGTAGTCATCAAAGGACTCATTTAATTTTCATTTCACATTGGCTAATTCTTTCAAACTAATCTTAGTCTGACCCATATAGAATTGCTTGTGAAATAAACGCTCTAATTGAGTCCAATTACATATCGAACCGAGTGGAAAAGTAGTAAACCAAGTGAAAGCATTCTTGGTAAGGAAGCTAGGGAAATATTTAATTCTTAAACTTTCATTAATAGCAATCTCCCCAGCCTCTATCATGTATCGTGCCACATGTTCGACCGTATATTCGGTTGTATCCCCTGAGAACTTGGTAAATTTGGGAACCCTCGTCCTAGGGAAAAATTATGATTGGAGTATATAGTCCACTATTGGCGAAGTAAAGTTTGGCCTAGCAAAACCAGTGTTTATTCCACTTCGCACCATTATTCGTTCGACAAGAGCTGCCAAGTTATTCTCCGCTGCCAGATTATTCTGTCGAACTTATTGGACTACGTGGTCTGAATCTTGATGTCTATTTACCAACCTTACTCTTGGCTCCTCTTCCATTGGTATCTGTCTTTAACCTCTAATGGGTTCGACGTCTACCAGTTCGACCACATGTGGATTTTCTTGGTTCAATGGCTACATAACTTCTCTTACTTATGGTAAGTGATGGGGCTGTTGAACTGGTGTTGGGACTCCCATGAATTCTACTATGCGCGTCATTTAAGATACCATCCGTTGATTCGTCTGAGTCGTATTCTGAATCAAAGGCTGAAAAATCTCTCCCATAGTTTGTGATAGAGTATGAACCATTTGTATGTTACTTTCATCCATTTGTTGCCTTAGATAGGCCATAGACTCATTTGTCAAAGCATGACTCTGAGTCGAATGCCCCAAGTCACCAGTATGATTATTCCTTCTCATATTTATTGTGGAACCAGATTCCTGCAAAGGCAAAGAAACAACGTTGTCTGAATAAACCGGGGAAGCATTTCCCAATCCTGCTATAGTGGTTGACGTACCAAAGATTCTAGGAAAAGCCTGAGAAAGTGACGTGGGCATATAGGGTTTAAATGAAGACGTACTTGGTGGTGGAGTTTAAGTATTTGGCTCAATATACTCCAACACTAGATGAGTATAATATCTATTAATTATATCTCCTAGTCCTGTAGAAGGGGCTTGTTCCGACGTCACATTTGTTGTGGTCGAGGCCCTTATCGAAGGATTAGAGGTTGGGATGGCCTTATTCCTTGGTCCATCTTGTGTTTTGTACTACGAACATTCGAACTACCCACTTGAGGATTCGACCCACTTGTTGCAGGTATTGAATCACTTGGGTTTCCTTGGCTAGACGTCATCCTTCTTGTGTTTCTTCTTTTAGGGAAATAATGGTATGTACTGGCTACCTTGCCACTTCTCAAATGTATACAACAAAAGTAACTGTTATTTCTACCAGACCTTCCACGTAAAGGAAGTTACAAAACACAGAAGTTACAAAAAAATGTTACGAAAAAAAGGATAAGTTATGAACACTTCCAAAAGACGTTTTCTACTTAGCACTGTCCCACTAGGCGTGCCAATTTGTTTAATCCCAAAATTGGTAAATAATCGTTGGTCCTCTGAAGATACCAAAAATACCCTCAGTTACTCGCAGGATCGACCAAATTGATCTTATGACATGTGCTAAGAAAAAGTTTTTGATTTTGTATATCACGTTTTTGGGAAAAAGGTCTTGAATCTTTCAACAGGACTCATAAATTGTTTTAAAAAGAAAATAAAGTAAAAGAAGAAGGCTTTCAAAATAAATCAAAGTAAAGACAAAGCTTGGAATTTTAAAGGAAAGTAAAGGCAAGGCTTGAAATTAAATGGAATTTAAAGGCAAGGTGAGGAATGTTAAATTGCTAGAAATGTAAAGGGGGTTGGAATTGTAAGAGAAACGCAGTAAATTGCTGATAGGATAAATGACTTTGAAATGTAAATTGCTTTAAAATAAAGGCTTGTAAAGGATAATGACTTCAAAAGTAAAAGACTTGAAGATAAATTTGACATTGAAGATAAATTGGTGGTGTTTCAATCATATACATTCTCATTGCACTCGTTTCTCTACACGCGGATACTTTGAGTATGAGGAGTTACTAGTACATATGATTTCCACACACTTATTCTAACACTAGACTAAGTTATTTACATATATTACAAAGTAACCGTTTTTCGATGGTTTCTTCTTAAGAGTATTCTAAGATGATGACACTTGTCCCACAACATGCTGAAGAAACTTCATCTTGCGCCACTTGTCCCTGTATTTAAATTGAAAATTACACATTTTCTCTTAAATATTGAACGTGCAAGAACCTTGGTAACTTCCATCTTCGTCGAAAATACACTTGGTCGAATCCCTTCAACACTTAGAAAATATTCCAGACTTAGAATTTCACTAAGTATGAAACTTGTAAGCAGGTTCCTTCGACTTTCATCCTTTAGTTAGTTGGGTTGAAACCTTACTTTTAGCTTATCATAAGAAAACTCCTCTATTAAGCCAAAATAACCTCATTAATTGCTAGCATCAAAATTTAGGGATAACACTTTCATACTTTCAGACAGTTTACAACTTCTGAACAATATGATATCAAAACAAGATAACTTTACTTTCAGAAAGTTCTCAACTTCTGAACACTATTGGGTATATCTGTTTTAAATAAACATATGTTCACGAAGTGTACAACTTCGATTATATGAACTATCAGAGTTTGATTTCATCTTTTAGATTCTGAACTTAGAGACAATTATATTTTCATTTAACCTATCTAAAATGCTTAGTGAACTTATTCTAAGTTCCTTAGTTGAAACATCAAACAATTTGTTAGTGGAAAAATCATTTATAACATTTTAAATTATGTTTGAGTTTCGATTCTTAAAATTGATACTATCAAAATCATCTTAACTTTCTCCCCTTTTTTGTCATGAACTAAAATATAATATAATCAATTAAGTATATGCAACAAGATGATAATTATATATGATTTTCAGAATTCTAAAATAATAAGCCATTCATAACTAAGGATAAAATATCATTAAGCATATGTAATAGGAATAACAAAACATAAACAACTTAAGTAAAAACCCTAAGGGGTTATCCTAGAAATTATCTAAGGTTTTGAAGGAGGAGGAGGAAGCCTCTGAAGGATCTAATGAAGAACATCATGAATGTTGACAATTACTTATCTTTCTTGTCCATCTTTGGTTTGAGGACATCTTGTTGATTCTGAAAAGTTTTCAGAGTATTTAATACTGGATTGGAAGAGAATAGACCACTGTGCTCATGAGCCTTAAGAGCAGCCTATCTCTTAGAGGCTTCCTTTGCTTTGATCTTTAACATTGAGAGGATTCAACCATTGTTAATGAGAGATTAAGGTCGAAAACTAGGGTTTTGGGTTTGAAAGACTAAAAGTGTGGGAGAAGTGAGTGTAGTTTGAAATATCAGTGGAGTGAGTATATATAGGTTACTAAGAAAAGCAATATCCCACTAAATCATGATTACAAATAATAAATGCAAGGAAAAAGTGGTAAGACAATAACATTAAGATCTATTTTCAAAACAACTTACAAAATCAAATATGTCAATTCATAATCATGCATGATCAGTAAATGGGACAATTGTCATCATTCACGTTCACACGATCTCCGATGAAAGGACAACATTTAATGTTGTAACTATTCACAATCCAAAGGGTAAATTAAAATATTTTCTCTTGGAAATAAAATGTTCCAATTCAAGAAGCTTTGACTCATCAGAAAGTTCATGATTTAGAATTACACAAGCATCTAACTAGACACACTTCTGATTAAAACATCTTATAACTTGTAGAAGTATCTTTATCAGAAAGTCAAATAAAATAAACCATAAATAAAATAAATATTACCTTAGTGAATTTGAACATCTTCAGGTTGATTCTTTAATTAGCATCTGAGTCCCTTCCTTTCTTATATGACTTCAGTATACTCATGAAATAGTTTATGACTAACTCTTTTATGCTTCTTCTTTCTTCAGAATGCATATTGGTTAGAGATGGGTCTTTTCTTTCTGACTTCTTAAACTTCTTCACAAGTTCTCTTGCATTATTATTCTAAAGAACATACACTTTTCTGGAGGTTGAACAAACTTGATTCTTAGAAGGAATATGATTTCTGACTAGATCAACTTTGTCTTCCTCTTCTTCATCCTAAACTGTCCATAAGAAGTCTTTAAGCATTGCGCATGGTACAATCATCTTCTAGAGTTCTTCATCTATCTTTTTGATGAATAGAAAAAACTCCTCTAAAGTTTGTTATGATATTGATCATTACAGAAGAATCAGATTCTTTCTATAATCTTTATCTTTAGAACATTCGTCTTTTATCTTCACAAAAAAGATCAAGCTTATTCTTTCTTCAAGAAGGCTTGTTTCTAGAAGATCACAAGTTTCTTAGTTTAAACATAACGTCTGAGTAGATATGTGCTGAGGAAACTTATTGACATATCATTTGGCTTCATTCTCTTGAATAAATGTAGATCTTCAACAATCACAAGTATCATCTAACCAATATGTATTTCTTGAGAGGGTTTGAATGATAATCTCATTCTTACTAGACTGAGATGAATTATCAAGAGTTAGTTCATCAGAAGGTGACATATTATGTCTTTCCAATATAAATATTAACTGAACCATAACGACTTCTGAATAGGGTATCTACTAATTTCTTCATTCTGAACTAGACCAATAGCTCCATTTCCTTTAGCGAATAAAGATAACTTCCAGCTTTGTTTTCTTCTAGTGCTTTGTAGCCTTGGGATATTCAGAGTGCTCTTATCAATATGCATTAGGATAGATTCGCATCATATTCTGTTATGAAGAATCATGCAACATGCTTCTTTCTTCAACATATGTATCTGATTGTGAAGACAAGAACATCAAAAACTTCTTTTAACCATATAGATTTTCAAGCTCATACTTTCACTCAATCACATGAGTTAGAAAGTGATGAACACGGATACAATCATGTATCACGAGCTTCTGAAAAGAGATTTATTTAACATCCATTTATCTTCATGACATACATGCAGTAATACTCAGAGAATCTGACGTATCGTATGTTGCACTTTCTTGAATGTATTTATGAACACTCAATCAACTTTACTTATTGAATAGACTTTAGACATCTATGAAGCTTTTATATAGAAACAATTTCCAGTCATGATTTCCAACAACTTCAATATGTTTCATCTTAAAGTCCTCATGCTTCAGAATCACGACACTAGCATTCTTTTCTTCTTTACATAAAGAAATTCCTAATGAGCTTATGTGATAAAGTCAAAGGTGGACCAAATACAGTTTTTGAAAACATCTTATACTCACAAAGAATTAATCTTCAGCAAACAAGATTTCTTTCTTTGTGATGATTCTTAATAATCATTCTAAATTATTCTTTTAAGCCTTGTCATGGCATCACCTTGAACAAATATGTTGTTCTCAACAAACATATTTCAAGAATAGCATTCAAAAAATATTTCTTCTTATATGATGAGTCTATTATCGTTTTATCTGTCGATTCTACAATTTTCCTCTCAATCTTCTTGCAAACGCCATTAGAGAAGATTTTGTTGTTGACAACAACTAGCTCCGAGAATCAGTAACATACTCAGAGTGAATCTTTCTGGTTTATTGATTCAGTACCCATGCTTCTTCTTTATCAAAGTATATTAGAACAAATGAGACTGAAATTGTAGGTGGATGAAAATATCAACCACAATGTTTCTCATAGCGTATTCAGATCTTTATCTGACACAATTAAGTGTTTGATAGCCATCAATAACAAAACCGAAGCTCTGTTACCAATTGGAGGTGTGAGAAAAACACAAGAAATGGGGGTTTGAATTTGGTTTTAACTCTTGTAAACTTTTTTGTGGAAGCATAAATAAGTAAAGCAATGAATAAATAAGAGATAAGACCACATAAAATATCCTGGTTCACTTGAAAACCTCAAGCTACTCCAGTCCATCAGCCAATGTGATTTTTACTTAATCCAAGGACTTAATCCACTATAACCAAACTGATTATATTAAACATGCAAACAACTGTGACTAACACCTTGCACAACCAACAATCATGTATATTAACCTGCGCAACAATCGTTGTGACTAACTGCACAACAAATTGTTGTGACTAACACTTGCATAACCAATTGTTTTGACTAACTCTGCACAACAAACTATTGTGACTAACAACCTGCATAACTACTCGTTATGGTCACTTTGTCACGACTTCAGTCTTGTTCATGCATATCTCATCTCATAGACACATTGTCATCTTAGTCCCTCATGTTTTTTCATGTGATTACATCCTCATATATCAAAAATAGATATGTTGGAAGGAAAACCAGTAATTCTTGAATGAGATGCCTATTGCAGGTATGTTGTTATACATGGATAAAAATTGTACAACCACATCTATCATTTTCCACAAAATCAGGTTAGTGGAAAAGTAGTGGAATAAAGTGTTTTTGTACTTAATTATTTTCCCTTGTAAACGACAACCTTATCTTTTGTTCTCTAGTGGCTTCTAATTTTTAGATGATTGAAGTATGAATATAAGAATGATAATTAGGTCTTCAGAATCTTAAGTCTTTAACGTCTTCAGATCTTGTTCACCAGAACCTTGTCTTCAGAAACTTTAACATTTTTCTTTGAAACCCTTGGTCTTCAGAGTCTTTAGAACTTCGTTCAATAGAACTTGTCTTCAAAACTTATCTTTGAAACCCTTGATCTTGAGAACCTTAAGTCTTCAGAACTTTGTTAAACAAAAATTTGTCTTCAGCACTTATCTTTGAAACCCTTGGTCTTTAGAACCTTATGTCTTTACAATATTCAAAACTGCGTTCAACAGAACCTTTTCTTCATAATTCTTCAGCACTTAGTCTTCAGAAGATAACGACTTCAAAAGCTTAACTAGCTTCAGAAGTAGAACATCAAAATCACGCAGAGAATATAAAGTCCAAGAGAGCATTGCAGCAACAACATAGTGTTATCTTTGGATCTTTCTGATTGTGATCATATTCAAAAGCATCCTTGCTCCTTTGGTATAAAATCGGCTTATGTCACACATAGTAACTCGCATATAGTCTTTTGAGGATTTTTCTGAATGTGATCAGATATAGAAGCAACCTTGCTTCTTTGGCATGAAAGTGACTTGTGGCACAATAGTAACTCGCATATGGCCTTTATCAATAAGTATAACCTATTTGTTAAATCTACAAAATAACAAACGTTAGTGTACCAAATTGTTCTCATACAAATACTCCATTGTTATCATCAAAATATAGAGATAAAATGCAGAACCAGACTTGTTTTTACATCAATTTCATAGTCGGGTGTAAATCTCCTACTCTTCATAATGTAGTTTGAAATAATTGGATATTTTGTGCTCGTGCGATCAAGTTGGCATACTCTTAGAGTTATCCGAGTTGGAGTCCTTCCTATAGTGATGTATGAGACCATGTTTTCATTCTTTTGGTTGATTATTTGAGTTCTCCACTTAAAATGACAAGTTGTCTCTACTTTCTAAAATAAACCAAAACCAACAAATTTTGTTATTTGTACCAGGAATTACGGGATTTTTATCATATATTGTACTTTGTGGATATGCAGGCATGAGGCGATAAGTCTCACCAAACACAAAAATCTTAAAATAAACTTCTTTTCTCATCCCCCAATCTTATTTTAAGAAAATCTTTCAAACCAAAAAGTGTATATATTTCAAAGTGGTTCCTATAAAGTATTATAGACATTTTGAGTGCTAACATATTTCCTTTACGCAACCACCCATTTACCCTATCTTTGTTTGTTTTATTAGGTTTTTTTCTTTTAGACTTCTTTAGATTTTGTTTGCTCTTTTTCCTTTTCCTTTGTGGAAACAAATAGAAGTGTGGTGGCGACTCTTATTTTTTTTAGTTAAGTTAATCAATAACTTACACTCATGATTTTTACCGCTACAAAATGGACATTTAAATTTCTACTAAAAGTGCCTTCAGACGATTTCTTATTCTTGTAGTTTTCTCATCTCTCATAACCTGTAATCAATTTATATATCATCCTATTGAGCTTATTTGATGTATCATAACGAATAGTAACAACAATAATACAATGTTATCCAAAATAGATTGTGCCCATGATAATATGTTGGTCCGGGAGAAAAATATATTAATCAAAACGTATAATGAAGGAATGGTTTATGCCAGAGATATCAAAAATTGTTTATTTTTTCCACAAAATATACCAAAAAAAAAAGAAGAAAGAATGAATGAATCATTTATATCATAGATAACAAATATAAGTATGCAAGTAAAACATACAACATCAACAATGAAGAATTATGTGAAATTTGTAGAATATTCATTCACCTCATGCGCCCATAAGAAGAGCATGTTGAATTGAACTACCATATTTTTAAGGGGGCTAAAAATCTACTATACCATATTTTCTAAATATTCAATAAGTCATTGATAATTTGCAAATGTCCTAGAAAATTTGCGCTTTACCAAATTTTTCAAAAATTTTAGTAAAAAATCATGTCGGATTTTGATAAATTTGATAAAATCTCATATTAGATTTTTGTTTTAAATCTAAGTAAAATGAAAAGATTTTGGATGTCTCGAAAAAAACTACTAGATATTTTGTTATTTATTGCTTTTGTGTAAATAATTTTTTTGTCAAATATTGAATTGAGATGAGGTAAATAATCATAGGTCATTTTGATCAATATAAAAAATTAGAGTATGAGTTCCATTGGATAAAAAAAACATATGTTAAATATTTTATAAATGAGAAGACTCATAAACTCAATATCTTTAGATTAATATGTGGTGTCCAATTCATTTAAAATAAACATTAAAAACCTAATGCGAGAGAAATCTACTTGCCACCCCCACTCATTCCTAGCACCTTCCCCCCAAATTTACATAATGGCAAAAATTCCCGTAATTTTTTAACAAACAATTTCCGAAACAAATTTTCGATAGGTATTAAAAAAATTCCGGTATAAAACCAAATTTCCGATAGTTTATTTGAAAATATCGGTAATTTCAAATTACTGGTAATTTGCCATGAAATCGGATATTTTAAAAATACCGGTATATCGGGAATTTTAAATCCTTTGAAATTCCAGGTAGGCATAATTTTAGGATTTTTTAGGTTTTTTTTAAACGACTGAGATTTTGTCGACAGTTTTGTATGGTTGTGATTGCACCGATATTTTGTGTGGTCCATAATTGTTTTACACTAGTATAAATATAGTTTAGGTCTTGTGGTTAAACATATATGAAAAATGGTTATTCCAACATTTTTAATTATGGAAGAAGTTTACTTCAAGAGAGGTTCTCAACCTGCCGAATTCAGGCTCCCATATGACATGACCTCCTTTGTCGGCCTGACTTCAAAGTTGAAGGAATTATTGCCTGATGGCGAGAATAGAAAGATGTTGAAGATCGAGCTTTGGGAGGATTAGGGTGATGGTAGAGTAAAATATAATCTAATTGAGCTAAAGAACGATGAAGACGTCAGCAAAATGTGGAGATTATTTCGCCGTATGCTAAAAAGGGGTCTGTTGGCATTAGATGAGCAACTGACAAGATCAGTTGATGAAATAATAGCAATGCTGAAGCACCCAAAAGCATTTGGTAGTGTTTAGGTTTTTAATATCGATTAATTATGTTGTAATGGTTTTTTATTTGTTTAAGTTTTTTAATCAAGATTAGTGCAGTATAAGGGAATAAATGAAGAGATAAAATAATATATTGTTCTGCAATAATATATATATATATATATATATATATATATATATATATATATATATATATAATACAACAATATACAAATCATCTAGAAATAAAAATAATACTAGATAGGCCTCCACGGGCTAAGTATGTAATCCTAGCTAATCCGACAACAATATTACCATCAGGGTCAACCAAGCACGTGAGCTCATCAACCATCACTACTATCATCATAAACCACTGTGCGTCGTCATGGTGATATGCTGGAACAGGAGGAGGATGATGAAGTGCATCCAAGTATCTATCCAGGGTGTTTCTGCCTCGCCTTCCACCTCTTCGCCCGTGGCTCCCCTGGTGTATATGGCTGGATCCTCCTATCGTATATCTGTGGGAAATGCTCATAAATCCAGCACCGAGATCACAACAAACAGTAAATTAGAATTAATAATATTAAAAAAGTATATAATAAACAGTAAGTTAGAAAATGAATTAAGATATACCTGTAACAAACTAAGATATCTAGTTAGCTGCTTCGTATCAAATCGGGTCGCCTCCCCCAATGCATGATACAAATGAGTAAGGGTTTCACATCCCCAAGCCCAGTTGTGCACCTCCAGATCACTGAAGAGGCACACATACTGAGCATCCACATACGTACCAGACTTATCCGTAAAGAGAGTACATGCTAACACATGTAGCATGTACGCCCTAGCGGAAGCCTGATACTGACAGCAGGAACGAGCTCGCCATACCTATCTCGTAACCACCATATACAAAGGTGAGCACCTCGTGTATCTGCGAACTCCTGTTCCACCACTGCCTCTGGTAAACAAAGATCACGAACTATCAGCTCATATGCCTGGGACACACTCAACGAAGGAGCCGTCCAGAATCTGCCGCCAATAGGGAGATGAAACAAGTGTAAGACCTCAAAATTTTCCCTCTCATTTCCTCAACATTTTGCATAGCATTTCTCATACATAAGTTCATAAAATAACCAAAAACATTGCATCATGTGTGGCATAACTGAGGCATAGGTATGTGATCAATGATTGGAGCAACTGAAGGCTATACAAGGGCAATCAAAGGGTCATAAATTTTCTCAACATTGTGCAAAGGGTTCACAACATCCCACAAGTTCTCATTTGAAGCCACAAGCCATGGAAATATTTGGTTTGATCAAGGGAGGCGGGCAGTGCAACATCTCCTGATGTAGAAGGCCAAATTTTCTACTGGGCTTCTGTATAAAGTTTTTATTCAAAGTGGATTTCATTGTCTATATATGATGACAAGTGCCTAGAGTTCAAATTTCATCTACAAATTCATTATGGAAGAGGTTCAATTGGCTAGATGACTGAAAATCATGGATTTGGGGAAAAGTCAACTCCTGACTTTTTGAGATCAAAATCATGAAATTAAGGTTAAAAGGATCCTAGGGTTCAAATTTGATCAAGAAATGATGGAGGAATCAAGAGAAATCAAGAAAACCAAAACTTACCATTTTTGGAAAATTAGGGTTTCCAAAAATGGCAAGTTTTGGCCATTCTTGCAGCATCTTTGAGAGAGGCCTTCTCCCAAAATATGAGGGCTATCAAAATTCTACTTTGAGCCAATTAAAGAGGGAATCTTGAGCTTCAAATCCATAGGTGGAACTCCTCCATAGCATAAAAAATGAGTGAGATATGATCTTGGCAAGTTTGAATAATTCAAGGCAAAAGGCAAGTCATGGGCAAGGCAAATGCAGGCCAGCGTGCGCGCCATGCCCGACATATCATCAAACAGGTGGATGGTCAAATGTCATGCCATTTTTCTTGGTAAAAAATGCTTCAAATCAATTTTTGGTGAACTACAAAGTTGTTCCTTGATGCAATCCCTACAATATTGGTGTTCAAAGATTTTTTATTTGAGCAAGTCTTCTTGGGCTATTTGAGGGTCAAAGTGGAGAGGTTGCAACCGGCAAGCCATAGGCCCATATGCACAAGGCAAGCCAAATTCGTGCAGGCCAATGTGCAGTTTGGTGACTTAATTTTCATAGAGGCATTTAAGTGAATTAGAGGTCATGTCTCATCATGGTTTGAATATCAAACTTGTTCCTTGTTCTTTCTACTTCAAATTGAGCACAAGAACTTCATCAATGGATGCCTTGATCATGAAGTTACACCTCTTGGAAGATCACAACATGAAATCTGATTTCTTGCAGGCTAAGTCATTGGATCATAAGAGGATTCCACTTTATTTCAGCTTGCACACTTCAATTAGCATGCTACAATCACAAACCTCATGTCCAAGAGCTCAAGTTGTCATGTGTGTGCATGATCACACCAATTGCTATGCATCCTCTCCAATCCAAGCCAAATGATGAGTTGTTAAGTGTTGCAAGCAAGCTACACAATCAGATCAACTCAGCTTCATTGCATCACATTAAACCACACCATAAGCAACATGAAACTTGCAGCATGGAATTGATTTCCATTGAGAAGCTTCTGGATATTACATCTGGCATAGCTGCCATAACGGCCTCACTAATTTAACCTTACTCACTCAGTTAACCTAAGGGATGAGTAACCATGGTTAAGAGCTCTATAAAGCAAGGTCATCACTTCAGTGCAAGGTTCATCTTCATTCTTCACCAAAAATTGCAAAGTGCACTCTGAATTTTCACATTGCAAGAGGATTCAAGCAAGCATCATCTTCATTGATCTGGATCCATTCTTCATCCAGCCATCATCTTTATCATCTTAAGATCAATCATCATGCATTGCACTGACTAAAAGCTTCAAGATTCATCATTGCACATTGTTGATCTTCACTGCTGTTTGAATTCAAGCTCTTCAAATTGCCACAATCTTGCTTCCCTCTACCTCAATTCATCATCTGCATTGTGTTTAGGTTCATTTCCATGGCTTGATCAGCTCAAATCATCAAGGATTCAACACTGCATATCATTGATTCTCACTGCATCTTCCTCAATTTCCCAAGATCCATGCATTAGAGAGTGTTTATTTCACTCTTATTGTACTGAAGCAAGCTCAAGCATTCTAAGGAGTATCATCTATGGCCTTCTAGCAACAATTTGTCATCTTTACAACTCAGGTATGTCCTGAACTTCTACTTGCTTGAATTGCACATTTCTAAGTGGTTTTATGTTGCTTGAGGCCGGATAGAGGTTATGGATTGACTGACTAGTTGATAGGCATCTTAGATGCATAGATTCAATTTTCTCAGGTTTAGTTCTTGCTTTCAATTATGGAAATTTAGGAACCTTAAGTAAGTTTTGAAGCCATATTTATGACCATTAGTGAGAGGCGAGTACAATAGTGGTTGTAAAATTCATTTTCATGAAGAATTGAAGAAAGCCTAGGCCAGGGGTGACCGTAGAGGATGACCGGAGTTCACTTCCGGTCACCTGAACAGTAACCCTAGGTCAGTGGAGAGAATATAACATAGCCATTGGATGTGTTTGATCCAAGAGTCCAGGAAGCGCCAGCGCATTAAAATATTCGTGCCATTCATGTGTCCAAAAGTCAACACAAAGTCTTCAGTTCCTTTTCACACCCCCATGCGCTTATGTTCAGCCCAATTGTGTTGTTTTTGTTACTTTTGGAACCCCTCAGGCCCAAACCAATTAATTCCATTTTATTTCTTTTTTCTCATAAAATTAAAATTTCGTTTCCTATTTCTAAAAATACCAAAAAGCCACAAAAAATTCTAAATAAATTCACATAGGATCTTTATAATTTTCTCTAATTTTCCATATTTTTAGATTTTATTTTTGTCCATTTTTGAAGTTAGAATTAATTTTCACTTTAATTATTTCTCAATTCTCTCATTTTTGACCAATAAGTTTGTCCATTTTTTCCCTCTCAAACCATATATGATAAATGTCCCATTCCTTTTGTTTCATTTTAGTAGCTCATTGAATTTCCTCAAAATATTTTTCTATGGATTTTTAGGTCATTGTTTGAGTCCTTTTGAGTCCATTCTTCCACCTAGGTTCACATAACCCTAATTGCATTCTAATGATTCTTTCACCACTCAAAATTAGGAGTTTTCATGAGATTTTTTTGTATACATGTCATTCTCTGGATTGTGAGATTCAATACAAAATTTCATTATTTTTCTAAGTCATTTGATATTTTTCTCAAGTTGCTTAAGCCTTAAGTCATTTTTGGTCCCTTTTAGAAGCTTCCTTCATCTCCATTTGAATAAGGCATTCATGCCATTGATCTAAGGTCTTGGTTTTGATCCTTGTAGGTCACATTAGAGGTCTTTAAGTGTATAGTGCAATCATTAGGTCTTTATCTTTTGATTTTAGGGTTTGCTTGAGTCATAAGTTGTCTTTGCTTCCTTTTAACCTAATCCCTTTCCTCCTTCCATTTTAAGCACTTCAAAACCCTCTTGCACATGATTTAGATTCATCTTATCTTTGTTTTGAGTCTTAAAAAAGGTTTTGTGATCATCCATACTTGTTCATCTCATGTTAGAACCATTTTGCTTCTTTTTGAACTCCATTTCCCTTCTAAAGGACTTTAGAAGCCCTAATTTGAACACCTAGCCTTAGGAAGTTTCTTAACCCTCCATTTGTGAACAATTTCCAAATATAATTTTCATCTTATTTTGTTGTCAAGCCCCTGGATTTTGTATGGGGAGGTCAAATCACTTTGGTCATTTCTTGAATTTTTTCTAAGTCTTTTTGTTGCATCTTTATAACCATGTTTCCACATGCTTTCTCCCACCTTTCAATTTCACATTTGCATACCTTTGACTTGAATCTCTTCTTCTCCATTTGAGCTATTAATTTCTTTTACTTCCCATATAAGTCTAAGTTCTGAATTTTTCATTCACCCTTCGAGTTTAGGAGTTGTTAGTTAGTAAACATTTAGGTTGTCTTTCTAACCTCATCCTTAGGGTTTAGTGGCACTTTAGGGTATAGTTTGAGTTTAATTCAACTAGTCCCTTTAGATACTTTTGAATTGGTTTAGCTACTGACTTCTTAAGTTTGCTACCTTATAGGATGCCTTAGGCTTATGTATTAACCTTAAAAGTTCACTAACATCTTTCCATAGTTAATGTGAGTTGTTTGTGAAAATTGCCATGTAATAATTGCTCATTTTGATTCATCATACTAATATTTGTTTTGTAGGGGGAGAAGATGAGGTAATCACTTCATTCTTATTCCTTAATGCATCTATTTGTTTTCACCTTAGCACCTTGGTGCTTTATTCATAGGGCTTCCTTCTTTCTTTAGATTTCAACTTAACTTCCTTAGGAAGTAAGTTGAATTCTAGCTTGTTCTTTCTTCTCCTTAGGTTAGAATGCCTCATTAACCATAGGACCACATATTATGCATAATAAGAGAATTTAGGGTTGTGCCTTAGTCCCCTTAGCTTTTACCTTTCTCCTTTTGAGTCCTTCTCTTCTCATCTTCAAACAAAATCCAAAAAGAATTAATAATTGCATGAAAGGATCCCTTGTGTATAGCCTTATTCCATGGGGCACTTGCATTCATTCCATCTTGGAATGGTGTAGGCTTGTCTAGAATGATGTACAAGTCTTATCAAAAGGTTATTTCACAAATAAAATATAAAAGATACTTCTTCATAAAAGCTACAAAAACACTTAATAAAGTTCAGCAAGCTAGTGAACTTAAACCCTAATTCATGGAAACAAGTCTTGGATAAATTCTCCTTGCTTGGTGTGCTTGTTCTATTATTCCATCTTAGAATGTAGTAGCAAGTACACATTCCATGGAAAAGAGTTTGAATTCACTTCCTTGTGCCAAATTCATAGAAAACTCTTAAAAATCAAACAACAAACAATAAGCGACTTTCCTGCAGGGAATTCTCCTCTCATCTCATTCATTCTTAACGTGAACTTGCGACGACTTTTCTCGCATGCAAGACGGTAAACGCACTCATACCAGACGAGCCTGCAACACCTGAGCATAGACATACGCAGTTCCAACATAAAAAACACAAACAAATAGTTCCCGACTTAGTTAGGCGAACTACGTCGACTCTGATCCTCATTTTCCCGATGAGGTACGTAGGCAGTGGGGTAGGGCCCATTTGAGCACATTCTTTATTTTCCCTACATTTTCCCATTCCTTTCCATTTTGTTTTCTATTTCCATTTCACATTCCTATTCCAGTCAGCAGTTTTATTCAGTAGCTTTATTCTTTCTCACCCTTTGAAACAAACAAATAAGCGTGGATCCTGTCGGGTACGGCGGACGGATTGGGGTGCTAATACCTTCCCAGGTCATAACCGACTCCCGCACCCAGATATTTGGTTCGCAAGAACTTGTCTTTTCCTTCTTCCTTAGGTTTGTGCAATATTACCTTTCCCATTCATTCGGGATAAAAATGTCTGACTGACGACTCTACCTTTTCCGCGCCACTTTCGCGTTTATAGTAGGATGTAAATCCTGGGAGCGATAACAAGGAAGCGACATCATCCAAAGTCACATTTATCTCTCCGAATGGGAGATGAAATGACGACGTCTCCTTGTGCCACCTCTCAACGAAGGCACTGAGCAGCTCCGCATCCAACATCGTCAGGGAGAAGTGGCCAAAATTAAGCAAGTCAAATTCCCTCACAATCTTCCTCACAACATAAGGGATGGGAATGCGAGGGAAACCCTTCATCTTCGCGCTGTGAGACTGGACCCTTAGTACAGATCGCACCTGTGACACCAACCAATAGCCAAATTTGTTAATACATAAACAATTTATGCATTAGTAAACAAATGTTAAAACTAAACGTAAAAACCATATACCTCCCCCTGTCATAAGCGCAAAGCTACATGCTCATTGTACTCTATAAGCACAGACTTATCAATCGGCCCACTAGGGAATCCTGGCTCCATGTGTACGAATAGCTCGATCGAAGGAACCGTCACATCCATCTGAATAGCCTACTCTAGGTCTCCTGTACCGTCGGCCCCTCCAATGACATCACCCTCACCATCAGCATGTCCCACATGCACGCCCTCAATTGTCACTTTGACAGTCTCCTCTACGACATCCCTAACAACATCCTCCACCAGAACATCTCTCTCAATAGCATCCACTGGCTGAGGTTGAATATCAGGGACGACCTCTTGTGTGACCTGCTATGAAGAAAGACCTCCACGTCTCCTAACGGTGCGAGGTGCTTGGAAATGCCCCCATTGCTCAGCCATCCTCTTCCGGTGTGAACCGGTTGGGACAACCCATCAAACTCGTACATGGGTAGACTCAGCATCAAGAGTAGATGTACCTCTCCCCTACCAGCTGCAGCCAAGTCACGCGTCCTCCCACTAGGGGTACCATCAACACCTGTAGTCCTCACTGAAAAAACACATATTAAACAAATAATTAACCAAAAATAAATAAACTACCTCAAATTCCCGAAAAAACAAAAAAAATTAAGACTACCAGTAATTTCAAATTACCAGTAAAAAAAGTGTAAAATTTGATCTACCAGAAAATTCAAAAATCCGGGAAATAGTTACCGGTAGTTTTGGAATTTTCGGTAAATATCACCAGATGTTTTTTGAAAATTTCGGTTATTTCTTACTGGTAATTTAGAAAAAACCGGTAAAACTCACTTGTAAAATCCAAATATCAGGTGGTTCACTCCAAATTCCTGGTATCGTCAATTTTTTTTTAAAATCCGGCAGTGTGTGAAAAGTCAATATATTTCCTTTCATGGTCAATTTGATGTTTTCATTGAATTTAGGGAGGTGTTAGAAATGAGTGGAGGGATGACAAATAGATTCCTCCTAATGTGATAATCCCCGCACCCCTCGTGACCCAACAATTAGAAAGATCCCAAGAGGAAGATTCTACCATATACCCCTACTCTTTGACCTATACCCCTACAAAATTTTCAAAATGCCAAATATAACTTTGATATTATTTTATTATATTAATTTTAACCATTTAAGTCAGACCGTCAGAGTTTCGAAAAATTTACCCAAAAAATCACGTTCCGGAAGACTTTAGATATGACTTCCGGTATGTTTTTTTCCAAACCGAAAGACTTAGGGAAAGTGTACCGGTTTAGTAATTTTTGATCACCGGAAGACTTAGGGGAAGTGTTCCGGTTTGGAACATAACCAATAAGACTTCCGGTTGTCAAGTTTCCATGTACCGGAACACTTCAGGTAAGAGTTCCGGTTTGTATCAAATACACTACCGGAAGACTTACTTGAAGTGTTCCGGTTTGTTTTTTTTCTTAATTTTTTAATTTTTTAATTTTCTTTATAATTTGTTAATATACAATTAAGGAAGAAAAAATATTTGATTTAACAACATAATAAATATTTATTACAAATTAAAATATTTGACATTAACAACTAAATATACAATTAAGGAAGGAAAAATTATTTGACATTAACAACATAACAAACTAGTATGATACTCGTGCGTTCGCACGGGTACGTGTCAATGACTCGCATTTGTTTTTAAAATGTATTTGTTTTAAGAAATTATTTGTTTATATTTAAATATTTTAAAATAAAAAGTATCTAATTAATAAAAATTAGTAAATAAAAAATATAATGTATATTTAAAAATAGATAGAATCAATTCCCTAGGGTACCAATATTTTAATTAGTAAATTTATGTTTATGTTATTGTTTAATATTTATATAAGTAACTTTATGTCTCTGTTAATATTTAATATTTTGATCAGTAATTTAATATTCTCGTTAATAATCAATATTTTGATTAATAACTTCACGATTCTCTTAATATTCAATATTTTGATTAGCAACTTCATGTTTCCGTTAATATTCAATAATTTGATCAATAACTTCATGTTTCCGTTAATATTCAATATTTTAATTAGTAACTCTTATGAACCCATAATATTTGTTCGTAATATAAGTATTATATGTGTCATATCAGTACCCGTGTTTTAAAAAATTATAATTAAAGATTTGATTTATCGATATTTTTTCCCGTTCATAAGAATGATAAATATTATTTTTGTTTTGACATTAATTATAAAAATATATGAATCAATAGTAAACTTAGTCTCATTTATAAAAATGATATTGTTTAAAAATATTTGACGATAATAAAATATTTTATAATAATAAAAATCTTAAATTGACAAAATATAGTGAAGATATATTCAATCAAATTATATAATTCTATTAGTAATAACAATTTAATATATTATTAATTAAAATCAATTTACAAATAAAATATATTATTCTATATATAGAAATAACAATTCTGTATATTAACAAATTATAAAGAAAATTAAAATAAAAACAAACAAACCGGAATACTTCAAGTAAATCTTTCAGTAATATATTTGATACAAACCGGAACTCTTATCTGAAGTGTTCCGGTACATGGAAATTTGACAACCGGAAGTCTTATTGGTTCTGTTCCGAACCGAAACACTTCCTCTTAGTCTTCCGGTGATAAAAAATTACTAAACCGGAACACTTTTCCGAAGTCTTCCGGTTTGAAAAAAAACATACCAGAAATCATATCTAAAGTCTTCCGGAATGTGACTTTTTGGGTAAATTTTTCGAAACTCTTAAAATTTAATATAATAAAATAATAAAATAATATCATAGTTATATTTGATATTTTTAAAATTTTATAGAGGAATAAATCATAGTGTGAGGATATATAGTACAATCTTCTCCGAAGAGAATGTTCTCTACAAAGTCCGTTTAAGTCCAATGTAAAACAGTGTTATCCTTGTATAGCCATAGTTTTGAAAAAGTTGATTTTCATACCTCGTTTGCTCCTAAACAACCCAAAATACATAAACTAACAAAAACATCTTTGACCCTAACATGTTGGTTTTTTAATTAAAAAACTCCCAAATACCACAAGTTTGGAAAAATGAAAAGGTATGGATCATTTTACTAAATTTTATATTTTAAAATATTATTTAAAAATTCATTTAAATGATTTATAGTGATGTGATAGTCAACATCCACGGGTCAATTTTATTACATTTTCTACGATTATGTCTATAACACTATAAGTTAATTTTTTTTCCCGAGTTCTTTTAACTGGAATTTTACAAAAAAATTGATAATATGTGCTCTTAGAAAACACAACTTAGATAATATAATAAGAAATTACAAATACATTTAATATACTATATAGAATGAATCTATAATCATTTGATATACTATATAGTATCTTTCCATTTTTTGTAGGAAAAAAATACCTTTCCATTTTTTGTGTGGTTCCATATAATGACACTGCTGCAGCTTGACTTCCAAGTTTCAACATGCAAACACGTAACCTTTGTATTTGTTCTATAAGTGTTAATTTTTGGTAAACTATTCTCCATTATTCCTGTTGGATGAATGGGAGATGCTAGGATTCCATGTTGTTGTCTTTGGTTGTATGAGCTTTGTTGAGAAGATAAACATAGAGTTGGATAAAGGGTGACCTCTCATTAATTCGATCTTCCTCTAAGCATGGACATATCACTATATAGCGATTTACAGAATGAGATGCGCATCTACTCTCTTGGACAAATGCTTTACTTAACCAAAGATAAGAGAAGAAAATATACTTGTATAGTGCTTGTCATCTTGGGACAATTTCAACGACATTACTTCAAAAGTATAGCTTGTACTCTTGTGTCCTTTATTTCGAACAAGATACGAAAAAAAGAGGAGAAGAATTTCTCACATTATATGTAATGGAAAAACGGATTTATTTATGCTTCAAAAAATCAAAATTCAAAACCTATCGGAGGAGGTGGCTCGTAGTTTTTGAGGGAAGGAGGAGGTGGAGTACTCTTTTTATAATTCGGTAGGTTTGTTAAGAGCCTTGCTTGTTGTGTGGAAAGTTAACTCGGTTGAAGTGTTATGTAGTTTCGACGGCCCGGATTCTTTGGGAGTTAAGGCAAAGTGGAAAAACAAATTGTATTATATTGTTAATGTTTATTCTCCTTGCTCTTTGGAATTTAAAAGAGTGTTATCGAGGACGTTCTTGGATTTTAAAGTTTAATTTAGTGGATGGAGAACGGTTGATAGAAGGAGATTTTAATGCGGTCAAGAAACCTCATGAGAGGAGAGGTAGAACCACGTTTAGTTCTAATTCGGAAGGGTGAGAATTTGAAGAATTTATTTGGAATTGTAGTTTGGTGGATTTACCTTGCAAGGGTAAGAAGTTTAGTTAGTTTGGGAGTGATGGTATGGCGAAGAGTAGGATTGATTGTTTTTTTGGTATCTAATGGTATCATTGATGAATGGGGCGGTGGGCCAAATGATTGGGTCTAGGGATATTTCAGATCATTTTCCAATTTGGTTAATTGTCAATAAATCGGATTGGGGTCCGAAACCATTTAGAATTAATAATGAATGGTTTTCAGATAATCTTTTTATTCCGTTTGTGGAAACGGAGTGGAATAAGTTGGAGGTGTTTGGTCGGAGAGATTTTGTTTTGAAGGAAAAATTGTGTTTGATGAAAGAAAGACTTAAATAGTGGAATAACAATATTTTTGGGAGATTCAATTCAGAGATGGAGGATGGGGTGAGGGAGTTGAATGGAGGGGATGACGTGGAAGGGGAGCTTGGGACGTTGGAAGAGGAGGAGGTTTTGTTTAAAAAAAGGGTGGCTAGTAGAAAATTTTGGTTGAACCTAAAAATTAAGGAGAATATGCTAATTCAAAAATTGAGATTTAAGTGGTTAAGTAATGGGGACGATAATAGCAAATTCTTCCATAATGCGGTGAAGGAAAGGAGGAGACATAATTCCATTGGTTCTTTATTGACCGTTAACGGTATTGTTGAAAAGGTGGAGGATGTTAAGGAGGAAGTTAGGCACCATTTTGCTTCGAAATTTCTTGAAGATGATTTTGAAAGACCCATGCTTGATGGAATTCGCTTTAAAGGGATTAGTCCTTTAGAGAGGTCTATTCTTGAAGCTCCATTTACAGAGGAGGATATTAAAGAAGTGGTTTGGAGTTGTGATAGTTCTAAGAGTCCAGGACCCGACGATTATTCTTTTTTATTTATAAAAAAATGTTGGAACATTTTGAAGGAAGATTTTTTTGGTTGTTCTAATAGTTTCCATTCCTGAGTTATTCTTTCAAAGTCTTTTATATCTTTTTTCTTGACCTTAGTGCCAAAATTCTCTAACCCTTTGAGTTTGGATGATTATAGGCATATTTGTCATGAAGGTTGTGTTTACAAAGCGCTTTCCAAACATTTGGAGGCTAGGTTAAAAGTGGTGTTAAACTCGGTTCTTTAATACTCAAAGTGCTTTTGTTTCGGAGAGACAATTGCTCGACGGTATGTTGGTGGCTAATGAAGTTGTTGATTTTGAAAAGAAGGAGGGAAGAAATTGTATGCTCTTTAAAGTTGATTTTGGAAAATCTTACGATAAGGTTAGTTGTAATTTTCTTAGATTTATGTTAAGAAAATTGGGTTTTGGTGATGTTTGGTTGAGATGGATGGAAGCTTTGGTTTTTACTAGCAAGATGTCGGTATTGGTGAATGGTAGTCCAACGAAGGACTTTGAGGTGGAGAGAGGTTTGAGATAAAGATACTCGCTTTCTCCGTGCCCTTTTGTTATAATAGCGGAAGGTTTGAAGGGTATGGTGAGTAAGTTAGTGGAGATTGGAGAATTTAAGGGTTTTAACATAAATGGAAATTGTTTTGTTGATATGCTCCAATTTGCGGATGACACTTTGTTGTTTGGGGAAGGTAGTTGGAAACACATTTGGGCCTTAAAAGTGGTGTTGAGAGGTCTTCAAGTTGTGTCCGGATTGGGTATTAACTTCCATAAAAGTAAACTTATTGGAATTAATAGTAGTCATCAGTTTATGGAGTTGGCTTCTTTTTTTTCTTTCTTGTAGAAGGGAGGATAATAAGTTTGTTTTTCTTGGTATTGTTATTGATTATCCTTTGAATTCCATTACTTTGTGGTCGAATTTGGTGACAAAACTTAGAAAAAGACTTTTGTGTTGGAACAACCGGTTTGTAAGCTTTGGAGGAAGACTTACTTTGTTGAAGACGGTTTTATCGAGTTTATCTATACTCATGCTTTCGTTTTATAAAGCTTCGACAAAAGTTGTTAAATAGATGGTTAGAATTTAAAGTAATATTTTATGGGGAGGCAAGGAGGAGAAAAGGAAAATTCATTGGGTTAGTTGGAAGAATGTGTGTCTTCCGGTGGAGAAGGGGGGGGGGGTCTTAGATTGAAAAGGGTTGATGATTTCAATTTGGCACTTCTCAATAAATGGAGATGGAGGATTGTGAAGGGGTCGAAAGATTTGTGGTATTAAGTGCTTAAGGCAAGATATGGTGATATTAATATGAAGATGGTGAAGTTTGGTAAGTATTCAATAAATTCTTCTCATTGTTCTTTTTGGTGGAAGGATGTGAGAAATTTGGATAAAGGCTTTCCAAAAAATATATTTGCTTTGAATTGTCGTTTTTCAATCGGTAACAGATTTTCTTCTTCTTTTTGGTATTCTTGTTGGCTTGAGGATTTGAGTTTAAAGGAGAAATTCCCTACTATTTTTGAGTTATCTAGATTAAAAAAGGTTTCAATGGCTTGTATGGGCAGGTGGTTCTGAGAGTCTTGGAGGTGGATGTAGGATCAGAATGCGCCTAAGAGGGGGGGTGAATTAGGTGTTATCAAAATTTTCTCGATTCTTTTTCTTAGATGGATGGATTTTGCTTTTAAGTTTGTATGAAAGGAAAGCAGTAAGGCAGAAAATAAAAGTGACACAGAGAGTTATCCTGGTTCCCTTCACAGTCCGAAGGTACATCCAGTCCCCTTTCAAATTGAAAGAGATTTCCACTAGTTTTTAGAAAAAGTACAACCTATCACACCTTCAATGGCGAGGCCTACTTTCTAACAAACTAACATACAAGTGTGCAAGAACAATCCTCTTGCCACACTTACCCTTATGTCCAAACAATGCTTGGAACACAAGTCACAAATAGAAATACCTTTCTATATATATATATATATATATATATATATATATATATATATATATATATATATATATATATATATATTTGAGTGAGTAATACAAAGACTTAATATCAATAATGATCTTCTCCTATGTACACAATTCACTTTTCAAATATCAATACAAGTGTTCAAACATGAAGTATGAAAGATGAATATCTTATGAACACTTTTGAAAATATGAAAATATTTTAAATGATAATGAATTTGATTCAAGTGATTTTTTTAAAAAGATTGTAGGAGGTGTTTTTGAATTTGAAAAAATTCAGATTTTATATTATACAAGACACCCTTTTGAAAATGTATGAAAATTATGAATCAAAATAATTTATGAAGAGATACAATCAAAAGGTGCAATTTGAAATTCAAAGAAAAATATTTTTCAAAAATATTACAGTGTTAACCGGTTAACCAAATGGTTAACCGGTTAACGCCTATAAACGTTAACTGGATTATTGAAAATTTGAACCCGTTAACCGGTTAACCAAATGGTTAACCGGTTAACACTGTTAAAAACAGAAACAGAAGGTTTTTAAAGAGTGTTAAACGGTTTGAAAAAATATATCAAAGTATTTTATGCAATATGCTAATATATGATTGAATGCGTGAACACTTGTACATCAATTTAAAAGAGAGATTGATATACCTAAACAAAAGCATCCAAGCATGAAGTAGAACGATGATGCATACGAAGCTTGATAGCAAAGCCGGTTGCTTGAAGCTTGATCAGTTGGAGCTCTTGACTTTTTGCAGGTCTGAAAGATATGCGCCGTGTTGTCTTCATCAAAATCTTCGAGGTTGAAGGCGTGCTTCTACAGTGGAAGGTGTAGCGGTAAAAACATGAGTGTAAGTTATTATTTAACTTAACTCAAAGTAAACAGAGTCGCCACTGCGCTTTATTATTATTCGAGGAGGAAAAGGAAAAAAAGCGAATAAAACCTAATAAATCTAAAAGCAAAAAGCTAAAGAAACACAACAGAGAAACATGTAAGGGGATATGTTACACAATGAGAAGGTTTTACGCACCCAAAATGCTTGTGGTACTCAACAGGAGCCCTTTGAAAAATTTACGGCTTTTGGTTTGAAAATGGTTTGTAAAATCTGAGTGGAGGGATGAGGAAAGAATTATTTTTTAATATTTTTGTGTTTGTAAAACCCCGTAGTTTGTGATACAAATAGTGAAAAGGGTTGGTTATGATTAATTTTATTGAATGAAGAGAATTTGTCATCTTCAAGTGGATAGCCAAACAAATCTACCATGAGAATAACGGCATGGACTCATACATCATTATGGGGAGGGCGCCAACTCGGATAAAATCGACGAGTATGCCACTAAACCCCCACAAATGACAAGAGACTCAATTACATCAAACTACAACCATGGAGATTGAGAGACTTGCACCCGACTAAAGAATAGTGACTCATAATCGACACTTTTTTTAAGGAAAGCAAACAAAAGTGCACAAAGGCACAAAAAAATTTGAATGAGTTTGGTTCTTTTTATTTTTTTGAATTAAAGTCAAAATGATTAAATTCATTGATTTTTTAAGAGAAAAGACAAGATAAAATTCACTTGACAAAAGTCAAAGTTTTATTTATTAAAGAGGTGATGATTTAAAAAAAGAAGGAATCCTTTGAAAAAGGGAGATGATTTTGAAAATTAAAGAATGGGAGGAGATGAAGGGACTATCCTAAAAAAGAAAATAAGGAGATAAGGGAAGAAACGTTTACCAAACTTGATGATACTTTCAATTATGTGCATAAGAGTTCCATCCTTATAAGCTAGCAAATGGCCAAATAAAGGCAAGCTTCGATCTTCATGAAGGTTAAGGCCAAGGAAAATGTGTCCTAAAATCTAAGTCCAAAACTTCCATTCCAATGCCAAGGATAGTAATCATTAGTCCAAAATTAAGATCACAATTTTTTTAGAAATTTAATCCTTTATTAATGTTTTATGTCCAAATGGACAAATAGAAAATCACACAATCAAAATAATAGCAAGAAATTTAAACATGATAATGGATGAATAAAGCATAATGAAATAAAAACAATAAAAGGTGCAAGAAATAAAAAAACAATTAAAGTGCAAAAATCTAAAATATTAGTATAGTAGTAATATAATAATATTTACATAATAATAATGGTATGGTGAACTTAATCAACCACAACCAAAAGTATAACCAAAATTGAAAGGCAACTGGATCCGCTTAGCATCTTACACTATAGCGATTAATCAAGGCAAACCGAAGAAAATTCAATGAAATTTGAAAGGCAATTGGGAGACCCAAAGCACCTAGCATCAAACATTCATAAGTCTCGATTCTTAATGCAATATGATTAACCACTTTGGGATTACGCGATCAACAAGAGATCCGGTCCACGAAAGTGCAAGTACCCAATTAAATTTTTATTCCGAAGTCGGGACACATTTAGGTCTATGTTAAGCAATCGCCAAGTAATTTACGAAGTAATTACCTTACATATGATGCCGGCCACCACCAATTAAGGTGGAAAATATTTGTGCTAATACATGTTAGAGAAATGATATAATGAATCATCCTCCGAAAACATGTCACGATCCCAAAGTAGGGAGAATGATCCAAATGATTATTCATCCATAGATTTGAAATAATGAAGATTAAACATCTTCGAAAACCAATAATCTTCGAATCGGAGATTTCATCGACCAAAAAATAAAAAGAGATGAAAGAAAATGGATCTTAATATAGAATCCATAAAAAAAACCAAATATATTTTCTAAAGATTTTCTTAAATGATTTTTAATAATAGTTTTCAAAATATTTTTCCAAAGATTTAAGAATTCCTCTCTTCTTTTAATTTTTTCAAATAAGGAGAACAGAAAAAATAAAATTATAAAAATAAATAATAAGAAGATATGTAAAAAAAACAAACTAATAATAGAGAGAAAGAAAATAATGAATAAAGGGGGGAGGTGTTGCGCAGACAGAAGAAGTGTGGATAGTAAGAATGGATCCATGTTGCTAAACCACTAGGCCCAAACACATAACTTTTTTTTTTAAAAAGAAATAAACAAATTATAAAATAAATTAAAAAAAAGGAAATAAAAAATCAGAAGAAACGTGTTCTTCCGCTTCTTCGTGAAAAAACACACCGTTTCACTATTCACCTTCTTCGTCTTCTTAAAAAAAATCTACATCGGCCGGACCGCTCCTTCTTCCGTTTATCGTGATTTTGTTTTGCAATTTTGAATCCTCTTCTCATGTTGAATTACCGGCCTCGATCTCTTCTTCTTTTTTCGTGATTTCTTTGTTGTTATTGTTGATGTTGAATTTGTGGAAATTGAAAGTGAAAGTTGATAAAGTTTAAAGAGAATTCATGGAAGGTTGAAAGAATGTAATGAAGAGGGTTGGTTGAAATAGAGAGTGAATTTGAAGCCCTGAATTGAATTTTGGCAGGGTGTTTTTGGCTATGAAAATCTTGAAATTGATGAAAGAAAAAGATTGAATTTATAGAAGGAGGGAGGGTTTGGTTGCTGCGTTTTGAATTGTTTGGCTTTGCATTTTGGTGCAGTGATGAACGCGTTTTGGTGCGGTAGAATCCGTGTTTTATTGTTGAATGATTTTTCCGCGTTTCGCTTGGAATCAAATTGCGTTTTGAAAGGTATTTTTCCACGTGTTCATCTGCGTTTTGTATCTCAATCAGCTGCGTTTTAACATCTTAAAATTCTATTTTGTGCAGATGCAGTTTCGTTATTCTTTCTTTGCGTTTCAGGTGATTTGGGCTTGTTCATGTATGAATCATGTGGGCCAGCGTGTGGACTGCGTTTTGTGAACACCCATTTTGCGTTTTGCAGGTGTTTGTATACGGCTTGATGCTGCTGGATGAGATGGCTGTATTTGGTATGTGAAAGTCATATGTTGCAGCTTGGCTTCAAGTGATGTGTGGTGTTGACTGCTTGAAAGGCTTGATAGAAGTCAGCGTGAATATGGTTTTGCTGATGTAAGGCTATAAAATGGGAAAATGGCGTGAAAACTAATGGCTGAAAAAGAGTGATGAGTGTGATGAAGTGGGCCAACAAATCATGGGCCTTGGCTTCTCAACATTTTCTTTTTCTTTTTTTTAATTTTGATCAAAGAAAGAAGAAATATTATGGGCTTTGTAAGTGGGCTATATAAAAGAAAATGAATTAAAAAAAAATGTAGATAAAAATGGTAATGAGTATAAAATGAGATTAAAAAAAATAGAAAATTGGAAATTGATTAAAAGTAATAATTTGGATAATCGCACTAAAAAAGGGTATGAATCAGGTGATCGAGAAAAAATGGAAGAAAAAAAATGGTTATTGAAAAGGGAATGGTTTAGTCGAAAAATGAATAATGGATATATGGATGATTTTTTTTTAGCCCAAAACCAATTCTTGATTGATTTTCACAAGCTTCTGATAAAATGAACACTGTTGGTGTAAGCCCTAGAGGCCAATACTTTTTGGTACTTGTATCGGATTATTCGTTTAATAATAAAAGGCATTTCTTTATTATGTTTGTCTTTCAGAATAATAAAGTCCCTAGAATAGTTAGTCTGTTTAATGAAATGTTAAGTGTGACTTAATCATGAGATCCCATTAAACATAAAGACATTATTCTTAAAATATCCGTAGTCAAGCTTTATTGCAAAGTGGGATAACATTAAAGCATTGAGACTATTATGAAGATAGACTGATGATCACATCTCATGGATCATGGATAAAGGGTTATCAAGTCTTGACATAGGTATAAATATTAGGAGTAATATTTATACCGGATTGACCCGCTATGAGAATACTACATAGTATGTTATGCAAAGTGTCATAAGTTATTCTCATGGTGATAATGGTGTATTACCACCCTTCGACCTGAAACCACTATGGACCCTAGATGTAGAGTCGGGTGCTTTATTGCTGATCAAACATTATCCGTAACTGGATGATCATAAAGACAGTTGATGGGCACTCCACGAAGCATGCTGAGGGACATGAGTGTCCTAGATGGAATTTGCCAATCCTGCATAACAGGAGAAATGTCTAAGGGCCCAATATTGAACTGGACAAGGATGACACAGTGTATGCCTTGTGTTCAATATAGACATAGGGGCAAAAGGGTAATTGTACAAACATATATTATCACGAAAAAGGTTTTTGTCAGATCACATGACATTTTCGTGACTTGGGTAGCAGTGATGTGTTGCTAGATACCGCTCACTGTTTATTATGTTAAATATATAATTTAATATAATTACCAACGTTACGAAATCCTACAGGGTCACACACATAAGGACAGTTTGATGAGAGATAGAGAAATCAAAGGAACACCGTAAGGTACGGTGCACTTAAGTGAAAAATAGAAATTCGGATAATATAATAATAATTATTGTTATTTTATAATGGTTATAAAATAATAATAAAATAAATATATTTATTATAATAATAGTTATTATAATAATATATAATATTATTATGGATCATGTGAATTGGGCTTTTAGCCCGCAGCCCACAAGAGAGTCTATAAAAAGGAACCCTTGTGATGAAGCTTTTACTTGATGCAATTTCGTTTTTGATTCTCACTCAAATAATTCCGTTCGTAAGCAGCTAGCACTGTGACCGGAAGCTGTTCGTGTGGACTGAGTAGAGGCGTTGCACTTCATCAACGCTTGTGATCGCTGCATCAAAGATCTGAATCGCCACAAAGAGGTAACGATTCTATCACTGACCATGCTCATTCGTAAGGATCACTAAAGGAAAATTTTTGTTTTCCGCTGCGTTTAGATCGCAATTTTCCTTCAGTGGTATCAGAGCCACTTACGAAACCATGGATCTGATAGCTGTTAAATTTCCGTTTTTTTTCTGTATTTGATTCGATTAAAACACAGAACGAATTTAACAATAAACGATTAATTAAATTTGGCATCTGTTGTGTACGATTTGGATGATTGATGTTGATTATGCTTCGGAATCCGACATTAGTATGGTGAAGTTGTGCGATACATTGATCATCCATAGGTTACACAATTAGATCGATCACTTTTATATAAGATATAAGAAATTCTGATGCAAAGATGGTATATGGGATATACTGTTTTGATTTCATCCATTCAATCACATAAGGATTGTAATTCTTTTGAAAGATCATCATTTTCATTCGCTTCGGAATCCGACGTTAGTATGGTGAAGCAATGACATGTTGATCTATCATATTGAGTTATCAATCGAGTTGTGTTTGACGGCATGAAATTGTTGCATTAGGATTAATGGCAGTACAAGTGTTGTATTGCCGCAGACTTTTCCGGTTGGGGTTGTAAATGCACAAAAGTTGTGCAGGAAACGACGTGAAATACAATGAAGTGTTCATAAAATTTTTCGCCGGGGCGCTGCCCCTGACAACCACGCAAGGAGGCGCTGCCCCCTTGACCCCCGTCCGCTGAACGGTCAGCGGAACCACCGTCCGCTGACCGGGCAGCGGAACCCCCGGCTAAGTCTGCAAAGTGTGTTTATTAATTATCGGAATTTTAAACTAATAAAAGTGTGTTTATTATTATTTATTTGTGGTGATCAGTTATGGCCTTAGTTTATCCTTTATTATTGTTTTGGGATTTTTAAATACGGCCTGCGTGTCGTGCCTCTCTCTCAATCTCTTTATGTAACTTCTTTTCTCATCTCACTCCCTCGTATGTAAAACGAGTTTTCTTATATGTAATGTAATATTATGTTATGAAGAAAAAGGAAGTATTCAATATTAAAGGAGGATAACCTTGGAGATCATGCTTGGAGAAGCTTAGATCGTTATTAGGTTAGCTTAGGTTCTCTCATTGGCTTGAGAGAACAATTGCGTTAGGGGCCATAATTGTATCTTTTTATATGTATGTTGATGCATGTAATTGTATGTTGATGCATGTGAGAGACGTTTTGCATGTTAAGCCGGTGAGATCAAACTAATAACAAATTCCCTCAAAATTAAATATTAAGTTTATGCTTTCCAATTTTTAGCACTCATCAAGACTAGTATCGAGCATTGTAGGTTTCGCCTACGCGAGGTGCATGTTCTATATTAGTAAGGTGTGATGGGATAATTGTAATATCCAATTGCTAAAACAATGGGTCAAACTTAACTAAACAAATTATAATAAGATTATACATGTTTAGAAGCAAGAATTGGGAATGATTCATGTGATGGATCAGAATAAGGAGTTATTCACCCAATTGAAAATATTCGAGAGTTGTATGAGATACAATTGGAAGGAGTTCCTACCTAAATAACTTAGTTTTGTGTAATCAGCCTAACGCTGACTTAAAACAAAGTGAAACATGGATCTCGACCCACTAGAAAGTCTTCCAACGGGATTTTCCGAATCAAATGATGAGGGTCATTTGTTTTGAATAAAATAGTGGGAGCATATTTGATTAAAGGCCTAATTAAATATGTTGTTTTAATGATACTTATATTTTCATATTTCTCTTGTAGATTACCATGACAACAAACACATCGAACAATATTTTGCGATCCATCCTAGATAAGGAAAAATTGTCTGGGACAAATTTCCTGGATTGGCACCGTAATCTGAGGATTGTCCTCAAGCACGATAAGAAGCTGTATGTCTTGGAGACACCAGTTCCTGAGGAGGAACCTCCTAGTTCTGCATCAAAGGCAGAAAGAGATGCTTATAAGAAGCATTTCGATGATGCCAATGAAACCGCTTGCCTCATGCTTGCTACCATGAACTCTGAGTTGCAAAAGCAACACGAGAACATGTCTGCGTTCGATATGATCGGACATCTGAAAATGCTTTATCAAGAGCAAGCAAGAAATGAGAGGTTTCAGGTTTCAAAGTCCCTTTTTAACAGCAAGTTAGCTGAGGGAGCCCCTGTAAGTCCCCATGTACTCAAGATGATTGGGTATGTGGAGAACCTTGACAGATTAGGGTTTCCCCTTGGAAAAGAACTTGCGATTGATCTGATCTTGCAATCGTTGCCAGAGAGCTTCAGTCAGTTTGTCCTGAATTTCAATATGAATGACTTGGACAAAAGCCTTCCAGAACTGCTAGGCATGTTGAGAACTGCTGAGCAGAATATGAAGACAAAAGGGAAATCTATTCTGATGGTCAGTAATGGAAAGAAACAGAACAAGAGGCCCATCAAACAGGGTGGTAGAGGGAAAGGCAAGGAAGTTGCCAAACCCAAACCCACTCCTCCTGTTTTGAAGCCTAGTGGAGGAATAGCAAAGGAGGGCACTTGCTTCCATTGCGGTAAGACCGGACATTGGAAGAGAAATTGCCCAAAGTACCTGGAAGATAAGAAAAATGGAGTAGAGACTTCAAATTCAGGTATTTTTGAAGTCTCTACTCCATTTTTCTTATCTTCCAGGTACTTTGGGCAATTTCTCTTCCAATGTCCGGTCTTACCGCAATGGAAGCAAGTGCCCTCCTTTGCTATTCCTCCACTAGGCTTCAAAACAGGAGGAGTGGGTTTGGGTTTGGCAACTTCCTTGCCTTTCCCTCTACCACCCTGTTTGATGGGCCTCTTGCTCTGATACCACTGAAGGAAAATTGCGATCTAAACGCAGCGGAAAACAAAAATTTTCCTTTAGTGATCCTTACGAATGAGCATGGTCAGTGATAGAATCGTTACCTCTTTGTGGCGATTCAGATCTTTGATGCAGCGATCACAAGCGTTGATGAAGTGCAACGCCTCTACTCAGTCCACACGAACAGCTTCCGGTCACAGTGCTAGCTGCTTACGAACGGAATTATTTGAGTGAGAATCAAAAACGAAATTGCATCAAGTAAAAGCTTCATCACAAGGGTTCCTTTTTATAGACTCTCTTGTGGGCTGCGGGCTAAAAGCCCAATTCACATGATCCATAATAATATTATATATTATTATAATAACTATTATTATAATAAATATATTTATTTTATTATTATTTTATAACCATTATAAAATAACAATAATTATTATTATATTATCCGAATTTCTATTTTTCACTTAAGTGCACCGTACCTTACGGTGTTCCTTTGATTTCTCTATCTCTCATCAAACTGTCCTTATGTGTGTGACCCTGTAGGATTTCGTAACGTTGGTAATTATATTAAATTATATATTTAACATAATAAACAGTGAGCGGTATCTAGCAACACATCACTGCTACCCAAGTCACGAAAATGTCATGTGATCTGACAAAAACCTTTTTCGTGATAATATATGTTTGTACAATTACCCTTTTGCCCCTATGTCTATATTGAACACAAGGCATACACTGTGTCATCCTTGTCCAGTTCAATATTGGGCCCTTAGACATTTCTCCTGTTATGCAGGATTGGCAAATTCCATCTAGGACACTCATGTCCCTCAGCATGCTTCGTGGAGTGCCCATCAACTGTCTTTATGATCATCCAGTTACGGATAATGTTTGATCAGCAATAAAGCACCCGACTCTACATCTAGGGTCCATAGTGGTTTCAGGTCGAAGGGTGGTAATACACCATTATCACCATGAGAATAACTTATGACACTTTGCATAACATACTATGTAGTATTCTCATAGCGGGTCAATCCGGTATAAATATTACTCCTAATATTTATACCTATGTCAAGACTTGATAACCCTTTATCCATGATCCATGAGATGTGATCATCAGTCTATCTTCATAATAGTCTCAATGCTTTAATGTTATCCCACTTTGCAATAAAGCTTGACTACGGATATTTTAAGAATAATGTCTTTATGTTTAATGGGATCTCATGATTAAGTCACACTTAACATTTCATTAAACAGACTAACTATTCTAGGGACTTTATTATTCTGAAAGACAAACATAGATCTAGCACTACCAAAAAGTATTGGCCTCTAGGGATTACACCAACAATCTCCCACTAGCACTAGAGCCAATTAGGCATACCCTTAATACCCATAGATCTAGTATGACCATCATGCTTCTGTTGCGCAAGAGGCTTTGTTAATGGGTCAGCGATATTGTCAAGTGTAGGTACTCTGCATATCTTCACATCTCCCCGATCGATTATCTCTCGAATGAGGTGATAACGCCTAAGTATGTGTTTGGATCGTTGGTGAGATCTAGGCTTCTTAGCTTGTGCGATAGCACCATTGTTATCACAATATAAACCAATGGGATCCACAATGCTAGGGACTATGCCAAGTTCACTAATGAACTTCTTGATCCAAACAGCTTCCTTTGCTGCATTTGAGGCAGCAATATACTCGGCCTCAGTTGTAGAATCAGCAACTGTTTCCTGCTTTGAACTTTTCCAGCTCACAGCGCCACCATTGAGACAGAACACATAACCAGATTGTGATCTAAAATCATCCTTATCTGTCTGGAAGCTAGCATCAGTGTAACCAATTACATCAAGCTCTTCCTGACCTCCATATATCAAGAATGAATCCTTAGTCCTTCTCAAGTACTTAAGGATATTCTTGACAGCTACCCAGTGAGCATCACCGGGATCAGATTGGTACCTACTCGTTGCACTTAATGCATACGAGACATCTGGTCGAGTACATAACATGGCATACATGATAGATCCTATTGCAGATGCATATGGAATCTTATTCATGCGATCCCTTTCTTCCTTAGTTGAAGGGGATTGTGTTTTTGATAAACACAGACCATGTTGCATAGGTATGAATCCTTTCTTGGAATCATGCATATTAAAGCGTCTCAACACTTTATCTATGTATGTACTCTGACTTAGGCCAAGCAGTTTTTGTGATCTATCTCTATAGATCCTAATTCCTAATATATAGGCTGCTTCACCTAGGTCTTTCATAGAAAAACAATTCCCTAACCAAGTCTTCACTTGTTGCAAGGTAGGGACATCGTTTCCAATGAGTAATATGTCATCTACATATAATACCAGAAACACGATCATGCTCCCACTAACCTTCTTGTAGACACAAGGTTCATCTTCATTTTTGATGAATCCATATTGTTTTACGGTTTCATCAAAACGAAGATTCCAGCTTCTGGAAGCTTGCTTTAATCCATAGATTGATCGCTGTAACTTGCATATCTTTTGGGCATCTTGTGGTATGTCAAATCCTTCAGGTTGTGTCATGTACACATCCTCAAGAAGATTCCCATTAAGGAAAGCAGTTTTGACATCCATCTGCCATATTTCATAATCATGATATGCAGCGATGGCAAGTAAAATCCGAACAGATTTAAGCATTGCAACTGGTGAAAAGGTTTCATCATAGTCAACCCCATGAATTTGTTTATAGCCTTTTGCAACCAGTCTTGCTTTATAGGTATGTACCTTACCATCCATGTCAGTCTTCTTCTTGAAGACCCACTTGCATCCTATAGGGTTAACTCCTATAGGAGGTTCTACCAAGGTCCAAACCTGGTTTGTGTACATGGAATCCATTTCAGATTTCATGGCTTCTAGCCACTTCTCAGACTCAGGACCAGTTATGGCCTCTTTGTAGGTCACAGGCTCATCTTGATCCATGAGTAATACATCACCCTGATCACTTATGAGATATCCATATCTCTCAGGTTGGTGACGTGTCCTGCTTGACCTACGCTGGTCTTGTTCTACTTGAGCAGGTTGCTCTTCCACAACTACTTGTGTTTCCTGCTCTAGTTCCTCCATAGGTGTTTCAATGTTTTGTGATTCTTGAATTTCTTCAAGCTCTATTTTCCTCCCACTGTTTCCTTTGGAAATAAAATCCCTTTCCAGAAAGACTCCAGTTCGAGCGACAAACACTTTGCCCTCAGAAGGATTGTAGAAGTAATATCCTCTTGTTTCTTTAGGATATCCCATAAATAAGCATTTGTCAGATTTGGGCTCAAGCTTGGTTGAAATTTGTCGTTTGACGTAAACTTCGCAACCCCAAATCTTCATGTAAGACATATGTGGTTTCTTACCACTCCATATCTCATATGGTGTCTTATCAACCTTTTTGGATGGAACACGGTTAAGTGTGTAAGCTGCTGTTAATAATGCATGTCCCCAAAAGGAGTTTGGAAGATCGGCGTGACTCATCATGGATCGGACCATGTCTAACAAGGTTCGATTTCTTCTCTCAGATACACCATTCCATTGTGGTGTTCCAGGAGGAGTAAGTTGGGATAGAATCCCATACTCTTTTAGATGGTCATCAAATTCTAGGCTTAAATATTCACCGCCTCGATCTGATCGAAGAACTTTAATATTCTTCCCTAGTTGGTTTTGTACTTCATTCTTGAATTCCTTGAACTTTTCAAAGGACTCAGATTTGTGTTTCATTAAATACACATATCCGTATCTACTGAAGTCATCAGTGAAAGTGATGAAGTACTGAAAACCTCCTCTGGCTGGTATGTTCAGTGGTCCACATACATCAGTATGTATGAGTGCCAAAAGATCATTAGCCCTTTCACCTTTTCCTGTGAATGGGGACTTTGTCATCTTTCCAATTAAACAAGATCTGCATGTGTCATATGATTCATAATCAAAAGAGTCCAAGAGTCCATCTTTATGGAGTTTGGAAATGCGTTTCTCATTTATGTGGCCTAATCGACAGTGCCAAAGGTAAGTTGGATTCAACTCATTAGGTTTCAACCTTTTAGTATTAATGTTATAAATTGGCATTTCAAGATCAAGGACATATAGTCCATTATTCATTTTTGCAGTAGCATAGAATATATCATTCAAATAAATGGAGCAACAATTGTTCTTTATTATGAATGAAAAACCAAACTTGTCCAAACAAGAAACGGAAATAATATTCCTGCTAATTGCTGGTACATAATAACAGTTCTCTAACTGAATTATTAAACCACTAGGTAAAGTTAAAACATAAGTTCCTACAGCTAAAGCAACAACCTTTGCTCCATTGCCAACTCGTAGGTCAACTTCACCTTTTGCCAAATCTCTACTCCTTTTTAGCCCCTGCACATTAGTACAAATGTGAGAACCGCATCCAGTATCTAATACCCATGATGCAGAAGTAGATAAATTAATTTCAATAACAAAAATACCTGAATTTGAAGTCTCTACTCCATTTTTCTTATCTTCCAGGTACTTTGGGCAATTTCTCTTCCAATGTCCGGTCTTACCGCAATGGAAGCAAGTGCCCTCCTTTGCTATTCCTCCACTAGGCTTCAAAACAGGAGGAGTGGGTTTGGGTTTGGCAACTTCCTTGCCTTTCCCTCTACCACCCTGTTTGATGGGCCTCTTGTTCTGTTTCTTTCCATTACTGACCATCAGAATAGATTTCCCTTTTGTCTTCATATTCTGCTCAGCAGTTCTCAACATGCCTAGCAGTTCTGGAAGGCTTTTGTCCAAGTCATTCATATTGAAATTCAGGACAAACTGACTGAAGCTCTCTGGCAACGATTGCAAGATCAGATCAATCGCAAGTTCTTTTCCAAGGGGAAACCCTAATCTGTCAAGGTTCTCCACATACCCAATCATCTTGAGTACATGGGGACTTACAGGGGCTCCCTCAGCTAACTTGCTGTTAAAAAGGGACTTTGAAACCTGAAACCTCTCATTTCTTGCTTGCTCTTGATAAAGCATTTTCAGATGTCCGATCATATCGAACGCAGACATGTTCTCGTGTTGCTTTTGCAACTCAGAGTTCATGGTAGCAAGCATGAGGCAAGCGGTTTCATTGGCATCATCGAAATGCTTCTTATAAGCATCTCTTTCTGCCTTTGATGCAGAACTAGGAGGTTCCTCCTCAGGAACTGGTGTCTCCAAGACATACAGCTTCTTATCGTGCTTGAGGACAATCCTCAGATTACGGTGCCAATCCAGGAAATTTGTCCCAGACAATTTTTCCTTATCTAGGATGGATCGCAAAATATTGTTCGATGTGTTTGTTGTCATGGTAATCTACAAGAGAAATATGAAAATATAAGTATCATTAAAACAACATATTTAATTAGGCCTTTAATCAAATATGCTCCCACTATTTTATTCAAAACAAATGACCCTCATCATTTGATTCGGAAAATCCCGTTGGAAGACTTTCTAGTGGGTCGAGATCCATGTTTCACTTTGTTTTAAGTCAGCGTTAGGCTGATTACACAAAACTAAGTTATTTAGGTAGGAACTCCTTCCAATTGTATCTCATACAACTCTCGAATATTTTCAATTGGGTGAATAACTCCTTATTCTGATCCATCACATGAATCATTCCCAATTCTTGCTTCTAAACATGTATAATCTTATTATAATTTGTTTAGTTAAGTTTGACCCATTGTTTTAGCAATTGGATATTACAATTATCCCATCACACCTTACTAATATAGAACATGCACCTCGCGTAGGCGAAACCTACAATGCTCGATACTAGTCTTGATGAGTGCTAAAAATTGGAAAGCATAAACTTAATATTTAATTTTGAGGGAATTTGTTATTAGTTTGATCTCACCGGCTTAACATGCAAAATTGGAAAGCATAAACTTAATATTTAATTTTCCTTTAGTGATCCTTACGAATGAGCATGGTCAGTGATAGAATCGTTACCTCTTTGTGGCGATTCAGATCTTTGATGCAGCGATCACAAGCGTTGATGAAGTGCAACGCCTCTACTCAGTCCACACGAACAGCTTCCGGTCACAGTGCTAGCTGCTTACGAACGGAATTATTTGAGTGAGAATCAAAAAACGAAATTGTATCAAGTAAAAGCTTCATCACAAGGGTTCCTTTTATAGACTCTCTTGTGGGCTGCGGGCTAAAAGCCCAATTCACATGATCCATAATAATATTATATATTATTATAATAACTATTATTATAATAAATATATTTATTTTATTATTATTTTATAACCATTATAAAATAACAATAATTATTATTATATTATCCGAATTTCTATTTTTCACTTAAGTGCACCGTACCTTACGGTGTTCCTTTGATTTCTCTATCTCTCATCAAACTGTCCTTATGTGTGTGACCCTGTAGGATTTCGTAACGTTGGTAATTATATTAAATTATATATTTAACATAATAAACAGTGAGCGGTATCTAGCAACACATCACTGCTACCCAAGTCACGAAAATGTCATGTGATCTGACAAAAACCTTTTTCGTGATAATATATGTTTGTACAATTACCCTTTTGCCCCTATGTCTATATTGAACACAAGGCATACACTGTGTCATCCTTGTCCAGTTCAATATTGGGCCCTTAGACATTTCTCCTGTTATGCAGGATTGGCAAATTCCATCTAGGACACTCATGTCCCTCAGCATGCTTCGTGGAGTGCCCATCAACTGTCTTTATGATCATCCAGTTACGGATAATGTTTGATCAGCAATAAAGCACCCGACTCTACATCTAGGGTCCATAGTGGTTTCAGGTCGAAGGGTGGTAATACACCATTATCACCATGAGAATAACTTATGACACTTTGCATAACATACTATGTAGTATTCTCATAGCGGGTCAATCCGGTATAAATATTACTCCTAATATTTATACCTATGTCAAGACTTGATAACCCTTTATCCATGATCCATGAGATGTGATCATCAGTCTATCTTCATAATAGTCTCAATGCTTTAATGTTATCCCACTTTGCAATAAAGCTTGACTACGGATATTTTAAGAATAATGTCTTTATGTTTAATGGGATCTCATGATTAAGTCACACTTAACATTTCATTAAACAGACTAACTATTCTAGGGACTTTATTATTCTGAAAGACAAACATAATAAAGAAATGCCTTTTATTATTAAACGAATAATCCGATACAAGTACCAAAAAGTATTGGCCTCTAGGGCTTACACCAACAATCTCCCACTAGCACTAGAGCCAATTAGGCATACCCTTAATACCCATAGATCTAGTATGACCATCATGCTTCTGTTGCGCAAGAGGCTTTGTTAATGGGTCAGCGATATTGTCAAGTGTAGGTACTCTGCATATCTTCACATCTCCCCGATCGATTATCTCTCGAATGAGGTGATAACGCCTAAGTATGTGTTTGGATCGTTGGTGAGATCTAGGCTCCTTAGCTTGTGCGATAGCACCATTGTTATCACAATATAAACCAATGGGATCCACAATGCTAGGGACTATGCCAAGTTCACTAATGAACTTCTTGATCCAAACAGCTTCCTTTGCTGCATTTGAGGCAGCAATATACTCGGCCTCAGTTGTAGAATCAGCAACTGTTTCCTGCTTTGAACTTTTCCAGCTCACAGCGCCACCATTGAGACAGAACACATAACCAGATTGTGATCTAAAATCATCCTTATCTGTCTGGAAGCTAGCATCAGTGTAACCAATTACATCAAGCTCTTCCTGACCTCCATATATCAAGAATGAATCCTTAGTCCTTCTCAAGTACTTAAGGATATTCTTGACAGCTACCCAGTGAGCATCACCGGGATCAGATTGGTACCTACTCGTTGCACTTAATGCATACGAGACATCTGGTCGAGTACATAACATGGCATACATGATAGATCCTATTGCAGATGCATATGGAATCTTATTCATGCGATCCCTTTCTTCCTTAGTTGAAGGGGATTGTGTTTTTGATAAACACAGACCATGTTGCATAGGTATGAATCCTTTCTTGGAATCATGCATATTAAAGCGTCTCAACACTTTATCTATGTATGTACTCTGACTTAGGCCAAGCAGTTTTTGTGATCTATCTCTATAGATCCTAATTCCTAATATATAGGCTGCTTCACCTAGGTCTTTCATAGAAAAACAATTCCCTAACCAAGTCTTCACTTGTTGCAAGGTAGGGACATCGTTTCCAATGAGTAATATGTCATCTACATATAATACCAGAAACACGATCATGCTCCCACTAACCTTCTTGTAGACACAAGGTTCATCTTCATTTTTGATGAATCCATATTGTTTTACGGTTTCATCAAAACGAAGATTCCAGCTTCTGGAAGCTTGCTTTAATCCATAGATTGATCGCTGTAACTTGCATATCTTTTGGGCATCTTGTGGTATGTCAAATCCTTCAGGTTGTGTCATGTACACATCCTCAAGAAGATTCCCATTAAGGAAAGCAGTTTTGACATCCATCTGCCATATTTCATAATCATGATATGCAGCGATGGCAAGTAAAATCCGAACAGATTTAAGCATTGCAACTGGTGAAAAGGTTTCATCATAGTCAACCCCATGAATTTGTTTATAGCCTTTTGCAACCAGTCTTGCTTTATAGGTATGTACCTTACCATCCATGTCAGTCTTCTTCTTGAAGACCCACTTGCATCCTATAGGGTTAACTCCTATAGGAGGTTCTACCAAGGTCCAAACCTGGTTTGTGTACATGGAATCCATTTCAGATTTCATGGCTTCTAGCCACTTCTCAGACTCAGGACCAGTTATGGCCTCTTTGTAGGTCACAGGCTCATCTTGATCCATGAGTAATACATCACCCTGATCACTTATGAGATATCCATATCTCTCAGGTTGGTGACGTGTCCTGCTTGACCTACGCTGGTCTTGTTCTACTTGAGCAGGTTGCTCTTCCACAACTACTTGTGTTTCCTGCTCTAGTTCCTCCATAGGTGTTTCAATGTTTTGTGATTCTTGAATTTCTTCAAGCTCTATTTTCCTCCCACTGTTTCCTTTGGAAATAAAATCCCTTTCCAGAAAGACTCCAGTTCGAGCGACAAACACTTTGCCCTCAGAAGGATTGTAGAAGTAATATCCTCTTGTTTCTTTAGGATATCCCACAAATAAGCATTTGTCAGATTTGGGCTCAAGCTTGGTTGAAATTTGTCGTTTGACGTAAACTTCGCAACCCCAAATCTTCATGTAAGACATATGTGGTTTCTTACCACTCCATATCTCATATGGTGTCTTATCAACCTTTTTGGATGGAACACGGTTAAGTGTGTAAGCTGCTGTTAATAATGCATGTCCCCAAAAGGAGTTTGGAAGATCGGCGTGACTCATCATGGATCGGACCATGTCTAACAAGGTTCGATTTCTTCTCTCAGATACACCATTCCATTGTGGTGTTCCAGGAGGAGTAAGTTGGGATAGAATCCCATACTCTTTTAGATGGTCATCAAATTCTAGGCTTAAATATTCACCGCCTCGATCTGATCGAAGAACTTTAATATTCTTCCCTAGTTGGTTTTGTACTTCATTCTTGAATTCCTTGAACTTTTCAAAGGACTCAGATTTGTGTTTCATTAAATACACATATCCGTATCTACTGAAGTCATCAGTGAAAGTGATGAAGTACTGAAAACCTCCTCTGGCTGGTATGTTCAGTGGTCCACATACATCAGTATGTATGAGTGCCAAAAGATCATTAGCCCTTTCACCTTTTCCTGTGAATGGGGACTTTGTCATCTTTCCAATTAAACAAGATCTGCATGTGTCATATGATTCATAATCAAAAGAGTCCAAGAGTCCATCTTTATGGAGTTTGGAAATGCGTTTCTCATTTATGTGGCCTAATCGACAGTGCCAAAGGTAAGTTGGATTCAACTCATTAGGTTTCAACCTTTTAGTATTAATGTTATAAATTGGCATTTCAAGATCAAGGACATATAGTCCATTATTCATTTTTGCAGTAGCATAGAATATATCATTCAAATAAATGGAGCAACAATTGTTCTTTATTATGAATGAAAAACCAAACTTGTCCAAACAAGAAACGGAAATAATATTCCTGCTAATTGCAGGTACATAATAACAGTTCTCTAACTGAATTATTAAACCACTAGGTAAAGTTAAAACATAAGTTCCTACAGCTAAAGCAGCAACCTTTGCTCCATTGCCAACTCGTAGGTCAACTTCACCTTTTGCCAAATCTCTACTCCTTTTTAGCCCCTGCACATTAGTACAAATGTGAGAACCGCATCCAGTATCTAATACCCATGATGCAGAAGTGTTGGTGTAAGCCATAGAGGCCAATACTTTTTGGTACTTGTATCGGATTATTCGTTTAATAATAAAAGGCATTTCTTTATTATGTTTGTCTTTCAGAATAATAAAGTCCCTAGAATAGTTAGTCTGTTTAATGAAATGTTAAGTGTGACTTAATCATGAGATCCCATTAAACATAAAGACATTATTCTTAAAATATCCGTAGTCAAGCTTTATTGCAAAGTGGGATAACATTAAAGCATTGAGACTATTATGAAGATAGACTGATGATCACATCTCATGGATCATGGATAAAGGGTTATCAAGTCTTGACATAGGTATAAATATTAGGAGTAATATTTATACCGGATTGACCCGCTATGAGAATACTACATAGTATGTTATGCAAAGTGTCATAAGTTATTCTCATGGTGATAATGGTGTATTACCACCCTTCGACCTGAAACCACTATGGACCCTAGATGTAGAGTCGGGTGCTTTATTGCTGATCAAACATTATCCGTAACTGGATGATCATAAAGACAGTTGATGGGCACTCCACGAAGCATGCTGAGGGACATGAGTGTCCTAGATGGAATTTGCCAATCCTGCATAACAGGAGAAATGTCTAAGGGCCCAATATTGAACTGGACAAGGATGACACAGTGTATGCCTTGTGTTCAATATAGACATAGGGGCAAAAGGGTAATTGTACAAACATATATTATCACGAAAAAGGTTTTGTCAGATCACATGACATTTTCGTGACTTGGGTAGCAGTGATGTGTTGCTAGATACCGCTCACTGTTTATTATGTTAAATATATAATTTAATATAATTACCAACGTTACGAAATCCTACAGGGTCACACACATAAGGACAGTTTGATGAGAGATAGAGAAATCAAAGGAACACCGTAAGGTACGGTGCACTTAAGTGAAAAATAGAAATTCGGATAATATAATAATAATTATTGTTATTTTATAATGGTTATAAAATAATAATAAAATAAATATATTTATTATAATAATAGTTATTATAATAATATATAATATTATTATGGATCATGTGAATTGGGCTTTTAGCCCGCAGCCCACAAGAGAGTCTATAAAAGGAACCCTTGTGATGAAGCTTTTACTTGATGCAATTTCGTTTTTGATTCTCACTCAAATAATTCCGTTCGTAAGCAGCTAGCACTGTGACCGGAAGCTGTTCGTGTGGACTGAGTAGAGGCGTTGCACTTCATCAACGCTTGTGATTGCTGCATCAAAGATCTGAATCGCCACAAAGAGGTAACGATTCTATCACTGACCATGCTCATTCGTAAGGATCACTAAAGGAAAATTTTTGTTTTCCGCTGCGTTTAGATCGCAATTTTCCTTCAAGAAGTAGATAAATTAATTTCAATAACAAAAATACCTGAATTTGAAGTCTCTACTCCATTTTTCTTATCTTCCAGGTACTTTGGGCAATTTCTCTTCCAATGTCCGGTCTTACCGCAATGGAAGCAAGTGCCCTCCTTTGCTATTCCTCCACTAGGCTTCAAAACAGGAGGAGTGGGTTTGGGTTTGGCAACTTCCTTGCCTTTCCCTCTACCACCCTGTTTGATGGGCCTCTTGTTCTGTTTCTTTCCATTACTGACCATCAGAATAGATTTCCCTTTTGTCTTCATATTCTGCTCAGCAGTTCTCAACATGCCTAGCAGTTCTGGAAGGCTTTTGTCCAAGTCATTCATATTGAAATTCAGGACAAACTGACTGAAGCTCTCTGGCAACGATTGCAAGATCAGATCAATCGCAAGTTCTTTTCCAAGGGGAAACCCTAATCTGTCAAGGTTCTCCACATACCCAATCATCTTGAGTACATGGGGACTTACAGGGGCTCCCTCAGCTAACTTGCTGTTAAAAAGGGACATTGAAACCTGAAACCTCTCATTTCTTGCTTGCTCTTGATAAAGCATTTTCAGATGTCCGATCATATCGAACGCAGACATGTTCTCGTGTTGCTTTTGCAACTCAGAGTTCATGGTAGCAAGCATGAGGCAAGCGGTTTCATTGGCATCATCGAAATGCTTCTTATAAGCATCTCTTTCTGCCTTTGATGCAGAACTAGGAGGTTCCTCCTCAGGAACTGGTGTCTCCAAGACATACAGCTTCTTATCGTGCTTGAGGACAATCCTCAGATTACGGTGCCAATCCAGGAAATTTGTCCCAGACAATTTTTCCTTATCTAGGATGGATCGCAAAATATTGTTCGATGTGTTTGTTGTCATGGTAATCTACAAGAGAAATATGAAAATATAAGTATCATTAAAACAACATATTTAATTAGGCCTTTAATCAAATATGCTCCCACTATTTTATTCAAAACAAATGACCCTCATCATTTGATTCGGAAAATCCCGTTGGAAGACTTTCTAGTGGGTCGAGATCCATGTTTCACTTTGTTTTAAGTCAGCGTTAGGCTGATTACACAAAACTAAGTTATTTAGGTAGGAACTCCTTCCAATTGTATCTCATACAACTCTCGAATATTTTCAATTGGGTGAATAACTCCTTATTCTGATCCATCACATGAATCATTCCCAATTCTTGCTTCTAAACATGTATAATCTTATTATAATTTGTTTAGTTAAGTTTGACCCATTGTTTTAGCAATTGGATATTACAATTATCCCATCACACCTTACTAATATAGAACATGCACCTCGCGTAGGCGAAACCTACAATGCTCGATACTAGTCTTGATGAGTGCTAAAAATTGGAAAGCATAAACTTAATATTTAATTTTGAGGGAATTTGTTATTAGTTTGATCTCACCGGCTTAACATGCAAAACGTCTCTCACATGCATCAACATACAATTACATGCATCAACATACATATAAAAAGATACAATTATGGCCCCTAACGCAATTGTTCTCTCAAGCCAATGAGAGAACCTAAGCTAACCTAATAACGATCTAAGCTTCTCCAAGCATGATCTCCAAGGTTATCCTCCTTTAATATTGAATACTTCCTTTTTCTTCATAACATAATATTACATTACATATAAGAATACTCGTTTTACATACGAGGGAGTGAGATGAGAAAAGAAGTTACATAAAGAGATTGAGAGAGAGGCACGACTCGCAGGCCGTATTTAAAAATCCCAAAACAATAATAAAGGATAAACTAAGGCCATAACTGATCACCACAAATAAATAATAATAAACACACTTTTATTATTAGTTTAAAAATTCCGATAATTAAATAAACTAAATTAAATTTCGGCTGATTGATCACACTTTGCAGACTTAGCCGGGGGTTCCGCTGCCCGGTCAGCGGACGGTGGTTCCGCTGACCGTTCAGCGGACGGGGGTCAAGGGGGCAGCGCCTCCTTGCGTGGTTGTCAGGGGCAGCGCCCCGGCGAAAAATTTTATGAACACTTCATTGTATTTCACGTCGTTTCCTGCACAACTTTTGTGCATTTACAACCCCAACCGGAAAAGTCTGCGGCAATACAACACTTGTACTGCCATTAATCCTAATGCAACAATTTCATGCCGTCAAACACAACTCGATTGATAACTCAATATGATAGATCAACATGTCATTGCTTCACCATACTAACGTCGGATTCCGAAGCGAATGAAAATGATGATCTTTCAAAAGAATTACAATCCTTATGTGATTGAATGGATGAAATCAAAACAGTATATCCCATATACCATCTTTGCATCAGAATTTCTTATATCTTATATAAAAGTGATCGATCTAATTGTGTAACCTATGGATGATCAATGTATCGCACAACTTCACCATACTAATGTCGGATTCCGAAGCATAATCAACATCAATCATCCAAATCGTACACAACAGATGCCAAATTTAATTAATCGTTTATTGTTAAATTCGTTCTGTGTTTTAATCGAATCAAATACAGAAAAAAAAACGGAAATTTAACAGCTATCAGATCCATGGTTTCGTAAGTGGCTCTGATACCACTGAAGGAAAATTGCGATCTAAACGCAGCGGAAAACAAAAATTTTCCTTTAGTGATCCTTACGAATGAGCATGGTCAGTGATAGAATCGTTACCTCTTTGTGGCGATTCAGATCTTTGATGCAGCGATCACAAGCGTTGATGAAGTGCAACGCCTCTACTCAGTCCACACGAACAGCTTCCGGTCACAGTGCTAGCTGCTTACGAACGGAATTATTTGAGTGAGAATCAAAAACGAAATTGCATCAAGTAAAAGCTTCATCACAAGGGTTCCTTTTATAGACTCTCTTGTGGGCTGCGGGCTAAAAGCCCAATTCACATGATCCATAATAATATTATATATTATTATAATAACTATTATTATAATAAATATATTTATTTTATTATTATTTTATAACCATTATAAAATAACAATAATTATTATTATATTATCCGAATTTCTATTTTTCACTTAAGTGCACCGTACCTTACGGTGTTCCTTTGATTTCTCTATCTCTCATCAAACTGTCCTTATGTGTGTGACCCTGTAGGATTTCGTAACGTTGGTAATTATATTAAATTATATATTTAACATAATAAACAGTGAGCGGTATCTAGCAACACATCACTGCTACCCAAGTCACGAAAATGTCATGTGATCTGACAAAACCTTTTTCGTGATAATATATGTTTGTACAATTACCCTTTTGCCCCTATGTCTATATTGAACACAAGGCATACACTGTGTCATCCTTGTCCAGTTCAATATTGGGCCCTTAGACATTTCTCCTGTTATGCAGGATTGGCAAATTCCATCTAGGACACTCATGTCCCTCAGCATGCTTCGTGGAGTGCCCATCAACTGTCTTTATGATCATCCAGTTACGGATAATGTTTGATCAGCAATAAAGCACCCGACTCTACATCTAGGGTCCATAGTGGTTTCAGGTCGAAGGGTGGTAATACACCATTATCACCATGAGAATAACTTATGACACTTTGCATAACATACTATGTAGTATTCTCATAGCGGGTCAATCCGGTATAAATATTACTCCTAATATTTATACCTATGTCAAGACTTGATAACCCTTTATCCATGATCCATGAGATGTGATCATCAGTCTATCTTCATAATAGTCTCAATGCTTTAATGTTATCCCACTTTGCAATAAAGCTTGACTACGGATATTTTAAGAATAATGTCTTTATGTTTAATGGGATCTCATGATTAAGTCACACTTAACATTTCATTAAACAGACTAACTATTCTAGGGACTTTATTATTCTGAAAGACAAACATAATAAAGAAATGCCTTTTATTATTAAACGAATAATCCGATACAAGTACCAAAAAGTATTGGCCTCTATGGCTTACACCAACAATCTCCCACTAGCACTAGAGCCAATTAGGCATACCCTTAATACCCATAGATCTAGTATGACCATCATGCTTCTGTTGCGCAAGAGGCTTTGTTAATGGGTCAGCGATATTGTCAAGTGTAGGTACTCTGCATATCTTCACATCTCCCCGATCGATTATCTCTCGAATGAGGTGATAACGCCTAAGTATGTGTTTGGATCGTTGGTGAGATCTAGGCTCCTTAGCTTGTGCGATAGCACCATTGTTATCACAATATAAACCAATGGGATCCACAATGCTAGGGACTATGCCAAGTTCACTAATGAACTTCTTGATCCAAACAGCTTCCTTTGCTGCATTTGAGGCAGCAATATACTCGGCCTCAGTTGTAGAATTAGCAACTGTTTCCTGCTTTGAACTTTTCCAGCTCACAGCGCCACCATTGAGACAGAACACATAACCAGATTGTGATCTAAAATCATCCTTATCTGTCTGGAAGCTAGCATCAGTGTAACCAATTACATCAAGCTCTTCCTGACCTCCATATATCAAGAATGAATCCTTAGTCCTTCTCAAGTACTTAAGGATATTCTTGACAGCTACCCAGTGAGCATCACCGGGATCAGATTGGTACCTACTCGTTGCACTTAATGCATACGAGACATCTGGTCGAGTACATAACATGGCATACATGATAGATCCTATTGCAGATGCATATGGAATCTTATTCATGCGATCCCTTTCTTCCTTAGTTGAAGGGGATTGTGTTTTTGATAAACACAGACCATGTTGCATAGGTATGAATCCTTTCTTGGAATCATGCATATTAAAGCGTCTCAACACTTTATCTATGTATGTACTCTGACTTAGGCCAAGCAGTTTTTGTGATCTATCTCTATAGATCCTAATTCCTAATATATAGGCTGCTTCACCTAGGTCTTTCATAGAAAAACAATTCCCTAACCAAGTCTTCACTTGTTGCAAGGTAGGGACATCGTTTCCAATGAGTAATATGTCATCTACATATAATACCAGAAACACGATCATGCTCCCACTAACCTTCTTGTAGACACAAGGTTCATCTTCATTTTTGATGAATCCATATTGTTTTACGGTTTCATCAAAACGAAGATTCCAGCTTCTGGAAGCTTGCTTTAATCCATAGATTGATCGCTGTAACTTGCATATCTTTTGGGCATCTTGTGGTATGTCAAATCCTTCAGGTTGTGTCATGTACACATCCTCAAGAAGATTCCCATTAAGGAAAGCAGTTTTGACATCCATCTGCCATATTTCATAATCATGATATGCAGCGATGGCAAGTAAAATCCGAACAGATTTAAGCATTGCAACTGGTGAAAAGGTTTCATCATAGTCAACCCCATGAATTTGTTTATAGCCTTTTGCAACCAGTCTTGCTTTATAGGTATGTACCTTACCATCCATGTCAGTCTTCTTCTTGAAGACCCACTTGCATCCTATAGGGTTAACTCCTATAGGAGGTTCTACCAAGGTCCAAACCTGGTTTGTGTACATGGAATCCATTTCAGATTTCATGGCTTCTAGCCACTTCTCAGACTCAGGACCAGTTATGGCCTCTTTGTAGGTCACAGGCTCATCTTGATCCATGAGTAATACATCACCCTGATCACTTATGAGATATCCATATCTCTCAGGTTGGTGACGTGTCCTGCTTGACCTACGCTGGTCTTGTTCTACTTGAGCAGGTTGCTCTTCCACAACTACTTGTGTTTCCTGCTCTAGTTCCTCCATAGGTGTTTCAATGTTTTGTGATTATTGAATTTCTTCAAGCTCTATTTTCCTCCCACTGTTTCCTTTGGAAATAAAATCCCTTTCCAGAAAGACTCCAGTTCGAGCGACAAACACTTTGCCCTCAGAAGGATTGTAGAAGTAATATCCTCTTGTTTCTTTAGGATATCCCACAAATAAGCATTTGTCAGATTTGGGCTCAAGCTTGGTTGAAATTTGTCGTTTGACGTAAACTTCGCAACCCCAAATCTTCATGTAAGACATATGTGGTTTCTTACCACTCCATATCTCATATGGTGTCTTATCAACCTTTTTGGATGGAACACGGTTAAGTGTGTAAGCTGCTGTTAATAATGCATGTCCCCAAAAGGAGTTTGGAAGATCGGCGTGACTCATCATGGATCGGACCATGTCTAACAAGGTTCGATTTCTTCTCTCAGATACACCATTCCATTGTGGTGTTCCAGGAGGAGTAAGTTGGGATAGAATCCCATACTCTTTTAGATGGTCATCAAATTCTAGGCTTAAATATTCACCGCCTCGATCTGATCGAAGAACTTTAATATTCTTCCCTAGTTGGTTTTGTACTTCATTCTTGAATTCCTTGAACTTTTCAAAGGACTCAGATTTGTGTTTCATTAAATACACATATCCGTATCTACTGAAGTCATCAGTGAAAGTGATGAAGTACTGAAAACCTCCTCTGGCTGGTATGTTCAGTGGTCCACATACATCAGTATGTATGAGTGCCAAAAGATCATTAGCCCTTTCACCTTTTCCTGTGAATGGGGACTTTGTCATCTTTCCAATTAAACAAGATCTGCATGTGTCATATGATTCATAATCAAAAGAGTCCAAGAGTCCATCTTTATGGAGTTTGGAAATGCGTTTCTCATTTATGTGGCCTAATCGACAGTGCCAAAGGTAAGTTGGATTCAACTCATTAGGTTTCAACCTTTTAGTATTAATGTTATAAATTGGCATTTCAAGATCAAGGACATATAGTCCATTATTCATTTTTGCAGTAGCATAGAATATATCATTCAAATAAATGGAGCAACAATTGTTCTTTATTATGAATGAAAAACCAAACTTGTCCAAACAAGAAACGGAAATAATATTCCTGCTAATTGCAGGTACATAATAACAGTTCTCTAACTGAATTATTAAACCACTAGGTAAAGTTAAAACATAAGTTCCTACAGCTAAAGCAGCAACCTTTGCTCCATTGCCAACTCGTAGGTCAACTTCACCTTTTGCCAAATCTCTACTCCTTTTTAGCCCCTGCACATTAGTACAAATGTGAGAACCGCATCCAGTATCTAATACCCATGATGCAGAAGTAGATAAATTAATTTCAATAACAAAAATACCTGAATTTGAAGTCTCTACTCCATTTTTCTTATCTTCCAGGTACTTTGGGCAATTTCTCTTCCAATGTCCGGTCTTACCGCAATGGAAGCAAGTGCCCTCCTTTGCTATTCCTCCACTAGGCTTCAAAACAGGAGGAGTGGGTTTGGGTTTGGCAACTTCCTTGCCTTTCCCTCTACCACCCTGTTTGATGGGCCTCTTGTTCTGTTTCTTTCCATTACTGACCATCAGAATAGATTTCCCTTTTGTCTTCATATTCTGCTCAGCAGTTCTCAACATGCCTAGCAGTTCTGGAAGGCTTTTGTCCAAGTCATTCATATTGAAATTCAGGACAAACTGACTGAAGCTCTCTGGCAACGATTGCAAGATCAGATCAATCGCAAGTTCTTTTCCAAGGGGAAACCCTAATCTGTCAAGGTTCTCCACATACCCAATCATCTTGAGTACATGGGGACTTACAGGGGCTCCCTCAGCTAACTTGCTGTTAAAAAGGGACTTTGAAACCTGAAACCTCTCATTTCTTGCTTGCTCTTGATAAAGCATTTTCAGATGTCCGATCATATCGAACGCAGACATGTTCTCGTGTTGCTTTTGCAACTCAGAGTTCATGGTAGCAAGCATGAGGCAAGCGGTTTCATTGGCATCATCGAAATGCTTCTTATAAGCATCTCTTTCTGCCTTTGATGCAGAACTAGGAGGTTCCTCCTCAGGAACTGGTGTCTCCAAGACATACAGCTTCTTATCGTGCTTGAGGACAATCCTCAGATTACGGTGCCAATCCAGGAAATTTGTCCCAGACAATTTTTCCTTATCTAGGATGGATCGCAAAATATTGTTCGATGTGTTTGTTGTCATGGTAATCTACAAGAGAAATATGAAAATATAAGTATCATTAAAACAACATATTTAATTAGGCCTTTAATCAAATATGCTCCCACTATTTTATTCAAAACAAATGACCCTCATCATTTGATTCGGAAAATCCCGTTGGAAGACTTTCTAGTGGGTCGAGATCCATGTTTCACTTTGTTTTAAGTCAGCGTTAGGCTGATTACACAAAACTAAGTTATTTAGGTAGGAACTCCTTCCAATTGTATCTCATACAACTCTCGAATATTTTCAATTGGGTGAATAACTCCTTATTCTGATCCATCACATGAATCATTCCCAATTCTTGCTTCTAAACATGTATAATCTTATTATAATTTGTTTAGTTAAGTTTGACCCATTGTTTTAGCAATTGGATATTACAATTATCCCATCACACCTTACTAATATAGAACATGCACCTCGCGTAGGCGAAACCTACAATGCTCGATACTAGTCTTGATGAGTGCTAAAAATTGGAAAGCATAAACTTAATATCCAATTTTGAGGGAAGCATAACCTTGGAGATCATGCTTGGAGAAGCTTAGATCGTTATTAGGTTAGCTTAGGTTCTCTCATTGGCTTGAGAGAACAATTGCGTTAGGGGCCATAATTGTATCTTTTTATATGTATGTTGATGCATGTAATTGTATGTTGATGCATGTGAGAGACGTTTTGCATGTTAAGCCGGTGAGATCAAACTAATAACAAATTCCCTCAAAATTAAATATTAAGTTTATGCTTTCCAATTTTTAGCACTCATCAAGACTAGTATCGAGCATTGTAGGTTTCGCCTACGCGAGGTGCATGTTCTATATTAGTAAGGTGTGATGGGATAATTGTAATATCCAATTGCTAAAACAATGGGTCAAACTTAACTAAACAAATTATAATAAGATTATACATGTTTAGAAGCAAGAATTGGGAATGATTCATGTGATGGATCAGAATAAGGAGTTATTCACCCAATTGAAAATATTCGAGAGTTGTATGAGATACAATTGGAAGGAGTTCCTACCTAAATAACTTAGTTTTGTGTAATCAGCCTAACGCTGACTTAAAACAAAGTGAAACATGGATCTCGACCCACTAGAAAGTCTTCCAACGGGATTTTCCGAATCAAATGATGAGGGTCATTTGTTTTGAATAAAATAGTGGGAGCATATTTGATTAAAGGCCTAATTAAATATGTTGTTTTAATGATACTTATATTTTCATATTTCTCTTGTAGATTACCATGACAACAAACACATCGAACAATATTTTGCGATCCATCCTAGATAAGGAAAAATTGTCTGGGACAAATTTCCTGGATTGGCACCGTAATCTGAGGATTGTCCTCAAGCACGATAAGAAGCTGTATGTCTTGGAGACACCAGTTCCTGAGGAGGAACCTCCTAGTTCTGCATCAAAGGCAGAAAGAGATGCTTATAAGAAGCATTTCGATGATGCCAATGAAACCGCTTGCCTCATGCTTGCTACCATGAACTCTGAGTTGCAAAAGCAACACGAGAACATGTCTGCGTTCGATATGATCGGACATCTGAAAATGCTTTATCAAGAGCAAGCAAGAAATGAGAGGTTTCAGGTTTCAAAGTCCCTTTTTAACAGCAAGTTAGCTGAGGGAGCCCCTGTAAGTCCCCATGTACTCAAGATGATTGGGTATGTGGAGAACCTTGACAGATTAGGGTTTCCCCTTGGAAAAGAACTTGCGATTGATCTGATCTTGCAATCGTTGCCAGAGAGCTTCAGTCAGTTTGTCCTGAATTTCAATATGAATGACTTGGACAAAAGCCTTCCAGAACTGCTAGGCATGTTGAGAACTGCTGAGCAGAATATGAAGACAAAAGGGAAATCTATTCTGATGGTCAGTAATGGAAAGAAACAGAACAAGAGGCCCATCAAACAGGGTGGTAGAGGGAAAGGCAAGGAAGTTGCCAAACCCAAACCCACTCCTCCTGTTTTGAAGCCTAGTGGAGGAATAGCAAAGGAGGGCACTTGCTTCCATTGCGGTAAGACCGGACATTGGAAGAGAAATTGCCCAAAGTACCTGGAAGATAAGAAAAATGGAGTAGAGACTTCAAATTCAGGTATTTTTGTTATTGAAATTAATTTATCTACTTCTGCATCATGGGTATTAGATACTGGATGCGGTTCTCACATTTGTACTAATGTGCAGGGGCTAAAAAGGAGTAGAGATTTGGCAAAAGGTGAAGTTGACCTACGAGTTGGCAATGGAGCAAAGGTTGCTGCTTTAGCTGTAGGAACTTATGTTTTAACTTTACCTAGTGGTTTAATAATTCAGTTAGAGAACTGTTATTATGTACCTGCAATTAGCAGGAATATTATTTCCGTTTCTTGTTTGGACAAGTTTGGTTTTTCATTCATAATAAAGAACAATTGTTGCTCCATTTATTTGAATGATATATTCTATGCTACTGCAAAAATGAATAATGGACTATATGTCCTTGATCTTGAAATGCCAATTTATAACATTAATACTAAAAGGTTGAAACCTAATGAGTTGAATCCAACTTACCTTTGGCACTGTCGATTAGGCCACATAAATGAGAAACGCATTTCCAAACTCCATAAAGATGGACTCTTGGACTCTTTTGATTATGAATCATATGACACATGCAGATCTTGTTTAATTGGAAAGATGACAAAGTCCCCATTCACAGGAAAAGGTGAAAGGGCTAATGATCTTTTGGCACTCATACATACTGATGTATGTGGACCACTGAACATACCAGCCAGAGGAGGTTTTCAGTACTTCATCACTTTCACTGATGACTTCAGTAGATACGGATATGTGTATTTAATGAAACACAAATCTGAGTCCTTTGAAAAGTTCAAGGAATTCAAGAATGAAGTACAAAACCAACTAGGGAAGAATATTAAAGTTCTTCGATCAGATCGAGGCGGTGAATATTTAAGCCTAGAATTTGATGACCATCTAAAAGAGTATGGGATTCTATCCCAACTTACTCCTCCTGGAACACCACAATGGAATGGTGTATCTGAGAGAAGAAATCGAACCTTGTTAGACATGGTCCGATCCATGATGAGTCACGCCGATCTTCCAAACTCCTTTTGGGGACATGCATTATTAACAGCAGCTTACACACTTAACCGTGTTCCATCCAAAAAGGTTGATAAGACACCATATGAGATATGGAGTGGTAAGAAACCACATATGTCTTACATGAAGATTTGGGGTTGCGAAGTTTACGTCAAACGACAAATTTCAACCAAGCTTGAGCCCAAATCTGACAAATGCTTATTTGTGGGATATCCTAAAGAAACAAGAGGATATTACTTCTACAATCCTTCTGAGGGCAAAGTGTTTGTCGCTCGAACTGGAGTCTTTCTGGAAAGGGATTTTATTTCCAAAGGAAACAGTGGGAGGAAAATAGAGCTTGAAGAAATTCAATAATCACAAAACATTGAAACACCTATGGAGGAACTAGAGCAGGAAACACAAGTAGTTGTGGAAGAGCAACCTGCTCAAGTAGAACAAGACCAGCGTAGGTCAAGCAGGACACGTCACCAACCTGAGAGATATGGATATCTCATAAGTGATCAGGGTGATGTATTACTCATGGATCAAGATGAGCCTGTGACCTACAAAGAGGCCATAACTGGTCCTGAGTCTGAGAAGTGGCTAGAAGCCATGAAATCTGAAATGGATTCCATGTACACAAACCAGGTTTGGACCTTGGTAGAACCTCCTATAGGAGTTAACCCTATAGGATGCAAGTGGGTCTTCAAGAAGAAGACTGACATGGATGGTAAGGTACATACCTATAAAGCAAGACTGGTTGCAAAAGGCTATAAACAAATTCATGGGGTTGACTATGATGAAACCTTTTCACCAGTTGCAATGCTTAAATCTGTTCGGATTTTACTTGCCATCGCTGCATATCATGATTATGAAATATGGCAGATGGATGTCAAAACTGCTTTCCTTAATGGGAATCTTCTTGAGGATGTGTACATGACACAACCTGAAGGATTTGACATACCACAAGATGCCCAAAAGATATGCAAGTTACAGCGATCAATCTATGGATTAAAGCAAGCTTCCAGAAGCTGGAATCTTCGTTTTGATGAAACCGTAAAACAATATGGATTCATCAAAAATGAAGATGAACCTTGTGTCTACAAGAAGGTTAGTGGGAGCATGATCGTGTTTCTGGTATTATATGTAGATGACATATTACTCATTGGAAACGATGTCCCTACCTTGCAACAAGTGAAGACTTGGTTAGGGAATTGTTTTTCTATGAAAGACCTAGGTGAAGCAGCCTATATATTAGGAATTAGGATCTATAGAGATAGATCACAAAAACTGCTTGGCCTAAGTCAGAGTACATACATAGATAAAGTGTTGAGACGCTTTAATATGCATGATTCCAAGAAAGGATTCATACCTATGCAACATGGTCTGTGTTTATCAAAAACACAATCCCCTTCAACTAAGGAAGAAAGGGATCGCATGAATAAGATTCCATATGCATCTGCAATAGGATCTATCATGTATGCCATGTTATGTACTCGACCAGATGTCTCGTATGCATTAAGTGCAACGAGTAGGTACCAATCTGATCCCGGTGATGCTCACTGGGTAGCTGTCAAGAATATCCTTAAGTACTTGAGAAGGACTAAGGATTCATTCTTGATATATGGAGGTCAGGAAGAGCTTGATGTAATTGGTTACACTGATGCTAGCTTCCAGACAGATAAGGATGATTTTAGATCACAATCTGGTTATGTGTTCTGTCTCAATGGTGGCGCTGTGAGCTGGAAAAGTTCAAAGCAGGAAACAGTTGCTAATTCTACAACTGAGGCCAAGTATATTGCTGCCTCAAATGCAGCAAAGGAAGCTGTTTGGATCAAGAAGTTCATTAGTGAACTTGGCATAGTCCCTAGCATTGTGGATCCCATTGGTTTATATTGTGATAACAATGGTGCTATCGCACAAGCTAAGGAGCCTAGATCTCACCAACGATCCAAACACATACTTAGGCGTTATCACCTCATTCGAGAGATAATCGATCGGGGAGATGTGAAGATATGCAGAGTACCTACACTTGACAATATCGCTGACCCATTAACAAAGCCTCTTGCGCAACAGAAGCATGATGGTCATACTAGATCTATGGGTATTAAGGGTATGCCTAATTGGCTCTAGTGCTAGTGGGAGATTGTTGGTGTAAGCCATAGAGGCCAATACTTTTTGGTACTTGTATCGGATTATTCGTTTAATAATAAAAGGCATTTCTTTATTATGTTTGTCTTTCAGAATAATAAAGTCCCTAGAATAGTTAGTCTGTTTAATGAAATGTTAAGTGTGACTTAATCATGAGATCCCATTAAACATAAAGACATTATTCTTAAAATATCCGTAGTCAAGCTTTATTGCAAAGTGGGATAACATTAAAGCATTGAGACTATTATGAAGATAGACTGATGATCACATCTCATGGATCATGGATAAAGGGTTATCAAGTCTTGACATAGGTATAAATATTAGGAGTAATGTTTATACCGGATTGACCCGCTATGAGAATACTACATAGTATGTTATGCAAAGTGTCATAAGTTATTCTCATGGTGATAATGGTGTATTACCACCCTTCGACCTGAAACCACTATGGACCCTAGATGTAGAGTCGGGTGCTTTATTGCTGATCAAACATTATCCGTAACTGGATGATCATAAAGACAGTTGATGGGCACTCCACGAAGCATGCTGAGGGACATGAGTGTCCTAGATGGAATTTGCCAATCCTGCATAACAGGAGAAATGTCTAAGGGCCCAATATTGAACTGGACAAGGATGACACAGTGTATGCCTTGTGTTCAATATAGACATAGGGGCAAAAGGGTAATTGTATTCTGATGGTCAGTAATGGAAAGAAACAGAATGGATTAAGTACTTGAGAAGGACTAAGGATTCATTCTTGATATATGGAGGTCAGGAAGAGCTTGATGTAATTGGTTACACTGATGCTAGCTTCCAGACAGATAAGGATGATTTTAGATCACAATCTGGTTATGTGTTCTGTCTCAATGGTGGCGCTGTGAGCTGGAAAAGTTCAAAGCAGGAAACAGTTGCTGATTCTACAACTGAGGCCGAGTATATTGCTGCCTCAAATGCAGCAAAGGAAGCTGTTTGGATCAAGAAGTTCATTAGTGAACTTGGCATAGTCCCTAGCATTGTGGATCCCATTGGTTTATATTGTGATAACAATGGTGCTATCGCACAAGCTAAGGAGCCTAGATCTCACCAACGATCCAAACACATACTTAGGCGTTATCACCTCATTCGAGAGATAATCGATCGGGGAGATGTGAAGATATGCAGAGTACCTACACTTGACAATATCGCTGACCCATTAACAAAGCCTCTTGCGCAACAGAAGCATGATGGTCATACTAGATCTATGGGTATTAAGGGTATGCCTAATTGGCTCTAGTGCTAGTGGGAGATTGTTAGTGTAAGCCCTAGAGGCCAATACTTTTTGGTACTTGTATCGGATTATTCGTTTAATAATAAAAGGCATTTCTTTATTATGTTTGTCTTTCAGAATAATAAAGTCCCTAGAATAGTTAGTCTGTTTAATGAAATGTTAAGTGTGACTTAATCATGAGATCCCATTAAACATAAAGACATTATTCTTAAAATATCCGTAGTCAAGCTTTATTGCAAAGTGGGATAACATTAAAGCATTGAGACTATTATGAAGATAGACTGATGATCACATCTCATGGATCATGGATAAAGGGTTATCAAGTCTTGACATAGGTATAAATATTAGGAGTAATATTTATACCGGATTGACCCGCTATGAGAATACTACATAGTATGTTATGCAAAGTGTCATAAGTTATTCTCATGGTGATAATGGTGTATTACCACCCTTCGACCTGAAACCACTATGGACCCTAGATGTAGAGTCGGGTGCTTTATTGCTGATCAAACATTATCCGTAACTGGATGATCATAAAGACAGTTGATGGGCACTCCACGAAGCATGCTGAGGGACATGAGTGTCCTAGATGGAATTTGCCAATCCTGCATAACAGGAGAAATGTCTAAGGGCCCAATATTGAACTGGACAAGGATGACACAGTGTATGCCTTGTGTTCAATATAGACATAGGGGCAAAAGGGTAATTGTACAAACATATATTATCACGAAAAGGTTTTGTCAGATCACATGACATTTTCGTGACTTGGGTAGCAGTGATGTGTTGCTAGATACCGCTCACTGTTTATTATGTTAAATATATAATTTAATATAATTACCAACGTTACGAAATCCTACAGGGTCACACACATAAGGACAGTTTGATGAGAGATAGAGAAATCAAAGGAACACCGTAAGGTACGGTGCACTTAAGTGAAAAATAGAAATTCGGATAATATAATAATAATTATTGTTATTTTATAATGGTTATAAAATAATAATAAAATAAATATATTTATTATAATAATAGTTATTATAATAATATATAATATTATTATGGATCATGTGAATTGGGCTTTTAGCCCGCAGCCCACAAGAGAGTCTATAAAAGGAACCCTTGTGATGAAGCTTTTACTTGATGCAATTTCGTTTTTGATTCTCACTCAAATAATTCCGTTCGTAAGCAGCTAGCACTGTGACCGGAAGCTGTTCGTTTGGACTGAGTAGAGGCGTTGCACTTCATCAACGCTTGTGATCGCTGCATCAAAGATTTGAATCGCCACAAAGAGGTAACGATTCTATCACTGACCATGCTCATTCGTAAGGATCACTAAAGGAAAATTTTTGTTTTCCGCTGCGTTTAGATCGCAATTTTTGCTAGTGCTAGTGGGTATTCGTATCAGATCACATGACATTTTCGTAACGTTGGTAATTATATTAAATTATATATTTAACATAATAAACAGTGAGCGGTATCTAGCAACACATCACTGCTACCCAAGTCACGAAAATGTCATGTGATCTGACAAAACCTTTTTCGTGATAATATATGTTTGTACAATTACCCTTTTGCCCCTATGTCTATATTGAACACAAGGCATACACTGTGTCATCCTTGTCCAGTTCAATATTGGGCCCTTAGACATTTCTCCTGTTATGCAGGATTGGCAAATTCCATCTAGGACACTCATGTCCCTCAGCATGCTTCGTGGAGTGCCCATCAACTGTCTTTATGATCATCCAGTTACGGATAATGTTTGATCAGCAATAAAGCACCCGACTCTACATCTAGGGTCCATAGTGGTTTCAGGTCGAAGGGTGGTAATACACCATTATCACCATGAGAATAACTTATGACACTTTGCATAACATACTATGTAGTATTCTCATAGCGGGTCAATCCGGTATAAATATTACTCCTAATATTTATACCTATGTCAAGACTTGATAACCCTTTATCCATGATCCATGAGATGTGATCATCAGTCTATCTTCATAATAGTCTCAATGCTTTAATGTTATCCCACTTTGCAATAAAGCTTGACTACGGATATTTTAAGAATAATGTCTTTATGTTTAATGGGATCTCATGATTAAGTCACACTTAACATTTCATTAAACAGACTAACTATTCTAGGGACTTTATTATTCTGAAAGACAAACATAATAAAGAAATGCCTTTTATTATTAAACGAATAATCCGATACAAGTACCAAAAAGTATTGGCCTCTATGGCTTACACCAACAATCTCCCACTAGCACTAGAGCCAATTAGGCATACCCTTAATACCCATAGATCTAGTATGACCATCATGCTTCTGTTGCGCAAGAGGCTTTGTTAATGGGTCAGCGATATTGTCAAGTGTAGGTACTCTGCATATCTTCACATCTCCCCGATCGATTATCTCTCGAATGAGGTGATAACGCCTAAGTATGTGTTTGGATCGTTGGTGAGATCTAGGCTCCTTAGCTTGTGCGATAGCACCATTGTTATCACAATATAAACCAATGGGATCCACAATGCTAGGGACTATGCCAAGTTCACTAATGAACTTCTTGATCCAAACAGCTTCCTTTGCTGCATTTGAGGCAGCAATATACTCGGCCTCAGTTGTAGAATTAGCAACTGTTTCCTGCTTTGAACTTTTCCAGCTCACAGCGCCACCATTGAGACAGAACACATAACCAGATTGTGATCTAAAATCATCCTTATCTGTCTGGAAGCTAGCATCAGTGTAACCAATTACATCAAGCTCTTCCTGACCTCCATATATCAAGAATGAATCCTTAGTCCTTCTCAAGTACTTAAGGATATTCTTGACAGCTACCCAGTGAGCATCACCGGGATCAGATTGGTACCTACTCGTTGCACTTAATGCATACGAGACATCTGGTCGAGTACATAACATGGCATACATGATAGATCCTATTGCAGATGCATATGGAATCTTATTCATGCGATCCCTTTCTTCCTTAGTTGAAGGGGATTGTGTTTTTGATAAACACAGACCATGTTGCATAGGTATGAATCCTTTCTTGGAATCATGCATATTAAAGCGTCTCAACACTTTATCTATGTATGTACTCTGACTTAGGCCAAGCAGTTTTTGTGATCTATCTCTATAGATCCTAATTCCTAATATATAGGCTGCTTCACCTAGGTCTTTCATAGAAAAACAATTCCCTAACCAAGTCTTCACTTGTTGCAAGGTAGGGACATCGTTTCCAATGAGTAATATGTCATCTACATATAATACCAGAAACACGATCATGCTCCCACTAACCTTCTTGTAGACACAAGGTTCATCTTCATTTTTGATGAATCCATATTGTTTTACGGTTTCATCAAAACGAAGATTCCAGCTTCTGGAAGCTTGCTTTAATCCATAGATTGATCGCTGTAACTTGCATATCTTTTGGGCATCTTGTGGTATGTCAAATCCTTCAGGTTGTGTCATGTACACATCCTCAAGAAGATTCCCATTAAGGAAAGCAGTTTTGACATCCATCTGCCATATTTCATAATCATGATATGCAGCGATGGCAAGTAAAATCCGAACAGATTTAAGCATTGCAACTGGTGAAAAGGTTTCATCATAGTCAACCCCATGAATTTGTTTATAGCCTTTTGCAACCAGTCTTGCTTTATAGGTATGTACCTTACCATCCATGTCAGTCTTCTTCTTGAAGACCCACTTGCATCCTATAGGGTTAACTCCTATAGGAGGTTCTACCAAGGTCCAAACCTGGTTTGTGTACATGGAATCCATTTCAGATTTCATGGCTTCTAGCCACTTCTCAGACTCAGGACCAGTTATGGCCTCTTTGTAGGTCACAAGCTCATCTTGATCCATGAGTAATACATCACCCTGATCACTTATGAGATATCCATATCTCTCAGGTTGGTGACGTGTCCTGCTTGACCTACGCTGGTCTTGTTCTACTTGAGCAGGTTGCTCTTCCACAACTACTTGTGTTTCCTGCTCTAGTTCCTCCATAGGTGTTTCAATGTTTTGTGATTATTGAATTTCTTCAAGCTCTATTTTCCTCCCACTGTTTCCTTTGGAAATAAAATCCCTTTCCAGAAAGACTCCAGTTCGAGCGACAAACACTTTGCCCTCAGAAGGATTGTAGAAGTAATATCCTCTTGTTTCTTTAGGATATCCCACAAATAAGCATTTGTCAGATTTGGGCTCAAGCTTGGTTGAAATTTGTCGTTTGACGTAAACTTCGCAACCCCAAATCTTCATGTAAGACATATGTGGTTTCTTACCACTCCATATCTCATATGGTGTCTTATCAACCTTTTTGGATGGAACACGGTTAAGTGTGTAAGCTGCTGTTAATAATGCATGTCCCCAAAAGGAGTTTGGAAGATCGGCGTGACTCATCATGGATCGGACCATGTCTAACAAGGTTCGATTTCTTCTCTCAGATACACCATTCCATTGTGGTGTTCCAGGAGGAGTAAGTTGGGATAGAATCCCATACTCTTTTAGATGGTCATCAAATTCTAGGCTTAAATATTCACCGCCTCGATCTGATCGAAGAACTTTAATATTCTTCCCTAGTTGGTTTTGTACTTCATTCTTGAATTCCTTGAACTTTTCAAAGGACTCAGATTTGTGTTTCATTAAATACACATATCCGTATCTACTGAAGTCATCAGTGAAAGTGATGAAGTACTGAAAACCTCCTCTGGCTGGTATGTTCAGTGGTCCACATACATCAGTATGTATGAGTGCCAAAAGATCATTAGCCCTTTCACCTTTTCCTGTGAATGGGGACTTTGTCATCTTTCCAATTAAACAAGATCTGCATGTGTCATATGATTCATAATCAAAAGAGTCCAAGAGTCCATCTTTATGGAGTTTGGAAATGCGTTTCTCATTTATGTGGCCTAATCGACAGTGCCAAAGGTAAGTTGGATTCAACTCATTAGGTTTCAACCTTTTAGTATTAATGTTATAAATTGGCATTTCAAGATCAAGGACATATAGTCCATTATTCATTTTTGCAGTAGCATAGAATATATCATTCAAATAAATGGAGCAACAATTGTTCTTTATTATGAATGAAAAACCAAACTTGTCCAAACAAGAAACGGAAATAATATTCCTGCTAATTGCAGGTACATAATAACAGTTCTCTAACTGAATTATTAAACCACTAGGTAAAGTTAAAACATAAGTTCCTACAGCTAAAGCAGCAACCTTTGCTCCATTGCCAACTCGTAGGTCAACTTCACCTTTTGCCAAATCTCTACTCCTTTTTAGCCCCTGCACATTAGTACAAATGTGAGAACCGCATCCAGTATCTAATACCCATGATGCAGAAGTAGATAAATTAATTTCAATAACAAAAATACCTGAATTTGAAGTCTCTACTCCATTTTTCTTATCTTCCAGGTACTTTGGGCAATTTCTCTTCCAATGTCCGGTCTTACCGCAATGGAAGCAAGTGCCCTCCTTTGCTATTCCTCCACTAGGCTTCAAAACAGGAGGAGTGGGTTTGGGTTTGGCAACTTCCTTGCCTTTCCCTCTACCACCCTGTTTGATGGGCCTCTTGTTCTGTTTCTTTCCATTACTGACCATCAGAATAGATTTCCCTTTTGTCTTCATATTCTGCTCAGCAGTTCTCAACATGCCTAGCAGTTCTGGAAGGCTTTTGTCCAAGTCATTCATATTGAAATTCAGGACAAACTGACTGAAGCTCTCTGGCAACGATTGCAAGATCAGATCAATCGCAAGTTCTTTTCCAAGGGGAAACCCTAATCTGTCAAGGTTCTCCACATACCCAATCATCTTGAGTACATGGGGACTTACAGGGGCTCCCTCAGCTAACTTGCTGTTAAAAAGGGACTTTGAAACCTGAAACCTCTCATTTCTTGCTTGCTCTTGATAAAGCATTTTCAGATGTCCGATCATATCGAACGCAGACATGTTCTCGTGTTGCTTTTGCAACTCAGAGTTCATGGTAGCAAGCATGAGGCAAGCGGTTTCATTGGCATCATCGAAATGCTTCTTATAAGCATCTCTTTCTGCCTTTGATGCAGAACTAGGAGGTTCCTCCTCAGGAACTGGTGTCTCCAAGACATACAGCTTCTTATCGTGCTTGAGGACAATCCTCAGATTACGGTGCCAATCCAGGAAATTTGTCCCAGACAATTTTTCCTTATCTAGGATGGATCGCAAAATATTGTTCGATGTGTTTGTTGTCATGGTAATCTACAAGAGAAATATGAAAATATAAGTATCATTAAAACAACATATTTAATTAGGCCTTTAATCAAATATGCTCCCACTATTTTATTCAAAACAAATGACCCTCATCATTTGATTCGGAAAATCCCGTTGGAAGACTTTCTAGTGGGTCGAGATCCATGTTTCACTTTGTTTTAAGTCAGCGTTAGGCTGATTACACAAAACTAAGTTATTTAGGTAGGAACTCCTTCCAATTGTATCTCATACAACTCTCGAATATTTTCAATTGGGTGAATAACTCCTTATTCTGATCCATCACATGAATCATTCCCAATTCTTGCTTCTAAACATGTATAATCTTATTATAATTTGTTTAGTTAAGTTTGACCCATTGTTTTAGCAATTGGATATTACAATTATCCCATCACACCTTACTAATATAGAACATGCACCTCGCGTAGGCGAAACCTACAATGCTCGATACTAGTCTTGATGAGTGCTAAAAATTGGAAAGCATAAACTTAATATTTAATTTTGAGGGAATTTGTTATTAGTTTGATCTCACCGGCTTAACATGCAAAACGTCTCTCACATGCATCAACATACAATTACATGCATCAACATACATATAAAAAGATACAATTATGGCCCCTAACGCAATTGTTCTCTCAAGCCAATGAGAGAACCTAAGCTAACCTAATAACGATCTAAGCTTCTCCAAGCATGATCTCCAAGGTTATCCTCCTTTAATATTGAATACTTCCTTTTTCTTCATAACATAATATTACATTACATATAAGAATACTCGTTTTACATACGAGGGAGTGAGATGAGAAAAGAAGTTACATAAAGAGATTGAGAGAGAGGCACGACTCGCAGGCCGTATTTAAAAATCCCAAAACAATAATAAAGGATAAACTAAGGCCATAACTGATCACCACAAATAAATAATAATAAACACACTTTTATTATTAGTTTAAAAATTCCGATAATTAAATAAACTAAATTAAATTTCGGCTGATTGATCACACTTTGCAGACTTAGCCGGGGGTTCCGCTGCCCGGTCAGCGGACAGTGGTTCCGCTGACCGTTCAGCGGACGGGGGTCAAGGGGGCAGCGCCTCCTTGCGTGGTTGTCAGGGGCAGCGCCCCGGCGAAAAATTTTATGAACACTTCATTGTATTTCACGTCGTTTCCTGCACAACTTTTGTGCATTTACAACCCCAACCGGAAAAGTCTGCGGCAATACAACACTTGTACTGCCATTAATCCTAATGCAACAATTTCATGCCGTCAAACACAACTCGATTGATAACTCAATATGATAGATCAACATGTCATTGCTTCACCATACTAACGTCGGATTCCGAAGCGAATGAAAATGATGATCTTTCAAAAGAATTACAATCCTTATGTGATTGAATGGATGAAATCAAAACAGTATATCCCATATACCATCTTTGCATCAGAATTTCTTATATCTTATATAAAAGTGATCGATCTAATTGTGTAACCTATGGATGATCAATGTATCGCACAACTTCACCATACTAATGTCGGATTCCGAAGCATAATCAACATCAATCATCCAAATCGTACACAACAGATGCCAAATTTAATTAATCATTTATTGTTAAATTCGTTCTGTGTTTTAATCGAATCAAATACAGAAAAAAAAACGGAAATTTAACAGCTATCAGATCCATGGTTTCGTAAGTGGCTCTGATACCACTGAAGGAAAATTGCGATCTAAACGCAGCGGAAAACAAAAATTTTCCTTTAGTGATCCTTACGAATGAGCATGGTCAGTGATAGAATCGTTACCTCTTTGTGGCGATTCAGATCTTTGATGCAGCGATCACAAGCGTTGATGAAGTGCAACGCCTCTACTCAGTCCACACGAACAGCTTCCGGTCACAGTGCTAGCTGCTTACGAACGGAATTATTTGAGTGAGAATCAAAAACGAAATTGCATCAAGTAAAAGCTTCATCACAAGGGTTCCTTTTATAGACTCTCTTGTGGGCTGCGGGCTAAAAGCCCAATTCACATGATCCATAATAATATTATATATTATTATAATAACTATTATTATAATAAATATATTTATTTTATTATTATTTTATAACCATTATAAAATAACAATAATTATTATTATATTATCCGAATTTCTATTTTTCACTTAAGTGCACCGTACCTTACGGTGTTCCTTTGATTTCTCTATCTCTCATCAAACTGTCCTTATGTGTGTGACCCTGTAGGATTTCGTAACGTTGGTAATTATATTAAATTATATATTTAACATAATAAACAGTGAGCGGTATCTAGCAACACATCACTGCTACCCAAGTCACGAAAATGTCATGTGATCTGACAAAACCTTTTTCGTGATAATATATGTTTGTACAATTACCCTTTTGCCCCTATGTCTATATTGAACACAAGGCATACACTGTGTCATCCTTGTCCAGTTCAATATTGGGCCCTTAGACATTTCTCCTGTTATGCAGGATTGGCAAATTCCATCTAGGACACTCATGTCCCTCAGCATGCTTCGTGGAGTGCCCATCAACTGTCTTTATGATCATCCAGTTACGGATAATGTTTGATCAGCAATAAAGCACCCGACTCTACATCTAGGGTCCATAGTGGTTTCAGGTCGAAGGGTGGTAATACACCATTATCACCATGAGAATAACTTATGACACTTTGCATAACATACTATGTAGTATTCTCATAGCGGGTCAATCCGGTATAAATATTACTCCTAATATTTATACCTATGTCAAGACTTGATAACCCTTTATCCATGATCCATGAGATGTGATCATCAGTCTATCTTCATAATAGTCTCAATGCTTTAATGTTATCCCACTTTGCAATAAAGCTTGACTACGGATATTTTAAGAATAATGTCTTTATGTTTAATGGGATCTCATGATTAAGTCACACTTAACATTTCATTAAACAGACTAACTATTCTAGGGACTTTATTATTCTGAAAGACAAACATAATAAAGAAATGCCTTTTATTATTAAACGAATAATCCGATACAAGTACCAAAAAGTATTGGCCTCTATGGCTTACACCAACAATCTCCCACTAGCACTAGAGCCAATTAGGCATACCCTTAATACCCATAGATCTAGTATGACCATCATGCTTCTGTTGCGCAAGAGGCTTTGTTAATGGGTCAGCGATATTGTCAAGTGTAGGTACTCTGCATATCTTCACATCTCCCCGATCGATTATCTCTTGAATGAGGTGATAACGCCTAAGTATGTGTTTGGATCGTTGGTGAGATCTAGGCTCCTTAGCTTGTGCGATAGCACCATTGTTATCACAATATAAACCAATGGGATCCACAATGCTAGGGACTATGCCAAGTTCACTAATGAACTTCTTGATCCAAACAGCTTCCTTTGCTGCATTTGAGGCAGCAATATACTTGGCCTCAGTTGTAGAATTAGCAACTGTTTCCTGCTTTGAACTTTTCCAGCTCACAGCGCCACCATTGAGACAGAACACATAACCAGATTGTGATCTAAAATCATCCTTATCTGTCTGGAAGCTAGCATCAGTGTAACCAATTACATCAAGCTCTTCCTGACCTCCATATATCAAGAATGAATCCTTAGTCCTTCTCAAGTACTTAAGGATATTCTTGACAGCTACCCAGTGAGCATCACCGGGATCAGATTGGTACCTACTCGTTGCACTTAATGCATACGAGACATCTGGTCGAGTACATAACATGGCATACATGATAGATCCTATTGCAGATGCATATGGAATCTTATTCATGCGATCCCTTTCTTCCTTAGTTGAAGGGGATTGTGTTTTTGATAAACACAGACCATGTTGCATAGGTATGAATCCTTTCTTGGAATCATGCATATTAAAGCGTCTCAACACTTTATCTATGTATGTACTCTGACTTAGGCCAAGCAGTTTTTGTGATCTATCTCTATAGATCCTAATTCCTAATATATAGGCTGCTTCACCTAGGTCTTTCATAGAAAAACAATTCCCTAACCAAGTCTTCACTTGTTGCAAGGTAGGGACATCGTTTCCAATGAGTAATATGTCATCTACATATAATACCAGAAACACGATCATGCTCCCACTAACCTTCTTGTAGACACAAGGTTCATCTTCATTTTTGATGAATCCATATTGTTTTACGGTTTCATCAAAACGAAGATTCCAGCTTCTGGAAGCTTGCTTTAATCCATAGATTGATCGCTGTAACTTGCATATCTTTTGGGCATCTTGTGGTATGTCAAATCCTTCAGGTTGTGTCATGTACACATCCTCAAGAAGATTCCCATTAAGGAAAGCAGTTTTGACATCCATCTGCCATATTTCATAATCATGATATGCAGCGATGGCAAGTAAAATCCGAACAGATTTAAGCATTGCAACTGGTGAAAAGGTTTCATCATAGTCAACCCCATGAATTTGTTTATAGCCTTTTGCAACCAGTCTTGCTTTATAGGTATGTACCTTACCATCCATGTCAGTCTTCTTCTTGAAGACCCACTTGCATCCTATAGGGTTAACTCCTATAGGAGGTTCTACCAAGGTCCAAACCTGGTTTGTGTACATGGAATCCATTTCAGATTTCATGGCTTCTAGCCACTTCTCAGACTCAGGACCAGTTATGGCCTCTTTGTAGGTCACAGGCTCATCTTGATCCATGAGTAATACATCACCCTGATCACTTATGAGATATCCATATCTCTCAGGTTGGTGACGTGTCCTGCTTGACCTACGCTGGTCTTGTTCTACTTGAGCAGGTTGCTCTTCCACAACTACTTGTGTTTCCTGCTCTAGTTCCTCCATAGGTGTTTCAATGTTTTGTGATTATTGAATTTCTTCAAGCTCTATTTTCCTCCCACTGTTTCCTTTGGAAATAAAATCCCTTTCCAGAAAGACTCCAGTTCGAGCGACAAACACTTTGCCCTCAGAAGGATTGTAGAAGTAATATCCTCTTGTTTCTTTAGGATATCCCACAAATAAGCATTTGTCAGATTTGGGCTCAAGCTTGGTTGAAATTTGTCGTTTGACGTAAACTTCGCAACCCCAAATCTTCATGTAAGACATATGTGGTTTCTTACCACTCCATATCTCATATGGTGTCTTATCAACCTTTTTGGATGGAACACGGTTAAGTGTGTAAGCTGCTGTTAATAATGCATGTCCCCAAAAGGAGTTTGGAAGATCGGCGTGACTCATCATGGATCGGACCATGTCTAACAAGGTTCGATTTCTTCTCTCAGATACACCATTCCATTGTGGTGTTCCAGGAGGAGTAAGTTGGGATAGAATCCCATACTCTTTTAGATGGTCATCAAATTCTAGGCTTAAATATTCACCGCCTCGATCTGATCGAAGAACTTTAATATTCTTCCCTAGTTGGTTTTGTACTTCATTCTTGAATTCCTTGAACTTTTCAAAGGACTCAGATTTGTGTTTCATTAAATACACATATCCGTATCTACTGAAGTCATCAGTGAAAGTGATGAAGTACTGAAAACCTCCTCTGGCTGGTATGTTCAGTGGTCCACATACATCAGTATGTATGAGTGCCAAAAGATCATTAGCCCTTTCACCTTTTCCTGTGAATGGGGACTTTGTCATCTTTCCAATTAAACAAGATCTGCATGTGTCATATGATTCATAATCAAAAGAGTCCAAGAGTCCATCTTTATGGAGTTTGGAAATGCGTTTCTCATTTATGTGGCCTAATCGACAGTGCCAAAGGTAAGTTGGATTCAACTCATTAGGTTTCAACCTTTTAGTATTAATGTTATAAATTGGCATTTCAAGATCAAGGACATATAGTCCATTATTCATTTTTGCAGTAGCATAGAATATATCATTCAAATAAATGGAGCAACAATTGTTCTTTATTATGAATGAAAAACCAAACTTGTCCAAACAAGAAACGGAAATAATATTCCTGCTAATTGCAGGTACATAATAACAGTTCTCTAACTGAATTATTAAACCACTAGGTAAAGTTAAAACATAAGTTCCTACAGCTAAAGCAGCAACCTTTGCTCCATTGCCAACTCGTAGGTCAACTTCACCTTTTGCCAAATCTCTACTCCTTTTTAGCCCCGGCACATTAGTACAAATGTGAGAACCGCATCCAGTATCTAATACCCATGATGCAGAAGTAGATAAATTAATTTCAATAACAAAAATACCTGAATTTGAAGTCTCTACTCCATTTTTCTTATCTTCCAGGTACTTTGGGCAATTTCTCTTCCAATGTCCGGTCTTACCGCAATGGAAGCAAGTGCCCTCCTTTGCTATTCCTCCACTAGGCTTCAAAACAGGAGGAGTGGGTTTGGGTTTGGCAACTTCCTTGCCTTTCCCTCTACCACCCTGTTTGATGGGCCTCTTGTTCTGTTTCTTTCCATTACTGACCATCAGAATAGATTTCCCTTTTGTCTTCATATTCTGCTCAGCAGTTCTCAACATGCCTAGCAGTTCTGGAAGGCTTTTGTCCAAGTCATTCATATTGAAATTCAGGACAAACTGACTGAAGCTCTCTGGCAACGATTGCAAGATCAGATCAATCGCAAGTTCTTTTCCAAGGGGAAACCCTAATCTGTCAAGGTTCTCCACATACCCAATCATCTTGAGTACATGGGGACTTACAGGGGCTCCCTCAGCTAACTTGCTGTTAAAAAGGGACTTTGAAACCTGAAACCTCTCATTTCTTGCTTGCTCTTGATAAAGCATTTTCAGATGTCCGATCATATCGAACGCAGACATGTTCTCGTGTTGCTTTTGCAACTCAGAGTTCATGGTAGCAAGCATGAGGCAAGCGGTTTCATTGGCATCATCGAAATGCTTCTTATAAGCATCTCTTTCTGCCTTTGATGCAAAACTAGGAGGTTCCTCCTCAGGAACTGGTGTCTCCAAGACATACAGCTTCTTATCGTGCTTGAGGACAATCCTCAGATTACGGTGCCAATCCAGGAAATTTGTCCCAGACAATTTTTCCTTATCTAGGATGGATCGCAAAATATTGTTCGATGTGTTTGTTGTCATGGTAATCTACAAGAGAAATATGAAAATATAAGTATCATTAAAACAACATATTTAATTAGGCCTTTAATCAAATATGCTCCCACTATTTTATTCAAAACAAATGACCCTCATCATTTGATTCGGAAAATCCCGTTGGAAGACTTTCTAGTGGGTCGAGATCCATGTTTCACTTTGTTTTAAGTCAGCGTTAGGCTGATTACACAAAACTAAGTTATTTAGGTAGGAACTCCTTCCAATTGTATCTCATACAACTCTCGAATATTTTCAATTGGGTGAATAACTCCTTATTCTGATCCATCACATGAATCATTCCCAATTCTTGCTTCTAAACATGTATAATCTTATTATAATTTGTTTAGTTAAGTTTGACCCATTGTTTTAGCAATTGGATATTACAATTATCCCATCACACCTTACTAATATAGAACATGCACCTCGCGTAGGCGAAACCTACAATGCTCGATACTAGTCTTGATGAGTGCTAAAAATTGGAAAGCATAAACTTAATATTTAATTTTGAGGGAATTTGTTATTAGTTTGATCTCACCGGCTTAACATGCAAAACGTCTCTCACATGCATCAACATACAATTACATGCATCAACATACATATAAAAAGATACAATTATGGCCCCTAACGCAATTGTTCTCTCAAGCCAATGAGAGAACCTAAGCTAACCTAATAACGATCTAAGCTTCTCCAAGCATGATCTCCAAGGTTATCCTCCTTTAATATTGAATACTTCCTTTTTCTTCATAACATAATATTACATTACATATAAGAATACTCGTTTTACATACGAGGGAGTGAGATGAGAAAAGAAGTTACATAAAGAGATTGAGAGAGAGGCACGACTCGCAGGCCGTATTTAAAAATCCCAAAACAATAATAAAGGATAAACTAAGGCCATAACTGATCACCACAAATAAATAATAATAAACACACTTTTATTATTAGTTTAAAAATTCCGATAATTAAATAAACTAAATTAAATTTCGGCTGATTGATCACACTTTGCAGACTTAGCCGGGGGTTCCGCTGCCCGGTCAGCGGACGGTGGTTCCGCTGACCGTTCAGCGGACGGGGGTCAAGGGGGCAGCGCCTCCTTGCGTGGTTGTCAGGGGCAGCGCCCCGGCGAAAAATTTTATGAACACTTCATTGTATTTCACGTCGTTTCCTGCACAACTTTTGTGCATTTACAACCCCAACCGGAAAAGTCTGCGGCAATACAACACTTGTACTGCCATTAATCCTAATGCAACAATTTCATGCCGTCAAACACAACTCGATTGATAACTCAATATGATAGATCAACATGTCATTGCTTCACCATACTAACGTCGGATTCCGAAGCGAATGAAAATGATGATCTTTCAAAAGAATTACAATCCTTATGTGATTGAATGGATGAAATCAAAACAGTATATCCCATATACCATCTTTGCATCAGAATTTCTTATATCTTATATAAAAGTGATCGATCTAATTGTGTAACCTATGGATGATCAATGTATCGCACAACTTCACCATACTAATGTCGGATTCCGAAGCATAATCAACATCAATCATCCAAATCGTACACAACAGATGCCAAATTTAATTAATCGTTTATTGTTAAATTCGTTCTGTGTTTTAATCGAATCAAATACAGAAAAAAAAACGGAAATTTAACAGCTATCAGATCCATGGTTTCGTAAGTGGCTCTGATACCACTGAAGGAAAATTGCGATCTAAACGCAGCGGAAAACAAAAATTTTCCTTTAGTGATCCTTACGAATGAGCATGGTCAGTGATAGAATCGTTACCTCTTTGTGGCGATTCAGATCTTTGATGCAGCGATCACAAGCGTTGATGAAGTGCAACGCCTCTACTCAGTCCACACGAACAGCTTCCGGTCACAGTGCTAGCTGCTTACGAACGGAATTATTTGAGTGAGAATCAAAAACGAAATTGCATCAAGTAAAAGCTTCATCACAAGGGTTCCTTTTATAGACTCTCTTGTGGGCTGCGGGCTAAAAGCCCAATTCACATGATCCATAATAATATTATATATTATTATAATAACTATTATTATAATAAATATATTTATTTTATTATTATTTTATAACCATTATAAAATAACAATAATTATTATTATATTATCCGAATTTCTATTTTTCACTTAAGTGCACCGCATCAATGAACCACTGAACAACTCGCAACCTAAACCACAACCACTTAGATCGTCTGAAAATTGCCTGAATTATTTGAATACATGCTGAGGAAGATAAATCCACAGGCGAACCAATAAAGGACTGGTGAACACTTGATAAACCTGAAGATTCAAACCAAAATTCACACACAACACTGCTCAATAAACTGACGACTGATAACGACAAAATGTATCGATTATATTGCTAAGTTTCATTACCGTTTTATCGCATAATTGTCGTTTTAACACCCGATTCCTCGAGTTTTCCTTACCATTTTGCAGGTACATCGTATACAGAGCTAAATCATGAGCCAAGAGCAAAAGGAACGAAAACAACCATAAAAAGATGAAGAAATGAAGAAACCTGCAAAACCTGCATATTTTGTTGCACTCACGGTCGTCACCTAGTTGTCACGACCGTGACACCCCAAAAGGAGCAATCACGACCGTGACATATCACTCACGACCGTGACACTTAAAATTCAAGGGACACGAACGTGATGCCCTTGTCACGACCGTGACAAGGGAAAAATAGGTTATTTGACCCAGACTTGGTCACAAACGCTACGTGCACATGATCTGCCTATTTTCCAGCCACCATCCTATATCCACGTTCCTGCATTCTCTCAACTGATCCTACGAGGCCCATGCAACAAGTTCAACCACAAGCCCATTAAATGTTCTATAAATAGCTTAAATTTTATGAACAAAACACAGAGTATTATTTTATCAATTTCTTGCGGAAGCTCTGCCGAATTATTTTACAACCTTATTTTTGTTTCAGCATTATTTTCATTGTTCTATTTTTATTGTATCCAAACCCAACCTATAACAATTTCCAACATCAGGAAATTGTTATAAAATTTACTTGTTTCAAAACCTTCAGAATTTTTTATTTTATTTTCGATTCCGCCAATTACTCCGAGCTTTCCGGTCTATGGAAGAAGGAGTCTGCCATTTTATTGTTAACCAGGTTTATTTTAATTTGCAATTTTATATTTATGTTGTTTATTTATTTTTCTGCCATGAATATTTTGTTTATTGTTTCTCTGCCTCTGTCTGGTTCAACAAAAATGGGTAGCTAATTACCTTAGGGCGGTATGTAATTAAAACAAACTAAATCGGTAAAATCAACTATAGGCTTAAAATAATTAATAGCTTAGTGTTCTGGCTGATACTTTTTATTTAAAATCGACCTTTTTGTTACGAGAGTAAGGAAAGTGTATTAGGTTAGGTCAAGACCACGAGAGTGTGAGATTTTAACCAGATAGCTAAAGTTAAGCATTTAAATTAAACACAGCGAGAGCGCTTTAAAATAAATTAGAATTACTAAGTTTCCAAAAATTATCTCTAAACACTTATGGGCTAGCGAGAGCAGGCATAGGGCTTTAGGGGTAAGATCTGAGATAAGACCACGAGAGTGTGAGTTAAGGGTATTTAAACTGGTAACCTCTACAGAATAGATTAAGTGAACATCTTTATAAGCCTAGGTTAGATTGACCCGCCTAAGTTAGCCTAATTACATACCGACCACCTTAGTATTATTTTATTAAAACTTAAATTTAATTCCCGCTTTTAATCTTTAAAAACAACAAAAAATCGTGACAACCCTTCGCCTTAGCTAAACTAGAAGTTCATCTAGCACTAAGTAACCATAGAGTCCCTGTGGATCGATAATCTTAAATATTACTTCGATAGGCTGTGCACTTGCAGTTAAGATACCGCTAGACACATAATTAGATACGTCTTTAGCCCATCAAGTTTTTGGCGTCGTTGCCGGGGACCTTAATTTAGTTACTAGTGCACTTTAGGTAGCATTGTCTAGACTAAGGTAACAACTATTTTATTTTCTTAATCTAAGTTCCCGAGTGTATGCCAAGTACTCGCTCTAAAGGCGAAGACTTGCAACCTCTAATCCCAGAATCGGAACGCTTCTTACACGTAAGAAGACGGATATTCGATTACGAATAAAGTTACAATATTCCAGATCTTCAATTAGATCCGCCTAAACCAGTCGTAACATCAAAGGACGCAGAGATGGCTGAAGAAAAGAATCACCCACTCAAGTATTACGCAAGTCCTTCGCAAGCTGAACCGCATTCTAGCATTGCCGCACCGGCTATCAACCGAAATGATTTCGAACTAAAAACTTCGTTGATATCAGCCGTGCAACAATATCAATTCGCCGAAAATCCTACCGAGGATCCGAACCTTCATCTTTCGATCTTTGTGCAATACGCAGATACCGTAAAAGCCAATGGAGTTACCCAAGAAGCTATTAGACTATGTTTGTTTCCTTTTTCACTTCGAGACAGAGCGAGAGCCTGGCTTCAATCTCTGCCTTCGAACTCAGTAACTACGTAGGAGGAACTAAAGAGAGTTTTCTTGACCAGATATTTTCCACCTAGCAAGACAGCTATGCTGAGAGCTCAGATCAACGGATTTAAGCAAAGGGAAAGCGAATCACTATTCGAAGCTTGGGAACGCTATAAGGATCTGCTAAGACTTTGTCCACATCACGGATTAGTAGAATGGATGGTCATCCATACCTTCTATAATGGACTCTTGTACAATACAAGAATGACAATTGACGCTGCCGCGGGCGGTGCATTGATGGACAAAGAATACAATGATGCTTATGCACTTATCGAAAGTATGGCTCAAAACCATTACCAATGGGGAAGCGAGAGAGTCGCAACTGAGAAACCAACAAAAGGAGGTATGTACGAAGTGAGTAGTATAGACCAAGTCAATGCAAAGTTTGACCAACTAAGCCAAAAGATCGACAACTTGGCCATAACACCAACAGCCACCGTGGCTGCAGTAACACCTAACTGTGAGTTATGTGGAGTTCCAGGACATGAAGTTTCTGATTGTCAACTATTGACAGGAATCCCCACAGATCAAGTGAATTATGCTCAAGGAAACCCATACTCAAACACATACAACCCAGGTTGGAAGAATCATCCGAACTTCTCCTATAAGAATAACAATGCTTTATACGCACCAGGTCAAGCACCAGCTACACCACCAGGATATCAAAAGACTGCTCCTAATGTCCCTAGAAAATCGAATCTTGAGTTGATGATGGAGAACTTTATAGCTAACCAATCTCAAACAAACAAGGACTTCTTAAACCAAAACATTCACACTAGTGAGCAGATTAAGCAATTAGTGAGCAAAGTAGATGCATTAGCTACACATAACAAAATGCTTGAAACTCAGATTTCACAAGTAGCTCAACAACAAGCACCTACTGCTGCACCAGCTGGAGTATTTCCTGGACAACCTCAACCTAATCCGAAAGGACATGCCAATGCCGTAATATTAAGAAGTGGCAAGGAACTTGACGGACCTACCGATCCAAGACTTGACAATCCAGCCATGTACCAAAAACCGGATAAACCGACTGAAATGGTGAATGATCCAGAAGAAAAGGAAGATGATAATCAAGAGGCAGTGGAGAAAGAAAAGCCTTATGTGCCTCCACCACCCTATAAACCACCAATTCCGTACCCTCAGAGATTAACCAATTCCAAGACGACGGGTCAGTTTAAGAAATTTGTCGAACTTCTGAAATAGTTGAATATTACTATTCCATTTACAGAAGCTATCACTCAAATACCCTCGTATGCCAAGTTTTTAAAAGAGATCTTATCTAATAAGAAAAAGATAGAGGATAACGGAACAGTTACACTTACTGCTGAGTGTAGAGCCATAATTCAGAATAATATTCCTCCTAAGCTAAAAGATCCAGGAAGTTTCTCTATACCCTGTGTAATAGGAAAATTCGTCATTGACAAAGCTCTATGCGATTTAGGAGCCAGTATCAGTGTTATGCCCTTAACGATTTGCAAAAGGCTAGACATGGGAGACCTAAGACCAACTAAAATGTCTGTTCAACTAGCCGATCGCTCAGTTAAATATCCTGTAGGCATACTAGAAAACGTCCCAGTACGTATAGGACAATTCTACATCCCTACTGATTTTATAATCATGGACATCTCTGAAGACTCCACTACACCTATCATACTAGGAAGACCATTCTTAGCTACCGCCGGAGCTATAATAGACGTAAAAAGAGGAAAGCTAACCTTTGAAGTGGGTGAAGAGAAAGTTGAATTTATCTTAACACAATTCTTACAATCACCAGCTATAGAAGATACCTGCTATCTATTGGACGTAATTGACGAATGTGCAAGAGAAATGGAACTGAAAGAAACTACCTATTCTGAAATTATGAAAATTCAAATCACTCCGATTTTCAAAGATGATAATTGGTGTAAACCGTATCAGGATGATAGTCTAAGCGAAAGTTTAGCACTTACACCGGATCCCATGCCAAGTAAAGATAAACCTACATTAGGATTAAAAACTTTACCTAATAACCTAAGGTACAAATTCTTAGACATTGAATGTAAAAGACCAGTTATAATAAATTCCAGTTTAGGAACTATAGAAACAAAGAAACTTTTAGATGTCTTGAAGAAATATCCAACTGCATTAGGATATAACATATCTGATCTCAAAGGAATATGCCCTTCAATCTGTATGCATCATATTCTGCTAGAAGAAGATTGCAAAACCTCCAGAGAATCTCAAAGAAGAATTAACCCAATCCTTAGCACTGTAGTGAAAGAAGAAGTTAAGAAACTACTAGATGCCGGAATAATATATCCAATCTCTGATAGTAAATGGGTTAGTCCAGTACATGTAGTGCCAAAGAAAGGAGGTATCACTGTTGTGAAAAACGCTCAAGGCGAATTGATATCGCAAAGAGTAGTGACGGGACATAGAGTGTGCATAGATTATCGTAAACTAAACAAAGCCACTCGAAAAGATCATTTCCCACTACCCTTTATAGATCAAATGTTAAAACGATTAGCCAAGCATTCTTACTTCTGTTATCTTGACGGTTACTCAGGATTTTTCCAAATCCCTATCCATCCAGATGATCAAGAGAAGACTACATTCACATGCCCATATGGAACGTTCGCTTATAGACGAATGCCCTTTGGATTATGCAACGCTCCTGCAACCTTTCAAAGATGTATGATGTCAATCTTCGCAGATTTTATAGACAACATCATGGAAGTGTTCATGGACAACTTCTCTGTATGCAGGCAAAGTTTTGAAGGATGCCTATCAAACTTAGAAATGGTGTTAGAAAGATGTGTAAAAGTAAATCTCGTGCTTAACTGGGAGAAATGTCATTTTATGGTCAGAGAAGGAATCGTATTAGGCCACGTTATATCCGACAAGGGAATTGAAGTAGATAAAGCTAAGATAGAAGTCATAAAAGATCTTCACCCCCCTAAAACCATTCGAGAAATACGAAGCTTTTTAGGACACGCCGGTTTTTACCGACGATTCATCAAAGATTTCTCGAAAATCACTAAACCTCTTACTGGTTTATTAATGAAAGATGCTGAGTTCATATTTAATGAAGATTGTCTTAAAGCATTCGAAACTCTAAAAACAGCCCTCATCACCGCACCAATCATGCAACCCCCTGACTGGAGATTACCTTTCGAAATCATGTGCGATGCGAGTGACTATGCTGTAGGCGCAGTTCTAGGCCAGAGGAAGGAAAAGAAACTTCATGCGATTTACTATGCCAGTAGAACCTTAGACTCTGCTCAGATGAACTACGCCACTACTGAAAAAGAATTGTTAGCAGTTGTCTTTGCGCTTGACAAATTCCGTTCTTACCTAGTAGGAGCGAAAATAATCGTTTACACCGACCATGCTGCTATCCGATATCTATTAACTAAGAAAGATGCTAAACCGAGACTCTTGAGATGGATTTTACTCTTACAAGAGTTTGATCTTGAAATAAAAGATAAGAAAGGTACTGAAAACGTCGTAGCGGACCATTTATCTAGAATAGAAGGTATTAAACCCGAACAAGTGCCGATTAACGATGATTTTCCGTATGAACAGCTGATAGCACAAATAGGAAGCGACCCAGTTCAGTTAGACTTAAATGAACCAGAACCCGTGGAATCAATCCAGACAACTGTAGGACTGCCATGGTACGCTGACATTGTTAACTACCTAGCCGCAGGAGCTCTTCCACCTGATCTAACCTATCAGCAGAAAAAGAAATTCTTTCACAATCTAAAACATTATTATTGGGATGAACCATTATTGTTCAAAAGAGGACCCGATGGAATCTTTCGTCGATGTATTCCCGAAGAAGAAATAGAAGATGTCATTGCTCAATGCCATTCATCTCCTTATGGTGGACATGCAAGTACTTCCAAGACTTGTGCAAAAATCTTGCAAGCCGGCCTATTCTGGCCTAACCTATGGAAGGATGTCCACATCGCTGTTATAAATTGCGATCGGTGTCAACGCACCGACAATATTTCAAGAAGAGATGAAATGCCTCAAAAAGGAATATTAGAAGTAGAAATCTTTGATGTCTGGGGAATAGATTTCATGGGACCATTCCCATCATCTTTCGGTAGCAATTACATACTCGTAGCTGTTGATTATGTTTCGAAATGGATTGAAGCTATAGCTTCTCCTACAAACGATACACGAGTAGTAATAAAGCTTTTTAAAAATATAATCTTTCCCAGATTTGGTGTGCCTAGACTCGTCATAAGTGACGGTGGCTCGCACTTCATTTCAAAAATCTTTGACAAATTACTATCTAAGTATGGAGTAAGACACCGTGTGGCAACACCATATCACCCACAAACAAGTGGACAAGTCGAAGTCTCAAACAGAGAAATCAAACAAATCTTAGAAAAGACTGTCGCCATATCTCGGAAAGATTGGTCATCTAAACTTAATGAAGCTTTATGGGCTTATAGGACCGCTTACAAGACACCCATAGGTACTACACCTTTCAAACTAGTTTATGGAAAATCTTGTCACCTCCCGGTAGAAGTAGAACACAAAGCTTATTGGGCGATCAAAACTCTCAATATAAACTATAATGTTGCAGGAGAAAAGCAAATCCTAGACATTAACGAATTAGAAGAATTAAGGCTAGATGCTTATGAGAATGCTAAGATATATAAAGAAAGAACTAAGCGATGGCATGATAAACGCCTATCTAGGAAAGAATTTAGTGTGGGAGACGTTGTACTCCTTTTTAATTCAAGACTTAGGCTCTTTCCTGGAAAACTAAAATCTAGATGGTCAGGACCCTTTGAAATAAATAAAGTGTTCCCGAGCGGAGCAATAGAAATTAAGGGTAGGAATAGTGAACCATTCATAGTAAACGAACAACGTTTAAAACATTATCATAAAGTTGAAAATAGAGATTATGCAAATAGTCTAAGGCTTTTAGAGTTGTCCACTAATTCCCCTGATTAATCTACACCTAAGCATTACGTCAGGCTTTTGACGATAAAAACAGCGCTTAGTGGGAGGCAACCCATTTACTCATTTAATCATTTAAATCATTTTTATCATTCTATTATTTTTGTCATTTATCGTTTTATTCTTCATTTAATTGTTTTGTCATTTTATAGTTTTACTTCAATCTTATTATTATTGCCTTAAATTTATGCATTTTATTTTATTATTTTTCCTTATTTTTTAAATCGCTTTTACAGATTTTCTAAAAGTCTTTTCCATTTTCCTTCTCCCCCTGATTTGTTTCCTCCATATTTGCACTGACCATGGCTAACCAACCGATAAACCATATGGAAACCAAATTTAGAGGTAGGAACCAAAGAATGAAATTTGAAGAGTTATCACAGAGGCCAATGGATTTGACCCTGTACCCGGATGATCTGACTATGGAAACCCTAGGTATACATGATAGCATCCTGTACTTGTTTAACCGACTTGGATGGGAGAATGCACTGATTCAACATAAGTTTGTGACTTACCGCGAGCTCACCCTTGAGTTCCTTAGCTCCTTAGTTTACCTACCCGAGCGCGGTTTTGGATTCAGGAAAGGATTTATCAGTTTCCGCCTATTTGGAATAGAATATGACTTTAACCATAAAGAACTAGCTGACTTATTAGGATTCCCTAGTGGACCCTTTGCTTTTACTACCACACAGGTAGAATTGATGGACATTGAGCTGGATTTCTTTTGGGGAACTTTAACCGGAAACTACCACCCTGAACCAAATAGCATGAACAATGATGAGATACATAACCCTGCTCTCCGTTACTTCCATAAGATCCTTGCCCACACCTTCTTTGGAAAAGAAGAAAACATTACCGGAGTATCTAAAGATGAGATATTCATTATGTCATGTTTCACTAATGGACAGCCTGTTAATGGTGTACCTTTCATGATGCAAACCTTCACTCGAATCCAAGAAGAACCTGAATTACCTATATTAGTAGGAGGTCTTGTAACCATGATTGCTGATGCCTTAGGACTTAGATACCAATTGCACAGGTGCAACCGTTTAGGTACCATCCGTCCTATGAATCTTAACTTTTGCTTTAATCGCCATATCATAAGGAATTTAGGACATCCACCTTTCGAGTACCTAATCCGGAATGAGGTAGTAACCCTGTTCACACTACCAAACCATGCTAGAGTAAGTGTTCACAACAAGGATAATTGGCTTTATGAGTTAACCCCACCTGACTATCCATCTACTCCTGAAACACCTCAGTCTTACAAGATAAAAGACGATATATTGACCGATGTCGAAACTGACCCTGAGACACCTCCTGGTTACCATGACATTGACCACACTGACGAAGTTATTGAAACCCCTGAAGTGAATCAAGGAGATTATGCTAACAACTTATAGAATATCATGAACACTCTTGAAGCTTACCAAACTGATATAAATACATTTAAGGATGAAATTAAGAGCATGCGATTGGACATTATAGGTCTAACTGTCATAACCTGTGAACAATTCTATCACTTGAACTCCACAATCGAAGATTTGAAGAAACACTTTTGAAAATGCTATAAGTGATCTAGTTTATTTTACTCATTGTTTTCGTTTCTAGTTAGATTTACTTTTCGCAAACAATTTCATACCGTATTTTCATTAATGTAATTTCATTTCAATTACCATATGCAATGCACTTCTAGTTTACAAATTTTTCCATTTTAATTAATTTATATGTTTTCATTATATATACTGTTATGCTTGAATTGATTTATTTTCTATAAAATCTCTCGTGCCATGCAAGTTTACAAAGTACTATGTTGAAATTATTTATTATTTGGTGTTCATATTTAATATGAGTGAGAAGTGATCAAAAAATTATAATATAAAGTATATGAAGCATGAGAGATAATGCTTTCTGGAAATTATTCAACGAAATCAACTCTCACGGTCGTCACACCCCCCTAACGATCGTGACGTGCTAATTTAGAGTGTCACGACCGTCACCTCCTTGTCACTCACGACCGTGACAACCCTAAATATAGGATTCGTGAGAAACAGAACTGTTTCTTTTCGAAACCTCTTCTTCTTCTTCCTCCATAACTTTCAAAACCACCCATTATCTCCCCCAACTTCCGTAACCTCCCATTACCAAATTAAAACTCATTAACCTCTCCATTATCACCACACCTATCACATTCTCACCTTCCAATATTTATCCGAACCATTATTTCTCTCATTTTATCACTTTTTCACAAAATCCAAAATCCTCATCTCTCACTCTAGTTCTTGCATGCAATGGATGCTATACAATTTAGAGAGGGTGAGAATGGAGAAAACCAGAGAGAAAGATTCATCCGATTCCAGAACCGCGGTGTGCAACCTACGCGTTATATCGACACTGAATGTTTAAGAGAGTTGGGAATGCTCAACAGTGTCAAGAACCTTCTTAAGAAGGTTAATTTGTGGGTTCTATGCAGTCAGCCTCAGCCCACATTTGAGTTTCTGACATTGGAATTCCTAAGCTCGTTCCACTATATCATCGGTACCAGTTCTCAGAGTTAACTTACCGGCGTTGCTACATTCAGATTGTTTGGCCGGGAGTTCGAACTTTCGCAAACAAGGATAGCCGAGTTGCTAGGCTTCGCTCACGGGAATGAAGCTCACCTCCGCGTGCCTGACAATTTCAGTGAAACCGCTTTCACTTTATGGCACGACATAATCAACACCCATGCCTCAGCCTTCTAGAGCCTTAATGCTACGCACATACACAACCCGACAATCCGATATTTTCACCGAATCATTTGCAACACCATCTTTGCACGAGAGAGTAACCATAAGCTCAACTCCAAGGAGCTTATGTTCTTGCACTGCGCTCTCAATGACGAGCCAATCAACGCCGCCCCGTTCATGCTTTCTCACATCCAGGCCATTGCGCAAAGAGGCTCCACCCCATTTTTCATAGGCGGCATTGTCACCACCCTCGCCATTCAGTTAGGGCTTGGTGACTTGGTCACCAATTTGCCTCGCATAGCCTTAGAATTCCTCTCCAAGAACTATTGCAGGTCCGCTCACTTGATTGCGCAGAGAGAGGATGGCAGGTATAGCCCTGTTGTCCATGGCACTATTTATCACCACATCATTCTGCCGTCCCGTGACCGCATCGACCCGTCCAGCCGAGCCAACTGGCTCTTTGTTTTACCAGATGCTTCCGGCCACGCCCCCATTCATGATGATCAGGCCGATCCTCCAGCGGATGAGATGCAGGACGCCATGGATGCAGCTGAGCCTGTCCAGGACATTCCAGAGTCATCTACCCGACAGCCTCCTGCACAGGAATTCACTCTTGAGGACGTCCTCCGTGCGATTCATCAACAAAACTAGATGAATGCCGCACTGGAGCGAAGGCAGAAGGAGCAGCATGATTATTTACTCCGCACTATTGCAACCAACCAGACAACTACTAATGAAAAGCTCGGAGAAATTTTCAGCGAGCTAGAGGCCTTACGCATTGACATCACTGCTGTTACCGGTACTGGTTCTGATCTTGAAGCGACTCCTACCAGACGCTCCCGCACCAGAAGCCGAGCCCGCGGTCCTCAGCAGCCTTAGTTTTAGTTTTTGCTTATGTTTGTTTTTCATTTTCATAGTTTGTATTGTACTTTTACCGCTATTATATCACAACATTGAGGACAATGTCTGATATAGTGTGGGAGAGGTACCTTTCATTTTCCGCATTTTCCCTTTTCGTATTTTTTCAATTCCGTTGTATTTATTTTCGTAAGTTAATGAAACGAGCAATTTTTGTGCTATTTTCTTCAGTTTCGAACTTTCCCCGTTTATTTAGCCATACCGAAAAAAATCTTTAATTATTCGCATTACCCGACTTACCTACGAAATCGTAATTAGGAAGCTGAGAACGATTCAACAAGACCAATATAATCTTGACACCTTTGACTTCCCACTTAAGCGATCCCATTCCGATTATCGTTACGGGTACACCTTAAGTTTCAGTTCAAAAGTAACCCCTAGTAGTTTATACTAGCAGTCAGCACCGTCTGAACACAAACCACGTGGGGAACCGATGAATATAAGTGTTTGATGCCTAATCTATAATGATCCTTCATATCTCGATGCAAATGAAAAGAAATTGCACCAAAGTACACGGTCGCATATAAGAAACGAGAAATATGAGAAGGAGTCCATTGCGGGTTAGTTCAGAGGTACTGGTTCTTAACTTGGTAGGGCGTGCTACGGCTCGATCCCCCACAACCTCCAAATCGGATTATGTATGTAGGGTTACCACACTCGTGTACCAGACCCCGTGCTTAAAAAGGATCAAAGTCGCTAACCGGCTACTCCACTACGTGCGTGCTAAGGCAAAGGGCTTAATGTGATTGCGCTAGAATGAAACCGGGCGAAATAAGATCGAAAAACTCTAGGTGAAATCGTAAAGAAATTAACGATTGTTTTGTTTAACGGGAAGTCGACGACTTAGCTTGTTGCTTGTGTCATTAGTGTATCGTTAGTGTTTTATCATTACCAGTTTATCCGACAAAACGATCCCTCGTACGGTTTGTTATGTGTATGCGTCGATAAAAACTTGTCCGACGATTTTCAACCGACTATTTGCTTGAGGACAAGCAAAGGTTTAAGTTTGGGGAAGTTTGATAACGAGAAAATGTATCGATTATATTGCTAAGTTTCATTACCGTTTTATCTCATAATCGTCGTTTTAACACCCGATTCCTCGAGTTTTCCTTACCATTTTGCAGGTACATCGTATACAGAGCTAAATCATGAGCCAAGAGCAAAAGGAACGAAAACAACCATAAAAAGATGAAGAAATGAAGAAACCTGCAAAACCTGCATATTTTGTTTCACTCACGGTCGTGACCTAGTTGTCACGACCGTGACACCCCAAAAGGAGCAATCACGACCGTGACATATCACTCACGACCGTGACACTTAAAATTCAAGGGACACGAACGTGATGCCCTTGTCACGACTGTGACAAGGGAAAAATAGGTTATTTGACCCAGACATGGTCACAAACGCTACGTGCACATGATCTGCCTATTTTCCAGCCACCATCCTATATCCACGTTCCTGCATTCTCTCAACTGCTCCTACGAGGCCCATGCAACAAGTTCAACCACAAGCCCATTAAATGTTCTATAAATAGCTTAAATTTTATGAACAAAACACAGAGTATTATTTTATCAATTTCTTGCGGAAGCTCTGCCGAATTATTTTACAACCTTATTTTTGTTTTAGCATTATTTTCATTGTTCTATTTTTATTGTATCCAAACCCAACCTATAACAATTTCCAACATCAGGAAATTGTTATAAAATTTACTTGTTTCAAAACCTTCAGAATTTTTTATTTTATTTTCGATTCCCCCAATTACTCCGAGCTTTCCGGTCTGTGGAAGAAGGAGTCTGCCATTTTATTGTTAACCAGGTTTATTTTAATTTGCAATTTTATATTTATGTTGTTTATTTATTTTTCTGCCATGAATATTTTGTTTATTGTTTCTCTGCCTCTGTCTGGTTCAACAAAAATGAGTAGCTAATTACCTTAGGGCGGTATGTAATTAAAACAAACTAAATCGGTAAAATCAACTATAGGCTTAAAATAATTAATAGCTTAGTGTTCTGGCTGATACTTTTTATTTAAAATCGACCTTTTTGTTACGAGAGTAAGGAAAGTGTATTAGGTTAGGTCAAGACCACGAGAGTGTGAGATTTTAACCAGATAGCTAAAGTTAGGCATTTAAATTAAACACAGCGAGAGCGCTTTAAAATAAATTAGAATTACTAAGTTTCCAAAAATTATCTCTAAACACTTATGGGCTAGCGAGAGCAGGCATAGGGCTTTAGGGGTAAGATCTGAGATAAGACCACGAGAGTGTGAGTTAAGGGTATTTAAACTGGTAACCTCTACAGAATAGATTAAGTGAACATCTTTATAAGCCTAGGTTAGATTGACCCGCCTAAGTTAGCCTAATTACATACCGACCGCCTTAGTATTATTTTATTAAAACATAAATTTAATTCCCGCTTTTAATCTTTAAAAACAACAAAAAATCGTGACAACCCTTCGCCTTAGCTAAACTAGAAGTTCATCTAGCACTAAGTAACCATAGAGTCCCTGTGGATCGATAATCTTAAATATTACTTCGATAGGCTGTGCACTTGCAGTTAAGATACCGCTAGACACATAATTAGATACGTCTTTAGCCCATCAACGACCTTCGCACACAAGATTACTCGATAAACTGATGACTTTCCCACACAATGCAGCTTAAACCTTTAAATACGCATCATCTGAGAAATAAACCACTGGCACATATAACTTGCAATTGAAACAATCTCTTGATAGTTTGACCAATATTAGGTCAAACGTCCATCTGAATCGAATCATAACTGGACAACCATATTTGAATTAAAATCAATGCCCTGTCTTTGAAATCCTGCACACAGAGAGAAGAAGAAGTAGACTACAACATATTTTTGGATTTTGGTTAGAAGTTAGTAAATATAAACAAATAAAGCAAATAATAACAATGGTGATCCCCTGCAAAGCATAGACATGACCCGAAGAAGAATCAAGAAACCGGTGCAATCTTGTTTGTATGCAAGATGCAAATGAGATGCGAAGAAATCTTAGGGAAAAAATTTAGGTGCTACAGCTGCCCCTATTTAAGTTTCTTCAATCTGGAGATATGAAGATTGACATCTTCGTCTCTGCAAGATGGGAGAGACTTAAATACAAAAGACCCAATTTTTGTCCTAAGAGACCATGATATGATATGAATATGATATGATATGCAAACCCAAGATCTTTGCGGGGGAGAAAATGACCACCAGAGGAAAGCAAAAGCTTGGGGACACAGAAGAAAAATCTCATTGGGGAAAAACAACAGACAACAGAAGAGTTTACCAGGAAAATAAATCACTGGATAACAGACTCAACTTGAGGGAAAAAATATGATATAATCAAGGTAAAAGGTTCAACGATGAAGAGTAAACACTCTTCTAGGGAATATCAACCAAACAAAATATTCGAGTCCAAAAATGGAGGAATATCGACTTAGAAAAGAATCTTCAACTACCGGTTTACTGGGTAGGAAAACAAGGGACTCGACTATCGATTTACTAGATAGGAGCAAAACAAAGAGGGATAACCTCCACTACCTTTTTACTGGGTAGAAAAATTCTCAACTATCTGATTTACTGGGTAGGAGCTCAAGCAAAGGGAAACAACTTCTATTACCTTTTTACTAGGTAGGAAGAAGGACTCTCTACTACCGGATTTACCAGGTAGGAGTACAAGCAAAAAAGCTTGATAAATTTGGTAATATTACCCACTATCGAATAACTGATAGCTTAATTCCAAAGTAATATACTCAAGCTGGAGAATATGTTGCCCACTATCAAACAATGATAGCTTAATTCCAAAGCATTCTTACTCACAAAAGGGGACCAAAGTTCAATCCAAGAACAAGTTGGAGAGAAACGGTCAAAGACTCATCCCGAGGAGGAAATATCTCAACTGGGGAAATTCCATCCAGATAATAAGCTGGGGAGGAAACTGAATCAATATCATCCACGAGGAACAAACTCAATGGGGAATTAGAAAGGATAAACATTTTCTGCTTAATGGTCAACACTCTAAACTTGAGAGGAAGACAACACACACACTCTGTGGGGAAAATCCACACCAAAGATCAGAGAACAAAGATAAATGCAAGAATGAAAGAAAATGATGTTATGCTTATGCGTATGAATATGCTGACAAAACAAACATAAAGATAAGCAACGAGTGACATAAACACCACAACAACCGGATACTCGGCCAATCCCAAGACAACAAGGTTGGGGAATCCTGCTGGAAATTCAATTTGACATCCTACAGGGGAACGTCAAAAGCCATCAAAGGAATACAATCCTACTACAAGGCTTAACTCAAACTGAGGAAACATCTGCTAGGGATCCAATCCACAAAGCAATCTTCAAAAATCCATAAAAGGATAACATCAGAAATTCCTTTTTGAGAGGATAACATGTTAGAGAACCACCAACAACACAAAATCTTCCACTCCTTTGGGGAAAGAGGGAAATGTCCCTGTTAAACACTGATGGGGACAAATATCTTTACAACTTTGTTTGATTTAACAAGATAAAGATCTACCAGTGATGCAAATAAAGCATAATCTACTGGAACATCAAACATCAACTCTGCATAGGGATATCACCCTGCTGAGGAAACGGTAATAATCTGCCAGAGATGGGAAAAGTTTCCACAATCCTTGCTAGGGACAGAAGAATTCTTGATAAAAATCAAACTTTGCGAGGAATAATTGTCATACCACTCCCGCTCCACTTGGGGAAAGAATGCAAGACTTGCTGAAGATCATATGGTAACCTGCTGGAAACCATCACATGTAGATCTACTAGGGATCTTTGGGAAAGATCTATGGAGATCATTCATCACTTAAAATTTCGGACTTGCTTACCCATATGGGAATACCTGAAGTTAACATCATAGCCAAAACACAGTTACAAGGGATTTTAAATCAATACCCACCATCAGGTGAAAGAAAACCTCTAAACTGACTGCTATAACAATACTCCTACTAAGGGACGCAACCAATTCAAACTGAGGAACAAGAACTCGGGCGAGGATTTCCAATTCTTTTCGAGTTAAAGATAACTTGTTGAGGAAGAGATCAAAATTCAACTGGGGATTCTTAAGAACATCCCTTCCAACAATTCTTCTGGGGAAGACAATGGGAACTCAAACTAAGAACATTCATACAATCCTCGTTCATGCTTATTGTTGGGGAACAAAACATCATTAATATCAACATGTCAAGACTATTTAGGAATTCCGTATGGACACAACCGAATCAAACCCTGCTTTGGGAGAGACAATTTACACACATCCGGACTTTACCATCCCTGGAATCACTATTGATATCCTTTCTTTATTCACATATCAAAAGAAAAATATTTTTATAATCTTCAAAAATTAAATTTATTAAATTTGTTTCAAAAATCATCATCAACAATAAATTGAAATTTTGTAAACATAAACAATATAAAGAGTTGCAAACAATTGGATAAAAGCTCAAATTCATTAATAGAATGGTAGTCAGCAAATGGCATGACTCCATGGATCATTACAAGTTTGAAAAATGGTAAATACATGGAAAAGGGCTACATTGAAATACATGATCACTATTCTCCCTATCAACTTTGAACTCCACTGTATGTGAAACTTCAGTCAAGGATGAGTGAATAAGAATCTTTGATGGGAACTTCTTCTGAGGGATATAATCTGAAATCCTCGGTCGTTATAAGTGATCTAGTCTGTCGACGCAGTTACTTGCTATGATCCCTAACTTTTGCCTAGATTGCCCTTTCGGGTTTTCAATCTACCAGGATAATTATTTCTGTTTATGTGTCTAATTTGTTTCCTGGACCACCCTTTCGGGTTTTCAATCCACCGAGACGCTCATTTTTTCCTAAGCTGCCCTTTCAGATTTTCAACTTAGCGAGCTGTTCTTTTATTTTTTTTAGGCGAAGTATTTCTTGACTGCATCCACATTCACAGTATGAGTGATCTCCTCACCATCCAAAGTTGCAAGAATTAATGAACCGCTAGAGAAGGCTTTCTTGATAACATATGGGCCATCATAGTTCGGAGTCCACTTGCCCCGAAAATATGTAATTAAAGACTGGATCTTTTTGAGCATGATTTCGCCTTCTCTGAATACATGAGGTTTGACCTTCTTGTCAAAAGATTTCTTCATTATTTGCTGGTACAACCGACCATGACACAAAGCTGTTATTCTCTTTTCTTTAATCAAATTCAACTGATCAAATCTACTCTAACACCATTCAGCCTCAGTCAACTTGGCTTCCATCAGAACTCTCATTGATGGGATCTCAACCTCGATGGGGAGCACTGCTTCTGTACCATAAACAAGTGAGAAAGGGGTTGCCCCTGTTGAAGTGCGGACAAATGTAAGATACCCCTGCAAAGCAAAAGAGAGCATTTCATGCCAGTCCTTATATGTTACAACCATCTTCTGAATGATCTTCTTAATGTTCTTATTTGCAGCTTCAACAACCCCATTCATCTTCGGTCTATAAGGAGAAGAATCATGGTGTTGAATCTTGAATTCTTCAAAAAGCTCTTTCATCATCTTATTATTCAAGTTCGAAACATTATCAATAATGATTCTATTCGGAACACCATATCTGCAGATAATGTTATTCTTGATAAATCGAACAACAACTTACTTGGTCACATTAGCATATGATGCCGCTTCCACCCACTTGGTGAAGTAGTCGATTTCCACAAGAATAAAACGATGTCCATTCGAAGCCTTGGGTTCAATCATACCAATCATGTCAATTCCCCACATAGAGAAAGGCCACGGGGAAGAAATCACATTGAGATGAGTTGGTGGAACATGAATCTTATCAGCATACACTTGGCACTTATGGCACTTTTTCACATACTTGCAATAATCAGATTCCATTGTCATCCAATAATAAACTACTCTCAACATATTTTTAGCCATTTCATGCCCATTAGCATGAGTACCAAAATATCCTTCATGAATTTCTTTTATTAACATGTCTGCTTTGTGTCTATCCACACATCTGAGCAAGACCATGTCAAAATTCCTCTTATAAAGCACATTTCCATTCAGGAAGAAATTGCCTGACAATCTCCTCAAAGTTCTCTTATCTTTATCGGATGCCCCAAGTGGGTATTCCTGACTCTGGAGAAAACATTTAATATCATGATACCAAGGCTTGTCATCATGGACCTCTTCAACTGCAAACACAAGAGCTGGTCTTTCAAGCCGCATCACTCTGATCATGGAAACGTCATTCCATTAGTGAACCTTTATCATAGAAGCTATAGTTGCTCAAGCATCTACCATATGATTTTCATCACGAGGCACATAATGAAACTCAACTTTAGTGAAGAAAGTTGATATCCTACTGGCATAATCTCTATAAGGGATCAAGTGGGGTTGATGAGTTACCCACTTACCCTTGATCTGATTGATTACCAAGGCAAAATCTCCATACACATTAAGATGCTTAATCCTCAGATCGATAGCTTCCTCAAGACCCATAATACAGACTTCATACTCAGCTTCATTATTGGTTCAAGGAAAAGTCAACCTTGCAGCAAAAGGAATATGTGAACCATGAGGAGTAATGATCATTTCCCCAATTCCTCTTCCGTGTGCATTTACAACACCATCAAAACCTAAACCCCATCGAGATCCAGGCTCCAGCCCTTCCTCAATCAAAGGCTCATCACAATCTTTCATTTTCAAATACATCACATCCTCATCTGGGAAATTAAACTTGATAGGCTGGTAATCATCAATCGGTTGATGTGCCAAATGGTCAGCCAAGATACTACCTTTTATAGCTTTTTGAGCTTGGTACTCAATATCATATTCTGACAATAACATTTGCCAACGAGCAATCCTCCCAGTCAAAGCATGCTTTTCAAATATATACTTGATCAGATCGATTTTAGAGATCAACCAAGTTGTATGATTCAACATATACTGGCGAAGACGCTTTGCAGCCCAAGCTAAGGCACAACAAGTTTTTTCAAGCATGGAGTACCGAGACTCACAATCAGTGAATTTCTTACTCAAGTAGTGAATTGCATATTCTTTTCTTCCAGATTCATCTTGCTGACCAAGCACACGACCCATGGAATCTTCCAGCACAGTCAAGTACATGATCAACGGTCTACCTTCCACCAGAGGAGACAAAATAGGAGGTTCAAGCAAATATTCTTTGATACTTTCAAACGACTTCTGACAATCATCTGTCCAGACACAACATTTGTCTTTTCGAAGCAACTTGAAGATCGGAGCACACGTGGCAGTCAAGTGAGAAATAAACCTCGAAATATAATTCAAACGACCCAAGAATCCTTTTACTTGCTTTTCAGTTCTTGGATCAAGCATTTCCTAAATAGCTTTCACTTTATCAGGATCAACTACAATGCCTCTTTGGTTGACAATGAAACCTATTAACTTTCCAGAATGTACACCAAACGTGCACTTGTTCGGATTCAAACGAAGCTTAAACTTCCTTAACCTCTGAAACAACTTCAACAGATGTTCAACATGATCCTCTTCAGTCCTCGACTTAGCGATCATATCATCAACATATACCTCAATTTATTTGTGCATCATATCATGGAAAAGCGTGGTCATAGCTCTTTGGTATGTCGCACCAGCATTCTTCAATCCAAAGGGCATCACTTTGTAGCCGAATGTTCCCTATGGTGTAATAAATGTGGTCTTTTCCATGTCCTCGGGTGCCATCTTTATTTGATTATAACCAGAAAATCCATCCATAAAAGAGAACACATCAAACATAGCCGTATTATATACCAACACATCAATGTGTGGTAATGGAAAATCATCTTTTGGACTCGCTTTATTCAAATCTCTATAATCAACACACATTCGGACTTTTCTGTCTTTCTTTGGAACAAGCACAATATTGGCCACCTGTAACACGGTGGGAGAACTGACTTTTTAGTCATGTTGCGGATAGCAAGAGTCGCCACCGACTTTTATTTTATCTAAATGGAAAGGACATAAAAGAACAGGAAAAACCTATTTTAAAAGACTTGAGTTCGGGGGGTAGGTTATATAAAGGGAATGTGTTAGCACCCTTTATATCCATGGTTATCCATGGGCTCTTAGTTACTTAGCTCACTTAAATTGTTTTTGAAGAGTGTAATGTGTGATTAGAAATTTTTCTAAGTACTTTGTAATGATCCTCGTATGGATGTATACAAAGCCTTATTTTGAAAAATTGTTTAAGAAAGTGAGGTGTAAAAGGTATTTTGAAATGTGAGCAAGCAACTAAGAGGTACCTACCCTAGATTAAGTCTTTCGTGTTCTCGTATGTTCTTCCAATGGTAAGATTATCCCTATTATTAAGGAATAGGTAGTCATTACCTTGGATTTGTTTAAGGGACGAGTGTAGGGTCATCGTATGGTCATAGAAGGCAACTTAAGGGGTGTCTTTAACAACCTGGGAGGGACTATCATCTTTTACCGAAGGGACAAGATCATTATCGTAGGCAACATCGTAGGGACTTGATCTTTTAAATCTGGGAGGGACTAGATGATTTATTTATGGAGGGACTTTGCTTAAGACACCCCCTTTTTGAGGGACTTGACCATTTTATTTTAAGGCAACCAAGAGGAATACCCTAGGAAGTGCAAGATGACGATCAAAGATCGACTTACGTGTGTGAGTATTTATTTTCAAATATTTATCTTTTTAATTAATTTGCTAAGTCCCTTTTATTCATTTAAGTTATACACACCCTAAAATTACTAACCATAGCAATAAAAATAATGCGGAAATATAAATCTAAAATCATTACATGGCTTTGGGATAATTACAATATAATCATAAAAATAATAAGTGATAATAATAATAATAGCAAAGCAAATAAATATTAGGATTATAATAATAAAGCAAATAAATAAAACAAATAATAATAATAAAGCAATAAATATTAGGATATTAGAATTAAAAGAAAATAATAATGAGGCGATAAAGAAAAGTTAGTATTTGGTAAAAAAATTAAATAATTTAGAAATTGCTTAGAATTTATAAGAAAAATAAAAAGTTTAAATAATAATAGTAATAAGAGAATAAAGTATTTATAAAAATAAAAAAAATTATAAACATATTTTGATTAGGGTTCAAGAAAATAAATTTGGTTTTTAGGGTTAATGGAAAAAAATTAGGTTTAGCTAAAGCAATTAGGGTTTTATAAAATAATTAGTTTTTATTTACAAAATATATATAATAAAAATATACACAAAATATTATAAGATTAATTAAAATAAATAATTAAGAAAAATTCTGAAATTAATAAAAAGTATAAAGTTTAATTATTTATAAAAAAACATTATTGGTTTTAAATTAAACAAATTAATTAATTATTAATAATTATATATATATATATATATATATATATATATATATATATATATATAAAATAAACAAAATATATGACAAAAATAATAGTGGAGAAGCCTGGTTTTGATCCCAAGACCTCCCCCTTACCAGAATAAAACCCTGCCACTGGGCTAGCGCGTGCTAGTGCTTTTCATAGGACCAATAATCAGTAAATTATATGTTTAGAAATAAAATGAATTTAACGCAAAAAGAAATGATCGCAGCTGGTTTCGATCCTGAGCCTCTTGGTTCACAAAACTAGTGTGTTTTCCACTGGGCCAATCGCGCCATTGAACATATACCTGCTGTAAACACCCCAAATTTGCCCTCACCCATTCACACCATGGCTTGTGATCATTTCATATGTATAAACACAATCATAACATCTCATACCACAATTTTGAGTCATTGCATTGGTTCTAAGTCATCTGCATCTAGGGTTTGTGATCTGAGCAATCCAAGAGCTTCTTGAGCCACTCCAAAGGTCAACAATCACTTCAAAGGGGTCCATGTGTGTTCAAGTATCACACTATATCCTCTCAAAATCAAGAATTCCAAAGAATCACAAGGACTGGGATTGGTATGGAAGCAGGGCTAGGCTTGACTGCACAGATGACCTAAAATTAGGGTTTTGGTTTCAGAGGCCATAACTTCAAATTTTTTGGTCATTCTTGTTTCTATTGGTCTCTACATGGTATAAGGAGTATGCATATCAATTTTCATGAAGAAATTCCATGGGGAAGTCATCTGATCAAGAGTTGACTTTTCAGACAAGTCAGTGCAAAATCAGGGCATCTGAGGGCCCCAATGACCCAACCAAGGGGTGATCTTCATCATTTTGAGTGTATATGATCTTTATTTGATCATGGAAGAAGTTAGAAGTTCAAAAAATTCAAGAATTACAAGTTTTTGCAAAGTTGACTTTTTGGGGCAAGGTTGACTTTTAAGGAATTTGTCATTTTAGGCAACTTTTCAACCCTTACTTTTTGATCCAAAAATGCTTCAAATGGAAAAACTTTGGTCATGAAAGTTGTAGATTAGATCTTTCCCTTTTCAAAAAGTACAAGAACATGACCTAATTCATTTTGGATCAAAAGTTATGGTGCATCAAAGTTGGCAAAAATCACTAAATTTCAAGTTATGCACCAAATGGGAAACTTGCAAAATCTTGTACCAAGGCAATTTGCAACTTCTAATTGATGTCTAATCCTTATACAAACATCACACAAGTCTTAAAGTTCAGATTGAACCAAAGGGATCACATGTTTCATGGCTTGTGAGGCAAGATCTTTTCATGAGAACTAAAAGCAAGCAAGTTGCAAAACCAATGATAACTTCTCATCCACTTGTTGCCTAGCCTGCTGACCAATCCTAGCCTTTCTCCCTCACCTTGCTGCGCAGCCCACACCCTTTGTACTTGGCTGGAACATGACCCATGCCTCTCTTACAAGAAGTTGACATTTTGGCAAAAGCTACCATACCTATCACAAAAGGACATGTCATGTCATCTGACCAATAGGATTAGTTTATACAAACCAAATGCAAGCAAAACATCACAACACACAAGCCTGAAACCAGCAAGAACTCAACTTTCTCATTTTTCACTCTCAAAGCAAAAGCCTTCGAAACTCAGAAAACAAGCCACAAACACTTAAACAAACTTCATAGATCAACTCAACTCATCATCCTGGTCACAAAGCACCCCTCACCCTTGCCTTAAACTGCCTGAATCATAAACACGATTCTCACCTGAGCTTGAGCAGAACCTGTTCAAACTCTCAAACCAGCCAGCACAAGCTCCTTCTAAGCATCCAGACATCATCAAGGAACCAAAAGGAGTGGATTGCATCAAGAGGAGAGGCCAGAAAGCTGTGAACTGAAAGCTTCAAAACTCAGGTAGTTCAAGAACTTTTTTTCCAGAAATGAATTTTTAAGTTCTCAATAGCTTCTACATGCTTCCCTGATCATGATTATGTCATTAGTTTTGAAAATGGTGAAGAGATGAGTATGTATGCAGTCTCTGAAATTTTTTGCCCTAGAACTAGATTGATTCGATTCAGCCAGTTTAGGAATGATAAATGTTGTTTGAATGGGGGTTCTGATTCGTTTTTGGGTGGGGATCATTTCTGTTTAATTAGAATCCGTTTTAGATGCGTGTAGAGGGAGTTTGTGGTTTTGGGTGATCGGAGAAGATGACCGGAACATTGTTCCGGTCACCTGAGAGTCATTAAAGGCTGATTAGGGCTAATTAATTAGGGTTAGTGAGTTTGAATTCCAGCTGTGGGATCTGGCGCCAAGTCAAGCGCGCGCGCAGCAGGTTTAAATGAGGGCCATCAGATTGTTTGACTTTTCTTTTTCAGCTTTTAATTCATTTTATTTTTCATATTATTTCATTTAATTTCCACAATTTATAAAAAATAGCAAAAATAATTTAAAAATTCTGAAATTTTTTATGCACACTATTATTTAATTTCAGAACACAAAAATATTTTTATTTTTATTTTTAGCATTAAAAAAGTATTTTTAAATATTTAAAAGTTTATTTTTAATTAATTAATGAGAATTAATTAATCAAAAATACTTTTAGGTATTTAAAAATCACCAAAAAATTCATGAAACCTTTAAAACCATTTAGAAACATTTTCCAACCCTCAAACCAAATTTCTTTTTTGATCTTGATGCATTTTGAGAATTTTTCATGGAATTAAAATCATTTTAATGCATTATTTTGATCCAAACTTCCAAAAATCATTTCTGCCTAACCCTAAAGAGTTGGACTTTTATTCTTTTTGCATTGTGTTTAGCATATCATGTAGTTTGTAAGATTAAATGGTCATGATTTGATCTTTCATTTTCCATTTGTTTGGCATTTTTCTTGTTAAGAAACCCTAAAACCCTAGAAAACTTAGGAAAATCATAACTTGAATTTGGTTAAGAGATGGAACTTCTCCTTTGGGCAGTGAGTTAGTATAGGATTAGGGGTCCTTTGAAGGCATTTTCAATTTTTTATGTTGATGTTTGCTTCTGATTTTGGTTTGTGTTTGATGCTTTGATCATAAACCCTAATTTGGGCTTCCATATGCATCCATCTTGCATTTGCATTCATACCTTGACTTGCCATGACATTTTATGCATCCATGTGATTCATTTAACCTCATAAGACATATTGAAAGCATGTTTGATCATTGCATCTTGCATTTTCCATGTTGTATGCCATTTGCATGTCATAACTTTTCATGTATGTTCATGTTTCCTAACTTGCTTCATTTGCATCCATAAGTTTGTATGATCATTCCCATGTGTTGCCCCATGTTTGTAGCATCTCATAGCATCATTAACATCATGTATGTGCTTCTGGTTTTGTTTCCCATCATGCCATTTCATTTCATTTTGCATTGCATTGCATTCTTTTCACTAACTTTTCAGGTGGTAAGTAACTTGGAGAAGTGAATTTGCCTTCACTTCTCATACTTTCTTCTCATCTCTCTCTTGCATCCATGCTGCATTTTGGTATGTGTTTGAGTTTGAGCTTGCTCATTCTTCTCCTTCTTACTTTCTTTCTTCAAGTGACTTGACTTCTTGAATGAAGCAAGTTACTTTGCTTCTCCTGATCCTTTCATCTGCTTCCTGGTGGTTCCATTGAAGATTGCTCTTGTAAACCTCACAAACCTTAGGAACAACCAAGCATGACAATGATTAGGGTTTTGATTAGTCCCCCCACTTAGTTTTACCTTTGTGTCTCTTTTGAGTCTTCTCTTCTCATCTCATAATCAGGGACTAAACCCTAAAGGCTTCAAGGCTTTGTGATTAAGCTTATGCCTGCATCCTTCTATTAGGATGGAGTGTATAACTTTAATCCTAAGTGTTAAACCCTTAATGTGTTTAAACCTCTTAATCAATTCATCTAATAATCATCAAGACATCACACTTGTAACTTGGGCCTTGCATTAGGGTTCTAATTCTTCCTTAATTGGTTAAGAAGGACTAACCCTAATGTTAATGGACAAGTCCCCCTCAAGTTGTCTTACAAACCCTAAAAATCACTTCATCATCATATCATTAAATAAAATCCACCTAATCAAAGGCTTGTTTTGTCATGAGCTTAATCCCTAATCATGGATTAAGTTGAGGAACTTTCCTCAGCTTAAACATCCTCATCTATTATCCTTCTATTAGGATGGTGTAATGAGTCTGTTTAATCCTTGATTATGGCTTAACCTCATTACTTAACACTAAACAAAAACACCAAAAACATCTAAATAATCACAAGTAGGTTAATGATCTTAATCCTACACCATGGTGATTAAGTGTGAGATGCTGACTTCACACTTAAGGTATTCTCATTACCCATAATCAGAGGGAAGATGTGATGAGTTTACTAACCCATTGGTTTAGGCTTAAGCTCATTAACTTATGACAAACTTTCAAAAGCAATAAAAGACTGAAAACTCAGAAACAAACAATAATCGTCTCCTTCGGGATTCTTTTCTTATCTCATTCACTCATAAACGAGAACTTGCTTCTTCCGTCTAATGCAAGACAGTTTGCACCTGAGCCAGACAGGTCATACACTTGAGCATAGTTAAGCAAGCAGTTCACAAGTCAATTCATCTTTTAGTCTCTTTGGGTCGAACTACGGTGTTCTGACTTCCTCATTGCACGAGAGGATACGTAGGCATAACTTAACAGTTATCGAACAAAAGTCTCTGTATATTCCCCCTCCTTCCAGCATTATTATTTAAGCCTCATAGTCTTGAGCATTTCACTCCTGTTCTCACACTGACACTTCTCTTATATACTTTACACTTCTTTTACACTGACACCTGTACATCATTTTCCAGCTCTTTTATACACAGATTGCACTGACACTACCCCTTTAAAACACAAATCTTTTAAGCGTGGATCCCGTCGAGTACGACGGACAATCTGGGTGCTAATACCTTCCCAGGTTGTAACCAACCCCTTTCTCAGTCTCTTTGGTTCGCAACCGTCTTATCCATCCTTTTCTAGGTTTATGCAGCATTACCTTTCCTCCGGGATAAAAATGCCTAGCTGGCGACTCTTTCCTTTTCCAGTGAGTTCACTGCTATGTGTTCTCATTGTCCCTTTCGCCGACCGTTCGCGTCTGTACCTTTATTTGGGCCTTTCCCATTTATCGGGAGAGACACCTGCAAATAATAATATATAAAATAAAACTACTTTTTGAATTTAAAAAACACGCCAGAAGTCGTCTTCTTCACAACACCGTCCGTTTAGCCTTTAGCTACAGTCATTCGTCACTAAAACTTGTAGTGACGGATTTTACTCGTCACTATAAACCCTGCATAATCAAACATTGAAAATACGATGGATAAATTGTTTTTAAGGGTTCAGATTGATTAATGTTAGGTTCCTAAGTCCAAATAGATCATTAATTTCATACGAAACTGTCTCCATCTGGTATTCTCGAATTGGAGCTCTCAAACCCTAAACATGGTAGATTGTCATTTCTGCACGATAAACCTAATTAACCTGTCCAGAAACATTATATACATCATCATAATCAATATTACATATCCAATTTGCAGTTTGAAAGCATGTATAATCGAAAATGAATTTCAAAAAAATTAACAAAAGAATGCAATCGGTTAGCATGATTTAGGATGTTATGGATAATGGTGATGAGTGCTACATGTCCAGAATACTTCAGAGAGTTGATTTCAACCTTCAAAACACTTGTAAAATGCCTGGATCAAGGAAACCGAATTTGATTTTTTTGTGAATTTTTGAAGTTTTGGATGATGGCTTGCCTGTAGAAAAATCGTCCTCTAGCATGTAGTCTTCTTGTGTTTATATAATAGACTAATTCTAGGTCAAAAGATGGGCCTTTGTATCATGGATTTTGGTGACTTGATGAGGAAGAAATCAATCATTCTTAAATGTCAAAAAAATCAAATATTCTCTTGCTATTTTTGCCTTGCACGAATTTAGATAGCATCCAATCACTTTAAATGGTGTTATAAGCTTCTAGAAGAAAGATCAAATCCAATATTTGAGTTTTTATATTTTATTTTGATTTAAATTGAATTTTAATGAATAAAATCAAAATAAATATAAAATAAATTATAAAAATCTGAAAAAGTAAGAATTGGGTCGTGTATGATGTCATTGTAAGGATTGGATCACAAAATTGCAAGCCCATTTGAAAAGATTTGGTTCTAAGACCTCATTTGCTCAATATACCCCTCAAATATTTCCCAACTCTGCAAAGGCACAAATCCCTCAATTTTAAGGCTATTAAGGTGTTCTTGGACATTTTGGAAAGCTTAAGGAGTCCTCTAACCAATCTCTTTGGTCTAATGCCCATACCTTTAACCATTTTCAAATTATGCCCTTTGGAAGATGTTGACTTTTTGTTGACTTTTGAAATGACCTGTAATGTTTTAGCTCATACCTTCCAAATGAAGCATTTTTAGGCTTGGCTTGTGAGACACAAATTTGTAGAGAATTAAATTTTATTTAAAATGAGCTTTGAATGGAAAAACTTTGATGAAGCATGTGAAAGTTATGGATGGTCAAAGTTTAGTTGACTTTTCTTAAGAAAACCCTAATTTAGAAACTCCTGATTCTTGATGATCCGAAACTTTCTTGATGAATCATGATCAACCCTTGATCAAATGATGAATTTTACTTCATAAAATTGATGTTGGAAAAAAATCTTGAAGTTTGACTTTAATTTGACCACAGTTGACCTCAGTTTGACTTTTTAACTATTTTGACTGATTTTTGCATATCTGATCATTTGACTGGGCAAAATTATTGGGAAAGCCTTGAAACTTGACATGGGGATTCTTAAATACATGTGGAATGTTATGAAGCTCAATTGAGGCCTTGAAAATCATTTTAACCTGAGGAAACTCAAAACCCTAGTTTTGGACACTTTGCTTAGGAGGAGGCATTGTCTGGGGAAACTTCCATACTTCTTGATCAATTGGGAGTCTTGAGAACCATATGATCATTTAGAAATCTTGAGAGAGGTTGTCTTGATTGTGGGAGGGAAAATTTTGGGGTGCAACAACTGCCCCTTGTTCAATTTTCTAGAATCTAAGGAGTTAGATTGGCATGTACGCCATTCGTGACTTGAAGATTGAGGAGGATTGAATACAAAAACCCAAAAATTTGCACTCGCTTGTGTGTAGGATGATACTGTTGGTTGATCGTGATGCTTGAATGGGCTTAAAGATGCCATTTGATCAAAGAGTCTTCTGATATGCTTCTTAAACATGGATATGACATTTTTGGGAAGAATAAATGACGGCCCAAAAATGAGATAACCTGCGGGAAGAATAAACGACGGCCCGAGGTAACAAGATAACCATTGGGAAGAATAAACGACGGCCAAAGGTAAGTTGATTTTTGGGAAGAATAAACGACGGCCCAAAAATGAGATAACCTGCGGGAAGAATAAACGACGGCCCGAGGTAACAAGGTAACCATTGGGAAGAATAAACGACAGCCCAAGGTAAGTTGATTTCTGGGAAGAATAAACGACGGCCCAAAAATGAGATAACCTACGGGAAGAGTAAACAAAGGCCCGAGGTAACACGGTAACCATTGGGAAGAATAAACGACGGCCCAAGGTAAGTTGATTTCTGGGAAGAATAAACGACGGCCCAAAAATGAGATAACCTGTGGGAAAAGTAAACGACGGCCCGAGGTAACAAGGTAACCATTGGGAAGAATAAACGACGGCCCAAGGTAAGTTGATTTCTGGGAAGAATAAACGATGTCCCAAGGTAAGTTGATTTCTGGGAAGAATAAACGACGACCAAAAAATGAGATAACCTGCGGGAAGAATAAACGACGACCCGAGGTAACATGATAACCATTGGGAAGAATAAACGACGACCCAAGGTAAGTTGTTGATGAAGTTTGTTTGCTGGAGATTTTACCTGAAAAACAAGGTTAGCTAGGTGCAAAATATAATGATATAAATAACAAATTGCAAGATAATATTTTATGAGAATGCGTATGATATGATATGATATGATATGATATGATATGATATGATATGATATGATATGATATGATATGATATGATATGATATGATATGATATGATATGATATGATATGATATGATATGATATGATATGATATGATATGATATGATATGATATGATATGATATGATATGATATGATATGATATGATATGATATGATATGATATGATATGATATGATATGATATGATATGATATGATATGATATGATATGATATGATATGATATGATATGATATGATATGATGTGATGTGATATGATGTATGTACGAATGAATTATGTCGGGAAGTTGATCAGTAGCTTCATATAACTACTGCTGGCTAGGGAAAATAAATCATGATTTGCTGCTGAGGAGTATGAAGACTTTGTTTCCGTCTTATTTAAGAATATTGTACTTAGGAATTTCCCGTTTTCGTTCATCGTACTTCTTATTAAAGGATTAAGTTCCTGAATATCCTGAATGAGGATAAAAGAGATGGACATAGATCTGAGAGACTTATTCGGTTAAGTATCACTTCTTCGGAGGATATGAAACTACTCGGAGGAAGTATAAGATATTACTTGAAGTATTCTGTATGGATATCTGTAACGATTACTCTGCGGGGATGAACCGGCGAAGCTTCGTTGAATTCCTACCTCCGTTCGTTCTTAGTAAATACTATTATTGTATTTTATGCATTTCTGGTAAACATCAATCATATTCAAAAGCATATATTCATTCAAACATAATCAATGGACATTTTTCGCTTTAGTAAAAGGGGAAAATTAAAGCTGAATAAAGAGGGAAAAGTAAAGCTGAATATAAAAATGGAATTTTTCTTATTCTTAGAAATAGACCTATAACTAGACATGTTTTAATACGGAGATGAAAATCCTAGTAAGAGAAATTCGTCAAAGAAATATTTACAAGGAAAAATAGCTATGTGTACATGACCCTATTGAGTTTCAATATTGCTATTGCCATTATCTTCAATTATCTCATCTTCAGCTATTGGAGAGGAAACAATTGGACTGATCGGTATCTGTTGAACTTGACTTAGATAACACAACTAGTAGAGGTTGCATGGGTGATCATACGAGACATAGTCATACGCTTTAATCCCTAACTTTTGCCTGGATTGCCCTTTCAGGTTTTCAATCCACCAGGATACCCTTTTTTGCCCAAGCCACCTTTTCAGGTTTTTGACTTGCCGGGTGTACATTTTTTTTTATATATATCCCTAATTTTTGCCCGAACCCTTTTGGTTCGCCGGGATGCCCTTATTTTTGCCTAGGCCAGTCAACCTAGCGGGTCTCTTTTTATGCGTAGTATTTTTTAACTATGTCTGCGTTCACAGGCTGTGGGAAATCTTCACTATCCATAGTGGTAAGCATCATGGCACCTCCAGAAAATATTCTCTTAACAACAAATGGTCCTTCATAGGTGGGAGTCCATTTGCCCCTGGGATCACCCTGTGGTAATATAATATGCTTGATTACTAAATCACCAGTATGATACACCTGCTGCCTAACTTTCTTATTGAAGGCTTTGATCATCCGTTTCTGATACATCTGACCATGATAAACAGCTGCTAGTCTTTTCTCATCAATTAGGTTTATCTGGTCAAATCGAGTTTGAATCCATTCATCTTCATCTAAGCTTGCATCCTTCATAATTCTTAAAGAGGGAATCTGAACTTCAATGGGTAAAACTGCTTCCATACCATAGACCAGGGAAAATGGGGTTGCCCCTGTTGAGGTACGCATGGTGGTACGATAACCATGAAGAGCAAATGGTAACATCTCATGCCAATCCTTGTATGTAACTGTCATCTTTTGCAAGATCTTCTTAATATTCTTGTTGGCGGCTTCCACTGCGCCATTCATCTTTGGGCGATATGGAGAAGAGTTGTGATGTTTAATCTTGAACTGCGTGCAGAGATCAGTAATCATAGTGTTGTTCAAATTAGTACCATTGTCTATGATAATCCTTTCAGGGATGCCATATCTGCATATAAGATTGTATTTGATTAATCGAGCCACAACATTCTTAGTAACAGAAGCAAATGAAGTTTCCTCTATCCATTTTGTGAAGTAATCAATAGCTACAAGGATGAAACGATGTCCATTAGAGGCAGTATGTTTGATTTCACCAATCATATCAATGCCCCACATGGAAAAATGCCATGGAGCAGTTAGAAAATTCAACGGAACTGGAGGTACATGAACCTTATCAGCATAAATCTGGCATTTGTGACAAGTTTTGGAGTGTTGATAGCAGCCAGCTTCCATGGTAGACCAATAATAACCTACTCTCAGAATCTTCTTAGCCATTGTATGCCCACTATAGTGAGTACAAAAGATCCCATCATGCATATCTTCCATAATCTCTACTGCTTCTTTCTTATCCACACAGCGAAGCCAAGTTGAATCGTGGTTGCGCTTGTACAGAATCCTATTACTCAAGAAGAATTTAGCAGAAAACCTCCTTAGAAACTTCTTATCATTGACAGATGCCCCTTCAGGGAACTCCTGAGCTTCAAGATACCTCTTCACTTCATGGAACCAAGGCTTTTCTTCTACTCCTTCAGTACCCACTTCATTGCAGTATGCAAGTTTATCAAATCGATCAATAGTAATTCTCGGAGCTTCATCCTCCCAACTGATTTCAAACATAGATGCCATGGTAGCTAATGCATCTGCCAACTGATTCTCTTCTTGTGGAATATGTCCAAAGGTAATATCTTCAAAATACGGGATCAAAGACAACACATGCTCTTTGTAAGGGATGAGATTAGGATGTCTGGTATCCCAATCCCCTTTAACCTGACTGACTACTAAGGCCGAATCTCCATACACATCCAAATATTGAATCTTCATTTCAATAGAAACCTTGATACCCATAATGCACGCTTCATACTCAGCCATATTATTGGTACATTTAAAAAAAAGCTTTGCAGTAACTGGTGTATAACAACCTTTAGGAGAGATAATCACCACACCAACACCATTACAAAGCGCATTAGAAGCTCCATCAAAAACCATAGTCCATCGGGATCCTTGTCCAGGTCCTTCATATTGTCTGGGTTCTTTATTAATAATCATAATGTCCTCATCTGGAAACTCAAAATTCATAGATTGGTAGTCATCCACTGCTTGATGAGCCAAATGGTCAGCTACTACACTTCCTTTGATTGCTTTTTGAGTAGTATAATGTATGTCATATTCTGTCAAGATCATTTGCCATCTTGCTATTCGTCCGGAGAGAGCAAGTTTCTCAAATAAATACTTGATTGGATCCGTTTTTGAAATCAATAAAGTGGTATGAGTCAACATATACTGTCTTAGTCGGCGAGCAGCCCATGCCAAAGCGCAGCAAGTTTTCTCGAGCAGTGAGTATCTTGTTTCACAGTCGGTAAACATTTTGCTAAGGTAGTATATTGCCTGCTCTTTTCGACCAGACTCATCATGTTGCCCCAGCACACACCCCATTGAGTTATCCAATACTATCAAGTACATAATCAAGGGTCTTCCTTCAACTGGTGGCATCAATATGGGAGGTTCCTATAAGTACCTTTTAATTTCATCAAAAGTTGTCTGGCATTCATCATTCCATTCCAATACTTGATTTTTCTTCAACAACTTGAAAATTGGTTCACAAGTAGTAGTCAACTGGAAAATAAATCTTGTAATGTAATTCAATCATCCCAGGAAACCTCTAACTTCTTTCTCAGTACGAGGAGCAGGCATCTCTTGTATAGCTTTTACCTTTACATGATCTACTGCAATACCTTTACCACTAACAATAAAACCCAGAAGTTTACCAGATCTAACTCCAAAAGTAAATTTGTTTGGATTTAACCTCAACTTGTATTTTTTCAACCTCCCAAACAACTTGTGTAGGTGATCAAGGTGCTCTTCTTCATTCTGAGATCTGGCTATCATATCATCCACATATACCTCTATCTCATGGTGAATCATATCATGGAACAAAGCAACCATAGCACGCTGATAGGTTGCCCCAGCATTCTTCAAACCAAATGGCATTACCTTATAGCAGAAAGTGGCCCATTGTGTAACAAATGTAGTATTCTCCATATCTTCAGGTGTCATCTTGATCTAATTGTACCCAGAGAAACCATCCATAAAAGAGAATACCTTATGCTGAGCAGTGTTGTCTACCAGAACATCAATATGTGGAAGTGGAAAATCATCTTTTGGGCTGGCTCTATTCAAATCCCTGTAATCTACACACATACGTACTTTACCATCTTTATTAGGCACCGACACCACGTTTGCAACCCATTGTGGATAAGAAGTAACAGCTAGAAATCCTGCATTGAATTGTTTCATCACCTCTGCCTTAATCTTTTCTGACATATCTGGACGCATACGACGAACTTTCTGTTTTATCGGACGACAATCCTCTTTCACTGGTAGATGGTGAACCACAATATCTGTATCCAACCCTGGCATATCTTCGTAAGACCAAGCAAAAACTTCCACATAGTCGTGTAACATCTGAATCAACCTTTCCTTGATATTATCTTCTAATTCAGCACCTATCTTGACTTCTTTCCTATTTTCCTCGGTTCCTAAGTTCACAACTTAAATTGGTTCCTCATGTGGTTGTATAGTTTTCTCTTCTTGTTGTAGTAATCTAGCCAACTCTATAGGTAATTCACAATCTTCCTCCTTTCCATCCTCGGCTTAATAGATCAGATTTTCGAAGTCATAATTGGCAATAGCAGAATTGTTATCAATAGGATCCAGAGTGGATGAATATCTGCGTTTAGTGATGTGGGTGTGTGTAAGAACACATAGTTTTTTTTTATAAAAGAAAGAAAAATAAAATAAAGACAAAGAGCACAATATTTACGAAAACGAGAAACGTCCATTGATTTTATTGAATGAAAATATGCGAATGAAAGACAACCCTAACAAGCATACCGTTGTGCCCCGGGCAAGGCACAAGGCTTAAAAGTAATTAATTGTTCAAAGTTACAAAAATAAATTTAAAAAATGAAATAGCATTTACTCCTGACTAAAGGAGATAGGAATAACGTCTTCAGATTTCCAATTGTTGAGTTCATCCCCTATGGTAGGAAAAATCCAATTGTCCTGGTTGTAACCTTCATCATAGTCTTCCACAGCATTGGCTTGGTCCTTTATGATTCCTCCATGAGTGATACGAGTAACACGAGCACGACGAACAACCTTCTGAGATTCTGCAGTAAAACCCAAACCAAACTTGTCAGACTTGTAAGGAATGTCAGGAAGCTGACCCCAAATAGTACAACCACCTTCTTCAACCACAGCTCTAGCATCTTTGAAGGAAGCCATTATAGGAGGCACTCTAGTAATCACAGGAACTCTTTTGACAACAGGGGGAGCTTCAGTAGCAGGAACGACCCAAGGAACAACTTCAAATATTTGGCAAGGAGTCTCAACAAATTCACTCTCCATCTCAACATATTTAAAAGTGTTCACATGACTGACCATGTATTCTTCTTCCCTATAAACAGTGACAACCTTTCCTTTCACCGGATATTTCAACTTCTGATGTAAAGTGGAAGTCACAAAACCTGCCCCATGGATCCAGGGGTGCCCAAGCAAACAGGAGTACGCAGGACGAATATCCATCACATAGAAAGTGGAATAAAAAACTTGAGAGCCTACTTTAATTGGAAGAACCACCTCTCCATGCACCATTCTTCTTGAACCATCAAAGGCCTTCACCACCACATTACTTGGCCTTACCACTACATCATTCAAATTGAGTTTGTCTAGAACCTCCTTAGGTAATACATTTAATGAAGAACCATTATCCACCAATACATGAGACAAATTAGTGCCCCTACACTCAATGGAGACGTGCAGAGCTCTATTATGGTTTCTGCCGGCAAGAGTCAAATCAGCATCATTAAAACCCAAACCATTATCACTAGTTAGATGAGCAACACAATTTTCAAATTGATCCACATAGATTTCATGTGGCACATGAGCAGCCTTCAGGAATATGATTAAAGCCTTGGCATGGGCTTCAGAACATAATAGCAGAGATAACATGGAGATTTTGGAGGGAATATGCCCCAACTGGTCAACAATATCATAATCACTCTTGCGGATGATCTTCAATACTTCTTCCATCTACTTAGAAAGATCTTCATTAACTGGTGCCTCAGCTTGAATAGGTTCCATCAATGGTCCTTTGCCCCGAGCCTCAGTATTTGGCCCAGAGTTAGAGATATGAACTGGAGTAGCAGCAGCTTTTGAGGTGTCTTCTGGAGAGAAAATTATTCCACTCCTGGTAACCTTACTAGATCCAGCAATATTGTGCACGTCAAGATTAACATCAGTAACATGTGCATCAGTCAAAGGCTCTTGTTTGACACCATGGATATAAACATCAGAACCATAATTCCAGGGTATAGCTTTGTCAGAAGTGTATGGGATAGGACCAGAAGTAGTAATGATCATTGGAGCCACCTTTGGCTCAGCAGTAATCTTCACAGGACCTTTAGAAGTGATCCTTACTGGACCATTGGAAGTAATATTCACAGGGATCTTGTTAACCATAGCCACATCTTTAAATTTCACATCTTGAACCAAACCTCCACACAGACTCTCCATAGAAGGGGTCCTCTCAAATAGTATAGTATAGTTATCTATCAGGCGTTGAATACCTGACCTCAACCTCCAACAACTATCAGGTTTATAGGCACAGTAAAAACAATCTTCCATAAAACCCGGAAATAAACCGGCTTGCACAAGTTTCTTCTTGACAATAGCTAGAGGAGTAGTTATTTCAGCAACAGTATGAACATAAACAACCTCATCAACAACATTAACAGTCTTCTCATGTTTGGGCATGGTTTTGCACCCCAAAATTTTCCCTCACAATACAAGACTTTGTGTGCTAAGAGGTTCACAAGGTTCACAAGATTCACAAGACACCTTATGAGGTTCACAAGGTTCACAAGACCTCTCATGAGGTTCATGAAGTTTACAAGACACCTTATGAGGTTCACAAGATTCACAAGACATCTTATGAGGTTCACAATACCTCTCATGAGATTCATGAAGGTTCACAAGACATCTCATGAGGTTCACAAAGTTCAATTAGTCAGAAGATTTGACAATTCCCTCAGACAATGCATCCTCCTAAGCAGTGCATCCAAAACTAGGGTTTTGACATTAATCAGGCTAATTGGACTTCCAAGACTTCAAGTGAGCTTCATAACATCTCATATGTGTTTAAGAATCCCCATGACAAGTTTCAAGACTTTTCTCAAAGGTTTGCTCAGTCAGATGATCAGATAGGTCAAAATCAGTCAAAGCAGTTAAAAAGTCAAACTGAGGTCAACTGTGGTCAAACCAAAGTCAAACTTCATGATTTTTTGCCAGCATCAAGTATATGAAGTAAAATTCATCATTTGATCAAAGGTTGATCATGATTCATCAAGGAGATTTCAGATCATCAAGAATTAGGAGTTTCTAAATTAGGGTTTCCTCAAGAAAAGTCAACTGAACTTTGACTAGCCATAACTTTCACATGCTTCATCAATTTTTTCCCATCCAAATCTCATTTTGAAGGAAATTTAATTCTCTACAACTTTGTGTCTCACAAGCTAAGCCAAAAAATGCTTCATTTGGAAGGTATGAGCTAAGACATTATAGGTCCTTTTGAAAGTCAACAAAAAGTCAACAACTTCAAAAGGGCATAACTTGAGAATGACAAATGATATGGACATGAAACCAATGGGGTTGGTTAGAGGACTCTTCAAGCTTTCCAAAATGTCCAAGAACATCCTCATAGCATTAAAATTGAAGGATTTGGGCCCTTGCAAAGTTGGGAAATGTTTGAGAAGAATATTGAACAAATGGGGTCTTAAAATCAATTTTTTTCAAATGGGCCAACCATTATGCAACCCAATCCTTGAGATATCATCCCACACGACCCAATGTCAAGTAATTTTTTTTTTTATATTTTATTTGATATTTATTTGAATTTTATTCATTTTAAATCAAATTAAATCAAAATAAAATCTAAAAATCAAAATTTGGACATGATTCTTCTTCTAGACCAGATTGGATCTTGTGCAAATTCGTGCTAGACCAGATTGGAATACAAATATTTGATTTTTTCACATTTTTGGATCATGACATTCCTTCACACTCAAGGCATTCAAAAAGCCCATAAATCCAAAGTTTCTTGACCTAATTCAATCCACCATATATACACAAAGAAAACTCAATGCATAGGGACGAATCTTCTGCCTCAAGAGTAAGTTTTCACTTTCAAAAAAATCACCAAAAAAACTTGAATTCGGATTCCATCATTCAGACCCTTTCAAGGCATTCTAAAGGTCTCAACATGTTCCTTGATGATCACTGAACGCATTGCACTGCTTATCATCATCCATAACTTCATAAATCACACAAACCGAATCCATGTTCATCTTAAATTTGAAATTTTCGATTTCATTCATACAAGCATTCTAACATGATTTTGGTTATTGATTCTTGTTTGTAATTGTATATGGATTGTTTCTGGCATATTTGATTTCATTTTTGGTGCAGGAACAAGGAATTGTCATTGTTAGGGTTTCGGCCAAGCTTTTAGGGTTCCATGATAAACCTAAAATAAATAAATTTTAAGGACATAGAATGATTGTATGAAGTATGGAGATCGTAATGCACTAATTAATTTGAAAGAATTTCACTGTTTTGATGGTGTTTCAATTTCGTAGGTTTCCTATATTGAAAATTTCGCAGGAAATTGCCCAGGAAGATTCGCAGGAAAAAACGCAGGTATGGAGGAGGAAGAAGACCCCTGGCGCGAATTCCAGAATTCAAATATTTGTTTGTTTTTTTATTATTTACGTTTGGTTTGTATTTCACAGCGCGCGTGTTAGCTTGATGGTTGGAAACTTGTTCTTGTGAGGGTTAGGTCCTTGGTTCGATCCCTGGGCGCAACAATCTTTTTCTTATTTTTTCATTTAATCATATGACATAATATATTATAACTTGTAGTGGTGGTATAATCAGTTGCGCCCGTCTGGCTGGATGGTAAGAGTGTTTGCTTGTTGTGTGAGGGTCCTGGGTTCGAATCCCCCCCCCCACGCCCTTTTTGTGCTTTTGTTTGTTTTATTATGATTTTCGCAGGATTTAAAATAAAACAATATGAAGTTCCTTCATTCTCACCTGCGCGTGCGTAGCCCAGTGGTTAGTGTGTTGGTCTTGAGGTTGAAAGCTCAGGGACTGGGTTCGAATCCCAGTCCAGGTAAGTTCCTTTTTTTCATTTTTTCTTGTTTTCTATTTAATTTGTTTATATTATTGTTAAATAAATTTAAATAATAAAAAATAAAATGTTTATATTATTATTTTCTTCTCTATAAATTAAAATTCATATTTTCAAAAATTAAATTTTATTAATAAAAATTATTTATCTTATATTATTAATATTACATAATTTTGTATAATTAGTTTATAATTAGATAATTAATCCTAATATTTTCTAAAAAAAACCTAAAATATTTTTTATAAAACCTAATTGTTTCTATGAACCCTAATTGTAAATATTAGTTTATCTATTTATTTTAATTTCATAATTCTTGTTTATATTTTAATTAATAAGTAAAGCCTAATGTATTTTTCTAAATAATCAAACCCTAATTTTCTTTTACATAAAATTTAATTATAACTTTTAATTTATTTATTTGTGAACTTTAATTATGTGCATATTTTATAATTATTATTTAATATAATTCTTGCATGTAAATAATTTTAGATTATGCTTAAAATAATTAAAACTCTTAATTTAATTTTGTAAATATAATTTATTTTTATAATATGTTTATTTAATCATAATTAACCATTATTTTTCATAATATGTATATAAATTTAAATTTTTATAATAATGTGTATATAGCATGAATTGTTTATTTTTCTTCTTAAAAAATCTAAAAAAATAATTATCTATTAAAAATTGCACTTTTAAATTTATTATTCATTATTATGTTAATTTTTTGATTTTATTAATTTTTATTATTGCTAACCCCTATTTATTTATATATTATTTTTATTATTATTATTACTAACCCAATTATTTATTATTACTTATTTTGCTTATTTATTTAATTTGTTTTAATTATTATTATTATGTAATTGTATCCTTTATGTAATATTTTAGTAGTAATGTTTAATATTTATTTTCAAATGCTATGGTTAGTAAAATAGGGAGTGAAATATGTTTGTATTTAAAAATTAATTTAGCTCATTAAATTTAAAGATAAATATTTAAATTGGTACACTCACACACGTAAGTCGATCTTTGATCGCCATCTCACTTCTTAAGGGTTACCACTCAAGTTGCCTAAACGAAAGGTCAAGTAGGGTGTATAAAGCAAAGTCCTTCATCTTATATCATCTAGTCCCTAAACAGATAAAAAGATCAAGTCCCTTCGAATGTTGCCTTCGTAAATGATCTTGTCCCTTTCGAATAAAGATGATAAGTCCCTCCGAATTGCTTATACACCCCACAGTTGCCTAAATAACAGATGTACCTTCACTTGTCCCTCACATCCAAGGTAATGACTACCTATTCCTTAATAATAGGGATAGTCTTACCACTTAAAGGATATTCAAGAACAGAAAAGACTTAACTTATGATAGGTTCCTCTTAGATACTTGCTCACTCTTCAAAACATTTCAAACACTTCATACATTTCAAACAATTTTCAAAACAAAGGTTTTATATATATCCGTACATGGATCATTATAAAATACTTAAGAGAATTTCTATTCACACACTACATTTTTTTCAGAACAATTTAAAGTGAGCTAAGTAACTAAGAGCCCATGGATAACCATGGATGTAAAGGGTGCTAATACCTTCCCTTTACATAACCTACCCCCCGGATCCAAAAATCTTTTAAAAGGTCTTTCCTGTTCTTTTATGCCTTTCCTTTGGATAAAATAAAAGTCGGTGGCGACTCTTGCTATCCGCAACATAACTAAAGTCAGTTCTCCCACCGTGTTACAGAACTGGCGACTCTGCTGGGGACTTAATATTAAAGAGGGGTACCCTTAGGAATTAGATCACTTTAAAATTGTTTGCCTTGTTTGATTTATACTTATCTGTTGGGGTGCTCTTATGTGTGAAAGATCCTAACCCGGATCTAGTGTACCTTAGGTAAATGGCAATAGACCAAGGAAACTATACGGCGTATACCGATATGGTTGATCTGGTGGCCATAGTTAGTGTGACTTCTTGGTTGGTGCTTATGTTCCTTAAGTCAAGTTGAGGATAATATGAGGCTGCCATATGTTGTCAATACACTAACTAACTTTTAGAACCCTAGTTATCCCATCTTGGCCTTTAGAAAGTAGTGAGATAACCGGCTTTGGTGCAGACTGAAGTTGGTTGATACTCGATGCTACGCTCATTGAGATTCTAAACTTGGAGGGTTTTGGTTGGCAAGTAAGTTGCCTACTGAACAACCATCCTTGTGAAGGATTAATGATATTGAGATCCCTTAGAACCTGGTTATTTCATAGGACAGGATGAACCAACTAAACTTCAGGGGAAGGTATTTACCTTTAAACCTCATGCAAGCCTTTAAACCTAGGGCTATGGTGTGACTTGTTTGTGTGTGCCACATGTTTGTGATTGAGCATAACATCATAGCATCATCATGCATCATAAGCATAGCATTTTCACTAACCATTTCAAGGACCAAAGAATTTATCTTTGTTCTTTGTTGCAGGTTATGGCTTCTGCTCGTAGAAACACTATCAGGATCAACTTTGTGGGGATACCAGCTAAGCTTAAAGAGTTGGTTTCTCAAGTGTCTGAACACTCCCAGTTCATCAAGAGACATGGTCACCTATTGGATCTAGTCACCTCAGGATTCAACGAAGACATGATGAGTGTTCTGTTTCAATTCTTTGATCCTAAGCACCATTGCTTCACATTCCCCGACTATCAGCTGGTTCCTACAATGGAAGAGTTCTCCAAACTTCTGGGTATACCTGTACTTGATCAGAAACCATTCTCAGGTTTGGAAAAGGAGCCTAAACCTGAAGTTATTGTTGCAGCTCTACATCTGAAGAAGTCTGACATTGTTCTAGAAACGAGAAGCGGAGTTAAGGGTATTCTTGCTAAGGTGTTGATAGAGAAGGCTCAAGTGTTCTTGAAGGCTATGAGTTATGATGCTTTTGAGGAGATCTTAGCCTTGCTGATTTATGGCTTAATGTTGTTCCCCAATCCAGATCAGTTCATAGACGTTCATGCCATCAACATATTTCTGAGCCACAATCCAGTGCCTACACTACTTGGGGATATCCTGCACTCTCTTCACACTCGTACTACAAAAGCAAGAGGAACTTTGATGTGCTGCATACCTTTGCTCTCTAGGTGGTTTATTTCTCACCTTCCTCGCTCAGTAATGAAGAATGAACAAGGGTTCAGGTGGTCCAAGAGGATTATGTCACTCTCTCATTCAGATATTCATTGGTGCTCCATATCTATGGAGAATGTCACTATCATTGACCGTTGTGGGGAGTTTCCTAATGTGCCACTTCTAGGCATAAGAGGAGGCATTACTTACAACCCTTCTTTAGCTTTACGACAGTTTGGTTACGCTCGGAGTGATGGTCCACATGACATGTTGATTCAGGGTATTGTGTTTGACTATGACAACGATCTTCAAGGTTACCGTCAGAGATTCATACGAGCATGGGGAAAAGTGAACAAGGTTGACAGCACGACTCTGGAGCCTAAGTACACTATTCCTATGGAAGCTTATCTCAGATGGGTGCGATCTCGTGCTCAGACTCTTATGATGCCATATCCTGCTATCCTGCCAGTTACCATGGAACCTGTTGCTGGAGGAGATACTTCTTATACCATCCTTCACCCAGACATGCCAACTGACATGGAAGATCTACAGAGGTCCTGGATCCAGTTGAAGGACCAAAGGGATACCTTCGAGGCTCATTACAAAGCAAGCCAAGAAAGAATCCTGGAACTAACAAAGCAACTTCACGAGGAACGGAATCTCAACTCATATCTCAACACAAAGAGGAAACGTCTATGGGAGACTTAAAACCCCATCTCTTGTATTTATTTCATTTCATTTTTTGTAAGCCCAAGAGGCAAAACAAATTTATTACTAATAAAATTTTACCTTCTTGTTTGTTTAAGCAAATTTAAATCCTGCGGTCCTTGAAAACATTGCATACGCATTCACATATCATTGCATCACAAGTTTATTGTGCATAGGTTTCTTATCTTCTTGCTGTTTATTTCAGCAATGGCTCTTGAGCAAACAGTTAAAGATCTCCAGGCACAAAATGCACAGTTCCAAGAGCTGATCCTGAACTTGTCCAAGGGGCAGGATGAATTGAAGACACTGCTGGCCAAGAAGACTAAGAAGACTAGAAGATCAGGGGGCCTGATCAACATGGGAAGAAGGTTCAGAGATCCTGTCAAGACCAAAGAACAGGTTGAAGACTATGAGTCTGAAGAGTCTGATAAAGAGGGAGGCAGTCTCCATAATACAATGGGGGACTCTGATTCTGAAGCTAACTACTATCATGAGCCTAATGAAGATAAATTCAAGATGCTGGTGGATAGAATGGATGCTATGGAATTGCAAAAGTCTTATGGGTTGGATTTTGAAGACCTGAGTTTGATATCTGGGGTAGTCATACCCATTGGTTTCAAGGTTCCTACCTTCGTAGTTTATGATGGTGTCTCTTATCCCAAGCTGCATCTGAGGTCTTATGTCCGGAGAATCCAACCCCATACTGCTGATAAAAAGTTGTGGATCCATTTCTTCCAAGAGAGCTTATCTAGAGCTCAATTGGAATGGTACTATTAGTTGGAGAGTGTCAATATCTATGATTGGAATGATCTTGCTGAAGCCTTCTATAAGCAATATCAATACAATGCTGATTTAGCCCCTACTCGCATGCAACTTCAGAGCATGTCTATGGGTGCTAAAGAGAGCTTCAAGGAGTATGCTCAGAAGTGGAGAGACTTGGCTGGAAGAGTGCAACCACCTCTAACTGATAGGGAGTTAGTTGATATGTTCATGTGTACGTTGAATGGTCCTTTTTACAGTCATCTCATTCGAAGCTCATCATCTGGCTTCACTGAGTTGATAATGACAGGAGAGCGCGTAGAAAGTGGTATAAGGAGTGGCAAGATCCAAGTGGGTGCTTCTTCATCCAATACTGCAAAGAAGCCTCCCAGTGGGAAGAAAGAGGCAAATGCTGTTTATAGTCAACTTGATCGTAATAGGAGGCATCAGTCTGTGAGTGCAGTTCATATCTCCAATCCAACTCCTGCAACACCAGAGCAGCCCCAGGGAAATCAACAGAGGACTAGAAGGCAGTTCACTAAGATCAACATGTCAATGGCCCAAGCCTTGCAACACTTGTTGAAGGCTGAACTTATCACTCTGAAAGATCCTCCTCAAAATCCTAATGTTACCTCTCCCAGGTACAATCCTAATGCACGATGTGCATATCATTCGAATTGTCAGGGACATGATACCAATAGTTGATGGGTATTGAAGAACAAAATTCAAGATATGATTGATGCTGGAGAGATTGAGTTTGACCCTCCGGGTACTCCAAATGTGATCACTACTCCCATGCCAAATCATGAGAAGACTGTCAATGCCATCGATGAAGATTCACATATTTCCTCAGTTGCAGAGTTGACTACACCATTGTCTGTTATTAAGAAGAAGTTGGTACAAGCTGGGTTCTTTCCAGGTTGTCGTGAAGATTTTTTATATTGTACCTATAAGCCGGATAGTTGCTGGAGGTTGAAGGATGGAATTCAACGCCTCATGAATAATTACACCATAGTGTTTGAGAGGACTCCACCTTCTGTGGAAAGTATGGTTGATCATATAACTAAAGGTGCGAAGATTGAAGAGGTAGATATGGTTGATAAAGTACCGGTGAGGATTACTTCCAAAGGACCTGTCAAAATCACTCATAAGGGTCCAATTAAGATTACTGCTGAAGGCCCTGTGAAGATTGTTGCTGAAGCTAGAGTGGCTCCTATGATCATTACCACTCCTGGTCCTATTCCGTATACTTCTGATAATGTTGTGCCTTGGCATTATGGGTCTGATGTTTATATCCATGGTGTTAAGTAGGAACCCTTAGCTGATATGCCTGTTGCTGATGAAAACATTGATGTTGATAATATTGCTGGATCTAGTAAGATCACACAAAGCGGAAGAGTTTTCTCTTCTCCAGTTACCTCCAAGAATACAGTTACTCTAGCTGTTACCTCCACCACTGATGCTCGGGGCAAAGGTCATGTTATTGAACCTATACTAACTGATGTGCCAGCTGCTGATGATCTTTCTAAGCAGATGGAAGAAGTATTGAAAATCATTCGCAAGAGTGATTATGACATTGTTGATCAATTGGGGCATACTCCCTCCAAGATTTCTATGCTGTCTTTATTATTGTGCTCTGAGGCTCATGCCAAGGCCTTGATGAAATTTCTGAAGACTGCTCATGTACCAAATGAGATTTCTGTTGACTAGTTTGAAAATTGTGTTGCACACTTGACCTATGATAATGGGTTAGGTTTCTCCGATGCTGATTTGACTCCTGCCAAGAGGGATCATAACAGGGCTCTACATATCTCAATTGAATGCAGGGGCACTACCCTGTCACATGTATTAATATACAATGGTTCCTCTCTGAACGTGTTGCCCAAAGAAGTCCTGAATAAGCTTAGTCCTGAAGATGCTGTGTTGAAACCCAGTAATATAGTGGTGAAGGCTTTTGATGGCTCGAGAAGAGTGGTGCATGGAGAAATTGATCTCCCAATCAAAGTTGGTTCTCATGTTTTCAATGCTACCTTTTATGTAATGGATATTCGTCCGTCGTATTCTTGTTTGCTTGGGCGTCCCTGGATCCATGGGGCAGGTGCTGTAACTTCTACCTTACATCAGAAGCTGAGATATCCGGTAGAAGGAAAGGTTGTTACTGTTTATGGAGAGGAAGGATATATAGTTAGCCATGTGAATACCTTTAAGTATCTTGAAATGGAAGGTGAATATGTTGAAACTCCATGTCAGACGTTCGAAGTGGTTCCTTGGTTTGTTAACAATTATGAAGCTCCTCCTGTTGTCAAGAAAGTTCCTGTGGTCACCAGAGTACCTCCAACAATGGCCTCCCTCAAAGATGCTAGAGCTGTGGTGGATGAAGGTGGTTGTACTATTTGGGGTCAGCTTCCTGACATCCCTTACAAGTCTGACAAATTTGGTTTGGGTTTCACTGCAGAGTCCCAGAAGGCTGTTCGTCGTGCTCGTGCTGTTCGTATCACCAATCAAGGGATTTTGAAAGATCAGATCAATGTTGTGGGTGACTATGATGAAGACTACAACTTGGATGCTTGGATTTTTCCTACTGTGGGTACTGGGCTCAATAACTGGAAGGCTGAAGATGTTATTCTTATCTCCTTTAGTCAGGAGTAAATACTATTACTGTGTTGTTACTTTTAAGTTTGTAATTTCTTGAACAATTAAACTTTCAAGCCTTGTGCCTTACCCGGGGAACAATGGTGTGCTTATTACGGGATGTCATTTCATTTGCATACTTCATTCAATAAAAATCAGTGGACGTTTCGTTTTCGTAAATATTGTGTTCCTTGTCTTTCTTTTCTTTTATTTTTGATTTATCAGCTATGTGTTCTTACACACACCCACATCACTAAAATGCAGATCCTCATCCACTCTAGATCCTGTTGATAACAGTTCTACTATTGCCAATTATAATTTCGAGAATCCGATCTATCAAGCTGAAGATGGAAATGAGGACGATTGTGAAGTACCTGTAGAGCTTGCTAGGTTGTTACAACAAGAAGAGAAAGCTATACAGCCACATGAAGAGCCAGTCGAAGTTGTGAACCTGGGAACTGAAGAAAACAGGAAAGAGGTCAAGATAGGGGCTGAATTAGAGGATAGTGTCAAGAGCAGATTGATTCAGATGTTACATGATTATGTGGAAATCTTTGCTTGGTCCTATGAAGATATGCCAGGGTTGGATACAGACATTGTAGTTCACCGTTTACCAGTGAAAGAAGATTGTCGTCCAAAGAAACAGAAGGTTCGTTGTATGCATCCTGAAATGTCAGAGAAGATTAAAGCAGAGGTAATGAAACAGTTTGATGCAGGGTTCTTAGCTGTGACTTCTTATCCTCAGTGGGTTGCAAATGTGGTACCAGTGCCTAAGAAAGATGGTAAGGTACGTATGTGTGTAGACTACAGAGATTTGAACAAGGCCAGCCCCAAAGATGACTTTCCACTTCCTCATATTGATGTTCTGGTAGACAATACTGCTCAGCACAAGGTATTCTCTTTTATGGATGGTTTCTCTAGTTACAATCAAATCAAGATGGCACCTGAAGATATGGAGAAGACTACATTTGTTACACAGTGGGGCACGTTTTGCTATAAGGTGATGCCATTTGGTTTGAAGAATGCAGGGGCAACATATCAGCGTGCTATGGTGGCTTTGTTTCATGATATGATTCATCATGAGATAGAGGTGTATGTGGATGATATGATAGCCAGGTCCCAGAATGAAGAGCAACACCTTGATCATCTGCATAAGTTGTTTGAAAGGTTGAAGAAATACAAATTGAGATTGAACCCAAACAAGTGTACTTTTGGAGTTAGATCTGGAAAGCTCCTGGGTTTCATTGTCAGTGGGAAAGGTATTGAAGTAGACCCTGCGAAAGTGAAAGCTATACGAGAGATGCCAGCTCCCCGTACTGAGAAGGAAGTTAGAGGTTTCTTGGGACGATTGAATTATATTGCAAGATTTATTTCCCAATTAACTGCCATCTGTGAGCCAATCTTCAAATTATTGAAGAAAGATCAGGTGATGGAATGGAATGATGAGTGCCAGACTGCCTTTGATGAAATCAAGAAATATCTGCTAGAACCTCCAATTTTGATGCCACCAGTTGATGGAAGACCCTTGATTATGTACTTAACAGTGTTAGACAACTCAATGGGGTGTGTTTTGGGGCAACATGACGAGTCTGGTCGAAAAGAGCAGACAATATACTACCTTAGCAAAAAGTTTACCGACTGTGAAACAAGATACTCACTGCTCGAGAAAACTTGCTGCGCTTTGGCATGGGATGCTCGCCGACTAAGACAGTATATGTTGACCCATACTACCTTATTGATTTCGAAGATGGATCCAATCAAGTACATATTTGAGAAACCTGCTCTCTCCGGAAGAATAGCAAGATGGCAAATGATCTTGACAGAATATGATATACAGTATACTACTCAGAAGGCCATTAAGGGAAGCGTTGTAGCTGATCATTTGGCTCATCAAGCAGTGGATGATTATTAGTCAATGAGTTTTGAGTTCCCTGATGAAGACATTATGATTATTACCAAAGAACCTGGACAATATGACGGACCTGAACAAGGATCCCGATGGACTATGGTTTTTGATGGAGCTTCAAATGCACATGGTAATGGTGTTGGTGTTGTGATTAGTTCCCTTGAAGGTTGTCATACCCCGATTACTACCAGACTTTATTTCTATTGTACTAATAACATGGCTGAGTATGAGGCATGTATCCTGGGTATTAAAGCTGCTATTGATATGAAGATTCAGTTCCTTGATGTGTATGGAGATTCAGCCCTGGTAGTAAGTCAGATCAAAGGAGATTGGGATACTAAGCATGATAATCTCATGCCTTACAGAGAGCATGTGTTGTCTTTGATCCCACATTTTAAAGAGATTACCTTTGGACATATTCCACGAAGAGAGAATCAGTTGGCAGATGCATTAGCTACCATGGCATCCATGTTTGAGATCAGCTGGGATGATGAAGCTCCCAAGATTACCATTGATAGATTTGAGAAGCTTGCATACTGCAATGAGATTGGCACTGAAGAAGCAGAAGAGAAGCCTTGGTTCTATGAGGTGAAAAGATATCTTGAAACTCAGGAGTTCCCTGAAGGGGCATCTGTCAAAGATAGGAAGTTTCTGAGAAGGTTTTCTGCTAAGTTCTTTTTGAGTAATGGGATTTTGTACAAGCGCAATCATGATTCAACTATGCTTCGTTGTGTGGATAAGAAGGAAGCAACTGAGATTATGGAAGATATGCATGATGAGATCTTTGGCACTCATTCTAATGGTCATACTATGGCAAAGAAGATATTGAGAGCAGGTTACTATTGGTCTACTATGGAAGCTGACTGCTATCAACATTCCAGAACATGTCACAAGTGTCAAATTTATGCTGATAAAGTCCATATACCTCCATCACCATTGAATGTGTTGACTGCTCCTTGGCCTTTTTCCATGTGGGGCATTGATATGATTGGTGAGATCAAGCCTACTGCTTCTAATGGGCATCGTTTCATCCTGGTTGCTATTGATTACTTCACGAAGTGGGTAGAGGCAGCTTCATTTGCATCTGTTACTAAGAATGTGGTGGCTTGATTCATTAAGAATAATCTTATATGTAGGTATGGCATCCCTGAAAGGATTATTACTGACAATGGCTCTAATCTGAACAACACTATGATTACTGATCTCTGCACGCAGTTCAAGATTAAGCACCACAACTCTTCTCCGTATCGTCCAAAGATGAATGGGGCAGTAGAAGCTGCTAACAAGAACATTAAGAAGATTATACAGAAGATGACTGTGACTTATAAGGATTGGCATGAGATGTTACCATTTGCTCTTCATGGTTATCGTACTACAATACATACTTCAACAGGGGCAACCCCATTCTCCTTAGTCTATGGTATGGAAGCAGTTCTGCCCATTGAAGTTTAGATTCCCTCCTTAAGAATTATGAAGGATGCAGGCTTGGATGAAGATGAGTGGATTCAGACTCGACTTGACCAGATAAATTTGATTGATGAGAAGAGGTTAGCAGCAATTTGTCATGGCCAGATGTACCAGAAACGAATGATCAAGGCATTCAACAAGAAGGTTAAGCCTAAGGTATATCAGGCTGGTGACTTGGTAATCAAGCGTATCATATTACCACAAGGTGATCCTAGGGGCAAATGGACTCCTACATATGAAGGACCATTTGTAGTCAAGACAGTATTCTCAGGAGGTGCCATGATACTTACTACTATGGATGGTGAAGACTTCCCACAGCCTGTAAACGCAGACATAGTTAAAAAATACTACGCATAAAAAGAGACCTGCTAGGTTGACTGGCCTAGGAAAAAATAAGGGCATCCCGGCGAACCAAAAGGGTTCGGGCAAAAATTAGGGATATATATATAAAAAAAAATGTACATCCGGCAAGTCGAAAACCTGAAAAGGTGGCTTGGGCAAAAAAGGGTATCCCGGTGGATTGAAAACCTGAAAGGGCAATCCAGGCAAAAGTTAGGGATTAAAGCATATGACTATGTCTCGTTTGGATCACCCATGAAACTACAACTAGTTGTACTACTTACTCAAGTTCGAACAGATAAATCTCAATTCAATCGTTTCCGTCTCGATAGTAGAAGATGAGATACTTGAAGATAATGGCAATAGTAGAATTGAAACTCAATAGGATTATTTCCCACATAGCTGATTTTCTTTGTTTTGTAAAACTTTATGACAAATTCCTCTTACTAGGATTTCTGTCTCCTTGTACAAACCTACCTATGTATAGGTCACTTTTTGATATAAATAAAATTCCATCTTTAAATCCAGATTTACTTTTACCCTATTTACATAAGCGAAACGTCCATTGGTTGTGTTTGAATGTATGTATGCTTTTGAATATGATTGATGTTTACCAGAAATGCATAAAATGCTTAATATGATTGATGTTTACCAGAAATGCATGAAAATGCAGTAATAGTATTTACTAAAGACGAATGAGGGAAGGAATTCAACGAAGCTTCGCCGGTTCATCCCCACTAGACAGTTACAAATCCCCCGGTAGGGCAAATCCATCTTCATAAATACTTCAAGTCACATCTCCCCTGGAATTTATATCCATCTCTTTTATCCTCATACGAATAGTCGGGAATTTATTCTTCCAATAGGAGCACGACGAACAAATATGGGAGGTTATGTATACCTTACCTACGAACGAAGACGGGAGGTTATGTATACCTTACTATCGAACGAAGACGGGAGGTTATGTATATCTTACTATCGAACGAAGACGGGAGGTTATGGATACCTTACTATTGAACGAAGACGGGAGGTTATGAGTACTACATTATTAAAGGGGAACAAGTTCCTCATATTCTTCGGCAATAAATCAGGATTTATTTTCCCGGGCCAGCAGTTGTTATACGAAGATATCCAGACGCTTCAGGCTGCATGATTCATACATACATCATTTACATCATACCATAATATACATATCCATAAGTACATAATACATTACTTAAGTGCATCATACTATACATGCATACACAATGCATAAACTAATATTATCATATAGAATGTTATAACTTTGTTTTTCAGATTAATTCTCCAGCATACAAACTTCATCAACAACTTGTGACCTTGGGCCGTTGTTTATCTTCCCAAAGGTTACTTCATACCTCAGGACGTTGTTTATCCTCCTGAAAGCTATCATGACTTTGGGCCGTTGTTTATCTTCCCAAAAGTTATACTTATACCTCAGGACGTTGTTTATCCTCCTGAAAGCTATCATTATACCTCAGGACGTTGTTTATCCTCCTGAAGGTTATACTTTTACCTTGGGCCGTGGTGTATCTTCCCAAAGGTTACCTCATTATCATGGGACGTCGTTTATCTTCCCAAAGGCTATTTTGAGACGTCGTTTATCTTCTCAAAAGTCATATCATGACTATTGGGCCGTTGTTTATCCTCCCAAAAGTTACGTTTACACCTCAGGACGTTGTTCATCTTCCTGAAAGCTATCATCATGACCTTGGGCCGTTGTTTATCTTCCCAAAGGTTACCTCATTATCATGGGACGTCGTTTATCTTCCCGAAGGCTATTTTGAGACGTCGTTTATCTTCTCAAAAGCCATACCAACTATTGGGCCGTTGTTTATCCTCCCAAAAGTTATACTTATACCTCAGGACATTGTTTATCTTCCTGAAAGCTATCATCATACCTGAAAGCTACCATTTCTTTGGGCCGTTGTTTATCCTCCCAAAAAGCTATATCTTCATATTTTGGACTGCTTTATCCTCCAAGAGATATATTTGAAGAATTTTTCTCCAAGTGGCATCTTTAAGCCCACTAAAGCATATACAACTGGTCATCAGCATTATTCTACGCACCGGTGAGTGCAAATTTTTGGGCTTTTGTGTTCAATCCCCTTCAACCTTCCAGGTCACGACTGGCACATATACCAATCTAACCCCTCAGGTTTCAGAAAATTGAACAGGGGCAGCTGTTGCACCCCAAAATTTGCCCTCACAATACAAAACTTTGTGTGCTAAGAGGTTCACAAGGTTCACAAGATTCACAAGACACCTTATGAGGTTCACAAGGTTCACAAGACCTCTCATGAGGTTCATGAAGTTTACAAGACACCTTATGAGGTTCACAAGATTCACAAGACATCTTATGAGGTTCACAAGACCTCTCATGAGATTCATGAAGGTTCACAAGACATCTCATGAGGTTCACAAGGTTCACAAAGTTCAATTAGTCAGAAGATTTGACAATTCCCTCAGACAATGCATCCTCCTAAGCAGTGCATCCAAAACTAGGGTTTTTACTTTAATCAGGCTAAATGGACTTCCAAGACTTCAAGTGAGCTTCATAACATCTCATATGTGTTTAAGAATCCCCATGACAAGTTTCAAGACTTTTCTCAAAGGTTTGCTCAGTCAGATGATCAGATAGGTCAAAATCAGTCAAAGTAGTTAAAAAGTCAAACTGAGGTCAACTGTGGTCAAACCAAAGTCAAACTTCATTATTTTTTGCCAACATCAAGTATATGAAGTAAAATTCATCATTTTATCAAAGGTTGATCATGATTCATCAAGGAGATTTCAGATCATCAAGAATTAGGAGTTTCTAAATTAGGGTTTCCTCAAGAAAAGTCAACTGAACTTTGACCAGCCATAACTTTCACATGCTTCATCAATTTTTTCCCATCCAAAGCTCATTTTGAAGGAAATTGAATTCTCTACAACTTTGTGTCTCACAAGCTAAGCCCAAAAATGCTTCATTTGGAAGGTATGAGCTAAGACATTATAGGTCCTTTTGAAAGTCAACAAAAAGTCAACAACTTCAAAAGGGCATAACTTGAGAATGGCAAATGATATGGACATGAAACCAATGGGGTTGGTTAGAGGACTCTTCAAGCTTTCCAAAATGTCCAAGAACATCCTCATAGCATTAAATTGAAGGATTTGTGCCCTTGCAAAGTTGGGAAGGTTTTTAGAAGAATATTGAACAAATGGGGTCTTAAAATCAATTTTTTTCAAATGGGCCAACCATTATGCAACCCAATCCTTGAGATATCATCCCACACGACCCAATGACAAGTAATTTTGTTTTTTTATATTTTATTTGATATTTATTTTAATTTTATTCATTTTAAATCTAATTAAATCAAAATAAAATCTAAAAATCAAAATTTCGACATGATTCTTCTTCTAGAAATTCATCAATGTTGTTTAACATGATTGGATCTTGTGCAAATTCGTGCTAGACCAGATTGGAATACAAATATTTGATTTTTTCACATTTTTGGATCATGACATTCCTTCACACTCAAGGCATTCAAAAAGCCCATAAATCCAAAGTTTCTTAACCTAATTCAATCCACCATATATACACAAAGAAAACTCAATGCATAGGGACGAATCTTCTGCCTCAAGAGTAAGTTTTCACTTTCAAAAAAATCACGAAAAAAACTTGAATTCGGATTCCATCATTCAGACCCCTTCAAGGCATTCTAAAGGTCTCAACATGTTCCTTGATGATCACTGAACGCATTGCACTGCTTATCATCATCCATAACTTCATAAATCACACAAACCGAATCCATGTTCATCTTAAATTTGAAATTTTCGATTTCATTCATACAAGCATTCTAACATGATTTTGGTTATTGATTCTTGTTTGTAATTGTATATGGATTGTTTCTGGCATATTTGATTTCATTTTTGGTGCAGGAACAAGGAATTGTCATTGTTAGGGTTTCGGCCAAGCTTTTAGGGTTCCATGATAAACCTAAAATAAATAAATTTTAAGGACATAGAATGATTGTATGAAGTATGGAGATCGTAATGCACTAATTAATTTGAAAGAATTTCACTGTTTTGATGGTGTTTCAATTTCGTAGGTTTCCTATATTGAAAATTTCGCAGGAAATTGCCTAGGAAGATTCGCAGGAAAAAACGCAGGTCTGGAGGAGGAAGAAGACCCCTGGCGCGAATTCCAGAATTCAAATATTTGTTTGTTTTTTTATTATTTACGTTTGGTTTGTATTTCACAGCGCGCGTGTTAGCCTGATGGTTGGAAACTTGTTCTTGTGAGGGCTAGGTCCTTGGTTCGATCCCTGGGCGCAGCAATCTTTTTCTTATTTTTTCATTTAATCATATGACTTAATATATTATAACTTGTAGTGGTGGTATAATCAGTTGCGCCCTTCTGGCTGGATGGTAAGAGTGTTTGCTTGTTGTGTGATGGTCCTGGGTTCGAATCCCCCCCAGGCCCTTTTTGTGCTTTTGTTTGTTTTATTATGATTTTCGCAGGATTTAAAATAAAACAATATGAAGTTCCCTCATTCTCACCTGCGCGTGCGTAGCCCAGTGGTTAGTGTGTTGGTCTTGAGGTTGAAAGCTCAGGGACTGGGTTCGAATCCCAGTCCAGGTAAGTTCCTTTTTTTTTCATTTTTTCTTGTTTTCTATTTAATTTGTTTATATTATTGTTAAATAAATTTAAATAATAAAAAATAAAATGTTTATATTATTATTTTCTTCTCTATAAATTAAAATTCATCTTTTCAAAAATTAAATTTTATTAATAAAAATTATTTATCTTATATTTTTAATATTACATAATTTTGTATAATAAGTTTATAATTAGATAATTAATCCTAATATTTTCTAAAAAAAAACCTAAAATATTTTTTATAAAACCTAATTGTTTCTATGAACCCTAATTGTAAATATTAGTTTATCTATTTATTTTAATTTCATAATTCTTGTTTATATTATAATTAATAAGTAAAGCCTAATGTATTTTTCTAAATAATCAAACCCTAATTTTCTTTTACATAAAATTTAATTATAACTTTTAATTTATTTATTTGTGAACTTTAATTATGTGCATATTTTATAATTATTATTTAATATAATTCTTGCATGTAAATAATTTTAGATTATGCTTAAAATAATTAAAACTCTTAATTTAATTTTGTAAATATAATTTATTTTTATAATATGTTTATTTAATCATAATTAACCATTATTTTTCATAATATGTATATAAATTTAAATTTTTATAATAATTGGTATATAGCATGAATTGTTTATTTTTCTTCTTAAAAAATCTAAAATAATAATTATCTATTAAAAATTGCACTTTTAAATTTATTATTCATTATTATGTTAATTTTTTGATTTTATTAATTTTTATTATTGCTAACCCCTATTTATTTATATATTATTTTTATTATTATTATTACTAACCCAATTATTTATTATTACTTATTTTGCTTATTTATTTAATTTGTTTTAATTATTATTATTATGTAATTGTATCCTTTATGTAATATTTTAGTAGTAATGTTTAGTATTTATTTTCAAATGCTATGGTTAGTAAAATAGGGAGTGAAATATGTTTGTATTTAAAAATTAATTTAGCTCATTAAATTTGTAGATAAATATTTAAATTGGTACACTCACACACGTAAGTCGATCTTTGATCGCCATCTCACTTCTTAAGGGTTACCACTCAAGTTGCCTAAACGAAAGGTCAAGTAGGGTGTATAAAGCAAAGTCCCTCATCTTATATCATCTAGTCCCTAAACAGATAAAAAGATCAAGTCCCTTCGAATGTTGCTTTCGTAAATGATCTTGTCCCTTTCGAATAAAGATGATAAGTCCCTCCGAATTGCTTATACACCCCACAGTTGCCTAAATAACAGATGTACCTTCACTTGTCCCTCACATCCAAGGTAATGACTACCTATTGCTTAATAATAGGGATAGTCTCACCACTTAAAGGATATTCAAGAACAGAAAAGACTTAACTTATGATAGGTTCCTCTTAGATACTTGCTCACTCTTCAAAACATTTCAAACACTTCATACATTTCAAACAATTTTCAAAACAAAGGTTTTATATATATCCGTACATGGATCATTATAAAATACTTAAGAGAATTTCTATTCACACACTACATTTTTTTCAGAACAATTTAAAGTGAGCTAAGTAACTAAGAGCCCATGGATAACCATGGATGTAAAGGGTGCTAATACCTTCCCTTTACATAACCTACCCCCCGGATCCAAAAATATTTTAAAAGGTCTTTCCTGTTCTTTTATGCCTTTCCTTTGGATAAAATAAAAGTCGGTGGCGACTCTTGCTATCCGCAACATAACTAAAGTCAGTTCTCCCACCGTGTTACACATGGGAGCAGTAATCACATTAGGAGTCTCTGGAGGATCAAACTCAATTTCTCCATTCTCAATAATATCTTGAATTTTGTTCTTCAACGACCAACAACTGTTAGTATCATGGCCAGGGCTATTAGAATGGTATGCACACCTTGCATTGGGATTATAACGAGAAGAGGAAGTATTGATATTTTGTGGTGGGTCCGTCAAAGTAATCAATTCTCCTTTCAACATATGCTGCAAAGCCTGACCCAATGAAATATTGAGCTTGGTAAACTGTCTCCTAGGCTTGGGATGATTATTCTGTTGTTGCTCTTGTGGTGGAGGTGAAGGATTAGAAATCAAAACAGCTCCCACAGATTGGTTACGACTACGCTGGCTATACACATCATTGGATTCTTTCTTCCCAAGAGGGGGCTTCTTGGTAATACTTGAAGAGGCAATTATCTGAATCTTTCCACTTCGTATCCCATTTTCCACACGTTCTCCAGTCATTATCAGCTCAGTGAAGCCATATGATGAGCTTCCAATGAGATGACTATAGAAAGGACCAGTCAACGTACTCATGAACATATTAACTAATTCCCTGTCAGTCAAAGGGGGTTGAACTCTACTTTCCAGATCTCTCCATTTCTGAGCATACTCCTTGAAACTTTCTTTGGCATCCATGGACATGCTTTGGAGTTGCATGCAAGTTGGTGCTAAATCAGAATTGTATTGGTACTGCTTATAGAAAGCTTCAGCAAGATCATTCCAGTTGCAAATGTTGGTACTCTCTAGTTGATAAATTCTTCTTGAAAGAAATGTCAGTTGGGATCCAGACAAACTCTCTTGAAAGAAATGTATCCATAACTTCTTATCAGGAGTATGGGGTTGAATTATTCTGACATAAGACCTTAAGTGCAGTTTTGGACAGGACACACCATCATACACCACGAAAGTAGGAACCTTGAAGCCTATAGGGATGGAGACTCCAGAAATCAAACTCAAATCTTCAAAGTCAAACCCAAAATTCTTTTGTAGTTCCATGGCATTCATTATGTCTACCAGCATCTTATACTTTTCCTCACTGGAAGGATCATGATAATAGTTCTCCTCAAAATCAGAATCTTCCACAACGTCATGAAGGCTGCCTCTTTCTCCCTCAGAATTTTCACACTCAAGGTTCTCAACCTCTTCTTCTGTCTTGACAGGACCTCTGAATCTTCTACCTAGATTGATGAGGCCCACTGATTTTTCTAGTCTTCTTCTTTTTCTTAGACATAAGTGTCTTCAGCTCATCTTGTCCCTTGGACAGGTTCAGGATCATTTCTTGAAATTGGGCATTCTGAGTCTGGAGATCCTTAACAGTTTGTTAGAGAGCCATTTCTGCTGAAATAAACAGCGAGAAGATAAGATACTTGTTCATAAGAAACCTGTGATGCAATGATATGGTATGTATATGCATATGCAATGTTTTCACGGACCACAGGATTTAAATTTGTTTAAACGAAAAACAAAAACAAAATTTTATTAGTAAATACTTAATATAAGTTTTTCCCCTTGGGGCTTACAAAGAAATGACAAAGATATAAAAGATAAATATATGGGGTTTTAAGTCTCCCATGGACGCTTCCTCTTTGCATGGAGGTACTTGTTGAGGTTTTGCTCTTCGTGAAGTTGCCTTGTTAGCTCCAAAATTCTTTCTTGACCAGCTCTGAAATGAGTCTCAAAAGTATCCCTTTGCTCCTTCAACTGAATCCAGGACTTTTGCAATTCTTCCAGATCAGTGGGCATGTCTGGATGAAGGATGGTATAAGGAACATCTCCTTTAGCAACAGGCTCCATAGTGACTGGTAAAACAACATGATATGGCATCATAAGAGTCTGAGCACGAGATTGCACCCATCTGAGATAAGGCTCCATACGAATAGAATACTTTGGCTCCAAAGTGTTGCTGTCAATCTTGTTCACCTTGTTCCAAGCTCGTATAAACCTTTGATGGTAACCCTGAAGATTGTTGTCGTAGTTGAACACAATACCCTGAATAAGCATGTCATGAGGACCGTTACTCCGAGCATAACCAAACTGACGTAGTGCTAAAGAAGGGTTGTAGGTAATTCCTCCTCTTATGCCAAGGAGTGGCACATTAGGGAATTTCCCACAACGGTCAATGATAGTAACACTCTCCATAGATCGAGAGCACCAACGAATGTCTGAATGAGAAAGTGACATGATCCTCTTAGACCACCTGAACCCTTGTTCATTCTTCATCACTGATCGAGGAATGTGAGAAATAAACCACCTAGACAATAAAGGTATTCAGCACATCAGAGTCCCTCTCGCCTTCGTAGTACGAGTGTGAAGAGAATGTAGAATGTCTCCAAGTAATGTAGGCACTGGATTGCGAGTCAGAAATATGTTGATGGCATCTACGTCTATGAGCTGGTCTGGATTAGGGAACGACACTAAACCATAGATCAATAGGGCTAGGATCTCCTCAAAAGCATCATAACTCATAGCCTTCAAGAACACTTGAGCCTTATCCATCAATACCTTAGCAAGAATACCCTTAACTCCGCTTCTCGTTTTTAGAACAATGTCTGATTTCTTCAGATGTAGGGCTGCAGCAATGACTTCAGGTTTAGGCTCGTTCTCTAAGCCTGCGAAGAGTCTCTGATCAAGGAAAGGTATACCCAGTAGTTTGGAGAACTCTTCCATTGTAGGAACCAGCTGATAGTCGGGGAATGTGAAGCAATGATGTTTAGGATCAAAGAACTGAAATAGGACGCTCATCATGTCTTTATTGAACCCTGAAGTGACTAAATCCAGTAGGTGACCATGCTTCTTGATGAACTGAGAGTTTTCAGAAACTTGAGAGACCAATTCTTTAAGCTTAGGAAGTATTCCTACAAAGTTGATCCGGATAGTATTCCTACGAGCAGAAGCCATGACCTGCAACAAAGAACAAAGATAAAGCCTTTGGTCCTTGAAAATGGTTAGTGAAAATGCTATACTTATGATGCATGATGTCATGATGTTATGCTCAATCACAAACATGTGGCACACACAAACAAGTCACACAATAGCCCTAGGTTTGAAGGTTTGCATGAGGTTTAAAGGTAAGTACCCTCCCCTGAAGTTTAGTTGGTTCATCTTGTCCTACAAAAGTAACCAGGTTCTAAGGGATCTCAATATCACTGATCCTTCCCAAGGGTGGTTGTTCAGTAGGAAACTTTCTTGCCAACCAAAACCCTCCAAGTTTAGGATCTCAATGAGCGTAGTATCGAGTATCAACCAACTTTAGACTTCTCTAAAGTCGGCTATCTCACTACTTTCTAAAGGCCAAGATGGGATAACTAGGTGTCGCTCCCACCAAATTACACCTGGTCAGATGGGGTACAGACGCGAACGATCGGTGAAAGAGAGAACATGAAGATGAACTGAAAAGAGTCGCCAGCTAGGCATTTTTATCCCGAAGGAAAGGTAATGCTGCATAAACCTAGGGAAGAAATGGATAAGACGGTCGCGAACCAGAGAATCTGAGAAAGGGGGTTGGTTACAACCTGGGAAGGTATTAGCACCCAGATTGTCCGTCGTACTCGACGGGATCCATGCTTAAAAGATTGTGTTTAAAGGGGTAGTGTCAGTGCTATCTGTGTGCAAAAGCTAGAAAAGAGTGTACAGGTGTCAGTGCAAAAGAAGTGTGAAATGAATTTCTCAAGAATGAGGCTTAAAGAATAATGCTGAAAGAGGGGGAATATACAGAGACTTTAGTTCGATAACAGTTAAGTTATGCCTACGTATCCTCCAGTGAAATGAGGAAGTCAGAACACCGTAGTTCGACTCAAGGAGACTGGAAGATAAATTGACCGATGAACTGCTTACTTGTCTATGCTCAAGTGTATGACCTGTTTGGCTCAGGTGCTAATTGTCTTGCGTTAGACAGAAGAAGCGAGTTCTCGTTTGTGAGTGAATGAGATGAGAAAAGAATCCCGGAGGAGACAATTATTGTTTGTTTTTGGTGCTTTCAATCTTTTATTTCCTTTGGAGTTTGTCATAAGAAAATGAGTTTAAGCCTAAACCAAGGGTTAGTGAACTCATCACATCTTCCCTCTGATTAGGGGTAATGAGAATACCTTAAGTATGAAGTAAACACCTCACACTTAATCACCATGATGTAGGATTAAGATCATTAACCTATTTGAATTTATTTATATGTTTTTGGTATTTTTGTTTAGTATTAAGTAATGAGTTTAAGCCATAATCAAGGATTTAATGGACTCATTAAACCATCCTAGTAGAAGGATAATAGATGAGAACATTTAAGCTGAGGAAGGCTCCTCAACTTAATCCATGATTAGAGATTAACCTCATGACAAAACAAAACCTTTATTAAAGTCGATTTTAGTTAATGGTAAGATTAAGAAGTGAATTTTATGATTTGTAAGACAACTTGAGGGGGACTTGTCCATTAACACTAGGATTAGTCCTTCTTAACCAATTAAGGAAGAATTAGAACCCTAATGCAAGGCCCAAGTTACAAGCTTGATGTCTTAGTGATTATTAAATGAATGGATTAACGGATTTAAACACATTAAGGGTTTAACACTTAGGATTAAAGTTATACACCCCATCCTAAGAGAAGGATGCAGGCATAACCTTAATCACAAAGCCTTAAAACCTTGAAGGTTTAGTCCTTGATTAAGAGATGAGAAGAGAGACTCAAAAGATGACACAAAGGTAAAACTAATGGGGGACTAATCAAACCCTAATTGTTATCATACTTGGGTGTTCCTAGGGTTTATGAGGCTTGCAAGAGATCTTAAAGAAGAGCCACCAAGGAAGAAGCAGATGAAAGGAAGAGGGGCAGAAGAAACAAGCAAACTTACTTCACTTAAGAGGATAAGTTACTTGAAGAAAGAGAGTGAAGAAGGAACATGAATGAGCAAGCTCACTCTAAGACAAATACAAAATGCAGCAAATATGCATAAAAGAAGAGATGAGAAGAGAAGTGAGAAGTGAGAGCAAATTCACTTCTCAAAGTACTTACCACCTGAAAAGTTAGCATAAAGAAATGAAATGAAATGAAAATGAAATGTATGCAAGGGTGAAAACCAAAACCAGGAGCATATTTATGATGTAAATGATGCTAAGAGATGATGCAAATGTATGTCAAGAGTGGTGGGTGATCATACAAGTGATGAAGATGCAAATGAAGAATGAAAGAAGCATGAAAGTTCATGAAAGTTCATGAATGCTCTTGGAATGTAATGAATGCATAACATGGCAAATGGATGAAGAAATGATCAAACATGATTCTAATGTGTCCTAAGGTGTCTTATATGTCATTTGAATGCAAGAAATGTCATGGAAAGTTCATGAATGCAAGCATATGCAAGATGTATGCAAGAGAAGATGAGAAATTAGGGTTTTCATGCAACATGAGATGCAAAACTCAAAAACAGAAGCAAATGACAAGATAAAAAATTGAAAATGGAATCAAAGGAACCCTAACCCCATATTATTTCACACCCTAAAGGAGAATACCTAACTCTTAACCCTAAGGAAGTTATGATTTTTCTAAGTTATCTAGGGTTTTAAGGTACCTAAAGGGAAAAAAATTCAAATCAATTCAAAAAGGCAGAAGAAATTTATGACAAAATTATGCTAGAAACTACATGTCAAATGAAGATCAATGCAAAATGAACCATGGTCATACCATTCTTGGTTAGGCAGAAAAGAATTCTTGAAGTTAGGGTTCAAAAATAGGATTTTATGAACCCTAAATTCAAGAAATATTATCAAAGATGATTCAAAACCAAAAATAAATTTGTGTGGATGGTATGACAATGTCTCTAAATGTTTAAAGATGCAATATGATTTTTTTTGGGATTTTTTAGAAACCTAACTGATATTTTAATTAATTAATTTTAATTAATTAATTAAAATAAACATTTAAATGTTTCAAAAATGATTTTTTAATACAAAAAATAAAAATAAAAATATTTTTGGGTTGAGAAAATTATTTGAAATCAAAATACAGAATAAAAATATTTTTGGAAATTTCTTGCTATTTTTAATAAATGGAACAAAACAAATAGAAAAATATGAAATTAAAATTAAAATAAACTGAAGTATGCAAAAGGAATGGCTGAGATTGAATCTGGGGAAGGATTGGTTGACTGCGCGCCAGATCCTGTGGCCTACATTCAAACTTACCTAAACTTAATTAATTAATTAATTATTTAATCCTAATTAATAACTAATGATCTAATCTAGACCACACAACACGCGCAAGAGAGACAGATCCAAGGGTCCACGTTTAAACAGAAACCCTAACCCTAATTATCACTTAATGACTCTCAGGTCACCGGAGAAGAGCTCCGGTCTTCTTCTCCGGTGACCCCCTCACCTGAAAACTTCCAACTTCTTCCCTAGGTACTTTCTGGAGCTCTAAAGCTCCCGATTCACTCCTCTCACTTCCTTGAATCCAAATCCACTCTCAAATCTCATTTCTTTTCACTCAAACTTAAGATTCGAAAGAAAACATAAACATGGCAAAAATTTCAGACAATGAATACACACTCATTTCTCAACCATTTTCGAAAATTCCAAGTTCAGTGTGATCAGTGGAGCATGCTTTATCATTTTGTAACATAAAAAAGAGGTTCTGGAAAAAATTAATTTGAATGGCTAGCTGAGATGGAGCTTTCCTCCCTTGAGCTTTCTGGCCACTTCCTTGGTGCAAAAAGACTCCCTTGAACCTCCTGAGGCAATTGCAATGCTTGGAAAGCTTTGTGGATGGCTGGTTTATGAGTTTGCACTCCAACTGGTCAGAAATCGTATTTTGTTTGTGGTGTGTTCTTGGTTGTTTTTGTGGTTGGTTTGTGATCAGTGAGTGATTTAGAGATGACTGGTGGAATTAGTTTGAAGATTGAGTGGCTGAGTTATGAAATTTTAAAGCTTTTGCAAGAGGGAGAGTTTTTGTGAACTTGGTGATTCTTAGGGTTCAGCTTGTGTTCTTGTGTGTTATGATCAACATTTGGTCCACATATCAACTTGTGATAGGTCTGTGGAGTGGTTGTGCCCTATTGTGATTGGTATGGCCTTCTTGCAAAAAGTCACCAACTTGTGTACTTGAGGTATGGGCAAGAATGCAGCTTGCCTTTGGGCATGTCCATGCGCAGCTGACTTCTAGGAAGTCCACAAATTCAATCTTGAAGCAATTCAGCATGTGGGAATAAAGTTATGGGGTGTTTTGCAATTATGTGAAGTTTTGGCCCCTTTGAGAAATCTTGATGTTCAAGGCATGTAATCTCTTAATTCCTTGGGCAATTCTGATCTAGAGGCAATGCACTATGATGTTATGATGTGTTGAAGTGTGTTTGATGTCACAAAATGCCTTGGCAAGTGGTTTTGCAAAGAATCCCTTTTGGTGCATTCTTGAAAATTATGGGATTTTTGCCAACTTTGACAAGCCATATCTTGAGTTCCAAAATGAATTAGATCTTGTTCTTGTACTTTTTGAAAAGGGAATGATCCAATCTACAACTTTCATGACCAACAATTTTTCATTTGAAGCATTTTGGTTGAGAAAGAGGAGGTTGAAAAACTTTCCCAAAATGGAAAGTTTACATTACAAGTCATTTCCATTTTTGGCAACTTTTGGTTTAGCTCACTTTTCTTCAATTTTGTGAACTTCTAAGCACGTCAATGATCAAATAAAGATCATATAACTTCAATGTGATGAAAAATCCATTTTGGTTCCATGTTGGGGGCCTCAGATGCCCTGATTTTGTTCTGACTTGCTCAAGAAGTTACCCAGTGAACAAATGACTTCCACAATGAATTCCTTCATCAAACTTGGTATACATGATCCTTATAACATATTGAGACCAATAGAAACAAGGATGACCAAAAAATTTGGAGTTATGGCCTCTGAAACCAAAACCCAAATTTCAGGTCATCTGTGCAGTTAAACCCTGGCTCTGCTTCCATGCTTTGCAAGTTCTTGTGATTCTTTGACTTCCTTGATCTTTGGAGGATATAATATGATGATTTAACATACATGGACCCTCTTGAAATGATTGGAGACCTTTGGAGTGGCTCAGATGGATCTTGGATGGCTCAAGTCGCAAACCCTAGATGCAGATGAACTTGAGCTAATGCAGTGAAACAAAAATGCAACATGAAATGATACGCTTAAACTAATGCAAAGATGAAAGATAACAAGTCATGGTGTGAACTTAGTGAGGGAAAATTTGGGGTGTTTACAGCTACCCCTATTCAAACATGAGTTAGCTGTGCAGGGTGTAAGCGTCTGGCTTAACAGACAAACAAGATAACTTGTGGTTGAATACCAAAGACAGTCCAAAATTTGCACTCACTGAGGAGAAGAAGAAAAGGGATATAGATTGTAAAATAAAGGTAGAGTATGATTTATTAAATAAAGGTGATGGAGGACGACCATCGAGTAGAGGACGACTGCTGGGGATAAACTGTAAATCAAGCAATGACGGGGACGATCGACAAGCTGGGGAAATGAAGAGATCATGATGGGGACGGCCATCAAGTAAAGTAACAACGTTCTCTGGGGATTAAAATGCACAATGATGGGGACGGCCATCAAGTTTGCAAAGTAAACATTGATGGGGACGGCCACCGGTTTAAAGAATAAATAAATGGTGTAATGATGAGGGACGGTCATCAAAGGTGAAGGACGATCACCTAGCAGGGGACGGCTGCTCTTTATCACGACATAGGACGAATGCCGGATAGAAAAAAGTCGACGATGGGGACGAACATTGGATAAGCATGATGAAGGACAATCATCAAAAGGTGAAGGACGATCACCTAGCAGGGTACGGCTGCTCTCGGGTTTTATCATGACATAGGACGAATATCAGATAACAAGATCAACGATGGGGATGGCCATCAAATACAATGATGAAGGACAATCATCAAAAAGGTGAAGGACGATCACCTAGCAGGGGACGACTGCTCTGTTGGGGATAAGGATGAGGGACGGTCATTCGAGGTGAAGGACGATCACCTAGCAGGGACGGCTGCTGAAAGATATCACGACATAGGACGAATGTCGGATAGAAGAGGGTTCCAATAATGGAGACTCCGTTGGGGGAAGGATGAGGGACGGTCATCCATAGGTGAAGGACGATCACCTGGCGGGGTACGGATGCCGAATGTATCACGACATAGGACGAATGTCGGATAGAAGAAAAGCTACTTTTACTGACGATTTGCTGGGGAATAGCAAACAGGACGAGTGTTTACATCCAAAAAATAAAAGATATAAGTGTTTGACGCGGTGTATAGATTAAAGATGCAGACGAGCATCCTTAAGACTGTGATACAGACGAGTATCAGTAGAAACAAACGCTGACGCGTGTTTAGAGATGATGATACGAACGAGTATCAACTGGTTAACAAAGAACACGGACGAGTGTTGAATCTGAAGGGAAATAAGTGTTTATAAAATACGGACGAGTATCTGTATAAGTAATAACAAGTATTGTGAAGTGTGAGCAGGACATGGACTTGTGTTCAACTTGCTGGGGAATAGTGAGACGGACGAGTATCAAAAGAGAAAGTGTATAAGTGTTGCACCCCAAAATTTGCCCTCACAATACAAGACTTTGTGTGCTAAGAGGTTCACAAGGTTCACAAGAACTTTCATGAGGTTCATGAAGTTTACAAGACACTTTATGAGGTTCACAAGGTTCACAAGATTCACAATACTTACAAGACCTTTCATGAGGTTCATGAAGTCTACAAGACACTTTATGAGGTTCACAAGGTTCACAAGACCTTCCATGAGGTTCACAAGGTTCACAAGACCTTCCATGAGGTTCACAAGGTTCACAAGATATTTTATGATGGTTCACAAGGTTCACAAAGTTCACAAATAGTCAGAAGAGTTGACAATTCCCTCAGACAATGCACCTCCTAAGCAGTGCATCCAAAACTAGGGTTTTGACTTTAATCAGGCTAAATGAACTTCCAAGACTTCAGGTGAGCTTCATAACATCTTATATGTGTGTAAGAACCCCCATGACAAGTTTCAAGGCTTTTCTCAAAGGTTTGCTCAGTCAGATGATCAGATAAGCCAAAATCAGTCAAAGTAGTTAAAAAGTCAAACTGAGGTCAACTGTGGTCAAACCAAAGTCAAACTTCATGATTTTTTTCCAACATCAAGTATATGAAGTAAAATTCATCATTTGATCAAGGGTTGATCATGATTCATCAAGGATATTTCAGATCATCAAGAATTAGGAGTTTCTAAATTAGGGTTTCCTCAGTGAAAGTCAACTAAACTTTGACCAGCCATGACTTTCACATGCTTCATCACCAATTCTCCATCCAAAGCTCATTTTGAAGGAAATTGAATTCTCTACAACTTTGTGTATCACAAGCCAAGCCCAAAAATGCTTCATTTGGAAGGTATGAGCTAAGACATTATAGGTCCTTTTGAAAGTCAACAAAAAGTCAACAACTTCAAAAGGGCATAACTTGAGAATGGTAAATGATATGGACATGAAACCAGTGGGGTTGGTTAGAGGACTCTTCAAGCTTTCCAAAATGTCCAAGAACACCCTCATAGCATTAAAATTGAAGGTTGTGTGCCCTTGCAAAGTTGGGAAATTTTTGGTTGGTTTATGAAGAAAATGGAGGTTTAAAACCAATTTTTTCTAAATGGGCTTGCCATATGATGACCCAATCCATACCAAAACCTCATGCACGACCCAAGTCTCTAAAAATCAGTTTTTTTTATCATTTTATTTTTATTTTGATTTAATTCATTTAAAATCATTTTAAATTAAAATAAAATAGAAAAGTCAAATATTTAAAAGAGATTGAGCTTCTAGAAATTCATAAAAGTGATTGAAATCAAATTGGTAAGAGGATCATGGTGATTGGCTTGAAATAGAAAGGCTTAATTTTCAAATATTTGAATTTTAAAGCTTGATCTTTTTCAATCTTTTTTGATCAAATCTTTCACACAAACATCAAGTTTTCTGACCTAAATTCATCACACTATAAGTACATAACATAACCCTACTCACTATTCACGAATTCACAGCCTCTCATATCATCTTCAAGCTTCAAAAATTTCATCCAAAACTCAAATTCGGTTTGATACTTCTAGCCACTTTCAAGACAAACTAAAGGTTGCAAATTGTTCCTTGAAGGTCACTTAGTGTTTCTGGATCATAAAACCATTCATCCTTGCACTAAATCATGGAAACCGAATCTGTGTTTATGCTCATATTGAAATTTTTCGTTTTTACATATTAACTCATGATTACTCATATTTGACTGATGTTTTGTGTTTGTTATGATACAAGGAATGTTTCTGGATGAATCAATTGGAGTTTAGGGACACGAATGAGGATTCACCATTATTATGTTTTCTTCGGCCAAATTAGGATTCAATGATTGAGCCAATATAAATAATTTCTAAAGACGTAGATTAGTTGCAAATATCCTCAGGAATTCAATGATGGTTTCAATTTTGTGAAATTTTGTTGTTTTGTTGATGTTTGAGTTTTGTAGGGTTTGCTGCAACTTAGATTTCGCAGGAAATATTGTAGCAAGATTCGTAGCAAATTTTGCAGGGCTGGAGGAAGAAGATGATCCCCTGGCGCGAATTTCATATTTTAAAAATTGAATATAATATTTGTTTGTTTTGTTTTGATATTATTTCACAGATGATGGCTGGCTCAGTTGGTTGTGAACGTGCGCGTATTGCTTGAGGGTCTGGGTTCGGTTCCTGGACCAAACCAATTTTTTCTTGTTTTTCATTTAATTAAGCAGTTTGAATATATTATGTGTTACAGTCATTAGTTAAACAGACGCGCTCTCCCAGCTGGAATGGTTAATGCGTTTGTGTGATGTTTGAAGGTCCTGGGTTCGATCCCCCCAGGCCTTTTGTTTTGTTTTATTTTTCTTTGATTTTCAGGAACACACAACAAAACCAATTGGGCCTCTCTCTTTGTCACCTGCGCGCAGGCTAACCCAGTGGATGGAAGCTTTTCCAGGTATTGGGAGGTCCTGGGTTCAAAACCAGGCCTCTCCTTTTTTTCTTTCTCTCTTTTATTTCTTTGTTTTAATTAATATTATTATTTGTTTTCTTAATTAAAATTAATTGATAATTAAATTATAAACCTAATCTTTTTAGTTCTAAAATTTTCATAAACCCTAATTCATTTTGATTAATTCTAATAACCTTTTTTTTATTATCATATAAATGTTAGTTTATTTTATTATATAATTTGAAAATAGTTCTTATTTGTAAATAATTAAGTTAACCCTAATTTTATTTTTCATAACCCAAAATTTTCTTTTATTTAAAATTTAATTTTATTATAATCTTTAATTTATTATTGATAAACTTTAATCATATGTATATATTATACAATTTGTTTATAATTTAAATCTTATATATAAATATGCTTAATATTAAAATTTTGTTAATTATAATTAAATTCCATAAATTGTTTATAATTCAATTTTGTATGTAAATAATTTTATTATATGTTTAAAAATAGTTAAAGGTTGTTAATTTAGTTTTATAATTATAATTTTATTTACATAATATGTTCATAATTAATTTAATTTTATAATTTGCATATAACTTAAAATTCCATAATAATTGTTCATATTTTCTTATTAACCTTAAAAAAAAATTGTTTATTATAATATTCTTGTTTATTTCATTATTATTATTAATTATATTCTTATGATATTACTAACCCCATTTAATTTGTGATTATTTTTATTATTATTATTTAACTAACCCTATTATAATTATTTATTTATTTTGCTTATTATATTTAATTTTGCTTAATTATTATTATGTAATTGTTCCTTGGTGTAATATTTATTAATAATGTTTATTATTTATATTTTATGCTATGGTTAGTAAATAGGGAGTGTAAACATACTTGTATTTTAAAATTAATTTAGATCATTTAAATTTAAAGATAAATATTAAAATTGTACACTCACACACGTAAGTCGATCTTTGATCGCCATCTCACTTCCTTAGGGATACCTCTCATTGTTGCTTAATCAAAAGGTCAAGTAGGGTGTATAAAGCAAAAGTCCCTCAAGTTCACATCATCTAGTACCTTTACAGATAAAAGATCAAGTCCCTTTTCGAATGATGCCTTCGTAATGATCTTGTCCCTTTCGAATAAAGATGATAGTCCCTTCAAAATTGCTTATACACCCCACAGTTGCCTACATAAACAGATGTCCCTTCACTTGTCCCATACATCCAAGGTAATGACTACCTATTCCTTAATAATAGGGATAGTCTTACCATTTAAAGGATTCAAGAACAGAATAGACTTAAACTTAGGGTAGGTTCCTCTTAGATACTTGCTCACTTTTCAAAAACATTTCAAACACTTCACACATTTCAAACAATTTTCAAAACAAAGGTTTTTTACGCATCCGTACATGGATCATTATCAAACTCTTAAGAAAATTTCTATTCACACACTTCACGTTCCAAAAACATTTTAAAGTGAGCTAAGTAACTAAGAGCCCATGGATAACCATGGATGTAAAGGGTGTTAACACCTTCCCTTTACATAAACTACCCCGCGGACCCAAAAATCTTTTAAAAGGTCTTTCCTGTTCTTTTATGCCTTTCCTTTGGATAAAATAAAAGTCGGTGGCGACTCTTGCTATCCGCAACATAACTAAAGTCAGTTCTCCCACCGTGTTACAGAACTGGCGACTCTGCTGGGGATTTAATATTAAAGAGGGGTACCCTTAGGAATTAGATCACTTTAAAATTGTTTGCCTTGTTTGCTTTATACTTACTTGTTTGGCTCTTATGTGTGAAAGATCCTAACCCGGATCTAGTGTACCTTAGGTAAATGGCAATAGACCAAGGAAACTGTACGGCGTATACCGATATGGTTGATCTGGTGGCCATAGTTAGTGTGACTTCTTGGTTGGTGCTTATGTTCCTTAAGTCAAGTTGAGGATAATATGAGGCTGCCATATGTTGTCAATGCACTAACTAACTTTTAGAACCCTAGTTATCCCATCTTGGCCTTTAGAAAGTAGTGAGATAACCGGCTTTGGTGAAGACTGAAGTTGGTTGATACTCGATACTTCGCTCATTGAGATCTTAAACTTGGAGGGTTTTGGTTGGCAAGTAAGTTACTAACTGAACAACCACCCTTGTGAAGGATCAATGATATTGAGATCCCTTAGAACCTGGTTACTTTTGTAGGACAGGATGAACCATCCAACTTCAGGGGAGGGTACTTACCTTTGAACCTCATGCAAGCCTTTAAACTTAGGGCTATTGTGTGACTTGCTTGTGTGTGCCACATGTTTGTGATTGAGCATAACATCATGACATCATCATGCATCATAAGCATAGCATTTTCCCTAACCATTTCAAGGACCAAGGGATTTATCTTTGTTCTTTGTTGCAGGTCATGGCTGTCGCTCCCCGGATTTCCATCCTGGTACAAACGCGAAAGTGGCACGGAAAGAGGTGGAGTCGCCAGCCAGGCATTTTTATCCCGAAGAAACGGGAATGGTAATGCTGCACAAACCAGAAGAAAGAAAAGGAAGGACACAGGTCCTGCGAACCAAAGAGACTGAGTTCGGGAGTCGGTTACGACCTGGGAAGGTATTAGCACCCAGATCGTCCGTCGTACCCGACGGGATCCACGCTTGCAAAAGAAACTGTTTCAAAGGGTGAGGGTATGGAAACTGCAGCAAAGAAATGAAAATGAAAAGAAACTGAGAAAAGAACTGAAATAAGAAATGAAAAGGAAAAAATGTAGGGAAAATAAAGATTGTGCTCGAACGGGCCCTACCCCGCTGCCTACGTACCTCATCAGGATAATGAGGATCAGAGACGCCGTAGTTCCCCTAACTAGGGGAGAAAAGAAAGTTGCCTGTGAATTGAAGCTTGAACTGCTTATGCCATTGCTCAGGTGTTGCAGACTCAGACGACGAGTGCGTTACCGTCTCGCAAGATGACAAGTAGGAGCGAGTTCGCGTACGGAGCGAATGAGGTGAGAAAAGAATTCCCGAAGGAAAGACGCTTATTGTGCTTGTGTTTTTTATGAATCCTTTATGAGTGAAAGTTTGCACAGGTAAGTGTACCTAAGTCTTACTCCATGGGATGTGTACGTCTCACATCATCCCGAAATGGAATGCGCAAGAGGCACACCTATCTATGGAGGAAACCCCCAAAGCTAGTCCCACAGGTGAAGGCTTAAGCACACTGGCCTATTACCATTATTAAGTATTTTTGTGGTTTTTGGTCAAGAAATGTATGTTAGTTTTTCTTTGTGAGGTACTCATGCTAAGACCTATCTACCATGAGTGATGACTCACACCTCGTCCCGAAATGGAACGTGTGCAAGCATCTCATAGCGAAATCTCGTGTCACATGAAAGCACCCAACCTTTATTAAGTGAATTAGAATTAAGTTTGAAGATGAGAAGAGAGAGCACCAAAAGGATCTCAAAGGTAAAATCTAATGGGGAAGTTTCTATCCTAAGTTAACATGCATGGAGTTCCTAGGGTGTGTGAGGTCTTTCTAACCTAGAAAAGATCTCAAGAGAAGAAGAAGAATATAAGAGGAGAGATGAGAAAGGCCTAAGCCCAACAAGAAGATGTTAGTCCACATAAACAAAATGAGAAGAGATGAGAAATGGAGATGTGGAACTCAATTCCCCCATCTCAAACTTACCATAGCCCCTGCAAGGTTAGTGTAACAACATAACATCAAGGCATGAACCAACAAGTCAGAAGCTACACAAGCATATAGGCATGGCAAAGAGTTCACAAGATGATAAACAAAGCAATACAAGATCATATTGAAATGATAAGAAGTGAAACAAATGCAAAGAAGGCATGCAGAACACTTAAAGAAATAAAGCACAATAAGAGAGACCCAAAACCAAGATTCAAGGAGATTCTACCCTTCCCTAAGACCAGGAACCACCCTAGACCTCTAAAGGACCCTAAAAGATGGGGAGAAGTTGGCACAAGTGCCCTTCTAAGCTCAAAAGAGACTATAAGACTCAAAGTATCCAAAACAAGGCAAGGTGAAGAAGAAAATACCCAAGAAATAGATCCAAGCCCCTAAAAAATCTACCCAACTAGCAAAGTACTCTCCAAACACAAGGAAATGAGAATCCAAAAGGGTTTGCAAAAATTCAGCACCAAACTAGGTCAATGAAGCTCATGAATGTAAAGTATCACCATTTATGGTTTTGAAAATTGATGCACAAGTAGCTTAATCAAAATCCAGCAAATAAATTTGTGAAAAATCCAAGATAAATCATGAAGATAGTAAAGTGTCTTAAGATTTGAATGCAAAAAGAATGGGATTCATAGCTTAAAGGATGAGGAAGATAGAAATTGGACAAGGCAGATTGGTCCATGAGAGTTCACAAGAAAGTAATGCCTAATGTTGGATTTATTTTGGCCACGTGGAATAAAAATAAAAATATGAAAAAAATATGATAAAAAACTAGATGAACTAAAGAACACTCATGAATTTTTATGGATTTTTTCTAAGTTGGGAAGTATTTTAAAATAACCAAAATGCAAGAAGAAAAGAGAAGAAAACAAAAGGAATAATAAAAGTGATGGAGGAGTGCAAGAAGCAAAGCTGGCCAGCTCACATCCACTGCCTGGGCCCAGCAGGGGGCGTGCATAGCATGTTGGCCTTAGGCCCATGCGAAAATGAGAGGGAAAAAGAAACTCAGGCACCCTTAAACTTATGGCATGCTTCACACAAAAAACATAAAACAAAATAAATGCACAAAACATGTGAACATTGGCATCAACCGGTCATGCTAGGGTTTAGTCACCAAAAGACAAAAATAGAAACCCCACCAATCCCTGCGTTCCACTTCATCGTCTTCAACCTCAACTCATAAAAACAAAACTGAAACATGCGAATGAAACAGGAACAAGCAGCCAGCAAAACAACAAAACCAGAGAAACATATCTCCTCCATTTCTCCATGAAACCACACGAACCAAACATCAAAAATGATCCTCTAACCAAGCACAACATGAATCAATCATCACCGACATGTAAAACAGCACACACAGCATGAACATAATCAAAATAGTTTGGATCTAGAAACTTCAAAACCCTAGCCCGACCTCATTTCCACATCATTTTCAAAACCAAAGAGTTCCACATGCTCAGTGTAACAAGTAGATCATAATGCACATCACAAAAGTCATTTATAAACCTATGGATTTGAAGCATACCTGAGATCACACAGCTTCAAATTTCTCCAAGAAAGCCAAAATCCAGCTCGGGATGATCTCCTAGCAACCTCTTTTCACAAAATAAATGTGAAAGAAGCTTCAAAATCACCTCAACTTTGCTCTTTGATGCAATCTGGTTTGAACTGGACTGGTACAATAACCTTCCTCCAGCTTGAAATGAAGCTTGATCTATGTTCTATGAAGCTTCAGGAACAAGAATATGAGGTTTGTTTGGTGAATGGAGTAGTGGATGATGAGCTATGGGGAAAAATGCAGCAGGAGCAAAAACTGAGAAATGGGAGAATGGTGGCGATTTTTCCCAAGATAAAACCCTAGCTGGCCCTTTTATGATGCCCTAAATCAGTCCAAGGAATGAGAAAGGAAATGCACGTGAGGGGAGTGTGATCCAATTGAAATTGCAAAAATGCATAAAGGGTGTCATGGAGAAATTAGCTCGTGCCTTGTCCTTGTACCTTGCACATGCTAATCCTATTTCCTTTGCTGATTAATAGTGGAACATTCTCAGCCCTTGGATCAAAGTGTGTTACAAACTCTCATGCTTATGCACCTTTTGCAAGTGGGATGAAACCATGCACACCATGCACGATTTTTGTGATTCTCTTTGAGCCAAATTTCTCTCATACCATGCATAATGATGTGATGATTTGAAAATGTACACAAATGGACTTGTAACTTCATTTCACAACAACTTGCCATTTGGTAAAAATTTGACATCTCATGTGACAACAAAGATCTCATATGCCCATGCACTTGCATTTTGTGAAATGTGTCAAATTCCTTGCTTGGACCCTCCAATTTCTCTTGAGCTAACAACTTAACATGCCATGAATAAAAGGATGGTGGCCTCACCTTGCACTTGGAATGGGAATAAATGAGCCTTTTTTGAGATTTTGCATCATTTGCAAAAGTGTGAGATAAGCTCACATACCTCACTCTTTGCTTGGCCTTTTGGTACATGCACAAGCCTTTTCCAATCCTTGGTCAGAACACAAACAACTTTGGCCCTTAGAATTAACCATTACATACTTCTCATGATTTGGCTAAATTTGCATTTTTGAGGCCATTTCTTTGCTTGGCATCAAAATGTAAGTTTTTCTTGAGCAAAATCATCTAAATACATTGCATTGTAACTTAGTAACCTCACTTGATCCATTCCAGCACTTGAAAATGAGTTTTGAGCACTCTTGCATTTGGTGTGTGCATGGAAATGTGATTTTGCCCTAAAATGCATGGAATTTTCGAGGGCCTTATCTCCCAAACCATAAATCCCATGAAAATGTACTTGTACTTTTTGAAAATGGCAAGCTTTAGTCTTCAACTTTCATGTTTGAGTTGGGCTCATTTGAAGAATTTTTGATCATGTTAAGCTCACTTGAAAATTAGGGCAAAAGTTGCTAAATTTGGAAAATCTCAAAAACCAACTTTGTACCATTTTTGCAAAACCCTCCAAATATCCATGATTCTTAATCTTCAACCATCCCAAACATCTTATAACATTGTAAAGACCTCCCTTGACAAGAAAAAGTGGCTTGGACCCCTTGAAATCAGACAGTTGACTTTTTACAGGCACAGTTGACCAATTACTTCATCTGCAAGCAACCAAGGCAATGACTGACTTCCATTTGGAATTTTTCCATGAAAATTGACATGGAGGGACCTCTTATCATATAGAAAACATTGCCCAAAAGAGTTGGCCAAAATTATGAGGTTCAGGCTCTTGAAGTCAAAACCCTAATTTGGTTGCACTGCTTAGGAGCCTTGCATTGTCTTAAAACTTGTGATGATTAAACAATCTTCTGAGCTTTTGCAATTGAACTTGGTCTTGTTAAAGGGGTCTAGACTCATCATAGGCTTCCCACAAACCCATTGGAACCCTTGTCTTGGCTTAGATAGCCTTCAACACCTCCCCAGATGGCCATATGCCTCATGCTAGGGCTTGATGCTTGTCATGCTTTATTTTCCTATGTTGTAATGCTATATATATAATATGCTTATGATGCAAATGATGTATTATGATGCTCAAAATGAAGAGGGCAAATTTGAGGTTCTACAGCTGCCCCTATTCAAGCAACTGTTGATCTGAAAAGGACGATTGCTTCCGCTTTCGACCGTTCAATATAAACTGTGGTTGAATACCCAAGAAAACGGAAATTTGCGCTTTGATGCAGAAAACAAGAAATGGGAAATAAACCCAATCCGATGACGTTGCAACTGAGCTGAAGGATGAGCAGACAAGCTCCTTCCAATGAGACCGAAGGTTCTGATGAAACATGAAACAGACGAGTCTTCTTGTGACCTGTGACGCCAGGTGCAGAAAGCGAACGAGTCCTTAAGAATCTTCAAAATAACCTGAGATAGACGAATCTCCTTCACCAATCCTTACGCAGATAAGCGGAATAAGACGGACGAGTCTTCTTCGGATAACCCTTACGCAGGTTCCGGGAATGCATATAAGTCTGTGGGATAGACATGCAACTAGGATGGACGAATCCTCTTCACGAATCCTTATGCAGATAAGTGGAATAAGACGGACGAGTCTTCTTCGGATAACCCTTACGCAGGTTCCGGAAAATAGGATAGACGAACCCTCTTCACGAATCCTTACGCAGATAAGTGGAATAAGACGGACGAGTCTTCTTCGGATAACCCTTACGCAGGTTCCGGTAATAGTTTTGACGTTTTAATCCCACCGTCAGGATTTTCAACCTCTTCAATGCGGACGAGCATTGGAATGATCATCAAAGAAACACGGACGAGTGTCATAGGTCGACGATACGGACGAGTACCGGACGATGATCCAAGAAACACGGACGGGTACTTCTGATAGTGATACGGACGAGTATCCACTTATTTGAGACGATCTTCAAAAGAAAATACCAAACACGGACGAGTGTCGGGGCGTGCAGACGAGCACCAGATAAGCAATAGACACGGACGAGTGTCGAAGGATGCGGACGAGCAATCTTCAAAGGAGTAACAAGCACGTACGAGTGCTAAGAGATGCGGTCGAGCATCAAATAAAGATGCGAGCACGGACGAGTACTGGCGGATTCCTTGGGGATATGCCTCAAATAAAGAGGAATCGAAAATAAAATGCACGGACGAGTGCTGCAGGGAGGCGGTTGAGCATCAAATAAAAATGCGAGTACGGACGAGCACTGGCAACTTCGCTGGGGAAAAAACTTCAAAGAACTAACAAACACGGACGAGTGCCGAGAGCTGCGGACGGTCATCAAATAAAGACGTTAGCATGGACGAGTGCTGAGGAGTACCTCAAATAAAGAGGAATCTGCCGAGGAAAAGGCACAAACGAGTGCTGAAAGAGGATGAGCATCAAATAAAGATGCGAGCACAGACGAGTGCTAGTAGATATAGACTCTACTGGGGAAGAGTGCACAGGAGAGTACCATAAGGTGCTAATTCTTCTGGAGCCTACGGATGAGCAAACTGAATCATCAAATAAGTGTCTAAGAGTGCGAATAAACACTGAATAAGTGTTAACACAGACAAAGGCTGATTGTGTTGGGGAAGTAGACAATTCCGCTCTGGCTGAGGAATGAAGTCCTGGCGGCCTGTGGGAGAAGGTTCTGGTAACCTGTTGGGGCCCTCAAACCTTTAACTCTAATGAAAATGAAGTGCTGGCAACCCGATGCTTACTAGAGAGGCTTTTCCCCGGAAGAAAGACGACTCTGCGTGAGGTATACTTCGCTTAACTGCTTTGAACATCTGCTGGGGATCTGATCATCCTGCTCTGACTCCACTGGGGAGAATTTCTTCTTGCTCTGCTGGGGAAATCCCATGGAAATGAGAATCCTGATGACTCTGTGGGGAAATGAAGTTACCTGCAACTCTGCTGAGCTAGGAGAACTTCTAGCGATTCCGTTGCGAATAATAAACTTCCGACAACTCCACTGTGGATGGGAGACTTCTACTAACTCCCGCTGGTGATTGACCCGACTTCTGGGGAGTGCAGGTGTTCAGATACCTGTTGAGAATAAGTCACTTGTAAACAGACGTTCTGTCGGGGAAATACCTCTGCTTGGAGAATAACCCTCTGCTGTTTGGGGGTACGGTGATAACCTGCAAATCCTGCAATAACAGAATACACACATATGCACCAAGATTGATATGGCCTGATCTATTCATCTGCCATCACCTGACACTCAAAGCGATGTTAAGTGTCTCTGTAATGTCATTTTTATCAGTTGAGAAGCAGCATGTTTCGCATGCGGTGTTATTTGTCAAAAATTCAGGACATTTTTGTAAACAAAATAAGCATAACACGGTGTTTGACTGAATATTCTTTTTATTGATTGGCCTCTGAATAGGCATAATTTTACATCAGGAAGTAACCACCTGGAAAGAGGTAGCTACTGTAAAAATTGAGAAAAGAAACTATCCTAATGGCAATGGCACGACATTCCAAAGAGTTTCCCTCCTGCTATGACTGGCATATCCTCAAGACTTTCCGTTCCGTCTTCGGCCTTCTGAAAAGAATGAGGGGCTAATCTCTACCCTTCTGATATGGTCAAGCTATTTGAAGCGGTGACGTGGTTCAAATAAACCGGATCGCAGTTGTTCGCTTATTCCCTGATTTTGCGTGGATCGCCCTCTCGGGTTTTCGATCCACCGGGATACCCTTTTTTGCCTGAGTTGTCCGATGTGGCTTTTCAACTCAGCGGGTGCACATTTTTTTTAATTATTTTTTCCCTAATTTTTGCCCGAGCTTTTATTCTGTTTTTAGCTCGCCGGGATGCCCCCTTTTTTGCCTAGACTATAATTCTGTTTTTGTGTCCAGCGGGTCTTTTATGCGAAGTATTTTTTAACTGCGTCCGAGTTAACAGGGTATTGGAAGTCCTCGCCATCCATAGTGGTGAGCATCAGTGCTCCGCCTGAGAATACTTTCTTCACTATGAATGGTCCTTCATAATTTGGGGTCCACTTGCCCCTGTGATCTGAACCAGGAGGAATGATCCTCTTGAGTACAAGCTCGCCTACTTGGTACTCCCGAGTACGTACTCGCTGATCAAAGGCTCGCTTCATTCTCCTTTGATATAACTGGCTATGACAGATAGCTGCTAATCTCCTTTCCTCAATTAGGCATAGTTGATCATATCGAGCACGCACCCACTCAGCCTCATCAAGCCTGACATCCATCAACACCCGCAGTGAAGGAATTTCCACTTCAACAGGCAAGACTGCCTCCATGCCGTAGACTAAAGAGAAGGGGGTTGCCCCAGTCGACGTCCTGACTGACGTTCGGTACCCATGCAACGCAAACGGTAGCATCTCATGCCAATCTTTGTATGTGATAACCATTTTCTGTACAATCCTCTTGATATTCTTATTAGCTGCCTCTACCGCACCATTCATCTTTGGTCGGTAAGGAGAGGAATTGTGATGCTGGATCTTGAAGTCCCGGCACAGTTCTGCCATCATCTTATTGTTCAGATTAGAACCATTATCGGTAATGATTCGCTCGGGCACTCCATATCTGCATATGATATCTCTTTTCAGGAATTTTGCTACCACCTGGCGAGTAACATTGGCATAAGACGCAGCTTCCACCCATTTGGTGAAGTAATCAATCGCGACCAAGATGAAGCGATGTCCGTTTGACGCCGTTGGTTCAATCTTGCCGATCATATCAATGCCCCACATGGCAAAGGGCCAGGGTGAAGATATCACATTCAAAGGATTTGGAGGCACATGCACTTTATCCGCATAAATCTGGCATTTATGACATTTTCTGGCATAGGCACAGCAGTCTGCATCCATGGTGATCCAGTAGTAGCCTGATCTTAGCAACTTTTTAGCCATTGCATGCCCTCCAGCGTGGGTACCGAAGGATCCTTCATGCACCTCGTGCATCAGCAAGTCTGCTTCCGCCTTATCAACGCATCTGAGAAGTATCATATCAAAGTTTCGCTTATACAGGGAACCATCAGTGTTCAGGAAGAAACTACCAGCTAGCCTTCTTAATGTCTTCTTATCATTGGATGATGCCCCAGGTGGGTATGTTTGATCCTCCAAGAAGCATTTGATGTCATGGTACCAGGGCTTATCATCTTTGACAATGTCTGTTGAGCACACATATGCTGGCCTGTCTAGTCTGGAGACTGCAATCTGAGGCACAAAATTGGCAGCTTGCACTTTGATCATGGATGAAATGGTAGCTAGAGCATCCGCAAACTGATTTTCGTCTCGAGGGATATACTCAAGCTTGACTGTTGTGAAGAAAGTCAACAACTTCCTTGTATAGTCCCGATAAGGTATCAAATGATCTTGGTGCGTGTACCATTTGCCATTTGTTTGATTAATTACCAGAGCTGAATCCCCGAATACAGTCAAAGTTTTGATCCTGAGGTCAATGGCTTCCTCAAGACCCATAATACAAGCTTCGTATTCAGCTTCGTTGTTAGTGCAGTTAAAAGTGAGTTTTGCCGAGAAAGGCATGTGAACTCCCTTAGGTGTAATGAGCACTGCGCCAACACCACGACCATTCATGTTAACAGCCCCATCAAACATCATAGTCCATCCCTCTTCTGGGTCAGGCCCTTCAGTATGAATAGGCTCTTCATGATCTTTTGCTTTTACAAACATGATGTCTTCGTCGGGGAAGTCAAACCTCATAGGCTGGTAATCATCAATGGGTTGCTCAGCGAGATAATCAGACAATACACTGCCTTTGATGGCTTTTTGGGATGTGTATTGGATATCATACTCTGTGAGAATCATTTGCCATCTTGCAACCCGTCCGGTAAGTGCTGGTTTCTCAAATATATACTTGACTGGATCCATCTTGGAGATCAATAAGGTAGTGTGGGTCAACATGTACTGCCTTAGTCGGCGAGCAGCCCACGCTAAAGCACAGCAAGTTTTCTCGAGCAGTGAATATCGTTGTTCACAGTCGGTAAACTTTTTGCTTAGGTAGTATATTGCATACTCTTTTCGACCAGACTCGTCATGCTGGCCCAGCACACACCCCATCGACTTTTCTAATACTGTCAAGTACATGATCAGGGGTCTTCCTTCCACTGGAGGCATAAGGATCGGAGGCTCTTGTAAGTATTCCTTAATTTTGTCAAAAGCCCTCTGACAGTCTTCATTCCACCTGACCGCTTGCTCTTTTCTTAATAGCTTGAACAAAGGCTCGCAGGTTGCTGTGAGATGAGATATGAACCTTGAAATGTAGTTCAATCTTCCTAAGAACCCTCGAACTTCTTTCTCAGTTTTTGGTGCAGGCATTTCTTGAATGGCTTTAACTTTGTCAGGGTCAACTTCAATCCCTTTCTCGCTTACAATAAATCCCAGCAACTTACCAGATCGTACCCCGAATGTGCATTTGTTGGGGTTCAGCTTCAATTGGTACTTTCTCAGACGCTTGAATAACTTCAACAAATTCACCAGGTGGTCTTCTTCTGTGAAGGACTTGGCAATCATGTCATCCACATAACATTCAATTTCTTTGTGGATCATGTCATGGAATAACGTTACCATAGCCCTCTGATAAGTGGCACCAGCATTCTTCAGGCCGAATGGCATCACTTTATAACAGAATGTGCCCCAGGGTGTGATGAAAGTTGTCTTCTCCATATCTTCAGGTGACATTTTGATCTGATTGTATCCTGAAAATCCATCCATGAAGGAGAACACCGAAAACTGAGCCGTATTATCCACCAATACATCAATGTGAGGTAAAGGGAAATCATCTTTCGGACTAGCTCTGTTCAGATCCCGGTAGTCAACACACATCCTCACCTTACCGTCTTTCTTTGGCACTGGAACGATGTTAGCTACCCAAGGTGGGTAACTAGTCACGGCAAGGAACCCGGCGTCCCACTGTTTCTGTACCTCCTCTTTGATCTTCATCGCCATGTCAGGGCGAGTTCTTCTCAGTTTTTGCTTAACAGGAGGACAGTCTTCTTTTAATGGTAGCCGATGCACAACGATGTCTGTATCCAACCCTGGCATGTCCTGGTATGACCAGGCAAAGATGTCAACATATTCACGCAACATTTCAATCAACCCCTTCTTAACTTCAGTCTGCAAGCTGGCACCTATCTTGATTTCCTTCTTAACCTCTTCTGTGCCGATGTTGATAACCTCGATTTCCTCCTGATGAGGCTGAATGACTCTTTCCTCTTGCTTCAACAACCTGACCAACTCTTCGGGGAGTTCATAATCTTCCTCAACCTCTTCATCAGCTTGGTAGATTGGATTGTCGAAGTTATGCTCAGTCATAGTAGGAGAGTTGTCAATGGAATCCGGTTGACCGACACTGCACAAGTGATGTGCTCATTCAGAATCTGTTTAGAGAAAACGCACACCAAAAGCAAGAAAGAAAAACACATTGCCATTTTCTTTATTTGTGCAAAACATTCAAATTGAAAGAAAAGGAACGATTTGATTGAAAAATGTCCTTTATTTATGACAAATAAATGCTTTCAAAACATGGAGGCCCGTACAATGGATCCTTGTACCTTGGGCAGAGTACAGGATTTGACATGCAGTATGTAAAAACGACAAATAAACAATTACTTTGTGATCCAGGTGACTTCGACGATGTCTTCCGTAGACCAATTGGGCAGCTCCTCTCCTGGTGCACATGGGCGGATCCAATTATCCAGTTCGCACTCGCTATCTCCGTCTTCACTGGTAGCACAGATATGGTTGCGGTCCAGCAACCCAGCACTAGTAAAGGTAATGGTCTTGTTGCCTGATGAACAATCGAACCCATCAGGCTGATACCCAAGCCCGAACTTGTCTTCCTTCTTTTCCAGCTCCAGTAGTCTGCCCCAGCCCTGGGCACTACCTGATTGCACAACTTCCTTGGCCTGCTTGTAGGAGGTAATAGACGTACTTTCTTTACTTTCAGCTTTACTCAAAGGAGACAGGGAACTAACATTCACTGCTTCGAATGCCTGACACAGGGTTTCATGAATTTCACCATCCATCTCCACGTATTTGAATGTAGATAGATGACTCACAAATATGTCCTCTTCACCGCACACAGTCACAACTTGACCATCCGCTACGTATTTGAGCTTCTGGTGCAAAGTTGACGTCACAGCCCCTGCGGCATGAATCCAAGGTCGACCAAGTAGACAGCTATAAGCAGGTTGAATGTCCATCACATAGAACGTGCTCTTAAATACTTGCGATCCAACCTTGATTGGCAACTCAACTTCTCCAAACACAGATCTTCGAGAACCGTCGAAAGCCTTCACCACCAAATCGCTTGGTCTCAACACAACCCCTTCCTCATTAAGTTTCATTAACGCCTTCTTCGGCAAGACATTAAGAGATGACCCAGTATCGACCAGGACGTGAGACAGCACAGCCCCTTTGCATTCAATTGTGATGTGGAGAGCCTTGTTATGATTCTTCCCTTCGGTAGTAAGGTCCCTATCAGTAAATCCCAGACCATGGCTCGCATTTACACTTCCCACCACAGCTTCTAATTGATTCACGGTAATTTCCTGAGGAACATACGCCATCTGCAACACCTTCAGAAGGGCTTCTCTATGAGCTGGTGAGCACATCAGTAGTGACAAGATAGAGATTTTGGAGGGAGTTTGATTTAGTTGCTCGACTACCTTGTAGTCACTCCTCTTAATAATCCTCATGAACTCCTCCATTTCCTTCTCGAAAGTACTTTGACCAGTAGCGGGAGTGGCATTATCCTCAATCGCTACTTGCTTCCCTTTGGCCTTAGCGGAAGCCTCAGCATCAGTGTCTCCTCTCAAAGTCTGGGGAGCGAATAGGCGACCGCTCCTTGTGAAACCTCCACTTCCCCCAACATTCACCACAGCTGGGTCCATGGTTACTGCCTTATTTTCCACTTTCTGTCCTCCAACATACACTTCTGATCTGTAATGCCACGGAATAGCCTTCTCGTCTGAATATGGAATAGGCCCAGGCACCGTGATGGTGACGGGGCTTACTTCCGGGACATAAATAGTAACCGGCTCTCTTTGCGCTGGCATTTCAGCAGGATCATAGTATATGGTCACCGTTGACACTTCATCATTCCTCTTATCGACCCTGTCGAACTGTAACAGCCCATCATCCATCAGTCTCTGCAAACCAATCTTCAATCTGTCACAACCATTCTTTGATTCAACGCAGTCTTCGCAATCAAACCCACAACCCGGGAAAATCTGACCCTTCACCAACCTCTCCTTGACCAGCAACAAGGAAGTCTTCACTTCTTCGACCTTCTCCACCAGGTTCAGCCTATCCTCCATCTCAATAGCATTAACCTTGGCTCCCCCATGATTAGGGATAGGGTTATTCGTGACATTCGGAGGTGGCGCGAAATTGATTGCCTTGGAGTCGATCAAATCCTGAACTTTATAGTGCAAAGCCCTGCACTTCTCTGTTGAGTGCCCGGGTGCCCCAGAATGGAAAGCGCACCGAGCATTGGCGTCGTAACCTGGAGGAAGAGTTCCAGTAGGTGGAGCTAAGGCCCTCAGCTGAATTAAGTTCAGTTCCAACAATCTCTGGAGTAAAGTTGTGTATGTCATTGGGATCACATCGAAAACCCTATCAGCTTGGCGTGGTTGCCTCTGCTGATACGGCCTCTGCTGATAGTTGCGCTGCTGTTGTTGCTGTGGCCGTTGTAGAGCCTGTTGAGCTGGTTGAATTGGTGTAGCGGGAATTGTGACCGCAGCTATCTGATTGTATTCTTGTCTATAACCTCTGCCCCTGCCTCGGCCATATACTGCGTTAGCTTCCCCTTCTCTTCTTCTAGGAAGTCCGCCAAAGGCTTTCCTCGCTCCTCCAGAGCTACCAGCGGTATTAGGGTCCTGAATCTTCCCCGTCTTTAACAGAGTCTCAACTCTCTCTCCAGCAATCACTATATCATTGAACTTGGTGGCCGAGCTAGATGCCAACCTTTCTAGAAAAACACCTTGGAGGGTGCCCATAAACATGTCGGCCATTTCATCCTCTAAGAGAGGTGGTTGCACCCTGGCAGCTAACTGGCGCCACCTCTGGGCATATTCTTTGAAACTTTCCTTTGCCGCCTGAGTCATGTGTTGCAACTGCGTGCGCTTCGGAGCCATGTCCATGTTATATTGATACTGCCTTACAAAGGCCTCGGCCAAATCCTTCCAGCTTTTGATATTGACCCTATTGAGCTTCATGTACCATTCAAGAGAAGCTCCCACCAAGCTATCCTGAAAATAATACATCCACAGCTTCTCATCGTCTGTATGAGCGGCAATTCTCCCAACAAACGATTATAGGTGGGTTTTCGGACAAGTAGTGCCGTCATACTTCTCGAAGGTAGGAACTTTAAACTTATACGGAATCCTGACTCCCGGAACCAAACCCAAGTCTGTGATGTCAAATCCCAAAGAACTCTGGGACTGAATAGCCTTGATTTGCTCGGCCATCTCTTCGAATCTCTTGTTCATTTCTACCCCTTGACCCTCGGCTTCATCAAGTAATGTGAATTGGTCATCCTGGTGGTCCATATGAATGTTAGGCACCCCTTCGTTGACTATTGGCACCCCTGGAGTTCCACCCTGACGTGCGCCCGCACCGGTATGATTATCAGCATTCGCAGCAGCAGCAGCGTTTCTGTTCTGATTCTCAACCATCTCTCGCAGACGCTCTTGATTCTGCCCCATGCCGACCATTAGCATCATAAAATTATCCATCCTTTGTCTCAAATCGGTCAAGTCTGCCTGTAACTGGTCCATGACTCGCTCTCTATTAATCTTGGTCGGATACCTGTGGACTGTTGGTTGCCCCCGAACTTTTCGAGGAGCTATAGTGCCTGAAACACAAAATACGTTAGTAATCGAGACACTACCTGCAAAACAACAAACATGTTATATGGATGCAATGCAGTTGTTTATGTTTCCAATCACGGGTCAATCATGCCCCGGTCCCGGTATTTTAGCAAAGAAAACCGAATGGGCACTGATCCTCGACTTCCAGGAACCTTCGCGAGAGACCACATCCAAAACACAACAGCAAGCGAACCAAGAAATAAAGGGAAAAACCATAACATAAATCAACCTATCAAGCAAAAAACACAGAATTCCCCGTAGGGTACAAGTCTTCACAAAGGAGAAACAACCAAATAAGACTCCTACAACATGCCTGCAGGTAATCCAGATACAAGAAAAGTAAACTAAGAAACAGAACCAACACCTAAGGATCCTGAAGCTCCATCACTAAACCCCCATCAGATCTGACCCTCTTGACTCCCGCCATCAACTTTAAGTCTTCAATCTCTTTAAGCGCTGCTTCGAGGGCTTGTTGACTGTCTGCGAGTTGCTGAGTCTTTTCTCTGCGAATCTTGTGGACTTGCTCCACCTCTTCCTTTTTGTAAGCCATCTGGGTTTCAAAGAACTCTTCTTTTTCTTTATAGTGCCTCAACTCTTGCTCCCTCTGTCCCTTTAACCAGACAATAGACTGACGAGCATCTCTGAGGATCTTTGACTTCTTCTTGCGCTCAACTTCTCTATGGGCTTCCATCATCCCCAATCTGCGGAAATGTGCTTCTCTACCTGCAAAGTCCTTCTCCTTAGCCTCCAAAGTCGTTTGTATCTTCAGCAACTTCTCTTCAGCTTCAACCTTGGCCCTGTTGGCTTGGTGATACAGGCTTACCATCTCAGTATTTTCAACTCTAACTGCATGCAGCTGGGCTTCTAACTTCTTGAATTCCTCTAAAGGCACAGTATCAATGGACTCAGCAACTGGGGGAACTGGTGCTGAAAATGGTAACAAAACCTTTCTGGCTCTGTCTTTCAACCAAGCTTCATACTCTGGGAATGTCTGGTTGTTGCACTTCCCGAAACTAGCTATCCCTTCTCCCTTAATGCACTTCCAAGCTCCCGCAACCTTCCTCACTAAAGGCATATTATCTTTCACTGAGAAGTAGAAAATAGGGGTTAGTTTCAAATCTTCAGGCACCTCTCTCAAAGCATATCCCAATTGTCTTCTTAACAAGATTGGATTGTAATTAATCCCTCCAGCTATTCCCAACAAAGGTACACTATGATAACTCCCGCAGCTAGTGATGAAACGTGCACCTCGCAGCCTCTGAGTGAACCATCTAACATCCTTGGCAAGCAACTTCTCTAGCTTCTGAGCCCATACCAGAGTGTGGTCACTAAACAACCCCGTATTAGGCAAATGCCTCATGAACCACATGTGAAATAATGGAGCACAGCAACGAACCAAACCTCCTCTCTTCTTTTCAGTTTTGTAATGGACTGAGTAATACAAATCCCCGAGTAAGGTAGGCACAGGATTCTTCAACAAAAAGAGATGTATGGCGTTTATATCTATGAACTTCTCCATATCAGCAAACAAAATGATGCCATAGATAGACAGAGCCAAGATGGCACACACAGCATCCCATTCCTCTTCAACAGCCAATTCTCCTGTTTTCTTCACCAGAGCCTCCAAAGAAAACCCAGACACACCTCCTTTAGTGATGGTCAAAGACTTCACAGCAGAAGGACTCAAATAAAGAGCCTCAGCAATAGCCTCAGGTGCAGGTCTACTCATCTCAGAATTGAAAGGAACCTGATCTCGAATCGGCACACCCAGGATCAAAGCATACTCCTCCAGCATAGGGCCCAACTGAAAATCAGGAAAGGTGAAGCAACGAAGCTGTGAATCATAATACTGAAGCAATGTATGAATGGCACTCCTCTCTGAAGGATCCAGCTCTATCACCACGTCAAGAATATTCCCATAAGCTTTTCTGAACCTCTCTACCTGGTTGGGTGTAATCAGCTTTATCATCTTTTTCAACAAACCAACCTTGATATCAAAGAACTTGAAATGAATATTTTGCTTGCGAGGATCTTCCATCTTTGAAGAGGATACCGGAACCGGAAGCAGATATATGAACCTGTGAATGAAAACAAAAACAATGATTAATGATGCAATGATGTAATGCAGATGCAAATGCAAGGACATATGGCCATCTGAGACTGTCTGGAATCTGGACACTGACAAAGGCCCCTCTGAATAACTTGTCAAACTAAAAGTCCACTGAGTCACACTCTCTGATAATCACAACTCCCTGGAGAAAATCTCAAGACCATAGTATCATGAATACCAGAACCAGAAAACCAGAACTCCGGAACCAAAGTAACTGTATCATAACATGAACTGCACTGGTAACAAGGGTATGATGAGGTCAAGGGTTCCTGCAACCTGTAAACCCATCCCCAATCTCACAGGTGTGCTCCGGGTCAAACATCACGGACTCTCAAAGCCGAATAGCAATAATACTTTCACCATTTCCGAGAAATGGCTCATGACCAAATCAGGGAATCGGTTAGGCATTATGTACTACGCAGGGAAGGCCTCAGCTGAGTCCGGGAAAAAACAAGCATCCCTTATAAGTACCCAGCTTCAAGCGCTGAAATCGAGAAACAATAGTACATTCAGCCCGTAGGATACAGTACTAATGTCATACGACCAGATGCTTTGACTGAGTTCCTATAAGAGAACCAGGCCATCCTATGCAAGTCCCTAGTGGACCCTCGGGTGCGAATGGGTTTGCCACAAAAATGTGGTCTGCCACTGCCACCACTGGAGAGGGTTGTTTCCACAAAGGTTCTCAATGATCGGTCCCCAGATGCACATAACTATCAAGGTCCTATCCCGAAGTGGAGGAAATCCCCACACAAGATATTTCCAAAACGGTCGCAATCTGGGCGTGAAACACATCGCCACTCATCATGCCACATGCGAGTACAATATGTCCACTCTAATCCTAGGGTGCACTCAAGCCGGGTACTTGGCTTATCTCTCTGAAATAGTATCACCCATCCCACCAAATAGAAAACCAGTCCAGACAATCCAGTATGATATATGATGCGGAAAATAAATACTGAAAACTGTAAATAAAGCTGTAAACAACAACAATAAAATACAACAAACCACAGCAAACAAACATCACCCAATGAAACAGCAACACACAAGCGCTAGGAGAGACTCACAGGGGAACCAGAGATTCTGGGTTCGCTCCCCAGCAGAGTCGCCAGCTGTCGCTCCCCGGATTTCCATCCTGGTACAAACGCGAAAGTGGCACGGAAAGAGGTAGAGTCGCCAGCCAGGCATTTTTATCCCGAAGAAACGGGAATGGTAATGCTGCACAAACCAGAAGAAAGAAAAGGAAGGACACAGGTCCTGCGAACCAAAGAGACTGAGTTCGGGAGTCGGTTACGACCTGGGAAGGTATTAGCACCCAGATCGTCCGTCGTACCCGACGGGATCCACGCTTGCAAAAGAAACTGTTTCAAAGGGTGAGGGTATGGAAACTGCAGCAAAGAAATGAAAATGAAAAGAAACTGAGAAAAGAACTGAAATAAGAAATGAAAAGGAAAAAATGTAGGGAAAATAAAGATTGTGCTCGAACGGGCCCTACCCCGCTGCCTACGTACCTCATCAGGATAATGAGGATCAGAGACGCCGTAGTTCCCCTAACTAGGGGAGAAAAGAAAGTTGCCTGTGAATTGAAGCTTGAACTGCTTATGCCATTGCTCAGGTGTTGCAGACTCGGACGACGAGTGCGTTACCGTCTCGCAAGATGACAAGTAGGAGCGAGTTCGCGTACGGAGCGAATGAGGTGAGAAAAGAATTCCCGAAGGAAAGACGCTTATTGTGCTTGTGTTTTTTATGAAGCCTTTATGAGTGAAAGTTTGCACAGGTAAGTGTACCTAAGTCTTACTCCATGGGATGTGTACGTCTCACATCATCCCGAAATGGAATGCGCAAGAGGCACACCTATCTATGGAGGAAACCCCCAAAGCTAGTCCCACAGGTGAAGGCTTAAGCACACTGGCCTATTACCATTATTAAGTATTTTTGTGGTTTTTGGTCAAGAAATGTCTGTTAGTTTTTCTTTGTGAGGTACTCATGCTAAGACCTATCTACCATGAGTGATGACTCACACCTCGTCCCGAAATGGAACGTGTGCAAGCATCTCATAGCGAAATCTCGTGTCACATGAAAGCACCCAACCTTTATTAAGTGAATTAGAATTAAGTTTGAAGATGAGAAGAGAGAGCACCAAAAGGATCTCAAAGGTAAAATCTAATGGGGAAGTTTCTATCCTAAGTTAACATGCATGGAGTTCCTAGGGTGTGTGAGGTCTTTCTAACCTAGAAAAGATCTCAAGAGAAGAAGAAGAATATAAGAGGAGAGATGAGAAAGGCCTAAGCCCAACAAGAAGATGTTAGTCCACATAAACAAAATGAGAAGAGATGAGAAATGGAGATGTGGAACTCAATTCCCCCATCTCAAACTTACCATAGCCCCTGCAAGGTTAGTGTAACAACATAACATCAAGGCATGAACCAACAAGTCAGAAGCTACACAAGCATATAGGCATGGAAAAGAGTTCACAAGATGATAAACAAAGCAATACAAGATCATATTGAAATGATAAGAAGTGAAACAAATGCAAAGAAGGCATGCAGAACACTTAAAGAAATAAAGCACAATAAGAGAGACCCAAAACCAAGATTCAAGGAGATTCTACCCTTCCCTAAGACCAGGAACCACCCTAGACCTCTAAAGGACCCTAAAAGATGGGGAGAAGTTGGCACAAGTGCCCTTCTAAGCTCAAAAGAGACTATAAGACTCAAAGTATCCAAAACAAGGCAAGGTGAAGAAGAAAATACCCAAGAAATAGATCCAAGCCCCTAAAAAATCTACCCAACTAGCAAAGTACTCTCCAAACACAAGGAAATGAGAATCCAAAAGGGTTTGCAAAAATTCAGCACCAAACTAGGTCAATGAAGCTCATGAATGTAAAGTATCACCATTTATGGTTTTGAAAATTGATGCACAAGTAGCTTAATCAAAATCCAGCAAATAAATTTGTGAAAAATCCAAGATAAATCATGAAGATAGTAAAGTGTCTTAAGATTTGAATGCAAAAAGAATGGGATTCATAGCTTAAAGGATGAGGAAGATAGAAATTGGACAAGGCAGATTGGTCCATGAGAGTTCACAAGAAAGTAATGCCTAATGTTGGATTTATTTTGGCCACGTGGAATAAAAATAAAAATATGAAAAAAATATGATAAAAAACTAGATGAACTAAAGAACACTCATGAATTTTTATGGATTTTTTCTAAGTTGGGAAGTATTTTAAAATAACCAAAATGCAAGAAGAAAAGAGAAGAAAACAAAAGGAATAATAAAAGTGATGGAGGAGTGCAAGAAGCAAAGCTGGCCAGCTCACATCCACTGCCTGGGCCCAGCAGGGGGGCGTGCATAGCATGTTGGCCTTAGGCCCATGCGAAAATGAGAGGGCAAAAGAAACTCAGGCACCCTTAAACTTATGGCATGCTTCACACAAAAAACATAAAACAAAATAAATGCACAAAACATGTGAACATTGGCATCAACCGGTCATGCTAGGGTTTAGTCACCAAAAGACAAAAATAGAAACCCCACCAATCCCTGCGTTCCACTTCATCATCTTCAACCTCAACTCATAAAAACAAAACTGAAACATGCGAATGAAACAGGAACAAGCAGCCAGCAAAACAACAAAACCAGAGAAACATATCTCCTCCATTTCTCCATGAAACCACACGAACCAAACATCAAAAATGATCCTCTAACCAAGCACAACATGAATCAATCATCACCGACATGTAAAACAGCACACACAACATGAACAGAATCAAAATAGTTTGGATCTAGAAACTTCAAAACCCTAGCCCGACCTCATTTCCACATCATTTTCAAAACCAAAGAGTTCCACATGCTCAGTGTAACAAGTAGATCATAATGCACATCACAAAAGTCATTTATAAACCTATGGATTTGAAGCATACCTGAGATCACACAGCTTCAAATTTCTCCAAGAAAGCCAAAATCCAGCTCGGGATGATCTCCTAGCAACCTCTTTTCACAAAATAAATGTGAAAGAAGCTTCAAAATCACCTCAACTTTGCTCTTTGATGCAATCTGGTTTGAACTGGACTGGTACAATAACCTTCCTCCAGCTTGAAATGAAGCTTGATCTATGTTCTATGAAGCTTCAGGAACAAGAATATGAGGTTTGTTTGGTGAATGGAGTAGTGGATGATGAGCTATGGGGAAAAATGCAGCAGGAGCAAAAACTGAGAAATGGGAGAATGGTGGCGATTTTTCCCAAGATAAAACCCTAGCTGGCCCTTTTATGATGCCCTAAATCAGTCCAAGGAATGAGAAAGGAAATGCACGTGAGGGGAGTGTGATCCAATTGAAATTGCAAAAATGCATAAAGGGTGTCATGGAGAAATTAGCTCGTGCCTTGTCCTTGTACCTTGCACATGCTAATCCTATTTCCTTTGCTGATTAATAGTGGAACATTCTCAGCCCTTGGATCAAAGTGTGTTACAAACTCTCATGCTTATGCACCTTTTGCAAGTGGGATGAAACCATGCACACCATGCACGATTTTTGTGATTCTCTTTGAGCCAAATTTCTCTCATACCATGCATAATGATGTGATGATTTGAAAATGTACACAAATGGACTTGTAACTTCATTTCACAACAACTTGCCATTTGGTAAAAATTTGACATCTCATGTGACAACAAAGATCTCATATGCCCATGCACTTGCATTTTGTGAAATGTGTCAAATTCCTTGCTTGGACCCTCCAATTTCTCTTGAGCTAACAACTTAACATGCCATGAATAAAAGGATGGTGGCCTCACCTTGCACTTGGAATGGGAATAAATGAGCCTTTTTTGAGATTTTGCATCATTTGCAAAAGTGTGAGATAAGCTCACATACCTCACTCTTTGCTTGGCCTTTTGGTACATGCACAAGCCTTTTCCAATCCTTGGTCAGAACACAAACAACTTTGGCCCTTAGAATTAACCATTACATACTTCTCATGATTTGGCTAAATTTGCATTTTTGAGGCCATTTCTTTGCTTGGCATCAAAATGTAAGTTTTTCTTGAGCAAAATCATCTAAATACATTGCATTGTAACTTAGTAACCTCACTTGATCCATTCCAGCACTTGAAAATGAGTTTTGAGCACTCTTGCATTTGGTGTGTGCATGGAAATGTGATTTTGCCCTAAAATGCATGGAATTTTCGAGGGCCTTATCTCCCAAACCATAAATCCCATGAAAATGTACTTGTACTTTTTGAAAATGGCAAGCTTTAGTCTTCAACTTTCATGTTTGAGTTGGGCTCATTTGAAGAATTTTTGATCATGTTAAGCTCACTTGAAAATTAGGGCAAAAGTTGCTAAATTTGGAAAATCTCAAAAACCAACTTTGTACCATTTTTGCAAAACCCTCCAAATATCCATGATTCTTAATCTTCAACCATCCCAAACATCTTATAACATTGTAAAGACCTCCCTTGACAAGAAAAAGTGGCTTGGACCCCTTGAAATCAGACAGTTGACTTTTTACAGGCACAGTTGACCAATTACTTCATCTGCAAGCAACCAAGGCAATGACTGACTTCCATTTGGAATTTTTCCATGAAAATTGACATGGAGGGACCTCTTATCATATAGAAAACATTGCCCAAAAGATTTGGCCAAAATTATGAGGTTCAGGCTCTTGAAGTCAAAACCCTAATTTTGTTGCACTGCTTAGGAGCCTTGCATTGTCTTAAAACTTGTGATGATTAAACAATCTTCTGAGCTTTTGCAATTGAACTTGGTCTTGTTAAAGGGGTCTAGACTCATCATAGGCTTCCCACAAACCCATTGGAACCCTTGTCTTGGCTTAGATAGCCTTCAACACCTCCCCAGATGGCCATATGCCTCATGCTAGGGCTTGATGCTTGTCATGCTTTATTTTCCTATGCTGTAATGCTATATATATGATATGCTTATGATGCAAATGATGTATTATGATGCTCAAAATGAAGAGGGCAAATTTGAGGTTCTACAATGGCTTCTGCTCGTAGAAACACCATCAGGATCAACTTTGTGGGCATACCTGTTAAGCTTAAAGAGTTGGTTTCTCAAGTGTCTGATCATTCCCAGTTCATCAAGAGACATGGTTACCTATTGGATCTAGTCACTTCAGGGTTCATTGAAGACATGATGAGTGTTCTGTTTCAGTTCTTTGATCCTAAGCACCATTGCTTCACATTCCCCGACTACCAGCTGGTTCCAACCATGGAGGAGTTCTCTAAACTTCTGGGTATACTTGTTCTTGATCAAAGACCATTCACAGGCTTGGAGAAAGAGCCTAAACCTGAGGTTATTGCTGCAGCTCTATATCTAAAGAAGTCTGACATTGTTCTAGAAACGAGAAGCGGAGTTAAAGGTATTCTTGCTAAGGTGCTGATGGATAAGGCTCAAGTGTTCTTGAAGGCCATGAGCTATGATGCTTTTGAGGAGATCTTAGCCTTGCTGATTTATGGCTTAGTATTGTTCCCCAATCCAGATCAGTTCATAGACGTTCATGCCATCAACATATTCCTGAGTCACAATCCAGTGCCTACATTGCTTGGAGACATTCTACATTCTCTTCACACCCGTACTACAAGGGCAAGAGGAACTTTGATGTGTTGCATACCTTTGCTTTCTAGGTGGTTTATTTCTCACCTTCCTCGCTCAGTAATGAAGAATGAGCAAGGGTTCAGATGGTCCAAAAGGATCATGTCACTCTCGCATTCAGATATCCATTGGTGCTCCAGATCTATGGAGAATGTCACTATCATTGATCGTTGTGGGGAGTTCCCTAATGTGCCACTTCTGGGCATAAGAGGAGGCATCACCTACAACCCCTCTCTAGCTTTACGACAGTTTGGTTACGCTCGGAGTGATGGTCCACATGACATGTTGATTCAGGGCATTGTGTTTGACTACGACAACGATCTTCAAGGTTACCGTCAGAGATTCATACGAGCATGGGGAAAAGTGAACAAGGTTGACAGCAAGACTCTGGAGCCTAAGTACACTATTCCTATGGAAGCTTATCTCAGATGGGTGCGATCTCGTGCTCAGACTCTCATGATGCCATATCCTGCTATCCTGCCAGTTACCATGGAACCTGTTGCTGAAGGAGATACTGCTTATACCATCCTTCACCCAGACATGCCTACTGACATGGAAGACTTACAGAGATCTTGGATCCAGTTGAAGGAGCAAAGGGATACTTTCAAGGCTCATTACAAAGCAAACCAAGAAAGAATCTTAGAACTAACAAAGCAACTTCACGAAGAACGGAATCTCAACTCATACCTCAACACAAAGAGGAAGCGTCCATGGGAGACTTAAAAGCCCATCTCTTGTATTTATTGCATTTCATTTTCTGTAAGCCCAAGAGGCAAAACAAATTTATTACTAATAAAAGTTTACCTTCTTGTTTGTTTAAGCAAATTTAAATCCTGCAGTCCTTGAAAACATTGCATATGCATTCACATATCATATCATTGCATCACAGGTTTATTATTGTGCACAGGTTTCTTATCTTCTCGCTGTTTATTTCAGCAATGGCTCTTGAACAGACAGTTAAGGATCTCCAGGCACAAAATGCACAGTTCCAAGAGCTGATCCTGAACTTGTCCAAGGGGCAAGATGAATTGAAGACACTGCTGGCCAAGAAGACTAAGAAGACTAGAAGGTCAGGTGGCCTGATCAACATGGGAAGAAGGTTCAAAGGTCTTGCCAAGACCAAAGAACCAGTTGAAGATTATGAATCTGAAGAGTCTGAGAAAGAGGGAGGCAGCCTCCACAACACTATGGGGGACTCTGATTCTGAGGCTAACTACTATCATGAGCCTAATGAAGACAAATTCAAGATGTCGGTGGATAGAATGGATGCTATGGAGTTGCAGAAGTCTTCTGTGCTGGATTTTGAAGATTTGAGTCTGATATCTGGGGTGGTCATACCCATTGGTTTCAAGGTTCCTACTTTTGTTGTTTATGATGGGGTCTCTTGTCCCAAGCTGCATCTGAGGTCTTATGTCAGGAGAATCCAACCTCATACTGCTGATAAGAAGTTGTGGATCCATTTCTTCCAAGAGAGCTTATCTGGAGCTTAATTGGAATGGTACTACCAGTTGGAGAGTGTCAACATCCGGGATTGGAATGATCTTGCTGAAGCCTTCTATAAGCAGTATCAATACAATGCTGATTTAGCTCCCACTCGCATGCAGCTGCAAAGCATGTCTATGGGTGCCAAAGAAAGTTTCAAGGAGTATGCTCAGAAGTGGAGAGATTTAGCTGGAAGAGTACAACCCCCTTTAACTGACAGGGAGTTGGTTGATATGTTCATGTGTACGTTGAATGGTCCATTTTACAGTCATCTCATTGGAAGCTCATCATCTGGCTTCACTGAGTTGATAATGACAGGAGAGCGCGTGGAAAATGGTATAAAGAGTGGCAAGATTCAAGTGGGTATTTCTTCATCAGGTGCTGCAAAGAAGCCTCCCACTGGGAAGAAAGAATCCAATGCTGTTTATGGTCAACCTGATCGTAATAGAAGGCATCAGTCTGTGAGTGCAGTTCATATTTCAAATCCAACTCCTACAACACCAGAGCAGCCACAGGGCAACCAACAGAGGGCTAGAAGGCAGTTCACTAAGATCAACATGTCAATGGCTCAGGCATTGCAATACTTGTTGAAGGCTGAACTTATCACTCTGAAAGAGGCTCCTCAGAATCCCAATGTTACCTCTCCCAGGTACAATCCTAATGCACGATGTGCATATCATTCGAACTGTCAGGGACATGATACTAATAGCTGCTGGGTCTTGAAGAACAAAATCAGAGATATGATTGAGGCTGGAGAAATTGAGTTTGACCCTCCGGGTACTCCAAATGTGATTACTGCTCCCATGCCAAATCATGAGAAGACTGTCAATGCCATTGATGAAGATTTACATATCTATTCAGTTGCAGAGTTGACCACACCATTGTCTGTTATCAAGAAGAAGTTAGTACAAGTTGGGTTCTTTCCAGGTTGTCGTGAAGACTGTTTGTATTGTACCTATAAGCCGAATAGTTGTTGGAGATTGAGAGATGGAATTCAACGTCTCATGGATAAATATACCATAGTGTTTGAGAGGACTCCATCGTCTGTAGAGGGTATGGTGGATCATATTACTAAAGGTAGGAAAATTGAAGAGGTTGATATGGTTGATAGAGTACCAGTAAGGATCACTTCCAAAGGTCCTGTTAAAATCACTCATAAGGGTCCAATTAAGATTACTGCTGAAGGCCCTGTGAGGATTGTTGCTGAAGTTAGAGTGGCTCCTATGGTCATTACCACTCCTGGTCCTATTTGGTATACGTCTGATAAAGTTGTGCCTTGGCATTATGGGTCTGATGTTTATATCCATGGTGTTAAGCAGGAACCCTTAGCTGATATGCCCGTTGATGTTGATAATATTGCTGGATCTAGTAAGATCACACGAAGCGGAAGAGTTTTCTCTCCTCCAGTTACCTCTAAGAATGCAGTTACTCCAGCTGCTACCTCCACCACTGATGCTCGGGGCAAAGGTCCTGTTATTGAACCTATATCAAATGATGTGCCAGCTGCTGATGATCTGGCTAAGCAGATGGAAGAAGTATTGAAGATCATTCGTAAGAGTGATTATGACATTGTTGATCAGTTGGGGCACACTCCCTCCAAGATTTCCATGCTGTCTTTGTTGTTATGTTCTGAAGCTCATGCCAAAGCTTTGATTAAGTTTCTGAAGACTGCTCACGTACCCAATGCAATTTCTGTTGACCAGTTTGAGAATTGTGTTACCCACCTGACTTATGATAATGGGTTAGGTTTCTCTGATGCTGACTTGACTCCTGCCAAGAGGGATCATAACAGGGCCCTGCATATCTCAATTGAATGTAGGGGCACTACCCTGTCACATGTATTGATAGACAATGGTTCCTCTCTGAATGTGTTACCCAAAGAAGTCCTGAATAAGCTAAGTCCTGAAGATGCTGTGCTGAAGCCCAGTAACATAGTGGTGAAGGCTTTTGATGGTTCGAGAAGAGTGGTGCATGGAGAAATTGATCTCCCAATCAAAGTTGGCTCTCAGGTTTTCAATGCTACCTTTTATGTTATGGATATTCGTCCTTCGTACTCTTGTTTGCTGGGTCGTCCCTGGATCCATGGGGCAGGTGCTGTAACCTCTACATTACATCAGAAGCTGAGATATCCGGTGGAAGGAAAAGTTGTTACTGTCTATGGAGAGGAAGAATATTTTGTTAGCCATGTGAACACCTTCAAGTATCTGGAAGTAGAAGGTGAATATGTTGAAACTCCGTGTCAGACATTTGAAGTGGTTCCTTGGATTGTTAATGATTATGAAGCTCCTCCTGTTGTCAAGAAAGTTCCTATAGTCACCAGAGTACCTCCAACAATGGCCTCCCTTAAAGATGCTAGAGCTGTGGTGGATGAAGGTGGTTGTACTATTTGGGGTCAGCTTCCTGATATCCCTTACAAGTCTGACAAATTTGGTTTGGGTTTCACTGCAGAGTCCCAGAAGGCTGTTTGTCGTGCTCGTGCTGTTCGTATCACCAATCAGGGGATTATGAAAGACCAGATCAATGTTGTGGGTGACTATGATGAAGATTACAACTTGGATGCTTGGATTTTTCCTACTGTGGGTGCTGGACTCAACAATTGGAAAGCTGAAGATGTTATTCCTATCTCCTTTAGTCAGGAGTAAATACTATTACTGTGTTGTTGCTTTTAAGTTTGTAATTTCTTGAACAATTAAAACTCTCAAGCCTTGTGCCTTACCCGGGGCACAATGGTGTGCTTGTTACGGGATGTCATTTCATTTGCATACTTCATTCAATAAAAATCAGTGGACGTTTCGTTTTAGTAAATGTTGTGTTCCTTGTCTTTCTTTATTTTATTTTTTACCTTTATCAGCTATATGTTCTTACACACACCCACATCACTAAAATGCAGATCCTCATCCACTCTGGATCCTGTTGATAACAGTTCTACTATTACCAATTATAATTTCGAGAATCCGATCTATCAAACTGAAGACAGAAATGAGGACGATTGTGAAGTACCTGTAGATCTTGCTAGGTTGTTACAACAAGAAGAGAAAGCCATACAGCCACATGAAGAGCCAGTCGAAGTTGTGAATCTGGGAACTGAAGAAAACAGGAAAGAAGTCAAGATAGGGGCTGAATTAGAGGATAGTGTCAAGAGCAGATTGATTCAGATGTTACGTGACTATGTGGAGATCTTTGCTTGGTCCTATGAAGATATGCCAGGGTTGGATGCAGACAATGTGGTTCACCGTTTACCAGTGAAAGAAGATTGTCGTCCAAAGAAGCATAAGGTTCGTCGTATGCGTCCTGAAATGTCAGAGAAGATCAAAGCAGAGGTAATGAAACAGTTCAATGCAGGGTTCTTAGCTGTGACTTCTTATCCTCAGTGGGTTGCAAATGTGGTACCAGTACCTAAGAAAGATGGTAAGGTACGTATGTGTGTGGACTACAGAGATTTGAACAAGGCCAGCCCCAAAGATGACTTTCCGCTTCCTCATATTGATGTTCTGGTAGACAACACTGCTCAGCATAAGGTATTCTCTTTTATGGATGGTTTCTCTGGTTACAATCAAATCAAGATGGCACCTGAAGATATGGAGAAGACAACATTTGTTACACAGTGGGGCACTTTTTGCTATAAGGTGATGCCATTTGGTTTGAAGAATGCAGGGGCAACATATCAGCGTGCTATGGTGGCTTTGTTTCATGATATGATTCATCATGAGATAGAGGTGTATGTGGATGATATGATAGCCAGGTCCCAGAATGAAGAGCAACATCTTGATCATTTGCATAAGTTGTTTGAGAGGTTGAAGAAATACAAGCTGAGATTGAACCCAAACAAGTGTACTTTTGGAGTTAGGTCTGGTAAGCTCCTGGGTTTCATTGTCAGTGGAAAAGGTATTGAAGTGGATCCTGCAAAAGTGAAAGCTATACGAGAGATGCCAGCTCCCCGTACTGAGAAGGAAGTTAGAGGTTTCTTGGGACGATTGAATTACATTGCAAGATTTATTTCCCAATTGACTGCCATCTGTGAGCCAATCTTCAAGTTGTTGAAGAAGGATCAGGTGATGGAATGGAATGATGAGTGCCAGACTGCCTTTGATGAAATCAAGAGATATCTGCTGGAACCTCCAATTTTGATGCCACCAGTTGATGGAAGACCCTTGATTATGTACTTAACAGTATTAGACAACTCAATGGGGTGTGTGTTGGGGCAACATGACGAGTCTGGTCGAAAAGAGCAGGCAATATACTACCTTAGCAAAAAGTTTACCGACTGTGAAACAAGATACTCACTGCTCGAGAAAACTTGCTGCGCTTTGGCATGGGCTGCTCGCCGACTAAGACAGTATATGTTGACCCATACTACCTTATTGATTTCAAAGATGGATCCAATCAAGTACATATTTGAGAAACCTACTCTCTCCGGAAGAATTGCAAGATGGCAAATGATCTTGACAGAATATGACATACAGTATACTACTCAGAAGGCTATTAAAGGAAGTGTTGTAGCTGATCATTTGGCTCATCAAGCAGTGGATGATTACCAGTCAATGAGTTTTGAGTTCCCTGATGAAGACATTATGATTATTACCAAAGAACCTGGACAATATGACGGACCTGAACAAGGATCCCGATGGACTATGGTTTTTGATGGTGCTTCCAATGCACTTGGTAATGGTGTTGGTGTTGTGATTAGTTCCCCTGAAGGTTGTCATACCCCGATTACTGCCAGACTTTGTTTCTATTGTACCAATAACATGGCTGAGTATGAGGCATGTATCCTGGGTATCAAAGCTGCCATTGATATGAAGATTCAGTTCCTTGATGTGTATGGAGATTCAGCCCTGGTAGTAAGTCAGATTAAAGGAGATCAGGATACCAAGCATGATAACCTCATTCCTTACAGAGAGCATGTGTTGTCTTTGATCCCATATTTCAAAGAAGTTACCTTTGGACATATTCCACGGAGAGAGAATCAGTTGGCAGATGCCTTGGCCACCATGGCATCCATGTTTGAGATCAGTTGGGATGATGAAGCTCCCAAGATTACTATTGATAGATTTGAGAAGCCTGCATACTGCAATGAGATTGGCACTGAAGAAGCAGAGGAGAAGCCTTGGTTCTATGAAATAAAAAGATATCTTGAAGCTCAGGAGTTCCCTGAAGGGGCATCTGTCAAAGATAGGAAGTTTCTGAGAAGGTTTTCTGCTAAGTTCTTTTTGAGTAATGGGATTTTGTATAAGCGCAATCATGATTCAACTATGCTTCGTTGTGTGGATAAGAAAGAAGCAACTGAGGTTATGGAAGATATGCATGATGGGACCTTTGGCACTCATTCTAGTGGTCATACCATGGCAAATAAGATATTGAGAGCAGGTTACTATTGGTCTACCATGGAAGCTGATTGCTATCAACACTCCAGAACATGTCACAAGTGTCAAATCTATGCTGATAAAGTACATATACCTCCATCACCATTGAATGTGCTGACTGCTCCTTGGCCCTTTGCCATGTGGGGCATTGATATGATTGGTGAGATCAAGCCTACTGCTTCTAATGGGCATCGTTTCATCCTGGTTGCTATTGATTACTTCACGAAGTGGGTAGAGGCAGCTTCATTTGCATCTGTTACCAAGAATGTTGTGGCTCGATTCATTAAGAATAATCTCATATGTAGGTATGGCATCCCTGAAAGGATTATTACTGACAATGGCTCTAATCCGAACAACACTATGATTACTGATCTCTGCATGCAGTTCAAGATTAAGCATCACAACTCTTCTCCATATCGTCCAAAGATGAATGGGGCAGTTGAAGCTGCTAATAAGAACATTAAGAAGATTGTACAGAAGATGACTGTTACTTACAAAGATTGGCATGAGATGTTACCATTTTCTCTTCATGGTTATCGTACTACAATACGTACTTCAACAGGGGCAACCCCATTCTCCTTAGTCTATGGTATGGAAGCAGTTCTGCCCATTGAAGTTCAGATTCCCTCCTTAAGAATTATGAAGGATGCAGGCTTGGATGAAGATGAGTGGATTCAGACTCGACTTGACCAGATCAATTTGATTGATGAGAAGAGGCTAGCAGCAGTTTGTCATGGCCAGATGTACCAAAAACGAATGATCAAAGCTTTTAACAAGAAGGTTAAGCCAAAGGTATATCAGGCTGGTGATTTGGTAATCAAGCGTATCATATTACCACAGGGTGATCCTAGGGGCAAGTGGACTCCAACATATGAAGGACCATTTGTAGTCAAAACAGTATTCTCAGGAGGTGCCATGATACTTACTACTATGGATGGTGAAGACTTCCCACAGCCTGTAAACGCGGACATAGTTAAAAAATACTACGCATGAAAAGAGACCCGCTAGGTTGACAGGCCTAGGCAAAAATAAGGGCATCCCGGCAAACCAAAAAGGTTTGGGCAAAAATTAAGGATATATATAAAAAGATGTACACCCAGCAAGTCGAAAACCTGAAAAGGCGGCTTGGGCAAAAAAGGGTATCCCGGTGGATTGAAAACCTGAAAGGGCAATCCAGGCAAAAGTTAGGGATTAAAGCGTATGACTATGTCTCGTTTGGATCACCCATGAAACTGCAACCAGTTGTGTTACTCACCCAATGCTCGAACAGATAAAACTCAATCCAATCGTTTCCATCTCAACAGCAGAAGATGAGATACTTGAAGATAATGGCAATAGTAGAATTGAAACTCAATAGGATTATTTCCCACATAGCTGATTTTCTTTGTTTTGTAAAATCTTTATGACAAAATCCTCTTACTAGGGTTTATGTCCCCTTGTACAAACCTACCTATGTATAGGTCACTTTTTGACATAAATAAAATTCCATCTTTGAATCCAGATTTACTTTTACCCTATTTACATAAGCGAAACGTCCATTGGTTGTGTTTGAATGTATGTATGCTTTTGAATATGATTGATGTTTACCAGAAATGCATGTATACTTAATATGATTGATGTTTACCAGAAATGCATGAAAATGCAGTAATAGTATTTACTAAGGACGAACGAGGGAAGGATTTCAACGAAGCTTCACCGGTTCATCTCTACAAGACAGTTACAAATCCCCAGTAGGGCAAATCCATCCTCATGAAGTACTTCAAGTCACATCTCCCCTGGAATTTATATCCATCTCTTTTATCCTCATACGGATATTCGGGAATTTACTTTCCAATAGGAGTACGACGAACGAAGACGGAAGGTTATGTATACCTTGCTATCCCCAGCAGACGGGAGGTTGTGTATACCTTGCTATCCCCAGCAGACGGAAGGTTATGTATACCCTACTATCGAACGAGGACGGGAGGTTGTGTATACCTTGCTATCCCCAGCAGACGGAAGGTTATGTATACCCTACTATCAAACGAAGACGGGAGGTTATGTATAATATATTATCAAACAAGACGGGAACGAGTTCCTCATATTCTTCAGCAACGAATCGGGATTTATTTTCCCTGGCCAGCAGTTGTCATACGAAGATATCCAGACGCTTCCGGCAGCATCATATCATACATACATCATTTACATCATGACATAAATACATAATACATTACTTAAGTGCATCATATTATACATGCATAAATAATGCATAAACTAATATTACCATATAGAATGCTATCTTGTTTTCAGGTTAATTCTCCAGCAGACAAATTTCATTAACAAATTGTGACTATTGGGCCATTGTTTATCTTCCCAAAGGTTATCATTTCCTCAGGACGTTGTTTATCCTCCTGAAAGCTTCTTATACCTCAGGATGTTGTTTATCCTCCTGAAAGCATATCATCACCTCGGGACGTTGTTTATCCTCCTGAAAGCATATTATCTCCTCAGGACGTTGTTATCCTCCTGAAAGCTATCAATCCCTCAGGACTGCTTTATCCTCCTGAAAGCATATTATTACCTTGGGCCGTTGTTTATCTTCCCAAAGGTTATATCATTACCTCAGGACTGCTTTATCCTCCTGAAAGCATATTATTACCTTGGGCCGTTGTTTATCTTCCCAAAGGTTATATCATTACCTCAAGACTGCTTTATCCTCCTGAAAGCATATTATTACCTTGGGCCGTTGTTTATCTTCCCAAAGGTTATATCATTACCTCAGGACTGCTTTATCCTCCTGAAAGCATATTATTACCTTGGGCCGTTGTTTATCTTCCCAAAGGTTATATCATTACCTCAGGGCTTCTTTATCCTCCTGAAATCATATTATTACCTCGGGTCGTTGTTTATCTTCCCAAAGGTTACCACTTCCTCAGGACGATGTTTATCTTCCTGAAAGCTATCACCCCTACCTCAGGACGTTGTTTATCCTCCTGAAAGCATATTATTTCCTCAGAATGTGGTTTATCTTTCTGAAAGCATATCATTTCCTCAGGACATTGGTTATCCTCCTGAAAGCTATTACCACTACCTCGGGAAGTTGCTTATCTTCCTGAAAGCTATCATTATACCTTCATATTTTGGACTGCTTTATCCTCCAAGAAATGTACTTGAAGAACCTTTCTCCAAGTGGCATCTTTAAGCCCACCCAAGCATACTCAACTAGTCATCAGTATCACTCTACGCACCGGTGAGTGAAAATTTTTGGGCTTTTGTGTTCAATCCCCTTCAACCTTCCAGGTCACGACTGGCAAATATACCAATCTAACCCCTCAGGTTTCAGAAAATTGAACAGGGGCAGTTGTTGCACCCCAAAATTTGCCCTCACAATACAAGACTTTGTGTGCTAAGAGGTTCACAAGGTTCACAAGACCTTTCATGAGGTTCATGAAGTTTACAAGACACTTTATGAGGTTCACAAGGTTCACAAGATTCACAATACTTACAAGACCTTTCATGAGGTTCATGAAGTCTACAAGACACTTTATGAGGTTCACAAGGTTCACAAGACCTTCCATGAGGTTCACAAGGTTCACAAGACCTTCAATGAGGTTCACAAGGTTCACAAGATATTTTATGATGGTTCACAAGGTTCACAAAGTTCACAAATAGTCAGAAGAGTTGACAATTCCCTCAGACAATGCACCTCCTAAGCAGTGCATCCAAAACTAGGGTTTTGACTTTAATCAGGCTAAATGAACTTCCAAGACTTCAGGTGAGCTTCATAACATCTTATATGTGTGTAAGAACCCCCATGACAAGTTTCAAGGCTTTTCTCAAAGGTTTGCTCAGTCAGATGATCAGATAAGCCAAAATCAGTCAAAGCAGTTAAAAAGTCAAACTGAGGTCAACTGTGGTCAAACCAAAGTCAAACTTCATGATTTTTTGCCAACATCAAGTATATGAAGTAAAATTCATCATTTTATCAAGGGTTGATCATGATTCATCAAGGATATTTCAGATCATCAAGAATTAGGAGTTTCTAAATTAGGGTTTCCTTAGTGAAAGTCAACTGAACTTTGACCAGCCATAACTTTCACATGCTTCATCACCAATTCTCCATCCGAAGCTCATTTTGAAGGAAATTGAATTCTCTACAACTTTGTGTCTCACAAGCCAAGCCCAAAAATGCTTCATTTGGAAGGTATGAGCTAAGACATTATAGGTCCTTTTGAAAGTCAACAAAAAGTCAACAACTTCAAAAGGGCATAACTTGAGAATGGTAAATGATATGGACATGAAACCAGTGGGGTGGTTAGAGGACTCTTCAAGCTTTCCAAAATGTCCAAGAACACCCTCATAGCATTAAAATTGAAGGTTGTGTGCCCTTGCAAAGTTGGGAAATTTTTGGTTGGTTTATGAAGAAAATGGAGGTTTAAAACCAATTTTTTCTAAATGGGCTTGCCATATGATGACCCAATCCATATCAAAACCTCATGCACGACCCAAGTCTCTAAAAATCAGATTTTTTTATCATTTTATTTTATTTATTTTGATTTAATTCATTTTAAATCATTTTAAATTAAAATAAAATAGAAAAGTCAAATATTTAAAAGAGATTGAGCTTCTAGAAATTCATAAAAGTGATTGAAATCAAATTGGTAAGAGGATCATGGTGATTGGCTTGAAATAGAAAGGCTTAATTTTCAAATATTTGAATTTTAAAGCCTGATCTTTTTCAATCTTTTTTGATCAAATCTTTCACACAAACATCAAGTTTTCTGACCTAAATTCATCACACTATAAGTACATAACATAACCCTACTCACTATTCACGAATTCACAGCCTCTCATATCATCTTCAAGCTTCAAAAATTTCATCTAAAACTCAAATTCGGTTTGATACTTCTAGCCACTTTCAAGACAAACTAAAGGTTGCAAATTGTTCCTTGAAGGTCACTTAGTGTTTCTGGATCATAAAACCATTCATCCTTGCACTAAATCATGGAAACCGAATCTGTGTTTATGCTCATATTGAAATTTTTCGTTTTTACATATTAACTCTTGATTAATCATATTTGACTGATGTTTTGTGTTTGTTATGATACAAGGAATGTTTCTGGATGAATCAATTGGAGTTTAGGGACACGAATGAGGATTCACCATTATTAGGTTTTCTTCGGCCAAATTAGGATTCAATGATTGAGCCAATATAAATAATTTCTAAAGACGTAGATTAGTTGCAAATATCCTCAGGAATTCAATGATGGTTTCAATTTTGTGAAATTTTGCTGTTTTGTTGATGTTTGAGTTTTGTAGGGTTTGCTGCAACTTAGATTTCGCAGGAAATATTGTAGCAAGATTCGTAGCAAATTTTGCAGGGCTGGAGGAAGAAGATGATCCCCTGGCGCGAATTTCATATTTTAAAAATTGAATATAATATTTGTTTGTTTTGTTTTGATATTATTTCACAGATGATGGCTGGCTCAGTTGGTTGTGAACGTGCGCGTATTGCTTGAGGGTTTGGGTTCGATTTCTGGACCAAACCAATTTTTTCTTGTTTTTCATTTAATTAAGCAGTTTGAATATATTATGTGTTACAGTCATTAGTTAAACAGCCGCGCTCTCCCAGCTGGAATGGTTAATGCGTTTGTGTGATGTTTGAAGGTCCTGGGTTCGATCCCCCCAGGCCTTTTGTTTTGTTTTATTTTTCTTTGATTTTCAGGAACCACAACAAAACCAATTGGGCCTCTCTCTTTGTCACCTGCGCGCAGGCTAGCCCAGTGGATGGAAGCTTTTCCAGGTATTGGGAGGTCCTGGGTTCAAAACCAGGCCTCCCCTTTTTTTCTTTCTCTCTTTTATTTCTTTGTTTTAATTAATATTATTATTTGTTTTCTTAATTAAAATTAATTGATAATTAAATTATAAACCTAATCTTTTTAGTTCTAAAATTTTCATAAACCCTAATTCATTTTGATTAATTCTAATAACCTTTTTTTTATTATCATATAAATGTTAGTTTATTTTATTATATAATTTGAAAATAGTTCTTATTTGTAAATAATTAAGTTAACCCTAATTTTATTTTTCATAACCCAAAATTTTCTTTTATTTAAAATTTAATTTTATTATAATCTTTAATTTATTATTGATAAACTTTAATCATATGTATATATTATACAATTTGTTTATAATTTAAATCTTATATATAAATATGCTTAATATTAAAATTTTGTTAATTATAATTAAATTCCATAAATTGTTTATAATTCAATTTTGTATGTAAATAATTTTATTATATGTTTAAAAATAGTTAAAGGTTGTTAATTTAGTTTTATAATTATAATTTTATTTACATAATATGTTCATAATTAATTTAATTTTATAATTTGCATATAACTTAAAATTCCATAATAATTGTTCATATTTTCTTATTAACCTTAAAAAAAAAATTGTTTATTATAATATTCTTGTTTATTTCATTATTATTATTAATTATATTCTTATGATATTACTAACCCCATTTAATTTGTGATTATTTTTATTATTATTGTTTCACTAACCCTATTATAATTATTTATTTATTTTGCTTATTATATTTAATTTTGCTTAATTATTATTATGTAATTGTTCCTTGGTGTAATATTTATTAATAATGTTTATTATTTATATTTTATGCTATGGTTAGTAAATAGGGAGTGTAAACATACTTGTATTTTAAAATTAATTTAGATCATTTAAATTTAAAGATAAATATTAAAATTGTACACTCACACACGTAAGTCGATCTTTGATCGCCATCTCACTTCCTTAGGGATACCTCTCATTGTTGCTTAATCAAAAGGTCAAGTAGGGTGTATAAAGCAAAAGTCCCTCAAGTTCACATCATCTAGTCCCTTAACAGATAAAAGATCAAGTCCCTTTTCGAATGTTGCCTTCGTAATGATCTTGTCCCTTTCGAATAAAGATGATAGTCCCTTCAAAATTGCTTATACACCCCACAGTTGCCTACATAAACAGATGTCCCTTCACTTGTACCATACATCCAAGGTAATGACTACCTATTCCTCAATAATAGGGATAGTCTTACCATTTAAAGGATTCAAGAACAGAATAGACTTAAACTTAGGGTAGGTTCCTCTTAGATACTTGCTCACTTTTCAAAAACATTTCAAACACTTCACACATTTCAAACAATTTTCAAAACAAAGGTTTTTTACGCATCCGTACATGGATCATTATCAAACTCTTAAGAAAATTTCTATTCACACACTTCACGTTCCAAAAACATTTTAAAGTGAGCTAAGTAACTAAGAGCCCATGGATAACCATGGATGTAAAGGGTGCTAACACCTTCCCTTTACATAAACTACCCCCCGGACCCAAAAATCTTTTAAAAGGTCTTTCCTGTTCTTTTATGCCTTTCCTTTGGATAAAATAAAAGTCGGTGGCGACTCTTGCTATCCGCAACATAACTAAAGTCAGTTCTCCCACCGTGTTACAATAAGTAATGAACTTATTTGAATAGGAGTGTGTGAAAGGTATTCAGGCAACTTGTGGGGATAGGATGACACAGACGGGTGTCCAAATAAGTATTTTAATAAGTGTTTAGGTAACCATGCTGGGGAACAGTGACACGGACGGGTGTTAAGGGAATGAACAAGCACTGGTTTGGTTTTCATCTGCAGGAGATGATATGACACAGACGAGTGTCGGAAGTACATATGATCATGTGTTTGTTGTTTGCACAGGGGACGCTTTGGCGTTCTACTGGGGAAATGACACAGGCGAGTGTCAAGAAGTATCTATAATTGAGAGTGCAAAGGGGTGCTTTGGCTTTCTGTGGGGAGGTGTATTTTGTATATATGATGAGGTATCATTGGTATTTACAAGTGACGGGTTCGAACCTGACTTGTGATCATAAATTATGTTTGATTTTTGCCGTAATGCCCTGTATTAGACGGAATGCTACGCTTTTGTGGTGATTTATGATGCGAATGCTATGATTATGCAAAAGATACCGATCTGGGATTCGGATCCCGCTGCTTGTGGAGATCTCTGACTGATCTTCTTGAAAGGATATCCCAGCTGGGGACGAGATCAATGGAAGATCTGATAGGATGTATGACTCTGCTTGGGGAATTAGATCAATGATAGATCTATCCGGTAATGAGATAACCCAGCTGGGGATGAGGAAGCCTTCGTCACTTTGTTGTGTGGAGATTTCAGACATTGCTCTTCTGGGAGAGGCTGGAGCTCTGTGGGGAGATGATTCCATGTCTAGTACTCTGTTCGGGGGGAGGAAAAACCACTGAACAGTCTTCCTAGGGATTCCTGGGGGATCCTGCTGAGGATGAGGAGGCTTAACAACTCAGCTGGGGAAATGAGCATTTACTGATGCTGCTCTGGAGGAAGTGTGTTGGAGAAGTGATGCCTGACAACTCTAATGGGGAGAAAGCATCTCCGGTGCTGTTCGGAGGATGTGCTGAGGAAACAATGATTTGGCAGCTTTGCTGAGGGAATGCATTTCATGTCCCAATGCTCTTTGAATAACTGCAATCATGTTAAGACAAAGAAATGTACAAGTATCCCGAGGCATCCCTTACCGGATCCCGTCATAGGAGGTTAGATATTCCTGGAAGTAAATATATTTCCTGCAAGCATTTATTTTAGAAAGGCACATCTATTTTATGCAAGTATCATATCGTGAACATCGGACATTTTGCAAACGAAACAAAAAAATGCACAAGATGCAGTGTGACTGAAAATTCTGATTTTATTAATTTGCGTGCCTTGAATTGGCATGTACAATCAAAGAAACAAATCCCCTGAAATGAGGGGATTGTTATAAATTGAGAAAAAAGAAAGGTATTGGCAATGTTGATGACACTTCAGTGAGTTTCCCTTGCTATGACCTATATAACCTTGATGTTCTTCTCATCTTGCTTTCTGAAGAAAGTTGATTTTGACCGATGTTTTATCCTTTCGAAGCTTGCCATGTTGAGGGTGATACAGACGAATTCTGAATGCAGTTGTTTGTTTATTCCCTAATTTTGCGTGGATCGCCCTTTCGGGTTTTCAATCCACCGGGATACCCATTTTTGTCTGAGTTGTCCAATGCGGCTTTTCAACTCAGCAGGTGTACATTTTTTTCCCTTATTTTTTCCCGAGTCTTTTATTCTGTTTTTGACTCGCCGGGATGCCCTCTTTTTGCCTGGACTTACATTCTGTTTTTATGTCCAACGGGTCATTTTATGCGAAGTATTTTTTAACTGCATCTGAATTCACAGGGGACAGGAAATCTTCACCATCCATAGTAGTGAGCATCAGTGCTCCACCAGAGAAAACTTTCTTTACTATGAATGGACCGTCGTAATTCGGATTCCACTTGCCCCTATGGTCTGTATGAGGAGGAAGGAGCCTTTTCAGTACAAGATCTCCTACTTGGTATTTGTCGCTCCCGATAAGTGGGACCAGGCCCAAATAAAGGTACAGACGCGAACGGTCGGCGAAAGGGACAATGAAAACACACAGCCGTGAACTCACTGGAGATGAATAGAGTCGCCAGCTAGGCATTTTTATCCCGGGGGAAAGGTAATGCTGCATAGACCTAGAAAGATATGGATAAGACGGTTGAGAACCAGAGAGACTGAGAAAGGGGGTTGGTTACAACCTGGGAAGGTATTAGCACCCAGATTGTCCGCCGTACTCGACGGGATCCACGCTTAAAAGATTTGTGTTTTAAAGGGGTAGTGTCAGTGCAATTTGTGCATAGAATAGCTGGAAAAGAATGTACAGGTGTCTGTGTAAAGAAGTGTAGTGTAATAAATATACAGTGTCAGTGTAAGAACAAGAATAAGATGCTCAAGATCATGAGGCTAAAAGAATAATACTGGAAGGGGGGGAATATACAGAGACTTTTGTTCGATAACTGTTAAGTTATGCCTACGTATCCTCTCGTGCAATGAGGAAGTCAGAACACCGTAGTTCGACCCAAAGAGACTGAAAGATGAATTGACTGATGAACTGCTTACTTGCCTATGCTCAAGTGTATGATCTGTCTGGCACAGATGCGAACTGTCTTGCATTAGACGGAAGAAGCAAGTTCTCGTTTGTGAGTGAAGGTGATGAGAAAAAGAATCCCGAAGGAGACGATTATTATTTGTTTTGTGTTTTCAGTCTTTTATTGCTTTTGAAAGTCTGTCATAAGTTAATGAGCTTATGCCTAAACCAATGGGTCAGTAAACTCATCACATCTTCCCTCTGATTAGGGGTAATGAGAATACCTTAAGTGTGAAGTCAGATTCTCACATTTAATCACCTTTGGTATAGGATTAAGATCATTAACCTATTTGTGATTATTTAGATGTTTTTGGTGTTTTTGTTTAGTGTTGAGTAATGAGGTTAAGCCATAATCAGGGATTAAACAGGCTCATTACACCATCCTAATAGAAGGATAATAGATGAGAATGTTTAAGCTGAGGAAAGCTCCTCAACTTAATCCATGATTAGGGATTAAACTCATGGCAAAACAAGCCTTTGGTTAAGTGGATTTTACTTAATGATATGATGATGAAGTGAGTTTTAGGGTTTGTAAGACAACTTGAGGGGGACTTGTCCATTAACACTAGGGTTAGTCCTTCTTAACCATTTAAGGAAGAATTAGAACCCTAATGCAAGGCCCAAGTTACAAGTATGATGTCTTGATACTTATTAAGTGAATTGATTAAGAGATTTAAACACATTAAGGGTTTAACACTTAGGATTAAAGTTATACACTCCATCCTAAGAGAAGGATGCAGGCATAAGCTTAATCACAAAGCCTTAAAGCCTTTAGGGTTTAGCCCCTGATTATGAGATGAGAAGAGAAGACTCAAAAGAGACACAAAGGTAAAACTATGAGGGGAGACTAATCAAAACCCTAATCATTGTCATGCTTGGTTGTTCCTAAGGTTTGTGAAGTTTTCAAGAGGAGTCTTCAATGGAACCACCAGGAAGCAGATGAAAGGATCAGGAGAAGTAAAGCAACTTGCTTCATTCAAGAAGTCAAGTCACTTGAAGAAAGAAAGTGGGAAGAAGAAGAATGAGCAAGCTCAAACTCAAACACAAACAAAAATGCAGCAATGGATGCAAGAGAGTGATGAAGAGAAAGTTATGAGAAGTGAAGGCAAATTCACTTCCCAAAATCACTTACCACCTGAAGGGTTAGAAAAGAAATGCAATGCAATGCAAAATGGGATGAGATGACATGATGAGAAACAAAACCAGAAGCATATACATGATGCTAATGATGCTATGAGATGCTACAAACATGAGGCAGCACATGGAAATGATCATACAAGTTCATGAATGCAAATGAAGCAAGTTAGGAACCATGAACATACATGAAAAGTTATGAAGTGCACATGACATACAACATGGCAAATACATGATGCAATAATCAAACATGCTTTCAATATGTCTTATGATGTCAAATGAATCACATGGAAGCATGGAATGTCATGGCAAGTCATTGTATGCAAGAGAATGCAAGATGGATGCATATGGAAGCCCAAATTAGGGTTTATGATCAATGCAACAAACAAAAATCAAAATCAGAAGCAAACCCTAAGATAAAAAATTGAAAATTCCACTCAAAGGACCCCTAATCCTATACTAAACCCATGCCCAAAGGAGAGGTTTCAACTCTTAACCAAGTTCAAGATATGAATTTTACAAATTTGCTAGGGTTTTGGGGTTTCCAAACAAAAGAAATGTCAAACAAATTGAAAATGAAAGATCAAATCATGGCCATTTAATCTCACAAACTACATGCTAAACACAATGCAATGCAAAAAGAATCAATATCCAACTCTTCATGGATAGGCAAAAATGATTTTTTGAACTTTGGATCAAAATAATGCACAAAAATGATTTTAATTCAATGAGAAATTCTTAAAATGCATCAAGATCAAAAAATAAATTTGGTTTGAAGGTTGGACAATGTTTCTAAATGTCTTAGAACATTTCATGAATTTTTTGGTGATTTTTAAATACCTAAAAGTATTTTTAATAAATTAATTCTCATTAATCAATTAAAAATAAACTTTTAAATATTTTAAAATACTTTTTAAATGCTAAAAATGAAAATAAAAATATTTTTGTGTTTTAAAAATTAATGAAACTCTTGAGAAAAAGTTTCATAATTTTTAAAACATTTTTGCTATTTTAAATAAATATTGGAAGTTAAATGAAATAAAATGAAATATGCAGGATGGAAGGCCAGGATTCATTCTGGGCTTGGAAGCATTGACTGCGCGCCAGATCTTGTGGCCCACATTCAAACTGGGCTAAACTTAATTAATTAATTAAATTAAACCTAATTAAACTAATGACATGATCTGAGCCATTGGATGCGCGCGGGAAAAGACTCAGTCAACTCATCCAACGCCTGAAATTCAAACTGGAAGCCCTAACCCTAATTACATATTAATGACTTTCAGGCTGCCGGAGAAGACTTCCGGTCGTCTTCTCCGGCCAGCACCCTCCCTGAAAAATGCTAACTTTCACCCTAGCTCACTAAAACCTAATTTCTCTGCCCAGAAACCATCCCCAAACATCATAGAGTAAGAATCAACAGCCAAAACACATTTATTTTACATAATAAGGCTGAATCGAAGCAAAAGGGGTTTAGGTCAAAAAATTTCAGGAACACCATACATGCTCAAAACTCAATGATTTTCGAAACCAAACATATCATCATGATCAGTGGAACATAGAGGACCATTTAAGAACTTAAAAACAAGCTTCTGGAAAAAATGTTCATGAAGCTCACATGAACTGGAGCTTTGATCTCTGGCACTTTCTGGCTAGTCCTTTGGCTCAAACAGGTCCCAATGATCCCCCTTTGAAGCTTTGGATACTTGGTTGGAGTTTAAACAGCCTCTTGAGTGAGTTTGCAGAATCTCTGACCAAGGGAGTGTGAAAATCGTGTTTGTGATATGGAGGGTCTCAGGCCAAAACAAGGGTTGGTTTCTGGTCCATGAAGCAAGGTGAGTTGATATGTGGAATTTGTTTTAGTGTTTATGGCTTGTGGAAGCAGATTCGAAGGCTTTTGCTCTATGGAGTGAAAATGGAGAAGTGATGCTATGACTTGCCTCAGGCTGGCTTGATGTATGAAATGGCTAGCATTTTCTCCATATAAACATCTCTCATTGGTCAGATGATGTGACCTGCCCTTTATTGATTGGTATGGCCACTTTTGCAAATTGTCAGCTTTTGTGTAAGAGAGGCATGGGTTGTGTTCTAGGCTGGTACAATGGCTATGGGCTGCGCAGCATGGTGTGGTAAGAGGCTAGGGCTGGTTCAATGGCCAATGCAGCAAGTGGGTGAAGTGTGATCATGAGTTTTGCAACTTGCTTGCCTTTGCCTTTTCATGAAAATATCTTGCTTCAAAACCATACAAAACATGTGATCTCTTGGCCTCATTCTGATTTTTAGAAGTTGTGTGATCATGTTGAGTGAATTAGAAGCCCATATGATGACTGAATTGGCCTTGAAAGGAGAATTTGCAACTTTGCCTTTTGGTGCATGTCTTGAAAATTAGTGATTTTTGCCAACTTTAACACACCATAACTTTTGATCCAAGATGAATTAGGTCATGTTCTTGTACTTTTTGAAAAGGGAATGATCCATTCTTCAACTTTCATGACCAAAGTTTTTCCATTTGAAGCTTTTTTGGATCAAAAAGTAAGGTTTGAAAAGTGACCTAAAATGACATATTCTTTAAAAGTCAACCAATGCCCTAAAAAGTCAACTTTGCAAAAACTTGTAATTCTTGAATTTTGTGAACTTCAACCTTCTTCCATGATCAAATAAAGATCATATACACTCAAAATGATGAAGATCACCCCTTGGTTGGGTCATTGGGGGCCTCAGATGCCCTGATTATACACTGACTTGTCTGAAAAGTCAACTCTTGATCAGATGACTTCCCCATGGAATTTCTTCATGAAAATTGATATGCATACTCCCTATACCATATAGAGACCAATGGAAACAAGAATGACCAAAAAAATTGGAGTTATGGCCTCTGAAACCAAAACCCTAATTTTAGGTCAACTGTGTAGTCAAACTTGGCTCTGCATTCACACCAATCCCAGTTCTTGTGATTTCTTTGGCATTCTTGACTTTGTAAGGATGTAATATGATATAAGAACACACATGGATCCCTTTGAAGTGATTAGTGGCCTTTGGGGTGGCTCAAGAAGCTCTTGGATTGCTCAGATCACAAACCCTAGGTGCAGATGACTTTGAATCTATGCAGTGAATCAAAAATGAGATATGAGATGATATGATGGTGTTTATGCATATGAAATGATCACAAGCCATGGTGTGAATGGGTGAGGGCAAATTTGGGGTGTTTACAGCTGCCCCTATTCAAACATGAGTTAGCTGTGCAGGTTGTAAGCAACGACTTAACAGGCGAACAAGATAACTCGTGGTTGAATACCAAAGACAGTCCAAAATTTGCACTCACAGAATGAAGAAGAAAAGGGATATAGATTGTAAAGGAAAATAAAGTATATTGTACAGTGTAGGCGACGGAGGACGACCGTCGAGCAGAGGACGACTGCTGGGCAAATAGCAATGACGGGGACGGCCGACATGCTGGGAAAAGGTAAAGCCAAGACGGGGACGGCCGACTAGCTGAGAAAAGTAAGTTGTAAGATTCTCTGGGAGTTAATGAAACATGACGGGGACGGCCATCAAGTTCGTAAAGCAAAGTAACCAACGATGGGGACGGCCAACGGGCTAAACTGAAAGGAAAAGGGACCACGACGGGGACGACCATCGGGTTAAAGAATAAATGAAATAAACAGATGATGAGGTACGGTCATCAAAGGTGAAGGACGATCACCTAGCAGGGGACGGCTGCTCTATTGGGGATAAGATGAGGGACGGTCATCTAAGGTGAAGGACGATCACCTGGCAGGGTACGGCTGCCGAAAATATCGCGACATCGGACGAATGCCGGATAGAAAAGGTCGACGATGGGGACGGCCATCGGACGAGCATGATGGAGGACGACCATCAAGAGGTGGAGGACGACCACCTAGCAGGGGACGGCTGCTCTCATGGTTTCTCATGACATAGGACGAATGCCAAATAACCAAAAATCAACAATGGGGACGGCCATTGGGTAAACTGATGAAGGACGATCATCAAAGGGGTGAAGGACGACCACCTAGCAGGGGACGGCTGCTGAAAACATCAACGATGGGGACGGCCATCGGATGAGCATGATGGAGGACGACCATCAAGAGGTGGAGAACGACCACCTAGCAGGGGACGGCTGCTCTCAGGGTTTATCATAACACAGGACGAGTGCCAGATAAAAAGGAAAATTTGCTTTGTTGGCGATCTACTGGGGAATAGTAAACACGGACGAACGTTTACACCCAAGAAACAAAAGGTACAAGTGTTTGGTATTTGTGTATAGATTAAAGATGCGGACGAGCATCCTTAAGACTACGATACGGACGAGTATCGGGTAGAAACAAACTGACACATGTTCAAAGATGATGATACGGACGAGTACCAACTGGTTAACAGAGAACACGGACGAGTGTTGAATCTGAGAGGACTCTTCTGGGGAATAGTAGACACAGGCGAGTATCTATATTCAAGAAGACAGAAGTGTTTGACATGGTGTATGGATTAAAGATGCGGACGAGCATCCTTAAGACTATGATACGGATGAGTATCATGTAGAAACAAACTCTTGACGCATGTTCTGAGATGATGGTACGGACGAGTACCAACGAGTTAACAAAGAACAAGGACTAGTGTCGAATCTGTGGGGATATATAAATAGTATATACAAGATACAGACGAGTATCTGTATAAGAGTACATGAGCAGTGAGTAATAGTATTGTATAGATGAGTGTTTATCTGCTGGGGAGGGTGACACGGACGAGTGTCAAGAGAGAAAAGTATGATAATATCAACAAGTATATGGGTTGCAAAAGTGTAGATGACTGTGCTGGGGATATGACACGGACGGGTGTCAAGAAAGTGTGTATAGGTATATGTGAGTGCAAAGAGGATGTTGTAACACGGTGGGAGAACTGACTTTAATGTTGCGGATAGCAAGAGTCGCCACCGACTTTTATTTTATCCAAAGGGAAAGGGTATAAAAGAACAGGAAAGACCTTAGAGATATTTTTGGGTCCGGGGGGTAGGTTATGTAAAGGGAAGGTGTTAGCACCCTTTACATCCATGGTTATCCATGGGCTCTTAGTTACTTAGCTCGCTTTAAATTGTTTTTTGAAAGTGTAGTGTGTGAATAGAAAAAAATTTCAGAATAGTTAATAATAATCCATGTACGGATGTGTAAAAACTTGTTTGAAAATTTGTTTGAAAATGTTAAGTGTTTGAAAAAAATTTTGAAGTGAGCAAGTACATAAGAGGAACCTACCCTAGAATTTAAAGTCTTTCTTGTTTTTTTTTTTTTTTCCTTGGTAAGACTATCCCTACTATTAAGGAGTAGGTAGTCATTACCTTGGATGTTAAGGGACATGTGAGGGTCAATCTGATTATGAAGGCAACTGTGGGGTGTATTAAGCACATATGAGGGACTATCATCATTATTCGAAGGGACTCGATTCGTAAAGGCAACCATAAGGGACTTGATGATTTTCTTTTTAAGGGACTTACTTTATACACCCCACTTGACCATTATTCGTAGGCAACTTGAGGGATAACCTTAGAAATGTGAGACGGCGATTAAAAATCGACTTACGTGTGTGTGAGTATTTATTTTAATTATCTTATATTAAAAGTGGTCTAAATTTATTTTAAATAACAAACATGTTTTACACTCCCTAATTACTAACCATAACAACAATTAAATAATTAAAATATTTACAAAATTACACCAAGGAAGCAATTACAACAAAATAAAATAAATAGCAAAATATAATCAAAACAAACATAATAAGCAAAAAGTGATAAATAATAAAATATTGGGGTTAGTAAATAATAATAAGAAAAATTAAATAAGGTTAATAGAAATATAAAGTTAGTAAAAATAATTTAAATAATAAGCAAAAAGTTAGTAATAATAATAAAATAAGAGAGATTAATAATAATATAAAATTAATAAAACAAAATAAATAATATGGTTAGTAGTAATAATAATAAAAATTAATCAAAATAATATATTAACGATTTTTCCTATAAACAATTATTTAGAAAAGAAATATGAATAAGCAATTATCTTAATTTTACAAGTTATCAAGTTATTATTATTTTTTATTATAACCACAAAATTCTAATTATTATAAACATATATTAATATTTATTTTTTAAACAATACATACATATTATAAGAAGAAAATAGGTTTTGAATATCACATTTACAATATTAATCATGTTTATAAAATTTAATTCTATTAATTATTATATTTACAAATTATTTCTAACCATATACAAAAATATAATTATTATAAATTAAATTGTTTCTAAACATTAAAAGAAAAAAAAATAATTTGAATTATAAATATATTTACAAAAATTTATAAGAATTAGAAAAATATTTTAGGGTTTGGAAAATTAGGGTTTGGTTAGAAAAATATTTTTTAAGGGTTTAAATTGTAATATGCAAAATTATTCTAATAACATATATATTATTTTTAATTACATAAAAGAAATAATAATAAATTTTTTTTTTATGATTTTTGAATATTTGACCCTATTTGAATATGTGCTTATGAAATAACTTTATTTACATGTATATTTAAAATATAAATCAATTAACAAAAAGTGATAAAAAATAAATAAATGAAGAAAATAGCAAAACATACCTGGCTGGGTTTTGAACCCAGGAGGCTTTGCTCACAAGATCACATGTTCTACCACTGGGCCATGTGCTGGTTGGTGCAAGAAGAATTGACTCCAAATGGTTTTGTTCTTTCCATCCAATAATCAGCAAAATAAATGAAAAAACAAAAGGCCTGGGGGAGGATTGAACCCAGGACCTTATGTACAAGAGTATGCGCGCGTTACCGCTTGGCTGGGAGAGCCTTCCTGTTAGCTGAATGGCTTTGAATCATAATATATTAAGCATTCTATTATCCTGAAAATAAAACAAAAATAATGGCCCCAGCATGATTCGAACCCTGGCCTTTTCATCAAACGCACACGCATCCCTCCACTGGGACAAGCATCAGGCTTGTGAATTAAACAGAAACAAAACCATAATATTTTAAAATAATAATTTAAATATGAATTTTCGCGCCAGTCAAGCTTCATCTTCAACCTCTGGATTTTGAAGTTTGCTGCGAAAATTGTTGCAACATTTCCTGCGATTTTTCCTGCATCTTAAAAACCTACGAAATTCAAACTAACATCAAACAGTATGATTTCATCAAATTGAGGACACCTTGAGACTCCTTGCAACCTGCACAGTCCAATTTCATCAACCAAATTCATTTATAATACATGAATCCAATAACCCTAATTTGAAGGTCCAAACCCTAATATGGCATCTCACGGATTTTCTATGGTTTCTTTAGTTTCTTTGCCCAGAATCGTTCTAAACACCATCACAAACAATATTAGGTCAACAAAATTCATTAACACACAATGAAATAGTGCAATCGAAAAAATCAAAAACAAGAACAACCATGGTTCGGATTACACAATATGCCATGATACTGATGCGTATGAGTGGTCATTCATGATCAGGAAAGCCCAAGGAAGCTTGCTATGATCTTATTTTACCTTTAAATGTCTTGTAACTCAAAATCCGAATCACACTTTTTTGATGAATTTTTGAACAATGAACTCTACCTTTGGCTGCTGAATTTCGTGAGCTAGGGTTATGTTTATGATCTATACTTATATGGGAGTGAATTAGGTCAGAAATATGTCTTCATTGTGTGGAGATTTGGATCCAAAAAGATTGAAAAAGATGGTGCCATGAAATTCAAATATTGGCTCATGAATGCTTGCTATTTTTGGAGAGATCACATGATTTCTTTCTCTTTAAGCTTCAATCACTAATTATGATTTTCTAGAAACATTATCCAAATAAAATCCTTAATTTTCATATTTTATTTATATTTAAAATGATTTTTAATGATTTAAATCAAAATAAATAGAAATAAAAATAATAAAAATCAGATTTTAAGTGATTTGGGTCGTGCATAGTGTTAAGAGATGGATTGGATCACAACTTAGCAAGCCCATTTGGAAAGAATTACTTCTAAGCCTCCATTTTCAACATAAACCATCACAAAATTTCCCAACTTTGCAAAGGCACATCTCCCTCAATTTTAAAGGTATGAGGGTGTTCTTGGACTTTTTGGAAATCTTGAAGAGTCCTCTAAACAACCCCATTGGTTTCAGGTCCATATCATTTACCAATCTCAAGTTATGCCCTTTTGAAGTTGTTGACTTTTTGTTGACTTTTGAAATGACCTATAATGTCTTAGATCATATCTTTCAAATGAAGCATTTTTGGGCTTAACGTTCAACATCAAAGTTGTAGAGAATTCAATTTCCTTAAAAATGAGCTTTGGATGGAGACCTGGTGATGAAGTATGTGAAAGTTATGGCTGGTCAAAGTTTAGTTGACTTTTACTGAGGAAACCCTAATTTAGAAACTCCTGATTATTGATGATCTGGAATCTCCTTGATGAATCATGATCAACCCTTGATTAAATGATGAATTTTAATTCATATACTTGATGTTGGCAAAAAATCATGAAGTTTGACTTTGGTTTGACCACAGTTGACCTCAGTTTGACTTTTTAACTGCATTGACTGATTTTGACTTATCTGATCATCTGACTGAGCAAACCTTTGAGAAATGTCTTGAAACTTTACATGGGGGTTCTTACACACATATAAGATGTTATGAAACTCACTTGAGGTATTGGAAGTCCATTTAGCCTGATTAAAGTCAAAACCCTAGTTTTGGATGCCCTGCTTAGGAAGTGCATTGTTTGAGGGCATTGTCAACTTCTTTGACCCATTGTGAACTTTCTGAACCTTGTGAATCTTCATAAGATGTCTTGTGATACTCATGGGAGGTATTGTGAAGCTTGTGAACCTTGTGAACCTCATGAAGTGGCTTTGTAGACCTCATGAACCTCAGGAAAGCTTTGTAATCATTATGGAATTTGTGAACCTTCAAGAAATAACTTGTAGACTTCTTGAACCTCATGAAAGGTCTTGTAAATGTTGAGAAACTTGTGAACCTTGTGAACCTTCATAAAGTAACTTGTAGACTTCATGAACCTCATGAAAGGTCTTGAAAGCATTGTGGGACTTGTGAACCTTGTGAACCTTCATAAAGTAGCTTGTGGACTTTATGAACCTCATGAAAGGTTATGCAAGTTGTTGGAGAACTTGTGAACCTTGTGAATCTTCTTAGATCACAAAGTCTTGTATTGTGAGGGCAAATTTTGGGGTGCAACAGCTGCCCCTGTTCAATTTTCTGAAACCTGAGGGGTTAGATTGGTATATTTGCCAGTCGTAACCTGGAAGGTTGAAGGGGATTGAACACAAAAGCCCAAAAATTTGCACTCACCAGTGCGTAGAGTGATATTGATGGTTAGTTGAATATGATTGAGTGGGCTTAAAGATGCCACTAGGGGAAAGTTCTTCAGATATATAATGAGAGCTGTCAGGAGTTTGGAGCAGTCCTGAAGTATGCTTTCAGGATATTGGAGTAATACTGATGTAACAGCATGTCTTCATGGGGATAGAGCAATCAATAATGATAATCCTAAAGCAGTCTTGAAGTAGTAAATCTGACCTCAGGAGGATAGAGCAATCAATAGCTCTAAAGCAGTCTTGAAGTAGTAATATGACCTCAGGAGGATAGAGCAATCAATAGCTCTAAAGCAGTCTTGAAGTGATAATATGACCTCAGGAGGATAGAGAAATCAATAGCTCTAAAGCAGTCTTGAAGTAATAATTTCAGGAGGATAGAGCCATTAATAATGATAACTCTAAAGCAGTCTTGAAATAATAATGTGATGTGTCTTCAGGAGGATAGAGCAATCAATAATGATAACTCTAAAGCAGTCTTGAAGTAATAATTTCAGGAGGATAGAGCAATCAATAGCTCTAAAGCAGTCTTGAAATAATAAGATGATTTCAGGAGGATAGAGCAGTCAGTAGCTCTAAAGCAGTCTTGAAGTCATGAGAAGTTATCAGGAGGATAAAGTAACCCTGAGGTTACAATAAAGCAGTCCCAAAATAATAAGAAGCTCATCAGGAGGATAAAGTAACCCTGAGGTTACAATAAAGCAGTCCCAAAGATCATAAGTTTGCTTGTTGGATGATTAACCTGTAACAAGGTAGCTTTTGTATAAATAGTATTAGTTCATGTATTATGTATGTATGTATAACATGATGCACTCAGGTAATGTACTATATGTCTATGGATATGTATGTTATGGTATGATGTAAATGATGTATGTATGATATGACACTGCTGGAAATGTCTGGATATCTTCATATAACAACTGCTGGCCAGGGAAAATAAATCCCGATTCCTTGTTGAAGAATATATTATACATAACCTTCCGTCTGCTGGGGATAACAGGGTATAGATAACCTCCCGAATGCTGGGGATAGTAAGGTATATATCACCTCCCGGATGCTGGGGATAATAGGGTATATATAACCTTCGTCTTCGTTTGATAGTAGGATAAGTATTACATCCCGTCTTCGTTCGTCGTACCCTCATTGGAAAGTAATTTCCCGTATATCCGTATGAGGATAAAAGAGATGGATATAAATTCCAGGGGAGATTAGACTCTGTGAAGATGGATTTGTCCCACTGAGGGTTTGTAACTGTCTTGTAAAGGTGAACCGGCGAAGCTTCATTGAAATCCTTCCCTCGTTCGTCCTTAGTAAATACTATTACTGCATTTTCATGCATTTCTGGTAAACATCAATCATATTAAAAAGCATACATGCCTTTTTGGTAAACATTAATCATATTCAAAAGCATACATACATTCAAACACAACCAATGGACGTTTCGCTTATGTAAATAGGGTAAAAGTAAATCTGGATTCAAAAAATGGAATTTATTTATATCAAAAAGTGACCCATACACGGGTAAGTTTGTACAAGGAGACATAAACCCTAGTAAGAGGATCTTGCCATAAAGTTTTTACAAAACAGGGAAAATCAGCTATGTGGGAAACAATCCTATTGAGTTTCAATTCTACTATTGCCCTTCAAGTATCTCATCTTCTTGCTGTTGAGATGGAAATGATTGGATTGAGCTCTATCTGTTCGAGCTTGAGTAAGTAGTACAACTGGTTGCAGTTTCATGAGTGATCCAAACGAGACATAGTCATACGCTTTAATCCCTAACTTTTGCCTGGATTGCCCTTTCAGGTTTTCAATCCACCGGGATACCCTTTTTTGCCCAAGCCGCCTTTTCAGGTTTTCGACTTGCCGGGTGTACATCTTTATATATATATCCCTAATTTTTGCCCAAACCCTTTTGGTTTGCCGGGATGCCCTTATTTTTGCCTAGGCCTGTCAACCTAGCGGGTCTCTTTTTATGCGTAGTATTTTTTAACTATGTCTGCGTTTACAGGCTGTGGGAAGTCCTCACCATCCATTGTAGTCAGTATCATGGCACCTCCTGAGAACACTGTCTTGACTACAAATGGTCCTTCATATGTTGGAGTCCACTTGCCCCTAGGATCACCCTGTGGTAATATGATACGCTTGATTACCAAGTCACCAGCCTGATATACCTTTGGCTTAACCTTCTTGTTAAAAGCTTTGATCATCCGTTTCTGGTACATCTGGCCATGACAAACTGCTGCTAACCTATTCTCATCAATCAAATTTATCTGGTCAAGTCGAGTCTGAATCCATTCATCTTCATCCAAGCCTGCATCCTTCATAATTCTTAAGGAGGGAATCTGAACTTCAATGGGCAGAACTGCTTCCATACCATAGACCAAGGAGAATGGGGTTGCCCCTGTTGAAGTACGTATTGTGGTACGATAACCATGAAGAGCAAATGGTAACATCTCATGCCAATCCTTATAAGTAACAGTCATCTTCTGTACAATCTTCTTAATGTTCTTATTAGCAGCTTCAACTGCCCCATTCATCTTTGGACGATACGGAGAAGAGTTGTGATGCTTAATCTTGAACTGTGTGCAGAGATCAGTAATCATAGTATTGTTCAAATTAGAGCCATTGTCAGTGATAATCCTTTCAGGGATGCCATACCTACATATGAGATTATTCTTAATGAACCGAGCCACAACATTCTTGGTAACAGATGCAAATGAAGCTGCCTCTACCCACTTCGTGAAATAATCAATGGCCACCAGAATGAAACGATGCCCATTTGAAGCAGTGGGCTTGATCTCACCAATCATATCAATGCCCCACATGGCAAAAGGCCAAGGAGCAGTCAACACATTCAAAGGTGATGGAGGTACATGAACTTTATCAGCATAGATTTGACATTTGTGACATGTTCTGGAGTGTTGATAGCAATCAGCTTCCATGGTAGACCAATAGTAACCTGCTCTCAAAATCTTCTTTGCCATGGTATGACCACTAGAATGAGTGCCAAAGGTCCCATCATGCATCTCTTCCATAATTTCTGTAGCTTCCTTCTTATCCACACAACGAAGCATAGTCGAATCATGATTGCGCTTGTACAGAATGCCATTACTCAAAAAGAACTTAGCAGAAAACCTTCTCAGGAACTTCCTATCTTTGACAGATGCCCCTTCAGGGAACTCCTGAGCTTCAAGATATCTTTTCACTTCATAGAACCAAGGCTTCTCCTCTGCCCCTTCAGTGTCAATCTCATTGCAGTATGCAGGCTTCTCAAATCTATCAATAGTAATCTTGGGAGCTTCATCATCCCAACTGATCTCAAACATGGATGCCATGGTGGCCAATGCATCTGCCAACTGATTCTCTCTTCGTGGAATATGTCCAAAGGTAATCTCTTTGAAATGTGGGATCAAAGACAACACATGCTCTCTGTAAGGAATGAGATTATCATGCTTGGTATCCCAATATCCTTTAATCTGACTCACTACCAGGGCTGAATCTCCATACACATCAAGGAACTGGATCTTCATATCAATAGCAGCTTTAATACCCATGATACATGCCTCATACTCAGCCATGTTATTGGTACAAAGGAAACAAAGTCTGGCAGTAATCGGGGTATGACAACCTTCAGGGGAACTAATCACAACACCAACACCATTACCAAGTGCATTAGAGGCACCATCAAAAACCATAGTCCATCGGGATCCTTGTTCAGGTCTGTCATATTGTCCAGGTTCTTTGGTAACAGTCATAATGTCTTCATCAGGGAACTCAAAATTCATTGACTGGTAATCATCTACTGCTTGATGAGCCAAATGATCAGCAACAACACTTCCCTTAATGGCCTTCTGAGTAGTATACTGTATATCATATTCTGTCAAGATCATTTGCCATCTTGCAATTCTTCCGGAGAGAGCAGGTTTCTCAAATATGTACTTGATTGGATCCATCTTTGAAATCAATAAGGTAGTATGGGTCAACATATACTGTCTTAGTCGGCGAGCAGCCCATGCCAAAGCGCAGCAAGTTTTCTCGAGCAGTGAGTATCTTGTTTCACAGTCGGTAAACTTTTTGCTAAGGTAGTATATTGCCTGCTCTTTTCGACCAGACTCGTCATGTTGCCCCAACACACACCCCATTGAGTTGTCTAGCACTGTTAAGTACATAATCAAGGGTCTTCCATCAACTGGTGGCATCAAAATTGGAGGCTCTAGTAGATATCTCTTGATCTCATCAAAGGCATTCTGGCACTCATCATTCCATTCCATCACCTGATCTTTCTTCAACAACTTGAAGATTGGCTCACAGATGGTAGTTAACTGGGAAATAAATCTTGCAATGTAATTCAATCGTCCCAAGAAACCTCTAACCTCCTTCTCAGTACGGGGAGCTGGCATCTCTCGTATAGCTTTCACTTTTGCAGGATCCACTTCAATACCTTTTCCACTGACAATGAAACCCAGGAGCTTTCCAGATCTAACTCCAAAAGTACACTTGTTTGGATTTAATCTCAACTTGTATTTCTTCAACCTCTCAAACAACTTGTGCAGATGATCAAGATGTTGCTCTTCGTTCTGAGACCTGGCTATCATATCATCTACATATACCTCTATCTCATGATGAATCATATCATGAAACAAAGCCACCATAGCACGCTGATATGTTGCCCCTGCATTCTTCAAACCAAATGGCATTACCTTATAGCAAAAGGTGCCCCACTGTGTCACAAATGTTGTCTTCTCCATATCTTCAGGTGCCATCTTGATCTGATTGTAACCAGAGAAACCATCCATAAAAGAGAATACTTTATGCTGAGCAGTGTTGTCTACCAGAATATCAATATGAGGAAGTGGAAAGTCATCTTTAGGGCTGGCCTTGTTCAAATCTCTGTAGTCTACACACATACGCACCTTACCATCTTTCTTAGGAACTGGTACCACATTTGCAACCCACTGAGGATAAGAAGTCACTGCTAAGAACCCTGCATTGAACTGTTTTATTACCTCTGCCTTGATCTTTTCTGACATTTCAGGACGCATACGACGAACCTTCTGCTTCTTTGGACGACAATCTTCTTTCACTGGCAAACGGTGAACCACAATGTCTGTATCCAACCCTGGCATGTCTTCATAAGACCAAGCAAAGATCTCCACATAGTCACGCAACATCTGAATCAACCTGCTCTTGACACTGTCTTCTAAATCAGCCCCTATCTTAACCTCTTTTCTGTTTTCTTCAGTTCCCAGATTCACAATTTCGACTGGCTCTTCATGTGGCTGTATAGCTTTCTCTTCTTGTTGTAACAACCTAGCAAGCTCTACAGGTATTTCACAATCGTCCTCATTTCCGTCTTCAGTTTGATAGATCGGATTCTCGAAATCATAATTGGCAATAGTAGAACTGTTATCAACAGGATCCAGAGTGGATGAGGATCTGCATTTTAGTGATGTGGGTGTGTGTAAGAACACATAGCTGATAAAGCAAAAAATAAAAAGAAAAGAAAGACAAGGAACACAATATTTACGAAACGAAACGTCCACTGATTTTATTGAATGAAGTATGCAAATGAAATGACAGCCCGTAACAAGCACACCATTGTGCCCCGGGTAAGGCACATGGCTTAAAAGTTTTTATTGTTCAAGAAATTACAAATTTAAAACATAACACAGTAATAGTATTTACTCCTGACTAAAGGAGATAGGGATAACATCCTCAGCTTTCCAATTATTGAGTCCAGCACCCACAGTAGGAAAAATCCAAGCATCCAAGTTGTAGTCTTCATCATAGTCTCCCACAGCATTGATAACCCCTTGATTGGTGATACGAGCAGCACGAGCACGACGAACAGCCTTCTGGGACTCTGCAGTGAAACCCAAACCAAACTTGTCAGACTTGTATGGAATATCAGGAAGCTGACCCCAAATAGTACAACCACCTTCATCCACCACAGCTCTAGCATCATTGAGGGAGGCCATTGCCATTGTTGGAGGTTTTCTGATGACCACAGGAACCTTCTTCACAGCAGGAGGAGCTACACAATCATTAACAACCCAGGGAACCACTTCAAATGACTGACACGGAGTCTCAATGTATTCACCTTCTACTTCCAGATACTTGAAGGTATTTACATGGCTGACAAAGTATTCTTCCTCTCCAAAGACAGTAACAACTTTTCCATTCACCGGATATCTTAACTTTTGGTGCAATGTAGAGGTCACAGCACCTGCCCCATGGATCCAGGGACGACCAAGCAGACAAGAGTATGAAGGACGAATATCCATCACATAGAATGTAGCAGTAAAAACCTGAGAGCCAACTTTGATTGGAAGATCAATTTCCCCATGCACTACTCTTCTAGAACCATCAAAAGCCTTTACCACAATATTACTGGGCTTCAGCACAGCATCTTCAGGACTTAACTTATTCAGGACTTCTTTGGGCAACACATTCAGAGAGGAACCATTGTCTATCAGTACATGTGACAGGGTAGTGCCCCTGCATTCAATTGAGATATGCAAGGCCCTGTTATGATCCCTCTTGGCAGGGGTCAAGTCAGCATCAGAAAATCCCAACCCATTGTCATAGGTCAGGTGGGCAACACAGTTCTCAAATTGGTCAACAGAAATTGCACTGGGTACATGAGCCATCTTCAGAAACTTGATCAATGACTTGGCATGAGCCTCAGAACATAATAATAGGGAGAGCATAGAAATCTTTGAGGGAGTATGCCCCAGCTGATCAACAATGTCATAATCACTCTTGCGAATGATTTTCAATACTTCTTCCATCTGCTTAGAGAGATCATCAGCAGCTGGCACATCAGTAGATACGGGCTCAATAACAGGACCTTTGCCCCGAGCATCAGTGGTGGAAGTAGCAGCAGGAGTAACTGCATTCTTGGAAGTATCTGGAGGAGAGAAGACTCTTCCACTACGAGTGATCTTGCTAGATCCAGCAATATTATCAATGTCAACAGGCACATCAGGTAAAGGCTCTTGCTTAACACCATGGATGTAAACGTCAGACCCATAGTGCCAAGGCACAGCATTGTCAGATATATAAGGAAGAGGACCAGGAGTAGTAATAACCACAGGAGCTACTCTGGCTTCAGCAACAACTTTCACAGGACCTTCAGCAGTAATTTTGATTGGACCCTGATGAGTGATTTTAATGGGACCCTTTGAAGTGATTCTTACCGGTACTTTGTCAACCATATCAACCTCTTCAGTCTTCTTACCCCGAGTCAGATGATCCACCATACTTTCTACAGATGCTGGTCTTCTTTCGAACACTATAGTATACTTATCCATGAGACGTTGAATTCCATCTCTCAGAATGAAGCAACTATCCGGCTTATAGGTACAATACAAACAATCTTCACGACAGCCTGGAAAGATCCCAGCTTGTACTAACCTTTTCTTGATAACAGATAGTGGTGTGGTCAACTCCATAACTGAATAGACATGTAGATCTTCTTCAATGGCATTGACAGTCTTCTCGTGATTTGGCATTGGAGCTGTAATCACATTTGGAGTACCTGGTGGATCAAACTCAATTTCTCCAGCATCAATCATATCTTGAATTTTGTTCTTCAAGACCCAGCAGTTATTAGTATCATGTCCTGGACAGTTTGAATGATATGCACATCGTGCATTGGGATTGTACTTGGGAGAAGTAACATTGGGATTCTGAGGAGCCTCCCTCAGGGTAATAAGTTCAGCTTTCAACAAATGTTGCAATGCCTGAGCCATTGACATGTTGATCTTCGTGAACTGTCTTCTAGCCCTCTGTTGGTTGCCTTGAGGCTGCTCTGTTGTTGCAGGAGTTGGATTTGAAATATGAACCGCACTAACAGACTGATGCCTTCTGTTACGATCAGGTTGACCATAAACAGCATTGGATTCTTTCTTCCCAGTGGGAGGCTTCTTTGCAGCACCTGATGAAGAAGTGCCCACTTGGATCTTACCACTCTTGATACCATTTTCTACCCGCTCTCCTGTCATGATCAACTCAGTGAAGCCAGATGATGAGCTTCCAATGAGATGACTGTAAAACGGACCATTCAGCGTACACATGAACATATCAACCAGCTCCCTGTCAGTCAAAGGGGGTTGAACTCTTCCAGCTAAATCTCTCCACTTCTGAGCATACTCCTTAAAACTTTCTTTGGCACCCATAGACATGCTTTGAAGCTGCATGCGAGTGGGGGCTAAGTCAGCATTATATTGGTACTGCTTATAGAAAGCTTCAGCAAGATCATTCCAATCTCTGATGTTGACACTCTCCAACTGATAATACCACTCCAACTGAGCTCCAGATAAGCTCTCTTGAAAGAAATGGATCCACAACTTCTTATCAGCAGTATGAGGTTGAATTCTTCTGACATAAGATCTCAAATGCAGCTTGGGACAAGAGACCCCATCATAAACAACAAAGGCAGGAACCTTGAAACCAATGGGTATCACAACCCCAGATATCAAACTCAAATCTTCAAAATCCAGTCCAGATGATTTCTGTAATTCCATAGCATCCATCCTATCCACCAGCATCTTGAATTTGTCTTCATTAGGCTCATGGTAGTAATTAGCCTCAGAATCAGAGTCCCCCATAGTGTTGTGGAGACTGCCTCTCTCTTTCTCAGATTCCTCAGATTCATAGTCTTCAACCTCTTCCTTGGTCTTGACAGGACCTTTGAACCTTCTTCCCATGTTGAGCAACCCAGCAGACCTTCTAGTCTTCTTAGTCTTCTTGGCCAGCAGTGCCTTCAAATCATCTTGCCCCTTGGACAGGTTCAAGATCAGCTCTTGGAACTGTGCATTCTGTGCCTGAAGATCCTTAACTGATTGTTCAAGAGCCATTGCTGAAATAAACAGCGAGAAGATGAGAAACCTGTGCACAATATAAACCTGTGATACAATGAAATGATATGGGAATGCATATGCAATGTTTTCAAGGACCGCAGGATTTAAATTTGCTTAAACAAACAAGAAAGTAACTTTTTATTAGTAATAACTTGTTTTGCCTTTTAGGCTTACAAAGAATGAAAGTAAAATAAGTACAAAGGATGGGGTTTTAAGTCTCCCATGGACGTTTCCTCTTTGTGTTGAGGTATGAGTTGAGGTTTCGTTCCTCGTGAAGTTGCTTTGTTAGCTCTAGGATCCTTGCTTGGCTTGCTTTGTAATGAGCCTCGAAAGTATCCCTTTGCTCCTTCAGTTGGATCCATGATCTCTGCAAGTCTTCCTTATCAGTAGGCATGTCTGGGTGAAGGATGGTATAAGCTGTGTCTCCTTCAGCAACAGGTTCCATGGTAACTGGTAGGATGGCAGGATATGGCATCATGAGTGTCTGAGCACGAGATCGTACCCATCTGAGATAAGCCTCCATAGGAATAGTGTACTTAGGCTCCAGTGTCTTGCTGTCAACCCTGTTTACTTTTCCCCAGGCTCGTATGAATCTCTGACGGTAACCCTGAAGATCGTTGTCGTAATCAAACACAATGCCCTGAATCAACATGTCATGTGGACCGTCACTTCGGGCGTAACCAAACTGTCGTAAAGCTAGAGAGGGGTTGTAGGTGATGCCTCCTCTTATGCCTAGAAGTGGCACATTAGGAAACTCCCCACAACGGTCAATGATGGTGACATTCTCCATAGATCTGGAGCACCAATGGATATCTGAGTGAGATAGTGACATGATCCTCTTGGACCATCTGAACCCTTGCTCATTCTTCATTACTGAGCGAGGAAGGTGAGAAATAAACCACCTAGAGAGCAAAGGTATGCAGCACATCAAAGTTCCTCTTGCCCTTGTAGTACGGGTGTGAAGAGAATGTAAGATGTCTCCAAGCAATGTAGGCACTGGATTGTGACTCAGGAAAATGTTGATGGCATGAACATCTATGAACTGATCTGGATTGGGGAACAATACTAAGCCATATATCAGCAAGGCTAAGATCTCCTCAAAAGCATCATAGCTCATGGCCTTCAAGAACATTTGAGCTTTATCCATTAATACCTTGGCAAGAATACCCTTGACTCCACTTCTCGTCTCTAGAACAATGTCAGACTTCTTCAGATGTAGAGCTGCAGCAATAACCTCTGGTTTAAGTTCCTTCTCCAAGCCTGTGAAGGGTTTTTGATCAAGAACAGGTATACCCAGAAGTTTAGAGAACTCTTCCATTGTAGGAACCAGCTGGTAGTCAGGGAATGTGAAGCAATGGTGCTTAGGATCAAAGAACTGGAATAGGACACTCATCATGTCTTCACTGAACCCTGAAGTGACTAGATCCAATATGTGACCATGTCTCTTGTTGAACCGGGAGTGATCAGACACTTGAGAAACCAACTCTTTAAGCTTGGGAGGTATCCCCACAAAGTTGATCCTGATGGTGTTTCTACGAGCTGAAGCCATGACCTGCAACAAAGAACAAAGATAAATCCCTTGGTCCTTGAAATGGTTAGGGAAAATGATATGCTCATGATGCATGATGATGTCATGATGTTATGCTCAATCACAAACATGTGGCACACACAAACAAGTCACACCATAGCCCTAGGTTTAAAGGCTTGCATGAGGTTCAAAGGTAAGTACCCTCCCCTGAAGTTAGATGGTTCATCCTGTCCTACAAAAGTAACCAGGTTCTAAGGGATCTCAATATCATTGATCCTTCACAAGGGTGGTTGATCAGAAGGCAACTTACTTGCCAACCAAAACCCTCCAAGTTTAAGATCTCAATGAGCGTAGCATCGAGTGTCAACCAACTTCAGTCTGCACCAAAGCCGGTTACCTCACTACTTTCTAAAGGCCAAGATGAGTTAACTAGGGTTCTAAAAGTTAGTTAGTGCATTGACAACATATGGCAGCCTCAATATTATCCTCAACTTGACTTAAGGAATATAAGCACCAACCAAGAAGTCGCACTAACTATGGCCACCAGATCAACCGTATCGATATACGTCGTACAGTTTCCTTGGTCTATTGCCATTTACCTAAGGTACACTAGATCCGGGTTAGGACCTTTCACACACAAGAGCACCCCAACAAGTAATATAAAACAAACAAGGCAAACAATTCAAAGTGATCTTAATTCCTAAGGGTACCCCTCTTAAATTTAGATCCCCAGCAGAGTCGCCAGTTCTGTAACACGGTGGGAGAACTGACTTTAATGTTGCGGATAGCAAGAGTCGCCACCGACTTTTATTTTATCCAAAGGGAAAGGGTATAAAAGAACAGGAAAGACCTTAGAGATATTTTTGGGTCCGGGGGGTAGGTTATGTAAAGGGAAGGTGTTAGCACCCTTTACATCCATGGTTATCCATGGGCTCTTAGTTACTTAGCTCGCTTTAAATTGTTTTTTGAAAGTGTAGTGTGTGAATAGAAAAAATTTTCAGAATAGTTAATAATAATCCATGTACGGATGTGTAAAAACTTGTTTGAAAATTTGTTTGAAAATGTTAAGTGTTTGAAAAAAATTTTGAAGTGAGCAAGTACATAAGAGGAACCTACCCTAGAATTTAAAGTCTTTCTTGTTTTTTTTTTTTCCTTGGTAAGACTATCCCTACTATTAAGGAGTAGGTAGTCATTACCTTGGATGTTAAGAGACATGTGAGGGTCAATCTGATTATGAAGGCAACTGTGGGGTGTATTAAGCACATATGAGGGACTATCATCATTATTCGAAGGGACTCGATTCGTAAAGGCAACCATAAGGGACTTGATGATTTTCTTTTTAAGGGACTTACTTTATACACCCCACTTGACCATTATTCGTAGGCAACTTGAGGGATAACCTTAGAAATGTGAGACGGCGATTAAAAATCGACTTACGTGTGTGTGAGTATTTATTTTAATTATCTTATATTAAAAGTGGTCTAAATTTATTTTAAATAACAAACATGTTTTACACTCCCTAATTACTAACCATAACAACAATTAAATAATTAAAATATTTACAAAATTACACCAAGGAAGCAATTACAACAAAATAAAATAAATAGCAAAATATAATCAAAACAAATATAATAAGCAAAAAGTGATAAATAATAAAATATTGGGGTTAGTAAATAATAATAAGAAAAATTAAATAAGGTTAATAGAAATATAAAGTTAGTAAAAATAATTTAAATAATAAGCAAAAAGTTAGTAATAATAATAAAATAAGAGAGATTAATAATAATATAAAATTAATAAAACAAAATAAATAATATGGTTAGTAGTAATAATAATAAAAATTAATCAAAATAATATATTAACGATTTTTCCTATAAACAATTATTTAGAAAAGAAATATGAATAAGCAATTATCTTAATTTTACAAGTTATCAAGTTATTATTATTTTTTATTATAACCACAAAATTCTAATTATTATAAACATATATTAATATTTATTTTTTAAACAATACATACATATTATAAGAAGAAAATAGGTTTTGAATATCACATTTACAATATTAATCATGTTTATAAAATTTAATTCTATTAATTATTATATTTACAAATTATTTCTAACCATATACAAAAATATAATTATTATAAATTAAATTGTTTCTAAACATTAAAAGAAAAAATAATAATTTGAATTATAAATATATTTACAAAAATTTATAAGAATTAGAAAAATATTTTAGGGTTTGGAAAATTAGGGTTTGGTTAGAAAAATATTTTTTAAGGGTTTAAATTGTAATATGCAAAATTATTCTAATAACATATATATTATTTTTAATTACATAAAAGAAATAATAATAAATTTTTTTGTTATGATTTTTGAATATTTGACCCTATTTGAATATGTGCTTATGAAATAACTTTATTTACATGTATATTTAAAATATAAATCAATTAACAAAAAGTGATAAAAAATAAATAAATGAAGAAAATAGCAAAACATACCTGGCTGGGTTTTGAACCCAGGAGGCTTTGCTCACAAGATCACATGTTCTACCACTGGGCCATGCGCTGGTTGGTGCAAGAAGAATTGACTCCAAATGGTTTTGTTCTTTCCATCCAATAATCAGCAAAATAAATGAAAAAACAAAAGGCCTGGGGGAGGATTGAACCCAGGACCTTATGTACAAGAGTATGCGCGCGTTACCGCTTGGCTGGGAGAGCCTTCCTGTTAGCTGAATGGCTTTGAATCATAATATATTAAGCCTTCTATTATCCTGAAAATAAAACAAAAATAATGGCCCCGGCATGATTCGAACCCTGGCCTTTTCATCAAACGCACACGCATCCCTCCACTGGGACAAGCATCAGGCTTGTGAATTAAACAGAAACAAAACCATAATATTTTAAAATAATAATTTAAATATGAATTTTCGCGCCAGCCAAGCTTCATCTTCAACCTCTGGATTTTGAAGTTTGCTGCGAAAATTGTTGCAACATTTCCTGCGATTTTTCCTGCATCTTAAAAACCTACGAAATTCAAACTAACATCAAACAGTATGATTTCATCAAATTGAGGACACCTTGAGACTCCTTGCAACCTGCACAGTCCAATTTCATCAACCAAATTCATTTATAATACATGAATCCAATAACCCTAATTTGAAGGTCCAAACCCTAATATGGCATCTCACGGATTTTCTATGGTTTCTTTAGTTTCTTTGCCCAGAATCGTTCTAAACACCATCACAAACAATATTAGGTCAACAAAATTCATTAACACACAATGAAATAGTGCAATCGAAAAAATCAAAAACAAGAACAACCATGGTTCGGATTACACAATATGCCATGATACTGATGCGTATGAGTGGTCATTCATGATCAGGAAAGCCCAAGGAAGCTTGCTATGATCTTATTTTACCTTTAAATGTCTTGTAACTCAAAATCCGAATCACACTTTTTTGATGAATTTTTGAACAATGAACTCTACCTTTGGCTGCTGAATTTCGTGAGCTAGGGTTATGTTTATGATCTATACTTATATGGGAGTGAATTAGGTCAGAAATATGTCTTCATTGTGTGGAGATTTGGATCCAAAAAGATTGAAAAAGATGGTGCCATGAAATTCAAATATTGGCTCATGAATGCTTGCTATTTTTGGAGAGATCACATGATTTCTTTCTCTTTATGCTTCAATCACTAATTATGATTTTCTAGAAACATTATCCAAATAAAATCCTTAATTTTCATATTTTATTTATATTTAAAATGATTTTTAATGATTTAAATCAAAATAAATAGAAATAAAAATAATAAAAATCAGATTTTAAGTGATTTGGGTCGTGCATAGTGTTAAGAGATGGATTGGATCACAACTTAGCAAGCCCATTTGGAAAGAATTACTTCTAAGCCTCCATTTTCAACATAAACCATCACAAAATTTCCCAACTTTGCAAAGGCACATCTCCCTCAATTTTAAAGGTATGAGGGTGTTCTTGGACTTTTTGGAAAGCTTGAAGAGTCCTCTAAACAACCCCATTGGTTTCAGGTCCATATCATTTACCAATCTCAAGTTATGCCCTTTTGAAGTTGTTGACTTTTTGTTGACTTTTGAAATGACCTATAATGTCTTAGATCATATCTTTCAAATGAAGCATTTTTGGGCTTAACGTTCAACATCAAAGTTGTAGAGAATTCAATTTCCTTCAAAATGAGCTTTGGATGGAGACCTGGTGATGAAGTATGTGAAAGTTATGGCTGGTCATAGTTTAGTTGACTTTTACTGAGGAAACCCTAATTTAGAAACTCCTGATTATTGATGATCTGGAATCTCCTTGATGAATCATGATCAACCCTTGATTAAATGATGAATTTTACTTCATATACTTGATGTTGGCAAAAAATCATGAAGTTTGACTTTGGTTTGACCACAGTTGACCTCAGTTTGACTTTTTAACTGCATTGACTGATTTTGACTTATCTGATCATCTGACTGAGCAAACCTTTGAGAAAAGTCTTGAAACTTTACATGGGGGTTCTTACACACATATAAGATGTTATGAAACTCACTTGAGGTATTGGAAGTCCATTTAGCCTGATTAAAGTCAAAACCCTAGTTTTGGATGCCCTGCTTAGGAGGTGCATTGTTTGAGGGCATTGTCAACTTCTTTGACCCATTGTGAACTTTGTGAACCTTGTGAATCTTCATAAGATGTCTTGTGATACTCATGGGAGGTATTGTGAAGCTTGTGAAGCTTGTGAACCTCATGAAGTGGCTTTGTAGACCTCATGAACCTCAGGAAAGCTTTGTAATCATTATGGAATTTGTGAACCTTGTGAACCTTCAAGAAATAACTTGTAGACTTCTTGAACCTCATGAAAGGTCTTGTAAATGTTGAGAAACTTGTGAACCTTGTGAACCTTCATAAAGTAACTTGTAGACTTCATGAACCTCATGAAAGGTCTTGAAAGCATTGTGGGACTTGTGAACCTTGTGAACCTTCATAAAGTAGCTTGTGGACTTTATGAACCTCATGAAAGGTTATGCAAGTTGTTGGAGAACTTGTGAACCTTGTGAATCTTCTTAGATCACAAAGTCTTGTATTGTGAGGGCAAATTTTGGGGTGCAACAGATGTCTTTGGCTTTCTGTTGGGGTATGACACGGACGGGTGTCAGGAAGCATCTGTAATACGGGTGGTGTTGCTCGCAAGGAGTGTTCAGGCGACTTTACTGGGGAAAGATGGCACGGACGGGTGTTTTAATGAGTATGTACTGGTGTTTGTGGTTGTGAGGCAGCTGCTTTTGCTGGGGACTCTGGGGGGATTTTTCTGTACGTTGATGAACTGTCGTTAAGTGTTGATTCAAAACATGGCCTATGATTATGCTATGTGTTGGATTTTTGCCGTAATGCTCCGTATTAGACGGAATGCTACGCTTTATGGGTGAACAAGATGCAAATGCTATGATTGTGCAAAGATACCAAACCGGGATCCGGGTCCCGTTGCTGCGAAGATCTTCGATCGATCTGTTGAAGTAGACATCCCAACTGGGGATGAGATCATTGGTAGATCTGATGAGATGTATCTGCTTGGGGATTCGGGTCATTGAGAGACCTATTCCAATAAATGAGAGACCCAGCTGGGGTTTGTAAAAGCTTTCTTCACTCTGTTGTGATCTTCTATGCGTTGCTCTTCTGGATAGAGGCTGCAACTCTGTGGGGAGAGCTCCTTGGCTTTTGTACTTTGGCTGAGGATGACAACTCGGCTGGGGAGAAAGAGAAATCATTGAGATCTCCCTAGGGATTCTGCTGAAGTAGATTCTTGACTCAGCCGGGGATATGGGCGCCTTCTGTGATACCTGGCAACTCTGATGGGGAGGAGTAATAAGTGGCAAACTCAGCTGGGAGGAGTCATGAAAGGCAACTCAGCTGGGGAGAGAGCACTTTGGGTGCTAAAATTGAGTGTTGGTTTGCCAACTTGCTGGGACGAAGCTTACATGCCCCAAGTTGCGTTCTGGATACCTGCAATCCTGAAAAAGAATAGAGAAACGCACAAGGTAATCCCGAGGTATCCCTTACTGGATTCCGTCATAGGAGTTTAGATACTTCTGAGAGTAAGCATATTTCCTGCAAGCATGTTTTTATTTGAAAGTAAGCATCTGTATTCTTATGCAATCAGTTTTTTTCTTTTAAGACATCAGACATTTTTTGCAAATAAAATATACAAAACGAGACATGACTGAAAATCTGATTTAATTAATTCATATGCCCTGAATTGGCGAGATACAGTCAAAGGAACATATCCCCTGAAATGAGGAGATTGTTACAAATTGAGAAACAAAATGTTGGCAGTGTTGATGACGCTTTAAGGAGCTTCCTCTTCACTATGACCCGTATGACTTTTGACGTTCTTCTCATCTTGCTTTTTGAAGAATGTTGATTCTGATTGAAGTTTGATCTTTTCGAAGCTTACCAAGTTGTAGATGATACAAACGAATTCAGAATGCAGTTGTTCGCTTATTCCCTTATTTTGCATGGATCGCCCTTCCGGGTTTTCAATCCATCGGGATACCCATTTTTGCCTGAGCTGTCCAATGCGGCTTTTCAACTCAGCGGGTGTACATTTTTGTTTATTTTCCCTTATTTTTGCCCGAGTCTTTTATTCTGTTTTTGACTCGCCGGGATGCCCTGTTTTTGCCTGGACTTACATTCTGTTTTTATGTCCAGCGGGTCATTTTATGCGAAGTATTTTTTAACTGCATCTGAATTCACAGGGGATGGGAAATCTTCACCATCCATGGTGCTGAGCATCAGTGCTCCACCGGAAAAAACTTTCTTTACCACAAATGGTCCTTCATAGTTTGGGGTCCATTTGCCCCTGTGGTCTGTATGAGGAGGGAGGATTCTTTTCAGCACAAGATCTCCCACTTGGTACTCTCGGTGCCTGACTTTCTGATCGAAGGCTTTCTTCATTCTCTTCTGATACAACTGCCCATGACAGATTGCAGCCAACCTCTTCTCTTCGATCAGACTCAGTTGTTCGAATCAGGCCCTAACCCATTCTGCTTCACTTAGTTTAACATCCATTAGTACCCGTAGAGAGGGTAATTCAACTTCAATTGGTAGGACTGCTTCCATACCATACACAAGTTGATACGGTGTTGCCCCAGTGGATGTCCTGATTGACGTGCGGTACCCGTGCAAGGCGAACAGTAGCATTTCATGCCAGTCTTTGTAAGTGACTACCATCTTCTGCACAATCTTCTTGATATTTTTATTTGCTGCCTCAACAGCGCCATTCATCTTTGGCCTGTAAGGAGAAGAATTGTGATGTTGAATCTTGAAGTCCCGGCACAGCTCTGCCATCATCTTGTTGTTTAAATTGGAACCATTATCAGTAATGATTCGCTCGGGCACTCCATACCGACAGATGATATCTCTCTTCAGAAATCTGGCTACCACTTGCCTTGTAACGTTTGCATAGGAAGCTGCTTCGACCCACTTGGTGAAATAGTCGATGGCGACCAAGATGAATCTGTGGCCGTTTGAAGCAGTCGGCTCAATCTTACCAATCATGTCAATACCCCACATAGCAAAGGGCCAGGGTGAATACATCACATTTAGAGGATTGGGAGGCACATGCACCTTATCCGCATAAATCTGGCATTTATGGCATTTTCTGGCATAGGCACAACAGTCGGCATCCATTGTGATCCAGTAATAGCCTGATCTTAGCAACTTCTTGGCCATCGCATGTCCTCCAGCATGGGTACCAAAGGATCCTTCGTGCACCTCGTGCATCAACGAGTCTGCTTCCGCATCTGAGGAGTACCATATCAAAGTTTCTCTTGTAGAGGTAACCATCGGTGTTCAGAAAGAAACTACCAGCAAGCCTTCTTAATGTCTTCTTATCATTGGATGATGCCCCAGGTGGGTATGTTTGATCCTCTAAGAAGCACTTAATGTCATGGAACCAAGGCTTATTATCTTTAACAACATCTGCTGCGAACACATATGCTGGTCTGTCAAGTCTGGACACTGAAATTTGAGGTACAGAGTTGGCAGCTTGAACTTTGATCATGGATGAAATGGTAGCCAGAGCATCTGCAAACTGATTCTCGTCCCGAGGGATATACTCAAGCTTGACTGTTGTAAAGAAGGTCAATAACCTTCTTGTATAATCCCTGTAGGGTATCAGATGATCCTGGTGTGTGTACCATTTGCCGTTGGTTTGATTGATTACCAGAGCTGAATCTCCGAATACGGTCAATGTCTTGATCCTGAGGTCAATGGCCTCCTCAAGACCCATAATGCAAGCTTCGTATTCAGCTTCGTTGTTAGTGCAGTTGAAAGTGAGTTTTGCCGAGAAAGGCATGTGAACTCCTTTAGGTGTAATGAGTACTGCACCAACACCACGACCATTCATATTAACAGCCCCGTCAAACATCATAGTCCATTCTTCTTCCGGGTCGGGCCCTTCAGTGTGAACAGGCTCTCCATGATCTTTTGCTTTTATGAACATGATGTCTTCATCAGGGAAGTCAAATCTCATAGGCTGGTAGTCATCAATGGGTTGCTCAGCAAGATATTCAGATAGTACACTGCCTTTGATGGCTTTTTGAGATGTGTACTGGATGTCATACTCTGTAAGGATCATTTGCCATCTTGCAACCCGTCCGGTAAGCGCTGGCTTCTCAAATATGTACTTAACTGGGTCCATCTTTGAGATCAACAAAGTAGTGTGGGTCAACATATACTGTCTCAGTCGGCGAGCAGCCCACGCTAAAGCACAGCAAGTTTTCTCGAGCAGTGAATAACGTTGTTCACAGTCGGTAAACTTTTTGCTCAGGTAGTATATTGCATACTCTTTTCGACCAGACTCGTCATGCTGGCCCAGCACACACCCCATTGACTCTTCTAATACTGTCAAGTACATTATCAGAGGTCTTCCTTCAACTGGTGGCATAAGGATTGGAGGTTCTTGCAAGTATTCCTTGATCTTGTCAAAAGCTTTCTGACAGTCTTCGTTCCACCTGACCGTTTGTTCTTTTCTCAACAATTTGAACAAAGGTTCACAGGTTGCTGTAAGGTGAGATATGAACCGTGAGATGTAGTTCAATCGACCTAAGAACCCTCGAACTTCTTTCTCAGTTTTTGGTGCAGGCATCTCTTGGATGGCTTTGACTTTATCAGGGTCGACTTCGATCCCTTTCTCGCTCACAATAAAACCCAGCAGCTTACCAGATCGCACCCCGAATGTGCATTTGTTGGGGTTCAACTTCAGTTGATACTTCCTCAGACGCTTGAATAGCTTCAGCAGATTCACCAGGTGATCTTCTTCAGTAAAGGACTTGGCAATCATGTCATCCACATAACATTCTATTTCTTTATGGATCATATCGTGGAATAATGTTACCATAGCCCGTTGATATGTCGCACCGACATTCTTGAGCCCAAATGGCATTACCTTGTAGCAGAACGTGCCCCAGGGCGTGATGAAGGTTGTCTTCTCCATGTCTTCAGGTGACATCTTAATCTGGTTGTATCCTGAAAATCCGTCCATGAAGGAGAATACCGAGAACTGAGCTGTGTTATCCACCAATACATCAATGTGAGGTAAAGGGAAATCATCTTTCGGGCTAGCTCTATTCAGATCCCGGTAGTCAACACACATCCTTACTTTGCCGTCTTTCTTAGGCACAGGTACTATATTAGCAACCCACGGTGGATAGCTAGTTACAGCAAGGAACCCGGCGTCCCATTGCTTTTGTACCTCTTCTTTGATCTTCATTGCCATGTCTGGACGAGTACGGCGCAGCTTCTGTTTGACCGGTGGGCATTCTTCTCTCAAGGGCAGCTTGTGCACAACAATGTCGGTATCCAATCCCGGCATATCTTGATAAGACCAAGCAAACACGTCCACATACTCTCGAAGCAGGTCGATCAGTTGTCTCTTCACTGAGTCTTGTAAGCAGGCCCCGATTTTAACTTCTTTCACGTCTTCATCCGTACCAAGATTGATCACTTCAACCTCCTCCTGGTGAGGAGTAATAACCTTTTCCTCCTGCCTTAACAACCTGGCTAGCTCTTCAGGAAGCTCATATTCTTCTTCAACCCCTTCATCCGCTTGATTGATCGGATTGTCAAAGTCATACGAAGTCATAGCCGTGCTGTTGTCGGTGCTGTCTGGAAGGCACACTCTGCAAGGGTTCAGTTTGTTTATTTTAGTGATTTGATTTTAATCTTATTTTAGAAAAGTGAAATAAAGTTGTCATTTTGAAAACACTGCCATTTATTTTTTGTACAAAAAGAAAAATGGAAAAACAGTGAGCGGAAAAGAAAAAAGACTCATTTGCAAAAAGATGTCTGATATTTCATTGATTAATCTTGTTGCACAAAAAGTACAGATGGCCCGATTACAAAATGAGTCTTGTCATCTTGGGCAAGATGCAAGACTTTGATGCATGCTATAAAAATACAGGAAATAATAATTACTCTGCATGAGTAACTCTTATAATTTCCTGGGAAGACCAGTTCGAGATACTGCTCCCCGGGATCTTTGGACGAATCCAGCTTTCCAGGTTGCGTTCTTCTTCCAGCTCGTCTTCCACATTGTTGACAGCATCAGGGGCGAGCATCCCCCCACTCACAAAGTTGGGCTCTTTCGCAGCCTCTGTCGGATCTTGTTGAGTTGGTCTGTAACCCAACCCAAATCTATCCTCTTTCTTCTCCACCGATAGCAGTTTGCCCCAGCCTTGGGCGTTTCCTCCCTCAACAACCTTCCGGGCTTGTTGGTATGATGATATTGAAGTACCAGGCACAGCGGATGTTTCATTGACATTCAAAGCTTCAAAACCCTGGCTCATTGTTTCATGGATCTCCCCATCCATCTCAATATACTTATAGGTAGCCAGGTGGCTGACAAAAATATCCTCCTCTCCACAGATTGTAACGACTTGACCCTCCCACTCATATTTTAACTTCTGGTGAAGGGTAGAGGTCACGGCGCCAGCGGCGTGAATCCATGGCCTACCCAATAGACAGCTGTAGGCAGGCTGTATATCCATCACGTAGAAGGTCGTTTTGAAAGTTTGCGGGCCAATCGTTATGGGCAACTCAATCTCTCCCAGAACCGATCTCTTAGAACCATCAAAGGCTCTCACCACCAGGTTGTTGGGTCTTAACGCCAATCCGTCATATTCTAGCTTCACCAGGGCCTTTTTAGGTAAGACATTGAGGGATGACCCCGTGTCTACCAGCACATGGGAAAGGACAGCACCTTTACATTCCATGGTTATGTGCAAGGCTTTGTTATGGTTGCGGCCTTCCGTAGTCAAATCAGTATTGGTGAACCTGTCGCTCCCGACAAATGAAAAAGGATCAGATGAAGGTACAGACGCGAACGGTCGGCGAAAGGGACAGTGAGAACACACAGCCGTGAACTCACTGGAGATGAATAGAGTCGCCAGCTAGGCATTTTTATCCCGGAGGAAAGGCAATGCTGCATAGGCCTAGAAAGATACGGATAAGACGGTTTGCGAACCAGAGAGACTGAGAAAGGGGGTTGGTTACAACCTGGGAAGGTATTAGCACCCAGATTGTCCGTCGTACTCGACGGGATCCACGCTTAAGAGATTTGTGTTTTAAAGGGGTAGTGTCAGTGCAATCTGTGTGTAAAATAGCTGGAAAAGAATGTACAGGTGTCAGTGTAAGAAGTGTGAAGTGTGATATATATACAGTGTCAGTGTGAGACCAGGAATGAAATGCTCATGATAATGAGGCTTAAAGGATAAGGCTGGAAAGAGGGGGAATATACAGAGACTTTTGTTCGATAACTGTTAAGTTATGCCTACGTATCCTCTCGTGCAATGAGGAAGTCAGAACACCGTAGTTCGACCTAAAGAGACTGAAAGATGAATTGACTGGTGAACTGCTTACTTGTCTATGCTCAAGTGTATGACCTGTCTGGCTCAGGTGCTGACTGTCTTGCATTAGACGGAAGAAGCGAGTTCTCGATTGTGAGTGAAGATGATGAGAAAAGAATCCCGAGGGAGACGATTATTGTTTGTTTTTGAGTTTTTCAGTCTTTTATTGCTTTTTGGAGTTTGTCATAGGATAATGAGCTTAAGCCTAAACCAATGGGTTAGTAAACTCATCACATCTTCCCTCTGATTAGGGGTAATGAGAATACCTTAAGTGTGAAGTCAGATTCTCACACTTAATCACCTTTGATGTAGGATTAAGATCATTAACCTACTTGTGATTATTTAGATGTTTTTGTGATTTTGTTTAGTGTTAAGTAATGAGGTTAAACCATAATCAAGGATTAAACAGACCCATTACACCATCCTAAAAGAAGGATAATAGATGAGAATGTTTAAGTTGAGAAAAACTCCTCAACTTAATCCATGATTAGGGATTAAACCCATGACAAAACAAAGCCTTTATTAAGTGGATTTTATTTAGATTAATGGTATGATGATGAAGTGAATTTTATGGTTTGTAAGACAACTTGAGGAGGACTTGTCCATTAACACTAGGGTTAGTCCTTCTTAACCAATTAAGGAAGAATTAGAACCCTAATGCAAGGCCCAAGTTACAAGTGATGTCTTGATATTTATTAGATGAATTGATTAAGAGATTTAAACACCTTAAGGGTTCAAGACTTAGGATTAAAGTTATACACTCCATCCTAAGAGAAGGATGCAGGCATAAGCTTAATCACAAAGTCTTAAAGCCTTTAGGGTTTAGTCCCTGATTATGAGGTGAGAAGAGAAGACTCAAAGAGAGACACAAAGGTAAAACTATGGGGGGACTAATCAAAACCCTAATTCATTGTCATGCTTGGATGATCCTAAGGTTTGTGAGGTTTTCAAGAACAATCTTCAAAGGAGCCACCAGGAAGCAGATGAACAGGATCAAGAGAAGCAAAGTGACTTGCTTCATTCAAGAAGTCAAGTCACTTGAAGAAAGAAAGTGGGAGGAAGAAGAATGAGCAAGCTCAAACTCAAACACAAATAGAAATGCAGCAATGGATGCAAGAGAGATGAAAAGAAAAGGCATGAGAAATGAAGGCAAATCCACTTCTCAAGTTTACTTACCACCTGCAATGTTAGAAAGAAAATGCAATGCAATGCAAGATGAGATGAAATGATATGATGCAAAGCAAAACCAGAAGCATGTTGATGATGATTATGATGGTATGAGGTGCTGCAAACATGAGGCAAGGCAATGGGGATGTTCATACAAGATCATGAATGCAAATGATGCAAGCTAAGGAGCATGAACAAGCATGAAAAGTTATGAAGCATACAAGGCAAATGACATGGCAAATATGAGATGCAATGATCAAAGATGCTTCCTACATGTCTTGATATGTCAAATGAATCATAAGCATGCACAAAATGCAAAGACAAGTCATGTTATGCAAGGAAATGCAAGAGGGATGCAAATGAAAGCCCAAATTAGGGTTCATGGATCAAACATCAAACACAAACCAAAAACAGAAGCAAAACCCTAAAGTAAAAATGGAAAATGGTACCCAAAGAAACCCTAGACCTATAATGAACCACTGCCCAAAGGGGAGCTCTCAACTCTCAATCAAACTCAAGATATGAATTTTCTAAGTTATTAGGGTTTTTTAGGGTTCTTAACAAAACAAATGCCAATCAATTTGAAAATGCAAGAACAAATCATGGCCTTTTTATCCTAGGAACTACATGCAAAACAAAAGACAATGCAAGAAGAATCAATGTCTCAACCTTCACCAATTGGCAGAAATGAATTTTTGAACTTATGATCAAAATAATGCACAAAATATGATTTAATTCAATAAAAAATTCTTAAAATGCATCAAGATCAAAAAAGAAATTTGGTTTGAAGGTTGGACAATGTTTTTAAATGTCTTAGAACATTTCATGAATTTTTTTGTAATTTTTAAATACCTAAAAGTATTTTTAATTAATTAATTCCCATTAATCAATTAAAAATAATCTTTTAAATATTCAAAAATACTTTTTTAATGATAAAAAATAAAATAAAAATGTTTTTGGGTCATAAAAATTAATAAAAATTTAAAGAAAAAGTTTCATAATTTTTAAGATATTTTTGCTATTTTAAATTAAATATGCAAAACAAATGAGAAAGAAATGAATTAAAATTAAATAAAAATGAAAGTAATCAGAACGAGAGGCTGGGATGCAATCTGGGGAGGAGATGGTTGACTTGGCGCGTGATCCAAGGGTCACAATTCAAACTAGCCTAATCCTGATTAATTAAATAATAATTCATAATTAAGACTTAATGAAAAGATCCTGGCCTTCTATTCACGCGCGGGAAATGGAATCCAATGGCTCACGTTCAAACTCAGTGCCCTAACCCTAATTAATAATTAAACACTTTCAGGTCACCGGAGACGAGCTCCGGTCGTCTTCTCCGGTGACCTCCTCCCCTGAAAACTTCAAACTTCCTAAAAACGTGACTAAAATGAAAACTAAGCACATAGAAATGAACCCCATGATCTCCTGAATCAAAACCCTAACCCCAAACAAATTTATTCTTCATCAATCACATGAATCGAAGGCAAACATTTTTAGGGCAAACCAGTTTCAGAGTCAAATTAAATGTTCAAACCACAACCATTTCAAAAACTAAAAGCATCAAGATGATCAGTGAATCATGAGGAACAAGTTTGTAACAAGAAAAACAACTTCTGGAAAAATTATTTTCGAGCTACCTGAGATTTGGAGCTTTCAGTTTGGGAACTTTCTGGCCTTCTCTTTATGTGCAATCTACTCCTTAGAACCCTTTGATGATGTTTGAATGCTCAAAATGAGTTTGTGCTGGCTGGATAATGAGTTTCGAAAGGAACTGCTTCAAGCTCAGTCAACAATGGCTATGGTGATTCTGACTGATTCAGGCCATGGTGAGTGATTGCTTGTGGTCCTGATGATGAATGGAGAAGGTTTGTGGTGCTTGTTTGTGTGTTTGTGAGCTAGGATGAGAGTTTCGAATGAAACTGCAAAATGGAGTGTGAAATGGTTATGGAGTGTTCTTGCTATTACAGGCTTTGGTTCTTGGTGCTGGATGATCTATGAAGTGTGGTGAGATGATTGATGAAGATAGTTTGAGTGTTTGGTGGCTGTGGAGAGGGATTCGAAGGAACTTGCAAAATGGTGAGTTTTTGTGTATGTGTGTAATGTGATAGTTTCAGCCTTGCCTCTTTTATGTTTTGGCCAGCATTTGGAAAGTATAAACAATTGCAAGTGGCTGGGGGATGTGACATGTCCTGCTGTGATTGGGATGTCTACTTTTGCATAAAGTCCACCTTTTGTGTAAGTGAGGCATGGCTCAAAGTCTAGGCAAGTACAAGGTTGGTTCTGGTGCAGCATGGTGAGAGAGAGGTCTAGCAAAGCTCAGCACTCAAGGCTGCAAGTTGGTGAGAGGTGATCATGAGTTTTTGCAACTTGTTGCTTTTTGAACTTTCATGAGAAAAGTCAAGTTACATGAACTATAACCATGGGCATTCTTGGTTCAATTCTGATTTTATGACTTAGAGACATGTTTGTGTGTTGGTTTGGAATGAATTAGAGGCTGCAAAATGCATTGATCCATGATTTTGCAAAATTCTCACTTAGGGCATGCCTTGAAAATTAATGATTTTAGCCAACTTTGCATTGCCATAACTTTTGATCCAAGAAGAGTTTGATCATGTTCTTGTACTTTTTGAAAAGGGAAAGATGAGATCTACAACTTTCATGACCAAAGTTTTTTCATTTGAAGCCTTTTTGAATCATGAATCAAGGCTTGAAAAATGACCAAAAATGATGCATTCTTGAAAAGTCAACTATGCCCAAAAAGTCAACATTTGCAAAAACCCTAAATTCTTGATTTCTATGAACTTCAACCTTCTTCCATGATCAAATAAAGATCATATACACTCAAAATGATGAAGATCACCCATTGGTTGGGTCATTGGGGGCCTCAGATGCCCTGATTTTACACTGACTTGTCTGAAAAGTCAACCCTTGATCAGATGACTTCCCCATGGAATTTCTTCATGAAAATTGATATGCATACTCCCTATACCATATAGAGATCAATGGAAACAAGAATGACCAAAAAATTTGGAGTTATGGCCTCTGAAACCAAAACCCTAACTTTCAGTCAACTGTGTAGTCAAACCTGGCTCTGCATCACCTCAAACCCTAGTTCTTGTGATTCCTCTGCAATTTTGACTTTGAGGAGATGAAATATGATATAAGAACACACATGGACCACTTTGAGTTGATTGGTGGCCTTTGGAGTGGCCCAAGAAGCTTTGGGATTGCTCAGATCACAAACCCTAGGTGCAGATGCCTTAGAAACTATGCAGTGAATCAAAAATGAGATGTGAGGTGATATGATTGTGTTTATGCATATGAGAATGATCACAAGCCATGGTGTGAATGAGTGGGGGCAAATTTGGGGTGTTTACAGCTGCCCCTATTCAAACATGAGTTAGCTGTGCAGGATGTAAGCGACGGCTTAACAGGCAAACAAGATAACTTATGGTCGAATACCAAAGACAGTCCAAAATTTGCACTCACAGAAATGAAGAAGAAAAGGGATATAGATTGCAAAAGGAAAATAAAGTATATTGTAAAGTGTGGGCGACGGAGGACGACCGTCGAGCAGAGGAAGACTGCTGGGTAAAGTGGTATGTGAAGCGAAGCGATGACGGGGGCGACCGACATGCTGGGGATAAAAGGTAAAGCTAAGACGGGGACGGCCGACTAGCTGGGGAACAACAAGAAATTATGATGGGGACGGCCATCAAGATAAAGTTATAAAATTCTCTGAGGATTAATGAAACGTGACGGGGACGGCCATCAAGTTCATAAAGGTAAAGTAACCAACGATGGGGACGGCCATCGGGTTAAAAAGGAAAAGGGACCACGACGGGGACGGCCATCGGGTTAAAGAATGAATGAAATAAACAGATGATGGGGTACGGCCACCAAAGGTGAAGGACGATCACCTAGCAGGGTACGGCTGCTCTGTTGGGTATAAAAATGATGGGGACGGCCATCAAAGGTGGAGGACGACCACCTGGCAGGGTACGGCTGCCGAAAATATCAACGATGGGGACGGCCATCGGATAGAAAAGGTCAACGATGGGGACGGCCATCGGACGAGCAAGATGGAGGACGACCATCAAGAAGTGGAGGACGACCACTCAGCAGGGGACGGCTGCTCTCGAGGTTTGTCATGACATAGGACGAATGTCAGATAACCAAAATCAACAATGGGGACGGCCATTGGATAAAGTTGATGAAGGACGATCATCAAGAGGTGGAGGACGACCACCTAGCAGGGGACGGCTGCTAAAAACAACGATGGGGACGGCCATCGGATGAGCATGATGGAGGACGACCATCAAGAAGTGGAGGACGACCACTCAGCAGGGTACGGCTGCTCTCAAAGGTATCATAACACAGGACGAGTGTTAGATAAAAAGAAAATTTGTTGGCAATCTACTGGGGAGATAGTAAACACGGACGAGCGTTTACATCCAAGAAACAAAAGGTATAAGTGTTTGGTATTGTGTATAGATTAAAGACGCGGACGAGCATCCCTAAGACTATGATACGGACGAGTATCATGTAGAAACAAACTGTCACATGTTCAGAGATGATGATACGGACGAGTATCAACTGGTTAACAAAGAACACGGACGAGTGTTGCATCTGAAAGGACTCTTCTGAGGAATAGTAGACACGGGCGAGTATCTATATTCAAGAAGACACAAGTGTTTGACACGGTGTATGGACTAAAGATGCGGACGAGCATCCTTAAGACTATGATACGGACGAGCACCATGTAGAAACAAACATTAGACGCAATGTTCTGAGATGATGGTACGGACGAGTACCAACTGGTTAACAAAGAACAAGGACTATTGTCGAATTTGTGGGGATATGAGTGATGATGTATACAAGATACGGACGAGTATCTGTATAAGCGTACCATGAGTAGTGAGTATTGTATTGTATAGATGAGTGTTTATCTGCTGGGGAGAGTGACACGGACGAGTGTCAAAAGAGAAAAGTATAATATTAACAAGTATATGGGTGGTAAAGGTGTAAGTGACTGCGCTGGGGATATGACACGGACGGGTGTCAAGAAAGGTGTATATACAAGTACATGTGAGTGAAAAGAGGATGTCTTTGGCTTTCTGCTGGGATATGACACGGACGGGTGCCATGATGTATTCGTAGTACGGGTGATTTTGTTTGTAAAGATTGTTCAGGCGACTTTACTGGGGAAAGACGACACGGACGGGTGCCAAAGGGTGTATATACTGGTGTTTGTGATTGTGAGGCAACTGCTTTTGCTGGGACCTTGGTGGGGACTCTGGGAGAGAGTAATCTGTATTCTGATGAATGGTTACTAATCACAAGCGTTCAATTCACAACATGACTTATGATTATGCTATGCATTTGATTTTTGCCGTAATGCTCCGTATTAGACGGAATGCTACGCTCTGGGGGGTGAATATGATGCGGATGCCATGATTATGCAAAGGGGCGAAGATTCGGGACCCGGATCCCGTTGCTGTGAAAATCTCTGGTCGATCTGCTTGAAATGGACATCCCAGCTGGGTATGAGATCACTGGTAGATCCAATGATGCATCTGCTTGGGGATATATGTCACTGATTGACATATCCTTATAAATGAGAAACCCAGCTGGGGTTTGTAGAAGCTTTCTTCACTCTGTTGTGACTTCTTCGTGCGTTGTGTCGCTCCCGGGATTTTCATCCTAGTACAAACGCGAAAGTGGCGCGGAAAAGGTTAGAGTCGCCAGCCAGACATTTTTATCCCGAATGAATGGGAAAGGTAATGTTGCACAAACCTGAGGAAGAAGGAAAGGACAAGGTCCTGCGAACCAAAGATCTGAGTTCGGGAGTCGGTTACGAACTGGGAAGGTATTAGCACCCCAGATCGTCCGTCGTACCCGACGGGATCCACGCTTGCTTGTTTGTTTCAAAGGGTGAGAAAATAAGATGCTGCTGAATAAAACCGCTACTGGAATAAAGGGAATGGAAAATGAGAAAGGAATAAGAAGAGAGAATGGAAAGAAAAGGGGAAATGTAGGGAAAATAAAGAATGTGCTCGAACGGGCCCTACCCCGCTGCCTACGTACCTCATCGGGATAATGAGGATCAGAGTCGACGTAGTTCGCCTAACCTAGGCGGGAACTATTTGTTTGTGTTTTTTATGCTGGAACTGCGTGTGTCTATGCTCAGGTGTTGCAGGCTCGTCTGGTACGAGTGCGTTTACCGTCTTGCATGTGTGACAAGTCGCCGCGAGTTCGCGATGTGAGTGAATGAGATGAGAAGAGAAGTTCCCGCAGGATAGTCGGTTATTGTTTGTTTTTTGGCTTTTATGTGTTTTATATGAATTTGACACAAGGAAATGAATTCAAACTCTTTTCCATGGAATGTACACTTGACTCTACATTCCAAGATGGAATAATAGAACAAGCATACCCAGCAAGGAGAATTTGTCCAAGACTGGTTTCCTAGGATTAGGGTTTAAGTTCACTGGCTTGTTGAACTTTATTAAGTGTTTTTGTTGCTTATGTGAAGAAGTATTTTTTAAGTTTTTCTTTGTGAACAACTCCTTGATGAGACTTGTGCATCATGATAGACAAGCTTACACCACTCCAAGATGGAATGAATGCAAGTGTTTCATGGAATAAGGCTATACACAAGGAATCATTTCATTTATTTGTTAAGTGTTTTTGGACTTTGTTTGAGATGAGAAAGAGAATGACTCAAGTTGATAAAAGGAAAAATCTAAGGGACTAAGACTCAATCCTAATGTATTATATATTTACAAAGTGATCCTAGTGGTTAGTGAGGTTTTCTATTCCTAATGGAAAAAAGGAAAAGAAAAAAAGGAAAAAGGATGCAACTTACTTCCTAAGGAAGATAAGTTGGTCCTAACAATGGGGAATCCTACCAATCACAAACATGGAAGGAAAAATGAATTAAAAAGCCTAAAAGAAATGCATAAAAAATAAAGGATAAAGTGGAGTAAACTTACCTCAATCTTCCCCACTACAAAACAAGTGTTAATGCACATTTTTATTAAAAAGAATAAGGCAAACACACATTAATTAAATCCTAATTAAATTCTAAGGCACCTTAGACCTAAACTAGACTCTATTTTAATCCTAAAGGAACTAGAAAAATGCTAAAATCAAAATACAACACCTATTACAGCCCCTTAATACACAAACAGCTATGAAACTAAGCCTAACACCCACCAGCTTTTTACAGCCAGCATGCAACATGAAAAAGTAGGTGTAGAAAGTCACACACATCATACTAATATAACAAACAACATGTATTTTACAGCAGCTATATGCAAACACAGCCATGAAATGCAAAATTCAGAATTGATTATTTTCATTTTTTATGCACAAACTCAATAAAACATGCATTAATTTCCACATGAACATGCATTTTAACATGGATCAACATACCTAAATGGAAGAACATGAACATTTTTTAGGATTATTCAAGAATGCATCACATGTGGATTATGCAACAAGTATGCAAAATGTGGCACATGAACATTGCATATGAACATGATGATTATTGATTATGAACATACAACATGATAGCTCAACAAACATGCTAAACTCAATGCAAAATTCAGAAGTGAATTGATATGGATGATGTGATCAAGTATGCAACAAAATGAAATCAAATACACATACATACATGATTATGCAAAATGCAACATACATTGATATAATGAAATGCACAATGATTTAATGCAATGCAAACATGTAAAAACAGAATGCAACATGATTATTATATGCCAAATAATGCACAAACATAGCAACACAATGCAAGAACTTAAGCTATGCACAAAGAACACAAAAAACGCATATCACGCAACATGAACGGAATCGTGTCTTAACGACTCGAAATGGGGGAATGAGCTACTGGAAATGGACCCAAAAATTCCCTAAAATCACTACCTAAACATGTATGAACATTAGAGGCACTAGGAAGCAATATTGAGCAAGAAAATAGGCTAAAAAACCAAAAATGAACAGCGTTAACCGGTTAACCATATAGGTTAACCCGTTAACGGGCCTAAAAATACAGCATTCTGGCCAAAAACGCATGCGTTAACCGGTTAACCATATGCGTTAACCGGTTAACACTGAACAAAAAGTGAAAAATGCTTTTGAAAAAAGTGCTTTTGGCCACAATCTTCCTTCTAAACAATCCTAACCCCCACTTAATCATGCTAACACAAATTTCTACTCAATTGGAGCTTATTTACACATGGTAGAACCTATATCTATTAACACCTTAAATCCAAATTCAACCAAAATCACAAATCACAAGCAAACATAATCGAAACGGAATTGATTTTAAACAAAGCGAAAAGCACTTAAAGAATGCCAAAAATGGCGAGATGGAGAGAATAACTTAAAGAAGAAATAATTAAGATCACCAACCTACGAAGCGGAGGAGTGCTTCGGTGATTGTTGCAAGAATCGGAGCTTGAATCGAAGAGAAAACCGAAAACCAAGAAATCGCAAAATAAATGCGTTCTTGAGCTTGAATCTTCGTGTGCTTCGGATAAGTCGATAATCCTCACAAAATTCAGTAGCTTATCCTTCTTCAATCCACAAAATATGAAGGTTGGAGGCTTAAGCTTCAAGATCTTCAAGTCTCAATGTGAAACTCGAAGAGCTTATTTGAAAAAGCTTTGGTGAGAGGGAGAGGAAAAGTGAGAGAAAAAAAGTGCTTATCAAAGAGTGAGATTGGAAAATGGTGTTCAACCCTTTTTGTTTGGATGAAAATGGCTTAAATAGAGACTAGGCTAGGAGCTAGGTTTGGGTTTGGGGCCCAAATATTAGGTTTGGGATCCAAAATTAGGTTTGGAAGTTAGTTAGGGTTAGGGTTGGAAAAGGGAATATTCCTTGGAATATTCCTTGGAATATTCCTTGGAACACTCTAGAAGATGGTGGAAGGTGGTGGAAGTTTCCAAGGGAAATGGAGTGGAATTGAAGTGGAAAAATGAGACGGAAAGAATGAAAGGAAGTGTGGAAAGAAAGTGGAAGGAAAGGTGGAGGGAAATGGTGAAACTAACTACCTTTCAAATGATTTTTCTTTGGTTTTTTCTATGATTCCTCCATCATTTCTTGATCAAGTTCGAACCATAGGATCATTGTAACCCTAATTTCACGATCTCGATCTTAAAATCCGGAGTCGACCCTTTTTACCTAGCCCGATTGCCTTTTCTCCAATTCCTCGATTTTCCGTCGTCCGGCCAGTCGAACCCCTTCCAAAATGAATTTGTGGACGAGATTTGAACCCTAGGCACTTGACATCATATATAAGTCAAAGAAATCCACTTCGACTCAAAAATTTATGTAGAAGCCCTGTAGAAATGAAACCCTAATTCGGCTCTTTTCCCTCAAGAAGTATTGCACTGCTTGCCTCCTTCAATCAAACCAAAACTTTCCATGACTTGTGGCTTCAAGTGAAGACTTGTGGGATATTGTGAACCCTTTGCACAAGGTTGAGAAGCTTTGTGGCCCTTCGGTAGCCTCTTCATAACTTTCGGTTGCTCCGATCATTGATCACATACCCACGCCTCGGCTATGCTATATATGATGCAATGTTTTTGGTTATTTTATGAATCCATATATGCAAAATGCTATGCAAAATGTTGAGGAAATGAGAGGGCAAATTTTGAGGTATTACAGCTGCCCCTATTCAATCAACTGCAGACCTGAACGGATGATTGCAACAACTTTTAGGCGTTCAAGGTATGGAGTGATTGAATACTCGAATAAAACCTGAAAATTTGCACACCGAGGGTAATGGAAATGCCATCTGCCCATTTATTTATTTATGTATTTTCTGATTTTGACCTCCGAATAGGTAGCGGAAAAATAGAAACAGGTGGAAATATGCTGGGAAGAATGCCATCCTCGAATGACCACTCACACGGGATCCTCGGATCCAGTACTAAAACCCTCCTTGAATAGAAACACAATGGTATATCGGCCGCAGGCGATAACCATCAACAACAAAGACTGACCTCGGACAGACTTTGCAAAAGAGACAAACTGACCTCGATCAATAAGCTCAAAAAGTGAACTACTATCCTCGAATAATAGCCACACAAAACAACAAGACCAACCTCGGAAGGACTTGAAGAAAAGAATGCCATCCTCGAATGACAATCCAAAAGATCCTCGGATCCAACACGAAACCATCCTCGAATGGAGACGCAGAGGTATACCAGCCTCGACTGATAACCAAACATAAAGCTGACCTCAGACAGACTTTGCAAAAGAGACAAACTGACCTCGATCAATAAGCTCGAAAAGTGAACTACTATCCTCGAATAATAGCCACACAAAACAACAAGACCAACCTCGGAAGGACTTGAAGAAAAGAATGCCATCCTCGAATGACAATCCAAAAAATCCTCGGATCCAACACGAAACCATCCTCGAATGGAGACGCAAAGGTATACCAGCCTCGACTGATAACCAAACACAAAGCTGACCGCATACATACTTTGCAAAAGAGACAAACTGACCTCGATCAATAAGCTCAAAAAGTGAACTACTATCCTCGAATAATAGCCACACAAAACAACAAGACCAACCTCGGAAGGACTTGAAGAAAAGAATGCCATCCTCGAATGACAATCCAAAAGATCCTCGGATCCAACACGAAACCATCCTCGAATGGAGACGCAAAGGTATACCAGCCTCGACTGATAACCAAACACAAAGCTGACCGCAGACATACTTTGCAAAAGAGACAAACTGACCTCGATCAATAAGCTCAAAAAGTGAACTACTATCCTCGAATAATAGCCACACAAAACAACAAGACCAACCTCGGAAGGACTTGAAGAAAAGAATGCCATCCTCGAATGACAATCCAAAAGATCCTCGGATCTAACGCGAAACCATCCTCGAATGGAGACGCAAAGGTATACCAGCCTCGACTGATAACCAAACACAAAGAAAATAGGACAAGATGGAACGGGATCGTTGTACATAAACGAGAGCCCAAGAAAACAGGACCGTTGTACGAAACGGGAACCTGCGACGCGACTGTTGTACCAAACAAGATGCGGAATAAGTGACAAACATTGACTTGAAAAGACAAAGATGTCTGGAAAATGATATTGGTATCCTCTGTGCGGAGTACTTCAGGTTGAAAAGATATTATAAGTCGTACGTAATATACCTCAAAACTGGCCCATGCTGGCATGCATATGTTTGAATTTATGGCGTAACGCTCCATGATAATGGAAATGCTACGCTTTGGAGGATGCAAATGTAATGATGATTATGCATATGCAAATGCAAAGAGGATCTCCTGATAAGGAAACTGCAGGTATCCCAGATAGCTTTGGCTGGGAAGAAACGGTGATCACTGCATTGATCTAGTTCATCCTGGTGGGGAGGAAACAACTCTGCGGGGAAAACTGTTAATAATTCACTGGCTCATAATAGCCGCCACCGCCAAAAATAAATTGGACTTTGAGATTGGATCGCCAAGACCCTGCTGGAGGTGAACCCTTCTTGAACTCTGATGGGGAAGTGAGGACTTTCTGGGAACCACAGGCGTGACACTGCTGAGGAAGCAACTACTGGGGAGGCAAACCACTCTTTATACTGCCGAGACTTGCCCCTGTCTGAAAGGAGACTTCTGCTTGGGGACAGCACCCGCTCTCTGCTATCTAGCTAGGAGAAATTTCAACTTGCACATGGCTGAGGATGATTGGAAACACCCCGGGAGACATTTGTTTCTGCTCAAACAAATGGGAATGCCCATAGTTGTGAGCTTCGCTAGCAACACCAGTACCTGTACCTGCATGAACACAATCGATAGTACCTGCAACATAGAGAATTAGTTTTGGACTTGCTTGCCCCAGGCTCATAGCATGAATCATTGTCTAGGTATCTCAGCACCCTTTCAGAGTTGTATTAAATGTTTCTATTCTCCTGCACGAGTTAGAAAAGCATTCAAATGTTCACAACACAATGCAAGTTACCATTTGCTAGACGTTTTCGCAATCAATCAATGCTAGATGAAAAAAACAAAAAGTTAAAATGGTCAATTGACTGAAGTTGAATTTTTATTGATTTGGAAAGGTAGCCTTGAATAGGCAGTACAAAGGAAACAGTTCCCTGGAATGAGGGAACAGCTGAAAAGAAAAAGAAAACTATCCTATTGGCAATGTGAGAAGTGAATCTCATCAAGTATCAACCCGGTTATGACTCGTATGTCTTCAAGATGCTCCGCTCTCTTGCCTCTTGAGGAAAAGTAAGTGAACTGATCTTCAACCCTTTGGATAGCCTCAACTGTAGGCAGGTCATGGATCTCGCAGATCGCAGTCGTTCGTGTTAATCCCTCTTTTGCGTGGATCGCCCTTTCAGGTTTTCAATCCACCGGGGTACCCTTTTTTGCCTGAGTTGTCCGATGTGGCTTTTCAACTCAGCGGGTGTACATTTTTTTTCAAAATTTCCCTAACTTTTGCCCGAGCCTTTTATTCTGTTTTTGGCTCGCCGGGATGCCCATTTTTGCCTGGATCTTTATTCTGTTTTTATCCAGCGGGTCCTTTTTTACACGAAGTATTTTCTTACTGCGTCTGCGTTGACAGGGGATGGAAAGTCTTCTCCGTCCATGGTTGTCAGCATTAAGGCTCCGCCTGAGAAAACCTTTTTAACCACGAACGGTCCTTCATAGTTGGGTGTCCACTTGCCCCTGTGATCGTTGAGAGGAGGAGGAATCCTTTTCAGCACTAAGTCTCCTGGCATGTACCTCTGTGGTCGCACCTTCTTGTCAAAAGCTTGCTTCATTCGTCGCTGATACAACTGTCCATGGCATACAGCTGCTAGACGCTTCTCTTCAATGAGACTCAATTGATTATATCTGGATCGGAGCCACTCAGCTTCATCTAGCTTGATGTCCATCATCAACCTCAATGAGGGGATTTCCACTTCGACTGGTAGAACTGCCTCCATACCATACACCAATGAGAATGGAGTTGCCCCAGTTGAAGTGCGTACTGATGTTCTGTACCCGTGCAACGCGAATGGCAACATCTCGTGCCAATCTTTGTATGTCACCACCATCTTCCGAACAATCTTCTTGATGTTTTTATTAGCCGCCTCGACGGCGCCATTCATCTTCGGACGATATGGAGAAGAGTTGTGGTGTTCTATTTTGAAGTCTCGACACAAGTCAGCCATCATCTTGTTGTTGAGGTTAGAACCATTATCAGTAATGATTCTTTCGGGGACTCCATACCGGCAGATGATGTCCCGCTTAATAAATCGAGCAACCACTTGTTTAGTAACATTGGTGTAGGAAGCTGCTTCAACCCACTTCGTGAAATAATCAATAGCAACTAGGATGAAGCGATGCCCATTAGAAGCTGTTGGCTCGATCTTTCCAATCATATCGATGCCCCACATAGCGAACGGCCACGGTGAAGACATGACACTCAACGGATTTGGAGGCACATGGACCTTGTCGGCATAAATTTGACACTTATGGCACTTACGAGAGTATTTGCAACAATCAGATTCCATGGTAATCCAATAGTATCCCGATCTCAACAATTTCTTGGCCATGGCATGTCCTCCAGCATGGGTACCAAAGGAACCTTCGTGAACCTCCTGTATTAACATGTCTGCTTCGTGTCTGTCCACACATCTGAGCAGCACCATGTCAAAGTTCCGTTTGTACAACACACCATCCTGATTCAAGAAGAAACCTCTTGCCAGTCTTCTAAGAGTTTTCTTATCTTTACTGGATGCCCCAGCCGGGTATTCTTGAGCTTTCAGGAATTGTTTGATGTCGTGGTACCAAGGCTTGTCATCTTCACCATCACCAACTGCGAAGACATAAGCCGGTCTTTCAAGACGAGAGATCGAAATTCGAGGCACAAAATTCTCTTGGCATACTTTAATCATGGATGATAAAGTTGCGAGAGCATCGGCGAACTGGTTTTCGTCCCTAGGAACATAGCTCAGCTTTACTTCGGTAAAGAAGGTTAACAGCCTCCTGACGTAATCTCGGTAAGGAATCAAACGAGTTTGATGAACTAGCCATTTGCCATTGACCTGATTTACCACCAAAGCAGAATCTCCGAAGATCTCAAGGTTCTTGACTCGCAAGTCTATTGCCTCTTCGATCCCCATGATGCAAGCTTCATATTCAGCTTCGTTATTAGTGCACTCGAAGGTCAACCGAGCAGCGAGAGGTGTGTGGACTCCTTCTGGGGAGATAATAACAGCACCCACTCCACTCCCATTCATGTTCACAGCTCCGTCAAACATCAATTTCCATCTGGATTCAGGGTCAGGCCCCTCCTCCGGAAGTGGTTCTTCATGGTCTTTCGACTTGAGGAACATGATGTCCTCATCCGGAAACTCAAACCTCATGGGTTGATAATCATCAATCGGCTGCTGGGCCAAGTATTCTGACAACACACTCCCCTTGATTGCTTTTTGTGAAGTGTATTGTATGTCATACTCCGTGAGTATCATTTGCCAACGGGCCACTCTTCCTGTCAAAGCCGGCTTCTCGAAGATGTATTTTACAGGATCCATCTTGGAAATTAGGAGGGTAGTGTGAGTCAGCATGTACTGTCTTAGTCGGCGAGCAGCCCATGCCAAAGCGCAGCAAGTTTTCTCGAGTAGTGAGTATCGTGTCTCACAATCGGTAAACTTTTTGCTAAGGTAATAAATGGCGTGCTCTTTTCGACCAGACTCGTCCTGCTGACCCAGCACACATCCCATCGATCCTTCGAGCACAGTAAGATACATGATCAAAGGCCTTCCTGGCACTGGAGGCATAAGAATTGGTGGTTCCAACAGGTACTCTTTGATTCGGTCAAAGGCTCGCTGACAATCTTCATTCCATTTAATGGCTTGATTCTTCCTCAGAAGCTTGAAGATGGGCTCGCACGTGGCCGTTAGGTGAGAAATAAACCGTGCAATGTAGTTTAGTCTCCCCAAGAAACCACGCACTTGCTTTTCAGTCTTTGGCTCAGGCATTTCCTGGATTGCTTTCACCTTGGCCGGATCGACCTCAATTCCTCGTTCACTCACAATGAAGCCGAGTAATTTTCCAGAACGAACCCCGAAGGTGCATTTATTCGGATTTAACCTTAATCTGAACTTTCGAAGCCTGTCAAACAATTTTGCTAGGTTGACCAAATGTTCCTCCTCCGTCTGGGACTTTGCTATCATGTCATCAACATAAACCTCAATTTCATGATGGATCATGTCGTGAAACAACGTCACCATTGCCCGCTGGTAGGTAGCTCCTGCATTCTTTAAACCAAACGGCATGACCTTGTAACAAAAGGTGCCCCAAGGCGTGATGAAAGTTGTCTTTTCCATATCCTCGGGAGCCATCTTGATTTGATTATAGCCTGAGAATCCATCCATGAAGGAGAACACGGAAAACTGAGCAGTATTATCGACAAGTACATCTATGTGAGGTAGAGGGAAATCATCTTTGGGGCTAGCCCTATTCAAATCCCTGTAATCCACACACATTCTGACTTTGCCATCTTTTTTAGGAACCGGCACGATGTTAGCAACCCACGGAGGATAACTAGTCACGGCTAGGAAGCCAGCATCAAACTGTTTTTGCACTTCTTCTTTTATTTTGATTGCCATATCTGGACGTGTACGCCTCAACTTCTGCTTTACCGGAGGACAACCTTCTCTGAGAGGTAGCTTGTGCACCACAATATCAGTGTCTAAACCCGGCATGTCTTGGTAGGACCATGCAAAGACGTCGACATATTCTCGAAGCATAGCAGTCAAGCGAGTCTTGACGGACTCTTCTAATGCAGCTCCAATCTTGACTTCTTTCTTGTCCTCTTCAGTACCCAGGTTTATCACTTCAACATCTTCCTCGTGCGGCTGAATCATCTTCTCCTCTTGTTTGAGCAGTCTGGCCAATTCTTCGGGTAAATCACAATCCTCTTCACCTTCCTCATCGGCTTGATAAATTGGATTGTCGAAGTCATACTTAGCCATAACAGGGTCGTCATTGATAAGATCCGGTGACGAGCACCTGCATGAATGATGATTCATGCAAGGCTTTAGCAACAACTCGAGAAAATGAGAAACATTGCCACTTTAAAAACTTTTCTTTCTTTTTGAAAAACAAAAGTAAAAAAAAACGAAAGACAAAGAACAACATGAAATGAATGTGAAACGTATGATTGTGTTAATGAACAAATGAACCCTTACAAAGAGCCACTATGCCCCGGGTAAGACATAGTGCTTTAGTACAGGAAAAATAGAAACAAAACATTATTACTCTTCGAAGGAAGTGACCGAAATGAGCCTTTCCGATGTCCAGTTGCTAAGTTGAGCTCCTGGGACGGCAGGCCTAATCCATTCATCCAAGTCACAGTCACTATCAACAGCTTCATCTTGCACTGCGCTAATATTTCCGTAGTTTATCACTCCTGCACTTGTGAAAGTGACCGGGCTCTGACAACCTTTTGCACTTGTTTTAGACGAAGATCCCCCAGGGTGATAGCCAATCCCGAACATGTCCTTCTTCTCTGGTAATTCGATTGGGCTGCCCCAGCCTTCTCGCACTCCAGATTCTACTAATTCACGCGCTTGTTTATAAGAAGCTATAGACACCCCCTTCTTTGGCACCTCAGGAGAAATTGCTACGGCGGATGCTTGTTCGGACTTAAAAGGCTCAAAAGCTTGACATGGAGTTTCGACTATTTCGCCATCCATCTCCACATATTTGAATGAGGCTAGATGACTGACGAAGATATCCTCTTCCCCGCTGACTGTCACAACTTGACCTTCCCAGACAAACTTTAATTTCTGATGAAGTGTAGAAGAAACCGCTCCTGCCGAGTGAATCCAGGGCCTTCCAAGTAAACAACTATATGCCGGCTGGATATCCATCACGTAAAACGTGGTATTGAAGACTTGTGGACCTACCTTGATAGGTAACTCCACCTCTCCAAATACCGATCTTCTTGATCCATCAAAAGCTCGAACTACTAAATCACTGGGCTTCAGCACCACCCCATCATAGTCCAGCTTCATCAATGCCTTCTTAGGCAAGACGTTCAGAGATGATCCAGTATCCACCAGCACGTGGGAGAGTACTGCACCTTTGCATTCAAGAGAGATATGCAATGCCCGATTGTGAGCACGCCCATCAGAAGTCAAATCCAAGTCTGTGAAACCCAATCCATGACTGGCATTAACGCTGGACACCACCGTTTCTAACTGGTTTACAGAAATATCCTGAGGCACGTATGCCTTGTTCAGAATATTTAGGAGAGCTTTCCTGTGAGAGTCTGAACACATAAGCAATGACAAGATGGAGATCTTTGACGGCGTCTGCTGCAAATGGTCTACAATCTTATAGTCACTCTTCTTGATGATCCTCAGGAATTCTTCGGCTTCTCTATCAAAGGTGAGATCCGGATCAGTTGATGGAATTGGATCATTGGCAGCTACCGGTTGCTTCCCCCTGGCTCTAGCTTGGGCTTCGGCAGTATCCCTGGGTGGTATCACATTGCTTCTCAGTGCTTCCGGCGCAAACAATCTTCCACTTCGAGTAAAACCCCCCACTCCAACATTCTCTACTTGAGCTGGGGTTATACTAGTCGTGGCCAACTCTTGTCTCTGGCCGTTGCAATACACTTCGCCACCATAGTTCCAGGGAACTGCTCTATCACTTTGGTACATTATGGGTCCAGCAGTGGTAATAGTTATTGGCGCCACTCTGGCACGCGAAGGAACTTGGGATGGATCATAAAAGATAGTCACTGTAGATACTTCACTTTCTTTCACAATCTTGTCAAATTGCAGCACTCCTTCATCAATCATACCTTGAATTCCGGCCTTCAATCGTTTGCAACCGTTGGTAGCTTCTGTGCATTCTGAACAATCATCCTCGCATCCGGGGAAAATACCTTTCTTCAACAAGCAAACCTTGATGGCAACCAATGAAGTTTGCAAGTCGTCTACATTATCCACCAAATTCAATTTCTTCCCTTCACCAATTGCACCAACCGTGCCCCTATGAGGAGGCATGGGATTTTCCAGCACATTAGGAGAGGGAGCGAAATTGATCGCTTTAGAATCCAACAAGTCCTGAACAACATGCTTCAATGCTTTACAATTCTCAGTACTGTGGCCGGGAGCTCCAGAATGAAACTCGCATCTAGCATTCGAATCATAACCTTCAGGAATTTGGCCTGGCCTCGGAGGTTGCAAGGTACGGAGCTGAATCATTTGAAGCTGCAGGAGATTCTTCAACAGTTGGGAGTAAGACATTGGTGGAGCTTCAAAATGTCTATCTCTCGGCTTCTGAGGGTAGTACGGACGAGGGGGTCTTGGCTGATACCCCTGTGAGCGTTGCGGCTGTGGAGGCTGAACACGTTGTTGAACTGGAGGAGTTGAAATAGTGACGGGGGCCACTTGCTGATAATATCCTTGGTGCATCATTCCTCTCTGCGCGTATACTGCTCCTGTTTCTCCTTCCCTCCTTTTCACAAAGGGTTTCTTGATGCCAGATACTGAAGCGCTTCCATTTTGAATCTTCCCCTGTTTGAGCCAGCTTTCAATTCTTTCTCCAGTCAGGATAATGTCCGAGAAGCCACTTGAAGAACAACCAGCCAACCTTTCCATGAAATGCCCTGGGAGGGTATTCAGGAAAAGATCAACCATCTCTCTTTCCAATAAAGGTGGTTGCACTCGGGCGGCCACCTCACGCCACCTCTGTGCATAGTCTTTGAAGCTCTCCGAGCTCCTCTGTGTCAAGCTTTGGAGCTGAGTACGGCTAGGTGCCATGTCAATGTTGTATTGATATTGTCTGAGGAAGGCCTCTCCCAAATCCTTCCAGCTTCTGATAGAACTTCTTTCCAACTTCATGTACCACTCCAAGGATCCTCCAGAAAGGCTATCCTGGAAATAGTACATCCACAGTTTCTCATCTCGCGTGTGGGCCGCAATCTTCCTGTAGAAGGCCTGTAGGTGAGTTTTCGGGCAAGAGTTGCCGTTGTATTTATCAAATGCTGGTGGTCTGAACTTGTGTGGAATGACCACCCCAGGTACTAAACCCATATCTGACACGTCAATCCCCAAAGTGTCTTTGCATTCCAAGGCCTTGACCTTCTCTGCAAGCACCAAGAAGTCGTTGAGATTCCCGTCACCGCCGAAGCCCATATCATTGTTGAAGTACTGGAATTGGTCTTCCTGTCTGTCCTGCACAGGAACATACGTAGCCATAGCTGGATCTGGAACATGAGGTCCACCTGTACCGTTGTTAGTGTTGGGAGGAGCCCCTAGTCCGCCGGAAGTAGTCGCCTGAGCATTAGTGTTAGGAGGCGTTAACCCTTGAATTGCATTTCTCAGCTCCTGCTGCCCCTGGGCCATCCCCTGCATCAGAGTCACAAATTCTGCCATCTTGGTACGGACATCGTTGAGTTCTGTCTGCATGGCGTCCATTGCTGTTCTTTGATTACTGCGGGTCGCGTACCGATGAGGAATATTTTGTCGAATGTACCGGGTCTTGGCGGCCCTCGCAATCTTTGCCTGATGAACACAGATAAATTAGACATCTCGAAGAAAAACCTGCAAAGACAAAGACAAAATGCAAATGATGTGTATGCAATGCAATATGTTCCTTTTATTCCCGAGTATTTTCCTGTGTCCGGTCCTGGCATTAAGAAGATAAGAATTGGGAAGAAGACCCAAATAATATTCAGACATAACGACGGCTGTGAAGAATTGGTGCTCATTTCCCGGTGTCAGTGCAAATAACGAAAAGAAATCCGGAACAAATCAATCATATAAACTGGAATTTGGAAATACAACGTCCCTGAAGGGTACCAAACAAAATAACAGCGAAAGTACATCACATATAAGGAATCCCACAACAAGCCTGTGGGTAATCCGAGTACAACAATATGAAATTACACACTAGGGAACTCTATATCTTTCAATCTCCAGCTAAGGCATTTGATGCTCTGGAACAGTTGAACCACATCTGGATGACTGGGCTCCTGGATAAGCTTCTGAATGAGGAGGTCCCTCGTATCAGAAGAAGCGTGTAACTCCTCGATCTGCTGTAGAAATGCTGCTTCATTCTCCTTGCTTTGACTCGACTCGGCCTTCGACCTTTTCACCTCAGCTTTCAACTTCAAGTCTTCAATCTCCTTTCGAGCTTCCTTCAGTGCCTGCTGGCTTTCTGTTACGCGCCGGATACGATCCTCCTCTTGATAATAAGCTTTCCTGAGAAGTTCTTTCTGCCCATCTAAAGAATCCTGAAGACTTTTGACTTCCTGTTTGTGCCTGGCGTCTAACTCCTTTTGTTTCTTCAGATTCTCGTCCCATTTCTCCTGCCATAAAGTAACAGCTTCATTGGCTTCACTAAGATCCTTCTTCTCTCTTCGGCGCTGGGCCGTCATATGAGTCTCAGCTAAACCTTTCTTTCGGAAATAGAGCTCTCTATCTTCAAAGTCCTTCTGCTTGAGACGGACTATCTCCTCGGCTTGCACAGCTCTATCTTTCAATCGACGGTTCTGGATCATCAGCGCTTGACAAGAATTGAGAGCCTCTTGATTTTCAACCCTAAGTTGCTTAACCAAAGCTTCTAACTTCTGATATTCCTCCAAAGGCACCGTAGTTCTTGGTGCCACCTCTTTAGGGTAAAGAGGCGTCTCTCTAGAAAATGGTAGAAGATGAGTCTTCACACGGTCCTCCAACCAGCTGGCAAAAGGATCATAGGTATTAGGATCTACTCTTCCAAAATCTTTCTTTCCTTTCATCACCTTAACTTCCCAAGCTTGGGATGCTAGGATACTCATTTTGGAGTTTCCCTCTGCTGAGAAATATAAGGACTCATTTGCATCGCCGATCAAAGGTACATCTCTTAAAGGATAGCCGAACTGTTTCCTGGACAAGATAGGATTGTAGCTAATCCCACCTTTTCTTCCCATCAAAGGTACATTTGGAAAACTACCACAACTAACCAACATTTCTTTGCCCACCAAATCTCTGTTGCATCCCCAAGCAATGTCAGCTGCGGTTAAGCCCATTAATCTTTTGGACCACTTCCAAGATTGTTTCAAATCCTGAAAGGGTCCTGATTTAGGGAGTTGCCTTACAAACCAATCAGCGAATATGGGAGCACAACAATTTACAAACCCCTTCCTCTTTTCATTTCTGTGGTGAACTCCATAATAAAAGTCAGCTAGCAATGTAGGAACAGGATTTCTCTTGACGAAGATGGTGATGGCCTCCATGTTAATTAGTCCTTTCTCTCCGGGAAACAAACTGATTCCATATACTACCATAGCCAACAGTGCTTTGAAGTCTGCCCATTTCTTTTCCGATGCCATAACACGTGCCTCTGCAACAAGAAAGTCCAAAGGGATTCCTTTGCTTTGGCCAGCCTCTAATCCCACCTTGAGTCTAGGCATACTCAAATGACAGGCAATAGTGATATCCTCATGAGATGGGATCCTCTCCGAAACATAGTAAGGTACACCCTCCTTAACAGGAACACTCAGCATGCTAGAAACCTCCTCCAACGTAGGCGCCAAAATATAATCAGGAAAAACAAAAACCCTCAGCTGTGGATCATAAAACTGCAGCAGAGAATGCAAGCTATCCTTCTGGTCGACTGTGGGCTTGCTCACATAATTCAGTATCCTGCCGTACTCTCTCCTGAAATCATCAAGGACTCGGTCACCCATCAAGCTAATCAAACCCTGAACACTCTCTGTCTCTGGCTGCGGGAAAGTATAATGAACATTTCTCTTCCTCGGAATCTCCATGCTAAAGTAGAAAATATGACCAGGACCTAGGAAGCAATGAACCCTGGGAATAAAAAGAACACAAAATGATTAATGATGATATGATGCTTATGCAAGACAAGGCATGTGATCAGTGAAGTGTCTGTGGTGTGCCAATCATATAATCAGGTGTCGGTGCACGGTCTCAAAACCCAGATATCACAATAATCATCCCTCTGATCCGGGGTCCATAACTTAAGAACAGAAATCCAGATCACAAAACTGAACCAAAGGCAAAGTGGGTATGCTGAAGGTACCAGGGTTCCTGCAAACCTGTAAACCCCTCCCAATCTCACGGGTATGCTACTCGGGTCAACATCGCGGACTCTCAAAGCCGAATAGCAATAATACGTTCACCATTTCCGAGAAGTGGTTCATGACCAAATCAGGGAATCGGTTTGGCATTATGTACTACTCAGGGAGGTCTCAGTTGAGTCCGGAAAGAACAAGCATCTCTCACAAGTTTCCAGCTTCAAGCACTGAGTCGAGAAACAATAGTACATTCATCCCGAAGGGTACAATACTATCGTCATACGAATAGTTTGCTTTAACTGAATTCCTATGAGAGAACCAGGCCATCCTATGCGAGTTCCCAGTGGGCCCTCAGATGCGAGTGGGTTTGCCAACAAATGTGGTCTGCCACTGTCATCACTGGAGAGGGATGTTTCCACAAAGGTTCTCAATGATCGGTCCCCTGACTGCACATAACTATCAAGGTAGCGCATCAACCCAGAAAGATTCCGGTATCAATACATTCCCGAGAAGGTCGCAAGTCAAGGTGTGGAACTCACTACTACCAACATAGCAAGATGCCATGAAGCCAAAGTGGAACCACTCTAAGTCCTAGGGTGCACTCAAGCCGGGTAGTTGGCTTATCTCACAGTAACTCCCATCCCACAGAAAAAATGAAAACCAGCACAGCCAGACAATCCAGTATAATATGATGCATGGAAAATAAAATACTGAAAGCGGTAAATAAATGCGATAAAGTAAAGCTGTAAATGAAAACAATAAAGCTAAACTAAAACACACAGCAACAAACATATAAACACCCAAAGAACAAAACCAAACAGGCGCTAGGATTGACTCTACAAGGGAAACCAGAGATTCAGGTTAACAGCTTTCCCCAGCAGAGTCGCCAGCTGTCGCTCCCGGGATTTTCATCCTAGTACAAACGCGAAAGTGGCGCGGAAAAGGTTAGAGTCGCCAGCCAGACATTTTTATCCCGAATGAATGGGAAAGGTAATGTTGCACAAACCTGAGGAAGAAGGAAAGGACAAGGTCCTGCGAACCAAAGATCTGAGTTCGGGAGTCGGTTACGAACTGGGAAGGTATTAGCACCCCAGATCGTCCGTCGTACCCGACGGGATCCACGCTTGCTTGTTTGTTTCAAAGGGTGAGAAAATAAGATGCTGCTGAATAAAACCGCTACTGGAATAAAGGGAATGGAAAATGAGAAAGGAATAAGAAGAGAGAATGGAAAGAAAAGGGGAAATGTAGGGAAAATAAAGAATGTGCTCGAACGGGCCCTACCCCGCTGCCTACGTACCTCATCGGGATAATGAGGATCAGAGTCGACGTAGTTCGCCTAACCTAGGCGGGAACTATTTGTTTGTGTTTTTTATGCTGGAACTGCGTGTGTCTATGCTCAGGTGTTGCAGGCTCGTCTGGTACGAGTGCGTTTACCGTCTTGCATGTGTGACAAGTCGCCGCGAGTTCGCGATGTGAGTGAATGAGATGAGAAGAGAAGTTCCCGCAGGATAGTCGGTTATTGTTTGTTTTTTGGCTTTTATGTGTTTTATATGAATTTGACACAAGGAAATGAATTCAAACTCTTTTCCATGGAATGTACACTTGACTCTACATTCCAAGATGGAATAATAGAACAAGCATACCCAGCAAGGAGAATTTGTCCAAGACTGGTTTCCTAGGATTAGGGTTTAAGTTCACTGGCTTGTTGAACTTTATTAAGTGTTTTTGTTGCTTATGTGAAGAAGTATTTTTTAAGTTTTTCTTTGTGAACAACTCCTTGATGAGACTTGTGCATCATGATAGACAAGCTTACACCACTCCAAGATGGAATGAATGCAAGTGTTTCATGGAATAAGGCTATACACAAGGAATCATTTCATTTATTTGTTAAGTGTTTTTGGACTTTGTTTGAGATGAGAAAGAGAATGACTCAAGTTGATAAAAGGAAAAATCTAAGGGACTAAGACTCAATCCTAATGTATTATATATTTACAAAGTGATCCTAGTGGTTAGTGAGGTTTTCTATTCCTAATGGAAAAAAGGAAAAGAAAAAAAGGAAAAAGGATGCAACTTACTTCCTAAGGAAGATAAGTTGGTCCTAACAATGGGGAATCCTACCAATCACAAACATGGAAGGAAAAATGAATTAAAAAGCCTAAAAGAAATGCATAAAAAATAAAGGATAAAGTGGAGTAAACTTACCTCAATCTTCCCCACTACAAAACAAGTGTTAATGCACATTTTTATTAAAAAGAATAAGGCAAACACACATTAATTAAATCCTAATTAAATTCTAAGGCACCTTAGACCTAAACTAGACTCTATTTTAATCCTAAAGGAACTAGAAAAATGCTAAAATCAAAATACAACACCTATTACAGCCCCTTAATACACAAACAGCTATGAAACTAAGCCTAACACCCACCAGCTTTTTACAGCCAGCATGCAACATGAAAAAGTAGGTGTAGAAAGTCACACACATCATACTAATATAACAAACAACATGTATTTTACAGCAGCTATATGCAAACACAGCCATGAAATGCAAAATTCAGAATTGATTATTTTCATTTTTTATGCACAAACTCAATAAAACATGCATTAATTTCCACATGAACATGCATTTTAACATGGATCAACATACCTAAATGGAAGAACATGAACATTTTTTAGGATTATTCAAGAATGCATCACATGTGGATTATGCAACAAGTATGCAAAATGTGGCACATGAACATTGCATATGAACATGATGATTATTGATTATGAACATACAACATGATAGCTCAACAAACATGCTAAACTCAATGCAAAATTCAGAAGTGAATTGATATGGATGATGTGATCAAGTATGCAACAAAATGAAATCAAATACACATACATACATGATTATGCAAAATGCAACATACATTGATATAATGAAATGCACAATGATTTAATGCAATGCAAACATGTAAAAACAGAATGCAACATGATTATTATATGCCAAATAATGCACAAACATAGCAACACAATGCAAGAACTTAAGCTATGCACAAAGAACACAAAAAACGCATATCACGCAACATGAACGGAATCGTGTCTTAACGACTCGAAATGGGGGAATGAGCTACTGGAAATGGACCCAAAAATTCCCTAAAATCACTACCTAAACATGTATGAACATTAGAGGCACTAGGAAGCAATATTGAGCAAGAAAATAGGCTAAAAAACCAAAAATGAACAGCGTTAACCGGTTAACCATATAGGTTAACCCGTTAACGGGCCTAAAAATACAGCATTCTGGCCAAAAACGCATGCGTTAACCGGTTAACCATATGCGTTAACCGGTTAACACTGAACAAAAAGTGAAAAATGCTTTTGAAAAAAGTGCTTTTGGCCACAATCTTCCTTCTAAACAATCCTAACCCCCACTTAATCATGCTAACACAAATTTCTACTCAATTGGAGCTTATTTACACATGGTAGAACCTATATCTATTAACACCTTAAATCCAAATTCAACCAAAATCACAAATCACAAGCAAACATAATCGAAACGGAATTGATTTTAAACAAAGCGAAAAGCACTTAAAGAATGCCAAAAATGGCGAGATGGAGAGAATAACTTAAAGAAGAAATAATTAAGATCACCAACCTACGAAGCGGAGGAGTGCTTCGGTGATTGTTGCAAGAATCGGAGCTTGAATCGAAGAGAAAACCGAAAACCAAGAAATCGCAAAATAAATGCGTTCTTGAGCTTGAATCTTCGTGTGCTTCGGATAAGTCGATAATCCTCACAAAATTCAGTAGCTTATCCTTCTTCAATCCACAAAATATGAAGGTTGGAGGCTTAAGCTTCAAGATCTTCAAGTCTCAATGTGAAACTCGAAGAGCTTATTTGAAAAAGCTTTGGTGAGAGGGAGAGGAAAAGTGAGAGAAAAAAAGTGCTTATCAAAGAGTGAGATTGGAAAATGGTGTTCAACCCTTTTTGTTTGGATGAAAATGGCTTAAATAGAGACTAGGCTAGGAGCTAGGTTTGGGTTTGGGGCCCAAATATTAGGTTTGGGATCCAAAATTAGGTTTGGAAGTTAGTTAGGGTTAGGGTTGGAAAAGGGAATATTCCTTGGAATATTCCTTGGAATATTCCTTGGAACACTCTAGAAGATGGTGGAAGGTGGTGGAAGTTTCCAAGGGAAATGGAGTGGAATTGAAGTGGAAAAATGAGACGGAAAGAATGAAAGGAAGTGTGGAAAGAAAGTGGAAGGAAAGGTGGAGGGAAATGGTGAAACTAACTACCTTTCAAATGATTTTTCTTTGGTTTTTTCTATGATTCCTCCATCATTTCTTGATCAAGTTCGAACCATAGGATCATTGTAACCCTAATTTCACGATCTCGATCTTAAAATCCGGAGTCGACCCTTTTTACCTAGCCCGATTGCCTTTTCTCCAATTCCTCGATTTTCCGTCGTCCGGCCAGTCGAACCCCTTCCAAAATGAATTTGTGGACGAGATTTGAACCCTAGGCACTTGACATCATATATAAGTCAAAGAAATCCACTTCGACTCAAAAATTTATGTAGAAGCCCTGTAGAAATGAAACCCTAATTCGGCTCTTTTCCCTCAAGAAGTATTGCACTGCTTGCCTCCTTCAATCAAACCAAAACTTTCCATGACTTGTGGCTTCAAGTGAAGACTTGTGGGATATTGTGAACCCTTTGCACAAGGTTGAGAAGCTTTGTGGCCCTTCGGTAGCCTCTTCATAACTTTCGGTTGCTCCGATCATTGATCACATACCCACGCCTCGGCTATGCTATATATGATGCAATGTTTTTGGTTATTTTATGAATCCATATATGCAAAATGCTATGCAAAATGTTGAGGAAATGAGAGGGCAAATTTTGAGGTATTACACGTTGCTCTTCTGAATAAAGGCTTGAAGCTCTGTGGGGAGATGACTCCCTGATTTCTGTATTCTGTTGAGGAAGAATGGCAACTCGGCTGGGGAAGTGAGAGGCAACTCAGCTGGGGAGAGCAACAAGTGGCAACTCAGCTGGGGATAGAGCATTTTGGATGCTGAGATTGAGTGTATGCTGATTTGGCAGCTCCGCTGGGGAAATGGGCATCCTCCAGTGCCACGTGGAAGATAGACCGAGTTGATAATGATTCGCCTACTTGCTGAGACGTAACCTGCATGCCCCAGGTTGTGTTCTGGATACCTGCAATCCTGCAAATGTAAGGAAACGTACAAAAGGTCCCGAGGTACCCCTTACTGGATTCCGTCATAGGAGTTAAGTACTTTCGAGAATAATCACATTCCCTGTAAGCATGTGTTTTTTTTATTTTTAGAGAAAGGCATCTGTACTTATGCAATTGTATTTTAGAGATATCAGACAACTCTTTGCAAAACATAAATGTAAAACGAAACATGACTGAAAATCTGATTTTATTAATTCATGTGCCCTGAATTGGCAAGATACAGTCAAAGAAACATATCTCCTGAAATGAGGGGATTGTTACAAATTGAGAAATAAAGTGCTGGCGGTGTTGACGACGCTTTGAGGAGCCTCCTCTCCTGCTATGACTCGTATGACAATGACGTTCTTCTCGTCTTGCTTTCTGGAGAGAGTTGATTCTGATTGAAGCTTGATCCTTTGAAGCTTACCAAGTCGTGGGTGATACAGACGAATTCAGAGTGCAGTTGTTCGCTTATTCCCTTATTTTGCATGGATCGCCCTTTCGGGTTTTCGATCCATCGGGATACCCATTTTTGCCTGAGTTGTCCAATGCGGCTTTTCAACTCAGCGGGTGTACATTTTTTATTTATTTCCCTTATTTTTGCCCGAGTTTTTTATTCTGTTTTTGACTCGCCGGGATGCCCTATTTTTGCCTGGACTCACATTCTGTTTTTGTGTCCAGCGGGTCATTTTATGCGAAGTATTTTTTAACTGCATCTGAATTCACAGGGGACGGGAAATCTTCACCATCCATGGTGCTGAGCATCAGTGCTCCACCAGAGAAAACTTTCTTTACAACAAATGGTCCTTCATAATTTGGAGTCCATTTGCCCCTGTGGTCCGTATGAGGAGGGAGGATTCTTTTCAGCACAAGATCTCCTACTTGGTACTCTCGGTGCCTGACTTTCCGATCGAAGGCCTTCTTCATTCTCTTCTGATATAGCTGTCCATGGCAGATCGCAGCCAATCTCTTCTCTTCAATCAGACTCAGTTGTTCGAATCGGGACCGTACCCATTCTGCTTCTCTCAGTTTAACATCCATTAATACCCGTAACGAGGGTAGTTCAACTTCAACAGGTAGGACTGCTTCCATACCATACACAAGTTGATACGGTGTTGCCCCAGTGGATGTTCTGATTGATGTGCGGTACCCATGCAAGGCAAACGGTAGCATTTCATGCCAGTCTTTGTAAGTGACTACCATCTTCTGCACAATCTTCTTGATATTCTTATTTGCTGCCTCAACAGCGCCGTTCATCTTTGGCCTGTAAGGAGAAGAATTGTGATGTTGAATCTTGAAGTCCCGGCACAGCTCTGCCATCATTTTGTTGTTTAAATTGGAACCATTATCAGTAATGATTCGCTCAGGCACTCCATACCGACAGATGATATCTCTCTTCAGAAATCTGGCTACCACTTGTCTAGTGACGTTTGCATATGAGGCTGCTTCAACCCACTTGGTGAAATAGTCGATGGCGACCAGGATGAATCTGTGGCCGTTTGAAGCGGTTGGCTCAATCTTGCCAATCATATCAATGCCCCACATGGCAAAGGGCCATGGTGAAGACATAATGTTCAAAGGATTGGGAGGCACATGCACCTTGTCTGCGTAAATCTGGCATTTATGACATTTCCTGGCATAGGCACAACAGTCTGCATCCATTGTGATCCAGTAATAGCCTGATCTTAACAACTTTTTAGCCATGGCATGCCCTCCTGCATGGGTACCAAAAGATCCTTCATGCACTTCATGCATCAACAAATCTGCTTCCGTCTTATCAACACATCTGAGGAGTACCATATCAAAGTTCCTCTTGTATAAAGACCCATCGGCATTCAGAAAGAAACTACCAGCAAGCCTTCTCAAGGTCTTCTTATCATTGGAAGATGCCCCAGGTGGGTATGTCTGATCCTCCAAGAAGCACTTAATGTCATGGAACCAAGGCTTATCATCTTTTACAACATCCGCTGCAAATACATATGCTGGTCTGTTGAGTCTGGACACTGAAATCTGAGGTATAAAGTTAGTGGCTTGAACTTTGATCATGGATGAAATGGTAGCAAGAGCATCTGCAAACTGATTCTCGTCCCGAGGGATATACTCAAGCTTGACTATTGTGAAGAAAGTCAATAACCTCCTTGTATAATCCCTGTAAGGTATCAGATGATCTTGGTGGGTGTACCATTTTCCGTTGGTCTGATTGACTACCAAAGCTGAATCTCCGAATACGGTCAATGTCTTGATCCTGAGGTCAATGGCCTCCTCAAGACCCATAATGCAAGCTTCGTATTCAGCTTCGTTGTTAGTGCAGTTGAAAGTGAGTTTTGCCGAGAAAGGCATGTGAACTCCCTTTGGTGAAATGAGTACTGCACCAACACCACGGCCATTCATGTTAACAGCCCCATCAAACATCATAGTCCATTCTTCCTCCGGGTTAGGCCCTTCAGTGTGAATAGGCTCTTCGTGATCTTTTGCTTTAATGAACATGATGTCTTCATCAGGGAAATCAAACCTCATAGGCTGGTAGTCCTCAATAGGTTGCTCAGCCAGATATTCAGATAGTACACTGCCCTTGATGGCTTTCTGAGATGTGTACTGTATGTCGTATTCTGTGAGAATCATCTGCCATCTTGCAACCCGTCCGGTAAGAGCTGGCTTCTCGAAAATGTACTTAACTGGATCCATTTTTGAAATCAATAAAGTAGTGTGGGTCAACATATACTGTCTCAGTCGGCGAGCAGCCCACGCTAAAGCACAGCAAGTTTTCTCGAGCAGTGAATAACGCTGTTCACAGTCGGTAAACTTTTTGCTTAGGTAGTATATTGCATACTCTTTTCGACCAGACTCGTCATGCTGGCCTAGTACACACCCCATTGACTCTTCTAATACTGTCAAGTACATTATCAGAGGTCTTCCTTCAACTGGAGGCATAAGGATTGGAGGTTCTTGCAGATATTCCTTGATCTTGTCAAAAGCCTTCTGGAAATCTTCGTTCCACCTGACCGTTTGTTCCTTTCTTAACAGCTTGAACAAGGGTTCACAGGTTGCTGTAAGGTGAGATATGAACCTTGAAATGTAGTTCAATCGACCTAAGAACCCTCGAACTTCTTTCTCAGTTTTCGGTGCAGGCATTTCTTGTATAGCCTTGACTTTATCAGGGTCGACCTCAATCCCCTTCTCGCTTACAATAAAGCCCAGCAATTTACCGGATCGCACCCCGAATGTGCATTTGTTGGGGTTCAGCTTTAGTTGATATTTCCTCAGACGCTTGAACAACTTCAGCAGATTCACCAGGTGATCTTCCTCTGTAAGGGACTTGGCGATCATATCATCCACATAACATTCTATTTCCTTGTGGATCATATCATGGAACAATGTCACCATAGCCCGTTGATATGTTGCACCGGCATTCTTCAGTCCGAATGGCATCACTTTGTAACAGAACGTGCCCCAAGGTGTGATGAATGTTGTCTTCTCCATGTCTTCAGGTGACATCTTGATCTGATTATATCCTGAAAATCCATCCATGAAGGAGAATACCGAGAACTGAGCCGTGTTATCCACCAATACATCAATGTGAGGTAATGGGAAGTCATCCTTCGGGCTGGCTCTGTTCAGATCCCGGTAGTCAACACACATTCTTACTTTGCCATCCTTCTTAGGCACGGGTACTATGTTAGCAACCCACGGCGGATAGCTAGTCACAGCAAGGAACCCGGCGTCCCATTGCTTTTGTACCTCTTCTTTGATTTTCATAGCCATGTCTGGGCGAGTTCGGCGCAACTTCTGTTTGACCGGCGGGCATTCTTCCCTCAAAGGTAGCTTGTGCACAACAATGTCGGTATCCAACCCTGGCATATCTTGATACGACCAAGCAAACACATCAACATACTCTTGAAGCAGATCTATCAGTTGCCCCTTCACTGAGTCTTGCAGGCAGGCCCCGATTTTGACTTCTTTCACGTCTTTGTCAGTACCAAGATTAATCACTTCAATCTCCTCCTGGTGAGGGGTAATAACCTTTTCCTCTTGCCTTAACAACCTGGCTAGCTCTTCGGGAAGCTCATATTCTTCGTCAATCCCTTCATCAGCTTGATTGATCGGATTGTCAAAGTCATACGATGTCATAGCCGTGCTGTTGTCAGTGCTGTCTGGAAGGCACTCTCTGCAAGGGTTAAGTTTGTTCATTTTAGTGATTGATTTTAATCTTGCTTTAGAAAAAGGTGAAATGAAGTTATCATTTTGAAAACGCCGCCATTTATTTTTGTACAAAAAGAAAAATGGAAAAACAGTGAGCAGAAAAGAAAAAGACTTGTTTGCAAAAAGATGTCTGATATTTCATTAATTTAATCTTGTTTGCACAAAAGTACAGATGGCCCTGGTTACAAAATGAGTCTTGTCATCTTGGGCAAGATGCAAGACTTGGATGCATGCTATAAAAAATACAGGAAATAATAATTACTCTGCATGAGTAACTCTTATAATTTCCTGGGAAGACCAGTTCGAGACACTGCTCCCCGGGATCTTCGGACGAATCCAATTCTCCAGATTGCACTCCTCTTCCAGCTCGTCTTCCAAACAGTTGATAGCATCAGGGGTAAGCATCCCCCCACTGACAAAACCAGGCTCTGCAGCAGCCTTTGCTTGATGTTGAGTTGGTCTGTAACCCAACCCAAATTTGTCTTTCTTCTCCTCCACAGCTAAGACCTTGCCCCAGCCTAGGGCAGTTCCTTCTTCAACAACCTTCCGGGCTTGTTGGTAAGATGACATTGGAGTACCAGATACAGCAGATGCTTCATTCACATTCAAGGCTTCAAAACCTTGGCTCATTGTTTCATGGATCTCTCCATCCATCTCAATGTATTTATAAGTAGCCAGATGGCTAACAAAAATGTCCTCCTCTCCACAGATTGTGACAACTTGGCCTTCCCACTCAAATTTTAACTTTTGGTGAAGGGTAGACGTTATTGCGCCGGCGGCGTGAATCCAGGGTCTACCCAACAAACAGCTGTAGGCGGGCTGAATGTCCATCACATAAAAGATAGTTTTAAAGGTCTGTGGGCCAATTGTCACAGGCAGCTCAATCTCTCCCAGAACCGATCTCTTAGAACCATCAAAGGCTCTTACTACCAGGTTGCTGGGTCTCAATGCCAATCCATCATATTCAAGCTTCACCAGAGCCTTCTTTGGTAAGACATTCAGGGAGGAACCTGTGTCCACCAGCACATGAGAAAGGACAGCTCCTTTGCATTCCATGGTTATGTGCAAGGCTTTGTTGTGGTTGCGGCCATCCGCTGTCAAGTCAGAATTAGTGAACCCTAGCCCATTGCTAGCAGTAACATTACCAACCACGGTTTCCAATTGGTTGACGGTAATCTCCTCAGGCACGTAAGCTGCGTGCAGGACTTTAAGTAGTGCATTCCGATGGGCTTCGGAGCACATAAGCAGTGAGAGGATGGAGATTTTGGATGGCGTCTGGTGAAGCTGATCCACAATTTTATAATCACTCTTTTTGATGATTCGCATAAACTCATCAACTTCCTGATCGAATGGAGTTTTCAGGGCTTCTTTAACAGCTGGATCTTCCTGCACCAGGCCTTTTCCTTTTGCCTTGGCAGCAGCTTCTGCTTCGGCAGTAGGTCTTTGAACTTGTGAGGCGAAGAGACGTCCGCTTCGAGTGAAGCCTCCGCCTCCCCCCACATTATCTATTTGTGGTGCAGGTGTTGATGTTTCCAGAGTGATTCTTTTTCCTTCGCAGTATACGTCAGAGCCATAGTGCCAAGGGATGGCCCTATTGCTTTCATATGGTACTGGTCCAGGCACCGTGACAGTGACCGGACTGATTGCTGCTGCTGAAAGGACTGTTATTGTTTGTGGATCATAAAAGATTGTAACTGGTGCTCTGGTGGGAGCAGCACCTTCTGAATGGTAGGCGGAATTATTTTCAGGATCATAGAATATGGTGACGGTAGAGACATCTTCATGATTGATTGCTGGTGTTGTAGGAGGTACTGTTGGAAGGACTGTTGTTGTTGCTGATGGAGATTCGAAATGGAATGAAGCTGAAGTTGTAGCAGGAGGAACTGTTGAAAACTGATCATTTGGGAGGACAGGTGAAGTACTTGTTGATGGTGCTGATGAATTGTCGGGAACAATAGTTGTTGCATTTGTAGGAGGTTCTGAAACCGTTGTTGATGAAGTTGTCGGATTTGCCGGAAATGATGTAGTGATCTGCAGTAGGCCATTCTGAATAAGGCTGTCAATGCCATTCCTCAGGTCCTCGCACCCATTCCATGAAATATTGCAATAGGGACACCCTAGTTCACATCCCGGAAATATTTGGTTTTCACGGAGTTGAGCTTTGATCTCCACCAATGGCGTCCGGATCTGATCCACACTGGTTATTAAATAAGACGGTTGGTCTTCTTCAATAGCATTAATTCGGGGACCACCATGGTTTGGCATAGGGTTTTTATTGACATTGGGCGGAGGTGCAAAATTCAGAGCCTTGGAGTCTACCAAGTCTTGTACCTTCATATGCAGGGCCCTGCATTTTTCTGTACTGTGACCAGGTGCGTTCGAGTGAAAAGCACACCTAGCATTGGAGTCATAGTTCCTTGGTAGACTGTTGGGATCCGGAGGTGCCAACGTTCTTAGCTCAACCAGGTTGAGTTTCAGAAGTTGTGGCAGCAAGGCAGCATACGGCATTGGGATCGGGTCGATCACTCGGTTAGCTTGGGATGGTCTTTGTTGGAATGGCCTTTGTTGATTGTTGTTGTTGGAGTTGTTGTTGTTGAAGTTTCTTGGAGGATACTGATTCTGATGATACTGAGGTTGTTGTTGGAAGTTTTGTTGAGGAGGTTGATAGACTGGCTGAGGATGAGCTGGAGCGGGGATAGTGACTGCTGCTATTGACCTCTGAGCATATTGGGGCCTACCCCTGTTGGTGTGGATGGCATTAGTCTCGCCAGCTCTTCTCGGGCCTGCAAAAGGCTTTCTTGTACTGCTGGACGAACTGGCACCATTATCAGAGATCTTACCCATTTTCAAAAGGCTTTCAATTCTCTCCCCAGCTATGACAACATCTGCGAAGCTAGTAGAAGAGAAAGCAGCCAACCTGTCAATATACGTTCCCTGAAGAGTGTTCATAAACATGTCTGCCATTTCTCTCTCAGACATTGGTGGTTGAACAGCAGCAGCCAGTTGCCTCCACCTTTGGGCATACTCTCGGAAACTCTCCCTCGAAGACTGTGACATTCCCATTAGGAGGGTCCTGTTGGGTGCCATATCTAGATTATACTGATACTGTCTAATGAAGGCTTCTGCCAGGTCCTTCCAGCATCTTATAGTTGCTCTTGTCAGATGGGAATACCATTCCCTTGATGCTCCAGTCAAGCTATCTTCGAAGTAGAACATCCAGAGTTTCTCATCCATTGTATAGGCTTTCAGCCTTCCCAGAAATGATTGCAAATGAGTCCGGGGGCATGAAGTCCCATTATACTTTTCGAAGCAAGGAGGCTTGAACTTATGGGGGATCCTGACCCCGTCTACCAGCCCCATGTCCATGACGTCGAAACCCAAAGAATTTTGAGATTCTAAGGACCTCAACTTCTCAGCTATCTCTTCCAATCGTCTATCATATGTTTCTTCTCCGGCACCCATTACTGTATACTGGTCCTCCTGAGGATCTTCTTGAAGTACTCTGGCTGCTGTGGCTGTCCCTTGAATGTTGACTGGGATGTTGGCCTCTGGATGGAGATGGGGTCCAAAAACTGGGGGATTGACATGAGGTTGGACCCTCTCGTTGTTACTTGTGCCAGCAGTTCCCACATGGGGCTCCTCTTGATTCCTTCCTTCTACCAAAACTCTGAGCCTCTCCTGGCTTTGAGCTAAATTGTTCATCACTTCCATGAATTGTGTTATCTGAGTTCTCATCTCCAACCTTTCGTTGGCCATCTGGTTTCTGACCTCCGTAAGGTCTTGCTGCATCTGATCCATCTGGATTCCCGGAAGGTTGTTTCTAGTCGGATACCTGTGAGGCCTGTTGAGAGGAAATACCCGGCGGCGAGCAATAATTCCTGAACATCACAACAGAGGTTAGCAACAACAAAACAAAAACCTACAAAACAAACAAAAGGGTTAGCATGCAATGCAGTTATGCTTATTTGTTCTCAAGGTATCCGGTTTGGCCTTCAGTTTTGACCCTTCCAGACCCTTGAAGATGCTGCTGTTGAAGTTGCTTTTGATGTGAACCCAGATAGAAACCAACACAGATATATTACAAAAGCGAAACAATACAATTTGTTCATTTTTACAACACAAGCCCTCAAAGGGGTCAAAATACATCACAAAAAGCAAAAGTACATGGAAAAGGAACAACAACAAGCAAATGATCAAATTCCAAGGCCAAACTCATCCTCACGAACTTCCTTGAGAAGTGCTTCGGTCACAGGATCAGCCGGATGCTCCGTGAGACTTCTGATGAGAAGGTTTCTTGTTGCAACTGCTGCAGTCAACTTCTTATTCTGACTTTGGTCCTTAGACCTCTTCACTCCAGCTCTGATTTCTAGCTCTGATATTTCCTTCTGGGCTGCTGCCAGGGCTTTTTCCATGTGTTCCAACTTGTCTTGAACTCTCTTGTCTTCTAGAGTACGGGCCTCAGCGATCCGGACCCACCTGGCCTGACTCTCTTTCAAATACAAGTCTGTCCTTGCTCTCTGAAACTGGGCTTCTTTACAAGCGTTCTTCAGAATCTGCTCACCAGCTTTGGACTTGTTGATATAATCTCCAGACTTCTCAATTTTAGTCAAGTGTTCCACCCTCAACTTCTCCAATCTCTCAATCTCCCTCACACCTTCACTCCTCTCTCTGAGGGTCTTCTGCAAGGCTTGGGTTAACTTATCATTCCTTTCTTTCAAGCTTTCAAACTCCTCCAAACTGATAGTGGCAGGGGGTGGTGCTGAAGATGACTCAGGCATGTCTTCTATGGTAAAGGGCATTCCAGAGAATTGGGCCCTAGCACGGGACCACTCATAATATTGGATTGATGCCACATTATTGCACTTCCCCAGAATGGTGATTCCCTTAGTCTGAACATGATCCCAGGCCCAGGCAGCCTGCCTAACAACAGTCAAACTAATCTTGTTCTCACAGTAGAGGGTCTCAACCAAATCCTGTACCCTAGGAGTGTGGACCAGTGCATAGCCTAATTGCCTCCTGAACAGCAGAGGGTTATAATTGATACTTCCCTTAACCCCTATTAAAGGCACATTGGGAAAGTGCCCACAGCTAGTGATCATATCTCTGCCCTTGGTGCTCTGAGTACACCACCTGATGTCTGCTGAAGTTAGGACAGTGAGTCTCTTAGCCCAGTTGCTTTGCTGATGAGGATTTAGAAATGCATCCGTCCTGGGTAGATGCCTGAGAAGCCAAGCATGGAATAATGGAGCACAAATCCTCACTAATCTTCCCCTCTGCTTCTCATTTCTCTGATGTACTGAGTAATAGAGATCTCCTAGCAAAGTTGGCACTGGGTTCTTCAGGATGAACAAATGGATTGCATTCTTGCTGATGAATCGAGGCTCATCTGCAAACAACACAATTCCATATACACTTAGGGCCAACAGAGCACAAACAGCTTTCCACTCTCCTAGAGAGGCTTTCAGACTAGCTTGAGAAATTAAGAAGTCCAGATGAAAACCAGGGATCCCAGCTTTAGAGGTCATATGCTGCTCAATCAAAGCAGGTTCCAGGTGCAAAACTTTTGCTACCTCTCCATTGCTAGGAAAGACCATTTCAGGGTTGAATGGGATTTCTCTTTTGATGGGCAGACCAGTCAATGATGAGTATTCTTCTAGAAGAGGCCCCAACTGAAAGTCTTGAAAGGTGAAACATCTCAATGGGGGGTCATAAAACTGAATACAGGTGTGGATCAAACTCCTCTGAGATGGGTCCAGATCCATGACCAAGTCAAGTATATCCCCATAATGCTCCCTGAACAAAGGTAGGTGATCTGGAGTGATCAGGGTTTGGATCCTCCTGATGTCTGATAAGTCTGGTTGGAAGAAATGATAGGTGATGTTGCTTTTCTTTGGAGCCATGATGCTGAGGACTGAGTAGGATAAGTGCTGATGAAGATACTGAGAAGTGGGCCACTGATTGGCTGGTGCTAGTAACTGAAGTATATGGCTGACAGGCTGAAGCAAGTGCTGGTGGAGACAGGTCAAAACTGCAGATGGGGTCAAAACCAAAACCAGATGAATATGGATACCCTGAAACACAAATAAGCAAATGTTAATATGATGCAATGAGTATGTATGCAGATGATATGCAAGGGTTTGTGACTGAGCTGGATCTGATTAACTGCCTTGGTATAGATCCATGTGTGTTCAAGAATTCCAGATGGAGGTCTAAAAATCCAGTAACCAAGGTAGGGGGACTCAAATAAAGAGCCACATGTCCAGGGTTTAGAATCACAAGAACTATCCAGCATGGAGCACTCTTAACAAAGTCAAAGTAACAGGGTATTCTGAGGTCAAGGTACCTGCGAACCTGTAAACAGCCCAACCCCCTCACAGGTGGTGTTCTAAAACAAGGATCCTCAGACTTGGATCAGTTATGAGAAGTGTAAACACTTCTAACCCGGAGGTACAGTGTTTACAATAACCATAACAATTCCTCCTCTAATTCACCTCAGTTTCTGAAGGTCAATACTAAAAGGTCATCCAGACTTAGCAGGCTTCCCAGATAGCCCTAGCATTGCAGGAAATCTGCAACACAGAGTTCTCAAGAAGAAACCCATATCTGAACCGTGTTTCATATTCCCGCACCAGACCGAAATGGAATGGGAAAGAATATGATTCACTCTAGCCTAGGTGTCACTCAGGTCCCAGGTATAAGACCTTAACTCTCAATGAATCACCCACCCACCAAGGCAAACAACAGATCCAGCCAGCAATAATGACAATATGAAAAATATAAAGCTATAAAGAAAGCAATAAATCAACTGTACATAAAGCAATAAACAAAAATAAATACAAGCACAAACAAGCACATAACACCCCAGTAAACACAAATCAATCAAGCGTTAGGAGGAACCCACAAAAAAGAACCAGAAGCCCTGGTTGCAGTATAAGGCTCCCCAGCAGAGTCGCCAAGCTGTCGCTCCCGACAAATGAAAAAGGATCAGATGAAGGTACAGACGCGAACGGTCGGCGAAAGGGACAGTGAGAACACACAGCCGTGAACTCACTGGAGATGAATAGAGTCGCCAGCTAGGCATTTTTATCCCGGAGGAAAGGCAATGCTGCATAGGCCTAGAAAGATACGGATAAGACGGTTTGCGAACCAGAGAGACTGAGAAAGGGGGTTGGTTACAACCTGGGAAGGTATTAGCACCCAGATTGTCCGTCGTACTCGACGGGATCCACGCTTAAGAGATTTGTGTTTTAAAGGGGTAGTGTCAGTGCAATCTGTGTGTAAAATAGCTGGAAAAGAATGTACAGGTGTCAGTGTAAGAAGTGTGAAGTGTGATATATATACAGTGTCAGTGTGAGACCAGGAATGAAATGCTCATGATAATGAGGCTTAAAGGATAAGGCTGGAAAGAGGGGGAATATACAGAGACTTTTGTTCGATAACTGTTAAGTTATGCCTACGTATCCTCTCGTGCAATGAGGAAGTCAGAACACCGTAGTTCGACCTAAAGAGACTGAAAGATGAATTGACTGGTGAACTGCTTACTTGTCTATGCTCAAGTGTATGACCTGTCTGGCTCAGGTGCTGACTGTCTTGCATTAGACGGAAGAAGCGAGTTCTCGATTGTGAGTGAAGATGATGAGAAAAGAATCCCGAGGGAGACGATTATTGTTTTTTTTTGAGTTTTTCAGTCTTTTATTGCTTTTTGGAGTTTGTCATAGGATAATGAGCTTAAGCCTAAACCAATGGGTTAGTAAACTCATCACATCTTCCCTCTGATTAGGGGTAATGAGAATACCTTAAGTGTGAAGTCAGATTCTCACACTTAATCACCTTTGATGTAGGATTAAGATCATTAACCTACTTGTGATTATTTAGATGTTTTTGTGATTTTGTTTAGTGTTAAGTAATGAGGTTAAACCATAATCAAGGATTAAACAGACCCATTACACCATCCTAAAAGAAGGATAATAGATGAGAATGTTTAAGTTGAGAAAAACTCCTCAACTTAATCCATGATTAGGGATTAAACCCATGACAAAACAAAGCCTTTATTAAGTGGATTTTATTTAGATTAATGGTATGATGATGAAGTGAATTTTATGGTTTGTAAGACAACTTGAGGAGGACTTGTCCATTAACACTAGGGTTAGTCCTTCTTAACCAATTAAGGAAGAATTAGAACCCTAATGCAAGGCCCAAGTTACAAGTGATGTCTTGATATTTATTAGATGAATTGATTAAGAGATTTAAACACCTTAAGGGTTCAAGACTTAGGATTAAAGTTATACACTCCATCCTAAGAGAAGGATGCAGGCATAAGCTTAATCACAAAGTCTTAAAGCCTTTAGGGTTTAGTCCCTGATTATGAGGTGAGAAGAGAAGACTCAAAGAGAGACACAAAGGTAAAACTATGGGGGGACTAATCAAAACCCTAATTCATTGTCATGCTTGGATGATCCTAAGGTTTGTGAGGTTTTCAAGAACAATCTTCAAAGGAGCCACCAGGAAGCAGATGAACAGGATCAAGAGAAGCAAAGTGACTTGCTTCATTCAAGAAGTCAAGTCACTTGAAGAAAGAAAGTGGGAGGAAGAAGAATGAGCAAGCTCAAACTCAAACACAAATAGAAATGCAGCAATGGATGCAAGAGAGATGAAAAGAAAAGGCATGAGAAATGAAGGCAAATCCACTTCTCAAGTTTACTTACCACCTGCAATGTTAGAAAGAAAATGCAATGCAATGCAAGATGAGATGAAATGATATGATGCAAAGCAAAACCAGAAGCATGTTGATGATGATTATGATGGTATGAGGTGCTGCAAACATGAGGCAAGGCAATGGGGATGTTCATACAAGATCATGAATGCAAATGATGCAAGCTAAGGAGCATGAACAAGCATGAAAAGTTATGAAGCATACAAGGCAAATGACATGGCAAATATGAGATGCAATGATCAAAGATGCTTCCTACATGTCTTGATATGTCAAATGAATCATAAGCATGCACAAAATGCAAAGACAAGTCATGTTATGCAAGGAAATGCAAGAGGGATGCAAATGAAAGCCCAAATTAGGGTTCATGGATCAAACATCAAACACAAACCAAAAACAGAAGCAAAACCCTAAAGTAAAAATGGAAAATGGTACCCAAAGAAACCCTAGACCTATAATGAACCACTGCCCAAAGGGGAGCTCTCAACTCTCAACCAAACTCAAGATATGAATTTTCTAAGTTATTAGGGTTTTTTAGGGTTCTTAACAAAACAAATGCCAATCAATTTGAAAATGCAAGAACAAATCATGGCCTTTTTATCCTAGGAACTACATGCAAAACAAAAGACAATGCAAGAAGAATCAATGTCTCAACCTTCACCAATTGGCAGAAATGAATTTTTGAACTTATGATCAAAATAATGCACAAAATATGATTTAATTCAATAAAAAATTCTTAAAATGCATCAAGATCAAAAAAGAAATTTGGTTTGAAGGTTGGACAATGTTTTTAAATGTCTTAGAACATTTCATGAATTTTTTTGTAATTTTTAAATACCTAAAAGTATTTTTAATTAATTAATTCCCATTAATCAATTAAAAATAATCTTTTAAATATTCAAAAATACTTTTTTAATGATAAAAAATAAAATAAAAATGTTTTTGGGTCATAAAAATTAATAAAACTTTAAAGAAAAAGTTTCATAATTTTTAAGATATTTTTGCTATTTTAAATTAAATATGCAAAACAAATGAGAAAGAAATGAATTAAAATTAAATAAAAATGAAAGTAATCAGAACGAGAGGCTGGGATGCAATCTGGGGAGGAGATGGTTGACTTGGCGCGTGATCCAAGGGTCACAATTCAAACTAGCCTAATCCTGATTAATTAAATAATAATTCATAATTAAGACTTAATGAAAAGATCCTGGCCTTCTATTCACGCGCGGGAAATGGAATCCAATGGCTCACGTTCAAACTCAGTGCCCTAACCCTAATTAATAATTAAACACTTTCAGGTCACCGGAGACGAGCTCCGGTCGTCTTCTCCGGTGACCTCCTCCCCTGAAAACTTCAAACTTCCTAAAAACGTGACTAAAATGAAAACTAAGCACATAGAAATGAACCCCATGATCTCCTGAATCAAAACCCTAACCCCAAACAAATTTATTCTTCATCAATCACATGAATCGAAGGCAAACATTTTTAGGGCAAACCAGTTTCAGAGTCAAATTAAATGTTCAAACCACAACCATTTCAAAAACTAAAAGCATCAAGATGATCAGTGAATCATGAGGAACAAGTTTGTAACAAGAAAAACAACTTCTGGAAAAATTATTTTCGAGCTACCTGAGATTTGGAGCTTTCAGTTTGGGAACTTTCTGGCCTTCTCTTTATGTGCAATCTACTCCTTAGAACCCTTTGATGATGTTTGAATGCTCAAAATGAGTTTGTGCTGGCTGGATAATGAGTTTCGAAAGGAACTGCTTCAAGCTCAGTCAACAATGGCTATGGTGATTCTGACTGATTCAGGCCATGGTGAGTGATTGCTTGTGGTCCTGATGATGAATGGAGAAGGTTTGTGGTGCTTGTTTGTGTGTTTGTGAGCTAGGATGAGAGTTTCGAATGAAACTGCAAAATGGAGTGTGAAATGGTTATGGAGTGTTCTTGCTATTACAGGCTTTGGTTCTTGGTGCTGGATGATCTATGAAGTGTGGTGAGATGATTGATGAAGATAGTTTGAGTGTTTGGTGGCTGTGGAGAGGGATTCGAAGGAACTTGCAAAATGGTGAGTTTTTGTGTATGTGTGTAATGTGATAGTTTCAGCCTTGCCTCTTTTATGTTTTGGCCAGCATTTGGAAAGTATAAACAATTGCAAGTGGCTGGGGGATGTGACATGTCCTGCTGTGATTGGGATGTCTACTTTTGCATAAAGTCCACCTTTTGTGTAAGTGAGGCATGGCTCAAAGTCTAGGCAAGTACAAGGTTGGTTCTGGTGCAGCATGGTGAGAGAGAGGTCTAGCAAAGCTCAGCACTCAAGGCTGCAAGTTGGTGAGAGGTGATCATGAGTTTTTGCAACTTGTTGCTTTTTGAACTTTCATGAGAAAAGTCAAGTTACATGAACTATAACCATGGGCATTCTTGGTTCAATTCTGATTTTATGACTTAGAGACATGTTTGTGTGTTGGTTTGGAATGAATTAGAGGCTGCAAAATGCATTGATCCATGATTTTGCAAAATTCTCACTTAGGGCATGCCTTGAAAATTAATGATTTTAGCCAACTTTGCATTGCCATAACTTTTGATCCAAGAAGAGTTTGATCATGTTCTTGTACTTTTTGAAAAGGGAAAGATGAGATCTACAACTTTCATGACCAAAGTTTTTTCATTTGAAGCCTTTTTGAATCATGAATCAAGGCTTGAAAAATGACCAAAAATGATGCATTCTTGAAAAGTCAACTATGCCCAAAAAGTCAACATTTGCAAAAACCCTAAATTCTTGATTTCTATGAACTTCAACCTTCTTCCATGATCAAATAAAGATCATATACACTCAAAATGATGAAGATCACCCATTGGTTGGGTCATTGGGGGCCTCAGATGCCCTGATTTTACACTGACTTGTCTGAAAAGTCAACCCTTGATCAGATGACTTCCCCATGGAATTTCTTCATGAAAATTGATATGCATACTCCCTATACCATATAGAGATCAATGGAAACAAGAATGACCAAAAAATTTGGAGTTATGGCCTCTGAAACCAAAACCCTAACTTTCAGTCAACTGTGTAGTCAAACCTGGCTCTGCATCACCTCAAACCCTAGTTCTTGTGATTCCTCTGCAATTTTGACTTTGAGGAGATGAAATATGATATAAGAACACACATGGACCACTTTGAGTTGATTGGTGGCCTTTGGAGTGGCCCAAGAAGCTTTGGGATTGCTCAGATCACAAACCCTAGGTGCAGATGCCTTAGAAACTATGCAGTGAATCAAAAATGAGATGTGAGGTGATATGATTGTGTTTATGCATATGAGAATGATCACAAGCCATGGTGTGAATGAGTGGGGGCAAATTTGGGGTGTTTACAGAACCCTAGTCCGTGACTAGCATTAACATTTCCAACTACAGCTTCCAGCTGATTGACAGTGATCTCTTCGGGCACGTAAGCTGCGTGCAAGACTTTGAGTAGTGCATTCCGGTGAGCTTCGGAGCACATAAGCAATGATAGGATTGAGATCTTGGAAGGCGTCTGGTGGAGCTGATCCACTATTTTATAATCACTCTTCTTGATGATTCGCATGAACTCATCAACCTCTTGGTCAAAGGGTGTTTTCAAGGCTTCTTTAACAGTCTGCTCTTCCTGCACCAAGCTTTTTCCTTTTGCCTTGGCAGCAGCTTCTGCTTCGGCAGTGGGTCTCTGAATTTGTGGAGCAAAGAGACGTCCGCTTCGAGTGAAGCCTCCGCCTCCTCCCACATTGTCAATTTGTGGTGCAGGGGTTGATGATTCAAAAGTGATTCTTTGTCCTTCACAGTACAGGTCAGAGCCGTAATGCCAGGGGATGGCGTTACTGCTTTCATAAGGTACTGGTCCAGGCACCGTGATAGTGACTGGACTGATTGCAGCTGCGGAAGGAATTGTGATAGTCTGTGGATCATAATAAATTGTAACTGGTGCTCTGATGGGAGCAGCACTTTCTGAGTTGTAGGCAGAGTTGTTTTCAGGATCATAGAATATTGTGACAGTTGAGACATCTTCATGATTTGTTGCTGATGTTGTAGGAGACATTGTTGGAAGAAAGGATGTTGTTGTTGTAGGAGTTTCAAAATGGAGTGGTGCTGGAGTTGTAGAAGGAACATTTGTTGATATCTGGTCAGTTGAGATGACAGATGAAGTACTTGTTGATGAAGCCGAAGAATTGTCGGGAACAATGGTTGTTGCAGTTGTAGGAGTTGCTGGAACTGTTGCTGGTGAGATTGCTGGATTTGTTGGAAATGATGTGGTGATTTGAAGTTGGCCACTCTGAATAAGACCATCTATGCCATTCCTCAGGTTATCGCACCCATTTACTGAGATATTGCAGTAAGCACACCCCAACTCACACCCCGGGAACGTTTGACATTCGAGGAGCTGAGCCTTAATTTCCACCAACGGTGTCCGGATCTGACCCACACTGGTTATTAAATAAGACGGCTTGTCTTCTTCAATAGCGTTAATTCTGGGACCTCCGTGATGTGGCATAGGATTTTTGTTGACATTGGGTGGTGGTGCGAAATTCAGAGCTTTCGAGTCTACCAGGTCTTGTACCTTCATGTGCAAGGCTCTGCACTTTTCTGTACTGTGGCCAGGTGCATTTGAATGGAAGGCACATCTGGCGTTGGAATCATAATTCCTGGGTAGACTGTTGGGATCTGGAGGTGCCAGCGTCCTTAGCTCAACTAGGTTGAGTTTCAGGAGTTGTGGCAGCAATGTAGCATATGGCATAGGGATCGGATCGATCACCCTATTAGCTTGGGATGGCCTCTGTTGGAATGGCCTTTACTGGTTGTTGTTGTTGGTGTTGCTGTTGTTGTAATTTCTCGGAGGATACTGATTTTGTTGATGGTACTGAGGTTGTTGCTGATAGTTTTGCTGTGGAGGTTGATAGGCTGGTTGAGGATGAGCTGGAGCGGGAATGGTGACTGCTGCCACAGATCTATGGACATATTGGGGCCTGCCCCTGTTGGCGTGGATGGCATTGGTCTCGCCAGTTCTTCTTGGGCCTGCAAAAGGCTTCCTTGCATTGCTGGACGAGCTGGCACCATTGTCGGAAATCTTGCCCATCTTCAACAGGCTCTCAATTCTTTCTCCAGCTATGACAACATCCGCAAAGCTAGTGGAAGAGAAAGCAGCCAACCTGTCAATATATGTCCCCTGAAGGGTGTTCATAAACATATCTGCCATTTCCCTTTCAGACATAGGTGGCTGGACAGCAGCAGCCAATTGCCTCCATCTCTGGGCATATTCTCGGAAACTTTCCCTTGATGACTGTGACATTCCCATTAGGAGAGTCCTATTGGGTGCCATATCTAAGTTGTACTGATATTGTCTAACGAAAGCTTCCGCCAAATCTTTCCAACATCTGATAGTTGCTCTCGTCAGATGAGAGTACCATTCTCTTGAAGCTCCCGTCAAGCTATCCTCGAAATAGAACATCCAGAGCTTCTCGTCCATAGTATAGGCCTTCAGCCTTCCCAGAAATGACTGTAAATGAGTCCGGGGGCATGAAGTCCCGTTATATTTTTCAAAACAAGGAGGCTTGAACTTATGGGGAATCCTGACCCCGTCTACCAAGCCCATGTCCATGACGTTAAAACCCAAAGAGTTTTGAGACTCCAAGGACCTCAATTTCTCAGCTATCTCATCCAGCCTTCTATCATAGGCTTCCTCCCCAGCACCCATTACTGTGAATTGATCCTCTTGGGGGTCTTCTTGCAGTACCCTGGCTGCAGTGGCAGTCCCTTGAACATTTGCAGGGATGTTGACCTCAGGATGGAGGTGTGGTCCAAAGACTGGGGGATTGACATGAGGTTGGACCCTCTCATTATTGCTTGTGCCAGCAGTTCCTATATGTGGATCTTCTTGATTCTGCCTTTCCACCATGGCCCTCAATCTTTCCTGGCTCTGAGCCAAGTTGTTCATCACTTCCATAAACTGAGTCATCTGGTTCCTCATTTCCAACCTCTCGTTGGTCATTTGGTTCCTGACCTCAGTAAGGTCCTGCTGCATCTGATCCATCTGTATGCCCGGGAGGTTGTTACGGGTTGGATAACGGTGCGGACGATTGAGGGGAAATACCCGGCGTCGAGCAATAATTCCTGAACATCACAACAGAGTTAGCAACAATAAAACAAAAACCTACAAAACAAACAAAGGGTTAGCATGCAATGCAGTATGCTTATTTGTTTTCAAGGCATCCGGCCTGGCATTCGGTTTTGACCCTTCCAGACCCTTGAAGATGCTGTTGATGTTGCTTTCGAAGTAAACTCGGATGGAACAAACTAATACATATATTACAAAAGGCAAATGGTACATAGTTTGTTTACAAATACAAACCCTCTGAGGGGTCAAAATACATTACAAGAAAGTAAAAGTACATGGAATGAAAGCAACAACAAGCAAATGGTCAAATACCAAGACCAAACTCATCCTCCCGAACTTCCTTGAGAAGCGCTTCGGTCACAGGATCAGCTGGACGCTCCGTGAGATTCCTGATGAGGAGATTCCGGGTCGTAACAGCTGCAGTTAGCTTCTTGTGCTGACTTTGGTCCTTTGACCTCTTCACTCCAGCTCTGATCTTCAGCTCTGATATCTCCCTCTGGGCTGCTGCCAGGGCTTCTTGCTGCTCTTTTGCACTAGCTTCCAGTTGCTCCATCTTGTCTTGAACTTTCTTGTCCTCCAGAGTACGAGCCTCGGTGATCCTGACCCACCGGGCCTGACTCTCCTTTAGATACAAGTCTGTCATTGCTCTTTGGAACTGGGCTTCCTTACAAGCATTCTTCAGAATTTGTTCTCCAGCTTTAGACTTCTTGATATAATCCCCAGACTTCTCAATCTTAGCCAGATGCTCCACTCTCAGCTTCTCTAGCCTCTCAATCTCCATCCTGCCATCATTCCTCTCCCGGAGAGTCTTTCTTTCAAGCTCTCAAACTCTTCCAAACTGACAGTGGCAGGGGGTGGTGCTGAGGATGGTCCAGGCATATCCTCCATGGTAAAGGGCATTCCAGAGAATTGAGCCCTGGCATGGGACCACTCATAATATTGTGCTGATGCCACATTGTTGCACTTCCCCAGAATGGTTACTCCCTTGGTTTGAACATTATCCCAGGCCCAAGCAGCCTGCCTAACAATAGCCAGGTTAGGCTTGTTCTCACAATAAAGAGTTTCAATCAAGTCATGTGCCTTAGGAGTGTGGACCAGTGCATAGCCCAGTTGTCTTCTGAACAGCAGAGGATTGTAATTAATACTACCCTTAACTCCTATTAGGGGCACATTGGGAAAATGCCCACAGCTGGTGATGATATCCCTGCCTTTGGTGCTTTGAGTGCACCATCTGATATCTGCTGAAGTTAGAGCAGTGAGTCTCTTAGCCCAGTTTCTCTGCTGATGAGGGTTCAAAAATGCATCTGTCTTGGGTAGATGCCTGAGAAGCCAAGTGTGGAACAATGGAGCACAACACCTCACTAATCTTCCCCTCTGCTTTTCATTCCTCTGATGCACTGAGTAATAGAGATCCCCCAATAGAGTGGGCACTGGGTTCTTCAGGATGAAAAGATGGATTGCATTCTTGCTAATGAATCGAGGCTCATCTGCAAACAATACAACTCCATATATACTCAAGGCCAATAAAGCACAGACAGCTTTCCACTCTCCTACAGAAGCTTTCAGGGTAGCTTGAGAAATCAAGAAATCCAGATGGAAGCCAGGGATTCCAGCCTTGGAAGTCATATGCTGTTCAATCAGAACAGGTTCCAGATGCAAAGCCTTTGCTACTTCTCCATTACAAGGAAAGACCATCTCAGGGTTGAAAGGGATTCCACCCCTGATAGGTATACCAACCAATGATGAGTATTCTTCCAATAGAGGGCCCAACTGAAAGTCTTGGAAAGTAAAACACCTCAATGGGGGATCATAAAAATGAAGGCAAGTGTGGATCAGGCTTCTCTGTGAAGGGTCCAGATCCATAACCATATCAAGTATATCTCCATAATGTTCCCTGAACAATGGTATATGATCTGGAGTGATCAGGGTCTGAATCCTCCTGATGTCAGATAGCTCTGGCTGGAAGAAATGGTAGGTGATGTTGCTCTTTTTAGGAGCCATGATGCTGAAGATGAGTAGAGACAGGTGCTGATGAAGATGGGTCAATGCTGAAGATGGGGTCAAAACCAAAACCAAAGATGAAAGTGGATACCCTGAAACACAAATAAGCAAATGTCAATATGATGCAATGAGTATGTATGCAAATGATATGCAAGGGTTTGTGACTGAGCTGGATCTGATCAAAAACTCTGATATAGGTCCAAGTATGTTCAAGAATTCCAGATGGAGGTCTATAAATCCAGTAACCAAGGTGGGGGACTCAAATAAAGAGCCACATGTCCAGGGTTTAAGAATCACAAGAACTGTCCCAAAATGAAGTACTCTTAAACAAACAAAGTAACAGGGTATTCTGAGGTCAAGGTACCTGCAAACCTGTACACAGCCCAACCCCCTCACAGGTGGTGTTCTAAAACAAGGATCCTCAGACTTGGATCGGTTATGAGAAGTGTAAACACTTCTAACCCGGAGGTACAGTGTTTACAATAACCATAAAAGTTCCTCCTCTAATTCACCTCAGTTTCTGAAGGTCAATACTAAAGGTCATCCAGACTTAGCAGGCTTCCCAGATAGCCCTAGCACTGCAGGAAATCTGCAACACAGAGTTCTCAAGAAGAAACCCATATCTGAACCGTGTTTCATATTCCCGCACCAGACCGAGATGGAATGGGAAAGAATATGAACCACTCTAGCCTAGGTATCACTCAGGTCCCAGGTATAGGACCTTAACTCTCAATGAAACACCCACCCACCAAAGCAAAACCAGATCCAGCCAGACAACATGACAGTATGATATATGTAAAGCAGTAAAGAAAGCAAATAGACAACTGTACATAAAGCAAAAATAAATACAAACACAAATAAGCACATAACACCCCAGTAAACACAAATCAATCAAGCGCTAGGAGGAACCCACAAAAAGAACCAGAAGCCCTGGTTATAGTATAAGTCTCCCCAGCAGAGTCGCCAAGCTGTCGCTCCCGATAAGTGGGACCAGGCCCAAATAAAGGTACAGACGCGAACGGTCGGCGAAAGGGACAATGAGAACACACAGCCGTGAACTCACTGGAGATGAATAGAGTCGCCAGCTAGGCATTTTTATCCCAGGGGAAAGGTAATGCTGCATAGACCTAGAAAGATATGGATAAGACGGTTGCGAACCAGAGAGACTGAGAAAGGGGGTTGGTTACAACCTGGGAAGGTATTAGCACCCAGATTGTCCGCCGTACTCGACGGGATCCACGCTTAAAAGATTTGTGTTTTAAAGGGGTAGTGTCAGTGCAATTTGTGCATAGAATAGCTGGAAAAGAATGTACAGGTGTCTGTGTAAAGAAGTGTAGTGTAATAAATATACAGTGTCAGTGTAAGAACAAGAATAAGATGCTCAAGATCATGAGGCTAAAAGAATAATACTGGAAGGGGGGGAATATACAGAGACTTTTGTTCGATAACTGTTAAGTTATGCCTACGTATCCTCTCGTGCAATGAGGAAGTCAGAACACCGTAGTTTGACCCAAAGAGACTGAAAGATGAATTGACTGATGAACTGCTTACTTGCCTATGCTCAAGTGTATGATCTGTCTGGCACAGATGCGAACTGTCTTGCATTAGACGGAAGAAGCAAGTTCTCGTTTGTGAGTGAAGGTGATGAGAAAAAGAATCCCGAAGGAGACGATTATTGTTTGTTTTGTGTTTTCAGTCTTTTATTGCTTTTGAAAGTCTGTCATAAGTTAATGAGCTTATGCCTAAACCAATGGGTCAGTAAACTCATCACATCTTCCCTCTTATTAGGGGTAATGAGAATACCTTAAGTGTGAAGTCAGATTCTCACATTTAATCACCTTTGGTATAGGATTAAGATCATTAACCTATTTGTGATTATTTAGATGTTTTTGGTGTTTTTGTTTAGTGTTGAGTAATGAGGTTAAGCCATAATCAGGGATTAAACAGGCTCATTACACCATCCTAATAGAAGGATAATAGATGAGAATGTTTAAGCTGAGGAAAGCTCCTCAACTTAATCCATGATTAGGGATTAAACTCATGGCAAAACAAGCCTTTGGTTAAGTGGATTTTACTTAATGATATGATGATGAAGTGAGTTTTAGGGTTTGTAAGACAACTTGAGGGGGACTTGTCCATTAACACTAGGGTTAGTCCTTCTTAACCATTTAAGGAAGAATTAGAACCCTAATGCAAGGCCCAAGTTACAAGTATGATGTCTTGATACTTATTAAGTGAATTGATTAAGAGATTTAAACACATTAAGGGTTTAACACTTAGGATTAAAGTTATACACTCCATCCTAAGAGAAGGATGCAGGCATAAGCTTAATCACAAAGCCTTAAAGCCTTTAGGGTTTAGCCCCTGATTATGAGATGAGAAGAGAAGACTCAAAAGAGACACAAAGGTAAAACTATAAGGGGAGACTAATCAAAACCCTAATCATTGTCATGCTTGGTTGTTCCTAAGGTTTGTGAAGTTTTCAAGAGGAGTCTTCAATGGAACCACCAGGAAGCAGATGAAAGGATCAGGAGAAGCAAAGCAACTTGCTTCATTCAAGAAGTCAAGTCACTTGAAGAAAGAAAGTGGGAAGAAGAAGAATGAGCAAGCTCAAACTCAAACACAAACAAAAATGCAGCAATGGATGCAAGAGAGTGATGAAGAGAAAGTTATGAGAAGTGAAGGCAAATTCACTTCCCAAAATCACTTACCACCTGAAGGGTTAGAAAAGAAATGCAATGCAATGCAAAATGGGATGAGATGACATGATGAGAAACAAAACCAGAAGCATATACATGATGCTAATGATTCTATGAGATGCTACAAACATGAGGCAGCACATGGAAATGATCATACAAGTTCATGAATGCAAATGAAGCAAGTTAGGAACCATGAACATACATGAAAAGTTATGAAGTGCACATGACATACAACATGGCAAATACATGATGCAATAATCAAACATGCTTTCAATATGTCTTATGATGTCAAATGAATCACATGTAAGCATGGAATGTCATGGCAAGTCATGTTATGCAAGAGAATGCAAGATGGATGCATATGGAAGCCCAAATTAGGGTTTATGATCAATGCAACAAACAAAAATCAAAATCAGAAGCAAACCCTAAGATAAAAAATTGAAAATGCCACTCAAAGGACCCCTAATCCTATACTAAACCCATGCCCAAAGGAGAGGTTTCAACTCTTAACCAAGTTCAAGATATGAATTTTACAAATTTGCTAGGGTTTTGGGGTTTCCAAACAAAAGAAATGTCAAACAAATTGAAAATGAAAGATCAAATCATGGCCATTTAATCTCACAAACTACATGCTAAACACAATGCAATGCAATAAGAATCAATATCCAACTCTTCATGGATAGGCAGAAATGATTTTTTGAACTTTGGATCAAAATAATGCACAAAAATGATTTTAATTCAATGAGAAATTCTTAAAATGCATCAAGATCAAAAAATAAATTTGGTTTGAAGGTTGGACAATGTTTCTAAATGTCTTAGAACATTTCATGAATTTTTTGGTGATTTTTAAATACCTAAAAGTATTTTTAATAAATTAATTCTCATTAATCAATTAAAAATAAACTTTTAAATATTTTAAAATACTTTTTAAATGCTAAAAATGAAAATAAAAATATTTTTGTGTTTTAAAAATTAATGAAACTCTTGAGAAAAAGTTTCATAATTTTTAAAACATTTTTGCTATTTTAAATAAATATTGGAAGTTAAATGAAATAAAATGAAATAAAAAATAAAATAAACTGAAGTATGCAGGATGGAAGGCCAGGATTCATTCTGGGCTTGGAAGCATTGACTGCGCGCCAGATCTTGTGGCCCACATTCAAACTGGGCTAAACTTAATTAATTAATTAAATTAAACCTAATTAAACTAATGACATGATCTGAGCCATTGGATGCGCGCGGGAAAAGACTCAGTCAACTCATCCAACGCCTGAAATTCAAACTGGAATCCCTAACCCTAATTACATATTAATGACTTTCAGGCTGCCGGAGAAGACTTCCGGTCGTCTTCTCCGGCCAGCACCCTCCCTGAAAAATGCTAACTTTCACCCTAGCTCACTAAAACCTAATTTCTCTGCCCATAAACCATCCCCAAACATCATAGAGTAAGAATCAACAGCCAAAACACATTTATTTTACATAATAAGGCTGAATCGAAGCAAAAGGGGTTTAGGTCAAAAAATTTCAGGAACACCATACATGCTCAAAACTCAATGATTTTCGAAACCAAACATATCATCATGATCAGTGGAACATAGAGGACCATTTAAGAACTTAAAAACAAGCTTCTGGAAAAAATGTTCATGAAGCTCACCTGAACTGGAGCTTTGATCTCTGGCACTTTCTGGCTAGTCCTTTGGCTCAAACAGGTCCCAATGATCCCCCTTTGAAGCTTTGGATACTTGGTTGGAGTTTAAACATCCTCTTGAGTGAGTTTAGAGAAGCTCTGACCAAGGGAGTGTGAAAATCGTGTTTGTGATATGGAGGGTCTCAGGCCAAAACAAGGGTTGGTTTCTGGTCCATGAAGCAAGGTGAGTTGATATGTGGAATTTGTTTTAGTGTTTATGGCTTGTGGAAGCAGATTCGAAGGCTTTTGCTCTATGGAGTGAAAATGGAGAAGTGATGCTATGACTTGCCTCAGGCTGGCTTGATGTATGAAATGGCTAGCATTTTGTCCACATAAACATCTCTCATTGGTCAGATGATGTGACCTGCCCTTTATTGATTGGTATGGCCACTTTTGCAAATTGTCAACTTTTGTGTAAGAGAGGCATGGGTTGTGTTCTAGGCTGGTACAATGGCTATAGGCTGCGCAGCATGGTGTGGTAAGAGGCTAGGGCTGGTTCAATGGCCAATGCAGCAAGTGGGTGAAGTGTGATCATGAGTTTTGCAACTTGCTTGCCTTTGCCTTTTCATGAAAATATCTTGCTTCAAAACCATACAAAACATGTGATCTCTTGGCCTCATTCTGATTTTTAGAAGTTGTGTGATCATGTTGAGTGAATTAGAAGCCCATATGATGACTGAATTGGCCTTGAAAGGAGAATTTGCAACTTTGCCTTTTGGTGCATGTCTTGAAAATTAGTGATTTTTGCCAACTTTAACACACCATAACTTTTGATCCAAGATGAATTAGGTCATGTTCTTGTACTTTTCGAAAAGGGAATGATCCATTCTTCAACTTTCATGACCAAAGTTTTTCCATTTGAAGCTTTTTTGGATCAAAAAGTAAGGTTTGAAAAGTGACCTAAAATGACATATTCTTTAAAAGTCAACCAATGCCCTAAAAAGTCAACTTTGCAAAAACTTGTAATTCTTGAATTTTGTGAACTTCAACCTTCTTCCATGATCAAATAAAGATCATATACACTCAAAATGATGAAGATCACCCCTTGGTTGGGTCATTGGGGGCCTCAGATGCCCTGATTATACACTGACTTGTCTGAAAAGTCAACTCTTTATCAGATGACTTCCCCATGGAATTTCTTCATGAAAATTGATATGCATACTCCCTATACCATATAGAGACCAATGGAAACAAGAATGACCAAAAAATTTGGAGTTATGGCCTCTGAAACCAAAACCCTAATTTTAGGTCAACTGTGCAGTCAAACTTGGCTCTGCATTCACACCAATCCCAGTTCTTGTGATTTCTTTGGCATTCTTGACATTGTAAGGATGTAATATGATATAAGAACACACATGGATCCCTTTGAAGTGATTAGTGGCCTTTGGGGTGGCTCAAGAAGCTCTTGGATTGCTCAGATCACAAACCCTAGGTGCAGATGACTTTGAATCTATGCAGTGAATCAAAAATAAGATATGAGATGATATGATGGTGTTTATGCATATGAAATGATCACAAGCCATGGTGTGAATGGGTGAGGGCAAATTTGGGGTGTTTACAGTATTCCCGAAGCCTGACTTTCTGATCGAAGGCTTTCTTTATTCTTTTCTGATATAGCTTCCCATGAAAGAAGTGCAGCTAATCTCTTCTCTTCGATCAGATTCAGTTGATTGTACCGAGATCGGACCCACTTTGCTTCATTCAACTTGACATCCATCAATACCCGTAAAGAGGGAAATTCAACTTCAACAGGTAGGACTTCCTCCATACCACACACAAGCTGGTACAATGTTGCCCCTGTGGATGTTCGGATTGAGGTACGGTACCCATGCAAGGCAAATGGTAGCATTTCATGCCAGTCTTTGTAAGTAACCGTCATCTTTTGCACAATCTTCTTGATATTCTTGTTGGCTGCCTCAACAGCGCCATTCATCTTTGGTCTGTAAGGAGAAGAATTGTGATGTTGAATCTTGAAGTCCCGACACAGTTCTGCCATCATTTAATTGTTCAAGTTGCAACCATTATCAGTAATGATTCGCTCGGGCACTCCATACCGACATATGATGTCTCTCTTCAGGAACCTGGCTACCACTTGTCTGGTGACGTTTGCATACAAAGCTGCTTCAACCCATTTGGTGAAGTAATCAATGGCTACCAGGATGAATCTGTGGCCATTTGAAGCAGTCGGCTCAATCTTTCCAATCATATCAATGCCCCACATGGCGAAGGGCCAAGGTGAAGACATCACGTTCAAAGCATTTGGAGGCACATGCACCTTATCTGCATAAATCTGGCATTTATGGCATTTTCTGGCATAGGCACAACAGTCTGCATCCATTGTGATCCAGTAGTAGCCTGATCTTAACAATTTCTTGGCCATTGCATGTCCTCCAGCATGGGTACCGAAAGATCCTTCATGCACCTTGTGCATCAGCAAGTCTGCCTCTGTCTTATCAACACATCTGAGAAGCACCATGTCAAAGTTTCTCTTGTACAAGGAACCATCAGTATTCAGGAAGAAACTACCAGCTAGCCTTCTCAACGTCTTCTTATCATTGGATGATGCCCCAGGTGGGTATGTTTGATCCTCTAAGAAGCATTTGATGTCATGGTACCAAGGCTTGTTGTCACTAGCAATGTCCACAGAGAATACGTATGATGGTCTGTCAAGTCTGGATATTGAAATCCGAGGCAAAGAGTTGGCAGCTTGAACTTTGATCATGGAGGAAATGGTAGCCAGAGCATCTGCAAACTGATTTTCATCTCGAGGGATATACTCAAGTTTGACTATAGTGAAGAAAGTCAATAATCTCCTTGTATAGTCGCGATAGGGAATCAGATGCTCCTGATGAGTGTACCATTTGTCGTTGGTTTGATTGATTACCAAAGCTGAATCTCCGAACACAGTTAAAGTCTTAATCCTGAGGTCAATGGCTTCCACAAGACCCATGATACAAGCTTCGTATTCAGCTTCATTGTTAGTGCATGCAAAGGTGAGTTTTGCTGAGAAAGGCATGTGAATTCCCTTAGGTGTAATAAGCACTGCACCAACTCCACGTCCATTCATATTAACAGCCCCATCAAACATCATTGTCCATTCTTCCTCTGGGTCAGGCCCTTCAGTGTGAACAGGCTCTTCATGATCTTTTGCTTTTAGGAACATGATGTCATCGGGGAAGTCAAATCTCATTGGCTGGTATAAATGGGTTGCTCAGCTAGATAGTCAGACAGTACACTGCCCTTGATGGCCTTTTTAGATGTGTACTGAATGTCATATTCTGTTAGAATCATTTGCCATCTTGCAACCCTTTCGGTAAGTGCTGGCTTCTCAAATATGTACTTGACTGGATCCATCTTTGAGATCAATAAGGTAGTGTGAGTCAACATATACTGTCTTAGTCGGCAAGCAGCCCACGCTAAAGCACATCAATTTTTCTCGAGCAGTGAATGTCGCTCCCGATAAATGGGACTTGGCCCAAATAAGGGTACAGACGCGAACGGTCGGCGAGAGGGACAATGAGAACACACAGCAGTGAACTCACTGGAGATGAATAGAGTCGCCAGCTAGGCATTTTTATCCCGGAGGAAAGGCAATGCTGCATAAACCTAGAAAAAGATGGATAAGACGGTTGCGAACCAGAGAGACTGAGAAAGGGGGTTGGTTACAACCTGGGAAGGTATTAGCACCCAGATTGTCCGTCGTACTCGACGGGATCCACGCTTAAAAGATTTGTGTTTTAAAGGGGTAGTGTCAGTGCAATCTGTGTATAAAATAGTTGGAAAAAGATGTACAGGTGTCAGTGTATGAAATGTGAAGTGTGATATAGTGTCAGTGTGAGAATAAGAGTGAAATGCTCAAGAATATGAGGCTAAAAGAATAATGCTAGAAAGATGGGGAATATACAGAGACTTTTGTTCGATAACTGTTAAGTTATGCCTACGTATCCTCTCGTGCAATGAGGAAGTCAGAACACCGTAGTTCGACCCAAAGAGACTGAAAGATGAATTGACTTGTGAACTGCTTGCTTGTCAATGCTCAAGTGTATGACCTGTCTGGCTCAGGTGAAAACTGTCTTGCATTAGAAGGAAGAAGCAAGTTCTCATTTGTGAGTGAATGAGATGAGAAAAGAATCCCGGAGGGGACGATTATTGTTTGTTTTTGAGTTTTCAGTCTTTTATTGCTTTTGAAAGTTTGTCATAAGTTAATGAGCTTAAGCCTAAACCAGTGGATTTAGTAAACTCATCACATCTTCCCTCTGATTAGGGGTAATGAGAATACCTTAAGTGTGAAGTCAGATTCTCATACTTAATCACCTTTGATGCAGGATTAAGATCATTAACCTACTTGTGATTATTTAAATGTTTCTAGTGTTTTGTTTAGTGTTAAGTAATGAGGTTAAGCCATAATCAAGGACTAAACAGACTCATTACACCATCCTAATAGAAGGATAATAGATGAGAATGTTTAAGCTGAGGAAAGCTCCTCAACATAATCCATGATTAGGGATTAAACTCATGACAAAACAAGCCTTTGATTAAGTGGATTTTATTTAATGATATGATGATGAAGTGAATTTTATGGTTTGTAAGACAACTTGAGGGGGACTTGTCCATTAACACTAGGGTTAGTCCTTCTTAACCAATTATGGAAGAATTAGAACCCTAATGCAAGGCCCAAGTTACAAGTGTGATGTCTTGATGATTATTAGGTGAATTGATTAAGATATTTAAACACATTAAGGGTTTAACACTTAGTATTAAAGTTATACACTCCATCCTAATAGAAGGATGCAGGCATAAGCTTAATCACAAAGCCTTAAAGCCTTTAGGGTTTAGTCCCTGATTATGAGATGAGAAGAGGAGACTCAAAGAAAACTCAAAGGAAAGAGTCTAAGGGGGACTAAACAATCCTAAAATGTTATCATGCTTGGAAGTCCTAGGGTTTGTGAGGCTTAAGAGGAGAAATCTTCAATGGAACCACCAGGAAGCAGATGAAAAGATCAGGAGAAGCAAAGTGACTTGCTTCATCCAAGAAGTCAAGTCACTTGAAGAAAGAAAGTAAGAAGCAAAAGAAAGAGCAAGCTCAATCTCAAACACACATAAAAATGCAGCAAGGATGCATAAAAGAAATGAAGAGAAGTTATGAGAAGTGAAGGCAAATTCACTTCTCAAGATATCTTACCACCTGAAAAGTTAGTGAAAGGAATGCAATGCAATGCAATGCAAGATGGGATGAAATGGCATGAAGAGAAACAAAACCAGAAGCACATACATGATGTTAATGATGCTATGAGATGCCACAAACATGAAACAACTCATGAGGATGATCATACAAGCTTATGGATGCAAATGGAGCAAGTTAAGACACATGAACATACATGACAAGTTATGAAATGTAAATGGCATACAACATGACAAATGCAAGATGCAATGATCAAACATGCTTTCAATATGTCTTATGATGTTAAATGAATCACATAGAGGCACAAAATGTCATGGCAAGTCAAGGTATGAATGCAAATGCAAGATGGATGCATATGGAAGCCCAAACTAGGGTTTATGATCAAAGCATCAAACACAAACCAAAATCAGAAGCAAACATCAATATAAAAAATTGAAAATGAACTCAAAGGATCCCTAATCCTATACTAACCCACTTCCCAAAGGAGAAGTTTCAACTCTTAACCAAATCCAAGTTATGACTTTCCTAAGTTTTCTAGGGTTTTAGGGTTCCTAAACAAGAAAATTACCAAACAAATGGAAAATGAAAGATCAAATCATGGCCATTTAATCTCATAAACTACAAGCTAAACACAATGCAATGCAAAAAGAATCAAGGTCCAACTCTTTAGGGTTAGGCAGAAATGATTTTTGGAAGTTTGGATCAAAATAATGCATCAAAATGATTTTAATTCCATGGAAAATTCTTAAAATGCATCAAGATCAAAAAAGAAATTTGGTTTGAGGGTTGGACAATGTTTCTAAATGTTTTTAAATGTTTCATGAATTTTTTGGTGATTTTTAAATACCTAAAAGTATTTTTAATTAATTAATTATCATTAATTAATTAAAAAGAAACTTTTAAATATTTAAAAATACTTTTTTAATGCTAAAAATGAAAATAAAAATATTTTTGTGTTCTGAAATTAAATAATAACATGTATAAAAAATTTCCGATTTTTTAAGGTATTTTTTCTATTTTAAATAAATTGGACAAATTAAATGGAATAAAAAGAAAAGAAAATAAAATAAATGAGAAGTATGCTGAATGAGAGGCTGAGATTGAATCTGGCAATGAAGCTGTTGACTGCGCGCCAGATCTAATGGATCACATTCAAACTTGACTAAACTGAATTACGAATTAATTAATTATGATTAGGGTTTAATGAGGGCATCTGGGCCATTCACACACGCGCCAAGTCAACCAGGTCAACTGATCCAACGCACGAGATTCAAACTTCCTTAATTACAGGGATTAAACCCTAATCATTTTCAGGTGGCCGGAGAAGACCTCCGATCGTCTTCTCCGGTGGGAACCCCACCTGAAAATTCCTAGAATCCTCAAAACGCAACTAAAATGAAATCTAAACAAACAGAAATCCTCCCCATACTCCACTGAATCAAAACCCTAACATAAACATCATTTATATTGCATCAAACACATGAATCGAAACAAAAGAAAATTTAGGGCAAGACTTTCAGAACACGATTACACCCTCATTTTTCCACCATTTTCAAAACCAATGACATATTTATGATCAGGGAAGCATGAGGAACAACTTAAGAACATAAAAATCCATTTCTGGAAAAAATGTTCTTGAGCTACCTGAGTTTTGAAGCTTTCGGTTTTGCAACTTTCTGGCCTCTTCTCTTGATGCAATCCACTCCTCTTGGTCCCTTGGTGATGTCTGAATGCTTAGAAGGAGTTTATGTGGGCTGGTTTGAAAGTTTACAGAGGTTCTGCTCAGTGGAGTGAAGGAATCGTGTTTTTGATTCAATGGCTTTCAGGCTGTTTTGAGGGTTGCTTTGTGTTCAGTGAAGCATGGTGAGAAGGTTTGTGGAGTTTGTTTAAGTGTTTGTAGCTTGTATTGAGAGATTCGAAGGTTTTTGCTTGAGGGAGTAAAAATGGGGATGCTGAATTCTAGTGTGTTTTAGGCCTGTGTGTTGTGTGGTTTTGCTTGCATTTCCTTTGTATAAACAAATGCAATTGGTCAGAGGATGTGACCTGTGCTTTTGTGATAGGTGTGCTAGCTTTTGCCAAAATGTCAACTTCTTGTAAGAGAGGGCATGGGCAGCTTCTAGCCAAGTACAAAGGGCTTGTCTGGCGCAGCATGGTGTGAGGGAAAGGCTAGTGTGATTCAGTATCCAAGGCAGCAAGTGGATGAGGTGTGATGATGGTTTTTGCACCTTGCTCACTTTTGCTTTCCATGAAAATATCTTGCCTTACAAACCATGAAACATGTGATTTCTTTGGTCTAATATGAATTTTAGGACTTGTGTGATGCTTGTGTATTGGTTTGATATCAACTAGAAGTCACAATGCCTTTCGTACAAGATTTTGCAAATTTCTCATTTGATGCATAAATTGAAAATTAGTGATTTTTGCCAACTTTAACACACCATAACTTTTGATTCAAAATGAATTAGGTCATGTCCTTGTACTTTTTGAAAAGGGAAAGATCTAATCTACAACTTTCATGACCAAAGTTTTTCCATTTGAAGCATTTTTGGATCAAAAAGTAAGGTTTGAAAAGTGGCATAAAATGACATATTCTTCAAAAGTCAAACTTGCCCTAAAAAGTCAACTTTGCAAAAACTTGTAATTCTTGAATTTTGTGAACTTCTAACTTCTTCCATGATCAAATAAAGATCATATACACTCAAAATGATGAAGATCACCCCTTGGTTGGGTCATTGGGGGCCTCAGATGCCCTGATTTTGCACTGACTTGTCCAGAAAGTCAACTCTTGATCAGATGACTTCCCCATGGAATTTATTCATGAAAATTGGTATGCATACTCCCTATGCCATATAGAGACCAATAGAAACAAGAATGACCAAAAAAATTGGAGTTATGGCCTCTGAAACCAAAACCCTAATTTTAGGTCATCTATGTAGTCTAGCCTGGCTCTGCTTCCATACCAATCCCAGTTCTTGTGATTCTTTGGCATTATTGACTTTGAGAGGATATAATATGATATAAGAACACACATGGACCCCTTTGAAGTGATTGGTGGCCTTTGGAATGGCTCAAGAAGCTCTTGGATTGCTCAGATCACAAACCCTAGATGCAGATGACTTTGAATCTATGCAGTGAATCAAAAATGTGATATGAGATGGTATGATTGTGTTTATGCATATGAGAATGATCACAAGCCAATGTGTGAATGGGTGAGGGAAAATTTGGGGTGTTTACAACTGCCCCTATTCAAACACGAGTTAGCTGTGCAGGATGTAAGCAACGGCTTAACAGGCAAACAAGATAACTTGTGGTTGAATACCAAAGACAGTCCAAAATTTGCACTCACAGAATGAAGAAGAAAAGGGATATAGATTGTAAAAGAAAATAAAGTATATTGTAAAGTATGGGCGACGGAGGACGACCGTCGAGCAGAGGACGACTGCTGGGTAAAGGGCAATGACGGGGACGACCGAGATGCTGGGAAAAGTGCGGGAAAGTGAAGCAATGACGGGGACGACCGACATGCTGGGGATAAAAAGAATTATGATGGGGACGACCATCAAGATAAAGTTGTAAGATTCTCTGGGTATTGATGAAATATGACGGGGACGGCCATCAAGTTCATAAAGTAAAGTAACCAACGATGGGGACGGCCATCAGGCTAAAAAGAAAAGGGACCACGATGGGGACGGCCATCGGGTTAAAGAATAAATGAAATAAACAGATGATGAGGTACGGTCATCAAAGGTGAGGGACGATCACCTATCAGGGGACGGCTGCTCTGTCGAGCTAAGATGAGGGACGGTCATCTAAGGTGGAGGACGACCACCTGGCAGGGTACGGCTGCCGAAAATATCGCGACATAGGACGAATGCCGGATAAAAGGGTCAACGATGGGGACGGCCATCGGACGAGCATGATGGAGGACGACCATCAAGAGGTGAAGGACGATCACCTAGCAGGGGACGGCTGCTCTCAAGGCTTTTCATGACATAGGACGAATGTCAGATAACCAAAATCAACAATGGGGACGGCCATTGGATAAAATGATGAAGGACGATCATCAAGAGGTGGAGGACGACCACCTAGCAGGGGACGGCTGCTAAATATCAATGATGGGGACGGCCATCGGATGAGCATGATGGAGGACGACCATCAAGAGGTGGGGGACGACCACCTAGCAGGGTACGGCTGCTCTCAGGGTTTGTCATGACACAGGACGAGTGTCAGATAAGAAGGAAAATTTTGTTTTGTTGGTGATCTACTGGGGAATAGTAAACACGGACGAGTGTTTATATCCAAGAAACAAAAGGTATAAGTTTTTTGACGTTAGTGTATAGATTAAAGATGCGGACGAGCATCCTTAAGACTACGATACGGACGAGTATCGGGTAGAAACAAATACTGACACGTGTTCAGAGATGATGATACGGACGAGTATCAACTAGTTAACAGAGAACACGGACGAGTGTTGAATCTGAGGGGACCCTTCTGGGGAATAGTAGACACAGACGAGTATCTATATTCAAGGAGACGTAAGTGTTTGACACAGTGTATGGATTAAAGATGCGGACGAGCATCCTTATGACTATGATACGGACGAGTATCAGGTAGAAACAAACGCTTGACGCATGTTCTGAGATGATGGTACGGACGAGTACCAACTGGTTAACAAAGAACACGAACGAGTGTCGAATCTGCGGGGATATAAGTGGTGTGTACAAGATACGGACGAGTATCTGTATAAGTGTAACATGAGTAGTGAGTATGAGTATTGTAAGATGAGTATTTTAGCTGCTGGGGAGAGTGACACGGACGAGTGTCAAAAGAGGAAAAGTATAGTATAAACAAAGTATCTGATATACCAAGTGTTTATGTTACTGTGCTGGGAAAACGACATGGCCGGATGTCAAGGAAATGTATATAAGTATATGCGAGTGCAAAGAGGATGTCTTTGGCTTTCTGCTGGGGATATGACACGGACGGGTGTCAGGAAGTATCTGTAATACGGGTGGTTTTGTTTGTAAAGAGTGTTCAGGCGACTTTACTGGGGAATGATGACACGGACGGGTGTCAAAATGAGTATATGCTGGTGTTTGTGAATTGTGAGGCAACTGCTTTTGCTGGGGAATCTGGGGGATTTTTCTGTATATTGTTGATGAACGGTTATTATTCACAAGTGTTCGATTCACAACATAGCTTATGATCATGCTGTGTGTTTGATTTTTGCCGTAATGCTCCGTATTAGACGGAATGCTACGCTTTGTGGGGTGAATATGATGTGAATGCCATGATTATGCAAAGATACCAAACCGGGATTCGGATCCCGTTGCCCGGAAAATCTCTGGCCGATCTGCTTGAAACGGACATCCCAGCTGGGGATGAGATCATTGGTGGATCTGACGAGATGTATCTGCTTGGGGATATAGGTCGCTGATTGACATATCCTCATAATAAGGGACCCAGCTGGGGTTTGTAGAAGCCTTATGTACTTTGTTGTGACTCCTTCATGCGTTGCTCTTCTGAATAAAGGCTGAGGATTCTGTGGGGAGATGGTTCCCTGACTTTTGTATTCTGCTGAGGAAGAATGATTGGCACCTCGGCTGGGAGGAGTGACAAGTGGCAACCTAACTGGGGGAAGTTATCAGTGGCAACTCAGCTGGGGAGAAAGCACTCCAGGTGCTAAGAATGAGTGTTGATTTGCCAACCTGCTGGGATGAAGCTTTCATGCCCCGAGTTGCGTTTTGGATACCTGCAATCCTGCAAAGATAGAGAAACGCACAAGTGATCCCGAGGTATCCTTTGCTGGATTCCGTCATAGGAGTTTAGACACTTTTGAGAGCAAGTATATTCCCTGTAAGCATGTGTTTTTATTTTTGAAGAAAAACATCTGTACTTATGCAATCAGTTTTTTAGAGACATCAGACATTCTTTGCAAATAAAAAACGTACAAGACGAAACATGACTGAAAAATATGATTTTATTAATTCATGTGCCCTGAATTGGCGAGATACAGTCAAAGGAACGAATCTCCTAAAAGGAGGAGATTGTTATAAATTGAGAAACAAAGTGCTGGCGATGTTGATGACGCTTTCAAAGGAGCTTCCTCTTTCGCTACGACTCGTATGACTTTTGACGTTCTTCTCGTCTTGCTTTTTGAAGAAGGCTGATTCTGACTGAAGCTTGATCCTTTCGAGGTTTGCCAAGTTGTAGGTGATACAGACGCATTCAGAATGCAGTTGTTCGCTTATTCCCTTATTTTGCATGGATCGCCCTTTCGGGTTTTCAATCCATCGGGATTCCCTTTTTTCGCCTGAGTTGTCCAATGCGGCTTTTCAACTCAGCGGGTGTACACATTTTTTGTATATTTTCCCTTATTTTTGCCCGAGTCTTTTATTCTGTTTTTGACTCGCCGGGATGCCCTATTTTTGCCTGGACTTACATTCTGTTTCTATGTCCAGCGGGTCATTTTTTATGCGAAGTATTTTTTAACTGCATCTGAATTCACAGGGGACGGAAAGTCTTCACCATCCATGGTGCTGAGCATCAGTGCTCCTCCAGAGAAAACTTTCTTTACCACGAATGGTCCTTCATAATTTGGAGTCCATTTGCCCCTATGGTCTGTATGCGGAGGGAGGATTCTCTTTAGCACAAGATCTCCTACTTGGTACTCTCGGTGCCTGACTTTCTGATCGAAGGCTCTCTTCATTCTTTTCTGATATAGCTGCCCATGACAGATTGCAGCCAATCTTTTCTCTTCAATCAGACTCAGTTGTTCGAACCGGGACCGAACCCATTCTGCTTCGTTCAGCTTAACATCCATCAATACCCGTAGAGAGGGTAATTCAACTTCAACAGGTAGGACTGCTTCCATACCATACACAAGCTGATACGGTGTTGCCCCAGTGGATGTTCTGATTGACGTGCGGTACCCATGCAAGGCAAATGGTAGCATTTCATGCCAGTCTTTGTAAGTGACTACCATCTTCTGCACAATCTTCTTGATATTCTTGTTAGCTGCCTCAACAGCGCCATTCATCTTTGGCCTGTAAGGAGAAGAATTGTGGTGTTGGATTTTGAAGTCCCGGCATAACTCAGCCATCATCTTGTTGTTTAAATTGGAACCATTATCAGTAATGATTCGCTCGGGAACTCCATATCGACAGATGATATCTCTCTTCAGAAATCTGGCTACCACTTGTCTTGTAACATTTGCATATGACGCTGCTTCAACCCACTTGGTAAAATAATCAATGGCTACCAAGATGAATCTGTGGCCATTTGAAGCAGTTGGCTCAATCTTGCCAATCATATCAATGCCCCACATGGCAAAGGGCCATGGTGAAGACATTATGTTCAAAGGATTGGGAGGTACATGCACCTTATCTGCATAGAACTGGCATTTATGGCATTTTCTGGCGTAGGCAAAACAGTCTGTATCCATTGTGATCCAGTAATAACCTGATCTTAACAACTTCTTAGCCATGGCATGCCCTCCTGCATGGGTACCAAAGGATCCTTCGTGCACCTCGTGCATCAACAAGTCTTCTTCTGTCTTATCAACACATCGGAGGAGTACCATATCAAAGTTCCTTTTGTATAAAGACCCATCAGTGTTCAGAAAGAAACTACCAGCAAGCCTTCTCAAAGTCTTCTTATCATTGGAAGATGCCCCAGATGGGTATATTTGATCCTCCAAGAAGCACTTAATGTCATGGAACCAAGGCTTATCGTCTTTGACAACTTCTACTGCGAACACATATGCTGGTCTATCAAGTATGGACACTGAAATCTGAGGCACAAAGTTAGCAACTTGAACTTTGATCATGGACGAAATGGTAGCAAGAGCATCTGCAAACTGATTCTCTTCCCGAGGGATATACTCAAGCTTGACCGTTGTGAAGAAAGTCAATAACCTTCTTGTATAATCCCTGTAAGGTATCAGATGATCCTGGTGGGTGTACCATTTTCCGTTGGTTTGATTAACTACCAGAGCTGAATCTCCGAATACGGTAATGTCTTGATCCTGAGGTCAATGGCCTCCTCAAGACCCATAATGCAAGCTTCATATTCAGCTTCGTTGTTAGTGCAGTTGAAAGTGAGTTTTGCCGAGAAAGGCATGTGAACCCCTTTAGGTGTAATGAGTACTGCACCAACACCACGACCATTCATGTTAACAGCCCCATCAAACATCATAGTCCATTCTTCTTCTGGGTCAGGCCCTTCAGTGTGAATAGGCTCTTCATGATCTTTTGCTTTTATGAACATGATGTCTTCATCAGGGAAGTCAAATCTCATAGGCTGGTAGTCATCAATAGGCTGCTCAGCAAGGTATTCAGACAATACACTGCCCTTGATGGCTTTCTGAGATGTGTACTGGATGTCATATTCCGTGAGAATCATTTGCCACCTTGCAACCCGTCCGGTAAGAGCTGGCTTCTCGAAAATGTACTTAACTGGGTCCATTTTTGAGATCAATAAAGTAGTGTGGGTCAACATATACTGTCTCAGTCGGCGAGCAGCCCACGCTAAAGCACAGCAAGTTTTCTCGAGCAGTGAATAACGTTGTTCACAGTCGGTAAACTTTTTGCTCAGGTAGTATATTGCATACTCTTTTCGACCAGACTCGTCATGCTGGCCCAGCACACACCCCATTGACTCTTCTAATACTGTCAAGTACATTATCAGAGGTCTTCCTTCAACTGGAGGCATAATGATTGGAGGTTCTTGTAAGTATTCCTTGATCTTGTCAAAAGCCCTTTGGCAGTCTTCGTTCCACCTGACCGTCTGTTCTTTTCTTAACAGTTTGAACAAGGGTTCACAGGTTGCTGTAAGGTGAGATATGAACCGTGAAATGTAGTTCAATCTACCAAGAAACCCTCGTACTTCTTTCTCATTTTTCGGTGCAGGCATCTCTTGAATAGCTTTGACTTTATCAGGGTCAACTTCAATCCCTTTCTCGCTTACAATAAATCCCAGCAGCTTACCAGATCGCACTCCGAATGTGCACTTGTTGGGGTTCAGCTTCAATTGATACTTCCTCAGACGCTTGAATAGTTTCAGCAGATTTACCAGGTGGTCTTCTTCAGTAAGGGACTTGGCAATCATGTCATCCACATAACATTCTATTTCCTTATGGATCATATCGTGGAATAATGTCACCATAGCCCGTTGATATGTTGCACCAGCATTCTTCAGTCCGAATGGCATTACTTTGTAACAGAATGTGCCCCAAGGTGTGATGAAGGTTGTCTTCTCCATGTCTTCAGGTGACATTTTAATCTGATTGTATCCTGAAAATCCGTCCATGAAGGAGAATACCGAGAACTGAGCCGTGTTATCCACCAATACATCAATGTGAGGTAATGGGAAGTCATCTTTCGGGCTAGCTCTGTTCAGATCCCGGTAGTCAACACACATTCTTACTTTGCCGTCCTTTTTAGGTACAGGTACTATATTAGCAACCCACGGTGGATAGCTAGTCACAGCAAGGAACCCGGCGTCCCACTGCTTTTGTACCTCTTCTTTGATCTTCATTGCCATGTCTGGGCGAGTACGGCGCAGTTTCTGTTTAACCGGTGGGCATTCTTCCCTTAAAGGCAGCTTGTGTACAACAATGTCGGTGTCCAACCCTGGCATATCCTGATAAGACCAGGCAAACACATCCACATATTCTTGAAGCAGATCAATCAGTTGTCTCTTTACTGAGTCTTGCAGGCAGGCCCCGATCTTAACCTCTTTCACATCTTCATCTGTACCAAGATTAATCGTTTCGACCTCCTCCTGATGAGGAGTGATAACTTTCTCCTCTTGTCTCAACAACCTGGCTAGCTCTTCAGGAAGCTCATATTCTTCTTCAACCCCTTCATCAGCTTGATTGATTGGATTGTCAAAGTCATACGAAGTCATAGCCGTGATGTTGTCGGTGCTGTCTGGAGGGCACTCTCTGCAAGGGTTCAGTTTGTTCATTTTAGTGATTGATTTTAATCTTGTTTAGAAAAGTGAAATAAAGTTGTCATTTTGAAAACATCGCCATTTATTTTTTTGTACAAAAAAGAAAAATGGAAAAACAGTGAGCGGAAAAGAGAAAAAACTCATTTGCAAAAAGATGTCTGATATTTCATTGATTAATCTTGTTGCACAAAAAGTACAGATGGCCCGATTACAAAATGAGTCTTGTCATCTTGGGCAAGATGCAAGACTTGATGCATGCTATAAAAATACAGAAAATAATAATTACTCTGCATGAGTAACTCTTATAATTTCCTGGGAAGACCAGTTTGAGATACTGCTCCCCGGGATCTTTGGACGAATCCAGCTTTCCAGGTTGCGCTCTTCTTCCAGCTCGTCTTCCAAATTGTTGATAGCATCAGGGGTGAGCATTCCCCCACTGACAAAACCAGGCTTCTCAGCAGCCTCTGCTTGATTTTGTTGAGTCGGTCTGTAACCCAACCCAAATTTGTCCTTCTTCTCCTCCACAGATAAAACCTTGCCCCAGCCTTGGGCAGTTCCTTCTTCAACAACCTTTCGGGCTTGTTGATAAGATGCCATGGAGATTCCAGGTACAGCAGATGTTTCGTTTACGTTCAAGGCCTCGAACCCTTGACTCATCGTTTCATGGATCTCCCCATCCATCTCAATATATTTGTAAGTAGCCAGATGGCTAACAAAAATATCCTCCTCTCCACAGATAGTAACGACTTGGCCTTCCCACTCAAATTTTAACTTCTGGTGAAGGGTAGACGTTACTGTGCCAGCGGCATGAATCCATGGTCTACCCAACAAACAGCTGTAGGCAGGCTGAATGTCCATCACGTAGAAGATCGTTTTAAACGTTTGTGGGCCAATCATTACAGGCAACTCAATTTCCCCCAGAACCGATCTCTTAGAACCATCAAAGGCTCTTACTACCAGGTTACTGGGACGCAATGCCAATCCTTCATACTCTAGCTTCACAAGGGCCTTTTTTGGTAAGACATTGAGGGATGATCCTGTATCTACCAACACATGGGAAAGGACTGCACCTTTACATTCCATGGTGATGTGCAAGGCCTTGTTATGGTTGCGGCCTTCTGTAGTCAAATCAGTATTGGTGAACCCTAGCCCATTGCTAGCAGTAACATTTCCAACCACAGTTTCCAACTGATTGACGGTGATCTCTTCAGGCACGTAAGCTGCGTGCAGGACTTTGAGTAGTGCATTCCGATGGGCTTCGGAGCGCATAAGCAATGATAGAATGGAGATCTTGGAAGGCGTCTGGTGAAGCTGATCCACTATTTTGTAATCACTCTTCTTGATGATTCTCATGAACTCATCAACTTCTTGATCAAAGGGGGTTTTCAAAGTTTCCTTGATAGCTTGATCTTCCTGCACTGGGCTCTTTCCTTTTGCCTTGGAAGCAGCTTCTGCTTCGGCAGTGGGTCTTTGAAATTGTGGAGCAAAGAGACGTCCGCTTCGAGTAAAGCCTCCGCCTCCTCCCACATTGTCTATTTGTGGTGCAGGTGTTGATGGTTCAAGAGTGATTTTCTGTCCTTCGCAGTATACGTCAGAGCCGTAATGCCAAGGGATGGCCTTACTGCTTTCATAAGGTATTGGCCCAGGCACTGTGACAGTGACTGGACTGATGGCAGCTACAGAAGGAACTGTGATAGTCTGTGGATCATAATATATTGTGACTGGTGCTCTGATGGGAGTAGCACTTTGCAAGTTGTAGGCGGAGTCACTTTCAGGATCATAATAAATTGTAACAGTTGAGACATCTTCATGGTTTGCTGCTGATGTTGTAGGAGACATTGTTGGAAGGATGGATGTTGTTGTTGTAGGAGATTCAAAATGAAGCGGTGCTGAAGTTGTAGAAGGAATGTTTGTTGATATCTGGTCATTTGAAATGACAGATGAAACATTTGTGGATGAAGCTGAAGAGTTGTCGGGAACAATGGTTGTTGCAGTTGTAGGAGATACTGGAACTGTTGCTGATGAGATTGCTGGATTTGATGGGAATGATGTTGTAATTTGAAGCAGGCCACTCTGGATGAGACCATCTATGCCATCCCTCAAGTTATCACAACCATTCACTGAAATGTTGCAATAAGCACACCCTAGCTCACATCCCGGGAACATTTGACATTCGAGGAGTTGAGCTTTAATCTCTACCAACGGTGTCCGAATCTGACCCACACTGGTTATTAAATAAGACGGCTTGTCTTCTTCAATTGCATTGATTCTGGGACCTCCGTGGTGTGGCATAGGGTTTTTGTTAACATTTGGCGGTGGTGCAAAATTCAGAGCCTTAGAGTCTACCAGGTCTTGTACCTTCATGTGCAAAGCTCTGCACTTCTCTGTACTATGGCCAGGTGCATTTGAGTGAAAGGCACATCTGGCGTTGGCGTCGTAATTTCTGGGCAGACTGTTAGGATCCGGAGGTGCCAACGTCCTTAGCTCAACTAGGTTGAGTTTCAAGAGTTGTGGCAGTAATGTTGCATAGGGCATAGGGACCGGATCGATCACCCTGTTGGCCTGAGAAGGTCTCTGTTGGAATGGTCTCTGCTGATTGTTGTTGGTGGTGTTGTTGTAGTTTCTTGGAGGATACTGAGTTTGTTGCTGGTACTGAGGTTGTTGCTGATAATTTTGTTGCGGTGGTTGATAAGCTGGTTGTGGATGAGCTGGAGCGGGAATGGTGACTGCTGCCACAGACCTATGAACATATTGGGGCCTGCCCCTGTTGGTGTGGATAACATTGGTCTCACCAGTTCTTCTTGGGCCTGCAAAAGGCTTTCTTGTGTTACTGGATGAGCTTGCACCGCTGTCTGAGATCTTACCCATCTTCAATAGGCTTTCAATTCTCTCCCCGGCTATGACTACATCTGCAAAGCTGGTAGATGAGAAGGCAGCTAGCCTATCAATGTAAGTCCCCTGGAGGGTGTTCATGAACATATCAGCCATCTCCCTCTTTGACATGGGTGGCTGGACAGCAGCAGCAAGCTGTCTCCACCTTTGAGCGTATTCACGGAAACTTTCCCTGGATGATTGAGACATCCCCATCAGGAGGGTCCTATTGGGGGCCATATCCAGGTTGTACTGATACTGTCTAATAAAGGCCTCTGCCAGGTCCTTCCAGCATCTAATGGTTGCTCTTGTCAGGTGGGAGTACCATTCCCTCGATGCTCCAGTTAAGCTATCCTCAAAATAAAACATCCATAGCTTTTCTTCCATGGTATAGGCCTTTAGTCTCCCCAGAAATGATTGTAAATGGGTTCTGGGGCAGGAAGTCCCGTTGTACTTTTCAAAACAAGGAGGCTTAAACTTATGGGGAATCCTGACCCCGTCTACCAAGCCCATGTCCATAACATCCAATCCTAAAGAGTTTTGAGACTCTAAGGATCTTAACTTCTCAGCTATCTCATCCAGCCTCCTGTCATAAGCCTCCTCCCCAGCTCCCATTACTGTGAACTGATCTTCCTGGGGGTCTTCTTGCAGCACTCTGCCTGCAGTGGCAGTCCCTTGAACATTTGCAGGGATGTTGACCTCTGGATGTAGGTGGGGTCCAAAGACTGGGGGATTAACATGGGGTTGGACTCTTTCATTGTTACTTGTCCCAGCAGTCCCTGGCTGATGATCTTCCTGATTCCTCCCTTCTACTAGTGCTCTCAACCTCTCCTGGCTTTGAGCCATATTGTGTCATCTGATTCCTCAATTCCAACCTCTTGTTGGTCATCTGATTCCTGACCTCTGTAAGGTCCTGCTGCATTTGATCCATCTGTATGCCCGAAAGATTGTTGCGGGTGGGGTATCTGTGTGGACGGTTGAGTGGAAACACGCGTCGTCGAGCAATAATTCCTGAAATCACAACAGAGTTAGCAACAGCAACAAAACAAACCTACAAAACAAAACAAAAGGTTAGTATGCAATGCAGTGTGTCTGTTTGTTTCCAAGGTATCCGGCTTGGTACTTGGTTTTGACCTTTCCAGACCCCTTGAAGAAGATGCTTGTGATGTTGCTTGAGGAATTCACATATATTACAAAAAGGTAAATGATACATAGTTTGTTTCTTTTACAATACAAGCCCTCTGAGGGGTCAAAAATACAACATAAAGAAAAATACATAAAATGAAAGCAACAACAAGCAAAAGGTCAAACACCAAGGCCAAATTCATCCTCCTGAACTTCCTTGAGAAGTGCTTCAGTCACAGGATCAGCTGGACGCTCTGTAAGGTTCCTGATAAGAAGATTCCTGGTTGTAACAGCTGCAGTTAGCTTCTTGTGTTGACTCTGGTCCTTTGACCTCTTCACTCCAACTCTAATCTTCAGCTCTGAGATCTCCCTCTGGGCTGCTGCCAGGGCTTCCTGTTGCTCTTTTGCACTAGCTTCCATTTGTTCAATCTTATCCTAAGTCCTTTTGTCCTCTTGAGTACGAGCTTCGGTGATCCTGACCCACCTAGCTTGACTCTCCTGAGCTTCCTTGCAGGCATTCTTCAGGATTTGTTCTCCAGCCCTAGACTTCTTGATGTAATCCTCAGACTTCTCAATTCTAGCCAAATGCTCCACCTTCAACTTCTCCAACCTCTCAATATCCAACCTACTATCACTCCTCTCCCAGAGGGTCTTCTGTAGAGCTTGAGTCAACTTTTCATTTCTCTCTTTCAATTTCCCAAACTCCTCTAAGCTGACAGTTGCTGGAGGTGGTGCTGTGGAAGGTCCAGGCATATCTTCAACAGTGAAGGGCATTCCTGTAATTTGAGCTCTGGTATGGGACCACTCATAGTACTGTGCTGATGCCACATTGTTGCACTTCCCCAGAATGGTTACCCCTTTAGTTTGCACATTGTCCCAGGCCCAGGCTGCTTGCCTGACAACAACCAGATTAGGCTTAATTTCAACATAAAGGGTCTCAGTCAGATCCTGTGCTCTGGGAGGATGGACTAATGCATAGCCCAGCTGCCTTTTGAATAACAGAGGGTTGTAATTGGTGCACCCTTTCACTCCAATCAGAGGCACATTGGGAAATTGTCCACAACTTGTAATGATGTCTCTGCCCTTAGTACTCTGAGTACACCATCTGATATCATCTGAGGCTAGAGCAACAAGCCTCCTAGCCCAGTTTTTCTGCTGGTGAGGGTTCAGGAATGCATCAGTCTTTGGCAAATGCTTGAGCAGCCAAGTATGGAACAAAGGAGCACAACATCTTACTAATCTTCCCCTTTGCTTTTCATTCCTTTGATGAACAGAGTAGTAAAGATCTCCCAGTAAGGTGGGCACTGGGTTTCTCAGGATGAAAAGATGGATTGCACTCTTGCTAACAAACTTAGGCTCATCTGCAAATAAAATGACCCCATATATGCTGAGGGCCAACAGAGCACAGACTGCCTTCCACTCCCCCAGGGAGGCCTTCAGACTAGCCTGAGAAGTCAAGAAATCCAGATGAAAACCAGAGATTCCAGCTTTAGATGTCAAATTCTGCCCAATCAGAACTGGTTCCAGATGTAATGCTCTGGCTATCTCCTCATTACTTGGGAAATCCATCTCAGGGTTGAAAGGGATTCCACCCCTGATGGGTACACCAACCAAGGATGAATATTCCTCCAACAAGGGCCCCAACTGAAAATTCTGAAATGTGAAGCACCTCAGGGGAGGGTCATAGAACTGCAGGCAGGTATGTATCAAGCTCCTCTGTGAAGGGTCCAAATCCATAACCACATCAAGGATTCCTCCATAATGTTCTCTAAAAAGTGGTATATGGTCTGGAGTAATCAGGGTCTGAATCCTCCTGATGCTAGCTAGCTCAGGCTCAAAGAAGTGATAGGAGATGTTACTTTTCTTAGGTGCCATGTTGCTGAAGAATGGGTGTTGATGATGATGACTGAGAATATCACTGAAGATGGGCCACTGATAGGCTGAGACTGAAGATGCAAGTGACTGAAGCAGGTGGCTAATAGCTGAAGCAAGTGCTGATGAAGATAGGTCTAAGCTGAAGAAGGGGTCAAAACCAAGCCAGAATGATAGGATGGATACCCTGAAAAACAAATAAACACATGTCAAAATGATGCAATGAGGATGTATGCAAATGATATGCAAGGGTTTGTGACTGAGCCGGATCTGATCAAGTACTCTGATATAAGTCCAAGTGTGTTCAAGAAGTCCAGATGGAGGTCTATAAGTCCAGTAACCAAGGTGGGGGACTCAAATAAAGAGTCACATGTCCAGGGTTTAGAATCACAAGAACTGTCCCAAAATGAAGTACTCTTAAACAAACAAAGTAACAGGGTATGCTGAAGTCAAGGGTACCTGCAAACCTGTAAACAACCCAACCCCCTCACAGGTGGTGTTCTAAAACAAGGATCCTCAGACTTGGATCAGTTATGAGAAGTGTAAACACTTCTAACCCGGAGGTACAGTGTTTACAATAACCATAACAGTTCCTCCTCTAATTCACCTCAGTTTCTGAAGGTCAAAACTAAAGGTCATCCAGACTTAGCAGGCTTCCCAGATAGCCCTAGTACTGCAGGAAATCTGCAACACAGAGTTCTCAAGAAGAAACCCATATCTGAACCGTGTTTCATATTCCCGCACCAGACCGAGATGGAATGGGAAAGAATATGAACCACTCTAGCCTAGGTGTCACTCAGGTCCCAGGTATAGGACCTTAACTCTCAATAGAACCCCACCCACCAAAGCAAAACCAGATCCAGCCAGACAGCATGACGGTATGATATATGCAAAGCTATAAAGAAAACAATAAAGCAATTGTACATAAAGCAGTGAATAAAACAAATATACAAACACAGATAGCACATAACACCCCAGTAAACACAAATCAATCAAGCGCTAGGAGGAACCCACAAAAAGAACCAGAAGCCCTGGTTACAGTATAAGGGTCCCCAGCAGAGTCGCCAAGCTGTCGCTCCCGATAAATGGGACTTGGCCCAAATAAGGGTACACACGCGAACGGTCGGCGAGAGGGACAATGAGAACACACAGCAGTGAACTCACTGGAGATGAATAGAGTCGCCAGCTAGGCATTTTTATCCCGGAGGAAAGGCAATGCTGCATAAACCTAGAAAAAGATGGATAAGACGGTTGCGAACCAGAGAGACTGAGAAAGGGGGTTGGTTACAACCTGGGAAGGTATTAGCACCCAGATTGTCCGTCGTACTCGACGGGATCCACGCTTAAAAGATTTGTGTTTTAAAGGGGTAGTGTCAGTGCAATCTGTGTATAAAATAGCTGGAAAAAGATGTACAGGTGTCAGTGTAAGAAATGTGAAGTGTGATATAGTGTCAGTGTGAGAATAAGAGTGAAATGCTCAAGAATATGAGGCTAAAAGAATAATGCTAGAAAGAGGGGGAATATACAGAGACTTTTGTTCGATAACTGTTAAGTTATGCCTATGTATCCTCTCGTGCAATGAGGAAGTCAGAACACCGTAGTTCGACCCAAAGAGACTGAAAGATGAATTGACTTGTGAACTGCTTGCTTGTCAATGCTCAAGTGTATGACCTGTCTGGCTCAGGTGCAAACTGTCTTGCATTAGACGGAAGAAGCAAGTTCTCGTTTGTGAGTGAATGAGATGAGAAAAGAATCCCGGAGGGGACGATTATTGTTTGTTTTTGAGTTTTCAGTCTTTTATTGCTTTTGAAAGTTTGTCATAAGTTAATGAGCTTAAGCCTAAACCAGTGGATTTAGTAAACTCATCACATCTTCCCTCTGATTAGGGGTAATGAGAATACCTTAAGTGTGAAGTCAGATTCTCATACTTAATCACCTTTGATGCAGGATTAAGATCATTAACCTACTTGTGATTATTTAAATGTTTCTGGTGTTTTGTTTAGTGTTAAGTAATGAGGTTAAGCCATAATCAAGGACTAAACAGACTCATTACACCATCCTAATAGAAGGATAATAGATGAGAATGTTTAAGCTGAGGAAAGCTCCTCAACATAATCCATGATTAGGGATTAAACTCATGACAAAACAAGCCTTTGATTAAGTGGATTTTATTTAATGGTATGATGATGAAGTGAATTTTATGGTTTGTAAGACAACTTGAGGGGGACTTGTCCATTAACACTAGGGTTAGTCCTTCTTAACCAATTATGGAAGAATTAGAACCCTAATGCAAGGCCCAAGTTACAAGTGTGATGTCTTGATGATTATTAGGTGAATTGATTAAGATATTTAAACACATTAAGGGTTTAACACTTAGTATTAAAGTTATACACTCCATCCTAATAGAAGGATGCAGGCATAAGCTTAATCACAAAGCCTTAAAGCCTTTAGGGTTTAGTCCCTGATTATGAGATGAGAAGAGGAGACTCAAAGAAAACTCAAAGGAAAGAGTCTAAGGGGGACTAAACAATCCTAAAATGTTATCATGCTTGGAAGTCCTAGGGTTTGTGAGGCTTAAGAGGAGAAATCTTCAATGGAACCACCAGGAAGCAGATGAAAAGATCAGGAGAAGCAAAGTGACTTGCTTCATCCAAGAAGTCAAGTCACTTGAAGAAAGAAAGTAAGAAGAAAAAGAAAGAGCAAGCTCAATCTCAAACACACATAAAAATTCAGCAAAGATGCATAAAAGAAATGAAGAGAAGTTATGAGAAGTGAAGGCAAATTCACTTCTCAAGATAACTTACCACCTGAAAAGTTAGTGAAAGGAATGCAATGCAATGCAAGATGGGATGAAATGGCATGAAGAGAAACAAAACCAGAAGCACATACATGATGTTAATGATGCTATGAGATGCCACAAACATGAAACAACTCATGAGGATGATCATACAAGCTTATGGATGCAAATGGAGCAAGTTAAGACACATGAACATACATGACAAGTTATGAAATGTAAATGGCATACAACATGACAAATGCAAGATGCAATGATCAAACATGCTTTCAATATGTCTTATGATGTTAAATGAATCACATAGAGGCACAAAATGTCATGGCAAGTCAAGGTATGAATGCAAATGCAAGATGGATGCATATGGAAGCCCAAACTAGGGTTTATGATCAAAGCATCAAACACAAACCAAAATCAGAAGCAAACATCAATATAAAAAATTGAAAATGCACTCAAAGGATCCCTAATCCTATACTAACCCACTGCCCAAAGGAGAAGTTTCAACTCTTAACCAAATCCAAGTTATGACTTTCCTAAGTTTTCTAGGGTTTTAGGGTTCCTAAACAAGAAAATTACCAAACAAATGGAAAATGAAAGATCAAATCATGGCCATTTAATCTCATAAACTACATGCTAAACACAATGCAATGCAAAAAGAATCAAGGTCCAAATCTTTAGGGTTAGGCAGAAATGATTTTTGGAAGTTTGGATCAAAATAATGCATCAAAATGATTTTAATTCCATGGAAAATTCTTAAAATGCATCAAGATCAAAAACGAAATTTGGTTTGAGGGTTGGACAATGTTTCTAAATGTTTTTAAATGTTTCATGAATTTTTTGGTGATTTTTAAATACCTAAAAGTATTTTTAATTAATTAATTCTCATTAATTAATTAAAAAGAAACTTTTAAATATTTAAAAATACTTTTTTAATGCTAAAAATGAAAATAAAAATATTTTTGTGTTCTGAAATTAAATAATAACATGTATAAAAAATTTCAGATTTTTTAAGGTATTTTTGCTATTTTAAATAAATTGGACAAATTAAATGGAATAAAAAGAAAAGAAAATAAAATAAATGAGAAGTATGCTGAATGAGAGGCTGAGATTGAATCTGGCAATGAAGTTGTTGACTGCGCGCCAGATCTAATGGATCACATTCAAACTTGACTAAACTGAATTACGAATTAATTAATTATGATTAGGGTTTAATGAGGGCATCTGGGCCATTCACACACGCGCCAAGTCAACCAGGTCAACTGATCCAACGCACGAGATTCAAACTTCCTTAATTACAGGGATTAAACCCTAATCATTTTCAAGTGGCCGGAGAAGACCTCCGGTCGTCTTCTCCGGTGGGAACCCCACCTGAAAATTCCTAGAATCCTCAAAACGCAACTAAAATGAAATCTAAACAAACAGAAATCCTCCCCATACTCCACTGAATCAAAACCCTAACATAAACATCATTTATATTGCATCAAACACATGAATCGAAACAAAAGAAAATTTAGGGCAAGACTTTCAGAACACGATTACACCCTCATTTTTCCACCATTTTCAAAACCAATGACATATTTATGATCAGGGAAGCATGAGGAACAACTTAAGAACTTAAAAATCCATTTCTGGAAAAAATGTTCTTGAGCTACCTGAGTTTTGAAGCTTTCGGTTTTGCAACTTTCTGGCCTCTTCTCTTGATGCAATCCACTCCTCTTGGTCCCTTGGTGATGTCTGAATGCTTAGAAGGAGTTTATGTGGGCTGGTTTGAAAGTTTACAGAGGTTCTGCTCAGTGGAGTGAAGGAATCGTGTTTTTGATTCAATGGCTTTCAGGCTGTTTTGAGGGTTGCTTTGTGTTCAGTGAAGCATGGTGAGAAGGTTTGTGGAGTTTGTTTAAGTGTTTGTAGCTTGTATTGAGAGATTCGAAGGTTTTTGCTTGAGGGAGTAAAAATGGGGATGCTGAATTCTAGTGTGTTTCAGGCCTGTGTGTTGTGTGGTTTTGCTTGCATTTCCTTTGTATAAACAAATGCAATTGGTCAGAGGATGTGACCTGTGCTTTTGTGATAGGTGTGCTAGCTTTTGCCAAAATGTCAACTTCTTGTAAGAGAGGGCATGGGCAGCTTCTAGCCAAGTACAAAGGGCTTGTCTGGCGCAGCATGGTGTGAGGGAAAGGCTAGTGTGATTCAGTATCCAAGGCAGCAAGTGGATGAGGTGTGATGATGGTTTTTGCAACTTGCTCACTTTTGTTTTCCATGAAAATATCTTGCCTTACAAACCATGAAACATGTGATTTCTTTGGTCTAATCTGAATTTTAGGACTTGTGTGATGCTTGTGTATTGGTTTGATATCAACTAGAAGTCACAAATGCCTTTGGTACAAGATTTTGCAAATTTCTCATTTGATGCATAACTTGAAAATTAGTGATTTTTGCCAACTTTAACACACCATAACTTTTGATTCAAAATGAATTAGGTCATGTCCTTGTACTTTTTGAAAAGGGAAAGATCTAATCTACAACTTTCATGACCAAAGTTTTTCCTTTTGAAGCATTTTTGGATCAAAAAGTAAGGTTTGAAAAGTGGCATAAAATGACATATTCTTCAAAAGTCAAACTTGCCCTAAAAAGTCAACTTTGCAAAAACTTGTAATTCTTGAATTTTGTGAACTTCTAACTTCTTCCATGATCAAATAAAGATCATATACACTCAAAATGATGAAGATCACCCCTTGGTTGGGTCATTGGGGGCCTCAGATGCCCTGATTTTGCACTGACTTGTCCAGAAAGTCAACTCTTGATCAGATGACTTCCCCATGGAATTTCTTCATGAAAATTGGTATGCATACTCCCTATGCCATATAGAGACCAATAGAAACAAGAATGACAAAAAAATTGGAGTTATGGCCTCTGAAACCAAAACCCTAATTTTAGGTCATCTATGCAGTCTAGCCTGGCTCTGCTTCCATACCAATCCCTGTTCTTGTGATTATTTGGCATTCTTGACTTTGAGAGGATATAATATGATATAATAACACACATGGACCCCTTTGAAGTGATTGGTGGCCTTTGGAATGGCTCAAGAAGCTCTTGGATTGCTCAGATCACAAACCCTAGATGCAGATGACTTTGAATCTATGCAGTGAATCAAAAATGTGATATGAGATGGTATGATTGTGTTTATGCATATGAGAATGATCACAAGCCAATGTGTGAATGGGTGAGGGCAAATTTGGGGTGTTTACAGTGAATAACGTTGTTCACAGTTGGTAAACTTTTTGCTTAGGTAGTATATTGCATACTCTTTTCGACCAGACTCGTCATGCTGGCCCAACACACACCCATTGATCCTTCTAATAATGTCAAGTACATTATTAGAGGTCTTCCTTCAACTAGAGGCATAAGAAATGGAGGTTCTTGCAGGTACTCCTTGATTTTGTCAAAAGCCTTCTGACAATCTTCGTTCCACCTGACCGTTTGTTCCTTTCTTAACAATTTGAACAAGGGTTCACAGGTTGCAGTAAGGTGAGATATGAACCTTGAAATGTAGTTCAATCTACCTAAGAAACCTCGAACTTCCTTTTCAGTCTTTGTAAACACCCCAAATTTTCCCTCACCCATTCACACCATGGCTTGTGATCATTTCATATACATAAACACAAGCATATCATCTCACATCTCATTTTGATTCACTGCATAGATTTAAAGTCATCTGCACCTAGGGTTTGTGATCTGAGCAATCCAAGAGCCTCCTGAGCCACTCCAAAGGCCATCAATAACTCCAAAGGGGTTCATGTGTGTTCTTACATCATATTACATCCTCTCAAAGTCAAAAATGCAAATGGATCACAAGAACTGGGATTGGTGTGGATGCAGAGCCAAGTTTGACTGCACAGTTGACCTAAAATTAGGGTTTTGGTTTCAGAGGCCATAACTCCAAATTTTTTGGTCATTCTTGTTTCCATTGGTCTCTATATGGTATAGGGAGTATGCATATCAATTTTCATGAAGAAATTCCATGGGGAAGTCATTTGATCAAAGGTTGACTTTTCAGACAAGTCAGTGCAAAATCAGGGCATCTGAGGCCCCCAATGACCCAACCAAGGGGTGATCTTCATCATTTTGAGTGTATATGATCTTTATTTGATCATGGAAGAAGGTTGAAGTTCACAAAATTCAAGAATTACAAGTTTTTGCAAAGTTGACTTTTTAGGGCATGGTTGACTTTTCAAGAATATGTCATTTTATGCCATTTTTCAAGCCTTGCTTTTTGATCCAAAAATGCTTCAAATGAAAAAACTTTGGTCATGAAAGTTGTAGAATACATTTTTCCCTTTTCAAAAAGTACAAGAACATGATCTAATTCTTCTTGGATCAAAAGTTATGGTGTGACAAAGTTGGCAAAAATCACTAATTTTCAAGTTGTGCACTAAAAAGAAAACTTGCAATTTCATGAACCAAGCATTCTAGTAACTTCAAAGTGACTTCAAAGCTGCATTACATGATCACACATGACCTCAAAAACAGATTTGGCCCAAGGAATTTTGGATGGCTTGCCTTGATTTTCAAAGTTCCATAAAGCATTTTTCATAAGTATGCAAAAAGAGGTTTCTTGGCAAAATCATGCTTCAAGGAATTATGTGATCACTAGCTGATCTCTAAACATTGCCATGACCAATTGAGACATCATGTGACAAAATTCAGCAAGCATTGTTTCATGTACTTAGCATAAACTCATGAGAAAACACAAGTTGTCAAGTTGCAAAAGCTAGCATAGCTTGTCATCCATATGTTGCAGTCAGCTACAAACAATCCAAGAGCTCTCCTCAACTCAAGCTGGAGCAAGACATGACCTCACACAGTTGCTGCCATGACCCATGCTCTCAAGGACACAAACTTGACTTTTTTGCAAAAGGCTCCCATACTCTTGGCACAGTATCCAGCCACCCTACTGACCTGCCTCACAGTCTATCCACACAAGTTGGAGATGATATAGCAAGCCTTTGAGCATTGAAGCTGGCCAGAAGATAGCATAACACAAAACTGTCCAAAACTCTTCTCTCTTCGAATCTCATTTTCCAGCCATCAAACACCCCATTTCTCTTCACCAACAAATCAAACACATAAAAAAGAACCAGAATCCACCATGAATGCAGCCTGAAACCCTACTAATCACAACTGCCAAACCTGCCATATCAGAACTCAAGCTTCCAAAATAGCCACCAGCAAGAGGTTGTGAACATTCCATTGGCTTCAAGGGGTCCAGAGAAGGCATTTTGCACCAAAGCAGGGTCAGAAGAGCTCAGATTCACAGTTCACCACTTCAGGTAGCTTCGAGTTTTCAACTTTTCAGAGCTTGATTTTTATGTTAAAAATTGATTGTGCATGCTTTACTGGTCATGGGGGTGGTTTTAGAATTTGAAATGGGTGAGAGATGAGGATTTACCAGGGCTCTGAAATTTTGCCCGTGAATCTTCATGGCTTCGATTCTCTTAGTTTAAGCATGAGAAATTCGTTTTGAGACTTGATTTGAGTGAGGTTTGAGTAGAGGAGTGTTTCCCTGGCTTTAATTTGAAGAATGGTTGCCTGAATCGTATTTTAGGGTTTGGTGGTCACCGGAGAAGATGACCGGAGCTTCTCTCCGGTCACCTGAATGTTGTTAGCCCTAATCTCAGGTCATTAAACTCATTTGAATCTTGAGCGTAGGATTGCTTGACTTGTTTGACTTGCCGCGCGAACGAATGGCCCAGATGCACTCAGTTAGCCCTAATCCCTTTAGTTAGTTTTAATTAATCATAATTAATTTAATTTAATCAGGACCAACCACAACCCTTGGATAGCGCACGTGGTCAGCAGTTTCAAACCCAGGATCAATCCCAGCCTTCCATTCTGTTGACCTTTCCATTTATCTAATTTTTATTTCATATTTTTTTCATTTAACTTGCACAATTTATTAAAAATAGCAAAAATGCTTTAAAAATTATGAAATTTTTTATCCTGAGTTTCATTAATTTTTAAAACACAAAAATATTTTATTTTCATTTTTTACATTGAAAAAGTATTTTTAAATATTTAAAAGATTATTTTTAATTGATTAATGAAAATTAATTTATTAAAAATACTTTTAGGTATTTAAAAATCACCAAAAAATTCATGAAATGTTCTAAGATATTTAGAAACATTGTCCAACCTTCAAACCAAATTTATTTTTTGATCTTGATGCATTTTAAGAATTTCTCATTGAATTAAAATCATTTTTGTGCATTATTTTGATCCAAAGTTCAAAAAATCATTTCTGCCTATCCATGAAGAGTTGGACATTGATTCTTTTTGCATTGCATTGTGTTTAGCATGTAGTTTGTGAGATTAAATGGCCATGATTTGGTCTTTCATTTTCAATTTGTTTGACATTTCTTTTGTTTGGAAACCCTAAAACCCTAAAAATCTTGTGAAAACCATAACTTGAAAGTGGTTAGGAGTTGAGACCTCTCCTTTGGGCATTGGTTTAGTGTAGGATTAGGGGTCCTTTGAGTGCATTTTCAATTTTTTATAATGATGTTTGCTTCTGATTTTGATTTTTGTTTGATGTATTGTTCATAAACCCTAATTTGGGTTACCATATGCATCCATCTTGCATTTTCTTGCATAACATGACTTGCCATGACATTTCAAGCATCCATTTGATTCATTTGACATCATAAGACATATTGAAAGCATGTTTGATCATTGCATCATGTATTTGCCATGTTGTATGTCATGTGCACTTCATAACTTCTCATGTATGTTCATGGTTCCTAACTTGCTTCATTTGCATTCATGAACTTGTATGATCATTTCCATGTGTTGCCTCATGTTTGTAGCATCTCATAGCATCATTAGCATCATGTATATGCTTCTGGTTTTGTTTCTCATCATGTCATCTCATCCCATTTTGCATTGCATTGCATTTCTTTTCTAACCTTTCAGGTGGTAAGTAACTTTGAGAAGTGAATTTGCCTTCACTTCTCATAACTTCTCTTCATCTCTTTTCATGCATCCTTGCTGCATTCTTGTATGTGTTTGAGATTGAGCTTGCTCATTCTTCCTCTTCCCAATTTCTTTCTCTAAGTGACTTGACTTCTTGAATGAAGCAAGTTGCTTTGCTTCTCTTGATCCTTCCATCTGCTTCCTGGTGGTTCCATTGAAAACTTCTCTTGAAAACCTCACAAACCTTAGGAACAACCAGGCATGACAATGATTAGGGTTTTGATTAATCTCCCCTCTTAGTTTTACCTTTGTGTTTCTTTGAGTCTTCTTTTCTCATCTCATAATCAGGGACTAAACCCTAAAGGCTTTAAGGCTTTGTGATTAAGCTTGTGCCTGCATCCTTCTATTAGGATGGAGTGTATAACTTTAATCCTAAGTGTTAAACCCTTAATGTGTTTAAATCTCTTAATCAATTCATTTAATAATCATCAAGACATCACACTTGTAACTTGGGCCTTGCATTAGGGTTCTAATTCTTCCTTAATTGGTTAAGAAGGACTAACCCTAGTGTTAATGGACAAGTCCCCCTCAAGTTGTCTTACAAACCCTAAAAATCACTTCATCATTATATCATTAAGTAAAATCCACTTAATCAAAGGCTTGTTTTGTCATGAGTTTAATCCCTAATCATGGATTAAGTTGAGGAGCTTTCCTCAGCTTAAACATTCTCATCTATTATCCTTCTATTAGGATGGTGTAATGAGTCTATTTAATCCCTGATTATGGCTTAATCTCATTACTTAACACTAAACAAAAACAACAAAAACATCTAAATAATCACAAGTAGGTTAAGGATCTTAATCCTACATCAAAGGTGATTAAGTGTGAGAATCTGACTTCACACTTAAGGTATTCTCATTACCCCTAATCAGAGGGAAGATGTGATGAGTTTACTAAATCCATTGGTTTAGGCTTAAGCTCATTAACTTATGACAAACTTTCAAAAGCAATAAAAGACTGAAAACACAAAAACAAACAATAATCATCTCCTCCGGGATTCTTTTCTCATCTCATTCACTCACAAACGAGAGCTAGCTTCTTCCGTCTAATGCAAGATAGTTTGCACCTGAGCCAGACAGGTCATACACTTGAGCATAGACAAGTAAGCAGTTCGCAAGTCAATTCATCTTTCAGTCTCTTTGGGTCGAACTACGGTGTTCTGACTTCCTCATTGCACGAGAGGATACGTAGGCATAACTTAACAGTTATCGAACAAAAGTCTCTGTATATCCCCCCTCTTTCCAGCATCTTTCTCTTAGCCTCATTATCATGAGCATTTCATTCTCATTCTTACACTGACACATCATTATACACTTCACCTCTTTTACACTGACACCTGTACATCCTTTTCCAGCTCTTTATACACAGATTGCACTGACACTACCCCTTTAAAACACAAATCTTTTAAGCGCGGATCCTGTCGAGTACGGCGGACAATCTGGGTGCTAATACCTTCCCAGGTTGTAACCAACCCCCTTTCTCAGTCTCTCTGGTTCGCAACCGTCTTATCCATCTCTTTCTAGGCCTATGCAGCATTGCCTTTCCTCCGGGATAAAAATGCCTAGCTGGAGACTCTATTCATCTCCAGTGAGTTCACGGCTGTGTGTTCTCATTATTCCCTTCGCCGACCGTTCGCGTCTGTACCCCATTTGACCCGGCTTCATTTGGTGGGAGCGACAGCTTGGCGACTCTGCTGGGGAGCCTTATACTGTAACCAGGGCTTCTGGTTCTTTTCGTGGGTTCCTCCTAGCGCTTGATTGATTTGTGTTTACTGGGGTGTTATGTGTTTATTTGTGTTTATATATGTTTTATTTTTGCTTTATGTACAGTTGTTTATCTGCTTTCTTTACTGCTTTACATATATCATACTGTCATGCTGTCTGGCTGGATCTGGTTTTGCTTTGGTGGGTGGAGTTCTATTGAGAGTTAAGGTCCTATACCTGGGACCTGAGTGACACCTAGGCTAGAGTGAATCATATTCTTTCCCATTCCATCTCGGTCTGGTGCGGGAATATGAAACACGGTTCAGATATGGGTTTCTTCTTGAGAACTCTGTGTTGCAGATTTCCTGCAATGCTAGGGCTATCTGGGAAGCCTGCCAAGTCTGGATGACCCTTTAGTATTGACCTTCAGAAACTGAGGTGAATTAGAGGAGGAACTTTTATGGTTATTGTAAACACTGTACCTCCGGGTTAGAAGTGTTTACACTTCTCATAACTGATCCAAGTCTGAGGATCCTTGTTTTAGAACACCACCTGTGAGGGGGTTGGGCTGTTTACAGGTTTGCAGGTACCTTGACCTCAGAATACCCTATTACTTTGACTTGATTAAGAATACTCCATGTTGGAACAGTTCTTGTGATTCTAAACCCTGGACATGTGGCTCTTTATTTGAGTCCCCCACCTTGGTTACTGGATTCATAGACCTCCATCTGGATTTCTTGGACATACTTGGACCTATATCAGGGCATTTGATCGGATCTAGCTCAGTCACAAACCCTTGCATATCATTTGCATACATAATCATTGCATCATATTGACATTTGCTTATTTGTGTTTCAGGGTATCCATCTTCATTTGGTTCTGGTTTTGACCCTATCTTCAGTTTTTGACCCATCTTCACCAGCATCTGCTTCAGTTATCAGATACCTGCACCAGCCAATCAGTGGCCCATTATTCAGTATTCTCACCAGCACTTGCCTCTACTCAGTCTCAACATTATGGCACCTAAAAAGAGCAACATCACCTACCACTTCTTCCAGCCAGAGCTATCTGACATCAGGAGGATTCAGACCCTGATCACTCCAGATCACATACCATTGTTCAGGGAACATTATGGAGATATACTTGATATGGTTATGGATCTGGACCCTTCACAGAGAAGCCTGATCCACACTTGCCTTCAGTTTTATGATACCCCATTGAGGTGTTTTACTTTCCAAGACTTTCAGTTGGGCCCTCTATTGGAAGAATACTCATCATTGGTTGGTATAGCTATCAGGGGCGGAATCCCTTTCAACCCTGAGATGGTCTTTCCTGGTAATGGAGAAGTAGCAAAGGCTTTGCATCTGGAACCTGTTCTGATTGAGCAGCATATGACTTCTAAAGCTGGAATCCCTGGCTTTCATCTGGATTTCTTGATCTCTCAAGCTACCCTGAAAGCCTCTTTAGGAGAGTGGAAAGCTGTCTGTGCTTTATTGGACTTGAGTATATATGGAATTGTGTTGTTTGCAGATGAGCCTCGATTCATTAGCAAGAATGCAATCCATCTTTTCATCTTGAAGAACCCAGTGCCCACTTTATTGGGGGACCTCTACTACTCAGTGCATCAGAGGAATGAAAAGCAGAGGGGAAGATTAGTGAGGTGTTGTACTCCATTGTTCCATACTTGGCTTCTCAGGCATCTACCCAGGACAGATGCATTTTTGAACCCTCATCAGCAGAGAAATTGGGCTAAGAGACTCACTGCACTAACTTCAGCTGATATCAGGTGGTGCACCCAGAGCACCAAGGGCAAGGATATCATCACCAGCTGTGGGCATTTTCCCAATGTGCCCCTAATAGGAGTTAAGGGTAGTATCAATTACAACCCTCTGCTGTTCAAAAGACAACTGGGCTATGCACTGGTCCACACTCCTAAGGCACAGGACTTGGTTGAGACTCTTTATTGTGAGGACAAGCCTAATCTGGCTATTGTTAGGCAGGCTGCTTGGGCCTGGGATAATGTTCAAACCAAGGGAATAACCATTTTGGGGAAGTGCAATAATGTGGCATCAGCACAATATTATGAGTGGTCCCATGCCAGGGCTCAATTCTCTGGATTTCCATTTACCATGGAAGATATGCCTGAATCATCTTCAGCACCACCCCCTGCCACTATCAGTTTGGAGGAGTTTGAGAGCTTGAAGGAAAGAAATGAGAAGTTAACCCAGGCTTTGCAGAAGACCCTCCGGGAGAGGAGTGATGGTAGGATGGAGATTGAGAGGTTGGAGAAGTTGAGAGTGGAGCATCTGACTAAGATTGAGAAGTCTGGGGATTATATCAAAAAGTCTAAAGCTGGAGAACAAATTCTGAAGAATGCTTGCAAGGAAGCCCAGTTCCAGAGAGCAAGGACAGACTTGTATCTGAAGGAGAGTCAGGCCCGGTGGGTCAGGATCACCGAGGCTCGTACCCTGGAGGACAAGAGGGTCCAAGACAAGAAGGAGCAACTGGAAGCTAGTGCAAAAGAGCAGCAAGAAGCCCTGGCAGCAGCCCAGAGGGAGATATCAGAGCTGAAGATCAAAGCTGGAGTGAAGAGGTCAAAGGACCAAAGCCAGCACAAGAAGCTAGCAGCAGCTGTTACGACCCGGAATCTCCTCATCAGGAATCTCACGGAGCGTCCGGCTGATCCTGTGACCGAAGCACTTCTCAAGGAAGTTCGTGAGGATGAGTTTGGTCTTGGTGTTTGACCATTTGCTTGTTGTTGCTTTCATTCCGTGTATTTTTCATTTTTCTTGTAATGTATTTTGACCTATCCGAGGGCTTGTATTTGTAAAACAAACTATGTACCATTTGCTTTTTGTAATATATGTTTGTTCCATCCGAGTTTACTTCGAAAGCAACATCAACAGCATCTTCAAGGGTCTGGAAGGGTCAAAACTGAATGCCAAGCCGGATGCCTTGAAAACAAATAAGCATACTGCATTGCATGCTAACCCTTTGTTTGTTTTGCAGGTTTTTGTTCTATTGTTGCTAACTCTGTTGTGATGTTCAGGAATTATTGCTCGGCGCCAGGTATTTCCCCTCAACCGTCCGCACCGTTATCCAACCCGTAACAATCTTCCGGGCATCCAAATGGATCAGATGCAGCAGGACCTTACCGAGGTCAGAAACCAAATGGCCAATGAAAGGTTAGAAATGAGGAATCAAATGACGCAGTTTATGGAAGTAATGAACAACATGGCTCAGAGCCAGGAAAGATTGAGGGCCATGGTGGAAAGGCAAAATCAAGAAGATCCACATATAGGGACTGCCGACACCAGCAACAACGGGAGGGTCCAACCTCATGTCAATCCCCCAGTCTTTGGACCCCATCTTCATCCAGAGGTCAATATTCCTGCAAATGTTCAAGGGACTGCCACTGCAGCCAGGGTACTACAGGAAGACCCCCAAGAGGATCAATTCACAGTAATGGGTGTTGGGGAGGAGGCCTATGATAGAAGGCTGGATGAGATAGCTGAGAAATTGAGGTCCTTAGAGTCTCAAAACTCTTTGGGTTTCGACGTCATGGACATGGGCTTGGTAGACGGGGTCAGGATCCCCCATAAGTTTAAGCCCCCTTGTTTTGAAAAATACAACGGGACTTCATGCCCCCGGACTCATTTACAATCATTTTTGGGGAGGTTGAAAGCCTATACTATGGATGAGAAGCTCTGGATGTTCTATTTCGAAGACAGCTTGACAGGAGCTTCAAGGGAATGGTATTCCCATCTGACAAGGGCAACTATTAGATGCTGGAAGGACCTGGCAGAGGCCTTCATCAGGCAGTATCAGTACAACTTAGATATGGCACCCAACAGGACCCTCCTAATGGGAATGTCACAATCGTCAAGGGAAAGTTTCCGAGAATATGCCCAGAGATGGAGGCAATTGGCTGCTGCTGTTCAACCACCTATGTCTGAGAGGGAAATGGCAGATATGTTTATGAACACCCTTCAGGGGACATATATTGACAGGCTGGCTGCTTTCTCTTCCACCAGCTTTGCAGATGTTGTCATAGCTGGGGAGAGAATTGAGAGCCTGTTAAAAATGGGTAAGATATCTGACAACGGTGCCAGCTCGTCCAGTAGTACAAAGAAGCCTTTTGCAGGCCCAAGAAGAACTGGCGAGACCAATGCATTCCACACCAACAGGGGCAGGCCCCAATATGTTCACAGATCAGTGGCAGCAGTCACCATTCCCGCTCCAGCTCATCCTCAACCAGTTTATCAACCTCCGCAACAAAACTATCAACAACAACCTCAGTACCATCAACAAGCTCAATATCCTCCGAGAAATTACAACAACAGCAACACCAACAACAATAACCAGCAAAGGCCATTCCAACAAAGGCCTTCTCAAGCCAACAGGGTAATCGATCCGATCCCTATGCCATATGCTACATTGCTGCCACAACTCCTGAAACTCAACCTAGTTGAGCTAAGGACGTTGGCACCTCCAGATCCCAACAGTCTACCCAGGAATTATGATTCCAACGCCAGATGTGCCTTCCATTCAAATGCACCTGGCCACAGTACAGAAAAGTGCAGAGCCTTGCACATGAAGGTACAAGACCTGGTAGACTCAAAAGCTCTGAATTTCGCACCACCACCTAATGTCAATAAGAACCCCATGCCAAACCACGGTGGTCCCAGGATTAACGCTATTGAAGAAGACAAGCCGTCTTATTTAATAACCAGTGTGGTTCAGATCCGGACACCGTTGGTAGAAATTAAGGCTCAGCTCCTCGAATGTCAAATGTTCCCGGGGTGTGAGTTGGGGTGTGCTTACTGCAATATCTCAGTCAATGGGTGCGATAACTTGAGGAATGGCATAGATGGTCTTATTCAGAGTGGCCAACTTCAGATCACCACATCATTTCCTACAAATCCAGCAATCTCATCAGCAACAACTCCAGAACCTCCTACAACTGCAACAACCATTGTTCCTGACAATTCTTCGGCTTCATCAACAAGTGCTCCATCTGTCATTTCAACTGACCAGGCATCAATAAATGTTCCTTCTACAACTCCAGCACCATTCCACTTTGAAACTACTACAACCACAACATCCATTCTTCCCACAATGTCTCCTACAACATCAGCAACAAATCATGAAGATGTCTCAACTGTCATAATATTTTACGATCCAGAAAATAACTCTGCCTACAATTCAGAAGGTGCTGCTCCCATCAGAGCACCAGTCACAATTTATTACGATCCACAGACTATCACAGTTCCTTCCGCAGCTACAATCAGTCCAGTCACTATCACGGTGCCTGGGCCAGTACCTTATGAAAACAGTAATGCCATCCCCTGGCATTACGGCTCTGACCTGTACTGCGAAGGACAAAGAATCACTTTTGAATCATCAACCCCTGCACCACAAATTGACAATGTGGGAGGAGGCGGAGGCTTCACTCGAAGCGGACGTCTTTTCGCTCCACAAATCCAGAGACCCACTGCCGAAGCAGAAGCTGCTGCTAAAGCAAAAGGAAAAAGCTTGGTGCAGGAAGAGCAGACTGTTAAAGAAGCTTTGAAAACACCCTTCGATCAAGAGGTTGATGAGTTCATGCGAATCATCAAGAAGAGTGATTATAAAATAGTGGATCAGCTTCATCAGACGCCTTCCAAGATCTCAATCCTATCATTGCTTATGTGCTTCGAAGCTCATCGGAATGCACTACTCAAAGTCTTGCACGCAGCTTACGTGCCTGAAGAGATCACTGTCAATCAGCTAGAAGCTGTAGTTGGAAATGTTAATGCTAGTCACGGACTAGGGTTCACCAATACTGATTTGACAACGGAAGGCCGCAACCATAACAAAGCCTTGCACATAACCATGGAATGTAAAGGTGCTGTCCTTTCCCATGTGCTGGTGGACACGGGGTCATCCCTCAATGTCTTACCTAAGAAGGCCCTGGTGAAGTTAGAATATGACGGATTGGCGTTGAGACCCAGCAACCTGGTGGTGAGAGCCTTTGATGGTTCAAAGAGATCGGTTATGGGAGAAATTGAATTGCCCATAACGATTGGCCCGCAGACCTTCAAAACGACCTTCTACGTGATGGATATACAGCCTGCCTACAGCTGTCTATTGGGTAGGCCATGGATTCACGCCGCTGGCGCCGTGACCTCTACCCTTCACCAGAAGTTAAAATATGAGCGGGAGGGTCAAATCGTTACAATCTGTGGAGAAGAGGATATTTTTGTCAGCCACCTGGCTACCTATAAGTATATTGAGATGGATGGGGAGATCCATGAAACAATGAGCCAAGGTTTCGAGGCCTTGAACATCAATGAAGCATCTGCTGTGCCTGGTACTTCAATATCATCATACCAACAAGCCCGGAAGGTTGTTGAGGGAGGAAACGCCCAAGGCTGGGGCAAACTGTTATCGGTGGGGAAGAAAGAGGATAGATTTGGGTTGGGTTACAGACCAACTCAACAAGATCAAGCGGAGGCTGCGAAAGAGCCCAACTTTGTGAGTGGGGGGATGCTCACCCCTGATGCTGTCAACAATGTGGAAGACGAGCTGGAAGGAGAGCGCAACCTGGAAAGTTGGATTCGTCCAAAGGTCCCGGGGAGCAGTATCTCAAACTGGTCTTCCCAGGAAATTATAAGAGTTACTCATGCAGAGTAATTATTATTTCCTGTATTTTTATAGCATGCATCAAAGTCTTGCATCTTGCCCAAGATGACAAGACTCATTTTGTAATCGGGCCATCTGTACTTTTTGTGCAAACAAGATTAATCAATGAAATATCAGACATCTTTTTGCAAATGAGTCTTTTTCTTTTCCGCTCACTGTTTTTCCATTTTTCTTTTTGTACAAAAAATAAATGGCAGTGTTTTCAAAATGACAACTTTATTTCGCTTTTCTAAAAAAGGATTAAAATCAAATCACTAAAATGAACAAACTGAACCCTTGCAGAGAGTGCCTTCCTGACAGCACCAACAACAGCACGGCTATGACTTCGTATGACTTTGACAATCCAATCAATCAAGCCGATGAAGGGGTTGAAGAAGAGTATGAGCTTCCTGAAGAGCTAGCCAGGTTGTTAAGACAAGAGGAAAAGGTTATTACTCCTCACCAGGAGGAGGTCGAAGTGATTAATCTTGGTACAGATGAAGACGTGAAAGAAGTTAAAATCGGGGCCTGCCTGCAAGACCCAGTGAAGAGACAACTGATTGACCTGCTTCGAGAGTATGTAGATGTGTTTTCTTGGTCTAATCAAGATATGCCAGGGTTGGATACCGACATTGTCATGCACAAGCTGCCTTTGAGAGAAGAATGCCCGCCGGTTAAACAGAAACTGCGCCGTACTCGCCCGGACATGGCAATGAAGATCAAGGAAGAGGTACAAAAGCAATGGGACGTCGGGTTCCTTGCTGTAACTAGCTATCCGCCGTGGGTTGCTAACATAGTACCTGTGCCTAAGAAAGACGGCAAAGTAAGAATGTGTGTTGACTACCGGGATCTGAACAGAGCTAGCCCGAAAGATGATTTCCCTTTACCTCACATTGATGTATTGGTGGACAATACGGCTCAGTTCTCGGTATTCTCCTTCATGGATGGATTTTCAGGATACAATCAGATTAAAATGTCACCTGAAGACATGGAGAAGACAACCTTCATCACACCCTGGGGCACGTTCTGTTACAAGGTGATGCCATTCGGACTGAAGAATGCTGGTGCCACATATCAACGGGCTATGGTAACATTATTCCACGATATGATCCATAAAGAAATAGAGTGTTATGTGGATGACATGATTGCCAAGTCCCTTACAGAGGAAGATCACCTGGTAAATCTGCTCAAGTTGTTCAAGCGTCTGAGGAAGTATCAACTGAAGTTGAACCCCAACAAGTGCACATTCGGGGTGCGATCTGGTAAGCTGCTGGGTTTTATTGTAAGCGAGAAAGGGATTGAAGTTGACCCTGATAAAGACAAAGCCATCCAAGAGATGCCTGCACCGAAAACAGAGAAAGAAGTTCGAGGGTTCTTAGGTCGATTGAACTACATTTCACGGTTCATATCTCACCTTACAGCAACCTGTGAACCTTTGTTTAAGCTATTAAGAAAAGAACAGACGGTCAGGTGGAATGAAGACTGTCAGAAAGCTTTTGACAAGATCAAGGAGTACTTGCAAGAACCTCCAATCCTTATGCCACCAGTTGAAGGAAGACCTCTGATAATGTACTTGACAGTATTAGAAGAGTCAATGGGGTGTGTGCTGGGCCAGCATGACGAGTCTGGTCGAAAAGAGTATGCAATATACTACCTGAGCAAAAAGTTTACCGACTGTGAACAACGTTATTCACTGCTCGAGAAAACTTGTTGTGCTTTAGCGTAGGCTGCTCGCCGACTGAGACAGTATATGTTGACCCACACTACTTTGTTGATCTCAAAAATGGACCCAGTCAAGTACATATTTGAGAAGCCAGCTCTTACCGGACGGGTTGCAAGATGGCAAATGATCCTTACAGAATATGACATCCAATACACTTCTCAGAAAGCCATCAAGGGCAGTGTATTGTCTGAATATCTTGCTGAGCAACCTATTGATGATTACCATCCTATGAGATTTGACTTCCCTGATGAAGACATCATGTTCATAAAAGCAAAAGATCATGAAGAGCCTATTCACACTGAAGGGCCTGACCCGGCGGAAGAATGGACTATGATGTTTGATGGGGTTGTTAACATGAATGGTCGTGGCGTTGGTGCAGTACTCATTACACCTAAGGGAGTTCACATGCCTTTCTCGGCAAAACTCACTTTCAACTGCACTAACAACGAAGCTGAATACGAAGCTTGCATTATGGGTCTTGAGGAAGCCATTGACCTCAGGATCAAGACATTGACCGTATTCGGAGATTCAGCTTTGGTAATCAACCAAACCAATGGAAAATGGTATACACACCAGGATCATCTGATACCTTACAGGGATTATACAAGGAGGTTGCTGACTTTCTTTACAACAGTCAAGCTTGAGTATATCCCTCGGGACGAGAATCAGTTTGCAGATGCCCTGGCTACCATTTCATCCATGATCAAAGTTCAGGCTGCCAACTTTGTACCTCAGATTTCAGTGTCCAGACTTGACAGACCAGCATATGTGTTCGCAGCGGAAGTTGTCAAAGATAATAAGCCTTGGTTCCATGACATTAAATGCTTCTTGGAGGATCAAACATACCCACCTGGGGCATCTTCCAATGATAAGAAGACTTTGAGAAGGCTTGCTGGTAGTTTCTTTCTGAACACTGATGGGTCTTTATACAAAAGGAACTTTGATATGGTACTCCTCAGATGTGTTGATAAGACAGAAGCAGACTTGTTGATGCATGAAGTGCACGAAGGATCCTTTGGTACCCATGCAGGAGGGCATGCCATGGCTAAGAAATTGTTAAGATCAGGTTATTACTGGATCACAATGGATGCAGACTGTTGTGCCTACGCCAGAAAATGCCATAAATGCCAGATTTATGCAGACAAGGTGCATGTGCCTCCCAACCCTTTGAACGTGATGTCTTCACCATGGCCCTTCGCCATGTGGGGCATTGACATGATTGGCAAGATTGAGCCAACTGCTTCAAATGGCCACAGATTCATCCTGGTCGCCATTGACTATTTTACCAAGTGGGTCGAAGCAGCCTCATATGCAAATGTTACAAGGCAAGTGGTAGCAAGATTTCTGAAAAGAGATATCATCTGTCGATACGGAGTGCCCGAGCGAATCATTACTGACAATGGTTCCAATCTAAACAACAAAATGATGGCAGAACTGTGTCGGGACTTCAAAATTCAACATCACAATTCTTCTCCTTACAGGCCAAAGATGAACGGCGCTGTTGAGGCAGCTAACAAGAATATCAAGAAGATTGTGCAGAAGATGGTAGTCACCTACAAAGACTGGCATGAAATGCTACCGTTTGCCTTGCATGGGTACCGCACGTCAATCAAAACATCCACCGGGGCAACACCGTATCAGCTTGTGTACGGTATGGAAGCAGTCCTACCGGTTGAAGTTGAATTACCGTCTCTACGGGTACTAATGGATGTTCAACTGAGTGAAGCAGAATGGGTTCGGGCCCGATACGAACAATTGAGTCTGATCGAAGAGAAAAGATTGGCTGCAATCTGTCATGGGCAGTTATATCAGAAAAGAATGAAGAATGCCTTCGATCAGAAAGTCAGGCACCGAGAGTATCAAGTAGGAGATCTTGTGCTGAAAAGAATCCTCCCTCCTCATACGGACCACAGGGGCAAATGGACTCCAAACTATGAAGGACCATTCGTGGTAAAGAAAGTTTTCTCTGGTGGAGCGTTGATGCTCAGCACCATGGATGGTGAAGATTTCCCGTCCCCTGTGAATTCAGATGCAGTTAAAAAATACTTCGCATAAAAATGACCCGCTGGACATAAAAACAGAATGTAAGTCCAGGCAAAAATAGGGCATCCCGGCGAGTCAAAAACAGAATAAAAGACTCGGGCAAAAATAAGGGAAAATAAACAAAAATGTACACCCGCTGAGTTGAAAAGCCGCATTGGACGACTCGGGCAAAAAGGGGTATCCCGATGGATTGAAAACCCGAAAGGGCGATCCATGCAAAACAAGGGAATAAGCGAACAACTGCCTTCTGAATTCGTCTGTATCATTTACAACTTGGTAAGCTTCGAAAGGATCGAGCTTCAATCAGAATCAGCAATCTTCAGAAAGCAAGATGAGAAGAACGTCAAAAGTCATACGAGTCATAATGAAGAGGAAGCTCCTTAAAGCGTCATCAACATTGCCAGCACTTTGTTTCTCAATTTGTAGCAATCTCCTCATTCCAGGGGATTTGTTTCTTTGACTGTATCTCGCCAATTCAGGGCATATGAATTAATAAAATTAGATTTTCAGTCATGTCTCGTCTTGTGCATTTTCATTTATTTGCAAAAAAATGTCTGATGTCTAAAAAGAAACTGATTGCATAAAATACAGATGTTTATCTTCAAACAAAAACATGCTTGCAGGAAATATACTTACTCTCAGAAGTGCCTAACTCCTATGACGGAATCCAGTAAGGGATACCTCGGGATTATTTTGTGCGTTTCTCTATCTTTTTCAGGATTGCAGGTATCCAGAACGCAACTTGGGGCATGTAAGCTTCGTCCCAGCAAGTTGGCAAACCAACACTCAATTTTAGCACCCAAAGTGCTCTCTCCCCAGCTGAGTTGCCTTTCATGACTCCTCCCAGCTGAGTTTGCCACTTATTACTTATCCCCATCAGAGTTGCCAGGTATCACAGAAGATGCCCATATCCCCGACTGAGTCAAGAAGATACCGTAACAGAATTTCTAGGGAGGTCTTTCAGTGATTCCTCTCTTTCTCCCCAGCCGAGTTGCCATCTCGCCCTCAGCCGAGTGTAAAAGTCAGGAAGCTATCTCCCCACAGAGTTCCAGCCTCTATCCAGAAGAGCCGCGCACGAAGGAATCACAACAGAGTGAAGAAAGCTTCTACAAACCCCAGCTGGGTCTCTCTTTTATAAGGATAGGTCTATCAATGACCTATATCCCCAAGCAGATATCATATCATCAGATCTACTAAGGATCTCACCCCCAGCTGGGATGTCCATTTCAAGCAGATCGATCAAAGATCTTCGCAACAACGGGACCCGAATCCCGGTTTGGTATTTTTGCACAATCATAGCATTTGCATCATATTCACCCACAAAGCGTAGCATTCCGTCTAACACGGAGCATTACGGCAAAAATCCAACATATAGCATAATCATAAGCCATGTTTTAAACCAACATTTGTGAATAATGACAGTTCATCAACGTACAGAAAAATCCCCGCCAGAGTCCCCAGCAAAAGCAGCTGCCTCACAACCACAAACACCAGTATATACTCATTTTGACACCCGTCTGTGTCATACCCCAGCAGAAAGCCAAAGACATCCTCTTTGCACTCATATGTACCTACGTACACAATCCTTTGGCACCCGTCCGTGTCATATCCCCAGCGCAGTCACCTACACTTTGTATATCAGATATTTGTTCATATTATACTTTTCTCTCCTAACACTCGTCCGTGTCACTCTCCCAGCAGATAAACACTCATCTATACGATGCTCATACTCACTACTCATGTTACACTCATACAGATACTCGTCCGTATCTTGTATATACTATTCATATCCCCTCAGATTCAACACTCGTCCGTGTTCTCTGTTAACCAGTTGATACTCGTCCGTACCATCATCTTTGAACACGCGTCAGTATTTGTTTCTACCCGATACTCGTCCGTATCGTAGTCTTAAGGATGCTCGTCCGCATCTTTAATCTATACACAAATACCAAACACTTATACCTTTTTTTTCTTGGATGTAAACACTCGTCCGTGTTTACTACTCCCCAGTAGATCGCCAACAAGCAAATTTCTTTTTATCTAACACCCGTCCTGTGTTATGATAAAACCTGAGAGCAGTCGTCCCCTGCTAGGTGGTCGTCCTCCACCTCTTGATGATCGTCCTTCATCATTTTATCCAATGGCCGTCCCCATTGTTGATTTTGTTTATCAGGCATTCGTCCTATGTCATGATAAACCCTGAGAGCAGCCGTACCCTGCTAGGTGGTCGTCCTCCACCTCTTGATGGTCGTCCTCCATCATGCTCATCCGATGGCCGTCCCCATCGTTGATTTTAGCAGCCGTCCCCTGCTAGGTGGTCGTCCTCCACCTCTTGATGATCGTCCTTCATCATTTTATCCAATGGCCGTCCCCATTGTTGATTTTGTTTATCAGGCATTCATCCTATGTCATGATAAACCCTGAGAGCAGCCGTACCCTGCTAGGTGGTCGTCCTCCACCTCTTGATGGTCGTCCTCCATCATGCTCATCCGATGGCCGTCCCCATCGTTGATTTTAGCAGCCGTCCCCTGCTAGGTGGTCGTCCTCCACCTCTTGATGATCGTCCTTCATCATTTTATCCAATGGCCGTCCCCATTGTTGATTTTGGTTATCTGGCATTCGTCCTATGTCATGACAAACCCCGAGAGCAGCCGTCCCCTGCTAGGTGGTCGTCCTCCACCTCTTGATGGTCGTCCTCCATCATGCTCATCCGATGGCCGTCCCCATCGTTGATATTTTCGGCAGCCGTACCCTGCCAGGTGGTCGTCCTCCACCTTTGATGGTCGTCCCCATCATAATTCCTTTATCCCCCAACAGAGCAGCCGTCCCCTGCTAGGTGATCGTCCTTCACCTTTGATGGCCGTACCCCATCATCTGTTTATTTCATTTATTCTTTAACCCGATGGCTGTCCCCGTCGTGGTCCCTTTTCTTTTAGCCCGATGGCCGTCCCCATCGTTGGTTACTTTGCTTTGTGAACATGACGGCCGTCCCCGTCATGTTTTCCCCAGAGAATTTTACAACTTTATCTTGATGGCCGTCCCCATCATAATTTCTTATTTTTCCCAGCTAGTCGGCCGTCCCCGTCTTGGCTTTACCTTTTATCCCCGGCATGTCGGCCGTCCCCGTCATTACTTTATTTTCAGCACTTTCCCAGCATGTCGGTCGTCCCCGTCGTTGCTCTTTACCCGGCAGTCGTCCTCTGCTCGACGGTCGTCCTCCGTCGCCCACACTTTACAATATACTTTATTTCCCTTTTACAATCTATATCCCTTTTCTTCTTCATTCTGTGAGTGCAAATTTTGGACTGTCTTTGGTATTCAACCACAAGTTATCTTGTTTGCCTGTTAAGCCGTCGCTTACAACCTGCACAGCTAACTCATGTTTGAATAGGGGCAGCTGTAAACACCTCAAATTTGCCCTCACCCATTCACACCATGGCTTGTGATCATTTCATATACATAAACACAATCATATCATCTCACATCTCATTTTGATTCACTACATAGATTTAAAGTCATCTGCACCTAGGGTTTGTGATCTGAGCAATCCAAGAGCCTCCTGAGCCACTCCAAAGGCCATCAATAACTCCAAAGGGGTTCATGTGTGTTCTTACATCATATTACATCCTCTTAAAGTCAAAAATGCAAAAGGATCACAAGAACTGGGATTGGTGTGGATGCAGAGCCAAGTTTGACTGCACAGTTGACCTAAAATTAGGGTTTTGGTTTCAGAGGCCATAACTCCAAATTTTTTGGTCATTCTTGTTTCCATTGGTCTCTATATTGTATAGGGAGTATGCATATCAATTTTCATGAAGAAATTCCATGGGGAAGTCATCTGATCAAAGGTTGACTTTTCAGACAAGTCAGTGCAAAATCAGGGCATCTGAGGCCCCCAATGACCCAACCAAGGGGTGATCTTCATCATTTTGAGTGTATATGATCTTTATTTGATCATGGAAGAAGGTTGAAGTTCACAAAATTCAAGAATTACAAGTTTTTGCAAAGTTGACTTTTTAGGGCATGGTTGACTTTTCAAGAATATGTCATTTTATGCCATTTTTCAAGCCTTGCTTTTTGATCCAAAAATGCTTCAAATGAAAAAACTTTGGTCATGAAAGTTGTATAATACATTTTTCCCTTTTCAAAAAGTACAAGAACATGATCTAATTCTTCTTGGATCAAAAGTTATGGTGTGACAAAGTTGGCAAAAATCACTAATTTTCAAGTTATGCACTAAAAAGAAAACTTGCAATTTCATGAACCAAGCATTCTAGTAACTTCAAAGTGACTTCAAAGCTGCATTACATGATCACACATGACCTCAAAAACAGATTTGTCCCAAGGAATTTTGGATGGCTTGCCTTGATTTTCAAAGTTCCATAAAGCATTTTTCATAAGTATGCAAAAAGAGGTTTCTTGGCAAAATCATGCTTCAAGGAATTATGTGATCACTAGCTGATCTCTAAACATTGCCATGACCAATTTGTAGAACCTCAAATTTGCCCTCTTCATTTTAAGCATCATAATACACCATTTGCATCATAAGCATATCATATATATAGCATTATAGCATAGAAAAATAAAGCATGACAAGCATCAAGCCCTAGCATGAGGCATATGGCCATCTGGGGAGGTGTTGAAGGCCATCCAAGCCAAGACAAGGGTTCCAATGGATTTGTGGGAGGCCTATGATGAGTTTAGACTCCTTTGGCAAGTCCAAGTTCACTTGAAAAAGCTCAGAAGATTGCTTAATCATCACAAGTTTCAAAACAAGGCAAGGCTCCTAAGCAGTGCAACCAAATTAGGGTTTTGACTTCAAGAGCCTTAACCTCATAATTTTAGCCAATTCTTTTGGGCAATGTTTTCTATATGATAAGAGGTCCCTACATGTTAATTTTCATGGAAAAATTCCAAATGGAAGTCAGTCATTGCCTTGGTTGCTTGCAGATGAAGTAATTGGTCAACTGTGCCTGTAAAAAGTCAACTGTCTGATTTCAAGGGGTCCAAGCCACTTTTTCTTGTCAAGGGAGGTCTTTACAATGTTATAAGATGTTTGGGATGATTGAAGATCAAGAATCATGGACATTTGGAGGGTTTTGTAAAAATGGCACAAAGTTGGTTTTTGAGATTTTCCCAAATTTAGCAACTTTTGCCCTAATTTTCAAGTGAGCTTAGCATGATCAAAAATTCTTCAAATGAACCCAACCCAAACATGAAAGTTGAAGACTAAAGCCTGCCATTTTCAAAAAGTACAAGTACATTTTCATGGGATTTATGGTTTGAGAGATAAAGCCCTCGAAAATTTCATGCATTTTAGGGCAAAATCACATTTCCTTGCACACACCAAATGCAAGAGTGCTCAAAACTCATTTCCAAGTGCTGGAATGGATCAAGTGAGGTTACTAAGTTACAATGCAATGTATTTAGATGATTTTGCTCAAGAGAAACTTACATTTTGATGTCAAGCAAAGAAGTGTCCTCAAAAATGCAAATTTAGCCAAATCATGAGAAGTATGTAATGGCTAATTCTAAGGGCCAAAGTTGTTTATGTTCTGACCAAGGATTGGAAAAGGCTTGTACATGTGCCAAAAGGCCAAGCAAAGAGTGAGGTATGTGAGCTTATCTCACACTTTTGCAAATGATGCAAAATCTCAAAAAAGGCTCATTTATTCCCATTCCAAGTGCAAGGTGAGGCCACCATCCTTTTATTCATGACATCTCAAGTTGTTAGCTCAAAAGAAATTGGAGGGTCCAGGCAGGGAATTTGACACATTTCACAAAATGCAAATGCATGGGCATATGAGATCTTGGTTGGCACATGAGATATCAAATTTTTACCAAAGGAGAGGTTGTTATGGAATGAAGTTGCAAGCCCATTTGTGTACCATTTGGAGTCATTATTTCACAATGCATGGTATGAAGAGGGTTTGGCCCAAAAGGGGTGCAGAAAGCATGCGTGGAATGGGAGATATCTCATGAGGGGCATTTTAGCAAAATGATAAGAACAGCATCATACACTGATCCAAGGGCCAGTTTTCTTCCACTTTTGAATTAGGGGATCATAAGAGGTCAGCATGTGCAAAGAGAGTGGGAAGAGCACGATTGAATCATTCCACCACACACCTCATGCAACTTTTGCAAAATCACCTCATGCACACTATTCTCACGTGCATTTGCTGGCCAACCCTAGCTACTGAAAACACACCATATATAAGTGAGTTTCTTTCTTTGAATCGACCAGAGGAGGTAGAATTTCATCAGTCTCAAGCTTTGGCTCTTGCTGCATTTTCTCTCATAACTCCTCATCCATAGCTCCATTTACAAAGCAGACCCCATATTCTTGTTCCTGAAGCTTCATAGGACATAGATCAAGCTTCATTTTAAGCTGGAGGAAGGTTCTTATACCAGTCTAGTTCAAACCAGGTTTCTTCAAAGAGCAAAGTTGAGGCGATTTTGAAGCTTCTTTCACATTTATTTTGTGAAAAGAGGTTGCTAGAAGATCATCCAGAGCTGGATTTTAGCTTTCTTGGAGAAATTTGAAGCTGTGTGATCTCAGGTATGCCTCAAATCCATAGGCTTGTAAATGATTTTTGTGATGTGCATTATAATCTACTTGTTACACTGAGCATGTGGAACTCTTTGGTTTTGAAAATGATGTTGAAATGAGGTCGAGCTAGGGTTTTGAAGTTTCTAGATCCAAACTATTTTGATTCTGTTCATGCTGTGTGTGCTGTTTTACATGTCTGTGATGATTGATTCATGTTGTGCTTGGTTAGAGGATCATTTTTGATGTTTGGTTCGTGTGTTTTCATGGAGAAATGGAGGAGATATGTTTCTCTGGTTTTGGTGTGTTGTTGCTGCTTGGTCCTGTTTCATTCGCATGTTTCATTTTGTTCTTATGAGTTGAGGTTGAAGATGATGAAGTGGAATGCAGGGATTGGTGGGGTTTCTATTTTTGTCTTTGGTGACTAAACCCTAGCATGACCGGTTGATGTCAATGTTCACATGTTTTGTGCATTTGTTTGTTTTATTTTTTATGAAGCATGCCATAAGTTTAAGGAATGCCTGAGTTTCTTTTGCCTTGCATTTTCGCATGGGCCCAAGGCCAACATGCTATTCACGCCCCCTGCTGGGCCCAGGTAGTGGAAATGAGCTGACCAGCCTTGCTTCTTGCACTCCTCCATCATTTTTATTATTCTTTTATTTTCTACCTTTTACTCTTTCCATTTTGATTATTTTTAAAATACTTCCCAACTTAGAAAAAATCCATAGAAATTCATGTGTATTTCTTAATTCATCTAGTTTTTTATCATATTTTTTTTAGATTTTTACTCTTATCCCACGTGGCCAAAATAAATCCAATACTAGGCATTGTTTTGTTGTAAACTCTCATGGACCAATCTGCCTTGTCCAATTTCTATCTTCCTCATCCTTTAAGCTATGAACCTCATTCTTTTTGCATTCAAATCCTAAGACACTCTACTATCTTCATGATTTATCTTAGATTTTTCACAAATTTCCTTGCTGGATTTTGATTGAGTTACTTGTGCATCAATTTTCTAAACCCTAGATGGTGATACCTTGCATCCTTGAGTTTCATTGACCTAGTTTGGGGCTGAATTTTTGCAAACCCTTTTGGATTCTCATTTCCTTGTGTTTGAAGAGTACTTTGCTGGTTGGGTAGATTTTTTTTAGGTGCTTGGATTTATTTCTTAGGTATTTTCTTCCTCATCTTGCCTTGTTTTGCACCCTTTGAGTCTTATAGTTTCTTTTAAGTTTAGAAGGGCACTTGTGTCAACTTCTCCTCATCTTTTGGGGTCCTTTAGAGGTCTAGGGTTGTTCCTGGTCTTAGGATAGGGTTTGAGTTTCCTTGAGCTTTGGTTTTTGATTCTCTTTTATGTGTATTATATCCTTAAGTGTTATGCATGCCTTCTTTACATTTATTTCACTTCTAATCATCTCAGTGTGATCTTGTGTTGCTTTGTTTATCATCTTGTGAACTCTTTGCCATGCCCTTATGCTTGTATAACTTCTGACTTGTTGGTTCATGCCTTGGTTTTTATGATGTTACACTAACCTTGCAGGAGCTGTGGTAAGTGTGAGATGTGGGAATTGAGTTCCACATCTCCATCTCTCATCTTTTCTCATTTTGTTTATATGGACTAACATCTTCTTGTTGGGCTTAGGTCTTTCTCATCCCCTCTTCTATCTTCTTCTTCTCTTCTTCTTTCCTTCTTCAGTAGGATAGAAACCTCACAAACCCTAGGAACTCCATGCATGCTAATTTAGGATAGAAGCTCCCCCCTAGTTTTTCCTTTTGCTCCTTTGGTTCTCTTTCTCTTCTCATCTTCAAACTTAATTCTAATTCATCTAATAAAGGTTGAGTGCTTTCATGTGACATGAGACTTTGCTATGAGATACTTGCACGCGTTCCGTTTCGGGGCGAGGTGTGAGTCATCACTCGTGGTGGATAGGTCTTAGCATGAGTACCTCACAGAGAAAAAGCTAAAAAACACGTCTTAACCAAAAAAAACACAAAAATACTTAATAATGGTAATAGGCCAGTGTGCTCAAGCCTTCACTTGTGGGACTAGCTTTGGGGATTTCCTCCATAGATAGGTGTGCCTCTTGCGCATTCCATTTCGGGATGATGTGAGACGTACACATCCCATTGAGTAAGACTTAGGTACACTTACCTATGCAAACTTTCACTCCTAAAAGCTTCTAAAAAACACCAAACAAACAATAAGCGTCTTTCCTTCGGGAATTCTCTTCTCATCTCATTCGCTCCGTACGCGAACTTGCTCCTACTTGTCATCTTGCAAGACGGTAACGCACTCGTCGTCCGAGCCTGCAACACCTGAGCATTGACATAGGCAGTTCAAGCCTTAATTCACAAGCAATTTCCCTTTGTTACCCCTAGTTAGGGGAACTACGGCGTCTCTGATCCTCATTATCCTGATGAGGTACGTAGGCAGCGGGGTAGGGCCCGTTCGAGCACAATCTTTATTTTCCCTACATTTTTCCTTTATTTTCTTATTCAGTTCTTTTCCAGTTCCAGTTTCTTTTCATTCCAATTTCTTTTGCTGCAGCTTTCATCCCCTCACCCTTTGAAATAGTTATCTTTGCAAGCGTGGATCCCGTCGGGTACGGCGGACGATCTGGGTGCTAATACCTTCCCAGGTCGTAACCGACTCCCGAACTCAGTCTCTTTGGTTCGCAGGACCTGTGTCCTTCCTCTTTCTTTCTTCTGGTTTGTGCAGCATTACCATTCCCGTTCCTTCGGGATAAAAATGCCTGGCTGGCGACTCTATTCTTTTTCCGCGCCACTTTCGCGTTTGTACCAGGATGGAAATCCGGGGAGCGACAGCTTGGCGACTCTGTTGGGGATCGAACCCAGAATCTCTGGTTCCCCTGTGAGTCTCTCCTAGCGCTTGTTTGGTTCTGTTTCATTGGGTGATGTTTGTTTGTTGTGGCTTGTTGTATTTTATTGTTGTTTACAGCTTTATTTACAGCTTTATTTACAGTTTTCAGTATTTATTTTCCGCATCATATATATCATACTGGACTGTCTGGACTGGTTTTCTGTTTGGTGGGCTTGGGTGATACTTTTCTTGAGAGATAAGCCAAGTACCCGGCTTGAGTGCACCCTAGGATTAGAGTGGACATATTGTACTCACATGTGGCATGATGAGTGGCGATATGTTTCACGCCCAGATTGCGACCGTCTTGGAAATATCTTGTGTGGGGATTTCCTCCACTTCGGGATAGGACCTTGATAGTTATGTGCATTTGGGGACCGATCATTGAGAACCTTTGTGGAAACAACCCTCTCCAGTGGTGGCAGTGGCAGACCACATTTTGAGGCAAACCCATTCGCACTCGAGGGTCCACTAGGGACTTGCATAGGATGGCCTGGTTCTCTTATAGGAACTCAGTCAAAGCATCTGGTCGTATGACATTAGTACTGTATCCTACGGGCTGAATGTACTATTGTTTCTCGATTTCAGCGCTTGAAGCTGGGGACTTATAAGGGATGCTTGTTTTTTTTTCCCGGACTCAGCTGAGGCCTCCCTGCGTAGTACATAATGCCTAACCGATTCCCTGATTTGGTCATGAGCCATCTCTCGGAAATGGTGAAAGTATTATTGCTATTCGGCTTTGAGAGTCCGTGATGTTTGACCCGGAGCACACCTGTGAGATTGGGGATGGGTTTACAGGTTTGCAGGAACCTTTGACCTCATCATACCCTTGTTACCAGTGCAGTTCATGTTATGATACAGTTACTTTGGTTCCGGAGTTCTGGTTTTCTGGTTCTGGTATTCATGATACTATGGTCTTGAGATTTTCTTCAGAGAGTTGTGATTATCAGGGAGTGTGACTCAATGGACTTTTAGTTTGTCAAGTTATTCAGAGGGGCCTTTGTCAGTGTCCAGATTCCAGACAGTCTCAGATGGCCATATGTCCATGCATTTGCATCTGCATTACATCATTGCATCATTAATCATTGTTTTTGTTTTCATTCACAGGTTCATATATCTGCTTCCGGTTCCGGTATCCTCTTCAAAGATGGAAGATCCTCGCAAACAGAATATTCATTTCAAGTTCTTTGATATCAAGGTTGGTTTGTTGAAAAAGATGATAAAGCTGATTACACCCAACCAGATAGAGAGGTTCAGAAAAGCTTATGGGAGTATTCTTGATGTGGTGATAGAGCTGGATCCTTCAGAGAGGAGTGCCATTCATACATTGCTTCAGTATTATGATTCACAGCTTCGTTGCTTCACCTTTCCTGATTTTCAGTTGGGCCCTATGCTGGAGGAGTATGCTTTGATCCCGGGTGTGCCGATTCGAGATCAGGTTCCTTTCAATTCTGAGATGAGTAGACCTGCACCTGAGGCTATTGCTGAGGCTCTTTATTTGAGTCCTTCTGCTGTGAAGTCTTTGACCATTATTAAAGGAGGTGTGTCTGGGTTTTCTTTGGAGGCTCTGGTGAAGAAAGCAGGAGAATTGGCTGTTGAGGAGGAATGGGACGCTGTGTGTGCCATCTTGGCTCTGTCTATCTATGGCATCATTTTGTTTGCTGATATGGAGAAGTTCATAGATATAAACGCCATACATCTCTTTTTGTTGAAGAATCCTGTGCCTACCTTACTCGGGGATTTGTATTACTCAGTTCATTACAAAACTGAGAAAAAGAGGGGAGGTTTGGTCCGTTGCTGCGCTCCGTTATTTCACATGTGGTTCATGAGGCATTTGCCTAGTACGGGGTTGTTTAGTGACCACACTCTAGTATGGGCTCAGAAGCTAGAAAAGTTGCTTGCCAAGGATGTTAGATGGTTCACTCAGAGGCTGCGAGGTGCACGTTTCATCACTAGCTGCGGGAGTTATCATAGTGTACCTTTATTAGGAATAGCTGGAGGGATTAATTACAATCCAATCTTGTTGAGAAGACAGTTGGGATACGCTTTGAGAGAGGTGCCTGAAGATTTGAAACTGACCCCTATTTTCTACTTCCCAGTGAAAGATAATATGCCTTTAGTGAGGAAGGTTGCGGGAGCTTGGAAGTGCATTAAGGGAGAAGGGATGGCTAGTTTCGGGAAGTGCAACAATCAGACATTCCCAGAGTATGAAGCTTGGTTGAAAGACAGAGCCAGAAGAGTTTTGTTACCATTTTCGGCACCAGTTCCTCCAGTTGCTGAGTCCATTGATACTGTGCCTCTAGAGGAATTCAAGAAGTTGGAAGCCCAGCTACATGCAGTTAGAGTTGAAAATACTGAGATGGTAAGCCTGTATCACCAAGCCAACAGGGCCAAGGTTGAAGCTGAAGAGAAGTTGCTGAAGATACAAACGACTTTGGAGGCTAAGGAGAAGGACTTTGCAGGTAGAGAAGCACATTTCCGCAGATTGGGGATGATGGAAGCCCATAGAGAAGTTGAGCGCAAGAAGAAGTCAAAGATCCTCAGAGATGCTCGTCAGTCTATTGTCTGGTTAAAGGGACAGAGGGAGCAAGAGTTGAGGCAATATAAAGGAAAAGAAGAGTTCTTTGAAACCCAGATGGCTTACAAAAAGGAAGAGGTGGAGCAAGTCCACAAGATTCGCAGAGAAAAGACTCAGCAACTCGCAGACAGTCAACAAGCCCTCGAAGCAGCGCTTAAAGAGATTGAAGACTTAAAGTTGATGGCGGGAGTCAAGAGGGTCAGATCTGATGGGGGTTTAGTGATGGAGCTTCAGGGTCCTTAGGTGTTGGTTCTGTTTCTTAGTTTACTTTTCTTGTATCTGGATTACCTGCAGGCATGTTGCAGGAATCTTATTTGGTTGTTTCTCCTTTGTGAAGACTTGTACCCTACGGGGAATTCTGTGTTATTTGCTTGATGGGTTGATTTATGTTATGGTTTTTCCCTTTATTTCTTAGTTCGCTTGCTGTTGTGTTTTGGATGTGGTCTCTCGCGAAGGTTCCTGGAAGTCGAGGATCAGTGCCCATTCGGTTTTCTTTGCTAAAATACCGGGACCAGGGCATGATTGACCCGTGATTGGAAACATAAACAACTGCATTGCATCCATATAACCTGTTTGTTGTTTTGCAGGTAGTGTCTCGATTACTAACGTATTCTGTGTTTCAGGCACTATAGCTCCTCGAAAAGTTCGGGGGCAACCAACAGTCCACAGGTATCCGACCAAGATTAATAGAGAGCGAGTCATGGACCAGTTACAGGCAGACTTGACCGATTTGAGACAAAGGATGGATAATTTTATGACACTAATGGTCGGCATGGGGCAGAATCAAGAGCGTCTGCGAGAGATGGTTGAGAATCAGAACAGAAACGCTGCTGCTGCTGCGAATGCTGATAATCATACCGGTGCGGGCGCACGTCAGGGTGGAACTCCAGGGGTGCCAATAGTCAACGAAGGGGTGCCTAACATTCATATGGACCACCAGGATGACCAGTTCACATTACTTGATGAAGCCGAGGGTCAAGGGGTAGAAATGAACAAGAAATTCGAAGAGATGGCCGAGCAAATCAAGGCTATTCAGTCCCAAAGTTCTTTGGGATTTGACATCACAGACTTGGGTTTGGTTCCGGGAGTCAGGATTCCGTATAAGTTTAAAGTTCCTACCTTCGAGAAGTATGACGGCACTACTTGTCCAAAAACCCATCTACAATCGTTTGTTGGGAGAATTGCCGCTCATACAGACGATGAGAAGCTGTGGATGTATTATTTTCAGGATAGCTTGGTGGGAGCTTCTCTTGAATGGTACATGAAGCTCAATAGGGTCAATATCAAAAGCTGGAAGGACTTGGCCGAGGCCTTTGTAAGGCAGTATCAATACAACATGGACATGGCTCTGAAACGCACGCAGTTGCAACACATGACCCAGGCGGCAAAGGAAAGTTTCAAAGAATATGCCCAGAGGTGGCGCCAGTTAGCTGCCAGGGTGCAACCACCTCTCTTAGAGGATGAAATGGCCGACATGTTTATGGGCACCCTCCAAGGTGTTTTTCTAGAGAGGTTGGCATCTAGCTCGGCCACCAAGTTCAATGATATAGTGATTGCTGGAGAGAGAGTTGAGACTCTGTTAAAGACGGGGAAGATTCAGGACCCTAATACCGCTGGTGGCTCTGAAGGAGCGAGGAAAGCCTTTGGCGGACTTCCTAGAAGAAGAGAAGGGGAAGCTAACGCAGTATATGGCCGAGGCAGGGGCAGAGGTTATAGACAAGAATACAATCAGATAGTTGCGGTCACAATTCCCGCTACACCAATTCAACCAGCTCAACAGGCTCTACAACAACCTCAGCAACAACAGCAGCGCAACTATCAACAGAGGCCGTATCAGCAGAGGCAACCACGCCAAACTGATAGGGTTTTCGATGTGATCCCAATGACATACACAGCTTTACTCCAGAGATTGTTGGAACTGAACCTAATTCAACTGAGGGCCTTGGCTCCACCTACTGGAACTCTTCCTCCAGGTTACGACGCCAATGCTCGGTGCGCTTTCCATTCTGGGGCACCCGGGCACTCAACAGAGAAGTGCAGGGCTTTGCACTATAAAGTTCAGGATTTGATCGACTCCAAGGCAATCAATTTCGCGCCACCTCCGAATGTCACGAATAACCCTATCCCTAATCATGGGGGAGCCAAGGTTAATGCTATTGGGATGGAGGAGAGGCTGAACTTGGTGGAGAAGGTCGAAGAGGTGAAGACCTCCTTGTTGCTGGTCAAGGAGAGGTTGGTGAAGGGTCAGATTTTCCCGGGTTGTAGGTTTGATTGCGAAGACTGTGTTGAATCAAAGAATGGTTGTGACAGATTGAAGATTGGTTTACAGAGACTGATGGATGATGGGCTGTTACAGTTCGACAGGGTCGATAAGAAGAACGATGAAGTGTCAACGGTGACCATATACTATGATCCTGCTGAAATGCCAGCGCAAAGAGAGCTGGTTACTATTTATGTCCCGGAAGTAAGCCCCGTCACCATCATGGTGCCTGGGCCTATTCCATATTCAGACGAGAAGGCTATTCCGTGGCATTACGGATCAGAAGTGTATGTTGGAGGACAGAAAGTGGAAAATAAGGCAGTAACCATGGACCCAGCTGTGGTGAATGTTGGAGGAAGTGGAGGTTTCACAAGGAGCGGTCGCCTATTCGCTCCCCAGACTTTGAGAGGAGACACTGATGCTGAGGCTTCCGCTAAAACCAAAGGGAAGCAAGTAGCGATTGAGGATAATGCCACTCCCGCTACTGGTCAAAATACTTTCGAGAAGGAAGTGGAGGAGTTCATGAGGATCATTAAGAGGAGCGACTACAAGGTAGTCGAGCAACTAAATCAAACTCCCTCCAAAATCTCTATCTTGTCACTACTGATGTGCTCACCAGCTCATAGAGAAGCCCTTCTGAAGGTGTTGCAGATGGCGTATGTTCCTCAGGAAATTACCGTGAATCAATTAGAAGCTGTGGTGGGAAGTGTAAATGCGAGCCATGGTCTGGGATTTACTGATAGGGACCTTACTACTGAAGGGAAGAATCATAACAAGGCTCTCCATATCACAATTGAATGCAAAGGGGCTGTGATGTCTCATGTCCTGGTTGATACTGGGTCATCTCTTAATGTCTTGCCGAAGAAGGCGTTAATGAAGCTTAATGTGGAAGGGGTTGAGTTGAGACCAAGTGATTTGGTGGTGAAGGCTTTTGACGGTTCTCGAAGGTCTGTGTTTGGAGAGGTTGAGTTGCCAATCAAGGTTGGGTTGCAAGTGTTTAAGAGCACGTTCTACGTGATGGACATCCAACCTGCTTATAGCTGTCTACTTGGTCGACCTTGGATTCATGCCGCAGGGGCTGTGACGTCAACTTTGCACCAGAAGCTCAAGTATGTAGCGGATGGTCAAGTTGTGACTGTGTGCGGTGAAGAGGACATATTTGTGAGTCATCTATCTACATTCAAATATGTGGAGATGGATGGTGAAATTCATGAAACCCTGTGTCAGGCATTCGAAGCAGTGAATGTTAGTTCTCTGTCTCCTCTGAGTAAAGCTGAAGATAAAGAAGGTACGTCTATTACCTCCTACAAGCAGGCCAAGGAAGTTGTGCAATCAGGTAGCGCCCAGGGCTGGGGCAGACTATTGGAGCTGGAAAAGAAGGAGGACAAGTTCGGGCTTGGGTATCAGCCTGATGGGCTCGTCCGTTCATCAGACAACAAGGCCATTACTTTTACTAGTGCTGGGTTATTGGACCGCAACCATATCTGTGCTGCCAGTGAAGACGGAGATGGCGAGTGCGAACTGGATAATTGGATCCGCCCATGTGCACCAGGAGAGGAGTTGCCCAATTGGTCTACAGAAGACATTGTCGAAGTCACCTGGATCGCAAAGTAATTGTTTATTTGTCATTTTTTACATACTGCATGTCAAATCCTGTACTCTGCCCAAGGTACAAGGATCCATTGTATGGGCCTCCATGTTTTGAAAGCATTTATTTGTCATAAATAAAGGACATTTTTCAATCAAATCGTTCCTTTTCTTTCAATTTTAATTTTTCTTCGCACAAATAAAGAAAATGGCAATGTGTTTTTCTTTCTTGCTTTTGGTGTGTGTTTTCTCTAAACATATTCTGAATGAGCACATCACTTGTGCAGTGTTGATCAACCGGATTCCATTGACAACTCTCCTGCTATGACTGAGCATAACTTCGACAACCCAATCTACCAAGCTGATGAAGAGGTTGAGGAAGATTACGAACTCCCTGAAGAACTGGTCAGGTTGTTGAAGCAAGAGGAAAGAGTTATTCGGCCTCATCAAGAGGAAATCGAGGTTATCAACATCGGCACAGAAGAGGTTAAGAAGGAAATCAAGATAGGTGCCAGCTTGCAGACTGAAGTTAAGAAGGGGTTGATTGAAATGTTGCGTGAATATGTTGACATCTTTGCCTGGTCGTATCAGGATATGCCGGGGTTGGATACAGACATAGTTGTGCATCGGCTACCGTTAAAAGAAGATTGTCCTCCTGTTAAGCAAAAACTGAGAAGAACTCGCCCTGACATGGCGATGAAGATCAAAGAGGAGGTACAGAAACAGTGGGACGCCGGGTTCCTTGCCGTGACTAGTTACCCACCTTGGGTAGCTAACATCGTTCCAGTGCCAAAGAAAGACGGCAAGGTGAGGATGTGTGTGGACTACCGGGATCTGAACAGAGCTAGTCCGAAAGATGACTTCCCTTTACCTCACATTGATGTATTGGTGGATAATACGGCTCAGTTTTCGGTGTTCTCCTTCATGGATGGATTCTCAGGATACAACCAGATCAAAATGTCACCTGAAGACATGGAGAAGACGACTTTCATCACACCTTGGGGCACATTCTGTTATAAAGTGATGCCATTCGGCCTGAAGAATGCTGGTGCCACTTATCAGAGGGCTATGGTAATGTTATTCCATGACATGATCCATAAAGAAATTGAATGTTATGTGGATGACATGATTGCCAAGTCCTTCACAGAAGAAGACCACCTGGTAAATCTGTTGAAGTTATTCAAGCGTCTGAGAAAGTACCAATTGAAGTTGAACCCCAACAAATGCACATTCGGGGTACGATCTGGTAAGTTGCTGGGTTTTATTGTAAGCGAGAAAGGGATTGAAGTTGACCCTGACAAAGTTAAAGCCATTCAAGAAATGCCTGCACCAAAAACTGAGAAAGAAGTTCGGGGGTTCCTAGGAAGATTGAACTACATTTCAAGGTTCATATCTCATCTCACAGCAACCTGCGAGCCCTTGTTCAAGCTATTAAGAAAAGAGCAAGCGGTCAGGTGGAATGAAGACTGTCAGAGGGCTTTTGACAAAATTAAGGAATACTTACAAGAGCCTCCGATCCTTATGCCTCCGGTGGATGGAAGACCTCTGATCATGTACTTGACAGTATTAGAAAAGTCAATGGGGTGTGTGTTGGGCCAGCATGACGAGTCTGGTCGAAAAGAGTACGCAATATACTACCTAAGCAAAAAGTTTACCGACTGTGAACAACGTTATTCACTGCTCGAGAAAACTTGCTGTGCTTTAGCGTGGGCTGCTCGCCGACTAAGGCAGTATATGTTGACCCACACTACCTTGTTGATCTCCAAGATGGATCCAGTCAAGTATATATTTGAGAAACCAGCACTTACCGGACGGGTTGCAAGATGGCAAATGATTCTCACAGAGTATGATATTCAATACACATCCCAAAAAGCTATCAAAGGTAGTGTATTATCTGATTATCTGGCTGAGCAACCCATTGATGATTACCAGCCTATGAGGTTTGACTTCCCTGATGAAGACATCATGTTCATAAAAGCAAAAGATCATGAAGAGCCTGTTCACACTGAAGGGCCTGACCCGGAAGAAGAATGGACTATGATGTTTGATGGGGCTGTTAACATGAATGGTCGTGGTGTTGGTGCAGTGCTCATTACACCTAAGGGAGTTCACATGCCTTTTTCGGCAAAACTCACCTTTTACTGCACCAACAACGAAGCTGAATATGAAGCTTGCATTATGGGTCTTGAGGAAGCCATTGACCTCAGGATCAAGAATTTGACTGTATTCGGGGATTCAGCTCTGGTAATTAATCAAACGAATGGCCAATGGTACACGCATCAAGATCATCTGATACCTTATCGGGACTATACAAGGAGGTTGTTGACTTTCTTCACAACAGTCAAGCTTGAGTATATCCCTCGAGACGAAAATCAGTTTGCGGATGCTCTAGCTACCATTTCATCTATGATCAAAGTGCAAGCTGCTAATTTTGTGCCTCAAATTGCAGTATCCAGACTTGACAGGCCAGCATATGTGTGCTCAGCAGACATTGTCACAGATGATAAGCCTTGGTACCATGACATCAAACGTTTCTTGGAGGATCAAACATACCCACCTGGGGCATCATCCAATGATAAGAAGATATTAAGAAGGCTAGCTGGTAGTTTCTTCCTGAACACTGATGGTTCCCTGTATAAGAGAAACTTTGATATGATACTTCTCAGATGCGTTGATAAGGCGGAAGCAGACTTGCTGATGCACGAGGTGCATGAAGGATCCTTCGGTACCCACGCTGGAGGGCATGCAATGGCTAAAAAGTTGCTAAGATCAGGCTACTACTGGATCACCATGGATGCAGACTGCTGTGTCTATGCCAGAAAATGTCATAAATGCTAGATTTATGCGGATAAAGTGCATGTGCCTCCAAATCCTTTGAATGTGATGTCTTCACCCTGGCCCTTTGCCATGTGGGGCATTGATATGATCGGCAAGATTGAACCAACGGCGTCAAACGGACATCGCTTCATCTTGGTCGCGATTGATTACTTCACCAAATGGGTGGAAGCTGCGTCTTATGCCAATGTTACTCGCCAGGTGGTAGCAAAATTCCTGAAAAGAGATATCATATGCAGATATGGAGTGCCCGAGCGAATCATTACCGATAATGGTTCTAATCTGAACAATAAGATGATGGCAGAACTGTGTCGGGACTTCAAGATCCAGCATCACAATTCCTCTCCTTACCGACCAAAGATGAATGGTGCGGTAGAGGCAGCTAATAAGAATATCAAGAGGATTGTACAGAAAATGGTTATCACATACAAAGATTGGCATGAGATGCTACCGTTTGCGTTGCATGGGTACCGAACGTCAGTCAGGACGTCGACTGGGGCAACCCCCTTCTCTTTAGTCTACGGCATGGAGGCAGTCTTGCCTGTTGAAGTGGAAATTCCTTCACTGCGGGTGTTGATGGATGTCAGGCTTGATGAGGCTGAGTGGGTACGTGCTCGATATGATCAACTATGCCTAATTGAGGAAAGGAGATTAGCAGCTATCTGTCATAGCCAGTTATATCAAAGGAGAATGAAGCGAGCCTTCGATCAGCGAGTACGTACTCGGGAGTACCAAGTAGGCGAGCTTGTACTCAAAAGGATCATTCCTCCCGGTTCAGATCATAGGGGCAAGTGGACCCCAAATTATGAAGGACCATTCATAGTGAAGAAAGTATTCTCGGGCGGAGCACTGATGCTCACCACTATGGACGGCGAAGACTTTCAATACCCTGTTAATTCGGACGTAGTTAAAAAATACTTCGCATAAAAGACCCGCTGGACACAAAAACAGAATTATAGTCCAGGCAAAAAAGGGGCATCCCGGTGAGCTAAAAACAGAATAAAAGCTCGGGAAAAAATTAGGGAAAAAATAAAAAAATGTACACCCGCTGAGTTGAAAAGCCACACCGGACAACTCAGGCAAAAAAGGGTAGCCCGGTGGATTGAAAACCCGAAAGGGCGATCCACGCAAAATCAGGGAATAAGCGAACAACTGCGCTCCGGTTTATCTGAACCACATCACCGCTCCAAACAGCTTGACCATATCAGAAGGGTAGAGATCAGCCCCTCATTCTCTTCAGAAGGTCGAAGACGGAACGGAAAGTCTTGAGGATATGCTAGTCATAGAAGGAAGGAAACTCTTTGGAATGCCGTGCCATTGCCATTAGGATAGTTTCTTTTCTTAATTTTACAGTAGCTACCTCTTTCCAGGTGGTTACTTCCTGATGTAAAATTTTGCCTATTCAGAGGCCAATCAATAAAAAGAATATTCAGTCAAACACTGTGTTATGTTTATTTTGTTTGCAAAAATGTCCCGAATTTTTGACAAATAACATTGCATGCGAAACATGTTGCCTTTTCAAAGTGATAAAAACGACATCGCAGGGGCACTTAACATCGCTTTGAGTGTCAGGTGACGACAGATGAATAGATCAGGCCGTACCAATCTTGGTGCATGTGTGTGTATTCTGTTATTGCAGGATTTGCAGGTTATCACCGTATCCCCAAGCAGCAGGGGGTTATTCTCCAAGCAGAGGTATTTCCCCGACAGAGCGCCTATTTACAAGTGACTTATTCTTAACAGGTATCTGAACACCTGCACTCCCCAGAAGTCGGGTCAATCCCCAGTAGGAGTTAGTAGAAGTCTCCCATCCGCAGTGGAGTTGTCAGAAGTTTATTATCCGCAACGGAATCGCTAGAAATTCCCCTGGCTCAGCAGAGTTGCAGGTAACTTCATTTCCCCACAGAGTCATCGGGATTCTCATTCCCAAGGGATTTCCCTAGCAGAGCAAGAGGAAATTCTCCCCAGTGGAGTCAGAGCAGGATGATCAGATCCTCAACAGATGTTCAAAGCAGTTAAACGAAGTATACCTCACGCAGAGTCGTCTTTCTTCTAGTGAAGGCTTCTCCGGCAAGCATCAGGTTGCCAACACTTCGTTTTCGTCAGAGTTAAAAGTTTTGAGTCCCCAACAGGTTGCCAGAACCTTCTCCCACAGGCCGCCAGGACTTCATTCCTCAGCCAGAGCGGAATTGTCTACTTCCCCAACGCAATCAGCCTTTGTCTGTGTTAATACTTATTCAGTGTTTATTCGCACTCTTAGACACTTATTTGATGATTCAGTTTGCTCATCCATAGTCTCCAGAAGAATTAGCACCTTGTGGTACTCTCCTGTGCACCTTTCCCCAGTAGAGTCTATATCTACTAGCACTCGTCTGTGCTCGCATCTTTATTTGATGCTCATCCTCTTTCAGCACTCGTCTGTGCCTTTTCCTCGGCAGATTCCTCTTTATTTGAGGTACTCCTCAGCACTCGTCCATGCTAACGTCTTTATTTGATGACCGTCCGCAGCTCTCGGCACTCGTCCGTGTTTGTTAGTTCTTTGAAGTTTTTTCCCCAGCGAAGTTGCCAGTGCTCGTCCGTACTCGCATTTTTACTTGATGCTCAACCGCCTCCCTGCAGCACTCGTCCGTGCATTTTATTTTCGATTCCTCTTTATTTGAGGCATATCCCCAAGGAAGCCGCCAGTACTCGTCCGTGCTCGCATCTTTATTTGATGCTCGACCGCATCTCTTAGCACTCGTACGTGCTTGTTACTCCTTTGAAGATTGCTCGTCCGCATCCTTCGACACTCGTCCGTGTCTATTGCTTATCTGGTGCTCGTCTGCACGCCCCGACACTCGTCCGTGTTTGGTATTTTCTTTTGAAGATCGTCTCAAATAAGTGGATACTCGTCCGTATCACTATCAGAAGTACTCGTCCGTGTTTCTTGGATCATCGTCTGGTACTCGTCCGTATCGTCGACCTATGACACTCGTCCGTGTTCCTTTGATGATCATTCCAATGCTCGTCCGCATTGAAGAGGTTGAAAATCCTGACGGTGGGATTAAAACGTCAAAACCATTTCCGGAGCCGGCGTAAGGGTTATCCGAAGAAGACTCGTCCGTCTTATTCCACTTATCTGCGTAAGGATTCGTGAAGGGGGTTCGTCTATCCTATTTTCCGGAACCTGCGTAAGGGTTATCCGAAGAAGACTCGTCTGTCTTATTCCACTTATCTGCGTAAGGATTCGTGAAGAGGGTTCGTCTATCCTATTTTCCGGAACCTGCGTAAGGGTTATCCGAAGAAGACTCGTCTGTCTTATTCCACTTATCTACGTAAGGATTTGTGAAGAGGATTCGTCCATCCTAGTTTCATGTCTATCCCACAGACTTATATGCATTCCCGGAGCCTGCGTAAGGGTTATCCGAAGAAGACTCGTCCGTCTTATTTCACTTATCTGCGTAAGGATTAGGGAAGGAGATTCGTCTATCTCAGATTACTTTGAAGATTCTTAAGGATTTGTCCGCTTTCTGCGCCTGGCGTCACAGTTCACAAGAAGACTCATCCGTTTCATTGTTCAGTTGCGACGTCATTGGATTGGGTTTATTTCCCATTTCTTGTTTTCTGCATCCGAGCGCAAATTTCCTTTTTCTTGGGTATTCAACCACAGTTTATCTTGAACGGTCGAAAGCGGAAGCGATCGCCCTTTTCAGATCAACAGTTGCTTGAATTGGGGCAGCTGTAGAACCTCAAATTTGCCCTCTTCATTTTAAGCATCATAATACACCATTTGCATCATAAGCATATCATATATATAGCATCATAGCATAGAAAAATAAAGCATGACAAGCATCAAGCCCTAGCATGAGGCATATGGCCATCTGGGGAGGTGTTGAAGGCCATCCAAGCCAAGACAAGGGTTCCAATGGATTTGTGGGAGGCCTATGATGAGTTTAGACTCCTTTGGCAAGTCCAAGTTCACTTGCAAAAGCTCAGAAGATTGCTTAATCATCACAAGTTTCAAAACAAGGCAAGGCTCCTAAGCAGTGCAACCAAATTAGGGTTTTGACTTCAAGAGCCTTAACCTCATAATTTTAGCCAATTCTTTTGGGCAATGTTTTCTATATGATAAGAGGTCCCTACATGTTAATTTTCATGGAAAAATTCCAAATGGAAGTCAGTCATTGCCTTGGTTGCTTGCAGATGAAGTAATTGGTCAACTGTGCCTGTAAAAAGTCAACTGTCTGATTTCAAGGGGTCCAAGCCACTTTTTCTTGTCAAGGGAGGTCTTTACAATGTTATAAGATGTTTGGGATGATTGAAGATCAAGAATCATGGACATTTGGAGGGTTTTGTAAAAATGGCACAAAGTTGGTTTTTGAGATTTTCCCAAATTTAGCAACTTTTGCCCTAATTTTCAAGTGAGCTTAGCATGATCAAAAATTCTTCAAATGAACCCAACCCAAACATGAAAGTTGAAGACTAAAGCCTGCCATTTTCAAAAAGTACAAGTACATTTTCATGGGATTTATGGTTTGAGAGATAAAGCCCTCGAAAATTTCATGCATTTTAGGGCAAAATCACATTTCCATGCACACACCAAATGCAAGAGTGCTCAAAACTCATTTCCAAGTGCTGGAATGGATCAAGTGAGGTTACTAAGTTACAATGCAATGTATTTAGATGATTTTGCTCAAGAGAAACTTACATTTTGATGCCAAGCAAAGAAGTGTCCTCAAAAATGCAAATTTAGCCAAATCATGAGAAGTATGTAATGGCTAATTCTAAGGGCCAAAGTTGTTTATGTTCTGACCAAGGATTGGAAAAGGCTTGTACATGTGCCAAAAGGCCAAGCAAAGAGTGAGGTATGTGAGCTTATCTCACACTTTTGCAAATGATGCAAAATCTCAAAAAAGGCTCATTTATTCCCATTCCAAGTGCAAGGTGAGGCCACCATCCTTTTATTCATGACATCTCAAGTTGTTAGCTCAAAAGAAATTGGAGGGTCCAGGCAGGGAATTTGACACATTTCACAAAATGCAAATGCATGGGCATATGAGATCTTGGTTGGCACATGAGATATCAAATTTTTACCAAAGGAGAGGTTGTTATGGAATGAAGTTGCAAGCCCATTTGTGTACCATTTGGAGTCATTATTTCACAATGCATGGTATGAAGAGGGTTTGGCCCAAAAGGGGTGCAGAAAGCATGCGTGGAATGGGAGATATCTCATGAGGGGCATTTTAGCAAAATGATAAGAACAGCATCATACACTGATCCAAGGGCCAGTTTTCTTCCACTTTTGAATTAGGGGATCATAAGAGGTCAGCATGTGCAAAGAGAGTGGGAAGAGCACGATTGAATCATTCCACCACACACCTCATGCAACTTTTGCAAAATCACCTCATGCACACTATTCTCACGTGCATTTGCTGGCCAACCCTAGCTACTGAAAACACACCATATATAAGTGAGTTTCTTTCTTTGAATCGGCCAGAGGAGGTAGAATTTCATCAGTCTCAAGCTTTGGCTCTTGCTGCATTTTCTCTCATAACTCCTCATCCATAGCTCCATTTACAAAGCAGACCCCATATTCTTGTTCCTGAAGCTTCATAGGACATAGATCAAGCTTCATTTTAAGCTGGAGGAAGGTTCTTATACCAGTCTAGTTCAAACCAGGTTTCTTCAAAGAGCAAAGTTGAGGCGATTTTGAAGCTTCTTTCACATTTATTTTGTGAAAAGAGGTTGCTAGAAGATCATCCAGAGCTGGATTTTAGCTTTCTTGGAGAAATTTGAAGCTGTGTGATCTCAGGTATGCCTCAAATCCATAGGCTTGTAAATGATTTTTGTGATGTGCATTATAATCTACTTGTTACACTGAGCATGTGGAACTCTTTGGTTTTGAAAATGATGTTGAAATGAGGTCGAGCTAGGGTTTTGAAGTTTCTAGATCCAAACTATTTTGATTCTGTTCATGCTGTGTGTGCTGTTTTACATGTCTGTGATGATTGATTCATGTTGTGCTTGGTTAGAGGATCATTTTTGATGTTTGGTTCGTGTGTTTTCATGGAGAAATGGAGGAGATATGTTTCTCTGGTTTTGGTGTGTTGTTGCTGCTTGGTCCTGTTTCATTCGCATGTTTCATTTTGTTCTTATGAGTTGAGGTTGAAGATGATGAAGTGGAATGCAGGGATTGGTGGGGTTTCTATTTTTGTCTTTGGTGACTAAACCCTAGCATGACCGGTTGATGTCAATGTTCACATGTTTTGTGCATTTGTTTGTTTTATTTTTTATGAAGCATGCCATAAGTTTAAGGAATGCCTGAGTTTCTTTTGCCTTGCATTTTCGCATGGGCCCAAGGCCAACATGCTATTCACGCCCCCTGCTGGGCCCAGGTAGTGGAAATGAGCTGACCAGCCTTGCTTCTTGCACTCCTCCATCATTTTTATTATTCTTTTATTTTCTACCTTTTACTCTTTCCATTTTGATTATTTTTAAAATACTTCCCAACTTAGAAAAAATCCATAGAAATTCATGTGTATTTCTTAATTCATCTAGTTTTTTATCATATTTTTTTTACATTTTTACTCTTATCCCACGTGGCCAAAATAAATCCAATACTAGGCATTGTTTTGTTGTAAACTCTCATGGACCAATCTGCCTTGTCCAATTTCTATCTTCCTCATCCTTTAAGCTATGAACCTCATTCTTTTTGCATTCAAATCCTAAGACACTCTACTATCTTCATGATTTATCTTAGATTTTTCACAAATTTCCTTGCTGGATTTTGATTGAGTTACTTGTGCATCAATTTTCTAAACCCTAGATGGTGATACCTTGCATCCTTGAGTTTCATTGACCTAGTTTGGGGCTGAATTTTTGCAAACCCTTTTGGATTCTCATTTCCTTGTGTTTGAAGAGTACTTTTCTGGTTGGGTAGATTTTTTTTAGGTGCTTGGATTTATTTCTTAGGTATTTTCTTCCTCATCTTGCCTTGTTTTGCACCCTTTGAGTCTTATAGTTTCTTTTAAGTTTAGAAGGGCACTTGTGTCAACTTCTCCTCATCTTTTGGGGTCCTTTAGAGGTCTAGGGTTGTTCCTGGTCTTAGGATAGGGTTTGAGTTTCCTTGAGCTTTGGTTTTTGATTCTCTTTTATGTGTATTATATCCTTAAGTGTTATGCATGCCTTCTTTACATTTATTTCACTTCTAATCATCTCAGTGTGATCTTGTGTTGCTTTGTTTATCATCTTGTGAACTCTTTGCCATGCCCTTATGCTTGTATAACTTCTGACTTGTTGGTTCATGCCTTGGTTTTTATGATGTTACACTAACCTTGCAGGAGCTGTGGTAAGTGTGAGATGTGGGAATTGAGTTCCACATCTCCATCTCTCATCTTTTCTCATTTTGTTTATATGGACTAACATCTTCTTGTTGGGCTTAGGTCTTTCTCATCCCCTCTTCTATCTTCTTCTTCTCTTCTTCTTTCCTTCTTCAGTAGGATAGAAACCTCACAAACCCTAGGAACTCCATGCATGCTAATTTAGGATAGAAGCTCCCCCCTAGTTTTTCCTTTTGCTCCTTTGGTTCTCTTTCTCTTCTCATCTTCAAACTTAATTCTAATTCATCTAATAAAGGTTGAGTGCTTTCATGTGACATGAGACTTTGCTATGAGATACTTGCACGCGTTCCGTTTCGGGGCGAGGTGTGAGTCATCACTCATGGTGGATAGGTCTTAGCATGAGTACCTCACAGAGAAAAAGCTAAAAAACACTTCTTAACCAAAAAAACCACAAAAATACTTAATAATGGTAATAGGCCAGTGTGCTCAAGCCTTCACTTGTGGGACTAGCTTTGGGGATTTCCTCCATAGATAGGTGTGCCTCTTGCGCATTCCATTTCGGGATGATGTGAGACGTACACATCCCATTGAGTAAGACTTAGGTACACTTACCTATGCAAACTTTCACTCCTAAAAGCTTCTAAAAAACACCAAACAAACAATAAGCGTCTTTCCTTCGGGAATTCTCTTCTCATCTCATTCGCTCCGTACGCGAACTTGCTCCTACTTGTCATCTTGCAAGACGGTAACGCACTCGTCGTCCGAGCCTGCAACACCTGAGCATTGACATAGGCAGTTCAAGCCTTAATTCACAAGCAATTTCCCTTTGTTACCCCTAGTTAGGGGAACTACGGCGTCTCTGATCCTCATTATCCTGATGAGGTACGTAGGCAGCGGGGTAGGGCCCGTTCGAGCACAATCTTTATTTTCCCTACATTTTTCCTTTATTTTCTTATTCAGTTCTTTTCCAGTTCCAGTTTCTTTTCATTCCAATTTCTTTTGCTGCAGCTTTCATCCCCTCACCCTTTGAAATAGTTATCTTTGCAAGCGTGGATCCCGTCGGGTACGGCGGACGATCTGGGTGCTAATACCTTCCCAGGTCGTAACCGACTCCCGAACTCAGTCTCTTTGGTTCGCAGGACCTGTGTCCTTCCTCTTTCTTTCTTCTGGTTTGTGCAGCATTACCATTCCCGTTCCTTCGGGATAAAAATGCCTGGCTGGCGACTCTATTCTTTTTCCGCGCCACTTTCGCGTTTGTACCAGGATGGAAATCCGGGGAGCGACACAATTGAGACATCATGTGACAAAATTCAGCAAGCATTGTTTCATGTACTTAGCATAAACTCATGAGAAAACACAAGTTGTCAAGTTGCTAAAGCTAGCATAGCTTGTCATCCATATGTTGCAGTCAGCTACAAACAATCCAAGGGCTCTCCTCAACTCAAGCTAGAGCAAGACATGACCTCACACAGTTGCTGCCATGACCCATGCTCTCAAGGACACAAACTTGACTTTTTTGCAAAAGGCTCCCATACTCTTGGCACAGTATCCAGCCACCCTACTGACCTGCCTCACAGTCTATCCACACAAGTTGGAGATGATATAGCAAGCCTTTGAGCATTGAAGCTGGCCAGAAGATAGCATAGCACAAAACTGTCCAAAACTCTTCTCTCTTCGAATCTCATTTTCCAGCCATCAAACACCCCATTTCTCTTCACCAACAAATCAAACACATAAAAAAGAACCAGAATCCACCATGAATGCAGCCTGAAACCCTACTAATCACAACTGCCAAACCTGCCATATCAGAACTCAAGCTTCCAAAATAGCCACCAGCAAGAGGTTGTGAACATTCCATTGGCTTCAAGGGGTCCAGAGAAGGCATTTTGCACCAAAGCAGGGTCAGAAGAGCTCAGATTCACAGTTCACCACTTCAGGTAGCTTCGAGTTTTCAACTTTTCAGAGCTTGATTTTTATGTTAAAAATTGATTGTGCATGCTTTACTGGTCATGGGGGTGGTTTTAGAATTTGAAATGGGTGAGAGATGAGGATTTACCAGGGCTCTGAAATTTTGCCCGTGAATCTTCATGGCTTCGATTCTCTTAGTTTAAGCATGAGAAATTCGTTTTGAGACTTGATTTGAGTGAGGTTTGAGTAGAGGAGTGTTTCCCTGGCTTTAATTTGAAGAATGGTTGCCTGAATCGTATTTTAGGGTTTGGTGGTCACCGGAGAAGATGACCGGAGCTTCTCTCCGGTCACCTGAATGTTGTTAGCCCTAATCTCAGGTCATTAAACTCATTTGAATCTTGAGCGTAGGATTGCTTGACTTGTTTGACTTGCCGCGCGAACGAATGGCCCAGATGCACTCAGTTAGCCCTAATCCCTTTAGTTAGTTTTAATTAATCATAATTAATTTAATTTAATCAGGACCAACCACAGCCCTTGGATAGCGCGCGTGGTCAGCAGTTTCAAACCCAGGATCAATCCCAGCCTTCCATTCTGTTGACCTTTCCATTTATCTTATTTTTATTTCATATTTTTTTCATTTAACTTGCACAATTTATTAAAAATAGCAAAAATGCTTTAAAAATTATGAAATTTTTTATCCTGAGTTTCATTAATTTTTAAAACACAAAAATATTTTATTTTCATTTTTTACATTGAAAAAGTATTTTTAAATATTTAAAAGATTATTTTTAATTGATTAATGAAAATTAATTTATTAAAAATACTTTTAGGTATTTAAAAATCACCAAAAAATTCATGAAATGTTCTAAGATATTTAGAAACATTGTCCAACCTTCAAACCAAATTTATTTTTTGATCTTGATGCATTTTAAGAATTTCTCATTGAATTAAAATCATTTTTGTGCATTATTTTGATCCAAAGTTCAAAAAATCATTTCTGCCTATCCATGAAGAGTTGGACATTGATTCTTTTTGCATTGCATTGTGTTTAGCATGTAGTTTGTGAGATTAAATGGCCATGATTTGGTCTTTCATTTTCAATTTGTTTGACATTTCTTTTGTTTGGAAACCCTAAAACCCTAAAAATCTTGTGAAAACCATAACTTGAAAGTGGTTAGGAGTTGAGACCTCTCCTTTGGGCATTGGTTTAGTGTAGGATTAGGGGTCCTTTGAGTGCATTTTCAATTTTTTATAATGATGTTTGCTTCTGATTTTGATTTTTGTTTGATGTATTGTTCATAAGCCCTAATTTGGGTTACCATATGCATCCATCTTGCATTTTCTTGCATAACATGACTTGCCATGACATTTCAAGCATCCATTTGATTCATTTGACATCATAAGACATATTGAAAGCATGTTTGATCATTGCATCATGTATTTGCCATGTTGTATGTCATGTGCACTTCATAACTTCTCATGTATGTTCATGGTTCCTAACTTGCTTCATTTGCATTCATGAACTTGTATGATCATTTCCATGTGTTGCCTCATGTTTGTAGCATCTCATAGCATCATTAGCATCATGTATATGCTTCTGGTTTTGTTTCTCATCATGTCATCTCATCCCATTTTGCATTGCATTGCATTTCTTTTCTAACCTTTCAGGTGGTAAGTAACTTTGAGAAGTGAATTTGCCTTCACTTCTCATAACTTCTCTTCATCTCTTTTCATGCATCCTTGCTGCATTCTTGTATGTGTTTGAGATTGAGCTTGCTCATTCTTCCTCTTCCCACTTTCTTTCTCCAAGTGACTTGACTTCTTGAATGAAGCAAGTTGCTTTGCTTCTCTTGATCCTTCCATCTGCTTCCTGGTGGTTCCATTGAAAACTTCTCTTGAAAACCTCACAAACCTTAGGAACAACCAGGCATGACAATGATTAGGGTTTTGATTAATCTCCCCTCTTAGTTTTACCTTTGTGTTTCTTTGAGTCTTCTCTTCTCATCTCATAATCAGGGACTAAACCCTAAAGGCTTTAAGGCTTTGTGATTAAGCTTGTGCCTGCATCCTTCTATTAGGATGGAGTGTATAACTTTAATCCTAAGTGTTAAACCCTTAATGTGTTTAAATCTCTTAATCAATTCATTTAATAATCATCAAGACATCACACTTGTAACTTGGGCCTTGCATTAGGGTTCTAATTCTTCCTTAATTGGTTAAGAAGGACTAACCCTAGTGTTAATGGACAAGTCCCCCTCAAGTTGTCTTACAAACCCTAAAAATCACTTCATCATTATATCATTAAGTAAAATCCACTTAATCAAAGGCTTGTTTTGTCATGAGTTTAATCCCTAATCATGGATTAAGTTGAGGAGCTTTCCTCAGCTTAAACATTCTCATCTATTATCCTTCTATTAGGATGGTGTAATGAGTCTGTTTAATCCCTGATTATGGCTTAATCTCATTACTTAACACTAAACAAAAACAACAAAAACATCTAAATAATCACAAGTAGGTTAAGGATCTTAATCCTACATCAAAGGTGATTAAGTGTGAGAATCTGACTTCACACTTAAGGTATTCTCATTACCCCTAATCAGAGGGAAGATGTGATGAGTTTACTAAATCCATTGGTTTAGGCTTAAGCTCATTAACTTATGACAAACTTTCAAAAGCAATAAAAGACTGAAAACACAAAAACAAACAATAATCGTCTCCTCCGGGATTCTTTTCTCATCTCATTCACTCACAAACGAGAGCTAGCTTCTTCCGTCTAATGCAAGACAGTTTGCACCTGAGCCAGACAGGTCATACACTTGAGCATAGACAAGTAAGCAGTTCGCAAGTCAATTCATCTTTCAGTCTCTTTGGGTCGAACTACGGTGTTCTGACTTCCTCATTGCACGAGAGGATACGTAGGCATAACTTAACAGTTATCGAACAAAAGTCTCTGTATATCCCCCCTCTTTCCAGCATCTTTCTCTTAGCCTCATTATCATGAGCATTTCATTCTCATTCTTACACTAACACATCATTATACACTTCACCTCTTTTACACTGACACTTGTACATCCTTTTCCAGCTCTTTATACACAGATTGCACTGACACTACCCCTTTAAAACACAAATCTTTTAAGCGCGGATCCCGTCGAGTACGGCGGACAATCTGGGTGCTAATACCTTCCCAGGTTGTAACCAACCCCCTTTCTCAGTCTCTCTGGTTCGCAACCGTCTTATCCATCTCTTTCTAGGCCTATGCAGCATTGCCTTTCCTCCGGGATAAAAATGCCTAGCTGGCGACTCTATTCATCTCCAGTGAGTTCACGGCTGTGTGTTCTCATTGTTCCCTTCGCCGACCGTTCGCGTTTGTACCCCATTTGACCCGGCTTCATTTGGTGGGAGCGACAGTCTTTGGTGCAGGCATCTCTTGAATGGCTTTGACTTTGTCAGGGTCAACCTCAATTCCCTTTTCACTTACAATAAATCCTAGCAGTTTACCAGAACGCACCCCGAATGTGCATTTGTTGGGGTTTAGCTTCAGCTGGTACTTCCTCAGATGCTTGAACAACTTCAACAGATTTACCAGATGGTCTTCTTCTATGAGGGACTTGGCAATCATGTCATCCACATAACATTCAATTTCTTTGTGGATCATGTCGTGGAATAATGTTACCATAGCCCGTTGATAAGTGGCACCAACATTCTTCAGTCCGAATGGCATTACCTTAAACAGAATGTGCCCCAGGGTGTGATGAAAGTTGTCTTCTCCATGTCTTCAGGTGACATCTTGATCTGATTATATCCTGAAAATCCATCCATGAAGGAGAATATCGAGAACTGAGCCGTGTTGTCGACCAATACATCAATGTGAGGTAATGGGAAGTCATCTTTCGGGCTAGCTCTATTCAGATCCCGGTAATCCACACACATCCGTACTTTGCCATCCTTCTTAGGCACAGGTACAATGTTAGCGACCCACGGCAGGTAACTAGTTACAGCAAGGAAACCGGCGTCCCACTGTTTTTGCACCTCTTCTTTTATCTTCATGGCCATATCCGGACGAGTACGGCGTAACTTCTGTTTTACTGGAGGACAGTCTTCTTTCAAAGGCAACTTGTGCACAACGATGTCGGTATCCAACCCTGGCATGTCTTGGTAGGACCAAGCAAAGACATCAACGTACTCTCGAAGCATGTCAATAAGTTGTTCCTTCACTGAATCTTGCAGACGGGCCCCGATCTTCACTTCTTTCAAGTCTTCTTTGGTACCAAGATTAACTGTCTCAACTTCCTCCTGATGAGGAGTGAAACCTTCTCCTCTTGCCTTAGTAGTCTGGCTAGCTCTTCAGGTATCTCATAATCTTCTTCAACCCCTTCATCGGCTTGATTAATCGGATTTTCGAAGTCATACGAAGTCATAGCAGTTTCGTTGTCGGTGCAGTCTGGAGGGCACTCTCTGCAAGGGTTTAGATTTGTTCATTTTAGTGATCAGTTTTATCTTGTTTAAAAAGTGGAAATTTAATATTTTGAAAACATTGTCATTTTATTGTTTTGTACAAAAAATGAAAAATGAAAAACAGTGAGCGAAAAAAAAGACTCGTTTGCAAAAGATGTCCTGATATTCATTAATTGATCGTTTGCACAAAATACAAGATAGCCCGATTACAAAATGAGTCCTGACATCTTGGGCAAGATGCAGGACTTGATGCATGCTTAAAAGACAGGAAATAATAATTACTCTGCAAGAGTAACTCTTATAATTTCCTGGGAAGACCAGTTAGAGACTTGGTTCCCCGGGATCCTTGGATGTATCCAGCTTTCCAGGTTGCGTTCATCTTCTTCCTCGTCTTCCAGACTGTTCACAACATTCGGGGTAAGCATTCCCCCGTTGACAAATTTGGGCTCCGTTGCAGCCTCCGGTTGATCTTGTCGAGTTGGTCTGTAACCCAACCCGAATCTGTCTTCTTTCTTTTCTACTGGCAGCAGCTTGCCCCAACCTTGAGCGGTACCCTCTTCAATAACCTTCTGGGCTTGTTGATATGAAGTGATGGAAGTTCCAGACACAGCAGTTACTTCATTGATGTTAAGGGCCTCAAACCCCTGACTCATAGTCTCATGGATCTCCCCATCCATCTCTATATACTTGTAAGTAGCCAGCTGGCTAACGAAGATGTCTTCCTCCCTGCAGATTGTGATGATCTGGCCTTCCCACTCAAATTTTAATTTTTGGTAAAGGGTAGATGTAATAGCGCCAGCGGCGTGAATCCAGGGTCTACCCAACAAACAGCTGTAGGTCGACTGTATATCCATCACGAAGAAACTAGTTTTAAAGATTTGTGGGCCAATCATCACAGGTAAATCAATCTCTCCAAGCACTGATCTCTTAGAGTCGTCGAATGCTCTCACCACCAAGTTACTTGGACACAATGCCAAACCATCATATTCTAGCTTCACTAAGGCTTTCTTTGGGAGGACATTGAGTGAAGACCCAGTGTCTACCAGTACATGGGAAAGAACAACACCTTTGCATTCTAAGGTGATGTGTAAAGCCTTATTATGATTGCGTCCCTCCGTCGTTAAATCAACATCTGTGAAGCCCAGTCCATGACTGGTGTTAACATTTGCAACCACCGTTTCCAGCTGATTAACCGTAATCTCTTCCGGCACGTAGGCTGGGTGCAGGACTTTTAACAGTGCATTCCTATGGGCTTCGGAACACATTAACAATGATAATATAGAGATTTTGGAGGGTGTCTGGTGAAGCTGGTCCACCACTTTGTAATCACTCTTTTTGATTATTCTCATGAACTCGTCCACCTCTTGTTCAAAAGACATCTTCTGAGTTTCTTTTACACCTTGCTCTTCGGGTACCACACTCTTCCCTTTTGCTTTGGCAGCAGCTTCTGCTTCAACATTGGGTCTTGGTATTTGTGAGGCAAAAAGGCGTCCGCTTCTGGTGAAGCCTCCGTCTCCCCCAACATTGTCAACTTGTGGTGAAGAGGTTGATGAATCTAGAGTGATATTCTTTCCGTCGTAGTAGAAATCAGAGTCGTAGTGCCAGGGTATGGCATTATTGCTTTCATAAGGAATAAGTCCAGGCACCGTAATGGTGACTGGACTGATTGCTGCAGCGGAAGGAACTGTGATGGTATGCGGGTCGTAATAGATTGTGACTGGAGATCTGACAGGAGGTGTTGCAGTTTGTTGCTGGAAATTGTTGTTGGGATGAACATTTGCTGGGTCATAATAGATCATGACCGTTGAGACATCTTCATTAGTGTTTACTGGTGTTGTAGACGTTTCCGTTGATAAGATGGGTGTTGATGTTGTAGAAGTAAGTGTTGCTGAACTTTGATTTGTTGAAATGATGGATGAGGTGATTGCTGGAGTTGTGGATGAATCAGTGGGAGTGATAGTTGTTGCAGTTGTAGGAGGATCTGTCGTTGCTGAAGAAAGAATTGTTGATGTTGTAGGAGCTGTTGTGGTAATTTGTAAAATTCCATCTCTGATAAGGCCATCTATGCCAAGCCTTAGCTTCTCACAACCATTAATGGCAGTTTTGCACGATTCGCAGCAGGCCCCACAACCTGGGAACACCTGGCATCTCAAGAGTTGAGCTTTGACTTCTGCCGACGTTGTTTGGATCTGTGTAATATTATCAATCAGTGCAGATGGTTGGTCCTCTTCTATGGCATTGATCCTGGGCCCACCATGATTAGGCATAGGATTTCTGTTAACATTTGGAGGAGGTGCGAAGTTGAGAGCTTTGGAATCGACCAGATCTTGAACCTTCATTTGCAAGGCTCTACACTTCTCAGTATTGTGACCAGGTGCGTTGGAGTGAAAGGCACACCTGGCATTGGCATCATAATTCTTCGGGAGGTTGAGAGGATCTGGTGGAGCCAACGTCCTTAACTCAACCAGGTTGAGCTTCAGGAGTTGTGGCAGTAGAGTGGCATAAGGCATAGGGATAGGATCAATTACCCTATTTGCTTGAGATGGCCTCTGTTGAAAGGGGCACTGCCGTGTGTTGCTGTTGTTGTTGTTATACGATCTTTGTTGCGGAAAATGAGGTTGTTGCTGATAGTGATTTTTTTTATGTTGTTGAGGAAAAAGTAGTTGATGCGGAGCTGGAGCCGGGATGGTAACGGCTGCTATTGACCTGTGAGAATACTGGGGTCTGCCCCTACCTGCATGGATAACATTTGTTTCACCTGCCCTTCGGGGTCCTAAAAAAGGTTTTCTGGGGTTGTTGGAAGAGCTTGCACCATTGTCAGAGATTTTACCCATCTTCAAAAGACTCTCAATTCTCTCACCAGCTATAACTACATCGGCAAAATTGGTGGAAGAGAAAGCAACAAGTCTATCAATATAAGTTCCATGCAAGGTGTTCATAAACATGTCTGCCATTTCCCGTATAGACATGGGTGGCTGGACATCAGCAGCAAGCTGTCTCCACCTCTGAGCATAATCCCGAAAGCTTTCCCTTGAAGACTGTGACATGCCCATTAGAAGAGTTCTATTGGGGGGCATGTCTAGGTTGTACTGGTACTGACAGATAAAGGCCTCGGCCAAGTCTTTCCAACATCTTATAGTGGCCCTCGTCAGGTGCGAATACCATTCTCTTGAAGCTCCAGTCAGGCTTTCCTCAAAATAGAACATCCATAACTTCTCATCCATGGTATAAGATTTGAGTCTCCCCAAGAAAGACTGCAGATAAGTACGCGGGCAGGAGGTACCATTATATTTTTCAAAGCATGGGGGTTTGAACTTGTGAGGAATCCTCACCCCATCTATCAGCCCCATATCCATTATGTCAAAGCCTAAAGAATTCTGGGATTCCAAGGACCTCAGTTTTTCAGCAATCTCATCCAGTCTTCGGTCATACACCTCATCCCCAGCTCCGACAACTGTGAACTGTTCCTCTTGGGGATCTTCCTGCAAAATTCTGCCTGCAGCAGTGTTTCCTTGAATATTCCTTGGGATATTAACATCTGGGTTCAAATGGGGCCCGAACTCTGGTGGGTCAATGCGGGGCTGCCCGCGTTCATTATTGCTGGTTCCTCCTGTTCCAGGGTGGGGCTCTTCAGGAGTCTGTCTTTCCACCAATTCCCTCAGCCTTTCCTGGCTCTGAGCCAAGCCAGTCATTACAGCCATAAACTGGGTCATTTGGTTTCTCATCTCGACCCTTTCGTTTGCCATTTAATTTCTTACTTCGTTCAGGTCCTGTTGCACCTGATCCATCTGAATGCCTGGAAGGTTGTTACGGGTTGGGTACCGGTGTGCACGGTTGACAGGGAACACTCTGCGACGAGCAATGTTTCCTGAAACCACAACAAAGTGAGAAACAAATTAATAAACAAAACCTACAAAACAAAGAAAAATGTTAGTATGCAATGCAGTATGCTTATTTGTCTTCCAAGGTATCCGGTTTGGTTCTTGGTTTTGACATTTCCAGACCTCGAGGAAATGCTTGATGATGTTGAGAGAAAGCCCACCAAAATAAAACAAACTGATATATTACAAATGATGGAAATACATAGTTTATTTACAATACAAGCCCGCGGTGGGTCAAAATACAACAATCAAAAGAAAAGTACATCAAAAGAAAGAAATACAAGCAAAAAGATCAGACATCCAATCCGAAGTCATCCTCATTGACTTCCTTCAGGAGAGCCTCCGTCACTGGACCAGCTGGGTGCTATGTAATGGTCCTAATGAGGAGGTTCCTGGTAGCAATGGCATTAGTCAGCTTCTTATGCCTATCCTGATCCTTGGATCTCTTTAACCCCGCCCGGAGCTTTAACTCTGATATCTCCTTTTGTGCTGCCAACAAGGCTTCCCGCTGCTTCTTTTCATTGGCCTTCAGCTGCTCAATCTTGGCCTCCAGCTGCATAAACATTGGTTACTGGACTTATGAACCTCCATCCGGATTTCTTGAACATACATGGACTTATATCAGAGCACTTGATCAGATCCAGCTCAGTCACAAACCCTTGCATATCATTTGCATACATCATCATTGCATCATTTTAGCATTTGCTTATTTGTTTTTCAGGGTATCCATACTATGTTTTTGGCTTGGTTTTGACCCCTTCATCAGCATAGATCTATATTCATCAGTATCTACTTCAGCTATCAGCTACCTGCTTCAGTCACCTGCATCACCAGTCTCAGCCTGTCAGTGGCCCATCTTCTGGTATCAGTCATCATCAGCACCTGTTCTTCAGCAACATGGCACCTAAGAAGAGTAATATCTCCTACCATTTCTTTGAGCCTGAGTTGGCTAACATCAGGAAGATCCAGACCCTGATTACTCCAGACCATATACCACTATTCAGAGAACATTATGGAGGAATACTTGATGTGGTTATGGATTTGGACCCTTCCCAGAGGAGCTTGATTCATACTTGCCTGCAGTTCTATGATCCCCCTCTGAGGTGCTTCACCTTTCAGGATTTTCAGTTGGGGCCTTTATTAGAGGAGTATTCATCATTGGTTGGTGTACCCATCAAGGGTGGAGTCCCCTTCAACCCTGAGATGGCTTTCCCAAGTAATGAAGAAGTGGCAAAGGCATTGTATCTGGAACCTTGTCTGATTGGGCAGAATATGACTACTAAGGCTGGAATCTCTGGTCTACATTTGGATTTCTTGATCTCTCAGGCTACCCTGAAAGCCTCTTTGGGAGAGTGGAAGGCAGTCTGTGCATTATTGGACCTTAGAATATATGGGGTCATATTATTTGCAGATGAGCCTACGTTTGTTAGCAAGAATGCAATCCATCTTTTCATTCTGAGGAACCCAGTGCCCACCTTACTGGGAGATTTCTACTACTCTGTCCATCAAAGGAATGAAAAGCAAAGAGGGAGATTAGTGAGATGCTGTGCTCCTTTGTTCCATACTTGGCTGCTCAAACATTTGCCAAAGACTGATGCATTCTTGAACCCTCACCAGCAAAGGAATTGGGCTAGGAGACTTGTTGCTTTAACCTCAGATGACATCAGGTGGTGCACTCAGAGCACCAAGGGCAGAGACATCATTACTAGTTGTGGGAAGTTTCCCAATGTACCCCTGATAGGAGTGAAGGGTTGCATTAACTACAACCCTCTGCTATTCAAAAGACAACTGGGCTATGCATTGGTCCACACACCTAGAGCACAGGATCTGACTGAAACCCTTTATTGTGAGATCAAGCCTAATCTGGCCATTGTCAAACAAGCATCCTGGGCTTGGGACAATGTACAGACTAAAGGGGTAACCATTCTTGGGAGATGAAACAATGTGGCCTCAGCTCAGTACTATGAGTGGTCTCATGCCAGGGCTCAAATTTCTGGGATGCCCTTCACCCTTGAAGATGTACCAGGGCCATCCACAGCACCACCTCCAGCAACTGTCAGCTTAGAAGAGTTTGAGAAATTGAAAGAGAGAAATGAGAAGTTGACTCAGGCTCTACAGAAGACCCTCTGGGAGAGGAGTGATGGTCGGCTGGACATTGAGAGGTTAGAAAAGCTAAAGGTAGAGCATCTAGCCAGAATTGAGAAGTCAGAGGATTACATCAAGAAGTCTAGAGCAGGAGAGCAGATCTTGAAGAATGCCTGCAAGGAAGCTCAGTTCCAGAAGGCCAGGACTGATTTGTATCTGAAGGAGAGTCAAGCTAGGTGGGTCAGGATCACCGAAGCTCGTACTTAGGAGGATAAGAGGACTCAGGACAAGATTGAGCAGCTGGAGGCTAGTGCAAAGGAACAGCAGGAAGCCCTGCTAGCAGCCCAGAGGGAGATCTCAGAGTTGAAGATTAGAGCTTGTGTGAAGAGGTCAAAGGACCAGAGTCAACACAAGAAGCTAACTGCAGCTGTTACTACCAGGAATCTCCTTATCAGGAACCTCACGGAGCGTCCGGTCGATCCTGTGACTGAAGCACTTCTAAAGGAAGTTCAGGAGGATGAGTTTGGTCTTGGTATCTGACTTTTGTTTGTTGTTGTTTTCACTACATGTACTTTTATTTTCTTATGTTGTATTTTGACCCCTCAGAGGGCATGTTTTGTAAAAAAACAAACTATGTATCATTCACCTTTGTAATATATTCATTAGTTTGTTCTATCTAAGTTTCTTTCAAGCAACAGCACAAGCATCTTCCTCAAGGGTCTGGAAAGGTCAAAACCAAGTGCCAAGCCGGATACCTTGGAGACAAATAAGCATACTGCATTGCATACTAACATTTTGTTTTGTTTTGTAGGTTTTTGTTTTATTATTACTAACTCTGTTGTGATTTCAGGAACTATTGCTCGACGTCGGGTGTTCCCACTCAACCGTCCACACAGATATCCCACCCGCAACAACCTTTCGGGTATACAGATGGACCAGGTACAGCAGGACCTTACAGAGGTCAGGAACCAAATGGCCAATGAGAGATTGGAAATGAGGAATCAGATGACACAATTTATGGAGGTGATGAATAATATGGCTCAGAGCCAAGAGAGATTAAGAGCACTGGTAGAGAGGCAGAATCAGGAAGATCCCCATCTAGGGACTGGTGGGACAAGCAACAATGAGAGGGTTCAGCCTCACATCAACCCACCTGTATTTGGACCCCACCTTCATCCAGAGATCAACATCCCTGCTAATGTACAAGGGAATGCTACTACAGGTAGAGTGCTGCAAGAAGACCCCCAGGAAGATCAGTTCACAGTGATGGGAGCTGGGGATGAGGCCTATGATAGAAGGCTAGATGAAATTGCTGAAAAATTAAGGTCCTTGGAGTCTCAAAACTCTTTGGGTTTTGATGTTATGGACATGGGCTTAGTGGACGGGGTCAGGATTCCCCACAAATTTAAACCTCCTTGCTTTGAAAAGTACAACGGAACCTCCTGTCCACGGACCCACTTACAATCTTTTCTGGGGAGGCTGAAGGCATATACCATGGATGAAAAGCTATGGATGTTTTATTTTGAGGATAGCTTAACAGGAGCTTCAAGGGAATGGTACTCTCATCTGACTAGAGCAACCATCAGATGTTGGAAGGACTTGGCAGAGGCCTTCATTAGACAATACCAGTATAATTTGGATATGGCTCCCAACAGGACCCTCCTGATGGGAATGTCACAAACATCCAGAGAAAGCTTCCGGGAGTACGCCCAGAGGTGGAGACAGCTTGCTGCTGCTGTCCAGCCACCCATGTCATAGAGGGAGATGGCTGATATGTTTATGAACACCCTCCAAGGAACATACATTGATAGGCTAGCTGCCTTTTCTTCTACCAGCTTTGCAGATGTAGTCATAGCTGGAGAAAGAATTGAGAGCCTATTAAAGATGGGCAAAATTTCTGACAACGGTGCCAGCTCATCCAGCAACCCAAGAAAGCCTTTTGTGGGCCCAAGAAGAACTAGTGAGACCAATGCTATCCATGCCAGCAGGGGCAGACCCCAATATGTTCATAGGTCTGTGGCAGCAGTCACCATTCCCGCTCCAGTTCATCCACAACCAGCTTATCAACCACAGCAACAAAATTATCAGCAACAAACTCAGTATCCTCCTCAGAGAAATTACAACAACACCAGCAACAACAATCAGCAAAGACCATTTCAACAGAGACCTTCTCAGGCCAATAGGGTGATCGATCCGATCCCTATGCCTTATGCCACATTACTGCCACAACTCCTGAAACTCAACCTGGTTGAGTTAAGGACATTGGCACCTCCAGATCCTGCCAGTCTGCCCAGAAATTACGACGCCGGCGCCAGATGTGCTTTTCACTCGAATGCACCTGGCCACAGTACAGAGAAGTGTAGAGCATTACATATGAAGGTACAGGATTTAGTGGATTCCAAGGCTCTAAACTTTGCACCACCACCAAATGTTAATAAGAACCCTATGCCACACCACGGAGGACCCAAAATCAATGCTATTGAAGAAGACAAGCCGTCTTACTTGATAACCAGTGTGGGTCAGATTCGGACACCCTTGGTAGAGATTAAAGCCCAACTCCTTGAATGTCAGATGTTCCCAGGATGTGAGCTAGGGTGTGCTTATTGCAACATTTCAGTAAATGGGTGTGATAACTTGAGAGATGGCATAGATGGTCTCATCTAGAGCGGCCTACTTCAAATCACAACGTCAATACCTACCAATCCAGCAATCTCCTTAACAACAGTTCCAGAGTCTTCTACAACTGCAACAACCATTGTTTCAAACAACTCTTCAATCTCATCAACAAATGTTTCGTCTGTTACTTCAACAGACCAGATATCAGCAAACATCTCTTCTACAACTTCAGCACCCCTTCATTCAGAATCTCCTACAACAACAACACCCATCCACTCAACAGTGTCTCCTACAACATCAACAGGAAACAATGAAAGTGTCTCAACAGTTACAATTTATTATGATCCTGCAAATGATTCTTCCTACAACTCACAAAATGCCACTCCTATCAGAGCACCGGTCACAATATACTATGATCCACAGACTATCATGGTCCCTTCTGCAGCTTCCATCAGTCCAGTCACTATCACAGTGCCTGGGCCAGTACCTTATGAAAGCAGTAATGCCATCCCTTGGCATTACGGCTCCGATCTATACTGCGAAGTACAGAAAATCACTCTTGAATCATCAACTTCTTCACCACAAATAGACAATGTGGGGGGAGGCGGAGGCTTCACTCGAAGTGGACGTCTCTTTGCCCCGCAAATTCCAAGACCCAGTGCCGAAGCAGAAGCTGCTTCCAAGGCAAAAGGGAAGAGCATGGTGCAAGAAGATCAAGTTGTTAAAGAAGCTTTGAAAACACCTTTTGATCAAGAGGTTGATGAATTCATGAGAATCATCAAGAAAAGTGATTACAAGATAGTGGACCAGCTTCACCAGACGCCTTCCAAGATCTCTATTCTATCATTGCTTATGTGCTCCGAGGCTCATCGGAACGCACTACTAAAAGTCTTGCACGCAGCTTATGTGCCAAAAGAGATCACCGTCAATCAGTTGGAAGCTGTGGTTGGAAATGTTAATGCTAGTAACAGACTAGGATTTACCAACACTGATTTGACTACGGAAGGCCGCAATCATAACAAGGCTTTGCACATTACCATGGAGTGTAAGGGTGCAGTTCTTTCCCATGTGCTGGTAGATACAGGATCATCCCTCAATGTCTTACCTAAAAAAGCCCTTGTGAAGTTGGAGTATGAAGGATTGGCATTACGTCCCAGTAACTTGGTAGTGAGAGCCTTTGACGGCTCTAAGAGATCAGTTCTGGGAGAAATTGAGTTGCCTGTAACGATTGGCCCACAAACTTTCAAAACGACCTTCTACGTGATGGACATTCAGCCTGCCTACAGCTGTTTGTTGGGTAGACCATGGATTCATGCCGCTGGCGCAGTTACGTCTACCCTTCACCAGAAGTTAAAATTCGAGTGGGAGGGCCAAGTCGTTACTATCTGTGGGGAGGAAGATATTTTTGTTAGCCATCTGGCTACATACAAATACATTGAGATGGATGGGGAGATCCACGAAACGATGAGTCAAGGGTTTGAGGCCCTGAATGTTAATGAAACATCTGCTGTACTTGGGACTTCCATGACATCCTACCAGCAAGCCAGGAAGGTTGTTGAGGAGGGGAATGCTCAAGGCTGGGGAAAACTGTTGCCTGTGGAGAAGAAAGAGGATAGATTTGGGTTGGGTTACAAACCAACTCAACAAGATCAAGCAGAGGCTGCTAAGAATTCCAACTTTGTTTGTGGGGGGATGCTCACCCCTGATGCTGTCAACAACTTGGAAGATGAGTCGGAAGATGAACGCAACCTGGAGAGCTGGATACGTCCAAGGATCCCGGGGAGCCGTATCTCAAACTGGTCTTCCCAGGAAATCATAAGAGTTACCCCTGCAGAGTAATTATTATTTCCTGTATATTTTAAGCATGCATCAAGTCTTGCATCTTGCCCAAGATGACAAGACTCATTTTGTAATCGGGCCATCTGTAATTTTTGTGCAACAAGATTAATCAATGAAATATTAGACATCTTTTGCAAATGAGTCTTTTTCTTTTCCGCTCACTGTTTTTCCATTTTTCTTTTTGTACAAAAAAATAAATGGCAATGTTTTCAAAATGACAACTTTATTTCACTTTTCTAAACAAGATTAAAATCAATCACTAAAATGAACAAACTGAACCCTTGCAGAGAGTGCCTTCCAGACCGCACCGACAACAACACGGCTATGACTTCGTATGACTTTGACAATCTAATCAATCAAGCTGATGAAGGGGTTGAAGAAGATTACGAGCTTCCTGAAGAGCTAGCCAGGTTGTTGAGACAAGAGGAGAAAGTTATTACTCCTCATCAGGAGGAGGTAGAAACGATTAATCTTGGTACAGATGAAGATGTGAAAGAAGTTAAAATCGGGGCCTGCTTACAAGACTCAGTAAAGAAACAACTGATTGACCTGCTTCAGGAATATGTGGATGTGTTTGCTTGGTCTTACCAAGATATGCTAGGGTTGGACACCGACATTGTTATGCACAGGCTGCCTTTAAGAGAAGAATGCCCGCCGGTTAAACAGAAACTGCGTCGTACTCGCCCAGACATGGCAATGAAGATCAAAGAAGAGGTACAAAAGCAGTGGGACGTCGGGTTCCTTGCTGTAACTAGCTATCCACCGTGGGTTGCTAATATTGTACCTGTGCCTAAGAAAGACGGAAAAGTAAGGATGTGTGTTGACTACCGGGATCTGAACAGAGCCAGCCCGAAAGATGATTTCCCATTACCTCACATTGATGTATTGGTGGATAATACGGCTCAGTTCTCGGTATTCTCCTTCATGGACGGATTTTCAGGATACAACCAGATCAAAATGTCACCTGAAGACATGGAGAAGACAATCTTCATCACACCCTGGGGGACGTTCTGTTACAAGGTGATGCCATTCGGACTGAAGAATGCTGGTGCAACATATCAACGGGCTATGGTAACATTATTCCACGATATGATCCATAAAAAAATCGAGTGTTATGTGGATGACATGATTGCCAAGTCCCTCACGGAAGAAGAGCACCTGGTAAATCTACTGAAACTATTCAAGCGTCTGAGGAAGTACCAACTGAAGCTGAACCCCAACAAGTGCACATTCGGGGTGCGATCTGGTAAGCTGCTGGGTTTTATTGTAAGCGAGAAAGGGATTGAAGTTGACCCTGATAAAGTTAAAGCCATTCAAGAAATGCCTGCACCGAAGACAGAAAAAGAAGTTCGGGGGTTCCTAGGTAGATTGAACTACATCTCAAGGTTCATATCTCACCTTACAGCAACTTGTGAACCCTTGTTCAAGCTGTTAAGAAAAGAACAGACGGTCAGGTGGAACGAAGACTGCCAGAGGGCTTTTGACAAGATCAAGGAGTATTTACAAGAACCTCCGATCCTTATGCCTCCAGTTGAAGGAAGACCTCTGATAATGTAATTAACAGTATTAGAAGAGTCAATGGGGTGTGTGCTGGGCCAACATGACGAGTCTGGTCGAAAAGAGTATGCAATATACTACCTGAGCAAAAAGTTTACCGACTGTGAACAACGTTATTCACTGCTCGAGAAAACTTGTTGTGCTTTAGCGTGGGCTGCTCGCCGACTAAGACAGTATATGTTGACCCACACTACCTTATTAATCTCAAAGATGGATCCAGTTAAGTACATTTTTGAGAAGCCAGCGCTTACCGGACGGGTTGCAAGATGGCAAATGATCCTCACCGAATATGACATCCAGTACACATCTCAGAAAGCCATCAAGGGCAGTGTATTGTCTGAATATCTTGCTGAGCAACCTATTGATGATTACCAGCCTATGAGATTTGACTTCCCTGATGAAGACATCATGTTCATAAAAGCAAAAGATCATGAAGAGCCTATTCACACTGAAGGGCCCGACCCGGAAGAAGAATGGACTATGATGTTTGATGGGGCTGTTAATATGAATGGTCGTGGTGTTGGTGCAGTACTCATTACACCTAAGGGAGTTCACATGCCTTTCTCGGCAAAACTCACCTTCAACTGCACTAACAACGAAGCTGAATACGAAGCTTGCATTATGGGTCTTGAGGAAGCCATTGACCTCAGGATCAAGACATTAACCGTATTCGGGGATTCAGCTCTGGTAGTTAATCAAACCAACGGCAAATGGTACACGCACCAGGATCATCTGATACCTTACAGGGATTATACAAGGAGGTTATTGACTTTCTTCACAACGGTCAAGCTTGAGTATATCCCTCGGGACGAGAATCAGTTTGCAGATGCTCTGGCTACCATTTCATCTATGATCAAAGTTCAAGCTGCCAACTTTGTACCGCAGATTTCAGTGTCCAGACTTGACAGACCAACATATGTATTTGCAGCAGATATTGTCAAAGATGATAAGCCTTGGTTTCATGACATTAAGTGCTTCTTGGAGGATCAAACATACCCACCTGGGGCATCTTCCAATGATAAGAAGAATTTGAGAAGGCTTGCTGGTAGTTTCTTTCTGAACACTGATGGTTCCCTGTACAAGAGAAACTTTGATATGGTACTCCTCAGATGCGTTGATAGAACAGAAGCAGACTTGTTAATGCACGAGGTGCACGAAGGATCCTTTGGTACCCATGCTGGAGGGCATGCCATGGCCAAGAAGTTGCTAAGATCAGGCTATTACTGGATCACAATGGATGCTGACTGTTGTGCCTACGCCAGAAAATGTCATAAATGCCAGATTTATGCGGATAAGGTGCATATGCCACCCAATCCTTTGAACGTGATGTCTTCACCCTGGCCCTTTGCGATGTGGGGCATTGACATGATTGGCAAGATTGAGCCAACTGCTTCGAATGGCCACAGATTCATCCTGGTTGCCATTGACTATTTCACCAAGTGGGTTGAAGCAGCCTCATATGCAAATGTTACAAGGCAAGTGGTAGCCATATTTCTGAAGAGAGATATCATATGTCGGTATGGAGTGCCCGAGCGAATCATTACTGATAATGGTTCCAACTTGAACAACAAAATGATGGCAGAGCTATGCCGGGACTTCAAGATCCAACACCATAATTCTTCTCCTTACAGGCCAAAGATGAACGGCGCTGTTGAGGCAGCTAATAAGAATATCAAGAAGATTGTGCAGAAGATGGTAGTTACATATAAGGACTGGCATGAAATGCTACCGTTTTCTTTGCATGGGTACCGCACGTCAATCAGAACATCCACTGGGGCAACATCGTATCAGCTTGTGTATGGTATGGAGGCAGTCCTACCTGTTGAAGTTGAATTACCCTCTCTACGGGTACTGATGGATGTTAAGTTGAACGAGGCAGAATGGGTTCGGTCCCGATACGAACAACTGAATCTGATCGAAGAGAAGAGATTGGCTGCAATCTGTCATGGGCAGTTGTATCAGAAAAGAATGAAAAGAGCCTTCGATCAGAAAGTCAGGCACCGAGAGTACCAAGTAGGAGATCTTGTGCTAAAAAGAATCCTCCCTCCTCATACAGATCACAGGGGCAAATGGACTCCGAACTATGAAGGACCATTCATGGTAAAGAAAGTTTTCTCCGGTGGAGCTCTGATGCTCAGCACCATGGATGGTGAAGATTTCTCGTCCCCTGTGAATTCAGATGCAGTTAAAAAATACTTCGCATAAAAATGACCCGCTGGACATAAAAACAGAATGTAAGTCCAGGCAAAAATAGGGCATCCCGGCAAGTCAAAAACAGAATAAAAGACTCGGGAAAAAATAAGGGAAATAAATAAAAAATGTGTACACCCGCTGAGTTGAAAAGCCGCGTTGGACAACTCAGGAAAAAATGGGTATCCCGATGGATTGAAAACCCGAAAGGGCGATCCATGCAAAATAAGGGAATAAGCGAACAATTGCATTCTGAATTCGTCTGTATCACTTACAACTTGGTAAGCTTCGAAAGGATCAAGCTTCTTTCAGAATCAGCCTTCTTCAGAAAGCAAGACGAGAAGAACGTCAAAAGTCGTACGAGTCATAGCAAAAGAGGAAGCTCCTTGAGGCGTCATCAACATTGCCAGCTTTTTGTTTCTCAATTTGTAACAATCTCCTCATTCCAGGGGATATGTTTATTTGACTGTATCTTGCCAATTCAGGGCACATGAATTAATAAAAACAGATTTTTCAGTCACACAATGTCTCATACATTTTTGTTTGCGAAGAATGTCTGATGTCTTTAAAATATTGATTGCATGAATACAGATGTTTATCTTTAAAAAATAAAAATACGTGCTTGCAGGGAATGTACTTACTCTCAGAAGTGTCTAACTCCTGTGACGGAATCCGGTAAGGGATACCTCGGGATCGCTTGTGCGTCTCTGGTCTTTGCAGGATTGCAGGTATTCAAAGCGCAACTTGGGGCATGTAAGCTTCATCCCAGCAAGCTGGCAAATCAACACTCATTCTTAGCACTCAAAGTGTTTTCTCCCCAGCTGAGTTACCACTTGTTACTTCTCCCAGCCGAATTGCCAATCATTCTTCCTCAGCCAAGTACGAAAGCCAGGGAACCACTTCCCCACAGAGTTTCAGCCTCTAACCAGAAGAGCAACGCACGAAGGGATCACAACAGAGTAAAGAAAGCTTCTACAAACCCCAGCTGGGTCCCCTCATTACCAAGGATGGGTCTATCAGTGACCTATCTCCCCAAGCAAATACATCTCATCATATCTACCAATGATCTCATCCCCAGCTGGGATGTCCACTTCAAGCAAATCGGCCAGAGATCTTCACAGCAACGGGATCCAAATCCCGGTTTGGTATCTTTGCATAATCACGGCATTTGCATCATATTCACCCACAAAGCGTAGCATTCCGTCTAATACGGAGCATTACGACGAAAATCCAACATATTGCATAATCATAAGCCATGGTCCGAATCGAACACTTGTGAATAATGACAATCCATCAGCAATATACGGAATCCCCCCCAGATTCCCCAGCAAAAGCAGTTGCCTCTCATTCTCCCAAACACCAGTATATACTCCTTATGGCACCCGTCCGTGATATATCCCCAGCAGAAAGCCAAAGACATCCTCTTTGCACTCACATATACTTATATACATTTCCTTGACATCCGTCCATGTCATTTTCCCAGCACAATAGTGTAAACACTTTGTATATCAGATATTTGTTCATACTATACTCTTCTCCTTTCGACACTCGTCCGTGTCGCTCTCCCCAGCAGGTTGAATACTCATATATACACCAATCATACTTATACAGATACTCGTCCGTATCTTGTATACACCATTTATATCCCCGCAGATTCAACACTCGTCCGTGTTCTTTGTTAACCAGATGGTACTCGTTCGTATCATCATCTCAGAACATGCGTCAAGCGTTTGTTTCTACCTGATACTCGTCCGTATCATAGTCTTAAGGATGCTCGTCCGCATCTTTAATCCATACACTGTGTCAAACACTTTCGTCTTCTTGAATATAGACACTCGTCTGTGTCTACTATTCCCCAGAAGAGTCCCCTCAGATTCAACACTCATCCGTGTTCACTGTTAACCAGTTGATACTCGTCCGTATCATCATCTCTGAACACGTGTCAGTTTTGTTTCTACCCGATACTCGTCCGTATCGTAGTCTTAGGGATGCTCGTCCGCATCTTTAATCTATACACAAAGTCTAAACACTTATACCTTTTGTTTCTTGGATGTAAACACTCGTCCGTGTTTACTATTCCCCAGTAAATCGCCAACAAAGCAATTTTCTTTTTTTTATCTGACATTCGTCCTATGTCATGATAAACTTTGAGAGCAGCCGTCAAAAGAAAAGTACATCAAAAGAAAGAAATACAAGCAAAAAGATCAGACATCCAATCCGAAGTCATCCTCATTGACTTCCTTCAGAAGAGCCTCCGTCACTGGACCAACTGGGTGCTATGTAATGGTCCTAATGAGGAGGTTCCTGGTAGCAATGGCATTAGTCAGCTTCTTATGCCTATCCTGATCCTTGGATCTCTTTAACCCCGCCCGGAGCTTTAACTCTGATATCTCCTTTTGTGCTGCCAACAAGGCTTCCCGCTGCTTCTTTTCATTGGCCTCCAGCTGCTCAATCTTGGCCTGAGTCCTCTGGTCTTTTTGTGCACGGGCTTCGGTGATCCTGATCCACCTAGCCTGGCTTTCTTCCAGATTAAGCTCAGTCTTAGCCTTCTGAATATTGGCCTCCTTGCAGGCATTCTTCAGTATCTGTTCCCCGGCTCTTGCCTTCCTAATGTAGTCATCTGTCCTTTCAATCTTGGTTAGGTGCTCAGTCTTGAGTCTTTCCAATCTCTCAATGTCCAGACGACTGTCGTTTCTCTCCCAAAGAGTCTTCTTCAGGGCTTCAGCTAGCTGATCATTCCTCCCTTTCAGCTTTTCAAATTCTTCTAGGCTGACGGTTGCTGCAAGTTGCACTGTAGAGGGCCCAGGGGTGTCTTCCAAGGTGAAAGGCATTCTGGTGATTTGAGCTCTAGCACGGGACCAATCAGAGTACTAGGCTGAAGCAATATTGTTGCACCTTCCAAGGATGGCTGTTCCTTTGGTCTGAATGTTATCCCAAGCCCAGGCAGCTTGTCTAACAACAGCAGAGTTAGGCTAAACTTCACAGTATAAGGTCTCAGCTAAATCCTGTCCTCTGGGAGGATGAACCAGAGCATATCCTAATTGTCTCTTAAACAGTAAAAGGTTGTAATTGATGCAACCTTTTACTCCTATTAGAGGTACATTAAGGTATTGCCCACAGTTGGTGATAATATCCTTGCCTTTGGTGCTCTGGGTGCACCACCTGATGTCATCTGAAGTCAAGGAGATGAACCTCTTGGCCCAATTCTTTTGCTGATGGGGGTTCAAGAAGACATCTGACTTAGGCAAGTGTCTGAGCAGCCAAGAATAGAACAGAGGATCACAACATCTGACCAGCTTCCCCCTTTGCTTTTCATTTCTCTGGTGGATGGAGTAGTAAAAATCCCCCAGCAATGTAGGCACTAGGTTCCTCAGCAGGAACAAGTGGATGGCATTCTTACTTACAAATTTGGTCTCATCTGCAAACAAAATAGCCCCATATACACTGAGGGATAGAAGTGCACAGACTGCCTTCCATTCTCCCACTGCAGCCTTCAGGGTGGCCTGAGAAATCAAGAAGTCCAGATGTAAACCAGGAATCCCAGCTTTTGTTGTCATGTTTTGCTCAATGAGGGCAGGCTCCAAATGCAATGCCCTAGCTATCTCTTCACTTCTGGGAGCAGTCATCTCTGGGTTGAAAGGAATTCCTTTTCTGATAGGAACTCCAATCAACAAGGAAAATTCTTCTAGCAGTGGTCCCACCTGAAAATCAGGAAAGGTGAAGCATCTAAGAGGAGGGTCATAAAACTGCAAGCATGTGTGGATCATGCTCCTCTGAGATGAATCAAGATCCATAACCATGTCCAAAATTCCCCCATAGTGCTCTATGAATAGTGGGATGTGGTCAGGTGTGATAAGGGACTGGACTTGCCTGATACCAGTCAATATGGGCTCAAAGAAATGATAAGATATGTTGCTCTTCCTTGGAGTAGTCATGAATGTTGATGAAGAATCTAAAGACAAATGCTGATGAAGATCACACACTGAAAAGCTGAAGGTGAGTCTCTGGCAGACTGATGAAGGTGAGTCTCTGACAGACTGATGCAGGTGAGTCTCTGACAGACTGATGCAGGTGCTGAAGGAGATAGCTGAAGCAAATGCTGAAGAAGATAACTGAAGCAGAGGTCTAAACAGTAGAAGGGGTCAAAACCAAACCAAATATGATATGATGGATACCCTGAAAAACAAATAAACAAATGTTAAATGATGTAATGATGATATATGCAAATGATATACAAGGGTTTGTGATCAAGAACTGGATCTGATTATCTGTCTTGATATAAGGTCCATGTATGTTCAAAGGTCCAGATGGAGGCTCAGAAATCCAGTAACCAGGGTGGGGGACTCAAATAAAGAGCCACATGTCCGGGGTAATCACAAGAACTATCCAAAATGGGGTATTCTTAAACAATACAGTAACAGGGTATGATGTGGTCAAGGGTTCCTGCAAAACCTGTAAACAACCCAACCCTCTCACATGTAGTGTTCTAGAACAAGGATCTTCAGACTTAGATCAGTTACGAGAAGTGTAAACACTTCTAACCTGGAGGTACAGTGTTTACAATAACCATAAAAGATCCTCCTCTAATTCACCCCAGATTCTGAAGGTCAAAATAAAGGTCATCCAGACTTAGCAGGCTTCCCAGATAGCCCTAGCACTACAATAAATCTGTAGCACATAGTTCTCAAGAAGAAACCCACATCTGAACCGTGTTTCATATTCCCGCACCAGACCGAAATGGAATGGGAAAGAACATGAACCACTCTAGCCTAGGTGTCACTTAGGTCCCAGGTATAGGACCTTAATAACTCAGTGAAACCCCACCCACCAAAACAGGAACCAGATCCAGCAATGATAATGACAGTATGATGTATATAAAAAAACTGTAAGAATGCAGTAAATAAAGATGTACATAAAGCAGTAAATAAATAAACACAATTAGCATGCAACACCCCAGTAAACACAAATCAAACAAGCGCTAGGAGGAACCCACAAAAAGAACCAGAAGCCCTGGTTGCAGTGTAAGGGTCCCCAGTAGAGTCGCCAAGTTGTCGCTCCCACCAAATGACACCTGGTCAGACGGGGTACAGACGCGAACGATCGGCGAAAGAGAGAACATGAAGATGAACTAAAAAGAGTCGCCAGCTAGGCATTTTTATCCCGAAGGAAAGGTAATGCTGCATAAACCTAGGGAAGAAATGGATAAGACGGTCGCGAACCAGAGAATCTGAGAAAGGGGGTTGGTTACAACCTGGGAAGGTATTAGCACCCAGATTGCCCGTCGTACTCGACGGGATCCACGCTTAAAAGATTGTGTTTAAAGGGGTAGTGTCAGTGCTATCTGTGTGCAAAAGCTAGAAAAGAGTGTACAGGTGTCTGTAAACACCCCAAATTTTCCCTCACCCATTCACACCATGGCTTGTGATCACCTCATATGCATAACTCAATCATAGCATCTCATACCACATTTTTGATTCACTGCATTGGTTCAAAGTCATCTGCATCTAGGGTTTGTGATCTGAGCAATCCAAGAACTTCTTGAGCCACTCCAAAGGTCATCAATCACTTCAAAGGGGTCCATATGTGTTCAAGTATCATATTACATCCTCTCAAAGTCAAGAATGTCAAAGAATCACAAGAACTGAAAATGGCATGGAAGCAGAGCCAGGTTTGACTGCACAGATGACCTAGAATTAGGATTTTGGTTTCAGAGGCCATAACTCCAAATTTTTTGGTCATTCTTGTTTCTATTGGTCTCTATATGGTATAGGGAGTATGCATATCAATTTTCATGAAGAAATTCCATGGGGAAGTCATCTGATCAAGAGTTGACTTTTCAAGCAAGTCAGTGCAAAATCAGGGCATCTGAGGCCCTCAATGACCCAACCAAGGGGTGTTCTTCATCATTTTGATTGTATATGATCTTTATTTGATCATGGAAGATGTTAGAAGTTCACAAAATTTAAGAATTTCAAGTCTTTTGCAAAGTTGACTTTTTGGGCAAGTTTGACTTTTAATGAAATTGTCATTTTAGGCAACTTTTTCAACCTTTGCTTTTTGATTCAAAAAAGCTTCAAATGGAAAAACTTTGGTCATGAAAGTTGTAGAATGGATCATTCCCTTTCCAAAAAGTACAAGAACATGACCTAATTCATTATGGATCAAAAGTTATGGTTTGTCAAAGTTGGCTAAAATCATAAAATTTCAAAGTTTCCACCAAAGAGGTATTTTGCAAAATGACTTGATCAAGTGTTCTAAAGCTACCAAATGGACTTCTAAACTTCACAACATGATCATATGGCTTCTAAAATTCAGAATGGGCCAAAGAAGTTTGCATTTTGATGCATTGAAACTCATGAAATCTCAAAGGAACCAAACTTGGAAGTCAAAATAGGCCAGCACCAACTCTCTGACCTATCACAATTGTTTATACACATCAAAGGCAAGCCAAAGCATATAACAACACACTCTGATCTTGCCCATAGCCATAGTTATCAAAATCTCCTCATTTTGCAAGAGCCTTCGAAATTCTCAGCACAAGACACAAACACACAAACTAGCTTCACCAATCAACTCAACCCACTTCCCTGGTCACAAAGCACCCATCACCATTGCCTTAAACTCCCAGAATCACAAATACGATTCTCACCTCACCTTGAGCAGAACCTCTGCCAGCTTCCAAACCAGCCATCACAAACTCCTTCTAAGCATCAAGACTTCATCAGGGGCCTAAAAGGAGTAGATTGCACGAAGAGAGAGGGTCAGAAAGTTGCAAACTGAGAAAGCTCAAAGCTCAGGTATATCAAGAACTTTTTTTCCAGAAATGAATTTTTAAGTTTCTAAGTTGTTCTTCATGCTTTGCTGATCACTCTGATGTTCTTAGTTTTGAAAATGGTTGAGAGATAAGCCTTTAATCTTGTTCTGAAACTTTTCTGACCTAAAAATGTTTGGCTTCGATTCGCATGATTAATGAATTAGAAATGAGTTTTGGTTAGGGGTTTTGATTCAGTGATGTGTGGGGTTGATTTCTGGGCTTTTAGTTTTCATTTTTGTGAAGTTTGGAGGATTTTAGAGATTTTCAGGGAGGGAGGTCACCGGAGAAGATGACCGGAGCTCGTCTCCGGTGACCTGAGAGTGATTAAGTGGTAATTAGGGTTAGGGCACCAGGTTTGAATGTGAGCCATTGGATTTTGTTTCCCGCGCGCGTTTGGAAGGCTGAGATCTTGTCATTAGTATTAATTAGGTTTAATTCAATTAATTAAGTGATATTAGTTCAGTTTGAATATGGACCTTAGGATCACGCGCCAAGTCAACAGGTCCTTCCCCAGAATCAATCCTGGCTCTCCATTGCGTTTACTTTCCATTTTCTTTAATTTTAATTCATTTGTTTTATATTTCTTTTGTCCATTTATTTTAAAATAGTAAAACCTTTTCAAAAATTCTGAAAAATTTTTGTATAGACTTTTATTAATTTTCAGAAACCAAAAACATTTTTATTTTTATTTTTTGCATTAAAAAATATTTTTAAATCATTTTAAAGTCTATTTTTAATTAATTAATGAGAATTAATTAATTAAAAATACTTTTAGGTATTTAAAAATCACCAAAAAATTCATGAAACATTTAAAATCATTTAGAAACATTGTCCAACCCTCAAACCAAATTTCTTTTTTGATCTTGATGCATTTTGATAATTTTCCATGGAATTAATTTCATTTTTAAGCATTATTTTGATCCAATGTTCAAAAAATCATTTCTGCCTAACCATTGAGAGTTGGACTTTGATTCTTCTTGCATTGCATTTTGTTTAGCATGTAGTTTGTGAGATTAAATTGGCATGATTTGATCCTTCATTTTCAATTTGTTTGGTATTTTTCTTGCTAAGGTACCCTAAAACCCTAGAAATTTTAGGAAATTCATAACTCTAATTAGGTTAAGAGTTGGAACCTCTCCTTTGGGCAGTGAGTTAGTATAGGTTTACGGTTCCTTTGAGTGCATTTTCAATTTTTTATCTTGATGTTTGCTTCTGATTTTGGTTTTTGTTTGATGCATTGATCATAAACCCTAATTTGGGCTTCCATATGCATCCATCTTGCATTTGCTTGCATACCATGCCTTGCCATAGCATTTTGTGCATCCATTTGGTTTATTAAACATCTTAAGACATATTGAAATCATGTTTGATCATTGCATCTTGCATTTGCCATGTTGTATGTCATTTGCATTTCATAACTTTTCATTTATGTTCATGGTTCTAAGCATGCTTCTCTTGCATCCATATGTTTGTATGATCATCCCCATGCTTTGTTTCATGTTTGCATTATCTCATAGCATCATTAACATCATGTATGTGCTTCTGGTTTTGCTTTACATCATGCCATTTCATTTCATTTTGCATTGCATTGCATTTTCTTTCACTAACTTTTCAGGTGGTAAGCAACTTTGAGAAGTGAATTTGCCTTCACTTCTCACAACTTCTTTTCATCTCTCTTATGCATCCTTGCTGCATTTTGTTATGTGTTTGAGATTAAGCTTGCTCTTTCTTCTCCTTCTTACTTTATTTTCTCAAGTGACTTGTCTTCTTAAGTGAAGCAAGTTACTTTGCTTCTCTTTGCTCCTTCCATCTGCTTCCTGGTGGTTCCTTTGAAGATGTCTCTTGTAAACCCCACAAACCTTAGGAACAACCAAGCATGACAATGATTAGGGTTTTGATTAGTCCCTCATTTAGATTTTACCTTTGTGTCTCATTGAGTCTTCCCTTCTCATCTCATAATCAGGGACTAAACCCTAAAGGCTTTAAGGCTTTGTGATTAAGCTTATGCCTGCATCCTTCTATTAGGATGGAGTGTATAACTTTAATCGTAAGTGTTAAACCCTTAATGTGTTTAACTCCTTTAATCAATTCACATAATAATCATCAAGACATCACACTTGTAACTTGGGCCTTGCATTAGGGTTCTAATTCTTCCTTAATTGGTTAAGAAGGACTAACCCTAGTGTTAATGGACAAGTCCCCCTCAAGTTATCTTACAAACCATAAAATTCACTTCATCATCTCACCATTAAATAAAATCCACTTAATCAAAGGCTTGTTTTGTCATGAGTTTAATCCCTAATCATGGATTAAGTTGAGGAGCTTTCCTCAGCTTAAACATTCTCATCTATTATCCTTCTATTAGGATGGTGTAATGAGTCTGTTTAATCCCTGATTATGGCTTAGTCTCATTACTTAACACTAAACAAAAACACCAAAAACATCTAAATAATCACAAGTAGGTTAATGATCTTAATCCTACATCAAAGGGGATTAAGTGTGAGAAACTGACTTCACACTTAAGGTACTCTCATTACCCCTAATCAGAGGGAAGATGTGATGAGTTTACTAATCCATTGGTTTAGGTTTAAGCTCATTAATCTATGGCAAACTTTCAAGAGCAATAAAAGACTGAAAACACAAAAACAAACAATAATCGTCTCCTTCGGGATTCTTTTCTCATCACATTCACTCCTAAACGAGAACTTGCTTCTTCCGTCTAATGCAAGACAGTTTGCACCTGAGCCAGACAAGTCATACACTTGAGCATAGACAAGTAAGCATTTCACAAGTCAATTCATCCTTCAGTCTCTTTGGGTCGAACTACGGTGTTCTGACTTCCTCATTGCACGAGAGGATACGTAGGCATAACTTAACAGTTATCGAACAAAAGTCTCTGTATATTCCCCCTCCTTCTAGCCTTATTCTTTAGCCTCATGATCATGAGCATTTCATCTGTGTTCTTACACTGACACCTGTACATCCTTTTCCAGCTCTTTTATACACAAATTGCACTGACACTACCCCTTTAAAACACAAATCTTTTAAGCGTGGATCCCGTCGAGTACGGCGGACAATCTGGGTGCTAATACCTTCCCAGGTTGTAACCAACCCCCTTTCTCAGTCTCTCTGGTTCGCAACCGTCTTATCCGCATCTTTCTAGGTTTATGCAGCATTACCTTTCCTCCGGGATAAAAATGCCTAGCTGGCGACTCTTTTCATTCCCTGTGAGTTCACTCATGTGTGTCCTCACACCCTCCTCTCGCCGACCGTTCGCGTCTGTACCATATTTGAGCCCGACTTCATTTATCGGGAGCGACAGTGTCAGTGCAAAAGAAGTGTGAAATGAATTGCTCAAGAATGAGGCTTAAAGAATAATGCTGGAAGAGGGGGAATATACAGAGACTTTTGTTCGATAACAATTAAGTTATGCCTACGTATCCTCTCGTTCAATGAGGAAGTCAGAACACCGTAGTTCGACTCAAAGAGACTGGAAGATAAATTGACTGATGAATTGCTTACTTGTCTATGCTCAAGTATATGACCTGTCTGGCTCAGGTGCTAATTGTCTTGTGTTAGACGGAAGAAGCGAGTTCTCGTTTGTGAGTAAATGAGATGAGAAAAGAATCCCGGAGGAGACGATTATTGTTTGTTTTTGGTGCTTTCAATCTTTTATTGCCTTTGGAGTTTGTCATAAGAAAATGAGTTTAAGCTTAAACCAAGGGTTAGTGAACTCATCACATCTTCCCTCTGATTAGGGGTAATGAGAATACCTTAAGTATGAAGTAAACACCTCACACTTAATCACCATGATGTAGGATTAAGATCATTAACCTATTTGCATTTATTTAGATGTTTTTGGTATTTTTGTTTAGTGTTAAGTAATGAGTTTAAGCCATAATCAAGGATTTAATGGACTCATTACACCATCCTAATAGAAGGATAATAGATGAAAACATTTAAGCTGAGGAAGGCTCCTCAACTTAATCCATGATTAGGGATTAACCTCATGACAAAACAAAACCTTTATTAAAGTGGATTTTAGTTAATGGTAAGATTAAGAAGTGAATTTTATGATTTGTAAGACAACTTGAGGGGGACTTGTCCATTACACTAGGGTTAGTCCTTCTTAAGCAATTAAGGAAGAATTAGAACCCTAATGCAAGGCCCAAGTTACAAGCTTGATGTCTTAGTGATTATTAAATGAATGGATTAACGGATTTAAACACATTAAGGGTTTAACACTTAGGATTAAAGTTATACACCCCATCCTAAGAGAAGGATGCAGGCATAACCTTAATCACAAAGCCTTAAAACCTTGAAGGTTTAGTCCTTGATTAAGAGATGAGAAGAGAGACTCAAAAGATGACACAAAGGTAAAACTAATGGGGGATTAATCAAACCCTAATTGTTATCATACTTGGGTGTTCCTAGGGTTTATGAGGCTTGCAAGAGATCTTAAAGAAGAGCCACCAAGGAAGAAGCAGATGAAAGGAAGAGGGGCAGAAGAAACAAGTTAACTTACTTCACTTAAGAGGATAAGTTACTTGAAGAAAGAGAGTGAAGAAGGAACATGAATGAGCAAGCTCACTCTAAGACAAATACAAAATGCAGAAAAGATGCATAAAAGAAGAGATGAGAAGAGAAATGAGAAGTGAGAGCAAATTCACTTCTCAAAGTACTTACCACCTAAAAAGTTAGCATAAAGAAATGAAATGAAATGAAAATGAAATGTATGCAAGGGTGCAAACCAAAACCAGGAGCATATTTATGATGTAAATGATGCTAAGAGATGATGCAAATGTATGTCAAGAGTGGTGGGTGATCATACAAGTGATGAAGATGCAAATGAAGAATGAAAGAAGCATGAAAGTTCATGAAAGTTCATGAATGCTCATGGAATGTAATGAATGCATAACATGGCAAATGGATGAAGAAATGATCAAACATGATTCTAATGTGTCCTAAGGTGTCTTATATGTCATTTGGATGCAAGAAATGTCATGGCAAGTTCATGAATGCAAGCATATGCAAGATGTATGCAGGAGAAGATGAGAAATTAGGGTTTTCATGCAACATGAGATGCAAAACTCAAAAACAGAAGCAAATGACAAGATAAAAAATTGAAAATGGAATCAAAGGAACCCTAACCCCATATGATTTCACACCCCAAAGGAGAAGACCTAACTCTTAACCCTAAGGAAGTTATGATTTTTCTAAGTTATCTAGGGTTTTAAGGTACCTAAAGGGAAAAAAATTCAAATCAATTCAAAAAGGCAGAAGAAATTTATGACAAAATTATGCTAGAAACTACATGTCAAATGAAGATCAATGCAAAAAGAACCATGGTCATACCATTCTTGGTTAGGCAGAAAAGAATTCTTGAAGTTAGGGTTCAAAAATAGGATTTTATGAACCCTAAATTCAAGAAATATTATCAAAGATGATTCAAAACCAAAAAGAAATTTGTGTGGATGGTATGACAATGTCTCTAAATGTTTAAAGATGCAATATGAATTTGTTTGGGATTTTTTAGAAACCTAACTGATATTTTAATTAATTAATTTTAATTAATTAAAATAAACATTTAAATGTTTCAAAAATGATTTTTTAATACAAAAATAAAAATAAAAATATTTTTGGGTTGAGAAAATTATTTGAAATCAAAATGCAGAATAAAAATATTTTTGGAAATTTCTTGCTATTTTTAATAAATGGAACAAAACAAATAGAAAACTATGAAATTAAAATTAAAATAAACTGAAGTATGCAAAGGGAATGACTGAGATTGAATATGAGGAAGGATTGTTTGACTGCGCGCCAGATCCTATGGCCTACATTCAAACTTACCTAAACTTAATTAATTAATTATTTAATCCTAATTAATAACTAATGATCTAATCTGGACCACACAACACGCGCGGGAGAGACAGATCCAAGGGTCCACGTTTAAACAGAAACCCTAACCCTAATTATCACTTAATGACTCTCAGGTCACCGGAGAAGAGCTCTGGTCGTCTTCTCCGGTGACCCCCTCACCTGAAAACTTCCAACTTCTTCCCTAGGTACTTTCTGGAGCTCTAAAGCTCCAGATTCACTCCTCTCACTTCCCTGAATCCAAATCCACTCTCAAATCTCATTTCTTTTCACTCAAACTCAAGATTCGAAAGAAAACATAAACATGGAAAAAATTTCAGACAATCAATACACACTCATTTCTCAACCATTTTCGAAAATTCCAAGTTCAGTGTGATCAGTGGAGCATGCTTTATCATTTTGTAACATAAAAAAGAGGTTCAGGAAAAAATTAATTCGAATGGCTACCTGAGATGGAGCTTTCCTCCCTTGAGCTTTCTGGCCACTTCCTTGGTGCAAAAAGACTCCCTTGAACCTCCTGAGGCAATTGCAATGCTTGGAAAGCTTTGTGGATGGTTGGTTTGTGAGTTTGCACTCCAACTGGTCAGAAATCGTATTTTGTTTGTGGTGTGTTCTTGGTTGTTTTTGTGGTTGGTTTGTGATCAGTGAGTGATTTAGAGATGACTGGTGGAATTAGTTTGAAGATTGAGTGGCTGAGTTATGAAATTCGAAAGCTTTTGCAAGAGGGAGAGTTTTTGTGAACTTGGTGATTCTTAGGGTTCAGCTTGTGTTCTTGTGTGTTATGATCAGCATTTGGTCCACATATCAACTTGTGATATGTCTGTGGAGTGGTTGTGCCTTATTGTGATTGGTATGGCCTTCTTGCAAAAAGTCACCAACTTGTGTACTTGAGGTATGGGCAAGAATGCAGTTGGCCTTTAGGCATGTCCATGCGCAGCTGACTTCAAGGAAGTCCACAAATTCAATCTTGAAGCAATTCAGCATGTGGGAATAAAGTTATAGGGTGTTTTGCAATTATGTGAAGTTTTGGCCCCTTTGAGAAATCTTGATGTTCAAGGCATGTAATCTTGCAATTCCTTGGGCAATTAGGATCTAGAGGCAATGCACTATGATGTTATGATGTGTTGAAGTGTGTTTGAAGTCACAAAATGCCTTGGTAAGTGGTTTTGCAAAGAATCCCTTTTGGTGCATTCTTGAAAATTATGGGATATTTGCCAACTTTGACAAGCCATATCTTGAGTTCCAAAATGAATTAGATCTTGTTCATGTACTTTTTGAAAAGGGAATGATCCAATCTACAACTTTCATGACCAACAATTTTTCATTTGAAGCATTTTTGGTTGAGAAAGAGGAGGTTGAAAAACTTTCCCAAAATGGAAAGTTACATTACAAGTCATTTCCATTTTTGGCAACTTTTGGTTTAGCTCACTTTTCTTCAATTTTGTGAACTTCTAAGCACTTAAATGTTCAAATAAAGATCATATAACTTCAATTTGATGAAATATCCATTTTGGTTCCATGTTGGGGGCCTCAGATGCCCTGATTTTGTTCTAACTTGCTCAAGAAGCTACCTAGTGAAAAGATGACTTCCACAATGAATTCCTTCATCAAACATGGTATACATGATCCTTATAACATATTGAGACCAATAGAAACAAGAATGACCAAAAAATTTGGAGTTATGGCCTCTGAAACCAAAACCCTAATTTCAGGTCATCTGTGTAGTTAAACCCTGGCTCTGCTTCCATGCTTTGCAAGTTCTTGTGATTCTTTGACTTCCATGATCTTTTGAGGATATAATATGATGATTGAACATACATGGACCCTCTTGAAATGATTGGAGACCTTTGGAGTGGCTCAGATGGATCTTGGATGGCTCAAGTCGCAAACCCTAGATGCAGATGAACTTGAGCTAATGCAGTAAAGCAAAAATGCAACATGAAATGATATGCTTAAACTAATGCAAAGATGAAAGATCACAAGTCATGGTGTGAACTTAGTGAGGGCAAATTTGGGGTGTTTACACTAGGGTTCTAAAAGTTAGGTAGTGTATTGACAACATATGGCAGCCCCATATTATCCTTAACTTACTTAAGGAACATAAGCACCAACCAAGAAGTCACACTAACTATGGCCACCAGATCAACCATATTGGTATATGCCGTACAATTTCCTTGGTCTATTGCCATTTACCTAGGGTGCACCAGATCCGGGTTAGGATCTTTCACACATAAGCCCAATAGATAAATATAAAGCAAACAAGACAAACAATTTAAGTGATCTAATTCCTAAGGGTACCCCTCTTTTACTTAGTAACTCCCCAGCAAAGTCGCCAGTTCTGTAACATGGTGGGAGAACTGATTTTTTAGTCATGTTGCGGATAGCAAGAGTCGCCACCGACTTTTATTTTATCCAAATGGAAAGGACATAAAAGAACAGGAAAGACCTATTTTAAAAGACTTGAGTTCGGGGGGTAGGTTATATAAAGGGAAGGTGTTAGCACCCTTTATATCCATGGTTATCCATGGGCTCTTAGTTACTTAGCTCACTTAAATTGTTTTTGAAGAGTGTAGTGTGTGATTAGAAATTTTTCTAAGTACTTTGTAATGATCCTCGTATGGATGTATACAAAGCCTTGTTTTGAAAAATTATTTAAGAAAGTGAGGTGTAAAAAGTATTTTGAAATGTGAGCAAGCAACTAAGAGGTACCTACCCTAGATTAAGTCTTTCGTGTTCTCGCATGTTCTTCCAATGGTAAGACTATCCCTATTATTAAGGAATAGGTAGTCATTACCTTGCATTTGTTTAAGGGACGGGCGTAGGGTCATCGTATGGTCATAGAAGGCAACTTAAGGGTGTCTTTAGCAACCTGGGAGGGACTATCATCTTTTACCGAAGGGACAAGATCATTATCATAGGCAACATCGTAGGGACTTGATCTTTTAAATCTGGGAGGAACTAGATGATTTATTTATGGAGGGACTTTGCTTAAGACACCCCCTTTTCGAGGGACTTGACCATTTTATTTTAAGGCAACCAAGAGGAATACCCTAGGAAGTGCAAGATGGCGATCAAAGATCGACTTACGTGTGTGAGTGTTTAATTTCAAATATTTATCTTTTTAATTAATTTTCTAAGTCCCTTTTATTCATTTAAGTTATACACGCCCTAAAATTACTAACCATAGCAATAAAAATAATGCGAAAATATAAATCTAAAATTATTACATGGCTTTGGGATAATTACAATATAATCATAAAAATAATAAGTGATAATAATAATAACAAAGAAAATAAATATTAGGATTATAATAATAAAGCAAATAAATAAAACAAATAATAATAATAAAGCAATAAATATTAGGATATTAGAATTAAAAGAAAATAATAGTGAGGTGATAAAGAAAAGTTAGTATTTTTTAAAGAATTTAAAGAATTTAGAAATTGCTTAGAATTTATAAGAAAAATAATAAGTTTAAATAATAATAGTAATAAGAGAATAAAGTATTTACAAAAATAAAAAAAAATTTATAAACATATTTTGATTAGGGTTTAAGAAAATAAATTTGGTTTTTAGGGTTAATGGAAAAAAAATTAGGTTTAGCTAAAGCAATTAGGGTTTTATAAAAATAATTAGTTTTTATTTACAAAATATATATATAATAAAAATATGCACAAAATATTATAAGATTAATTAAAATAAATAATTAAGAAATATTATGAAATTAATAAAAAGTATAAAGTTTAATTATTTATAAAAAAAACATCAGTGGTTTTAAATTAAACAAATTAATTAATTATTAATAATTATATATATATATATATATATATATATATATATATATATATATATATATATATATATATATTATATATATATATATAAATATAAAAGAAACAAAATATATGACAAAAATAAAAGTGGGAAGGCCTGGTTTTGATCCCAGGACCTCCCCCTTACCAGAATAAAACCCTGCCACTGGGCTAGCGCGTGTTAGTGCTTTTCATAGGACCAATAATCAGTAAATTATATGTTTAGAAATAAAATGAATTTAACGCAAAAAGAAATGGTCGCAGCTGGTTTTGATCCTGAGCCTCTTGGTTCACAAAACCAGTGTGTTTTCCACTAGGCCAATCGCGTCATTGAACATATACCTGCAAATAATAATATATAAAATAAAACTACTTTTTGAATTTAAAAAACGCGCAAGAAGTCGTCTTCTTCACAACACCGTCCGTTTAGCCTTTATCTACAGTCATCCGTCACTAAAACTCGTAGTGACGAATTTTACTCGTCACTATAAACCCTGCATAATCAAACATTGAAAATACGATGGATAAATTGTTTTTAAGGGTTCAGATTGATTAATCTTAGGTTCCTAAATCCAAATAGATCATCAATTTCATGCGAAACTGTCTCCATCTGGTATTCCCGAATTGGAGCTCTCAAACCCTAAACATGGTAGATTGTCATTCCTGCACGATAAACCTAATTAACCTGTCCAGAAACACTATATACATCATCATAATCAACATTACATATCCAATTTGCAGTTTGAAAGCATGTATAATCGAAAACGAATTTAAAAAAAATTAAAAAAAGAATGCAATCGGTTAGCATGATTTAGGATGTTATGGATAATGGTGATGAGTGCTACATGTCCAGGATCATTCAGAGAGTTGATTTCAACCTTCAAAACACTTGTAAAATGCCTGGATCAAGGAAACCGAATTTGAATTTTGTTGTGAATTTTTGAAGTTTTGGATGATACTGGCCTGCAGAAAAATCGTCCTCTAGCATGTAGTCTTCTTGTGTTTATATAATACACTGATTCTAGGTCAAAAGATGGACCTTTGTATCATGGATTTTGGTGACTTGATGAGGAAGAAATCAATCATTCTTAAATGTCAAAAAAATCAAATATCCTCTTGCTATTTTTGCCTTACACGAATTTGGATAGCATCCAATCACTTTAAATGGTGTTTATAAGCTTCTAGAAGAAAGATCAAATCCAATATTTGAGTTTTTATATTTTATTTTGATTTAAATTGAATTTTAATGAATAAAATCAAAATAAATATAAAATAAATTATAAAAATCTGAAAAAATAAGAATTGGGTCGTGTATGATGTCATTCTAAGGATTGGATCACAAAATTGCAAGCCCATTTGAAAAGAGTTGGTTCTAAGACCTCATTTGCTCAATATACCCCTCAAAAATTTCTCAACTTTGCAAAGGCACAAATCCCTCAATTTTAAGGCTATGAAGGTTTTCTTGGACATTTTGGAAAGCTTAAGGAGTCCTCTAACCAACCTCTTTGGTCTCATTCCCATATCTTTTACCATTTTCAAATTATGCCCTTTGGAAGATGTTGACTTTTTGTTGACTTTTGAAATGACCTGTAATGTTTTAGCTCATACCTTCCAAATGAAGCATTTTTAGGCTTGGCTTATTAGACACAAAGTTGTACAGAATTCAATTTTCTTCAAAATGAGCTTTGGATGGAAAAAAATAGATGAAGCCTGTGAAAGTTATGGCTGGTCAAAGTTCAATTGACTTTTCTTAAGAAAACCCTAATTTAGAAACTCATGATTCTTGATGATCTGAAACTTTCTTGATGAATCATGATCAACCCTTGATCAAATGATGGATTTTACTTCATAAAATTGATGTTGAAAAAAAATATTGAAGTTTGACTTTAATTTGACCACAGTTGACCTCAGGTTGACTTTTTAACTACTTTGACTGATTTTTGCATATCTGATCATCTGACTGGGCAAAATTATTGGGAAAGCCTTGAAACTTTACATGGGGATTCTTGAATACATTTGGGATGTTCTGAAGTTCACTTGAGGCCTTGAAAATCATTTTAACCTGAGGAAACTCAAAACCCTAGTTTTGGACACTTTACTTAGGAGGAGGCATTGTCTGGGGAAACTTCCATACTTCTTGATCAATTGGGAGTCTTGAGAACCTTATGATCATTTAGAAGTCTTAAGAGAGGTTGTCTTGATTGTGGGAGGGAAAATTTTGGGGTGCAACACCACCCATTGAGGATAATTAGATTTCACAAGAAAACCTGCATCAATCTTCTTTTGAACCTCCTCTTTGACATTTACTGCCATATCAGGATGAGTTCTTCTCAACTTATGCTTCACAGGTGGACATTCAGGCTTCAGCGACAATATATGCTCCACAATATTAGTATCAAGACCTAGCATGTCTTGATAATACCAAGCAAACACATCAACGTACTCTCTAAGAAGCTCGACAATCTTCCTCTTAACATCAGGACCAAGCAATCCTCCAACTTTAACTTCTTTCTTATCATCTTCAGAACCCAAGTTGACCATCTCTATAGACTCTCCATGAGGCTGAATAACCTTCTCCTCGTGCTCAAGCAATCGATAAATTTCATCAGGAATCTCTTCAACATCCTCTTCCTCAGCTTCGAACACAAGGAATTCAAAGTTGGGAGTGGGCATAGGATCATTGTTTTCAATGGGTTTATCAATCAATCTGCACAATGATTTTATTTTTATTTAGAGTATGAACAAAAGTGCAAACATTATGCAGATAAACAATGATTATTATTATTTTAGGTTTTTTATGTTACCATTTTTCAGAATAAAGCAAAAAAGAAAAAACACACATGGAAATAACAAAATAACATTTTATTGATGATGATAAATTTTGAAACAAAGCCCGACAAACATCACTTTCACCTTGGGCAGAGTGAAAGGATTTTTGAAAGAAAATAAAACAAATTACTTTGAAGCATGAATAATAGAAGGAACATCAACATCAATCCAGTTCTTTTAAATCTTCCCGTGCGTAACAAAGTTAGGCATTTCTTCATCTTCATCATCTTCAATGATGGCAACAGCGGAATGATCGTTGATAAACCCAAAACTTCGGAACCCTTCCTGAATAGTCTTTGGGTCATTGAGAGCCACACCTGGTGCAAAACCAATACCAAATCCTTCTTTGTTGTCAACAACATCAATAACTCATCCCCAACTGTCAGATCGACCAGTTTTGAGTACGCGCAGAGCATCCTTGAGAGAAGACATAGGCATAACTTTCTTCTTAAAAACATTATCAACAACAGAAAGAGCCTGGAATGAAGTTCCCACCTCTTCCTTAGCATAAATATAGGAGAAAAATGACAAATTACTCACTAGCATCGCCTGCTCACCGTCAATAGTCATTAACTTCCCATCTTTCACAAACTTCAGCTTCTGATGGAGAGTAGATGTCACAACTCCTGCCTCATGAATACAGGGTCTTCCAAGGAGACAACTGTAAGCAGGACATATATCCATTACCTAAAAAGTAATTTAGAATATAAATGGTCCAATCAGAATAGGAAGATCAACTTCACCAATCACTGTCTTCTTCGATCCGTCAAAAGCTTTCACAATAATCCCACTATGCCTCATGGGAGCACCTTGGTACTTAAGCCTTGACAAAGTCGACTTCGACATCACATTCAAAGAAGACCCAGTATCAACCAACACTTTATACATAACATCTTCCTGACAATTCACTGAAATATGCAGAGCCAAATTATGATTCCTTCCTTTTTCAGGCAAGTCATCATCACAGAAACTTAGATTGTTGCACGATATGATATTAGCCACAATACTATCAAACTAATCAACAGTCACATCATGGTCAACATAAGCTTGTTCAAGAATCTTCTGCAAAGACTGCCTATGAGCCTCAGAGCACATCAAGAGTGATAAAACTGATATCTTCGACGAAGTATGTAACAACTGCTCAGTAACGTTGTACTCGCTCTTCTTTATCAATTTTAACACCTCATCTTCACTATCACTGAATTGACCTGATCGGGCAACATTATTCATAATCTGTTTACTCGCACTTGTATCTTCAACTCTCTTTGGAGGATCCTAAGCATAAACTCTACCACTTCGAGTAGCCTTTGTTACATCAGCAATGCTAACCACAGACTTTGGAGAAGGAATAGGAACTTCCTTACCATTTTCTATCATCGTAGCATTATACCGGTAAGGAACAGCTTTATCAGACTCATATGGCATTGGACCAGGCAAATTGATCACCAAGGGAGTAACAACATATTTGCGGCTATCAAAAGAAATAACAACCTTCTCAAGAACAACCTTCTTAGGAATATTGAACTAAGGCACAATAACATTCACTTCATTGTCATACTCATCTCGCTTCATTGTCACTTCAATCAACTTATCATCCATCATCTTTTGAATTTCTCTCTTAACAATCACGCAACCACGAGGTTTCACCGAGGAAATGCAACAACCAGCATAATCGTGATCAATATCATGATATTCACTTAAAAAAGCATGCATCTCAACCAAAGACCTTCGAATATGGAGGACCTCGTAGATCTTGAACAAACCAGGACAACCATCAACCATATTCATAGACGTATTACCATGCTTCGGAAGCGGATTTGTCTTCACATTTGGATTAACATCATTGAAGGACAAAATATTGCTCTTTATCAATTTTTGTACTTCAAACTTCAATGGATAACAGTTCTCAACATCGTGCCCCGGGGCACCTTGATGAAAAGCACAGTGAGCCTCTGGCTTATACCACTATGGGATAGACTCTGGAACTGGAGGCGGAGAACGTGTTTGCACAAGTTCTTTGCAATCAAAGATGGAAGCAAATCCGCATACAACATTGGAATGGGATCAAAATTCGGCTTAGCACGAACCTGTTGATTACCACTCGGTTGCACAGAAGGTTGTTGATAACGAGACTGATACTTTGGAGCTACTGGTACAGTTGGAGTCACATTAATTATCATAGATACAGAAGATACATGTTGCTGATGACGATTCTCACGACCACGAGGTCTTCTATAACTTTCACGAGACACAACATTAGTCTCACCTTCTTTCTTTTTACCAAAGTTGAACCTCCTAGTGCTCGAGCCATTACTACTCTCTTGGCTCAACCGTCCCTTACAGACACCTTCTTCTAGTCGCATCCCCATACTCACCATTTCAGTGAAATCAGAAGGAGCACTTGCTATCATCCTCTCATATTAGAAAGAACCTAAAGTATTCAAAAATATCTTTGTCATCTCTTTCTCTTCTAGAGGAGGAACAATCTGAGCTGCTAGCTCGCGCCATCTCTGCGCGTACTCTTTGAAAGTCTCTTTGTCCTTCTGGGACATAGCACGAAGTTGATCTCTATCTAATGCCATGTCAACATTATAATTATATTGCCTAAAAAAAGCCTATCCCAAATCATTGAAAGTCTTGATTTGGCTATTATCCAAACTCATGTACCATCTCATGGTTGCACCAGTCAAACTATCCTGGAAATAATGAATCAGCAGCTGATCATTGTCTATTTGAGCAGACATCTTTCTAGAATACATAGTCAAATGACTCAGAGGACAAGTGTTGCCCTTATACTTCTCGAACTCAGGCAACCTGAACTTGTACGGAACCTTGACATTAGGAACCATACAGAGATCATAAGCATATTTTCCGAACAAATCCTTATGCTTCAAGGCTCTCATCTCCTTCTGTATCTCAGCAAAACGGCCTTGAAAATCATAAAGTCTTTCAATCACACCAGCGCCTTCACTGGGCTCAACATGGTATATCAATTCATCTTGGTGCGGAGTAGTGTGCATCACGGGTGGTGCAGTAGTCATCACTGGCGGAAGAGTAGTAAATGCAGTAATCTCAGGAGGAGGAGGATGATAAACATCATGAATGAAATAAACCGGCATGCCCCACGGTGTGCTAGAAGGCATGCGGTAGCAAGGAGAAATGACAACTTTAGCAGGAATCGATGCAGTGACAATCTCAGAGATGACTGTATGTTGTACCGGAGAATTAGGAGGAGGTGGCTGATTTTGAGCAGCCACCAAGCTTTCCATCATGGCAGTAACTCTTTCCAAGATTTCCCTCAGATATGCAACTTCCTCGCGCAGCTCGCGATTCTCTTGTTGTAAGGTTTCCGACATCTTCTTCCGATTAGCTCGAGTATCAACCTTGTGAGTCAGCTTGACAGAAGAACTGAATGAAGACCAAGAAACAACATAAGATCCCTGGAGAACACTCAAAAAGCAAGACCAATGCAGGCATGATACATGGTATGCGTATGCAAATGCAAATATTTCAAAGGACTATAAGATAAATTTCAATATTTATAAAGAAACACTTTTTGAAGTACTTAGAAACTCATTATCATTAAAATCAAAGTAAGGATTACAAGTGAAGTACAAGTCTCAATAATCCTAATACATGAGAGAAAAGTAAACTAGGCCTAAGGGATCACATCCGAAGAAGATCTGAATCCCGACAGGTACTTCATGCGAATCCTCTTAATCTCTTTCTTGTACCGATTCTCCATGTCTTCCTTATCCTTCACCAACTGGTTAACAATGGCCTTCAAAGCACCGGATGTAGGAGGAATAGTATATGGAGTACTAGAGGAAAGTAAATCCTCTTTTGGCCTCTTCGTAACACGCCGCTCAAGTAACTCAATGAGATCATCTTTCTCCTTCAGTTGCTCTTGCATCGTCATCTTCTCAAGTAGCTATTCTTCTTTCTCTTTCTTCATCTTGTTCAACTCTTCTGGAAGAGCAACCTTCTCATCAATGGGAGGAAGAAAAGCGGACAATGGTAGTATAGGAAACAAAGGCTCCTCGGGTGTATAAGGCATCTTGAGCTTGGAAGCCCTAGATCGAACCCACTGGATGTAACACTCGGAGGGAGCAAGGTGTTGTCTTCCTAATTGACCCTTCTCTTTCCGATGAACCGTGTACCAAGAATGAGCAATCCTTTTCTTCATTTCTGCATGATCTGCACCGTTAAGAAAGAAGAAACTGGATAAGGAAAGGTTGTTTGGTATATCCTACAAACAATATCCCAATTGTCGCCTAGCAAGAATGGGGTTGTAACTAATTCCCCCATGTGTACCAAGAAGAGGTACATTAGAAACTCTCCACAACTATCAATAAGCACTCCAGTATCATAATAGGAACAATACCAAGTCATATCCTTATGAGAAAGTGACATAATACTTTGAGACCATCTTCGTTTCTCTCTATTATCCTTGAAGACGTCGGACTTAGGTAGGTGTGAAATAAACCACCTATAGAGAAGAGGCGCACAACACACAATATCTCAATCACCTTTGGAAGTCCTATAATGAAAAGCATGATACATGTCTCCAAGCAAAGTAGGTACCCGATTTCTCTTCAAGAAAATTTGAATGGCATTCTCATCCATAATACCATCTAAGTTAGGAAACAAAACAATCCCATAAATGAGCAAAGCAAGAATAGCCTCAAATGCATCCTTATGACCCATAGTAAGAGAAGTAGAAGCTTTTTCCATCAAAAGCTTAGCATTAATACCACAGACACTCCCTTTTGGAAGAAACTTCCCATTAAGATTGGACTCCTTAAGAAAAAGGGCTTTGATGATGACTTTGGTTGTAAGCTCCTTCTCTAAACCACTGAAAATAAATTCCTTGTCCAAAATAGGTAAACCCATCCAATGAGAGTACTCCTCCAAGATCGGCACAAGCTGATAATCGGGAAAGGTGAAACAATGATGCAAAAAATCATAAAACGGAGCTAAGGTAGGGAGAATCCCCTCTGGTACATCGGTATCCAAAATAAACAAGAGCTTTCCATAACATTTCCGGAACTCCTGGGTGTCAACCACCAAAGCTCATAGCTTTCTTAGCTCTACTAGATTAGGATTCTTGAAGTTGTACTTCTTTGTGTTCCTCCTTTCAAAATTCATAACCATAGACATCTGAAATTTTGCAAGAGTTCCTTATGAGTCCCTTGAAATCTCAAAAACAATGCTCATGAATGCATGAGTGCATGTATGCAACAACCACAAACAAGATCACACAAAGCACACGGGTTTAGGTTCTGAGTCACAAGCATGAAGTCAAGGTAACAGAACACCAACCCACACAGGTAAGTACTAAGGTTTTTTCTTCATTGTACCTGCAGAAAACCAAAAGGGTGCTAACAGAGGTGCCCGGAGTTAACAACCATCTTTAGAATATCATCGATACGTTGGATTACTCCCCAACCGATAAAATTCTTAAAATAGACCTCGTCCGAGTGTAGTATCGTGTGACAACCACCTTAGGTTTACACCCGGATGGTTTCCGCACTACGTTCCTAAATTGGCTTGGATGGGTTAAGGGTTCTATGGTCCTCAGTATGATCAGCTCAAGGTTGGAAAATAGTGTCACGTATGATTACTCATCATGACATTGATAATCCAAGAGAGCCTAACTGAGTGGAGATTATCAAATTGATATAACTTTGGACTACTCCATCGCTTATCGCTTCGAATATCACCATCCTATCATAAGTTCAACTCAGATCCGGGTTAGAATCTATCTCACTCACAGAGGATCACCAAAACCGAAAACAGAACAAACAAATAACAAACAAATCAAACCAAAGCAGTAAATAAATCAAAGTAGGCCGAATCCACTTAGAGATTACTCCCTAGCTGAGTCGCCACTTTTCTGTAGCGGTAAAAACATGAGTGTAAGCTATTAGTTAACTTATCTCAAAGTAAATAGAGTCGCCACTGCGCTTTATTTTTATTCCAAGAGGAAAAGGAAAAAAGAGAGAATAAAACCTAATGAATCTAAAAGCAAAAAGCTAAAGAAACACAACACAGAAACAGGTAAGGGGATAGGTTACACAATGGGAAGGTTTTACGCACCCATAATGTATGTGGTACTCCACGGGAGCCCTTTGAAAAATTTACGGCTTTTGGTTTGAAAATGGTTTGTAAAATGTGAGTGGAGGGATGAGGAAAGAATTATTTTTTAATATTTTTGTGTTTGGAGAGGTTTACCACCTCATGCCTACGTACCCACTAAGTGCAATGCAAGATCAAAACCCCGTAGTTCGTGGTACAAATAGTGAAAAGGGTTGGTTATGATTAATTTTATTAAATGAAAAGAATTTGTCATCTTAAAGTGGATAGCCAAACAAATCTACCATGAGAATGAAGGCATGGACTCATACATCATTATGGGAAGGGAGCCAACTCGGATAAAATCGACGAGTATGCCTCTAAACCCCCACAAATGGCAAGATACTCAATTACATCAAACTACGACCATGGAGATTGAGAGACTTGCACCCTACTAAAGAATAATGACTCATAATCGACACTTTTTTAAAAAAAGCAAACAAAAGTGCATAAAGGCACAGAACAATTTGAATGTGTTTGGTTCTTTTTATTTTTTTTGAATTAAAGTCAAAATGATTAAATTCATTGATTTTTTAAGAGAAAAGAAAAGGTAAAATTCACTTGACAAAATTCAAAGTTTTATTTATTTAAGAGGTGATGATTTAAAAAAAGAAGGAATTCTTTGAAAAAGGGAGATGATTTTGAAAATTAAAGAATGGGAGGAGATGTAGGGACTATCCTAAAAAAGAAAATAAGGAGATAAGGGAAGAAAAGTCTAACCAAACTTGATGATACTTTCAATTATGTGCATAAGAGTTCCATCCTTATAAGCTAGCAAATGGCCAAATAAAGGCAAGCTCCAATCTTCATGAAGGTTATGGCCAAGGAAAAGGTGTCCTAAAATCTAAGTCCAAAACTTCCATTCCAATGCCAAGGATAGTAACCATTAGTCCAAAATTAAGATCACAATTTTTTTAGAAATTTAATCCTTTATTAATGTTTTATGTCCAAATGGACTAATATAAAATCACACAATCAAAATAATAGCAAGAAATTTAAACATGATAATGGATGAATAAAGCATAATGAAATAAAAACAATAAAAGGTGCAAGAAATAAAAAAAATAATTAAAGTGAAAAAATCTAAAATATTAGTATAGTAGTAATATAATAATATTTACATAATAATAATGGTATGGTGAACTTAATCAATCACAACCAAAAGTATAACCAAAATTGAAAGGCAACCGGATCCGCTTAGCATCTTACACTATAGCGATTAATCAAGGCAACCCAAAGCGAATTCAATGAAATTTAAAAGGAGATTCGGAGACCCAAAGCACCTACGCATCAAACATTCATAAGTCTCGATTCTTAATGCAATATGATTAACCACTTTGGGATTACGCGATCAACAAGAGATCCGGTCCACGAAAGTGCAAGTACCCAATTAGATTTTTATTCTGAAGTCGGGACACATTTAGGTCTATGTTAAGCAATTGCCGAGTAATTTATGAAGTAATTACCTACAAATGAGGCCGGCCACCACCAATTAAGGTGGAAAATATTTGTGCTAATACATGTTAGAGAAATGATATAATGAATCATCCTCCGAAAACATGTCACACAAAAAGAAAATAATGGTAACGGTCTAATCTTAATCGAGATTTCACATTGAATTTATCGAATGCAACCTATCACGATCCCAAAGTATGAAGAATGATCCAAATAATCATTCATCCATAGATTTGAAATAATGAAGATTAAACATCTTCGAAAACCAATAATCTTCAAATCGGAGATCTCATCGACAAAAAAATAAAAAGAGATGAAAGAAAATGAATCTTAATATAGAATCCATTAAAAAAACAACCAAATATATTTTCTAAAAATTTTCTTAAATGATTTTTAAAAATAGTTTTCAAAATATTTTTCCAAAGATTTAAGAATTCCTCTCTTCTTTTAATTTTTTCAAATAAGGAGAACAGAAAAAACAAAATTATAAAAATAAATAATAAGAAGATATGTAAAAAAAACAAACTAATAATAGAGAGAGAAAAAAATGAATAAAGGGGGGAGGTGTTGCGCAGACAGAAGAAGTGTGGATAGTAAGAATGAATCCATGTTGCTAAACCACTAGGCCTAAACACATAACTCTTTTTTTTATAAAAAGAAATTAAAAAATTAAAAAATTAAAAAAAAAATTAAAAAAAAAAGGAAAGAACAAATCAAAAGAAACGTGTTCTTCTGCTTCTTCCTGAAAAAACACGTCGTTTCACTATTCACCTTCTTCGTCTTCTTAAAAAAAATCAACACCGACCGGACCGCTCCTTCTTCCGTTTATCGTGATTTTGTTTTGCAATTTCGAATCCTCTTCTCGCGTTGAATTACCGGCCTCAATCTCTTCTTCTTTTTTCGTGATTTCTCTGTTGTTATTGTTGATGTTGAATTTGTGGAAATTGAAGGTGAAAGTTGAAGAAGTTTAAGTTGAAGGAATGGAATTAAGAGGGTTGGTTGAAATAGAGAGTGAATTTGAAGCCCTGAATTGAATTTTGGCAGGGTGTTTTTGACTATGAAAAGCTTGAAATTGATGAAAGAAAATGATTGAATTTATAGAAGGAGGAGGGTTTGGTTGTTACGTTTGAATTGTTTGGCTTTGAGTTTTGGTGTAGTGATGAATGCGTTTTGGTGCGGTAGAATCCGTATTTTATTGTTGTATGATTTTTCCGCGTTTCGCTTAGAATAAAATTGCGTTTTGAAAGGTATTTTTCCGCATGTTCATCTACGTTTTGTGTCTCAATCAGTTGCGTTTTGACATCTTGAAATTCCATTGTGTGCAACTGCAGTTTCGTTCTTCTTTCTTTGTGTTTCAGGTGATTTGGGCTTGTTCATGTATGAATCATGTGGGCCAGCGTGTAGACTGCGTTTTGTGAACACCCCTTTTGCGTTTTGCAGGTGTTTGTATACAGCTTTATGTTGCTGGCTGAGATGGTTGTATTTGGTATGTGAAAGTCATATGTTGCAGCTTGGCTTCAAGTTATGTGTGGTGTTGGCTGCTTGAAAGGCTTGATAGAAGTCAGCGTGAATATGGTTTAGCTAATGTAAGGCCAAAAAAAATGGGGAAATGGCGTGAAAACTAATGGCTGAAAAAGAGTGATGAGTGTGATGAAGTGGGCCAATAAATCATGGGCCTTGGCTTCTCAACATTTTCTTTTCTTTTTTTTAAATTTTGATCAAAGAAAGAAGAAATATTATGGGCTTTGTAAGAGGGCTATATAAAAGAAAATGAATTAAAAAAATATGTAGATAAAAAAATGGTAATGAGTATAAAATGAGATAAAAAAATAGAAAATTGGAAATTGATTAAAAGTAATAATTTGGATAATCGCACTAAAAAAAAGGGTATGAATCAGGTGATCGAGAAAAAATGGAAGAAAAGAAAAATGGTTATTGAAAAGGGAATGGTTTAATCGAAAAATGAATAATGGATATATGGATGATTTTTTTTTTAGCCCAAAACCAATTCTTGATTGATTTTCACAAGCTTCTGATAAAATGAACACAACCATCACTGAACCACTGAACAACTCGCAACCTAAACCATAACCACTTAGATCGTCTGAAAATTGCCCGAATTATTTGAATACATGGTGAGGAAAATAAATCCACAGGCGAACCAATAATAGACTGATGAACACTTGATAAACCTGAAGATTCAAACTAAACTTCACACACAACACTGCTCAATAAACTGACGACCTTCGCACACAACATTGCTCGATAAACTGATGACTTTCGCACACAACGCAACTTAAAATTTTAAATACGCATCATCTGAGAAATAAACCACTGGCACACATAACTTGCAATTGAAACAATCTCTTGATAGTTTGACCAAGATTAGGTCAAACATCCATCTGAATCGAATCATAACTGGACAACCATATTTGAATTAAAATCACTGCCCTGTCTTTGAAATCCTGCACACACAGAGAAGAAGGAGTAGACTACAACATATTTTTGGATTTTGGTTAGAAGTTAGTAAATATAAACAAATAAAGCAAATAAAAACAATGGTGATCCCCTGCGAAGCATAGACCTGCACCGGAGAAGAATCGAGAAACCAGTGCGATCTTGTTTGTATGCAAGATGCCGATGAGATGCGAAGAAATCTTAGGGAAAAAATTAGGGTGCTACAGGGGGATATTGGGGTTGATGGGAACATTTCGGGGCTGGTTTTGCGCGAGTTTCTGCTGCTCCATGCAAAATTAGTGTAGCTCCATCCGGAGGCTTCCCGAGAGGATTCGGTTAGGTGGTGTAAGTTCAGAATTAGCCTAAGAGGGGGCAGGGGGTGAATTAGGTTAATAGAATTTTTTCCGGAATTTTATCGATGGTTAATATTTTCTTGCCTAAAGTTCTAAGTTGAAAGCAGTAAAATGCGGAAAGAAAAACGACACAGGAATATATATTGGTTCCCCTCACAGATCGAGAGTACTTTAATCCCCTTACGACTCGTAAGAGATTTCCACTATAGTTTTAGAAACTCTGATATTTTTATTAATATGTTATTTTAACTATTTGGGAAAGTGGGGTGTTACATTTGGTACCCATATGAGTGGTCATACCATGGCAAAAAATATCCTTAGAGCATGCTATTATTGGCTAACTATGGAGGCTGATTGTTATGGCCATGTTCAAATATGCCACAAATTCAAAATCTACGCTCACAAGGTGCACATACCTCCTACTCCACTGAATGTCCTAACTTTACTATGGCCTTTCTCCATGTGGCGAATAGACATGATCGCGATGATTGAACCCAAGGCCTCAAACATGCATTAATTTATACTTGTCGTCGTAGACTACTTCACTAAGTGGATCGAAGTTGCCTCTTATACCAATGTTACCAAGCAAGTGGTTGCTCGCTTCTTGATGAATAACATCATATGTAGATATGGGGTTCCTCACCGGATCATCACTAACAACTAGTCTAATCCCAACAACAATACAATAGAAGAGTTATGTGCTAGTTTCAAGATTGAACACCATAACTCGATACCATACAGACCCAAGATGAACGGGGTCGTCGAAGCTGCAAACAAAGACATCAAGAAGACCATTCAGAAAATGGTGGTCACATACAAGGATTGGCACGAGATGCTACCTTTTGCGCTGCACGGTTATCGTACCTCAGTATGCACTTCGACAGGAGCTACCCATTATTCTTTGGTTTATGGAATGGAAGTTGTTCTTCCAATAGAAGTTGAAATCCCCTCGATGAGAGTACTGATGGAAGCTGAATTAGATGAGGCGTGTAAATGCTTAGCTCACTTTTTTACTTGCTTTCTTTTGAAAAGTGTAGTGTGTGATTAAAATATTTCGCAAAGATTTAACTTTGTAATGATTCTCGTATGAATGTATACAAAGTGTTTACTTGTTTGAAAGTATTTTGAAAAAGAGTGTGGGGTGTAAAAAGTATTTGTTTTGAAAGTTGTGAGCAAACGTTTAAGAGTTCCTTAGGGATATAACTATCCTTACTATTACTTAGTAAGTAGTTTTATCCTTGGATTTGGAGGGACAAGCATAGGGTCATAAAATGGTCATAGAAGGCAACATGTAAGGATATATTAACAATTCGAATGGACTATCATCATTTTCGTAGGGACAAGATCATTTATTCGAAGGCAACTCGAAGGGTCATCGAGGGACTATGATCTTTTTCGTAGGGTCATCGAGGTACGAGATCATCTTTTCGTAGGCAACTCGAAGGGTCATCGAGGAACTATGATCTTTTTTCGTAGGCAACTATGATGATTTATTCGTAAGTGTCTTTTGCTAAGATACCCCTATGTTCGAGGGACATGACCAATATTCGTAAGGCAACAAAAGAGGCTACCCTAAAGGTGTAGGTGTGAAGAGTGTGTTGTATTCAAGTATTTTCTTTGGATTAGTGGGCTAAGTCCATCTTTATTCACATACATTTTTTTCACACTCTATTGTTACTAACCACGCAGTTAATTGTTTTGCAGAATTTAAAAGCGAAAAATAAATCCTAAGCTATTATGTCATGGGGGGGGGGGGGGTACATGAATTAAACTGGGGGGATTGCAGAAATTAAAATGACAGAAATTAAATTCCTAACTATTACAAGAAAAATTAGCATCTTATACATTGGGGGGGATTGCAGAAATTAAAATGACAGAAATTAAATTCCTAACTATTACAAGAAAAATTAGCATCTTATACATTGTTTTTCTAAGGAAATTAAACTACAACAAAAAGAAAATATTATTATTTCTTTACTTTTTTAATTAATTAATTTCTACTTAAATCATAAATAAATAAGAAAAATAAAAATACAATTACAATAAAAGATATAACGATGTTGGATCGTTGAAAATTAACAAAAATTAAAATAAGAAAAATATCTACCGCAGAGGCAGTCATCGCAAATCGAACCAAGAAACAACGGTAGGATAAAATTAAATTAAATAAAAAAGGTATAAATCGAAACGCGAATCGGTAAGCGCTAAAGGTGAATTGCCACCGTGCTAAATCGTCGGACGCGTGTAAAAATCGAAATATGACAATAAATCAAAAAAAATCGCACGTGAACCGATATGATCCACCAAAAGTTTGCCACCCTTGACGTGATCATCGCAATAGGGTCAAAAATTGTACGGATCTAAATTTATCAAAAATAAAAATAAAATAAAAGGAATTAAAAAAACAACCATGTTGCTCACGCAAAATTGCGATCATCGCGACTAGATCGGATTAACATAAGTGTCACGCCTCATACATACAAATGTGCAAATAGCGTATCGACACAATCCGATCCAGATAATATAATCAAAACCGAAATAAAATAATATTAATGCACATATTATATAAAAAAAATAGTATGATGAATATATATATATATATATATATATATATATATATATATATATATATATATATATATATATATATATATATATATATATGAACTAAAAAAAAAACATATAAATAAAGAATAAAAAAGAAAAATAAAAAAAGATAGAACGTATGTGTATGAAAGAAGCAGTATGTTTCAATAGATCTTTAACCGCCGGTGTATGGTGTAAACAAGAATTAGCAGTGAAAATATTATTGAATATTAGAGAAACAAGATGTGAATATATGTAATAGAAACAACATATGACTAAGACATACAAGATAAATAGCAAATGCATGCGATCGGAAAAAAATCACAGAAACCTTTTACATAGTGCTGCCGCTTTGGTGTTGTTACTTTTTTTCGATGTTCTCTTTTTTCTAGCAGCACACACATTATCTATATATAGGGACTAATTAGGGTTAATATCAATTAGATCTTAATGCTTATTTTGAAACCCAATAAGATATTTATTTAAGAAATTAAATAAAGTTTAATAAAAATAGTTAAAATTAAAATAAAAACTAATAAATCTATTTATTTATTCTAGATCCAATGTAAAAATAAACGGACTAAAAAACTAAAAGTCGGGTGCCAAAGTGCTTGAAAAAATAAAATGAATACATCAAAATAATCAATGCGAAATAAACGATTCGAAAAAAATACAGCGTTTGGTCGGATTTTGAAATAAAAATTATGATCGTTTAAACTGCTCAGACTCATCAACATGACCAAAAATAGTCGTAAAAGCACCTTGAGCTTGTCAGATTAAACCACGTAAACTGTAGATTAATATTACTAACATTTGCAAATTTTAAATTTGACATTTTCCGTTTATTGATTTTAGGCACAGTTGAAAATTAATTTGACCAGTCTGTCTGTAAATTTCGAGAAATTATTCTGGCTAATATTAAGACGAAATACATACTATGCTATGAAGATGATGCAAATGAATACGGAAAAAAAAGTCGGTTAGAATTAAAAATCAGAGGGAATATGTTAGGGTACAACAGCTGCCCCTGTTCAATCTTCTTAGACCTGAGGAGTTAGATTGGTATATGTGCCAATTGTAATCTGAAGGTAGACGAGGATTGAACATATAAGTGCCCATAAATTTGCACTGTTGGTTGACTGTATTACTTGGATGGGCTTAAAGATGCCATCTGATAAGCTAATTGAAGGTTGTCGGAGATGGGCTTAAAGATGTCATCCGTAGTAATGGATATCCAGGGGGTTTATAGTAGCCTAAGATAAAGATAGAGGTTATCCTAGGGGTTTCTAGCAGCCCAAGATATTGGTAGATGTAATCCTGGGGGATAGCAGCCCAAGATGGAGATAGATGTAACCTTGGAGGTTTATAGCATCAAAAGATATTGGTAAGCGTAATCTTGGGGGTTTCTATCAGCCCAAGATATAAACAGATGCAGTCTTAGGGGTTTATAGCAGCCCAAGATAGAGATAGAGGTAATCCTGGGGGTTTCTAGCAGCCCAAAATATTGGTAGATGTAATCCTATGGGTTTCTAGTAGCCCAAGATATAGACAGATGCAGTCTTAGGGGTTTATAGCAGCCCAATATAGAGATAGAGGTAATCCTAGGGGTTTCTAGCAGCCCAAGATATTGGTAGATTTAATCTTGGGGGTTTCTAGCAACCCAAGAGGGAGAGAGATGTAACCAAGGGTGTTTATAGCAGACCAAGATATTGGTAAGCATAATCCTTGGGGTTTATAGCAGCCCAAGATATAGAAAAATGAAGTCTTAGGGATTTATAGCAGCCCAAGACGTTGGTAGATGTGATCTTGGGGGTTCATACTTGCCCAAGATATTGGCAAATGTAGTTCTAGGGGTTTATAGTAGCCCAAGAATAAGTTGTTGATAACATTCTGCTGTTGGGGGATTAACCTGAAAAATGAGGTTAGTTTTATGTAGTGTCATGATGTATGTAATGCATGGCAAGATGATATTCTTAAAATAAATGAGAATGTTTTATGTGTTGTGGATGTGTATGTCATGATATGGTGTAGATGATGTATGGACAAAATATGTAGTTAAAGCACATTAGTAGCTTCATGTAATAACTGCTAGCTGGGGCAAATAGATCTCTATTCATTGTTGGGGATGATGAAAACATTGTTTAAGTATGCTTTTAGAATACTATACTTGGGATCTTCGACTTCTATTTGGAAATGAAGGCATTCGAGGAGAGCTGATCGTTCATCATGCTTTTTATCGAAGTATTAAGTTCCTAAATTCCCTGACTGGGGATAGAAGGGACAAATATTCCTCTAAGAGACTTATTTGACCAAGTGTCAACTCTTCTGGGGATATCAAGCTTGAGAGAATCCTGCATGGGACTTTGTAGGGTTGGAAGTACAAGCTCTTTCGGGGAAGAGGCTACTTGGAATACTTTGCTGGAACAAACCAGTTGAAATTACTCTGTGGGGATGGATATGTGGAGATCTGTTAGACCTAAGCCTAGTTGGGGATTTCAACCTCCAAGAGTCCTTAGTAAATGCTATTATTGTAATTTTATGCATTTTTATAAACATCAATCATATTCAAAAGCATATATTCATTCAAAGTAATCAATGGACGTTTATGTGTAAGTAAAAAATGAGAAAAGTAAAGCTGAGTTTGAAATAGAATTGTATTGATTTTGGGAATGGCCTATAAACAACCAATTTTGAACAAAGAAACAGAAATCCTAGTAAGAGGAATTCGTCGTAGAAAATTAAAAAGGTACAGAAAAACAAGGAAAACAGCTATGTGTAAATGATCCCATCAAGTTTCAACTATGTTATTGCCATTATCTTCAAGTATCTCATCTTTCACTGTCGGAAGAGACGTTACTGGACTTATCTGTGGCGTTTGAACTTGATATTGGTAACACAACTAGTTGGAATTAAATGAGTAATCCAACGAGACATGGTCGTATGCTTTAATCCCTAACTTTTTCCTGGACAACCTTTTCAGGTTTTCAGTCCACCGGGATACCTTTTTTTGCCCAAGCCGCCTTTTCAGGTTTTCGACTTGTCGGGTGTACAATTGTTTATATATATATATATATATATATATATATATATATATATATATATATATATATGTATATATATATATATATATGTATATATATATATATATATGTATATATATATGTATATATATATATATATGTATATATATATATATATATATATATATATATATATATATATCCCTGATTTTTTCCCGAACCCTTTTGGTTCGCCGGGATGCCCTTATTTTTGCCTAGGCCAGTCAACCTAGCGAGTCTCTTTTTATGCGTAGTATTTTTTAAAATGTATGCGTTCACAGGGTGTGGAAAATATTCACCCTCCATGGTGGTAAGTATCATAACGCCTCCAGAAAATACCCTTTTGATTACAAATGATCCTTCATATGTGGGAGTCCATTTGCCCTTGGGATCACCTTGTGGTATTATGATACGCTTATTACCAAATCGCCAGTCTGGTATACTTAATGCTTGACTTTCTTGTTAAAAGCTTTGATCATACACTTCTGATACATCTGGAGATAACAGACGGTCGCGAGCCTCTTTTCATCTATCAAGTTTATCTGGTCAATTTGAGTTTAAACCCATTCGTCTTATCTGAGTCTGCATCTTTCATAATTCTTAAGGAAGGGATCTGAACTTCAACGGGTAAAACTACCTCCATACCATAAACTAGAGAGAAAGGGGTTGCCCCTATTTAGGTGAGTAATAAGGTGCGATAACTATGAAGAGCAAATGGTAACATCTTGTGACAATATTTGTATGTCACTATCATATTTTGCAAGATCTTCTTAATATTCTTGTTGGCGGCTTCTACTGCGCCATTCATCTTTTGCCAATATGGAGAAGAATTGTGATGCTTAACCTTGAACTGCGTGTAGAGTTCAGTAATCATAGTATTCTTCATATTAGTACCATTGTATGTGATAATCCTTTCAGGGATGCCATATCGACAGATAAGATTATGCTTGATGAACCGAGCCACGACATTCTTAGTAACAGAAGCAAACGAGGTTGCCTCTACCCACTTTGTAAAGTATTCAATGGCAACAAGGATGAAACAATGTCGATTGGAAGCAGTAGGTTTAATCTATCCAAACATATCAATGCCCCATATTGCAAAAGGCCAAGGAGCAGTTAGAACATTCAATGGAACCGAAGGTACATGTATTTTATCAGTATAGATCTAGCATTTGTGACAAGTTTTGGAGTGCTAATGGCAATCAGTTTCCATGGTAGACCAGTAGTAACGTGCTCTCAAAATTTTCTTAGCCATCGTATGCCCACTAGAGTGAGTATCAAAGATCCCATCATGCATGTCTTCCATAATCTCTCTTGCTTCCTTCTTGTATACACAACAAAGTAAAGTCGAATCGTGATTGCGCTTGTACAAAATTCCATTACTCGGGAAATACTTGGCACAAAATCTCCTTAGAAACTTCTTGTCATTGATAGATGCCCCTTCATGATACTCCTGAGCTTCGAGATATCTTTTTACTTCGTGGAACCAAGGTTTTTTATTCTACTCCCTCAGTATCAACCTCATAACAGTATGCCAACTCATTTAATCTATCAATAGTAATTCTAGGGGCTTCATGGTCCCAACTGACTCTGAATATAAATGACATGATAGCTAATGCGTCTGCCAACTGATTCTTTTCTCGTGGAATATGTTCGAATGTGATCTCTTCAAAGTATGGGATCAAAGTCAACACATGTTCTCGGTAAGGAATGAGATTTGGATGCTTTGTGTCCCATTCTCCTTTAATCTGACTAACTACTAGGGTTGAGTCCCCATATACATTCAAGAATTGGATGTTCATCTCAATGGCAGCCATGATACCCATGATACATGATTCGTATTCAGCCATATTGTTGGTACAATCAAATCAAAGTCTAGTAGTAAACGGAGTATAACAACCCTCATGAGAGATAATCACAACACAAATACCATTGCCAATTCCATTAGAAGCTCCATCAAAAACCATAGTCCATCGGGATCCATGTTCAGGTTCTTCATACGGTCTAGGTTCTTTATGATCAGTAATAAGTATAATATCCTTATCTAGGAACTCAAAATTCATAGACTGATAGTCATCCACCGCTTGATGAGCCAAATGATCAGCTATTACACTTCCCTTAATTGCCTTTTGAGTAGTGTACTGAATGTCATATTCTTTCAAGATCATTTTCCATCTCGATATTCGTCCGGAGAGAGCAGGTATCTAAAATATGTATTTGATAGGATCCATCTTCGAAATCAATAAAATGGTATGAGTGAACATATATTGTCTTAGTCAACGAGCAGCCCATGCCAAAGTGCAGCAAGTTTTCTCGAGCAGTGAGTATCTTGTTTCACAGTCGGTAAATTTTTTGCTAAGGTAGTATATTGCTTTCTCTTTTCGACCAGACTCTTCATGTTGCCCCAACACACACCCCATTGAATTGTCTAACACTGTCAGGTACATAATCAAGGGTCTTCCCGCAACTGGTGGCATCAGTATTGGAGGTTCTTGGAGATATTTCTTGATCTTATCAAAAGTTGTTTGGCATTCTTCATTCCATTTCACTACCTGATCTTTCTTCAGCAATTTGAAGATCGGCTCACAAGTAACGGTTAAGTGGAACATAAATCTTGTAATGCAGTTCAGACGTCCCAAAAAACCTCTGACTTCCTTCTTAGTACGGGGAGCGGGCATATCTTGTATAGCTTTTACCTTCGCAAGGTCAACTTCAATACCTTTATCATTGACAATGAAACCCAAAAGTTTACCAGATCTAACCCCAAAGGTGCATTTGTTTGGATTCAATCTTAGCTTGTATTTCTTCAACCTCTCAAACAACTTGTGCAGATGGTCAAGATGTTCTTCTTCAATCTGGGATCTGGCTATCATGTCATCAACATATACCTCTATCTCATGATGAATCATATCATAGAACAAAGCTACCATAGCACGCTGATATGTTGCCTCGACATTCTTCAAACCAAATGGCATTACTTTGTAACAAAAAGTGCCCCACTGTGTGACAAATGTAGTCTTCTCCATATCTTCAAGCGCCATCCTAATCTGATTATAACTAGAGAAACCATCCATGAAAGAGAATACCTTATGCTGAGCAGTGTTGTCTACTAGAAATCAATATGAGGAAGTGGAAAATCATCCTTGGGGCTGGCCTTGTTCAAGTCTCTATAATGCACGCACATGCGTACGTTTCCATCCTTCTTAGTTACCGGTACCACATTTTCAACCCATTGAGGATAAGAAGTGACAGCTAGGAACCCTGCCTCAAATTGTTTCATCACTTCAGCTTTAATCTTTTCCGACATTTCGGGATGCATACGACGAACTTTTTGCTTTACCGGGTGACAACCTTCCTTCATCAGCACACGCTGAACCACATTATTAATATCAAGTTCTAGCATATCTTCATAATACCAAGCAAAGATCTCCATGTAATCATGTAACATCTAAATTAACCTGTTATTGTCAATGTCTTCTAATTCAACACCTATCTTGACCTCTTTCTTATCTTTCTCAGTACCTTGATTTATGATCTCAATTGGCTCCGTGTGCGGTTGTACAACCTTTTCTTCCTTCTCTAGTAGTCTGGCAAGTTCTCTAGGCACCTCACAGTCTTCCTCACCTTCATCCTCAACTTGATAGATTAGATATTCGAAGGCATAATTGGCAATAGCAGAACTGTTATCGATGGGATCCAAAGTGGATATGGATCTGCAATTTGTGACGTGTGTGTAAGAACACATAGCTATTTTGAGAAAGAAAAAATAAAAGAAAGATAAAGAGCATAATATTTACGAAAGCAAAACATCCATTGATTTTATTTAATGAAAATATGCAAATGAAATGACATCCCTAACAAGCATACCATTGTGCTCCGAGATAGACACAAGGCTTAAGAGTTTTATTGTTCAAATTACAAAAAACCAAACTTAGAAAAATAAAATAAACATAAAATATCATTTATTCCTGACTAAAGGAGAGATGAATGATGTATGTGGTCTTCCAATTGTTGAGCCCACTACTAATGGTAGAAAAGATCCAACTGTCTATGTCGCAATCCTCATTAGTGTTTTCCATAGCATTGACTTGATCCTTATGAACTCCTTTATCATTGATACGAATAGCACGAGCACGACGAACACTTTTCTGAGCCTCTGAAGTGAAACCCAGACCAAATTTTTCAGACTTGTAAGGAATGTCAGGAAGCTGACCCTAAACAGTACAACTACCTTTTTCAACCACAACTTTAGCATCTTTCAGAGAGGCTATTGCAGGAGATATTCTAGTAACCTTAGGAACAATACTAACTGGTTTAGCAGTAGGAACAGTCTGAGGAACCAATTCGAATGTTTGACAAGGAGTCTCGAAAAATTCGCCATCCATCTCAACATACTTGAAAGTACTCACATGACTGACCATGTACTCTTCTTCACCATAGACAGTGAAAATCTTGCTATTCACATGATATTTTATCTTCTGGTGTAAGGTAGAGTTTACGACACCTGTCCCATGTATCCAAGTGTCGCTCCCGGGATTTTCATCCTAGTACAAACGCGAAAGTGGCGCGGAAAATGTAGAGTCGCCAGCCAGGCATTTTTATCCTGAAGGAACGGGAAATGTAATGCTGCACAAACCTGAGGAAGAAGGAAAGGACGAGGCCTTGCGAACCAAAGATCTGGGCTAGGGAGTCGGTTACAGCCTGGGAAGGTATTGGCACCCCAGATCGTCCGCCGTACCCGACGGGATCCACGCTTTCTTATTTGTTTCAAAGGGTGAGAAAATATAACTGCTGCTGAATAAAACTGCTGACTGGGATGGAAAATGAAATGAGAAAGGAACTGAAATAAGAAAATGGAAAGAAAGGGGGAAATGTAGGGAAAATAAAGAATATGCTCGAACGGGCCTTACCCCGCTGCCTACGTACCTCATCGGGAAAATGAGGATCAGAGTCGACGTAGTTCGCCTAACTAAGGCGGGAACTATTTGTATTTTTTAAGCTGACGTTGCCATAACTCTAGCTCAGGTGTTACCGGCTCTGACTCGAGGGTGTTTACCGTATCGCTGTTTGAACTGTCGAGGCAAGTCGTATTCGTCCGCAAAGAGTATGGGATGAGAAGAGAAGACGTGGTTGTCTTTGTTGATTGTCTTTTATGAGAAGTGTTTTGAAGTTTGTTTGTGAACATTCTCTTACTAAGACTTATCCATCGCGGGAAGTACTTACACCTCGCCCCGAAACGGGACGCGTATAAGAACTCCGCAACAAAGTCTCGTGTCGTACAAGAAAATTCGGTTTTTATTAGGTGTCTTTTAGATTTTGTTTGAAGATGAGAGAAGAAGACTCAAATCGGTAAAGGAAAACCTAAGGGGGACTAAGACCAACCCTAAGTTGTTTATTCAATATCAAGAAGATCCTAAAGGTTAGTGAGGTTTCTAATCCTAAGGAGGAGAGGAAAGAGGAAGAGAAAAGGAAGAAGAACACAACTTACTTCCTAATGAAGTTAAGTTGGTTCCAAAAGGGGAAAACCTAACAAGCACAAACATTATGTAAGGCAAAATGGTGCAAATTAAATGCATTAGAAATACCAAAGAGGATAGGGTTTTAAGACATACCTTGCCCTCCCTACAAAACAAAGGTTAGCATGGTAAACATGATAAAAATAAGGCAAAAAAAGTTACCTAATTAATTCCTAAGGGAACTAGGACCTAAACTAGACTCAATCTATAGTTTAAAGGACCTAAAGCTAATGCAATGCAAAATTTAGCAACTTATTTACAACACTTAATGAACAAACAGCTATGAAATGCACTATGCAATGCAACAGCTTTTTACAGCACCTATATGTATGCAAAAACAGGTGTTAAAAGTCACAAACAGCATGAATTTTTAACAAACAGCATGTATTCTACAACACTTATATGCAAAACAGCTATCAAATGCAAATTCTAGATTTTATGTTTTTCACTTGTAATGCGCAAATTCAATGCAAAGTACACCAATCAATCATGATTATGCGATAAGAACATGGATCCAGCACATGATTTAGATGAACATTGTTATTCTTAATGGAGTATGCAAGAATGCATCACATGAATCATTATGCAACAAGCATGCAAAACATGAACATGGCATATGAAAATGCTCTACATTGATCATGAATGTGCAAAATGATGGATCAACAAAAGTGCTAATCTTAATGCAAAAAACCAGAATTTTATTGATGTAGGAATGTGATCAAGAATGCGTTTAAAATGCAACAAATGCAACACATTGTGCTTATGCATAAACATGCTTATGAACATGCAACATTTGGTATATGCTGCAAGGATGCGAATGCATTAACGATACATGCGAATGATGCGAGAATTGGAATGCAACATGATCATTTATATGCTAAAGAATGTATGGGTATGGCAAGAATATGCAATAATTCAAGTTATGCATTAATGGACACAAACATACATAACATGCGAAATGGACGGAATCGTGTCGAATCGACTCGAAATGGGGGAATGGGATATCGAAACTAACCTAGAAATTTCCCTAAATCAGTACCTAAACATGTAAGGGGGATGATAGGCATGAAGAATTAAGACTAAGCTATCAAATAAGCTAAAATCTAAATTCCTACGACGAGAACCGTTTTTCCTATTTACAAGGGATTCTTTACACCCACTAGGACCTAGATTAGACTAAAAATCTAATTCCTAATAATCCAAATGCAAATTGCAAGCAAGAAAGCAACGAAAACGAAAATGAACGGTACAACGCAAACATAATCGAAAATCATGAGGAGAATGTCGTTAAGGCGAGATGAAGAGGATAAATTAAGGCATAATGATTAAATCACAAACCTACGAAATGGAGGAGTGTTTCGGTAATTGTTGCAATGAATCGGAGTGCGAATGGAGAAGAAAACCGGAGAATCCGAGAATGCAAAAGAAATGCGATTCGGTCTTGACGCTTCTCAATTAATCACTTCCGATAAGTCGCAATCTCCACCAAAAACCAGTAGCTTCTTATTCCACAATGCTTAATTCAATGGAGGATGGAGGCTAAGCTTTATGACCTTCAAGTTTCAATGTGAAACTTGAAGAACTTTTGTTGAAAAGCTATGGTGAAAATGGTGGAAAAGTGGGAGAGAAAGTAATGGATTTTGAGATTGTGAAAATGGTGATTGAGTGAAGAATGAGGGAGAGAGTGATTTGTGGTGATTACCCTTAGCTTTGGGAGGAGATGGATTTATATAATGCATTGGTTTGGCATGAGGTTTGGGCTTGGAGGTAGCTTAGGAGTTAGCTTAGGTTAGGAGTTAGTTGGGATTCTAGAGAATTCTAGAACTCCTTGGAAGGTTGTAGAAAACTCTAGATTGTGGTAGAAGGTGGTGAGCTGGCTCTTCTAGAACTTTCACATATGAGCTGAATCCTATGTTCATTGGAGCATGTTACTTGTAGTGAGGGTAAGTGGAATGAAGGGGTTTGCAACTCAATTGATCAATGCTTGATGCCTAAATGTTTTGCTCAATACATGACAATTATGGTGGTGGTATTTGCATCCAATTGCAGCCCATATATAATGCCCTTTGATGCCAAATGCATTTATAACATGAACCAACCATAAACCAGCTTGAAATTCCATAAAAATGCATAAAAATGCAGAAAAAACTGGTTTTTCTACAGCATGCGTCGATACATAAGTCTTATGCGTCGATACATAACTCAGGATGCATCGATACATAGCTCGGATGCGCCGATACATGTGCTTTGGAGTTCAGTATGTATCGATACATAGGCTTATGCGTCGATACATGGGCCCTTTATGCGTCGATTCATAAGTCGTATGCGCCGATACATAGCCTGCTGTATTGCCTTGTTTTTGCCCAAACTTTGAACGACCATATCTTTCTCAATTTTGATCCTATGAAGGAGTTCCACATATGGTTTTGAAGCTTAGGATGTCCTCTTTCATTTTCTCAAGGTATAATTCTCATAAGACTCTTATTTTGAAAAAAAAACCTCTCTTGAAGTGGCTACAAAAATGACCAAAACTTGCCATTTTTGGAAACCCAAACTTTCCAAAAATGGTAAGTTTTAGTTTTCTTGATTTTTTCCATTCTTTCTTGATCCAAATTGGTCCCTAAGAGCCTTGTAACCATAATTTCATGATTTTGATCCCAAAAATTCAAGAGTTTACCTTTTGCTCCGTCTGATTGGCTCCTCTGATTAATCCACCATATTTGAGAGATCTTAGGAACTTTTTATTGCCCGTTGGTAGTCACCACCTGTCCCAATCAATACTCTAAAACATGCTATGACTTATGCTATGAATTATGTTATGAAAATGCAAAGTGATATGCTAAATATGAAAATGAGAGGGCAAATTTTGGGGTGTGACAGTTGCCCCTATTCAATCACTGTAGACCTGAATGGATGATAGCAGTTGCTTTCAGACGTTTGAAGTATGCAGGGATTGAATACTAGAAACAACCAGAAAATTTGCTCTCGGTGGAAGAGAACAGGGAAATAAACCCAACCATATGAACTCTGCTTGTGGAGAACTCGGATGTGAAGAGTAGTAATCTGATGAATGCTTTGGAATAACACCGGGAGATTGTTGATTTGCCACACTACGGGTGGACTTTTGCTGGGATATTAATGACATGCCACACAACGGGTGGTCTTCTGAATGCTTTGCCACACTACGAGGGATTTCAATACTTTGCCACTCTACGGGGATACATTGCTCAGCTACGGGAGACCCATAGAAAACTCGCCACACTACGGAGGCACATTGCTCAGCTACGGGCGACTTTGATGTTTTTGCCACACTACGGGGGCACATTGCTTAGCTACGGGAGACTTTGAAAATTCGCCACACTACGGGGGCATATTGCTCAGCTACGGGAGACTTTGAAATTTCGCCACACTACGGGGGCACATTGCTCAGCTACGGGAGACTTCCAGAAACTTTGCCACACTACGGGGGCTGCTGCTCGCTACGGGAGACTTTGGCTCGCTACAAGAGACTTTTGCTCACTACGGGAGACTTCTGCTCACTACGGGAGACTTTTGTATCTTGCCACACTACGGGGGTTGCTGCTCGCTACGGGAGACTTTTGCTCACTACGGGAGACTTGGGATAAATTGCCACGCTGCGGGTGGACTTTGGATAAATTGCCACGCTGCAGGTGGACTTTGGATAAATTGCCACGCTGCGGGTGGACTTTGGATATCAACCTTGGATCGAATACACACATGCTGAATTGTATGACATGATGCCCCATGACACTGGGAGATAGGTACAAAGGGGATTCCTGACACGAAAATGACAAACCCCTGTTGACTCTGTGGGGAATACCGATGATTGCCGATATTTCTGTTGGAGAAGAATGTAACTAGTATGTCTCGACTTATTACCTTTGCCAAAAATAAATTGGACTTTAGATTTGAAGACCCTGCTAGGGGATGCCTCAACTGCTGGGGATTGAATCTCACCTCACAGACTCCGCTGGGTGATCTGCAACTCTTCGACTTAGCTGGGGAAGACCTGTCAAGGCTCTGCTGAGGAGAACTCTCTTGTCTACTTGAATTTTCCAAACCTATGTAGGGAAGGGAACCGTTCAGCTAACTGCCGGGAATTTCTGGATTCTTGTAAGAAGTACTTCACTACGGGAAGACGGATCTTGTTAGGGATGATCCTTATTGCTCTGTTGGGGAACAGAAGGATTTGGTTTGAGATTCGCTGGGAAATAAGATCAAGGAAACCTGCTGGAGAAAAGTTTGACGACTTTACTGGGGATAACGTCCATGCGTCTGTTGGGGATAACGAAACTGAACCGCGTCCTGCTGAGGAGGAAAGATTTCAAGTAGTATCGTGCTAGGGATCATTTGCTTTGATTCGGGCTTTACCTTAAGAGGATTTTACAAAAGACTTGGTGTCTTTAAACTCTCCAGGAGTATAATTTCCCCGGTATTCTGAACTTCCGATTATCTGTCTTCGGGAAAGAATGAATCCTCGTGCGATTGGGGTGGCTTGCCCCAGTATGAATCTTTGGTCAATTGCTTTGGGAGAGATCTGAATCTCTAGGTAATTGCCCCAATTTATCTGACTCTTGAGGACATAACAGCCTCAGATTGGTTGGCTCTTACCGTGACTGGTTGGGAAAGTCCTTACTCAATGGAGCTTTCTCGGAAAAGTGCACCTCGACGTGACTGTCTTTTAGAAGTTTTAGACTTCTCAATGTGGCAAGCTTAAGCTTCTGGACTTAATTTCCACATGCGAGCTTTTTATGATGCCAAACAGATGTATGCAAGCAGAAAAATGTTTATTCTGAGAATGGAAATTCTAATGCAACACACATGTTAATCTCGAAGTTTTGAAAAAGTGTCGCAAACCTTTGTGAAATTTTTTTGAATGAAAGTACGTACATGCACTACCAACAAGGTCTTTTAGAATAACTCATAGGAGTCAGGAACGCCATCTCGTGGTAGCATGCTCTCAAATTAACCCTGTTTCAGTTAGGACTTTTGAGGGTTGTATCGTGGCCTGGTTCACGGTTATAGAAACAAAGGATATAGGCTCTAAGTTTATTTGTGCCCATCCCTCTTCGTGATGTTCTCCATTTCTATGTTCAGCTAATTTTCGCAAGCGTTCACCTTTCATTAGGGTTTAATGTTGGTCGAGGAACCATTGCTACTATCGGATCAAGCTCCAATCAGGTTATTGTTTGGAGTCAGTCACCCCTTTATCTTTCGTGCCTGCGTCACACGACTTTGGTCTTGCTTAAGGACTTTTCTTGTGTAATCGTTTTCGTCTTTCTCTTTTGCGTTATTTTTCTTTTATCCCTAACTTTTGCCTGGACTGATTCTTGTGAATCTTTGATTGTGAAGTCCAGCGGGATGCCCTAACTTTTGCCTAAGTCGCTTGTTTTCAAGTTTCGACTTAGCGGGCTTTTCATTTCTTTCTTTTTTGAGCCAATCGTGTGACACTGTTTTTCTTGATTTCTTTGCAAGGGCTGTGACTGCCTCATTCTTTGGTCGACGAAGGATAACCATTGTGGTTTTCAATCTTTAGACCTTTTGATTTGGATAACCATTGTGGTTTCTGGTCTTTGGACCTCTTGATTAGTATAGTGGAATGTAATGGATCCTCAAATACACTCCTTTATGAAAGCCTGAACGCTTGGTCCGACTAGCTATCATCTACCCTGCCCCTGGGTTACATGTGAGGGTTTTTCATGCGAAAAGAAACTCATACTTCAAGGCTCTAAGGGGTTAGCAAGGGTCTATCTTCCTTATATCTCCAGTGTTTTAGGGATTCAAAACAAAGCCTGTACATCGTCAACGGGGTCTTATTCGAGAGCACACAATCAGAGATTTTGCGTTTTTGCTTTGTCATTCTCCTTCATAGAGTTTAAGCACGACAAGTGATATTGCGATGTAAACATGCAAAATTAACTTGACAAATGAATCACTTCAAGAAAAACATGTGAGTTTTATTATTGATAACATTCAAAAGCAAACAACTTTCATACATGTATACAAATGTTTAGCAAATAAAAGAACTACAAATGGAAATGCAGTAAAGAAGCTGAATATTGCCGTCATTGAGGAGGCTTGACTCCATCTGGACCTATCAATCTTGGATACCTTTCAGTAATCTTCAATCTGCAGTCGTATACCCAACCATGGCAATCATACATCTTCTTTTAGTTATTCTGACTCTGACACGAGACATCTGAAGGAAAAAGTGAAGCTTGGAAGTAAAGTTGCCTCATAAGTTTGCTCGGAAAGACCTGACGATCTTCTGCCTACGTATCTCCATTGACCAATGACCAATGAAGAATCAGAGCGACGTAGTTCCCCTCAATAGGGATGTAAAAAACATTGAAGAAACACAAACAAACAGTTGCTATTGCTGAGAGTATCTGGATACTGATGACTTTATTTGCTTCCTGAAGATTCCAACTTAACGTGGACCATCTGGTAAAATAACCGTGACACCGGTTCCGTTGTGATTAGGCATTGGATTCTGGAGTACATTTGGGTGAGGCGCAAAATTGATCACCTTGGAGTCAATTAGGTCTTGCACCTTGTTCTGAAAAGCCCAACATTTCTCAATATTGTGCCCTTGGGCACCCGAGTGGAATTCGCATCTGGAATTTGCATCGAAGTTCTGAGGTAGGTTATCATGAGAAGGAGCTCTCATAGTACGAAGCTCGACCAGGTTCAACTTTAGCAGCTCTGGGAGCAATACAGCATATGGGCATGGGACGGGATCAAGTCTGCGGTTTCTCGCTCTTGTTCTTTCCTGATTTGGTCTCTGCGCCTGATATTGCTGACCTTGAGGTTGTGGTTGAGCCTGAGGAGTAATAGTCACTGCACCTGTTTGGTAGTAACCTTGAGAAAGACCTCTATCTCGGCCCCTATACACGGCATTGGTCTCACCTTCTCTTCACCTTTGGCCATTTCCAAAAGGTTTCTTCACACCATATGAACTAGCACTGCTTGCATCCTGAATCTTTCCTAATTTCAGGAAGTTTTCTATCCTTTCTCCAGCGATGACAATATCAGAAAAACCAATGGACGGGCAGGCAGCCAGACGATCCAAGTAAACGCCTTGCAAGGTGCCCATAAACATATCGGCTATTTCCCGATCCAGCAACGGGGGTTGAACCTGTGCGGCCAGCTCACGCCACCTTTGGGCATACTGCTTAAAATTTTCCTTGGGTCCTTGAGACAAGTTCTGCAACTGGGTGCGGTTTGGAGCCATATCAATATTGTATTGATACTGCTTGAGAAAAGCTTCAGCTAAATCTTTCCAGCATCGAATAGAGACCCGGCTTAGTTTCATGTACCAACTCAATGAAGCTCCAGATAGACTATCTTGGAAGAAGTGCATCCAAAGTTTCTCGTCATCAGTGTGAGCCTAGATTTTTCCGAAGTATGCATGGATGTGAGTTCTAGGGAACGTGCTGCCATTGTACTTGTCAAATGATGGCACCTTGAACTTAGGAGGGATTTTGACTCCTGGCACTAACCCAAGACTGGTTACGTCGACGCCTAGGGAATTCTGACATTCCATGGCCTTAATCTTCTCCGTTAGCTCTTCATACCTTTGATTGTTGACCTCGTTCATATTACCCATATCAGCATCCAGTAGAGTGAACTGGTCTTCCTGAGTGTCTTCATTACGGGCTGCAGTCTCATTTAGATTCGGCCCTCCGTTTCGGGCAGCATTAGGATCCACATTCTCAGTCGGTGTTCCAACATTAGCATTCACATGGGGTTGCTCAACCATCAACCTGAGACGCTTTTGATTCTGAGCAATGCCGGTCATCATGTCCATGAACTGATCCATCCTCTGTCGGAGCTCATTGAGATCAGTCTGCATTCGTTCAGCCATTCTCACTCGGTTTCTTCTTGTTGGATACCGATGAACGTGTTGACCAGCTATATTGCCTGAAGTTGAATAAGTTAGGAAGTCCGAATGACCTGTAAAAATGCAAAATATGCAAATCATGCAGTAAATGCGTACGATATGTTCATGAGGATGCAACATGCGACCCTGCAAATGAGTAAGCATGTGTTAGTAATGCGAGCATGTAGAGGATGTTATGCAATGCACTGGTGTGTGGTCAAAGGTCTGGCGATCACTGGTCTGACGTTGGTGTTGAGAAGACAGTCATGTGCTAGTGAAGAGTCGTAATAAAAGTACCACCGAAATCCCGAATTTCAAACCAAAGTACCATGTGCTGGCAAAGTGGGGTATGTTGGAAGTTTTAGGGTTCTTGCAAACCTGTAAACCCTTCCCATCTCACGGGTATGCTATACCGAGTCAACATCACGGACTCTCAAAGCCGGATAGCAATAATACGTTCACCATTTCCGAGAAATGGCTCATGACCACATCAGGGAATCGGTTTGGCATTATATACTAACCAGGGAGGTCTCAGCTGAGTACGGGGAAAACAAGCATCCCTCATAAGTCCTCAGCTTCAAGCACTGAATCGAGAAACAATAGTACATTCATCCCGAAGGGTACAATACTATCGTCATACGAACAGTTTTCCTTGACTGGGTTCCTATGAGAGAACCAGGCCATCCTATGCGAGTTCCCAGTGGGCCCTCGGATGCAAGTGGGTTTGCCAACAAATGTGGTCTGCCACTGTCATCACTGGAGAGGGGTGTTTCCATTAAGGTCCTCGAAGATCGGTCACCAGATGCACATAACTATCAAGGTCGTACCCTGAAGTGAGGTAATCCCCACACAAAATAGTTCCAAGACGGTCGCAATCTGGGTGTGGAACACATTGCCACTCATCATGGTGAGATACCATGGGAGTACAATGTCTATCCATGCTAATCCTAGAGTGCACTCAAGCCGGGTATTTGGCTTATCTCACATTAACTCCCATCCCGTAGAAAAAATGAAAACCAGCACAGCCATACTGCGATAATGATGCATGATAAATACTGAAAGCAGTAAATAAATGCCGTAAAGTAAAGTTGTAAAGTAAAACTGTAAATGAAAACAGTAAAGCTAAACTAAGCACACAACAACAAACAGATAAACACCCAAGGAAACAAAACCAAACAGGCGCTAAGATTGACTCTATAAGGGGAACCAGAGACTCTGGGCTCGGTCCCCAGCAGAGTCGCCAACTGTCGCTCCCGGGATTTTCATCCTAGTACAAACGCGAAAGTGGCGCGGAAAAGGTAGAGTCGCCAGCCAGGGATTTTTATCCCGAAGGAACGGGAAAGGTAATGCTGCACAAACCAGAGGAAGAAGGAAAGGATGAGGCCTTGCGAACCAAAGATCTGGGCTCGGGAGTCGGTTATGACCTGGGAAGGTATTAGCACCCCAGATCGTCCTCCGTACCCGACGGGATCCACGCTTGCTTATTTGTTTCAAAGGGTGAGAAAATATAACTGCTACTGAATAAAACTACTGACTAGGATGAAAAATGAAATGAGAAAGGAACTGAAATAAGAAAATGGAAAGAAAGGGGGAAATGTAGGGAAAATAAAAAATGTGCTCGAACGGGCCCTACCCCGCTGCCTACGTACCTCATCGGGGAAATGAGGATCAAAGTCGACGTAGTTCGCCTAACTAAGGCGGGAACTATTTGTATTTTTTAAGCTGACGTTGCCATAGCTCTAGCTCAGGTGTTACCGGCTCTGACTCGAGGGTGTTTACCATATCCCTGTTTGAACTGTCGAGGCAAGTCGTATTCGTCCGCAAAGAGTATGGGATGAGAAGAGAAGACGTGGTTGTCTTTGTTGATTGTCTTTTATGAGAAGTGTTTTGAAGTTTGTTTGTGAACATTCTCTTACTAAGACTTATCCATCGCGGGAAGTACTTCCACCTCGCCCCGAAATGGGACGCGTATAAGAACTCCGCAACAAAGTCTCGTGTCGTACAAGAACATTCGGTTTTTATTAGGTGTCTTTTAGATTTTGTTTGAAGATGAGAGAAGAAGACTCAAATCGGAAAAGGAAAAACTAAGGGGGACTAAGACCAACCCTAAGTTGTTTATTCAATATCAAGAAGATCCTAAAGGTTAGTGAGGTTTCTAATCCTAAAGAGAAGAGGAAAGAGGAAGAGAAAAGGAAGAAGAACACAACTTACTTCCTAATGAAGTTAAGTTGGTTCCAAAAGGGGAAAACCTAACAAGCACAAACATTATGTAAGGCAAAATGGTGCAAATTAAATGCATTAGAAATACCAAAGAGGATAGGGTTTTTAGACATACCTTGCCCGCCCTACAAAACAAAGGTTAGCATGGTAAACATGATAAAAATAAGGCAAAAAAAATTACCTAATTAATTCCCAAGGGAACTAGGACCTAAACTAGACTCAATCTATAGTTCAAAGGACCTAAAGCTAATGCAATGCAAAATTCAGCAACTTATTTACAACACTTAATGCAGAAACAGCTATGAAATGCACTATGCAATGCAACAGCTTTTTACAGCACCTATATGTATGCAAAAACAGGTGTTAAAAGTCACAAACAGCATGAATTTTTAACAAACAACATGTATTCTACAACACTTATATGCAAAACAGCTATCAAATGCAAATTCTAGATTTTATGTTTTTCACTTGTAATGCGCAAATTCAATGCAAAGTACACCAATCAATCATGATTATGCGATAATTAACATGGATCTAGCACATGATTTAGATGAACATTGTTATTCTTAATGGAGTATGCAAGAATGCATCACATGAATCATTATGCAACAAGCATGCAAAACATGAACATGGCATATGAAAATGCTCTACATTGATCATGAATGTGCAAAATGATGGATCAACAAAAGTGCTAATCTTTATGCAAAAAACCAAAATTTTATTGATGTAGGAATGTGATCAAGAATGCGATTAAAATGCAACAAATGCAACACATTATGCTTATGCATAAACATGCTTATGAACATGCAACATTTGGTATATGCTGCAAGGATGCGAATGCATTAACGATACATGCGAATGATGCGAGAATTGGAATGCAACATGATCATTTATATGCTAAAGAATGTATGGGTATGGCAAGAACATGAATAATTCAAGTAATGCATTAATGGACACAAACATACATAACATGCGAAATGGACGGAATCGTGTCGAATCGACTCGAAATGGGGGAATGGGATATTGAAACTAACCTAGAAATTTCCCTAAAATCAGTACCTAAACATGTATGGGGGATGATAGGCATGAAGAATTAAGACTAAGCTAGCAAATAAGCTAAAATCTAAATTCCTACGACGAGAACCGTTTTTCCTATTTACAAGGGATTCTTTACACCCACTAGGACCTAGATTAGACTACAAATCTAATTCCTAATAATCCAAATGCAAATTGCAAGCAAGAAAGCAACGAAAACGAAAATGAACGGTACAACGCAAACATAATCGAAAATCATGAGGAGAATGCCGTTAAGGCGACATGAAGAGGATAAATTAAGGCATAATGGTTAAATCACCAACCTACGAAACGAAGGAGTGTTTCGGTAATTGTTGCAATGAATCGGAGTGCGAATGGAGAAGAAAACTGGAGAATCCGCGAATGCAAAATAAATGCGATTCGATCTTGACGCTTCTCAATTAATCACTTCCGATAAGTCGCAATCTCCACCAAAAACCAGTAGCTTCTTATTCCACAATGCTCAATTCAATGGAGGATGGAGGCTAAGCTTTAAGACCTTCAAGTTTCAATGTGAAACTTGAAGAACTTTTGTTGAAAAGCTATGGTGAAAATGGTGGAAACGTGGGAGAGAAAGTAATGGATTTTGAGATTGTGAAAATGGTGATTGAGTGAATAATGAGGGAGAGAGTGATTTGCGGTGATTACCCTTAGCTTTGGGAGGAGATGGATTTATATAATGCATTGGTTTGGCATGAGGTTTGGGCTTGGAGGTAGCTTAGGAGTTAGCTTAGGTTAGGAGTTAGTTGGGATTCTAGAGAATTCTAGAACTCCTTGGAAGGTTGTAGAAAACTCTAGAATGTGGTAGAAGGTGGTGAGCTAGCTCTTCTAGAACTTTCACATATGAGCTGAATCCTATATGCATTGGAGCATGTTACTTATAGTGAGGGTAAGTGGGATGAAGGGGTTTGCAACTCAATTGATCAATGTTTGATGCCTCAATGTTTTGCTCAATACATGACAATTATGGTGGTGGTATTTGCAGTAAATTGCAGCCCATATATAATGCCCTTTGATGCCAAATGCATTTATAACATGAACCAACCATAAACCAGCTTGAAATTCCATAAAAATGCAGAAAAAACTGGTTTTTCTACAGCATGCGTCGATACATAAGTCTTATGCGTCGATACATAACTCAGGATGCATCGATACATAGCTCGGATGCGCCGATACATGTGCTTTGGAGTTCAGTATGTATCGATACATAGGCTTATGCGTCAATACATGGGCCTTTTATGCGTCGATTCATATGTCGTGTGCGCCGATACATAGCCTGCTGTATTGCCTTGTTTTTGCCCAAACTTTGAACGACCATATCTTTCTCAATTTTGATCCTATGAAGGAGTTCCACATATGGTTTTGAAGCTTAGGATGTCCTATTGCATTTTCTCAAGGTATAATTTTCATAGGAATCTTATTTTGGAAAAAAACCTCTCTTGAAGTGGCTACAAAAATGACCAAAACTTGCCATTTTTGGAAACCCAAACTTTCCAAAAATGGTAAGTTTTAGTTTTCTTGATTTTTTTCATTCTTTCTTGATCCAAATTGGTCCCTAAGAGCCTTGTGACAATAATTTCATGATTTTGATCCCAAAAATTCAAGAGTTGACCTTTTGCTCCGTCTGATTGGCTCCGTCTGATTAATCCACCATATTTGAGAGATCTTAGGAACTTTTTTTTGCCTGTTGGTAGTCTCCACCTGTCCCAATCAATACTCTAAAACATGTTATGACTTATGCTATGAATTATGCTATGAAAATGCAAAGTGATATGCTAAATATGAAAATGAGAGGGCAAATTTTGGGGTGTTACACCAAGGGCGTCCAAGAAAGCAGGAATAAGCATGATGAATGTCCATCACATAGAAAGTAGAGTCAAAGACATGAGAACCTACTTTGATAAGAAGATCAATTTCTCCATACACCGTTCTTTTTGAACCATCAAAGGCTTTCACCACCACGTTACTAGGTCTTGGCACAACATCTTCATAGTGGATCTTGTTAAAAACGGCCTTTGGTAACACATTTATTAAGGAACCATTATCCACCAACACATGAGATAGAGTAATGCCCATACACTCAATAGAGACATGTAGAGCTTTGTTGTGGTTTCTTCCAGTGGGATTTAGATCAACATCAGAAAAACCTAATTCATTGTCAGTCGTCAAGTTAGCAACAAAATTTTCAAATTGGTCCACAGATATTTCGTGCGGTACGTACGCAGATTTCAAGAATTTCACCAAAGCCTTAGCATGGGCCTCAGAGCATAACAACAGAGATAACATAGAGATCTTGGAGGGAGTGTGTCCAATTTAATTTTGGTAAATATGGCAGTTCAGATTCAGTATATCATTAACACTATCCCCCTGCATAGTTGCTCTTCCCCACAGGGATTCATTAATCAATGCAGTGATTATTTCTTCCCCAGTAAAGCTACTTGGGATACCTGTTGTCTCCTCATCAACAGATCATCTTTGCATTTGCATTTAGTAATCACCGTTACATTTTCATCCTCTAAAACGTAGCATTTCCATCATTATGGAACATTACACCAGGGAAAAATTCAAATATATGCATACGAAGTATAAGCCAATTGTGGTACCTTGCAAAGGCCCGAAACAGTATTTCTGCAATTAGACCAAAGCATCCCCATAGAGGATACCCCAATACATTACCAGACAAAATTTCAAGAATGATCAAGGGATCGGGAATTTGTTAATCTTTCCTTCAGATACTTGTTGTCTCCTGCAGAATGGTCCTTCATGACATTCTTTGTAAGTCCACCTTCAGTTTGGTCTTCCTTTTCTCGAGTTCACCTTCGGCTTATTCTCGAATTCTACCGTAAGTCTACCTTCGGCTTAGTCATATGTTTACGTCTCCACCTTCAGCTTGGTTTCGTATCTTTGTTTGAGTCTACCTTCGGTTTACCATCATTCTTTGTAAGTCCACCATCGGCTTGGTCTTACTTTCTCGAGTTCACCTTCGACTTGTTCTCAAAATCTTATCGTAAGACTACCTTCGGCTAAGTCTTACATTTACGACTCCACCTTCGGTTTGGTATCGTATATTTGTTTGATTCTACCTTTGGCTTATTCTCATTTTTTGTAAGTCCACCTTCGGCTTGGTCTTACTTTCTCGAGTTCACCTTCAGCTTGTTCTCGAACTCTTTCGTAAGTCTACCTTAGGCTTAGTCTTACATTTACGACTCAGACTTCGGCTTGGTTTCGTATATTTGTTTGAGTCTACCTTCGGCTTAGTTTCATTCTTTGTTAATAAGCCTTCGGCTTGGTCTTACTTTTTCGATTTCACCTTCGGCTTGTTCTTAAATCTTATCGTAAGTCTACCTTCGGCTTAGTCTTACGTTTACGACTCCACCTTTGGCATGGTTTTGTTTATTTGTTTGAGTCTACCTTCGGCTTAGTCTCATTCTTTGTAAGTCCACCTTCAGCTTGGTCTTACATTTTCAAGTTCACCTTCGGCTTGTTCTTGAATCTTATCGTAAGTCTACCTTCGACTTAGTCTTACTTTTACAATTCCACCTTCGGCTTGGTTTCATATCTTTGTTTGAGTCTACCTTTGGCTTAGTCTTATTCTTTGTAATTCCACCTTCAGCTTGGTCTAACTTTTTCGAGTTCACCTTCGGCTTGTTTTCGAATCTTATCATAAGTCTTCCTTCGACTTAATCTTACGTTTACGACTCCATCTTCAGCTTGGTGTCGTATAATTGTTTGAGTCTACCTTTAGCTTAGTCTCATTCTTTGTAAGTCCACCTTCGGCTTGGTCTTAATTTTTCGAGTTCACCTTCAACTTGTCCTTGAATATTCATGAGTCTACCTTCGGATTAGCCTTACGTTTACGACTCCACCTTCGGCTTGGTTTCGTATATTTTTTTTGAGTCTACCTTCAGCTTAGTCTCATTCTTTGTAAGTCCACCTTCGGCTTGGTCTTACTATTTTCGAGCTCACCTTCGGCTTGTTCTCGAATTTTATCGTAATTCTACCTTCGGCTTAGTCTTACGTTTACGACTCCCCCTTCGGCTTGGTTTCGTATATTTGTTTGAGTCTATCTTCGGCTTAGTCTCATCCTTTGTAAATCCACACTCGGCTTGGTCTTATTTTTTTCGTGTCCACCTTCGGTCCGACCTCGTATCACTGATCCCTTTGAAAGGTTAAATACATTTCATTTCCGACAGAGTACAAATTTTCCGATTTATTCGGGTATTCAATCACTCCATACCTTGAAAGTCTGAAAGCCATTGCTATCATCCATTCAGGTCTACAGATGATTGAATTGGGGCAACAGTAACACCCCAAAATTTTCCCTCTTATTTATTTCCAACCTCAAGTGGTTTATGTTTCGCCAATTTTTCATGTTCGTGCATACATTGCATTGCATCCGAAAAATAAATAAAAATAATCAGTGAAATCATTCATCATTGGCATATGCACGAGGCTTGTGATCGAGTGTTTCTTATCAATCTTTGGAGCTTAAGAAGGAAAATAATATCACAAAAATAACCCAGTTCATTTTCAAGTGACCCATCAAAGGAAAGAAAAATTCACATTTTTCATCCGTTAACCGGTTAACGCCTGGGGTTAACCGGTTAACAGCTGTGAAATTTGGATAAAAATTTCAAAAGTTAGTTGGTTTTCTCACTTTTCCCCTCATTTTTCCACCTTGCATTACACTCCATTTTCCCACTTCACTTTGCCTTGAATTCCTAAACACTTTCTAGATCATTCTACCACCTTCCAAGGAATATTCCAAGGAATATTCTAGAAACCCCAACTAACTTTAACTAACTCCAAAGCTTCTTCATAAGTTCTCCCAAGCAGAGATTCTTTCCAAATAGAAGAAGTATTTCCCACCAGAGTTCTTCTTATCCCTAGCAGTACATGAAGACTCATTACACCTTAGAAGTGGTGAAGATAGTGAGAAGCCTGATGATTTTCTTTCTTGCACAACAATGTTCACAAATTTCCCCAATAAAGTCGCTAATTAAAGTCCAATCCTCATTGGCATCTCTTCCCCAAGCAGGAGGTTGTATATCTGAGGAGTTCCCTAGCATATTTTTCCTCATTAAAGTACCAACACACCTGATTCCCCCAGCCGATTCAGAAAAGTATCACTTCCACAACGGAGTTCAGCGGGTAGCGTACCTCTCAAATCAAGTTCACCCCAACAGGGTTTTTTCTCTCCAATCTTAAAGTCTAATTTATTTTTGGAAAATGTGGAAGTTCAGAGTCAGTGTATCATTAACATTATCCTCCAACAAAGTTGCTCTTCCCCACAGGGATTCATTAATCAATGCAGTGATTATTTCTTCCCCAGTAAAGCTACTTGAGATACATGTTGTCTCCTCATTAGGAGATCATCTTTGCATTTGCATTTAGTAATCACCATTACATTTGCATCCTCTAAAGCATAGAATTTCCATCATTATGGAACATTACGCCAGGGAAAAATTCAAATATATGCATACAAAGCATAAGCCAGTTTTGGTACATTGCAAAGGCCCGAAACAATATTTTTGCAATCAGACCAAAACATCCCCACAGAGGATACCACAATACATTACCAGATAGAATTTCAAGAATAATCAAGGGATCGTAAATTTGTTAATATTTCCTTCAAATACTTGTTGTCTCCTGCAGAATGGTCCTTCATGGCATTCTTTGTAAGTCCACCTTCGGCTTGGTCTTACTTTTCTCGAGTTTACCTCGGCTTTTTCTTGAATTCTACCGTAAGTCTACCTTTGGCTTAGTCTTACATTTACGACTCCACCTTTGGATTGGTTTCATATCTTTGTTTGAGTCTACCTTTGGCTTAGCCTCATTCTTTGTAAGTCCACCTTCGGCTTGGTCTTACTTTCTCGAGTTCACCTTCATCTTGTTCTCAAAATCTTATCGTAAGTCTACCTTCGGCTTAGTCTTACGTTTACGACTCCAACTTCGGCTTGGTGTCGCATATTTGTTTGAGTCTACCTTTGGCTTAGTCTCATTCTTTGTAAGTCCACCTTTGGCTTGGTCTTACTTTCTCGAGTTCACCTTCGGCTTGTTCTCGAACTCTTCCATAAGTCTACCTTCGGCTTAGTCTTACGTTTAAGACTCCACCTTCATCTTGGTTTCGTATATTTGTTTGAGTGTACCTTCAGCTTAGTCTCATTCTTTGTAAGTCCACCTTCGGCTTGTCTTACTTTTTCTAGTTCACCTTTGGCTTATTCTCGAAACTTATCGTAAATCTACCTTCGACTTAGTCTTACGTTTACGACTCCAACTTCGGCTTGGTTTTGTATATTTGTTTGAGTCTACCTTCTGCTTAGTCTCATTCTTTGTAAGTTCACCTTCAGCTTGGTCTTACTTTTTCGAGTTCATCTTCGGCTTCTTCTCGAATCTTTTTGTAAGTCTACCTTCGGCATAGTCTTACGTTTACGACTCCAGCTTCGGCTTGGTTTCGTATATTTGTTTGAGTCTACCTTCGGCTTAGTCTCATTCTTTGTAAGTCCACCTTCGGCTTGGTCTTACTTTTTCGAGTTCACCTTCTGCTTGTTCTCGAATTTTATCGTAAGTCTACTATAATACCCTGTATTTGATAAAATTCGCTAGACGATATTAAGTAAGCTTAATAGGGTTTCGGTGTGCTCCGAGAGTTTTCAATTATAATTAATTAGAGAAATCGACGAATTTGAATTAATTAATTAGTATTATCTAACTCAGAGGTTTTATCAAATATTCGACTCCGAGACATTTTGAATACTCCCTATTCGGACCAGTTAGTGTTACTAACTGATAAATATATTTGTTTTGTTTTAAAGAAATAAAGAAGGTTTTATAAGAAGAAAGAAAAACAAAGTTAGTAAGAAAAAGAGTAAGAAGGAAAAAGGAAAGAAAGAAAGGGAAGAGAATAGAAAGAGGAAGAAGAAACCCTAGAAGAAGGAAAGCATGAATCATCACCATTTCTTCACCAAATCTTCATCTTCGTCAACCTCCACGTCGATTACAAGGTGGGTTCATAGTTAGAAATTTTTCTTTTGAGTTTTGGTTGAAGATTAGAAAATCTTAGAAATTGAAGATTAAATGGATAAAAACTCGATCAAATCAAAGTATGATGCTTGGGTTATGATTATATGCATATTTGTGATTGGATTCTTCTGTTTTGGTGCACTTTTGTGGAATTTGGGGGGGTTTTGGGAATGGTTTCTCGTAGCTGGTTTTTAGCATAATTTTTCCCAGTTCACTCCGCGAACTGAAGAAATTTCCTGAGTTTGCCCCGCGAACTGTAGCTTTCAGCTGAATTATGTTTTCTTCATAACTTTTGATCCGGGTATCCGTTTTTAGTTTTCCGCATATATATTCAAAGCTGAAAATATTTACTAATTGATGATGCTAAAAGATACTTTTTTACCCGACTTTTTCCCAACTTTTACCCGACTTTTCCGATTAACCGTAATTATGTTAGTTAAGGAATTGTGGTATTGAGCAAGTTGTGAAATATGTGATAATCGTGAGGATTGAATGGAAATAGAGACAATGAGATTATTGTGAGAAGTGTTTAATGGTGGTATTTAAACTAAAAGAATTAGAATTATATGTTCGAGAACTTTATAATTTAAAAGTATCAATAATAATGAAAGAGTGAGGAAACCTTATTTTAAACCATTTGAATGGCCTAGTATAGTGACTAGGAATTGAGAGATAGTGTGACTTGTGAGGTAGTTAAGTTACCCTAGATGGTTTCGGAATTGTTTTAGAAACTTAACGATACTTAGGCGTCGACACTCGGTTAATATCTTCAGGCTAGGAAGTTGTGAAAAGTTGGAAGTTTACTTCTTGTGTTATTTTTTAATCGTGAAATCGAATCCCTTAATGGATGACTGTGACCCATACTTGTCCTGGTATGGTTGGGTAGGGAAAGTATCCATTAGGATAAGTAATGAGTGACCCGTACTCGTTCTTGTGTGGCTGGGAGGGGAAAGTTACTTTGTGGTAAGGTGTCGTGACCCGTACTCATCCATGTGTGGTTGGGCGGTGAAAGTGCCTTAGTTAGATAATGAGTGACCCGTACTCGTCCTTGTTTGGCTGGGCGGGGAAAGTTATCTATGGGTAGATAATGAGTGACTCGTACTCTTCCTTGTGTGGCTAGGCGGGGAAAGTTATCTACACGTTGAGGATCAAGTGACCCATGCTCGTCTGCTACGACTATGGCTGGGCGGGGAAAGATGCCTCTAAGCACCTTATGTGTGCTCCGTTGTTACATCATTGTCTCTAGTTTTATGTGAACTCGAAGTCTAGGTTTGTCCCCCGACTTGAGTATTGATAGAATTGAACCCTTAGAGCCAAGAGAGCTCTAAGATAGGGAACCCACTAAGATGTTGTTATCTCACCCCACTATTGTTGTTGCTTTTCAGGTTTCTTTTGCGGGTTTAATTTACAAGTGGAGCTATACTCGGGATGTTTCAAGTGAAGCTTAGGTTTAGACTTTCGCTGTGTATTTTTTTTATCTTTGTACACTAATGGATATTGTATTGGATCTTAGAATTGTTGTGTTAGTATAATTTCCATGTCTTGTACCATTGTTGTATAGAATTTTTATAGTTGGTCAAGAATTTGAATTATGCTATTAGGCACTTATGATGGTGTCAGTACTAAAAATTAACACTGTATGATATTATTCTAGATATATATTATATGGATGTTACAGTTGGTATCAGAGCAGGTCGTATCCTCGACCTAGCCTTGAAACATCATAAGTAAATCTTTCCTGCCTCTTAAGTGTGTCTGGCCGACATGATTCTTAATATCATATCACTTGGTATTGGGTCTGATCCGCCTAATTATATGTGTGTGATAGGTAGAATCATGATTGTGCGACCATGAGGACTCTGAAGTGTTGTCGTAACTTGTGTTGTGAGAGTAGGTTCAAGCCAAGAGTTAGCAGAGGGAGCTTTGGTCAGCTCATTTGGAGTCTTCTTAAGAGTTGTACTTCCTGTAATATGAAGTTGTATAGAAGTGTATTTTTCGAGAAGTATTTCGGAATGGATAGAGTCTGAAAGGTACATATATATACAAGATAAGTGGTCAGTGTAACAAGGAATACATAAAGTCACTGGTGGATCAGTATGGGTCACTGGTATGGACATGAGTGTTAAGAAATCTCATTCCACTAAAAGAGAAAATGCTTGTAGAACGGGTGACGTAAGGTTCGGAAATGAGTTAATTGTTAGTAATTTAGTTCTAAGATCGTGGTGGCATCATAGAGAAACGAGAGTATTTCAAAGAATGTATTCGGATAATACCTTACGGGTGGATAGAAGTTAGAAGTAAAGAATATTTGTTACTTATGGGAACCTAAAGTTGTGGTGAAACGTGAAGAGAAACACAAGGATGTGATTACATGTTTATAATGGGACAAGTATACCCCGGATGAAGGATATAAGAATAGAGTTGTATGTCCGGTTATGAACGAAAAGTTTAGAGTGATACATCAATATGTTATATTTTAGTAAGGGATCATTTATGAAATGTTGAATTACCTAAGGAATGGTATAAGGTATAATGTCGGAGAGAGAATACGCTTTATTTAATATCGTGAGGAGCATTTGATATGGACCAGATGAAGTTGTGTTAAGTGTTAGATTAAGCACCTTGTTTTCGGGAGAACTCTAGTAAGATGAATTATGTTGGGTATGAGAGGATTATCGCAGAGCGTGAAGTGAACACGATATGGAAACAGTTTTAGCAGTATAATTTGAGGAAGTAATAAAGGATTTTATTTTGGACAAATGTACAATGGGGTTGTTAAGATGTTTTTGAGACTAAAGTTAAGGAAGTGTGAGCAATGACGGTTTGCTCATTAGGACTTTGGTGTTGTGACTACTATATGTGTGGAATTGTCGGTAGGTATGGCTGTAACTTTTGGATGATATTGGGATGAATTTGGGAGGTTTATGTAACAATGAATACCAGAAGTTTGCTTATGCGTTTGAGTAATCGGATTGCCCTCTGGTTAGTACTCGGTTACAAAATTATGTTTCTAAATATCCTTTAGCTACTGGAAGTCCAGGATTGCACTGAGTAATCGGTTAACCTCCTGGTAGTGATCGGTTATCGTTGTTAAGTGTCCAATCGAAGCGTTCTTGGTACCGATGGGAAGCTGTGAAAACATTATATGCTATTATTAGCAGCGGGTAAGGGAACCCCGATTGTTATGAAAGCAGAGACAACAAGGCTCCTCAGACGAGTGCCTTACCCCGACCTTCAGGTTTAAAGGAAGACTCATGTGTTGTGAATAATTGAAGTATTTAGAATATGCATCTAGTGAGATTGGGAATGTTCTTGTTGATACTAATTCTCGCCAAGGAATTAGAGAAAGAGGACAAAGTTGTATGCTAGAGATGAGATGTTCATCATTTTGTTTTACCCAATAAGGATTATGTGTTGGTTTTATTTATGGACGAATCAAGTGTTAACCTGCGACTAAGAACCTTTTGATAACATCATTGTACAAGTGGAATCGAGTCATTCCGTTGAGTATTCGTGTTGTGACCGTAACATAATGGTAGTTCTACTCTGTCGCTTATTGGAGTTTGTGATCTGTATGTTATGCCCGTTCTATGATATTTTGAGTGGTGAACGACGGGCACTTGTTGCACGTGTTTAGAAACCGCAAGTGTGAAACATATTACAAGTTAGTGTGGAGTAATTGGTAATTTTGAGTTGGATTGCTTGTTAACAAGAAGAACAAGTTCGGTCATATTCAACCATTTAGCCTTGGATAGGTAATCGATTAACACACGACCTTTGTGGAGAATTTTTTAGAATCGTACTTTCTGAACTGCAAGTTTGTTTTGACTTCTATTCGAAGTTTCAGAGAATGAAGTGATGGATTTTCCTTTGAGCATGTTTGGTAGACAGTAAATGATTTGAATAATCGGTGTGTCGTCGTTGCGACTATTGAGGAATTCAATTGCGAAGTCATACGAGGATCATGAAGTGTTGATCTTTTCGGAAATGTTTTGGTATTTGAATTATTGTGTGGATAAGAGATAAACAATTGGTCAATTTTAGTATCGTTAATACTTAACATCAAGTTATGGAACTCGTAAGAGTAATACCGGTTGTGTGTAGTTGAACCTTATGCAGAGATAAGAATTCTAAATTATCTTCCAGGTAAGAGTAAAAAGTGAATGTTCCAAAGTTAAACATGCAAATTGGATCGTTTGGGGAACGAGACTAAATTTGCCCTCACTTTTTATCACACCATGGCTTGTGATATTTTCATATTTCATTGCATAAGCATATCATCTCACATTGCATAGTTATTTCATCTGCATAAGTTGCATAATTAGGGTTTGTGATCAGGAGAATCCAAGAAGTGATATGAGTCATCTCAAAGGCCTTGAAGCATGCCAAGAGGGTTAGTGAGTTTTCTATGATCATCTTATGCTCCCCAAAGTTCATTAAAGTAAAACAAAATCACAAAGCATTGCAAAGGCACAGAGGCAGACTGAAGATTTCTTGCACAAATGACCTAAAATTAGGGTTTTGGGTTTGAGGAACTTAAACTCAAATTTTTTGGTCATTCTTGATTCTAATGGTCTTAATATGTTATAAGGAGCATGTGTACCAAATTTGATGAAGAAATTCACTATGGAAGTCATATGATCAACTGTTAACTTATTGTGCAAGAAAAGTCAGAATCAGGGCATCTGAGGCCACCACCAATGTTACCAAAGAGTCATCTTCACCAATTTGAGGTTCTATGATCTTTATTTGATCTTATAAGTGGTTATAAGTTCACAAGATTGAAGAATTTCAAGCCATTTGCGAACTTTCCATTTTTGGACATGACTTGTAATGAAAACTTTCCATTTTGGGAAAGATTTTCAACCTCCTCTTTCTTGATCAAAAAGGCTTCAAATGAAAAATCCTTAAACATGAAAGTTGTAGATTGGATCTTCCCATTTTCAAAAAGTACAAGAACTCTTCTTGATTCATCCTAGAACTCAAGATATGATGTTTCAAAGTTGGGAAAAATCTTATAATTTTCAAGTTCAAGCGAAAGAGGGATTTTTGCAAAACCAAGTTTTAAGCACTCTTGTGACCTCTAATTGATCTTTAAGCATCATAACAACACCACATAACAAGACATGACCAAAATTCAGCATTGAATCAACCATTTCCATGACCAATTTTCTCAAATGTCACAAAGTTGTCAAAATGCAAAAACACTTCAATCTCACCATTCAATCACTTCAGATCACTTTAAGCAATCCCATGGCTCTCCACAAACTCAGCTGAAGCCAATCCACCCTTTAGATCTCCTCTGACCCGAGCCCATGCTTGTGGTACAAAAATCTTGACTTTTTGCAAATGAAGCCATACCAATCACACTATGCCACTACCAACTTTCTGACCAATCACAACACATTATACAAACCTCAAGGACCTCAAACACACATCATACAAGCCTGAAACAAGCCAACACTCAGAATCCCAAAAATTTCCATAAACCTTCCTCTCTTTGAAACTCAACACAGAACCATCAAAACATCAAGCTTCTTCCACCAATCAACTAGTAAACACTCAAAGATCATTTCCCACCCCTCACAATGACCTAAAAGCCACTGAATCATAAACACGATTTCTGAGTTATCAGAACAAAACATCACAAACTAGCCATTCAAAACTTGTTCTAAGCTTTTCAGAAGCACAAAGGGATCAAGTGGAGTGGGTTAGCACCAAATAAGAGGCCAGAAAGCTCAGATTGAGAAAGCTCAAACTCAGGTAGTCACCAAGAACATTTTTTCCAGAACTTTCATTTTAAGTTATAAATTGATTCTATGTGATGTACTGATCATTTTGAGATTTGAATCATTGAAAATGGTTGAGTATGTAGGATGTATTTAGCTTCTGAAACTTTCGTATTGTTTTCCGTTTTGACTCGTTTCTCATGATTCATGTAAAATAAATGTTGTTTGTTGGTGGATTCTTGTTCAGTGATGTTTAGGGATTGATTCTGGGAAAGTTTTAGGGCTTGGGGTAACCTAGGGAGTGAGATGGAGTGAGGACCTGGCCGGAGAAGACAACCGGAACACTGTTCCGGTAGCCTGAGAGAGATTAGGGTTAATCTCATTTAATTAGCTGGTTTGAATTTGGGCCCTTGGATCTTGTGGTTACCGCGTGTTTGGATGGTCCAGACCACTCATTAAAACCCTAATCTTTAATTAATTAGTTTAATTAGGTTTAATTAATCTGAAGCAATCTCAGCCACCCATTCCCGCGCCAAGCATCAACTTTGAATCTGAGCCCTTGGATTTTGCATATTGTCATTTTATTTCATTTTCTTTACATTTCTTTCACATATTTATTAAAAATAGCAAAAAGACTTTTAAAAAACTCATTTTATGCATTTTCACTTAAAGTATTTTTCTAAACTCAAAAACATTTTTTATTTTAATTTTTGCATTAAAAAAGTATTTTTAAATCATTTAAATGTTTTATTTAATTAATTAATTGATTTTAATTAATTAAAAATACATTTAGGTTTTTAAAAATCACCAAAAAATTCATGATGCATTCTCATACATTTACAAACATTTACAAACTCACCATAAAAATTTCTTTTTAGGTTTGATCATGTTTTCACAATTATCTTTGAATTAGGGTTCCAAATTTCACATTTTTCTAACCCTAACTTGAAAAAATCATTTCTGATCAACCATGATGAGTTTGAACTTGATTAATTTTGTATTGTTTCATATATTGCATCTAGTATCTATTTTATTTAACTCATAATTTTGCATTTCATTTTCAATTTGATTTGCATTTTTCCCTTAGAACCATCCAAAAACCCTAGTTAACTTAGGAAATTCATAATGTTCACTAGGTTTAGATTCTGACCTCCACCTTTAGGGATTGTTCTTGTATGTGTTTAGGGTTTGTTTGAGTTCACTTTCAAATTTTTATCATGATGTATGCTTCTGTTTTTGTCATATGCATCTCATACATTCATAAAACCCTAATTTCTCATGTTCATTTGCATTCATCTTTGCATATCATCATCATATGAACTTGCCATGACATTCCATTCATTTGTATTTCATCTTAAACATCTTATAACAAGCTTGAACATTTCTTGATCATTTCTCCATTCATTTTCTATGCTTTGCATTCATTACATTCCATATTTATCCATGTGTTTTCAAGCTTCTTTCATGCTTCCTTTGCATCCCATCCTCTATATGATCATACATAAGCATCTTACATGACTTTGCATCATCTCATGACACATTTACATTGCATATTCACTTCTGGTATTGATCATTGCATCTCCATTTGTCTTATTTCTTTTTGCTTTGCATCGTATGCATTCACACTAACATTTCAGGGCTTATGGTAAGTTGTTTGGGTTGTGGATTTGCCTTCACATCCCACCTCTTCTCATCTCTTCATATGAATTGTATTTGAAGTGAACTTTCTTCACTTGTGCTCTCTCATTCTTGCTTTCTTGCTTTTAGGTAACTTATCTTCTTCAGGAAGTAAGTAACATATTCCCTTCTCTTCTCTTTTCATCTGCTTCTTCCTTGGTGGCCTCCTGAAGATCTTTCTTTAAGCCTCACAAACCATAGGATATCCAAGCATGATAATTTTAGGGTTGTATATAGTCCCCCTAGATTTTTACCTTTGAGTCTCCTTGAGTCTCTCTTCTCATCTCATAATCAGAGGCTAAACACTTAAAGCTTTAGGACTTTGAATTAGGGTTATGCCCGCATCCTTATCTTAGGATGGAGTGTATAACTTTAATCCTTAGTGTTAAACCATTATTTTGTTTACACCTCTTAATAAAAACACCTAATAACTATTAAGACTTAAGCTTGTAACTTGGGCCTTATATTAGGGTTACATCTTTTCCTTTTGGTTAAGAGGGACTAACCCTAGTGTTTAATGGACAAGTCTCCCTCAAGATAACTCTTACAAACTAAGAAATCACTTCTTAATCCCACCTTTAATTAAATCCACTTTAATAAAGGCTTGTTATATAATGAATTTAATCCCTAACCATGGATTAAGTTGAGGTATCGTCCTCAGCTTAAGTGTTCTCATCTATCATCCTTCTCTTAGGATGGTGTAATGAGTTCACTAATCCTTGATTAGAGATTAAACTCATTACTTAACACAAAACAAAAATCCAAAAAAACTTAATAATCAAAAGTAAGTTAATGATCTTAATCCTATATCATCATGGTAATTAAGTTGAGATGCTTATCTCATACTTAAGTAGGCTCATTATCCCTAATCATGGGTGATATAATGAGTTTACAACCCTTGATTTAGGTTTAAGCTCTTTATCCTATGAAAAACACAAAAAACAATAAAAAACTGAAAAACACAAAAACAAACAATAATCATCTCCTCCAGGATTCTTTTCTCATCACAATCATTCTGAAAACGAGAACTCGCTTCTTCCATCTAATGAAAGACAGTTAGCACTAGAGCCCGACGAGTCACACACTTGAGCATAGACAATCAAACAGTTCACAGTCAAATCATCCAGTCTCTTTGAGTCGAACTACGGTGTTCTGACTTCCTCATTGCACGAGAGGATACGTAGGCATAACTTAATAGTTATCGAACAAAAGTCTCTCTGTCATCCCTCTCTTTCAACTTTCTTTTCTAAGCCTCAGTCTTGAGCACTTCATCCTCCTTTTTTGCACTGACACACTGTACATTCTCCCATAGCTTTTCATACACAGTCAGCACATACACTACCCCTTTTAAACACAATCAAGTAAGCGTGGATCCCGTCGAGTACGATGGACGATCTGGGTGCTAATACCTTCCCAGGTCGTAACCAACCCCCTTTCTCAATTTCTTTAGTTCGCAACCGTCTTATCCATACCCTTCCAGGTTTATGCAGCATTACTTTTCCTTCGGGATAAAAATGCCTAGCTGGCGACTCTATTCAACCTCAACCTCCAACATCGCCGACCGTCCGCGTCTGCACCGGGACGTAAAAGTATGGGGAGCGACACAAGTGAATTGTTCTATCGTTTCATGGTTACAAATGATTATCCTATTGGTTGGTGAGAGCTCAAATGGATAAGTGTTTTCCCCGCAGACTATCAGTTACTTGGTATAGTTTAGAATTTCATAGTATCTCCGTCGTTAGGCTCTGAAATCATAGTGGAAGGAGACAAATTAAAGAATTCAGTCAGATTGTTGAGAATCAAAAGATAATTTTATTCTGAGTGGATTGTCTATGGTAAGAGACCGAGGGAATAAAGTGCCTGATGCGAGTGGTTACAGTTTTTATTTGAGACTGAGTGGGATTGATAAGGAAGTCGTTGACAACTTTTGAGATAGCTTTAGTGATTGAAGGATTATAATAAGAGTTTCGTTGGAAAATTATATGTGGTTAAGATTTCGCCAAGATACCTTGTGGAACTTTGTCGAGTGTTGAATGTTCCAAAATCAAGCCAGAATGTTATGTTTTGTATTGTGATTCAATGAAAGGAATTAGAGTGGTATGTTTTCTCCGAGGGAGGAATGAGACTAAGTGTTTCGGTATGAAGCAACAGATGAATTGCAGAAATAGTAAGTTGAAAGTTAACCCAATATTGGAAACGATAGTAATAGTAAGGATGTAATACCCCCTTTCTATACCCCCAAATAATCAATTAAATCATTTAGGCACATATTAAAAATTTCATCAGAGTATATTTGAAACATGGTCTAAAAGAAGCATGTCACATCAACAGTAAAAATAAAACATACAACACATGATCATTAAAAGATATGCAACAAACAGGGTAACTTGCAACAGAAGGATTTCATCCTTACACCCGTAGTCAAAAGATTCAAATAACAGCGGAAACTAACATCAACAACATCAAAATTATATACTTATATAAATATATCAACAAGTTTGATTCACCAAATATTTCATGTTTATATAAAACATTCATCACCAAAATACATGTACAAAATGTATCACAAAAGGCATCAAGCCAACCCTAGCTACCCTGTGCTACATATCAGAGCCGACCGACCAAAAGAAATGAAGACATGCTTCACCAAAAAGATCTCCAGCAACCTACTCTGCAATGCCTCATAGAGCATCATAAAACAGCAGAAGGGTGAGAAACATTATCATAATAACATTGTATATAATTATATATCTCAATATATAAAATACACATAAAAACATGTTCTCACCACAAATCATTTATCATCACCCATATACATCAATATGTATATATATATATATATATATATATATATATATATATATATATATATATATATATATATATATATATATATATTCACACTAGCACATTCATTATGCACAATTCACATAAACATATATTCATTCATGTTTATTCACACATATACACTACAATGTATACACACACACACACACACACACACATACACACACACACACACACACACACATATATATATATATATATATATATATATATATATATATATCCACACATACATATATACTCAAGCATGTTTATCATCAATACATACTTTCATCTCCATATAAACATATATATATATATATATATATATATATATATTCATGTTTATTTCACCGATTCACAATTCAGATGATAAATGCAAATCATAGAGACCGACTCATGACTCTATGCAAATGCAATGCGGTACCGACTCAATCATCATCAAGTTCACTCAGGAACTAATTGGAACCATCGCTCGTTACCTAAAGTAACTCCCCGTCGGGCATACGATGTTCACCCATTGCTCACACCCCACATGGGCACACAATGTTTATAGATTTCTCACACTCCACATGGGCACACAATCCAATTGCTCACACCCCACATGGGCACACAATCAATGTGAATAAATCACCAATTGCTCACACCCCACACGGGTACACAATGCTTATGGATTGCTCACTCCCCACACGGGCACACAATCCGATCGCTCACACCCCACATGGGCACACGATCATGTTGTAGTCATCGCTCACACTCCACATGAGCACACGATGCTACAACGAATTTCACAAAGAATCCCACAACACAAGAATGCATACATTATGCTTCACATATAAAATGACACACAACATTCTTGAAAATGCATACATTATTTACAATATAATTATGCATTCATCTCATTCAATTAGTATACATTGGCATTCAATTCAAGCAATGTATTCATTTGCCATACTGCCACAATATCACATCAAATCCACATTTCCATAATTAACTCATTTTCGTTTTATCGGGAAAGTCGGGTAAAAGTCATCTAAAAATTACATCTCTTAGCATCATTAGTTTCTACACGTTTTTAGCTTTGAATCGATATAAATAACGCCTCAAACGGATAACTGAAACTAATGTTATGAATTAAAACACAACACTTCTCAAAAACCTCCAGGCTCGCAGAGCGACCTTCTCGCTCGCTGAGCGAGAAAATCTCTGGAAAACTCGCTGAGCAAGGGATTTCTTGCTGAGCGACGGGTGCGATTCTGCAGCAACTCAGCTGCGTAAAAGCCATCCTAAAACCCCCCAAAACTCAACCAAACCTCAATAAACATGATCAGTGACATACATTTAACATTATACTTCGATTATAACAACTTATAACCGATTAATCTACCAATTTCTCACTTTTTCATCAAAACCCTAACATTTCATTCTCTCTAAACTTCCCCAAAATAAAAACCCATTCATTCTCATACATATGTAATCACATACAAGATTAAGATAACAATGTTTATCACCCTTACCCAATTATTCCGATTCCTAGGAGCAATCTTGATGATTTTCCAACTTTTCCCTTTTTTCTCTTCTTTTCTCTTCTCTTCCTTTTCTTTATCCTCTTTTTCTTTCTATCTCTCTTTTCTTTCTTTTCTCACAACTTATATCTTTTTCTTTCAATCTTTCTTTCTATTTTTCTATTCTTTCTATTTCCTACACTTAACTCATTTTCTTCTATTTTCCACTAAATATCAAGCTCTCACAAAATAATAATTCTACACAATTTCTAACTTATCATTAATTAGCAAATGTCTAAAATACCCTCCAATCTAATTTTACCCAAAAATTCCCAAAACGGTAAAATCACATATCATACCAACATATCACATTAACACATCAACATATCATATTATCATGTCAATTTCACAAACAAGACAATTATCACTCAAATAAAATAAAAGACTCAACAAAATTGGGAAATATCGAATCGGGGCGTTACAACTTTCCCCCACTTTAGAAATTTTCGTCCTCGAAAATATTACCTGATTCAAACAACTCCGAATATGATTCGTGCATCCCACTCTCTAATTCCCAAGTCATATTGCCTTCCGCAGCGCCTCCCCACGCCACTTTCACAAGCGCAATATCCTTGCCTCTTAGCTTCTTGATTTCACGGTCCAAAATCTTAACCGGCAAATCTTCAACTGTAAGGTTATCTCTTACTTCAACCTCGTCCATAGGAATAACATGTGACGGATCCAGAACATACTTCTGAAGTTGCGAAACATGGAACACATCATGCAAATTCGAAAGGTTCGGAGGCAACGCCACACGGTAAGCCACAACACCAACTCGTGTAGTAATCTGATACAGCCCAATAAAGCGAGAAGTCAACTTCTTCGACTTCAAAGCACGACCCACACCCGTAACCGGTGTAACTCTCAAAAATACATGATTGCCTTCCTGAAACTCAAGATCCTTCCTTCTTTTGTCATGATAACTCTTCTGTCTACTTTGAGAAGCTCTCATCTTCTCCCGAATAGACTTCATCTTTTCCGTCGTTTGTAGTACCATCTCCGGTCCAACTACTGTTCTCTCTCCGGTTTCATGCCAACACAAAGGTGTTCGACATTTTCGACCATACAAAGCCTCAAATGGTGCCATATCAATACTCGAATGAAAACTGTTATTGTAGGTGAACTCAATCAACGCTAAATAACTATCCCTTACACCACCTTGCTCTAGCACACAAGCACGTAACAAATCCTCCAACGATTGAATTGTCCTCTCGGTTTGACGTCCGTTTGCGGATGGTAAGCCGAACACAATCTTAGCTTAGAACCTAAAGCCTTTTGCAAACTTTCCCAAAACCTCAATGTAAATCTAGGATCTCTATCCGATAAAATACTCTTAGGAACTCCATGTAACTTCACAACCACAAAAACATAAATCTCGGCTAGCTTCTCCAAAGGATAACTAATATCAATCGGAATAAAGTGAGCAGATTTAGTAAGCCTATCGACAATCACCCAAATGGAATTATGACCTCTTTGCATATTCGGCAATCCTGTAACAAAATCCATCAATATTCTATCCCATTTCCATTCCGGAATATCCAATGGTTGCATCAAACCACTAGGTTTCTGATGTTCCACCTTAGATTTCTGACAAATCAAACACGCATAAACAAAATGAGCTACATCCCTCTTCAATCCGAACCACCAAAAGATTTTCTTCAAATCTTGATACATCTTATTCGCTCACGGATGAATACTTAAATTACTTCGGTGTCCCTCTTCCAATATCATATTTTTCAACTCCACATCATCGGGAATACAAATACGACCACGGAATCTCAAAACTCCAAAATTATCAACCTTGAAATCCTTATTCTCATTCATCATCAAATCGACAAATTTCAAATCCAACTTTTTCTTTTCACACACGGTTGTAAGAAAATCATTCGTAACATGTAGCATACCAAGTCTCACACTTCTCGGAATCATCTCACAAACAAAACTCAAGTCTCTAAAATCCTCCAAAAGTTCTCATTCTCTTATCATCAATGCGGACATATGTAACAACTTACGACTTAAAGCATCGGCTACAACATTCGCCTTACCCGGATGGTAATTCAAACCAAAATCATAATCCTTCAAAAGCTCTAACCACCTCCTTTGTCTCATGTTCAATTCCTTTTGATCAAATAAATATTTCAAACTCTTGTGATCACTAAAAACATCGAATCTTGCACCATAAAGATAATGTCTCCAAATTTTCAAAACAAACACCACGGCCGCTAATTCCAAATCATGCGTAGGATAATTCGGTTCATGCACTCTCAATTTTCTTGAAGCATAAGCCACGACTTTTCCATCTTGCATCAGAACACCACCTAACCCAAACAATGAAGCGTCACAAAACACCACATATGGTTCCGTCGGATTTGGAAAAATCAAGATCGGAGCCATTGTTAACCTTCTCTTAAGTTCCATGAAACTCTTCTTACAATGAATATCCCAAATGAAAGCCTTTCCCTTACAAGTCAATTGCGTTAACGGAAGTGCCAACTTTGAAAATCCTTCAATAAACCTCCGATAATAACCCGCCAAGCCTAAAAAGCTTCGAATCTCCGTAACCGATCTAGGAACTTCCCATTGCATTACCACATCAATATTGGATGGATCAACAATAATACCACCATCAGAAATAACATGTCCAAGAAAACTTACTTTCGACAACCAAAACTCACACTTTGACAACTTAGCATACAATTGCTTCTCTTCAAAATATGTAACACAATTCTTAAATGCTCTTCATGCTCCTATTGAGACTTAGAATAAATCAAAATGTCGTCGATGAAACCAACCACAAAACGATCCAACAGTTCATGAAAAATATGATTCATGTATTCCATAAATACACATGGCGCATTAGAAACTCTGAATGGCATCACGGAATACTCGTAATGACCATACCGTGTCCTAAAAGCCGTCTTTTGAATATTCTCCTCTTTCACACGAATCTGGTGATATCCTGATCTTAAATCAATCTTACTAAAAACACGCTCACCAACCAATTGGTCCATCAAATCATTGATCCTTAGAAGTGGATACTTGTTCTTAATTGTCACCTTGTTCAATTGTCAATAATCAATACATAACCGCATACTTCCATCCTTCTTCTTTACCAACAATACCGGAGCACCCCAAGGAGAAACACTTGGCCTAACAAATCTCTAGTCCAACAAGTCATTCAAGTTCTTCTTCAATTCTACCAACTCTGAAGCTGACATAAGATACGGTGCCATCGAAATCGGTCTAGTACCCGGAACTAGATCAATAGAAAACTCAACTTCTCTTTCCTGCGGTACATCCTTAATATCCTCCAGAAACACTTCTGGAAAATCACACACCACTGGAAACACACTGAGCTCCACTTTGCTCTCCACTGACAACGATGCAAACAAACCAAACAATTGAGCTTCTTCCACTAAAAGTTTCTTCAACTCTTTCCTGGATAGGAAACTCTCATCTTCACCATCATCCAAAGAAGGAAACCTTACTAACTTATGATAGAAATCTATATGAACTCGATTAAATTGCAACCAGTTCATACCCAAGATCACGTCCAAACCCTCCAACGGCAAACAAACTAAACCATAACAAAATATTTACCATACATGGTCAAAGAAAAACTTACACATACCAAAGAAGTAGTTACCGACCCTGTGGCAGGAGTCTCAAAACCATTTCACCACCCCAAGAAGACAAAAACAAATTCAAACGCTTAGCGCACTCAAGAGAAATGATCGAATGATTCACTCCCGTATCAATAATAGTAACTAAAGGCATACTATTAATAAAGCATGTACCTTTAATCAAACAATCTGCACTAGCAGTGTCCTTCCCTTCTAATGCAAACACCTTTCCGCCTGCCTGGGCTTGCTTCGGCTTAGTACACTTAGTACTAATGTGACTCGCTTCTCCATAATTGAATCACTTCATAATATTCCTCCTACACTCGGTAGTAGCATGTCCAAGGCCTCCACAGTTTGAACATTTCACTATGTTCTTCCCACACTCAAAAGACTTATGGCCCAAATCACCACACTTGTAACACTTAACTAGACCAGAACTCCCTCCACCAGATCTCTTATCAAAGTTTCCCCTATGCTTTCCCTTATCAGCGGGTGTCACATAAGGTCCACTTCTAGCTTGTTGCTTTCTTTTCTTCTCATTCAAACTCTTCTAATGTGTAGAACGAGCTTTGCTATCTTCCTCAAAAATTCTACAACATTCCGTCAAATATGAAAACCTTCTAATTCTTTGATATCCCACAACTTGCTAAATCTCAGGATGCAAACCATTCTCATACTTTATACACTTCAAGAACTCAGCAGTAGTAACAGTATAATGAGGATGAAATTGAACTAACTCCACAAACTTAGCAGTATAGTCCACCACTGACATACTACCTTGCTTCAGTTCAAGGAATTCCATCTCCTTCTTCCCCTTTACAATTTCAGGGTAATACCCCTAAGAACTCAGTACAAAAAACTTCCCAAGTTATCTCTTCATCATCTTCCTCAAGAGCTTGACTTCTACCGACCCACCAATCATCGGCTTCTTCCTTCAGCATGTGAGAACCAAGCCTCACCTTACTCTCTTCAGCACAGTCCATGACTCAGAAGATTCTCTCAATCTCTTTCAACCAATTCTGAGCACCATCGGGATCAAATCTTCCTTTGAAGACCGGCGGTTGGTTCTTCCTGGACTCATCATTAGCATTCACATTCGGCGCTCCCGGCACCGCCCTTGCCATTACTTCCAAAGTTGCAGCCATTTCATTGTCATTTCTACCAGCCATATGATGATCATTCCCGAAGACAATAACAAGATTAAACAAACGTTTAATCATCAGAACAACAAGACAGACACAACTGACTCGAACACTGGCTCTGATACCACTTAATGTAACACCCCCTTTCTATACCCCCAAATAATCAATTAAATCATTTAGGCACATATTAAAAATTTCATCAGAGTATATTTGAAACATGGTCTAAAAGAGGTATGCCACATCAATAGTGAAAATAAAACATACAACACATGCTCATTAAAAGATATGCAACAAACGGGGTAACTTGCAATAGAACGATTTCATCCTTACACCCATAATCAAAAGATTCAAATAACAGCGAAAACTAACACCAACAACATCAAACTTATATACTTATATAAATATATCAACAAGTTTGATTCACCAAATATTTCATGTTTATATAAAACATTCATCACCAAAATACATGTACAAAATGTATAAAAAAGGCATCAAGCCGACCCTAGCTACCTGGGGCTACATATCAGAGCCGACCGACCAAAATAAATGAAGACACGCTTCACCAAAAAGACCTCCAGCAACCTACTCTGCAATGCCTCATAGAGCATCATAAAACAGCAGAAGGGTGAGAAACATTATCATAATAACATTGTATATAATTATATATCTCAATATATAAAATACACATAAAAACATGTTCTCACCACAAATCATTTATCATCACCCATATACATCAATATGTATATATATATATATATATATATATATATATATATATATATATATATATATATATATATATATATATATTCACACTAGCACATTCATTATGCACAATTCACATAAACATATATCCATTCATGTTTATTCACAAATACACACTACAATGTACACACACACACACACAAACACACATATATATATATATACACACACACATACATATATACTCAAGCATATTTATCATCAATACATACTTTCATCTCCATATAAACATCTATATATATATATATATATATATTCATGTATATTTCACCGATTCACAATTCAGATGATAAATGCAAATCATAGAGACCGACTCACGACTCTATGCAAATGCAATGCAGTACCGACTCAATCATCATCAAGTTCACTCAGGAACTAATTGGAACCATCGCTAGTTACCCAAAGTAACTCCCCGTCGGGCATACGATGTTCACCCATTTCCCACACCTCACATGGGCACACAATGTTTATGGATTTCTCACACTCCACACGGGAACACGATATAATTGCTCACACCCCACACGGGCACACAATCAATGTGAATAAATCACCCATTGCTCACACCCCACACGGGCACACAATATTTATGGATTGCTCACACCCCACATGGGCACACAATCCGATCGCTAAACGCCACATGGGCACACAGCCATGTTGTAGTTATCGCTCACACTCCACATGAGCACACGATGCTACAACGAATTTCACAAAGAATCCCACAACACAAGAATGCATACATTATGCTTCACATGCAAAATGACACACAACATCCTTGAAAATGCATACATTATTCACAACATAATTATGCATTCATCTCATTCAATTAGCATACATTGGCATTCAATTCAAGTAATGTATTCATTTTCCATACGGCCACAACATCACATCAAACCCACATTTCCATAATTAACTCATTTACGTTTTATCGGGAAAGTCGGGTAAAAGTCGGCTAAAAATTACATCTCTTAGCATCATTAGTTTCTACACGTTTTTAGCTTCAAATCGATATAAAAAATGCCTCAAACGGATAACCGAAACTAAAGTTATGAATTAAAACACAACACTTCTAAAAAATCTCCAGGCTAGCTGAGCAACCTTCTCGCTCGCTGAGCGAGAAAATCTCTGGAAAACTCGTTGAGCGAGGGATTTCTTGCTGAGCGATGAGTGCGATTCTACAACAACTCAGCTACGTAACAGTCATCCTAAAAACCCCCAAAACCCAACCAAACCTCAATAAACATGATCAATGACATACATTTAACATTATACTTCGATTATAACAACTTTTAACCGATTAATCTACCAATTTCTCACTTTTACATCAAAACCCTAACATTTCATTCTCTCTAAACTTCCCCAAAATAAAAACTCAATCATTCTCATACATACATAATCACATACAAGATTAAGATAACAATTTTTATCATCCTTACCCGATTATTCCGATTCCTAGGAGCAATCTTGATGATTTTCCAACTTTTCCCTCTTTTCTCTTCTTTTCTCTTTTCTTCCTTTTCTTTCTCCTCTTTTTCTTTCTATCTCTCTTTTCTTTCTTTTCTCACAACTTATATATTTTTCTTTCTATCTTTCTTTCTATTTTTCTATTCTTTCTATTTCCTACACTTAACTCATTTTCTTCTATTTTCCACTAAATATCAAGCTCTCAGAAAATAATAATTCTACACAATTTCTAACTTATCATTAATTAGCAAATGTCTAAAATACCCTCCAATCTAATTTTACCCGAAAATTCCCAAAACGGTAAAATCACATATCATACCAACATATCACATTAACACATCAACATATCATATTATCATGTCAATTTCACAAACAAGATAATTATCACTCAAATAAAATAAAAGACTCAACAAAATTGGGAAATATCGAATAGGGCCATTACAAAGGACGTGGGGTTTGATTTGTTATGAAACGAGGATTTTGAGCCGCAAAGTCAAATGGAATTTGAGTATGTTAGGGTATGTAAGAGAATTAAGGATAAGTGTGGATCTAAGAAAGTGTGGTAAACGGTCGTTGTGGATGAGTAAAGGAAATTCGAGGACGAATTTCAATTCAAGGAGGGGAGGATGTAATACCCCGTATTTGATAAATTACTCTGGACGATAATCAAGTAAGCTTAATAGGGTTCCGGTGTACTCCGAGAGTTTTCAATTAAAACTAATTAGAGCAACCGACGAATTTGAATTAATTAATTAGTATTATCTGACTCAGAGGTTTTATCAAATATTTGACTCCGAGACATTTTGGATACTCCCAATTCGGACCAGTTAGTGTTACTAACTGATAAATATAATTATTTTATTTTAAAGAAATAAAGAAGGGTTTATAAGAACAAAGAAAAAGAAAGTTAGTAAGAAAAAGAGAAAGAAGGAAAAAGGAAAGAAAGAAATGGAAGAGAAGAGAAAGAGGAGGAGGAAACCCTAGAAGAGGGAAAGCATGGATCATCACCATTTCTTCACCAAATCTTCATCTTCGACAACCTCCTCGTTGATTACAAGGTGGGTTCATAGTTAGAAACTTTTTTGTGTGTTTTGGTTGAGTTATGAGTTTTAGGGTTTTGTAGAAAATCTTAGAAATTGAAGATTAAACGGTTAAAAACTCGATCAAATCAAAGTATGATGTTTGGGTTATGATTATATGCATATTTGTGATTGGATTCCTCTGTTTTGGTGCACTTTTATGGAATTTGGGGGGTTTTGGGAATTGTTTCCCGTAGCTGGTTTTTAGCAGAGTTTTTCCCAGTTCGCCCCGCGAACTGTAGCTTTCAGCTGAATTATGTTTTCTTCATAACTTTTGATCCGGGTATCCGTTTTTAGTGTTCCACATATCGATTCGAAGCTGAAAACATTTACTAATTGATGATGCTAAAATATACTTTTTTACCCGACTTTTTCCCGAATTTTACTCGACTTTTCCGATTAACCGTAATTATGTTAGTTAAGGAATTGTGGTATTGATCAAATTGTGAAATATGCGATAATCGTGAGGATTGAATGGAAATAAAGACAATGAGATTATTGTGAGAAGTGTTTAATGGTGGTATTTAAACTAAAATAATTAGAATTATATGTTCGAGAACTTTATAATTTAAAAGTATCAAGAATAGTGAAAGAGTGAGGAAACCTTATCTTAAACCATTTGAATGACCTATTATTGTGACTAGGAATTGAGAGATGGTGTGACTTGTGAGGTAGTTAAGTTACCCTAGGTGGTTTAGGAAGTTGTGAAAAGTTGGAAGTTTACTTCTTGTGTTATGTTTTAATCGTGAAATTGAATCCCTTAATGGATGACCGTGACCCGTACTCGTCCTGGTGTGGGTGGGCGGGGAAAGTATCCATTAGGATAAGTAATGAGTGACCCGTACTCGTCCTTGTGTGGCTGGGCGGGGAAAGTTACTTTGTGGGAAGGCGCTGTGACCCTTACTCGTCCGTGTGTGGCTGGGCGGAGAAAGTGCCTTAGTTAGATAATGAGTGACCCGTACTCGTCCTTGTGTGGCTGGGCGGGGAAAGTTATCTATGGGTAGATAATGAGTGGCTCGTACTCGTCCTTGTATGGCTGGGCGGGGAAATTTATCTACACGTTGAGGATCGAGTGACCCGTACTCGTCTGTTACGACTATGGCTGGGCGGGGAAAGATGCCAATAAGCACCTTATGTGTGCTCCATTGTTACATCGTTATCTTTAGTTTTATGTGAACTCGAAGTCTAGGTTTGTCCCCCGACATGAGTATTGATAGAATTGAACCCTTAGATCCGAGAGAACTCTAAGATAGGGAACCCACTGAGATGTTGTTATCTCACCCCACTATTGTTGTTGTTTTTCAGGTTTCTTTTGCAGGTTTGATTTACAAGGTGAGCTATGCTCGGGATGTTTCAAGTGAAGCTTAGCTTTAGATTTCCGCTGTGTATTTTTGTATATTGTATTGGATTTTAGAATTGTTGTGTTAGTATAATTTCCATATCTTGCACCATTGTTGTATAGAATTTTTATAGTTGGTCAAGAATGTGAATTATGTTATTAGGCACTTATGATGGTGTCAATACCAAAAATTAACACTGTATGATATTATTCAAGATATATATTATATGGGTGTTACATCTACCTTTGACTTAGTCTTACGCTTACGACTTCGCCTTCGACTTGGTTTCGTATATTTGTTTTAGTCTACCTTCGGCTTAATCTCATCCTTCGTAAGTCCACCTTCAGCTTAGTCTTACCCGTTTTTTCGAGTTCACCTTCGGATTGTTCTCGAATTCTTTCATATGTCTACCTTCGACTTAGTCTTACGTTTACGATTCCACCTTCGGCTTGGTTTAGTTTCTTTGTTTGAGTCTACCTTCGGCTTAGTCTCATTCTTTGTAAGTCCTCCTTCGGCTTGGGCTTACTTTTTTGAGTTCACCTTCGGCTTTTTCTCGAATCTTATCGTATGTCTACCTTCGACTTATTCTTACATTTACGACTCCATATTCGGCTTGGTTTCGTATATTTGTTTGAGTCTACCTTCGGCTTAGTCTCATTATTTGTAAGTCCACCTTCAACTTGGTCTTACTTTTTCGAGTTCTCCTTAGGCTTATTCTCGAATCTTATCGTAAGTCTACCTTTGGCTTAGTCTTACGTTTATGACTCCACCTTCGACTTGGTTTCATATATTTGTTTGAGTCTACCTTCGGCTTAGTCTCATTCTTTGTAAGTCCACCTTCGACTTGGTCCTACTTTTTCGATTTCACATTTGGCTTGTTCTCGAATCTTATCTAAGTCTACCTTTGGCTTAGTATTATGTTTACGACTCCACCTTTGGCTTGGTTTCGTATATTTGTTTGAGTCTACCTTTGGCTTAGTATCATCCTTCGTAAGTCCACCTTCGGCTTGGTCTTACCCGTTTTTTCGAGTTCACCTTCGGCTTGTTCTCGAATTCTTTCATAAGTCTACCTTCGACTTAGTCTTACGTTTACGATTCCACCTTCGGCTTGGTTTCATATCTTTATTTGAGTCTACCTTCGACTTAGTCTCATTCTTTGTAAGTCCACCTTCGGCTTGGTCTTACTTTTTCGAGTTCACCTTCGGCTTGTTCTCGAATCTTATCGTAAGTCTACCTTCGGCTTAGTCTTACGTTTACGACTCCATCTTTAACTTGGTGTCGTATAATTGTTTGAGTCTACCTTTGGCTTAGTCGCATTCTTTGTAAGTCCACCTTCGGTTTGGTCTTACTTTTTCGAGTTCACCTTCAAAAAATTCACATTTTTCATCCACTAACCGGTTAACGCCCGAGGTTAATCGGTTAACGACTGCGAAATTTGGATGAAAATTTCAAAAGTTAGTTGGTTTTCTCACTTTTCCTCTCATTTTTCCACCTTGCATTACACTCCATTTTCCCACTTGCTTAACTTTTGGATATAACATATATTTGGAGAACCTTTCAGTGTGTGTTTAGACGCATGGTTCAAGCATACAGTTTACCATATCACTCAATTTCGAGCATGTGAAGAGAATATTCCAGCGCGTGTTCAGACGCCTGGTTCTAATCATTACAATATTGTCACTTATTCTGTTGCAAAAGACGTGAAAGGAATCTTCCAGCGCATTGCCAGATGCAGGATTCTAACGTTGTTTGTTCACCATATATCCAGTTTATTTCTGGTTGAAGAGGATCTTCCAGCATATTTCCAGATGCATGATTCTATGCATGTCTATCTCACAGACTAAAATGCACCAAGTCCACCATCGTTGTGGCAAGCCAGTAGTCGTCTGGCATCGTTCAAAATACAGGGTTTCATCAAGGCCCACATCTCTGTGGCAGGCCATTTGTCCCCTAGTTCATTATAAAGGACAATATCCAGTTATGTTTGGATTAGACCTTGAGTGGCATATTTGTGTGATAGATAGATTGCACTTCTCAAGAAGAGGATTTCACAATGCATCCTGATCAACACTTGTTTGTTTTACAGACTTCGTTGCTAAGGCCCACACCTGTGGCAGGCTAGTAGTCATCTGGTTCATTGTAAAAGACAGTTTTCCGAGTCGCAAATCTTATGATGTTACAAGCTCATATCCTGGAGTATGGATCCGTTGATACCATTTCCGGATGTATTTTGGTTGGTTGTTAACACTTTTGCAAGGCCCGTGTTCATGGCACACCAGTAGTCATCTAATTCATTATAAAAGACATTTCTTCATTGTTACGGGTTACTTTTCACAACATCAAGGTTTTCAGGCAGAGTTTTCTTTGGTCGAGTTTATATCCTTTTTCTTATTAATCAAAGTGCAAATTTTATGGTTTGTTGTTGATATTCAATCATTGTTTATCTCGAATGTCTGATAGTCGATGCTCTCATCCTTTTCAGATTAACAGATGTTTGAATAGGGGCAGCTGTAACACCCCAAAATTTGCCCTCTGGTTTTTCTAACTTTGTCAGATTTTTGTTTGCATTCATTCGCATTTTCCATTAGATCATACATTAGGTCATATCATTTGCAAAAGTTCTTGAGACATGGGATCAATATTTTCTGAGGAATTAAGGTTTCACACCTTATTTGAAAATTATCAGAAGAATTCAAGTTTTTGGTTATGCAGCCATCAATGGCATTATCCTCTTATTTCTTTTGTCACTGAATTAGGGTTTATTTCCCTGATCAAGGATTTCATGTCTGAAAACTATTCATCGATTCATTTGGCCCGTCATCAGGGGTTTCTTCTTCATTAATTTACAAGGCTATTCTTTTCTTCTCAACATTTCAAGGGTTTTCTTCTTTCTCAACATCTCAAGAGTTGTGGCTTCAGGAGATTTCTTCAATGACAAGTTATCTGCTTCAATGGACTATTTCTCAGGCCGTGTGTGTCTAAGATTGTGGTGTGTGGAATTCATCAGGGTTTTAAGTAGTGGTTCATGATTTGTTTGACCAAAGATTCAAAGGATGTTTGATTCATATAGTTTTTATTTCAGTAGTGAATTGTCCAGTGACCATGAGTGTGTTCATCCATTTTTTATTAGAAGTTGGTGGAAGAGTTTCGAGTGCAGTTTTTGGATTGAATTCAATCAATGTGCATCAGTGTAAAATATTGGCGGGGGCTTATTCAAGTTCATTTCGAGTTTTATTCATTGTCCATATTTCTAACCAATTTTCTTTTCCATATTCATTTCCTAAATCACAAATCACTATCCATTCCTCATTTTCATTTATAAATCCATCATTAATCCAAAACCTTTTTTGTCCAATTGATATCATAATCATGTCCATTTTAATTCAAGTATCCTAATCCATTTATTTTAACTAAATTCATCATCAATGTTCATTTAAATATCCAAACCATATTTTAATTTCCAAAAGTCCATTTGTTCAACTATCCACATTATACAAATTCTATAAATCCATCTCACTCATTATATTTTTAAACCATTTTTTCCTTATTCTTTCATAAGCCCATAGATATTACCAAAGTTACAAAAATATAAAGAATCAAGCTCATGATAAAGCTACAGAAAGTTATCATTCCCACACATACCAGGCCCCCACACGATTCACAAAATATTCACTTTAACACACCCACATACAACCATTTTTTTTTACCATTTTCTTCAACCCATTTTTTCTACAAGATCTCCACAACAAACTCGATCCCACCACTTCCTTCATAGCACACCAATTCCACAATGCGTATTCCACGCACCCACAACACACGGCAACACGATTTTGAACCTGCAAAACAAAAACAATATTCTCATGTAATGGACACCATAAGACGAAACATTTTCACAGAAATTACAACGAAAAAAGAAACACAACCCTTACTCTCATGTCACCTTTGCTCTAACTTCACACCTTTTTTCTTTATCATTTCCTCAACATGACTCACAGAAAACTACACCTGCATATGCATGCAAAGTTATCACAAAAAAATCCACTCTCCTCTTCATGAGACCGATTCAACAACAACATCTTGACCCTCTAAAAACAAACCTTCTTTCTCACCTTTTGTTGAACGTAGCAATCTTCACGTCACTGCCACCATGAGAACACAACAACGATAAACACACGAGTTTTGTTTTCACCACTTTGCATCCTTAAACAAATTGTGAATCTCCATAAATCTGCTCTTCACTTCTCCAATCACAACACCGAAACCCAACACTCCTCTTCAACAATATCTATCATCAACCAACCATTTATATGCATCAAAGACCTTCACCATTTTTTTTCATACACAAACCCTTTTTGTAACAAACCAAAATCAAACCATCTCTACTCACATCAACCTCTTCCTCTCCTTCGACACCATTAACCCTCAAACGAACTTTCATCAACACCCTCTCAATCGTAACTTTTTGCACATCACAATCCAAACTCCCTTTACCTCCCCACCAATACAAACCAGAACAAAGAAGAATAAAAAACAGAAGAAGAGAGATTCGCGAACCAAATCGAAACGAAGATAAGAAGAGGAGATTCAAACCAAGACCCACACGATCTGAGGCGGATATCATATCACCAGCGATTTGATCGAAGACGACATCGTAATGCATACATCATTGAAAATAGACATAGGCCCTTGGACCGTTTATTTTTTCTGTCATCACCTCCTAGATTACTTTAAAACTCCCTCCTGTTTCAAGAGCCAGACCGTTGAGCATGGATCCGGCCCAACGCATTCTTGCTTCTCCCATCACCCTGCCTGCGCCTGACCCCCTCCCTTTTGTTTATTCTCATTTTTATTTCTTATTTTAATTAGATTTTCTCTATAATTTTGTTAAATGAATAGCTAATTAGTTTTTAATTAATATTAAGTTTTAATTTAGAATTTGATTAGAATTTTGTTTTATTTTTATTAGATTCGAATATTACTTTATATTTAGTTTTGATTAATCTGATTTAATTATATAGAATCGTGTTTAATATTGGTTTTAGTTTTGTGCTTGAAGTTTTGTAGGCTTTTTTCTTGATGCCGATAATGACGGATGTTGCTTGATGAAGGCCTTGATGTTAATTGTTCGTGAAACTCTTGATGCAAGTTGTGACGCTTAGTGAATTATTTCTTGGACACGATGACCTATCTTGATCAACATTCTGGTTGATATTTCTGACAAATATTATTGATTTCTTTTGTGCGTATTGAAGAGGAAACAGACCTTCTACGTTAGGTACCACTGAGACCCAACTTTACCTTTTGCATATTGCTTGCCCCTGAAGTCCTACCTCGAGGTAGGCTCTGTTTGCACATTGTCTAATTACCTGGTGTTGCTTTTTCTTCACTTGCACACTTATTTCTTCCACATCTTAACTTTTTCTTTCATTTCTTTTTAAGTTTTCATATTTGTGTTTGTAATGTGCTTAGGCCATCAATGTTCAAATTCTTCTTCATCCCCCTTTAGGATCAACTTAACTTCCCTTAAGAAGTAAGTTGAATCCTATGCTCCTTTCTTTTTCTTCTTCTTTCATTTCTTCTTTCTTTATTCTTCATTAGGGTAGACTTTAAACCACACTAACCTAGGAATACCATGCATGATAACACTTAGGATTATTAGTCCCCCTTTTGTTTTTACCTTTGAGGTCGTTTTGGTGCTCTCTTCTTTCTCATCTTCAAACAAGACCTAAAAAACACGTAATAACGGTTTAGGTGATCTCCCTTTATCATCCTCGCAAAGAAAAACTTTAAAAAACACTTCTTCATTTCAAATCACGAAAACACTTAATAAATTCAATGAGTTAGTAAGCTAGGCCCTAATCTCTAGAACCAAGTCTTGGGGGTCTTCTCCTTACTTGGGTGTGCTTGTTCCTCATTCCATCTTGGGATGCAGTAATAAGTACACATTCCATGGAAAAGGACTTGAATTCATTTTCTTATGCCAAACACAAATAAAAGCTTCTAAAATCCACAAAAAAAGAACAATCGTCACTCCTTCGGGACTTCTTTTCTCACCACCTTCACTCTTAACGTAAGAACTTGCTCCTACTTGTCACTTTGCAAGATGGTAACACAGTCATGCCAGACGAGCCTGCAACACCTGAGCATTGACATAAGCAGTTCAAGCTTTTAAAACACAAGTCATTTTCCTCCCTAGTTAGGAGAACTACGGCGACTCATATCCTCATGTCCAGATGAGGTACGTAGGCAGCAGGGTAAGGCCCGTTCGAGCACTCTTTTATTTTCCCTACATTTCCCCATTTCTTTTCTTTTATCTAGATTCAGTTTCTTTCATTTTGCAGCAACTTTCATTTCTTCACACTTTGAAACATTTTCTTTGCAAGCCTGGATCCCGTCAGGTACGACAGATGATTTGGGGTGCTAATACCTTCCCATGTCGTAACCAACTTTCGAACCCAGTTTCTTTGGTCCGCAGGACCTTTTTCCTTCTTTGTTTATCTTCGGTTTGTGCATCATTGTAACACCCCAAATTTGCCCTCTTCTTTTTAGCATCATCATCATATCATGATCATCATCAGCATGTCATATCCTTAGCATTTTGCTTAGAAAGATGAAGCATATCACTCACATGTTCTTGCATGAGACATATGATCAATCATTCGGGAAATTCGAAGCACTACAAGTCAAAGTCAAAAGCATGGTGACCTGACAGGAAGCTCACAAGACCTTTTGTACAAGCTTGGTATCATGGCCAAAGCCCTAAAAAAGATCAAAGATCAAAATCAGATTGGAATGGTTGGCGTCGGGTTATTATGGGGGTTTCCCACCAAAAGGAGGGAGAATTCAAAATTTGTTTGCGTTAACCGGTTAACACTTTGGTTAACCCGTTCACGGCTGCGAATTTTGAATTCCAACAGCAAGTTCAGCATGTGTTTTGGCTCCAATTTTTCATATTTCTGATTTTTATTCATTTTGAATTAATTGGAAATTATGGAGAAGGATCTAGATAATTTACCAAGCCTAATTCCAAGGCTAGATCCTAATCACTTTCTAAGCCAATTCCAATCCATTTTCTTGGATCCCAAACCAAAATTTGGGCCCCAAACCTAAATGATATTTATTCCATTTCCCTCCAAACCAAAAGCTAGCTCTCTCATAATTCACTTCTCATTTTTCAGAATTTTCACTCCTCTCTCACTATTCTCTCATTTTCTCTCCCAATTTTTCCAAATCACTCAAAGTTCCTCTTTAAAGATCACAAAACTTTGCATTAGAGTTTGTAGATCTTGGAACTAGAACTCCATCCATAGCTTTTTTGCATCAATTAGCTGGTTTCACTACTTGGTTCAGATCTGATTTGGTGGTTAGAAGTGCTTTTGGAGCCAAGTTCTTCATCAAGACCCTTTGCTTGCATTTATTTTGCATGATGTGTGAAGATTAGCACCGGATCTTCGAAGTTTTCCGCGAGATTCCTCATTTCCAGCTCAAACAACATTTACCAAAGCATACCTCAGCTTTGTAGGTTGGTTAAGTTCAGATCTAATTTTTTTTAGCTTATTTGCATGCTTGTGTTTAGATCCACCATGTGTTTGTGTATTTGCTTGACTTGCTTGGATTGATTGGATGATTTGTGATCGGATCTACGTGTTAATGTTCATGAGCTTAATTGTGTTTGATTAATGTGAATTGATCTTACTATTTCATGCATAATTGAGTGCTGGACTGTTAATGAATTATTTGGATAAGCCGGTTTGAGCTGATTTTTCTGCAGGAATTGTTGTTGTTTTCACAGTGTTAACCGGTTAACACTTTGGTTAACCGGTTAACGCATCTGTTTTCTGTGTTGTTTTCTACAGGTTTGAACCGGTTAACCGGTTAACGCTTTGGTTAACCGGTTAACACTGAAGCATGATGCCATGTTTGAGTTGTTTTGAGCTTGTTTGATTTCCTTACTTGCTTTAATCATCATGGAATAACGCATCAACTTAAATCCAACACGATTCAAATTTGGTCATAGTGTAAACACCCCAAATTTGCCCTCACCCATTCACCATGGCTTGTGATCATTCTCATATCCATAAACACAATCATATCATCTCACATTTCATTTTTGATTCACTGCATTGGTTCTAAGTCATCTGCACCTAGGGTTTGTGATCTGAGCAATCCAAGGGCTTCTTGAGCCACTCCAAAGACAACCAATCACCTCCAAGGGATCCATATGTGTTCATCTATCATATTACATCCTCTCAAGGTCAAAAATTCCAAAGAATCACAAGAACTAGGGTTTGGATGGATGCAGAGCCAAGTTTGACTGCACAGTTGACCTAAAATTAGGGTTTTGGTTTCAGAGGCCATAACTCCAAATTTTTTGGTCATTCTTGTTTCCATTGGTCTCTATATGGTATAGGGAGTATGCATATCAATTTTCATGAAGAAATTCCATGGGGAAGTCATCTGATCAAGGGTTGACTTTTCAGACAAGTCAGTGTAAAATCAGGGCATCTGAGGCCCCCAATGACCCAACCAATGGGTGATCTTCATCATTTTGAGTGTATATGATCTTTATTTGATCATGGGAGAAGGTTGAAGTTCATAGAAATCAAGAATTTGGGAGTTTTGCAAATATTGACTTTTTGGGCATAGTGGACTTTTCAAGAATGCCTCATTTTAGGTCATTTTTCAAGCCTTGATTCTTGATCCAAAAATGCTTCAAATGGAAAAACTTTGGTCATGAAAGTTGTAGATCTCATCTTTCCCTTTTCAAAAAGTACAAGAACATGATCAAATTCTTCTTGGATCAAAAGTTATGGTGTGACAAAGTTGGCTAAAATCATTGATTTTCAAGGCATGCTTCAAATGAGAATTTTGCAAAATCATGATCCAAAGCCAATTGTAACCTCTAATTCACTTCAAACCAGTATGCAAACATTCTACATGTCCTAAAAGTCAGAATTGGATCAAGGTTTCTCATGTTTTGGTTCATGTAACAAGATTTTTCTTCATAAAGTTCAAAAAGCAAGCAACTTGCAAAATCATCATGATCACTTCCTACAACTTGCTGCATTGGTTACTGCACTTTGCTAGCCTCTCACTTCATCTTGCTGCACCAGAGCCATGCTTTGTACTAGTTCTAGATCAAGCCATACTTTCTCTTACAAAGAAGTTGACATTTTGCAAAAGGTGACCTACCTATCACAGCAGGCCATGTCACATCCCCTGACCTATGGGATTAAAATACAATATCTCTTTGCAAGCCATTCCATACATCTAGCAAGGCTGAAACCATTCACAAGAAGATATACACAAAACACACCCCAGCTGCATATTCATTCGAATCTCTCTGCCCAGCCTTCAAACACTCAAACCATTTCCACACTTCAACTCACCATACTTCATAGACCTCAAACCACCAAGAGCCAGGCCTGAAACAAGCAAGAACACCCCATTGCCATTTCTCACCTCAACTTGCAGTTTCATTCGAAACTCTCTCCATAGCTCACAAACATCAAAACAAACACCACAGACCTTCTCCATTCACCATCTGGATCACAAAGAACCAATCACACTGGATTGAAACTGCCTGAATCATCTCTGCCATTTCTGACTGAGCTTGAGCAGAAACTTGTCAAACTCCTCATCCAGCCAACATAAATTCCTTTTGAGCATTCAAACATCACCTGGGGATCAAGTGGAGTGGATTGCACTGAAGGAAGCGGCCAGAAAGTCATCAGAGTGAAAGCTTCGAATCTCAGGTAGTTTGAAAATTATTTTTCCAGAAATCGTTTTTCATGTTATAGACTTGTTCTCTATGCTTCACTGAGTATCCTGGAGCTTTTGGTTTTTGAAATGGTGATGAAATGAACATTTAATTGATCTCTGAAACTTGCGTGCCCTAAAATTTGTTTGCTTCGATTCAGCTTAGTTAGGAAATATAAATTTGTTTTGAGTGAGGGTTTTGGTTCGTGAGTGTGCAAGGATCATTTCCCAGTTCTTGGATTTCATTTTAGTTAGGTTTTTGGGGTTTTGGGGATTTTCAGGGGAGATGCTGGCCGGAGAAGACGACCGGAAGTCTTCTCCGGCCACCTGAGAGTCATTTGTGCCCTAATCACGTAATTAATTCCAGTTTGAATTTGGGCCGTAGGATGCGTTGAAATGTTTGACTACCCGCGCGCATGTGTGGCCTGGATCTCTCTGATTAGCCCTAATCCACGTGTTTTAGTCTAATTAATCATAATTAATTTAATTACCTCAGCTTCAATCCTGGCCACTGGATCTGGCGCCAGTCAACCATTTCAAACTTAGACTCAATCCTAGCCTTTCTTTCTGATTACTTTCATTTTATTTATTTTTATTTCATTTTATTTTCATTTAACTTGCACAATTATTTTAAAATAGCAAAAATGTCTTAAAAATTATGAAACTTTTTCTTAAAAGTTTTATTAATTTTTAAGACCCAAAAATATTTTTATTTTATTTTTTATCATTTAAAAAGTATTTTTAAAGATTTAAAAGATTATTTTTAATTGATTAATGGGAATTAATTTATTAAAAATACTTTTAGGTATTTAAAAATCACCAAAAAATTCATGAAATGTTCTAAGACATTTAGAAACATTGTCCAACCTTCAAACCAAATTTCTTTTTTGATCTTGATGCATTTTAAGAATTTTTCATTGAATTAAATCATTTTTTGTGCATTATTTTGATCATAAGTTCAAAAATTCATTTCTGCCTATCTAAGAAGAGTTGGACATTGGTTCTTTTTGCTTTGTTTTGTGTTTAGCATGTAGTTTCTAGGATTAAATGGCCATGATTTGTTTCCTCATTTTCAATTTGTTTGGTATTTCTTTTGTTTAGGAACCCTAAAAACCCTAATAACTTAGAAAAATCATAACTTGAGTTTGGTTAAGAGTTGAGACTCCCCCTTTGGACTTTGGTTTAGTATAGGGTTAGGGTTTCTTTGGGTGGAATTTTCCATTTTTTATCTTAGGGTTTGCTTCTGTTTTTGGTTTTTGTTTGTTGTTTGATCCATAAACCCTAATTTGGGCTTTCATTTGCATCCTTCTTACATTCTCTTGCATAACATGACTTGCCATGACATTTCAAGCATCCATTTGATTCATTTGACATCATAAGACATATAGAAAGCATCTTTGACCATTGCATCTTGCATTTGCCATGTTGTATGCCATGTATGCTTCATAACTTTTCATGTATGTTCATGGTTCTTAGCTTGCACCATTTGCATCCATGAACTTGTATGAACATCTCCATGCCTTGTCTCATGCTTATAGCATCTCATAGCATCATTATCATCATCAACATGCTTCTGGTTTTGTTTAGAATCATACCATTTCATCCCATTTAGCATTGCATTGCACTTTCTTTTCTAACCTTTCAGGTGGTAAGTAATCTTGAGAAGTGAATTTGCCTTCACTTCTCATAACTTTTCTTTTCATCTCTCTTGCATTCATTGCTGCATTCCTATAGGTGTTTGAGATTGAGCTTGCTCATTCTTGTTCCTCCCACTTTCTTTCTTCAAGTGACTTGACTTCTTGAATGAAGCAAGTCACTTTGCTTCTCTTGATCCTGTTCATCTGCTTCCTAGTGTTCCCATTGAAGATCTTCTTTTGCAAACCTCACCAACCTTAGGAACAAACAAGCATGACAATGATTAGGGTTTTGATTAGTTTCCCCACTTAGTTTTACCTTTGTGTCTCTTTTGAGTCTTCTCTTCTCATCCCATAATCAGGGACTCAACCCTAAAGGCTTTAAGGCTTTATGATTAAGCTTATGCCTGCATCCTTCTCTTAGGATGGAGTGTATAACTTTAATCCTAAGTGTTAAACCCTTAATGTGTTTAAATCTCTTAATCAATTCATTTAATACTCATCAAGACATCAAGCTTGTAACTTGGGCCTTGCATTAGGGTTCTAATTCTTCCTTAACTGGTTAAGAAGGACTAACCCTAGTGTTAATGGACAAGTCCCCCTCAAGTTGTCTTACAAATCATAAAATCCACTTCATCATCATACCACTAAATAAAATCCACTTAATCAAAGGCTTGTTTTGTCATGAGTTTAATCCCTAATCATGGATTAAGTTGAGGAGTTTTCCTCAGCTTAAACATTCTCATCTATTATCCTTCTATTAGGATGGTGTAATGAGTCTGTTTAATCCTTGATTATGGCTTAACCTCATTACTCAACACTAAACAAAAACAACAAAAACATCTAAATAATCACAAGTAGGTTAATGATCTTAATCCTACACCATGGTGTTTAAGTGTGAGAATCTGACTTCACACTTAAGGTATTCCCATTACCCCTAATCAGAGGGAAGATGTGATGAGTTTACTAAATCCATTGGTTTAGGCTTAAGCTCATTAACTTATGACAAACTTTCAAAAACAATAAAAGACTGAAAACTCAAAAACAAACAATAATCGTCTCCTTCGGGATTCTTTTCTCATCTCATTCACTCACAACCGAGAACTTGCTTCTTCCGTCTAATGCAAGATAGTTTGCACCTGAGCCAGACAGGTCATACACTTGAGCATTGACAAGTAAGCAGTTCACAAGTCAGTTCACCTTTCAGTCTCTTTGGGTCGAACTACGGTGTTCTGACTTCCTCATTGCACGAGAGGATACGTAGGCATAACTTAACAGTTATCGAACAAAAGTCTCTGTATATTCCCCCTCCTTCAGCTTTATTCTTTAGCCTCATGATCTTGAGCATTTCATTCCTGTCCTTACACTGACACTGTATATATCACACTTTGCACTTCTTTCAGCACTAACACCTGTACATTCTTTTCCAGCTACTTTATACACAAATTGCACTGACACTACCCCTTTATAACACAAATCTTTCAAGCGTGGATCCCGTCGAGTACGACGGACAATCTGGGTGCTAATACCTTCCCAGGTTGTAACCAATCCCCTTTCTCAGTCTCTCTGGTTCGCAACCGTCTTATCCATATCTTTCTAGGTCTATGCAGCATTACCTTTCCCCCGGGATAAAAATGCCTAGCTGGCGACTCTATTCATCTCCAGTGAGTTCACGGCTGTGTGTTCTCATTGTCCCTCTCGCCGACCGTTCGCGTCTGTACCTTCATCTGATCCATCTCATTTGTCGGGAGCGACAGCTTGGCGACTCTGCTGGGGATCCTTATACTGCAACCAGGGCTTCTGGTTCTTTTTGTGGGTTCCTCCTAGCGCTTGATTGATTTGTGTTTACTGGGGTGTTATGTGCTTATTTGTGTTTGTATTTTTGCTTTATGTACAGTTGCTTTACTGCTTTCTTTATTGCTTTTGCATTATATCATATTGTCATACTGTACTGCTGGCTGGATCTGGTTTTTGTGGGTGGGCGATTCATTGAGAGTTAAGGTCCTATACCTGGGACCTGAGTGACACCTAGGCTAGAGTGGTTCATATTCTTTCCCATTCCATCTCGGTCTGGTGCGGGAATATGAAACACGGTTCAGATATGGGTTTCTTCTTGAGAACTCTGTGTTGCAGATTTCCTGCAATGCTAGGGCTATCTGGGAAGCCTGCTAAGTCTGGATGACCTTTATTATGACCTTCAGAAACTGAGGTGAATTAGAGGAGGAATTGTTATGGTTATTGTAAACACTGTGCCTCCGGGTTAGAAGTGTTTACACTTCTCATAACTGATCCAAGTCTGAGGATCCTTGTTTTAGAACACCACCTGTGAGGGGGTTGGGCTGTTTACAGGTTTGCAGGTACCTTGACCTCAGAATACCCTGTTACTTTGATTTGTTAAGAGTACTCCAATTTGGGACAGTTCTTGTGATTCTAAAACCCTGGATATGTGGCTCTTTATTTGAGTCCCCCACCTTGGTTACTGGATTTATAGACCTCCATCTGGATTTCTTACACATTTGGGCCTATATCAGAGTTTTGATCAGATCCAGCTCAGTCACAGACCCTTGCATTTCATTTGCATACATAATCATTGCATCATATTGACATTTGCTTATTTGTGTTTCAGGGTATCCATCTTCATTTGGTTTTGGTTTTGACCCCATCTTCAGTTTTGACTTGTCTTCGTCAGCTATCTGCTTCAGTTATCTCCTGAACCAGCCAGTCAGTGGCCCACTTCTTCAGTACTATCATCAGCACCTGTCTCTACTCAGTCTCAGCATCATGGCTCCTAAAAAGAGCAACATCACCTATCACTTCTTCCAGCCAGATTTATCAGATATCAGGAGGATTCAAACCCTGATCACTCCAGATCACATACCATTGTTCAGGGAAAGTTATGGAGATATACTTGATATGGTCATGGATCTGGACCCATCACAGAGAAGCTTGATCCACACCTGCATTCAGTTTTATGACCCTCCACTGAGATGTTTTACTTTCCAAGACTTTCAGTTGGGCCCCTTATTGGAAGAGTACTCCTCATTAGTTGGCATACCTATCAGAGGTGGAATCCCTTTCAACCCTGAGATGGTCTTTCCTGCTAATGGAGAAATAGCAAAGGCTTTGCATCTGGAACCTGTCCTGATTGAGCAGCACATGACTTCTAAAGCTGGGATCCCTGGTTTTCATCTGGACTTCTTGATCTCTCAAGCTACCCTGAAAGCTTCTCTAGGAGAGTGGAAAGCTGTTTGTGCTTTACTGGCCTTGAGTGTATATGGAATTGTATTGTTTGCAGATGAGCCTCGATTCATTAGCAAGAATGCAATCCATCTGTTCATCTTGAAGAACCCAGTGTCAACCTTATTGGGGGATCTTTACTATTCAGTGCATCAGAGGAATGAAAAGCAGAGGGGGAGATTAGTGAGGTGTTGTGCTCCATTGTTCCACACTTGGCTTCTCAGGCATCTACCCAGGACGGATGCATTTTTAAACCCTCGTCAGCAAAGCAACTGGGCTAAGAGACTCACTGTTCTAACTTCAGCTGACATCAGATGGTGCACTCAGAGCACCAAGGGCAGGGATATCATCACCAGCTGTGGGCATCTTCCTAATGTGCCTTTGATAGGAGTTAAGGGTAGTATCAATTACAACCCTCTGCTGTTTAGACGACAACTGGGCTATGCACTGGTCCATACTCCTAAGGCACAGGACTTGGTTGAGACCCTCTATTGTGAGAACAAGATTAGTTTGACTGTTGTTAGGCAGGCTGCTTGGGCCTGGGATAATGTTCAAACCAAGGGAATAACCATTCTGGGGAAGTGCAATAATGTGGCATCAGCACAATATTATGAGTGGTCCCGTGCCAGGGCCCAATTCTCTGGGATGCCCTTTACCATGGAAGACGTGCCTGAGTCATCTTCAGCACCCCCCCTGCCACTATCAGTTTGGAGGAGTATGAGAGCTTGAAGGAGAGGAATGAGAAGCTAACCCAGGCCTTGCAGAAGACCCTCCGGGAGAGGAGTGAAGGTATGAGGGAGATTGAGAGGTTGGAGAAGATGAGAATAGAGCATCTGACTAAGATTGAGAAGTCTGGGGATTATATCAAAAAGTCTAAGGCTGGAGAACAAATTCTGAAGAATGCTTGCAAAGAAGCCCAGTTCCAGAGAGCAAGGACAGACTTGTATCTGAAGGAGAGTCAGGCTCGGTGGGTCAGGATCACCGAGGCTCGTACTCTGGAAGACAAGAGAGTTCAAGACAAGATGGAGCAACTTGAAGCTAATGCAAAAGAACAGCAAGAAGCCCTGGCAGCAGCCCAGAGGGAGATATCAGAGCTGAAGATCAAAGCTGGGGTGAAGAGGTCAAAAGACCAAAGTCAGCACAAGAAGCTAGCAGCAGCTGTTACGACCCGGAATCTCCTCATCAGGAATCTCACGGAGCGTCCGGCTGATCCTGTGACCGAAGCACTTCTCAAGGAAGTTCGTGAGGATGAGTTTGGTCTTGGTGTTTGACCATTTGTTTGTTGTTGCTTTCTTTCCATGTACTTTTATTTTCTTGTACTGTATTTTGACCCCTTAGAGGGCTTGTGTTGTAAAATGAACAAGTTGTATTATTCCACCTTCTGTAAAATATTTGTGTTAGTTTGCCTCATCTGAGTCTTCTTCAAGCAACAACAACAGCATCTTCAAGGGTCTGGAAGGGTCAAAACCGAATGCCAAACCGGATACCTTGAGAACAAATAAGCATAACTGCATTGCATGCTAACCCTTTGTTTGTTTTGTAGGTTTTGTTTTATTGTTGCTAACCTCTGTTGTGATGCCTCAGGAACTATTGCTAGGCGCCGGGTATTTCCCCTCAACCGACCGCATCGTTATCCAACCCGAAATAACCTTCCGGGAATTCAAATGGATCAGATGCAGCAGGACCTTACTGAGGTCAGAAATCAAATGGCAAATGAAAGGCTAGAAATGATGAACCAAATGACTCAGTTTATGGAAGTTATGAACAACATGGCTCAGAGCCAGGAAAGATTGAGGGCCATGGTGGAAAGGCAGAATCAAGAGGATCCACATATAGGGACTGCCGGTACCAGTAACAATGAAAGGGTACAACCTCATGTCAACCCCCCGGTATTTGGACCACACCTCCATCCTGAGGTCAATATTCCAGCAAATGTTCAAGGGACTGCCACCGCAGCCCGAGTACTTCAAGAAGATCCTCAAGAGGACCAATTCACAGTAATGGGCGCTGGTGAAGAAGCTTATGATAGAAGATTGGATGAGATAGCTGAGAAGTTGAGGTCCTTAGAATCTCAAAACTCTTTGGGTTTCGACGTCATGGACATGGGCTTGGTAGACGGGGTTAGGATTCCCCACAAGTTCAAGCCTCCATGTTTTGAAAAGTATAATGGGACTTCTTGTCCTCGAACCCATCTACAATCTTTTCTCGGGAGATTAAAATCTTATACCATGGACGAGAAATTGTGGATGTTCTATTTTGAAGATAGCTTCACCGGAGCGTCAAGAGAATGGTACTCTCACTTGACAAGGGCAACTATTAGATGCTGGAAGGACCTGGCAGAGGCCTTCATCAGACAGTATCAGTACAATTTAGATATGGCACCCAACAGGACCCTCCTGATGGGAATGTCACAGTCTTCAAGGGAGAGTTTCCGAGAATATGCCCAGAGATGGAGGCAACTGGCTGCTGCTGTTCAACCACCTATGTCTGAACGGGAAATGGCAGACATGTTCATGAATACCCTTCAGGGAACTTATATTGACAGGTTGGCTGCTTTCTCTTCCACTAGCTTTGCAGATGTTGTCATAGCCGGGGAGAGAATTGAAAGCTTGTTAAAAATGGGAAAGATCTCAGACAACGGTGCAAGCTCGTCCAGTAGTACAAGAAAGCCTTTTGCAGGCCCAAGAAGAACTGGTGAGACCAATGCCATCCATTCAAACAGGGGCAGGCCCCAATATGCTCAAAGGTCAATCGCAGCAGTCACCATCCCTGCTCCAGCTCATCCTCAACCAGTCTATCAACCTCCTCAACAAAGCTATCAGCCACAACCTCAGTACCATCAACAAAATCAGTATCCTTCAAGAAATTACAACAACAGCAACACCAACAACAACAGTCAACAAAGGCCATTCCAACAGAGGCCATATCAAGCTAACAGAGTGATCGACCCGATCCCAATGCCATATGCTACCTTGCTGCCGCAACTTCTGAAACTCAACCTGGTTGAGCTAAGAACGTTGGCACCTCCGGATCCCAACAGTCTACCCAGGAACTATGACTCCAATGCTAGGTGTGCTTTTCACTCAAACGCACCTGGCCATAGTACAGAGAAATGCAGGGCTCTGCATATGAAGGTACAAGACCTGGTGGACTCAAAGGCTCTGAATTTCGCACCTCCACCCAATGTCAACAAAAATCCCATGCCAAACCACGGTGGTCCTAGAATTAACGCTATTGAAGAAGACAAGCCGTCTTATTTAATAACCAGTGTGGGACAGATCAGGACGGCATTGGTAGAAATCAAGGCTCAGCTCTTGGAATGTCAGATGTTCCCGGGGTGTGAATTGGGTTGTGCTTACTGCAATATCTCTGTAAATGGATGCGATAATTTGAGGAATGGCATAGACAGCCTTATTCAGAATGGCCAGCTTCAGATCACCACATCATTTCCAACAAATCCAGCAATATCATCAGCAACGGTTTCAGAACCTCCTACAACTGCAGCAACTATTGTTCCTGACAATTTTTCGGCTTCATCGACAAGTACCTCATCCATTATCTCAACTGATCAGTTTTCAACAAATTTTCCTGCTACAACTTCAGCTTCACTCCACTTTGAACCTCCTACAACAACAACATCATTTCTTCCGACAATATCTCCTACAACTCCAGCAACAAATCATGAAGATGTCTCTACTGTCACAATATTTTATGATCCTGAGAACAACTCTGCCTACCATTCAGAAGGTGCTGCTCCCATCAAAGCACCAGTTACAATCTTTTATGATCCACAAACAATTACAGTCCCTTCAGCAGCAGCAATCAGTCCAGTCACTGTCACGGTGCCTGGACCAGTACCATATGAAAGCAATAGGGCCATCCCTTGGCACTATGGCTCTGACGTGTACTGCGAAGGAAAAAGAATCACTCTTGAAACATCAACACCTGCACCACAAGTAGATAATGTGGGGGGAGGCGAAGGCTTCACTCGAAGCGGACGTCTCTTTGCTCCACCAATTCAAAGACCTACCGCCGAAGCAGAAGCTGCTGCTAAGGCAAAAGGGAAGAGCCCTGTGCAGGAAGATCAAGCTGTTAAAGAAGCCTTGAAGACGCCGTTCGATCAAGAAGTTGATGAGTTTATGCGAATCATCAAAAAGAGTGATTACAAAATCGTGGATCAGCTTCACCAGACGCCATCCAAGATCTCTATCCTCTCACTGCTTATGTGCTCCGAAGCCCATCGGAATGCACTACTCAAAGTCTTGCACGCAGCTTACGTGCCTGAGGAGATTACTGTCAACCAGTTGGAAACCGTGGTTGGAAACGTTACTGCTAGCAATGGGCTAGGGTTCACCAATACTGACTTGACAGCGGGTGGCCGCAACCACAACAAAGCCTTGCACATCACCATGGAATGCAAAGGTGCTGTCCTTTCCCATGTGCTGGTAGACACGGGGTCATCCCTTAATGTCTTACCAAAGAAGGCCCTGGTGAAGTTAGAATATGATGGATTGGCATTGAGACCCAGCAACCTGGTAGTAAGAGCCTTTGATGGTTCTAAGAGATCGGTTCTGGGAGAGATTGAGCTACCTGTGACAATTGGCCCACAGACCTTTACAACTATCTTTTATGTGATGGACATTCAGCCCGCCTACAGCTGTTTGTTGGGTAGACCCTGGATTCACGCCGCCGGCGCAATAACGTCTACCCTTCACCAAAAGTTAAAATTTGAGTGGGAAGGCCAAGTTGTCACAATCTGTGGAGAGGAGGACATTTTTGTCAGCCACCTGGCAACCTATAAGTACATTGAAATGGATGGGGAGATCCATGAAACAATGAGCCAGGGGTTTGAAGCTTTGAATGTGAATGAGGCATCCGCTGTATCTGGTACTCCAATGTCATCATACCAACAAGCCCGGAAGGTTGTTGAGGAAGGAACTGCCCAAGGCTGGGGCAAGCTGCTATCGGTGGAGAAGAAAGAAGACAGATTTGGGTTGGGTTACAGACCAACTCAACAAGATCAAACAGCGGCTGCGAAAGAGCCCAATTTTGTGAGTGGGGGGATGCTTACCCCCGATGCTATCAACTGTCTGGAAGACGAGCTGGAAGAGGAACGCAACCTGGAAAGCTGGATTCGTCCAAAGATCCCGGGGAGCAGTATCTCGAACTGGTCTTCCCAGGAAATTATAAGAGTTACTCATACAGAGTAATTATTATTTCCTGTATTTTTATAGCATGCATCAAAGTCTTGCATCTTGCCCAAGATGACAAGACTCATTTTGTAATCGGGCCATCTGTACTTTTTTGTGCAAACAAGATCAATTAATGAAATATCAGACATCTTTTTGCAAACGAGTCTTTTTCTTTTCTGCTCACTGTTTTTCCATTTTTTCTTTTTTGTACAAAGAAAATAAATGGCGGTGTTTTCAAAATGATAACTTCATTTCACTTTTCTAAACAAGACTAAAATCAGATCACTAAAATGAACAAACTTAACCCTTGCAGAGAGTGCCTTCCAGACAGCACCGACAACAGCACGGCTATGACTTCGTATGACTTTGACAATCCAATCAATCAAGCTGATGAAGGGGTTGATGAAGAATATGAACTTCCTGGAGAGCTAGCCAGGTTGTTAAGACAAGAGGAAAAGGTTATTACTCCTCATCAGGAGGAGGTTGAAGTGATCAATCTTGGTACAGGTGAAGACGTGAAAGAAGTTAGAATCGGGGCCTGCTTACAAGACTCGGTGAAGAGACAACTGATTGACCTGCTTCAAGAGTATGTGGACGTGTTTGCTTGGTCTTACCAAGATATGCCAGGGTTGGATACCGATATTGTTGTGCACAAGCTGCCTTTGAGAGAAGAGTGCCCACCGGTTAAACAGAAACTGCGCCGTACTCGTCCAGACATGGCTATGAAAATCAAGGAGGAGGTACAAAAGCAATGGGACGCCGGGTTCCTTGCTGTGACTAGCTATCCGCCGTGGGTTGCTAACATTGTGCCTGTGCCTAAGAAGGACGGCAAAGTAAGGATGTGTGTTGACTACCGGGATCTGAACAGAGCCAGCCCGAAAGATGACTTCCCATTACCTCACATCGATGTATTGGTAGATAACACGGCTCAGTTCTCGGTATTCTCCTTCATGGACGGATTTTCAGGATACAATCAGATTAAAATGTCACCTGAAGACATGGAGAAGACAACATTCATCACACCTTGGGGCACGTTCTGTTACAAAGTGATGCCATTCGGACTGAAGAATGCTGGTGCAACATATCAACGGGCTATGGTAACATTATTCCACGATATGATTCATAAAGAAATAGAATGCTATGTGGATGATATGATTGCCAAGTCCCTCACTGAAGAAGACCATCTGGTAAATCTGCTCAAATTGTTCAAGCGTCTGAAGAAGTACCAACTAAAGTTGAACCCCAACAAATGCACATTCGGGGTGCGATCTGGTAAGCTGCTGGGCTTTATTGTAAGCGAGAAAGGGATTGAAGTTGACCCTGATAAAGTCAAAGCCATCCAAGAGATGCCTGCACCGAAAACAGAGAACGAAGTTCGAGGGTTCTTAGGTCGATTGAACTACATCTCACGGTTCATATCTCACCTTACAGCAACCTGTGAACCCTTGTTCAAGCTGTTGAGAAAAGAACAAACGGTCAGGTGGAATGAAGACTGCCAAAGGGCTTTTGACAAGATCAAGGAATACCTGCAAGAACCTCCAATCCTTATGCCTCCAGTTGAAGGGAGACCTCTGATCATGTACTTGACAGTATTAGAAGAGTCAATGGGGTGTGTGTTGGGCCAGCATGACGAGTCTGGTCGAAAAGAGTATGCAATATACTACCTAAGCAAAAAGTTTACCGACTGTGAACAGCGCTATTCACTGCTCGAGAAAACTTGCTGTGCTTTAGCGTGGGCTGCTCGCCGACTAAGACAGTATATGTTGACCCACACTACTTTATTGATCTCAAAGATGGACCCAGTCAAGTACATATTTGAGAAGCCAGCTCTTACCGGACGGGTTGCAAGATGGCAAATGATTCTCACAGAATACGACATCCAGTACACTTCTCAGAAAGCCATCAAGGGCAGTGTATTGTCCGAATATCTTGCTGAGCAACCCATCGACGACTACCAGCCTATGAGATTTGACTTCCCTGATGAAGACATCATGTTCATTAAAGCAAAAGACCGTGAAGAGCCTATTCACACTGAAGGGCCTGACCCGGAAGAAGAATGGACTATGATGTTTGATGGGGCTGTTAACATGAATGGTCGTGGTGTTGGTGCAGTACTCATTTCACCAAAAGGAGTTCACCTGCCTTTCTCGGCAAAACTCACTTTCAACTGCACTAACAACGAAGCTGAATACGAAGCTTGTATTATGGGTCTTGAGGAAGCCATTGACCTCAGAATCAAGACTTTAACTGTATTCGGAGATTCGGCTTTGGTAGTCAATCAAACCAACGGCAAATGGTACACACACCAGGATCATCTGATACCTTACAGGGATTATACGAGAAGGTTATTGACTTTCTTCACAACAGTCAAGCTTGAGTATATCCCTCGAGACGAGAATCAGTTTGCAGATGCTCTTGCTACCATTTCATCCATGATCAAAGTTCAAGCTGCTAACTTTGTACCTCAGATATCAGTGTCCAGACTTGATAGACCAGCATATATGTTCGCAGCAGATGTTGTCAGAGACGATAAGCCTTGGTTCCATGACATTAAGTGCTTCTTAGAGGATCAAACATACCCACCTGGGGCATCTTCCAATGATAAGAAGACTTTGAGAAGGCTTGCTGGAAGTTTCTTCCTGAACATTGATGGATCTTTATACAAAAGGAACTTTGATATGGTACTCCTCAGATGCGTCGACAAGACAGAAGCAGATTTATTGGTGCATGAAGTGCACGAAGGCTCCTTTGGTACCCACGCTGGGGGACATGCCATGGCTAAGAAGTTGTTAAGATCAGGCTATTATTGGATCACAATGGATGCAGACTGTTGTGCCTACGCCAGAAAATGCCACAAATGCCAGATCTACGCAGACAAAGTACATACGCCTCCCAATCCTTTGAACATAATGTCTTCACCCTGGCCCTTTGCCATGTGGGGCATTGATATGATTGGTAAGATTGAGCCAACTGCTTCGAACGGCCACAGATTCATCTTGGTTGCCATTAACTATTTTACCAAGTGGGTTGAAGCAGCCTCATATGCAAATGTTACAAGGCAAGTGGTAGCCCGATTCCTAAAGAGAGATATCATCTGTCGATACGGAGTGCCCGAGCGAATCATTACTGATAATGGTTCCAATTTAAACAACAAAATGATGGCAGAGCTATGCCGGGACTTCAAGATTCAACATCACAATTCTTCTCCTTATAGGCCAAAGATGAATGGCGCTGTTGAGGCAGCTAACAAGAATATCAAGAAGATTGTGCAGAAGATGGTAGTCACCTACAAAGACTGGCATGAAATGCTACCGTTTGCCTTGCATGGGTACCGCACGTCAATCAGAACATCCACTGGGGCAACACCGTATCAGCTTGTGTATGGTATGGAAGCAGTCCTACCTGTTGAAGTTGAACTACCCTCTCTGCGAGTACTGATGGATGTTAAGCTGAACGAAGCAGAATGGGTCAGGGCCCGATACGAGCAACTGAGTCTGATCGAAGAGAAAAGATTGGCTGCAATCTGTCATGGGCAGCTATATCAGAAGAGAATGAAGAGAGCCTTCGATCAGAAAGTCAGGCACCGAGAGTACCAAGTGGGAGATCTTGTGCTGAAAAGAATCCTCCCTCCTCATACAGACCACAGGGGCAAGTGGACTCCAAATTATGAAGGACCATTCGTGGTAAAGAAAGTTTTCTCTGGTGGAGCACTGATGCTCAGCACCATGGATGGTGAAGATTTCCCATCCCCTGTGAATTCAGATGCAGTTAAAAGATACTTCGCATAAAACGACCCGCTGGACACAAAAACAGAATGTAAGTCCAGGCAAAAATAGGGCATCCCGGCGAGTCAAAAACAGAATAAAAGACTCGGGCAAAAATAAGGGAAATAAATAAAAAAGGAAGGTACACCCGCTGAGTTGAAAAGCCGCATTGGACAACTCAGGCAAAAATGGGTATCCCGATGGATTGAAAACCCGAAAGGGCGATCCATACAAAATAAGGGAATAAGCGAACAACCGCATTCTGAATTCGTCTGTATCACTTGCAACTTGGAAAGCTCCAACAAAGTCAAGCTTCAATCAGAATCAGTTTTTTTTCCAGAAAGCAAGACGAGAAGAACGTCATTGTCATACGAGTCATAGCAGGAGAGGAAGCTCCTTAAAGCGTCGTCAACACCGCCAGCATTTTGTTTCTCAATTTGTAACAATCTCCTCATTTCAGGAGATATGTTTCTTTGACTGTATCTTGCCAATTCAGAGCATATGAATTAATAAGATCAGATTTCCAGTCATGTCTCGTTTTGTACATTTTCATTTTTGCAAAAAATGTCTGATATCTTAAAAGAAAAAAACTGATTGCATAAGAGTACAGATGTTTGTCACTAAAAATAGAAACACATGCTTGCAGGGAATATACTTACTCTTGAGAATGCTTGACTCCTATGACGGAATCAAGTAAAGGATACCTCGGGACCTTTTGTGCGTCTCCTTATCTTTGCAGGATTGCAGGTATCCAGGATACAACCTGGGGCATGCAGATTACATCTCAGCAAGCTGACAAATCAACAAAAGGCCTCAGCACCCGAAGTGCTCTCTCCCCAGCTGAGTTGCCTCTCATGACTCCCCCAGCTGAGCTGCCACTTGCTACTGCTCCCAGCCGAGTTGCCATCTAGTCCTCAGCCGGAGTACAGGAGTCAGGGAATCATCTCCCCACAGAGTTCCAGCCCCTATCCAGAAGAGCAATGCATGAAGGTCACAACAGAGTGAAGAAAGCTTCTGCAAGCCCCAGCTGGGTCCCATATTACAAGGATATGGCAATCAATGACCCGTATCCCCAAGCAAATATCATCTTATTAGATCTACCAATGATCTCATCCCCAGCTGGGAGGTCCATTTCAAACAGACCAGCCAGAGATCTTCGCAGAAACGGGATCCGAATCCCGGTTTGATATCTTTGCATAATCATGGCATTTGCATCATATTATCCCCTCAGAGCGTAGCATTCCGTTTAATACGGAGCATTACGGCAAAAGTCAAACGCATAGCATAATCATAAGCCATGTTCTGAATTAACACTTGTGAATAATAACCGTTCATCAACATACGGAAGGAATATCCCCACCAGAATCCCAGCAAAAGCAGTTGCCTCATAAATCACAAACACCAGTATATATTTCCTTTTGATACCCGTCCGTATCAACGCTCCCCAGTAGAGTCGCCTGAACACTCTTTACAAATGAATCACCCATATCACGGATACTTCATGACACCCGTCCGTGTCATATCACCAGCAGAAAGCCGAAGACACCCTTTTTGCACTCACACATACTTTTATATACACTCTCTTGACACCCGTCCGTGTCATATCCCCAGCGCGGTCGCTTACACTTTTACAACCCACATACTTGTTGATATCGTGCTTTTCTCCTTTTGACACTCGTCCGTGTCACCCTCCCCAGCAGTTAAACATCATCTATACACCACTCGCTCTTATACAGATACTCGTCCATATCCTGTATATACCTTTTATATCCCCACAGATTCGACAATAGTCCTTGTTCTTTGTTAACCAGTTGGTACTCGTCCGTACCATCATCTCAGAACATTGCGTCTAGTGCTTGTTTCTACATGATACTCGTCCGTATCATAATCTTAAGGATGCTCGTCCGCGTTTTTAATCTATACACCGCGCCACACACTATATCCTCTTGAATATAGATACTCGTCTGTGTCTACTATTCCCCAGAAGAGTCACCTCGGATTCAACACTCATCCGTGTTCTTTGTTAACCAGTTGATACTCGTCCGTATCATCATCTCTGAACACGCGTCAGTTTGTTTCTACCTGATACCCGTCCGTATCATGGTCTTAAGGATGCTCGTCCGCATCTTTAATCTATACACAATACCAAACACTTATACTTTCCTTTCTTGGTTGTGAACGCTCGTCCGTGTTCACTATATTCCCAGTAGATCACCAACAAAGCATTTTCTTTTATCTGACACTCGTCCTGTGTCATGATAAACCTGAGAGCAGTCGTACCCTGCTGAGTGGTCGTCCTCCACTTCTTGATGGTCGTCCTCCATCATGCTCATCCGATGGCCGTCCCCATCGTTGATTTTAGCAGCCGTCCCCTGCTAGGTGGTCGTCCTCCACCTTTTGATGATCGTCCTTCATCATTTTATCCAATGGCCGTCCCCATTGTTGATTTTGGTTATCTGGCATTCGTCCTATGTCATGAGAAACCTCGAGAGCAGCCGTACCCTGCTGAGTGGTCGTCCTCCACTTCTTGATGGTCGTCCTCCATCATGCTCGTCCGATGGCCGTCCCCATCGTTGACCTTTTCTATCCGATGGCCGTCCCCATCGTTGATATTTTCGGCAGCCGTACCCTGCCAGGTGGTCGTCCTCCACCTTTGATGGCCGTCCCCATCATATTTCTTTTATCCCCAACAGAGCAGCCGTCCCCTGCTAGGTGATCGTCCTTCACCTTTGATGGCCGTACCCCATCATCTGTTTATTTCATTTATTCTTTAACCCGATGGCCGTCCCCGTCGTGGTCCCTTTTCTTTTTAGCCCGATGGCCGTCCCCATCGTCGGTTACTTTGCTTTATGAACTTGATGGCCGTTCCCGTCATGTTTCATTAATCCTCAGAGAATTTTACAGCTTCATCTTGATGGCCGTCCCCATCATGATTTTGTTTCCCCAGCTAGTCGGCCGTCCCCGTCTTGGCTTTACCTTTTATCCCCAGCATGTCGGCCGTCCCCGTCATTGCTATTTACCCAGCAGTCGTCCTCTGCTCGACGGTCGTCCTCCGTCGCCCACACCTTACAGTATACTTTATTTTTCTTTACAATCTATATCCCTTTTCTTCTTCATTCTGTGAGTGCAAATTTTGGACTGTCTTCGGTATTCAACCACAAGTTATCTTGTTTGCCTGTTAAGCCGTTGCTTACAACCTGCACAGCTAACTCATGTTTGAATAGGGGCAGCTGTAAACACCCCAAATTTGCCCTCACCCATTCACCATGGCTTGTGATCATTCTCATATGCATAAACACAATCATATCATCTCACATTTCATTTTTGATTCACTGCATTGGTTCTAAGTCATCTGCACCTAGGGTTTGTGATCTGAGCAATCCAAGGGCTTCTTGAGCCACTCCAAAGGCAACCAATCACCTCCAAGGGATCCATATGTGTTCATCTATCATATTACATCCTCTCAAGGTCAAAAATTCCAAAGAATCACAAGAACTAGGGTTTGGATGGATGCAGAGCCAAGTTTGACTGCACAGTTGACCTAAAATTAGGGTTTTGGTTTCAGAGGCCATAACTCCAAATTTTTTGGTCATTCTTGTTTCCATTGGTCTCTATATGGTATAGGGAGTATGCATATCAATTTTCATGAAGAAATTCCATGGGGAAGTCATCTGATCAAGGGTTGACTTTTCAGACAAGTCAGTGTAAAATCAGGGCATCTGAGGCCCCCAATGACCCAACCAATGGGTGATCTTCATCATTTTGAGTGTATATGATCTTTATTTGATCATGGGAGAAGGTTGAAGTTCATAGAAATCAAGAATTTGGGAGTTTTGCAAATATTGACTTTTTGGGCATAGTGGACTTTTCAAGAATGCCTCATTTTAGGTCATTTTTCAAGCCTTGATTCTTGATCCAAAAATGCTTCAAATGGAAAAACTTTGGTCATGAAAGTTGTAGATCTCATCTTTCCCTTTTCAAAAAGTACAAGAACATGATCAAATTCTTCTTGGATCAAAAGTTATGGTGTGACAAAGTTGGCTAAAATCATTGATTTTCAAGGCATGCTTCAAATGAGAATTTTGCAAAATCATGATCCAAAGCCAATTGTAACCTCTAATTCACTTCAAACCAGTATGCAAACATTCTACATGTCCTAAAAGTCAGAATTGGATCAAGGTTTCTCATGTTTTGGTTCATGTAACAAGATTTTTCTTCATAAAGTTCAAAAAGCAAGCAACTTGCAAAATCATCATGATCACTTCCTACAACTTGCTGCATTGGTTACTGCACTTTGCTAGCCTCTCACTTCATCTTGCTGCACCAGAGCCATGCTTTGTACTAGTTCTAGATCAAGCCATACTTTCTCTTACAAAGAAGTTGACATTTTGCAAAAGGTGACCTACCTATCACAGCAGGCCATGTCACATCCCCTGACCTATGGGATTAAAATACAATATCTCTTTGCAAGCCATTCCATACATCTAGCAAGGCTGAAACCATTCACAAGAAGATATACACAAAACACACCCCAGCTGCATATTCATTCGAATCTCTCTGCCCAGCCTTCAAACACTCAAACCATTTCCACACTTCAACTCACCATACTTCATAGACCTCAAACCACCAAGAGCCAGGCCTGAAACAAGCAAGAACACCCCATTGCCATTTCTCACCTCAACTTGCAGTTTCATTCGAAACTCTCTCCATAGCTCACAAACATCAAAACAAACACCACAGACCTTCTCCATTCACCATCTGGATCACAAAGAACCAATCACACTGGATTGAAACTGCCTGAATCATCTCTGCCATTTCTGACTGAGCTTGAGCAGAAACTTGTCAAACTCCTCATCCAGCCAACATAAATTCCTTTTGAGCATTCAAACATCACCTGGGGATCAAGTGGAGTGGATTGCACTGAAGGAAGCGGCCAGAAAGTCATCAGAGTGAAAGCTTCGAATCTCAGGTAGTTTGAAAATTATTTTTCCAGAAATCGTTTTTCATGTTATAGACTTGTTCTCTATGCTTCACTGAGTATCCTGGAGCTTTTGGTTTTTGAAATGGTGATGAAATGAACATTTAATTGATCTCTGAAACTTGCGTGCCCTAAAATTTGTTTGCTTCGATTCAGCTTAGTTAGGAAATATAAATTTGTTTTGAGTGAGGGTTTTGGTTCGTGAGTGTGCAAGGATCATTTCCCAGTTCTTGGATTTCATTTTAGTTAGGTTTTTGGGGTTTTGGGGATTTTCAGGGGAGATGCTGGCCGGAGAAGACGACCGGAAGTCTTCTCCGGCCACCTGAGAGTCATTTGTGGCCTAATCACGTAATTAATTCCAGTTTGAATTTGGGCCGTAGGATGCGTTGAAATGTTTGACTACCCGCGCGCATGTGTGGCCTGGATCTCTCTGATTAGCCCTAATCCACGTGTTTTAGTCTAATTAATCATAATTAATTTAATTACCTCAGCTTCAATCCTGGCCACTGGATCTGGCGCCAGTCAACCATTTCAAACTTAGACTCAATCCTAGCCTTTCTTTCTGATTACTTTCATTTTATTTATTTTTATTTCATTTTATTTTCATTTAACTTGCACAATTATTTTAAAATAGCAAAAATGTCTTAAAAATTATGAAACTTTTTCTTAAAAGTTTTATTAATTTTTAAGACCCAAAAATATTTTTATTTTATTTTTTATCATTTAAAAAGTATTTTTAAAGATTTAAAAGATTATTTTTAATTGATTAATGGGAATTAATTTATTAAAAATACTTTTAGGTATTTAAAAATCACCAAAAAATTCATGAAATGTTCTAAGACATTTAGAAACATTGTCCAACCTTCAAACCAAATTTCTTTTTTGATCTTGATGCATTTTAAGAATTTTTCATTGAATTAAATCATTTTTTGTGCATTATTTTGATCATAAGTTCAAAAATTCATTTCTGCCTATCTAAGAAGAGTTGGACATTGGTTCTTTTTGCTTTGTTTTGTGTTTAGCATGTAGTTTCTAGGATTAAATGGCCATGATTTGTTTCCTCATTTTCAATTTGTTTGGTATTTCTTTTGTTTAGGAACCCTAAAAACCCTAATAACTTAGAAAAATCATAACTTGAGTTTGGTTAAGAGTTGAGACTCCCCCTTTGGACTTTGGTTTAGTATAGGGTTAGGGTTTCTTTGGGTGGAATTTTCCATTTGTTATCTTAGGGTTTGCTTCTGTTTTTGGTTTTTGTTTGTTGTTTGATCCATAAACCCTAATTTGGGCTTTCATTTGCATCCTTCTTACATTCTCTTGCATAACATGACTTGCCATGACATTTCAAGCATCCATTTGATTCATTTGACATCATAAGACATATAGAAAGCATCTTTGACCATTGCATCTTGCATTTGCCATGTTGTATGCCATGTATGCTTCATAACTTTTCATGTATGTTCATGGTTCTTAGCTTGCACCATTTGCATCCATGAACTTGTATGAACATCTCCATGCCTTGTCTCATGCTTATAGCATCTCATAGCATCATTATCATCATCAACATGCTTCTGGTTTTGTTTAGCATCATACCATTTCATCCCATTTAGCATTGCATTGCACTTTCTTTTCTAACCTTTCAGGTGGTAAGTAATCTTGAGAAGTGAATTTGCCTTCACTTCTCATAACTTTTCTTTTCATCTCTCTTGCATTCATTGCTGCATTCCTATAGGTGTTTGAGATTGAGCTTGCTCATTCTTGTTCCTCCCACTTTCTTTCTTCAAGTGACTTGACTTCTTGAATGAAGCAAGTCACTTTGCTTCTCTTGATCCTGTTCATCTGCTTCCTGGTGTTCCCATTGAAGATCTTCTTTTGCAAACCTCACCAACCTTAGGAACAACCAAGCATGACAATGATTAGGGTTTTGATTAGTTTCCCCACTTAGTTTTACCTTTGTGTCTCTTTTGAGTCTTCTCTTCTCATCCCATAATCAGGGACTAAACCCTAAAGGCTTTAAGGCTTTATGATTAAGCTTATGCCTGCATCCTTCTCTTAGGATGGAGTGTATAACTTTAATCCTAAGTGTTAAACCCTTAATGTGTTTAAATCTCTTAATCAATTCATTTAATAATCATCAAGACATCAAGCTTGTAACTTGGGCCTTGCATTAGGGTTCTAATTCTTCCTTAACTGGTTAAGAAGGACTAACCCTAGTGTTAATGGACAAGTCCCCCTCAAGTTGTCTTACAAATCATAAAATCCACTTCATCATCATACCACTAAATAAAATCCACTTAATCAAAGGCTTGTTTTGTCATGAGTTTAATCCCTAATCATGGATTAAGTTGAGGAGTTTTCCTCAGCTTAAACATTCTCATCTATTATCCTTCTATTAGGATGGTGTAATGAGTCTGTTTAATCCTTGATTATGGCTTAACCTCATTACTCAACACTAAACAAAAACAACAAAAACATCTAAATAATCACAAGTAGGTTAATGATCTTAATCCTACACCATGGTGTTTAAGTGTGAGAATCTGACTTCACACTTAAGGTATTCCCATTACCCCTAATCAGAGGGAAGATGTGATGAGTTTACTAAATCCATTGGTTTAGGCTTAAGCTCATTAACTTATGACAAACTTTCAAAAACAATAAAAGACTGAAAACTCAAAAACAAACAATAATCGTCTCCTTCGGGATTCTTTTCTCATCTCATTCACTCACAACCGAGAACTTGCTTCTTCCGTCTAATGCAAGACAGTTTGCACCTGAGCCAGACAGGTCATACACTTGAGCATTGACAAGTAAGCAGTTCACAAGTCAGTTCACCTTTCAGTCTCTTTGGGTCGAACTACGGTGTTCTGACTTCCTCATTGCACGAGAGGATACGTAGGCATAACTTAACAGTTATCGAACAAAAGTCTCTGTATATTCCCCCTCCTTCAGCTTTATTCTTTAGCCTCATGATCTTGAGCATTTCATTCCTGTCCTTACACTGACACTGTATATATCACACTTTGCACTTCTTTCAGCACTAACACCTGTACATTCTTTTCCAGCTACTTTATACACAAATTGCACTGACACTACCCCTTTATAACACAAATCTTTCAAGCGTGGATCCCGTCGAGTACGACGGACAATCTGGGTGCTAATACCTTCCCAGGTTGTAACCAATCCCCTTTCTCAGTCTCTCTGGTTCGCAACCGTCTTATCCATATCTTTCTAGGTCTATGCAGCATTACCTTTCCCCCGGGATAAAAATGCCTAGCTGGCGACTCTATTCATCTCCAGTGAGTTCACGGCTGTGTGTTCTCATTGTCCCTCTCGCCGACCGTTCGCGTCTGTACCTTCATCTGATCCATCTCATTTGTCGGGAGCGACACATATGCCTATAACTTTCAATGTTGGTCATACGACCTACAACTTTAACATCAACGTTGGTCTTACGACCTACAACTCAAATAATCAACATGAGTCTTTCGACCTTCAACTTAAAATACCCAAATACCGGGACAAAACGACATAAGCACCTATACTTGAAAATTCACACGTTTAACACTAATTAAAAAAATACACCGACTAAAATCACCTATTTATTATTTCGAACTAACTCGACAATTTTCATTAAATTCCGGATAACTAATTTTTCCGCTTAATTCGGCTAAATCGACACTACTTAATTTTCTGGCAAAACTACTGAAAACTCCACTTATTCTGCTAAATTCCAATTTACCAATATCTGCATTTCTCTGCTACTATCTCTTAACTTTTACCTAATTCAATCCTGCTACAATACTATTACCTGCTAACTTTCATTTTCTGGTTATACCTGCTACTGTTTTCTGCTAACCTCTTAACCTGCACTTTCTGCTAAATTACATAATTCAATGCTATTCTGAAAACTGGTTTCCCACTGTTCATTTTACATTAATTAAAATGCTAAGCAACCATTACTAATTATACTTCTTCCTAATTCTACTAATTTATGATTTAGAAAATTATATAATTTAGGATAAGTCTATAAAATTATTTAAGAAAAGAAAATAGGTATTAATTAAAAATTGGAAAACTCCCCCAATAACTACAGGGTGGCCTGCGCCACCCTTTCACCCTCCATCACTATGGCATGTGCCATAGGTGGGAAAAGAATCCATATGGCCTGCGTCATAGTCCTTTATGTAGCCACACAAGTGGCATTCTCCCCACTACCACGACCTGCACCATGTATTGCTTTCTTGCAACATGGCCTGCGCCATGTGTCCAATACAGGTGTGGCATGCGCCACATCTCTCAGTTTATGCTACCAGTCATGTTCGTCGTCCCTAAATTAACAAATTTCACGCAATGTACATCAATTAATTTAACAATAAAACTCAACAACATCAGTTAATCCAATTCCACAAACGACATCATTTTATCAGTTTCACAACCACAAGATCGACCAAATCAACTACGGACAACACAAAATTATATGATCCCAAACCCGCATACTAATCATCATAATCCCGATTATAGAGTTCGAACCCCACCCTTACCTTAATCGATGGTCGCTTGAATCTCCGATCGGCTTTTCGATTGGCTTCCGACGGTGACTTCTCGTAACCGCTTCCTCGATTTTTCCTCGTTCTCCAATTTTACTCGTTCTACTTTTCCACGTTCCACTTTTCTCAACTTCTACTGATTCCACTTCTCCTCTTGACTAATTCTCCTTTTTATTTTTATTTTTATTATAATAATTATTATTATTATAATTCAATCTTAATTGGGCTTTCTAATCTGCACCCCACGACTTCTACCATTCATGCCACAACTAGGCCCACTTAAATAAGTACTCTCATAATTCCATAATATTAATTCTAATATTATTTCTCCCGACTAAATCGACTAATTACCGACTATCAAATAAATCGTCCAAACCACAAAATCAACATATTCAACTTCAAATAAAAAATATCCAATATTATTTTCCACAACTTAAATCAACTTATTTAATAAATTCAACTTGAATCAACTTATAAACATCCACGAATTTTTCCGATATTTTGGAAACCAACTTAAATCAACTTCGAATACACAAAACATCACAAATCAACACAATGCAATACACTTATATTTAATTAAATAATTAATTAAATAAACGGGCGATACAATATACACATATATTTGGCCTAGATTATGGTGACACCTTTTCTCCAGTGCCCAAGATTAGTTCATTCTGTCTCTTCCTTGCAATGACTGTTATTATTCATTGGTCGTTTCACCAATTAGACATTAAAATGCCTTTTTACATGGAGAATTAGAGGAGGAAGTATATATGGACCACCCTTTAGGTTTTACCGTTCCTGGAAATTCTAGACTTGTTTGTCGGCTTTATCGGTCTCTTTATGGTCTCAAATAGTCTCCACGTGCTTGGTTTGGTCGCTTCAGCTCTGCCTTGATACAATTTAGGATGACTAGATGTGAATCAGATCACTCATTTTTCTTCCTTCATTCCTCCACTGGTCAGTGCATATTTCTCGTGGTCTATGTTGATGACATTCTTATCACTGGATATGATACATAGGGTATCCAAAGACTTAAAACTCATCTTTTCAACAACTTTCAGACAAAAGACTTAGGTCCACTCAAATACTGCTTGGGTATTGAAGTTGCTCAGTCCTCATCAGGCATTGCAATTAACCAACATAAGTATGCATTATACATCCTCAATGAAACTAGCATGCTTAATTGTCGTCCAATTGATGCTCATATGGATCCCAACGTCAAGCTTCTTCCGGGTCAGGGGAATCTGTTGAAAGACTCGGGAAGATATCAACGTCTAGTAGGTAGACTCAATTATCTTACCGTCACCAGAATAAATATTACTTTTGCAATGAGAATTGTGAGTCAATTTTTGAATTCTCCTTGTGATACTCATTGGAATGCAGTTATTCGGATTCTTAGATATATAAAGAATGCACGAGGAAGAGACTTATTATATGAAGATAATGGTGATGCTAAAATCATGTGTTATTCAGATGCAGATTGGACAGGATCACCGTCGGATAGAAGATCCACTTCCTGATATTGTGTTCTTATTGGAGGAAATATGATCTCATTGAGAAGAAAGAAACAAAACACAGTTGCATTATCTAGTGTTAAAGTTGAATATCGTGTTATGGCAGCATCATCAAAGGAACTTGCGTGGCTTAAAAATTTACTCTCAGAACTTAGGTTGGGAGACCCGCAGGACACAAGACTCATATGCGACAATCAAATGACACTTCACATTGCATCCAATCCGATATTCCATGAACGGACCAAGCAAATAGAAATAGATTGCCACTACGTAAGAGAAAAAGTATTTTCAGGAGAAATAACCACAAAGTTTATCAAATCTGAAGATCAATTGGCCGATATGTTTACCAAATCTCTTAAGGGTTCTCGAGTGAATTATATCTATAACAAGTTCGAATCATACAATATATACGATCCTCCTTAAGGGGGAGTATTGAGAATCAGTTACAAACCAATTAGTATTAATTTGCATTCAATTAGTCATAAGTGTAAATTATATTATTACATATTGTGTATACCTAATTTACATGTAAATATACAACATATGTGATCATATTCGATACACAGAAATACAATCACAACAGAAAGATTGACATATACTAAATGTTTTAGAGCCCTCATATATATCAAGCTAAATTACCCAAAACTATATGTCATTTTTATTATAAATAGAGTTACCACTCCATCACAACATAACTATTCCCTTATAAAAAATTGCAAGAAAAACTTCTTGACATTAACTCATTCAAATTATTTAGTGGTTGACATATTATAAATAGAGTCACCACTCCATTACAACATAATTAGTCCTCTATCAAAAATTGCAAGAAAAACTTCTTGACATTAACTCATTCAAATTATTTGGTGGTTGACTCATGACTCCACACATTAGAGGATGTGAATTATAGGTTTTAGAAAAACGGTAGTTTGAATAACTTTTAGGATCATTTTTAGAATTTAAGTTTATTTCAAAAAGATTTTATAAATAAACAATAGAAAATAAGAATAAAATGTGAAAAATAAAGAATTAAGGGATAAAGAGATAACACTAAGAATCATAGAGGTTGGGTGAAAAAGGAAAGATCTAGTCCCCTCCCCAAGATTTGTTCTTGAGAGTATCCAATATTCTTTAGAGCTTTTAGTTGGTTGAACTCAGGAACCTCCTTATATAAGAAAAATTGAAGTTTTAGACTAACTTCCAACAAAATAGTGAAGAAGGATAAAAACATTGTGTCTTATTTTCAAACGACAAATTGAAGCATTTATTCTTCTTTCCAAATAGCAATTTGAAGCAGTTAGTCCACAAGGTAAACCAAGATCTTACACGGGATAATCTCGAACATAGGTGAGCTTTAAATCTGGTTTGAACTCACAAATTTAACCGAGGTTTTGAAGGGCTAACAACGAACCTATTAGATTTATACAAGGCTTATCTCCATCCTTAGCAGGCTTTTAATCTGGTTGAGCTTACGAGTCAAATCACGATTTTTGCCATGATAAACATCAACCAATGTGAGATTTTATATCGGGCTGATCTCGAACCGAATAAAACTTTTAAGCGGACTAAACATTCTTAGTGAGAGAACGTAAGAAAATATTTTTAAAGAGAGTGAGATATGAGAGCTCACGGTTCTAGATTTAAAAATATGAAGGAGGCATATTCTATGTTATAAGATATATGGTGGCACGAAAAAAGATAAAGTTCTTGAGCCAAATGTACCAATTGATTGGGTATCTAGCTCCAATCGATTGAAAAACCTCAAATTAATCGTTTAGGTTGTTTATAAAGGAAGTAAAAGATATACAACGGTTGTCGCTTATTAAAACATTGTCTTAAACGATTAAGGATAATTTTTACAATGAATCACTCGTTTGGGTATATGTGTTAATCAATTAAACGCTACAAATTTTATTCAAAGTCATTCATATAGTTCTTGATTCAACTGATTCGAGTTCAAAACATTTTTAACAATCATTGTTTACGAAAAATAGGTTTGAAAACATTTTTTTTTTTTTGCATTTTCACAACATTCATTAATAAAATTTTCAAAAACTTCAAATAAATAAATTAATTATACAAATAAAGTGTAGACATAACAAAATATCAATAACAATATATACTACCATAAGTCTCATAATATAAAGTCTCAAAATATAGTGATAACAATAAATACTACCACAAGTTTTAAAATAAACAGATAATAGTTTCACAAGTCTAAACACGAGATTAAGGGTGAAGATAGGTTGAGTCAAAATAGACTTTGTCAAACTTAAGTCTGACATATTCAAAACACTGAAGCCTAAGTCTGAATTGTAGCTTGTCAGTTTATTTTTAGGTCTGAATCAGACAATTTTGAATGCCTGATTAGTCTATTAGCCTACATAAAAGCCTATTTATTTTTTATATATAAATAAACAATTCAAAATAATGTTTAAATAGACTAACAAACTAAAAGACCAATGAGACTAAAAGTTTGTATGCATTAGCTTATTATAGCTTATCGATTGACACTAGTTTTGTGAGACTATTTGTTTAATAGAACTTAACGAAAATAACAGATGATATTGTTCATAAGGTGTTTTCATTTTATTTTCATAAATTCTCCAAGATAATCAAGTTTTATTTATGTATTTTAATTCAAAGTAAAAAACCATAACATAATTATATTAAAAATAATTCATATTATTTAAATAGGTCGGTCTTATAGACTTAAAAGATATTTTTTTATGGCATAAGGTCTAATATTTTTAGCTAAATAGTTTTATAAAAACACAAACATCTTTTCTATTTAAAAATAGTCTAATTTAACATGAATCTATGTATATTAGGTATTAGGTCGTAAGTTTCTATTATTCGGTCTGACCTATTTTTCACCGATGTAAGACGTAGTCATAAAAGTAAATAGATAATGTCACTATAAGTCTAAATATAAGATGTAGAAATAATTAAAAAATTAATGGTCTTGCTATTAAGCTCATCCTCATCATAACCAATACATTTGTTTAAGATTCTTTGACTTATATGCATGTTGTTTTCACAGTTTAAATAGTTTTAAACAAAAACATGATATATTCATACATATCTACATATCAAGATATGTTGTTCTTTTCTCATCCATTTCTTTCCTCTAAGTAACATAACAACGACAGGGCAAGGCTACTGATAAAACGACCCTTGGCGGTTTCAGGGGTCACTTTATGTTTCAGATTCCAACTGCATCGGATTAAACACAGTTGTCTTTAGTATTAATCTAATTATGTAACTATATATTAATTCCATTAGGTTCATCTTTACCACGTGGAAAAAACACGACATTTGTTTTTTCTTGATCCATACTCAATTCTCAACTTTCTAAACATGGCTAAGAGAATAAGAATCGGACACGTGAAATCATCTTGTGCATAAACGCAGTCTCAAAGTTATTAGAGTTGTTCACACTAATAAAATTAATGTTTATACAATTATTTTTTTTAAGCAGCCAAAATAAAAATTATATTAAAAGGGCATAAGAAATGCTCATTACTACAATTATTCAAAACAGCCTGTGAAGAAGAAAAGAAACAGGTACACTAAATAGAAGGAGACAAATCTGAACAACAAAATAAGTACTTCAACTTGAAGAGAAAGAACATGGGCTAACAAAATATATACCCCAAAGTTGAAGAGAAAAAAATTGTCTATCAACCATTTTCCCACTTCAGTGAAAAACTATTAAAAAAAAAGAGAGAAGATTATGTAGCACAATATTGAAAACGTTAGTGCCTCCTAACCATCACAATCCTCTAATCTCTATTTTTATTTCTCTCTAAATATTCCAAATCCTTCACTATAAAAAAAATAGAGTAACATAAGATAATATTTGAAAAAGAAAACAAAACTTTTTCATCCGATATAAATTAAATTGCTTTTATATTTGAAATGAAATTTATAAAACAATCAATGCTTACCCAATTACAATAATCACTTATGCTGAGAATACTAATGGAGATTAGAAAGGCCAAACCACCACAATTTTAGATTTTAGATCTATTTCCTGTTGAGTTGTAATTTCTTGTGTCAAAGTAGATAGTGTTCGACAGAAATACAGATGTGTCGAATTACTTGTAGTGTGTGTTGAGTTGTATTAGTTGTATTAGGGACCAAGCTAGCTCAAGTATAAATAGAGGGAGTCACCCATATTCTTGTAACACGCATTGTATTCACATAATTTTGCAATTCTAAAGTGAATAAGAAAATTTCCACAGTGTATGGACAGAGAGAAATTCTGCAGAAAATCATCATCTTCTACAATCTTCTTAAAACCCTACTCTTCTCTCTTATTCCTTTAACAATTGTTGCACATAATCATTCTTGCAATCAAGGTGTGATTGATTTACTCGAGCGAAGAGGAAGTGGTGGTGGTTAAAAACCTGACAAAAGTCACATTGAATGTTATAATTGTCAGTAGTATGATCACTACTCTAGTGATTGTCCTGAGAAGCAGAAAAATCAAGAAACTGATGCAAAGTTGGCGAAAACGAAGAAGAATAGATGTTTTTAATGGTTACAACAAGAGATGAAGAGAGTTTTAAGGACAATGGTACTTGGACTCAAGATGTTCGTCCCAGATGTCTGAAAGGAATGATTGGATTGTCAACATAAATTCCTCAATGAAGAACATGCTAAAATTTGAAAATGGCAATACTCTAGCAGCTGAAGGTATTGGTAATGTTATGATTATGAGGAAAGATGGCAAGAGGTCAGTAATTTCCAATGTATTGTACATACCAAGCATGAAGAATAACTTGTTCACTATAGAAAGGTTGGTTGAAACAATTACAAGGTGTCGATTAAAGATAAGATGATGAGAGTTCTCGACGCTGGTAATAGGTTGATCTTGAAGGCTCCAATGTCTCATAATTGAACTTTCAAGATTGAAATTAATGTGATGGAGCATAAGTGCCTTGCAACTGCAGCTAATAGAGATGAATAGATTTGACATTATAGAATTGGCCATCTCAATTTCAAAGACATCAGAGATTTTAAGAGAAGAAATATAGTTTCAGGATTACCAGAAATCAATATCCCAGACGAAGTATGTGAAGAAAGTGTGTAGGCGAAGCATCATGTAACACCCAAATTACCCCACAGAATTAATTTAAAAACCAGAGTAATTTTAATTGCACTGAAAATATTTTAGTGTCACAATTCAAACAAAACCACAGCTCAATAAATATGTGTTACAAAAATATTTCATCTCGCAGCGGAAAACTTTTAAAACAACATAAAATAGTATTTCAAAATACAAATTGTTTTCTAAAAATAAATGAACAAGCAACAACTGTCGTCCCGACACCCAAAACATGTATCATAGTCAACTCCTAAAGACGTGGAGTACACCAACTTCACTGACCACCACTCGACTTATCCTGATCACCTGCACGTTACCAATGTAAGGGTAACATTCAAACAGAAGGGGTGAGATACTTACATCACAAAAGAGAATAATAATAAGAATAAGCAAGTATCATTAATTAGTCCTCACTTCTAAACAACAACAATTACACAACCACATCACAACACACTTTAACATCATACACAACAACAATAACTTGTGCAATGAGACTATACTTGACTCTGTGCATGCGGTTCCATAATCCGATCTCTATTTCAAGATCCAGTTCTCGTCGGAACTCTCAACCCCTCTTTTATGGTCCAATATGATCCCTATTTCATGATCACACCCTCAACCCCTATTTCATGGTCACGTACGATCCTTATTTCATGACCGCACCAACATCACAATGATCCCACTAGGATCCAACGAACATAACCTACCTTGGTATATTGTTCCAACTATGCACATGTCATGAAACATCAATGACATACATGCATATATACAACAACTATCTTATACAAAACCACATCAACAACTAATATACCACCTCTTACCACAACAACAAAATCATCATCATGCATATTTTTGCATACATCAACATAAGTTAACTTCGATGAGGATACATACAACAACATAGCATACTTCCACTTACTACATCATCACACATGAACAACAGTTCCATATAGTCACAACAATAATTATAACACATAACAACAACAAAACCAACAAACATATCAATATATGTTCATTTTCGAGTTATACTAATTATTCCTCTAATTAAGTGTATAACTCCTCTCTAACTACTTCTAGCCACACCACTTTGATTCCTATTCATTACTATAGAAATTAAGTAATTTTAGGGAATTTTTCAGAATTAAATCATGTTATTTTTCACTCTAGGTCTCGCTAAGCGAGTGGGCTTGCTCGCTAAGCTGTCGCTCCCCCGAAAAGACACTGGGTCAGATAGGGTACAGACGCGAACGGTCGGCGAAAAGAGAAAATGAAATTGAAATGAATAGAGTCGCCAGCTAGGCATTTTTATCCCGAAGGAAATGTAATGCTGCATAAACCTAGAAAAAGATGGATAAGACGGTTGCGAACCAGAGAAACTGAGAAAAGGGGTTGGTTACAACCTGAGAAGGTATTAGCACCCAGATTGTCCGTCGTACTTGACGGGATCCACGCTTAAAAGATTGTATTTAAAAGGGGTAAGTGTATGTGTTATCTGTGTGCAAAAGATAGAAAAGAATATACAAGTGTCAGTGCTAAAGGTGAATACTCAGGAACTAAGGCTTAAAAGATAATGCTGAAAGAGGGGGAAGACACAAAGACTTTTGTTCGATAACAGTTAAGTTATGCCTACGTATCCTCTCGTGCAATGAGGAAGTCAGAACACCGTAGTTTGACTCAAAGAGACTGAAGGATAAATTGACTGTGAACTGCTTGCTTGTCTATGCTCAAGTGTATGACTCGTCTGGCTCGAGTGCTAACTGTCTTGCATTAGACGGAAGAAGCAAGTTCTCGTTTGTGAATGAGTGTGATGAGAAAAGAATCCCGAAGGAGACGATTATTGTTTGTTTTTTGTGTTTTCAGTTTTGTTATTGTTTTTGGTGTTTTGCATAAGTTAATGAGCTTAAGCCTAAATCAAGGGCTTGTAAACTCATTATATCCTCCCTGATTAGGGATAATGAGCCTACTTAAGTATGAGATAAGCATCCCAACTTAATTACCATAATGATATAGGATTAAGATCATTAACCTACTTGTGATTAATTAGATGTTTTTGGGTTTCTGTTTAGTGTTAAGTAATGAGTTTAATCTCTAATCACAGATTAGTGGGCTCATTACACCATCCTAATATAAGGATAATAGATGAGAACACTTAAGCTGAGGAAGATACCTCAACTTAATCAATGGTTAGGGATTAAATTCATTATATAAAAATCCTTTATTAAGTGGATTTTAATTAAAGGGATGAGATTAAGAAATGAATTTTATGGTTTGTAAGACAATTTGAGGGGGACTTGTCCATTAAACACTAGGGTTAGTCCTTCTTAACCATAAGGAAGAATTAGAACCCTAATGTAAGGCCCAAGTTACAAGATAAAGTCTTGATGATTATTAATATGATTTGATTAAGAGGTTTAAACAAATTAAAGGCTTAAAACTTAGGATTAAAGTTATACACTCCATCCTAAGAGAAGGATGCAGACATAACCCTAATTCCAAAGTCCTAAAACTTTAAGAGTTTAGTCCCTGATTATTGAGATGAGAAGAGAGACTCTAGGAGACTCAAAGGTAAAAAGCTAAGGGGGACTAATCACAACCCTAATAATTATCATGCTTGGATATCCTATGGTTTATGAGGCTTAAGAAACATCTTCAAGGTGTAAACACACCAAATTTTCCCTCACCCATTCACATCATGGCTTGTAATCATTTCATATGCATAAACTCAATCATAGCATCTCATATCACATTTTTGATTCACTGCATTGGTTCTAAGTCATCTGCATCTAGGGTTTGTGATCTGAGCAATCCAAGAGCTTCTTGAACCACTCCAAAGGTCATCAATCACTTCAAAGGGGTCCATGTATGTTCAAGCATCATATTATATCCTCTCAAAGTCAAGAATGTCATAGAATCACAAGAACTGAAAATGGTATGGAAGCAGAGCCAGGTTTGACTGCACAGATGACCTAGAATTAGGGTTTTGGTTTCAGAGGCCATAACTCCAAATTTTTTGGTCATTCTTGTTTCTATTGGTCTCTATATGGTATATGGAGTATGCATATCAATTTTCATGAAGAAATTCCATGGGGAAGTCATCTGATCAAGAGTTGACTTTTCAAGCAAGTCAGTGCAAAATCAGGGCATCTGAGGCCCTCAATGACCCAACCAAAGGGTGTTCTTCATCATTTTGATTGTATATGATCTTTATTTGATCATAGAAGTTGTTGGAAGTTCACAAAATTGAATAATTACAAGTCTTTTGCAAAGTTGACTTTTTGGGCAAGTTTGACTTTTAATGAAATTGTCATTTTAGGCAACTTTTTCAACCCTTACTTTTTGATTCAAAAAAGCTTCAAATGGAAAAACTTTGGTCATGAAAGTTGTAGAATGGATCATTCCCTTTTCAAAAAGTACAAGAACATGACCTAATTCATTTTGGATCAAAAGTTATGGCTTGTCAAAGTTGGCAAAAATCACAAAATTTGAAGTTTTCCACCAAAGAGGCAAAGTTGCAAATTCACTTCTCAAGGCAAATTTAGTCATCAAATGGACTTCTAAACTTCACCACATGATCATACCTGACCTAAAATCAGAATTGGCCCAAGGGATTTCTCATTTTTGTGCCTTGATTTTCAAATGTCCATAAGCCATTTTTCATAAAAGTGCAAAGAGGGATTCTTGGCAAAATCATTCTCCCATGAATTGTGTGATCACTAGCTGGTTCTAGCACATTGCCATGACCAAATGAAGTATCATACACCAAAATTCAGCAAGAATTATCTCATGTACATAACACAAAATCATGAAATAACACAAGTGGGCAAGTTGCAAAATCTCTCACAACTCATGATCCAAATGCTGCAGACTTTCACAAGCAATCCAAGGGTCATCCTTGACTCAAGCTGAAGCAAGACAAGCCCTTAGACTGTTGCTGCCATAGCCCATGCTGCAAGTACAAATCAACTTGACTTTTTGGCCAAAACCCCCATACTCTTGGAATAGTGATCAACCACCTCTACTGACCTGCTCCACAAGCTACTCACACATCTTGGGAGTGTTATAGCAATTCATTGGCCATTGAAACAAGACACAACACAGCCCTCACAAAAATCTGTCAAAAACTCCTCTTCTTCGAATCTCTCTCTACAGCCATCAAACACCCATTTTCTCTTCACCAACCAATCATACACACTCAAAAGAACCAGAATCCACCATGAACACAGCTTGAAACCCTCTAGAACACAACTGTGAAATCTGCTACACCAGAACTCACCTTCACAAATCAGCCATTCACAAGAGCTTTGAGGCATTCCATTGAGTTCAGAAGGGTCAAGGGAGTTCATTTGCACAAGTGGGAGACTCTGGAAGCTCACCATTGAAGCTTTCCAGCTCAGGTATGGCCAAGAACACTTTTTCACAGAGCTTGCTTTTCTTGTTATAAAATGGAAGTATGTGTTGTGCTGATCATAATGATGTCCTTGGAATTGAAAATAGTGAAGGAATGATCATTTTATGCCTCTCTGAAATTTTGCCCGTGATTGAGTTTGAGCTTGTTTCTCTTTGTTCATGGTTGATGAATGGTTTTTAAAGATGGATTTAGGTTTAGTTTGGGGAGGGGAAGGTTTCTGGGCATTTAATTTGACTTGGGGTAGCCTATAGAGGAAGCTAGGGTTTTGACCCTGCCGGAGAAGACGACCGGAGCTCATCTCCGGTCGCCTGAGTTTGATTAGGGTTAAGCCTGATTAATTACGCAACTTTAAATCTTGTCCCTTGGATGTTGCTTCCCGCGCGCTTGTGAACGGCCCAGATGAGTCATTATGCCCTAATCCTGATTAATTAAGTAAATCATAATTAATTAAATCAACTTGAAACCTCAACCATCAGATTGCGCGCGTGTAGGAACTTTGAACCTGGGCCTTGGATTTTGGTGACTCCCAGTCTTGTTGACTTGCACGCACAGCCCCTGGATCTCTCAACTTTCCATCTGAGCCACTCATACTGCATACTTTTCATTTTTATTTCATTTTCTTTATATTTTATTTCTCCATTTAATTTAAAATAGCAAAACCTGTTTAAAAATTCTGAAAATTTTTATATAAACTTTTATTAATTTTCAGAAACCAAAAACATTTTTATTTTTATTTTTTGCATTAAACAATATTTTTAAATCATTTAAAAGTTTATTTTTAATTAATTAATGAGAATTAATTAATTAAAAATACTTTTAGGTATTTAAAAATCACCAAAAAATTCATGAAACATTTAAAATCATTTAGAAACATTGTCCAACCCTCAAACCAAATTTCTTTTTTGATCTTGATGCATTTTGACAATTTTCCATGGAATTAATTCATTTTCAAAGCATTATTTTGATCCATTGTTCAAAAAATCATTTCTGCCTAGCCTTTGAGAGTTGGACTTTGATTCTTTTTGCATTGTGTTTTGCATATCATGTAGTTTGTGAGATTAAATTGGCATGATTTGATCTTTTTTTTTCCATTTGTTGGGCATTTTTCTTGTTAAGGTACCCTAAAACCCTAGAAATTTTAGGAAATTCATAACTCTAATTAGGTTAAGAGTTGGAACCTCTCCTTTGGGCAGTGAGTTAGTATAGGTTTAGGGTTCCTTTAAATGCATTTTCAATTTTTTATCTTGATGTTTGCTTCTGATTTTGGTTTTTGTTTGATGCATTGATCATAAACCCTAATTTGAGCTTCCATATGCATCCACCTTGCATTTGCTTGCATACCTTGACTTGCCATAGCATTTTGTGCATCCATTTGATTCATTTGACATTTTAAGACATATTGTAAGCATGTTTGATCATTGCCTCTTGCATTTGCCATGTTGTATGCCATTTGCATTTCATAACTTTTCATGTATGTTCATGGTTCTTAACTTGTTTCATTTGCATCCATAAGCTTGTATGATCATCCCCATGCTTTGTTTCATGTTTGCATTATCTCATAGCATCATTAACATCATGTGCATGCTTCTGGTTTTGATTTGCATCATGTCATTTCATCTCATCTTGCATTGCATTGCATTTCTTTCACTAACTTTTCAGGTGGTAAGTCACTTTGAGAAGTGAATTTGCCTTCACTTCTCATAACTTCTTTTCATCTCTCTTATGCATCATTACTGCATTTTATCTTGTGTTTGAGATTGAGCTTGCTCATTCTTCTTCTTCTTACTTTCTTTCCTCAAGTGACTTGACTTCTTGAATGAAGCAAGTTACTTTGCTTCTCCTTGCTCCATTCATTTGCTTCCTGGTGGTTCCTTTGAAGATTTCTCTTATAAACCTCACAAACCTTAGGAACAACCAAGCATGACAATGATTAGGGTTTTGATTAGTTCCCCACTTAGTTTTACCTTTGTGTCTCATTGAGTCTTCTCTTCTCATCTCATAATCAGGGACTAAACCCTAAAGGCTTTAAGGCTTTGTGATTAAGCTTATGCCTACATCCTTCTATTAGGGTGGAGTGTATAACTTTAATCCTAAGTGTTAAACCCTTGATGTGTTTAAATCCTTTAATCAATTCACTTAATAATCATCAAGACATCAACCTTGTAACTTGGGCCTTGCATTAGGGTTCCAATTCTTCCTTAATTGGTTAAGAAGGACTAACCCTAGTGTTAATGGACAAGTCCTCCTCAAGTTGTCTTACAAACCCTAAAAATCACCTCACCATCTTATCATTAACTAAAATACACTTAATAAAGGCTTTGTTTTGTCATGGGTTTAATCCCTAATCATGGATTAAGTTGAGGAGCTTTCCTCAGCTTAAACTTTCTCATCTATTATCCTTCTATTAGGATGGTGTAATGAGTCTGTTTAATCCTTGATTATGGCTTAACCTCATTACTTAACACTAAACAAAAACACCAAAAACATCTAAATAATCATAAGTAGGTTAATGATCTTAATCCTACACCATGGTGATTAAGTGTGAGATGCTGACTTCACACTTAAGGTATTCTCATTACCCCTAATCAGAGGGAAGATGTGATGAGTTTACTAACCCATTGGTTTAGGCTTAAACTCATTAACTTATGACAAACTTTCAAAAGCAATAAAAGACTGAAAACTCAAAAACAAACAATAATCGTCTCCTCCGGGATTCTTTTCTCATCTCACTCACTCATAAACGAGAACTTGCTTCTTCCGTCTAATGCAAGACAGTTTGCATCTGTGCCAGACAGATCATACACTTGAGCATAGGCAAGTAAGCAGTTCATAAGTCAATTCATCTTTCAGTCTCTTTGGGTCGAACTACGGTGTTCTGACTTCCTCATTGCACGAGAGGATACGTAGGCATAACTTAACAGTTATCGAACAAAAGTCTCTGTATATTCCCCCTCTTTCCAGCTTTATTCTTTTAGCCTCATGATCTTGAGCATTTCACTCTTGTTCTTACACTGACACTACATTTATACACTCCACTTCTCTTACACTGACACCTGTACATCCTTTTCCAGCTCTTTATACACAAATTGCACTGACACTACCCCTTTAAACACAAATCTTTTAAGCGTGGATCCCGTCGAGTACGACGGACAATCTGGGTGCTAATACCTTCCCAGGTTGTAACCAACCCCCTTTCTCAGTCTCTCTGGTTCGCAACCGTCTTATCCATATCTTTCTAGGTTTATGCAGCATTACCTTTCCTCCGGGATAAAAATGCCTAGCTGGCGACTCTATTCATTTCCTGTGAGTTCACTCCTGTGTGTTCTCGCATCTCCTTTCGCCGACCGTTCGCGTCTGTACCCCATTTGACCCGGCTTCATTTGGTGGGAGCGACACAAGGAAGCCACCAATGGAAGAAGCAGATGAAAGGAGGAAGAAGCAGAAGAATAAGTTACTTACTTCAATGAAGAAGATAAGTAACTTAAAGAAAGAAAGTGAGAGAGATGGATCACAAGTGAACAAGTTCACTTAAAAGACAAGTAAAATGCATATGAAAGAGATGAAAAGAAGTGAGAGGTGAAGGAAAATTCACCTCCCAAAATAACTTACCAAAACCTGAAAAGATTAGTATGAATGCATAAAGTATAAAGCATAAGGAAATGAAATGAAATGAGATGAAATGAGATGAAATGACCAAAGTCATAAGTGTTTATGCAATGTAAATGTTATGTGAGATGATGCAAAGGCATACAAAATTCATATGTATGATCATACAAAGATGAGATGCAAATGGAAGCATGCTTTGAAGTTTGAAAACACATGAAAGTTAATGAAATGAAATGAATGCTAAACATGGAAAATGAATGAAAAAATGATCAATAATGGTTCTAACATGTCCTAAGATGTCTAAGATGACATATGAATGTAAGAAATGTCATGGCAAGTTCATGTAAGGATGTATATGCAAGATGAATGCAAATGAACACATAAAATTAGGGTTTTATGGACAAGCAAGATGCAAATGAACAAAACAGAAGCATATGACATGATAAAAATTTGCAATCAAGCTCAAACAAACCCTAATCCCATATTAGGTCACACCCCAAAGGAGAAGGTCAGAAGCCTAACCAATCAAAAGTTATGATTTTCCTAAGTTTTTTAGGGTTTTTGGGTGGTTCAAAGGGAAAAATGCAAATCAAATTGAAAATGCAAGATAAATTTATGAGATAAATGACCTATAAACTATATGCAATATTCAAAAAAATGCAAAAAGAATCAACTTCAAACTCTTCTTTGTTAGGCATAAATGATTTTTTAAGTTAGGGTTCAAAAAATGTGATTTTAATGACCCTTAATTCAAAGAAAATTCACAAATTATGATCAAACCTAAAAAAGAAATTTGTGTGAAGAGTTTGAAAATGTTTCTAAATGCAATGGGATGATTCATGATTTTTTTGGTGATTTTTAGAAACCTAAATGTATTTTTAATTAATTAAAAATAATATTTAAATATTTTAAAAATACTTTTTTAATGCAAAAAATAAAATAAAAATCATTTTGGGAATGAGAAAAATATTTAAAGTCAGAATGCAAAAAAAATTTTTTTTTTGATGCTTTTTGCTATTTGAAATAAATTATGCAAGAAAAGAGAATTAAAATGAAATAAAAATGAATTTTAATGGGAAGTCAACTGATCCTAAGGCTGAGATTTAAACTGGGAGAGGGACCATTGATTGCGCGCGCGTTTTAAAGGCCAGGGTCAATTCTGATTAAATTAATTCAAATAAACCTAATTAAATTAATTAATTAAGGTTTAGGGTTAATGACTCCATCTGGACCGTACGCTGCCTAAACAAATCTTCATCCAAGGGCTCACAATGAAACTGGGCAACTAATTAGGGTTTAGCCCTAATGATTTTCAGGTGGCCGGAGAAGACCTCCGGTCATCTTCTCCGGCAACTCTTCTAGGCTATCTCTCTCAAAACACCACGAAAATGCACAAAACTCTCCAAATTGACTCAACTAAACATCCTAAACAAGAATCTCACAACAAAAATCATTTATTTTTCACGAATCAAGAGAATCGAATAAGAACATTTTTACGGGCAAAATTTCAGAGAGTCAATACATAGCCATTTCTCAATCATTTTCAAAACAAATCATATCAGGATGATCAGTGAAGCATGAGGAATCATTTAGAAACTTAAAAGAGAAGTTCTGGAAAAAAGGTTCATGAAGCTACCTAAGTTGAAGCTTTATGTTCTTGAGTTTTCTGACCCTTTCTTTTGTGCAAACCAACTCCTTTGATCCCTCTGAGCCTACTGTGATGCTTGGAATTAGTTTATTTGGCCTCCTTTGTGAGCTTCAGTTCTGAGGTTGCAGAAATCGTGTTTGAGTTTGGGGATGTTTCAGGCTATGGTGATGGGTGGGAAATGATCCTGGGGTGATGCTGAGTTGATTGGTGGAAGAGTTTGTGATTTTGGTTGGCTGTGTTATTAAATTTGATGAAGGAAAGGTTTCTTGAGGTTTTTGTGATTCTGAGTGTGTTTATGGATTCAGGCCTCAATGTTGTGTGTAATGAGTTGCTTATTGTCCACATAAACAATGTTGATTGGCCAGAGAGTTGTTGTGGCACAGGCTGATTAGTATGGGAGTTTTTGCAAAAAGTCAAGATCTTGTACTTTGAGGTATAGGCATGGGTCAGAGGAGATTTCATGGGGTGTCTGGCCTCAACTAAGTTCAAGGATGGCCATGGGATTGGTTTTGATATGCTGAATGGCTTGGATGAAGAGTTATCACATGTTTTGCAAAAATCCCTCTTTGAAGTTTCTTGGATCATAAGTTATGGAAACCCTAAGTTCAATGCACAATTCTAATCCTTTGAGGTTTGTTTGACATATTGTGAAGTGTTTGTGCATATTTGAAGTTATTAGAATGCTTGAATATGCCAATTTGCAAAATCCCTCTTTGACATGAAACTTGAAATTATAGGATTTTTGCCAAGTTTGAAAGGCTATATCTTGAGTTCTATGATGAATCAAGACATGTTCTTGTAATTTTTGAAAAGGGAAAGATCTAATCTACAACTTTCATGACCAAGAATTTTTCATTTGAAGCATTTTTGATCATGAAAGAGGAGGTTGAAAAACTTTCCCAAAATGGAAAGTTTGCATTTCAAGTCATTTCCATTTTTGGCAAGTTTGCAAATGGCTCAAAATTCTTCAATCTTGTGAACTTACAACCACTTATAAGATCAAATAAGGATCATAGAACTTCAATTTGATGAAAATACCCCTTTGGTTCCATTGTTGGGGGCCTCAGATGCCCTGATTTTGACTTAACTTGCTTAGGAAGTTACCCAATGAACAAATGACTTCCACAATGAGTTTCTTCATCCAACTTGGTACATATGATCCTTATAACATCTTAAGAACAATAGAAACAAGAATGGCCCAAAAATTTGGAGTTAAGGCCTCTGAAACCAAAACCCTAATTTTGGTCATCTGTGTAGTGAAACCCTAGCTCTGCTTCCATGCCTTTGCATGTTCTTGTGATCCCTTGAATTTAATGAACTTTGAGGAGCATAATATGATGATAGAACACACATGGACCCTCTTGGAAAGCTTTGAGACCTTTGGGATGTCTCAGATGGAATCTTGGATTGCTTAGATCACAAACCCTAGATGCAGATGAACTTGAACTTATGTAGTGAAGCAAAAATGCAATATGAGATAGTATGCCTATGTTAATGAAAACATGAAAGATCACAAGCCATGGTGTGATAAAGAGTGAGGGAAAATTTGGGGTGTTTACATAAGCGAACAACTCTCTATATTTTGATCTAAAAAATTTCCACCAGCTCGCTAAGCGAGCTCTGCGATTTTCGCAGCTCTCCCTTCTACATTCAACATCCAACCTGCTACGAAAATACCTCATAATATACCAATTTCCTACCCGAAAATGATATATATATCGTTATTAATCTCTAACTCACACAATTATTACACAACATCAACAATTACCAATGATTCAATGCAATTCCTTCTCAAATCACTAAAACCCCAAACTTCTAATCGTCAACCTACCTAATTCATATTATAAAACCTTTAAGAGATGGAAGAATCCCACCCATACCTTAGTTTCGATGAGAATTCTCTTCTTCTCCGCAGATTCTCTTCAAGCATTTCACATTTTCCTTATTCTTCTCTCTGGTTTTCATGATCGTTCTTTCACTTTCATAAAAACACGAATGTTTCTCTTTTACTTATTCCAACATAACCCCTTAGACCCAACCTATGATCTTCCACATTTACCCTCACAATTTTCACCAAATGAACACCTTACCCTTATCTCTTTATTTCCAATTATTTAATTATTCACCAAATAATTATTAAATATAACATAATACAATTCATATAATTCAATATCATATTGAATAATATTTCTTTCCTCCACACATAAAATTCCACAAATCCAATTTAAATAATTAAATAAAAATTGGGGCGTTACAACTCTCCCCCACTTAAAAGGTTTTCGCCCTCGAAAACTTACCTCATGCAAAAAGATTTGGATACGACTCTCGCATCCTTCTCTCCAATTCCCAAGTCATGTGCCCACCAGCAGCTCCTCCCCAAACCACCTTCACAAGGACAATCTCCTTGCCTCTCAACTGCTTTACCTCACGGTCATCAATTAGTTCTGGTAATGCTTCAACTGTAAGATTATCTCTAACCTCAACTTCATCCATCAGTATCACATGTGACAGATCCAGAATATACTTTCGAAGCTGCGAAACATGAAACACATCATGCAAATTAGACAATCTCGGTGGCAACACCACTCTATAAGAAACAGGTCCAACTCTTGCAGAAATCTGGTACGGACCAATAGATTTAGGAGTAAGCTTTCTCGACTTCAAAGCTCATCCAACACCGGTCACCAGAGTAACCCTAAAAAACACATGGTTTCCTTCTTCAAACTCAAGATCTTTCCTGTAAGTATTGTAAAATTGGCATTAATTTTGTAAAACAAATATGGCAGCAATGTATGTACATGATCTTTGCAAATAAAGAATATTTGAAGCAAAGAATCTTTTGTGTGCGCCCAAACATGTTGTGTTGAAATGTTTCAACATCTGGAACAACATGTCAAAGAAGATATCAAGACAATTCATTCGACATCATGAACTGCTGAAGATGGATTGAAGTTTCTGTTTTGGTTTCAATAGAACCAATTTATTTGAAGATTTAAATCAATCCAATGGCGATGATTGTAGAAGATCTTGAAGACTCAATTTAAATTGAAAACAAATATTGAAAAATATAGAGTTTCTATATTTAGAGATATTTTAGGAGTTTTTAGATTTGAAGATCTTTTTGTATTTTATAAGCATATTTTTTTTGGATATTTGTAGCAGCTATTGATGTGATTGTTTATGCCCAAATCCAGTTGGGAATAGGTTATAAAAGAAACCTTGTAACCTAGTTTAGAAACAACCAATCAAACCGAAAATGTAATATCATTAGGATTGTGTTCTTGTGCAGCCGTAAGCAACAAGGAACCCTGTTGTGGCTGTGTATTTGTAAACCTTGAAGCTGGTAAAGAAGAGGTGGATTGTACTTAACTGAAGCTGCTAAGCAAGGTTAATGTATTGTAATGGAAGTGTTGCTTCTGTTTTGAATTGTAGTATAGGTTTGAAGTCGTCAATATCAGCAACTGACTGTTGAGGACGGTGAGACATCACTGAGGTGATTGGAAGTGAGGATGAGTTTCTCATATTTAGGAGTTCCTAAGTAGAAGTTGCACAAGTAGTGATTAAGTGAGAAGATTGTAAATTGTAGGTGTTTGCTGAGAAGTCTTTGAATTGATACTACATAGTGGATTTCCTTCCTTGCTTGGTAGACCCCAGAGTAGATTGATTTGATCGATCTGGGTTAACAATTCTGTTGTGCTCTTTATAAATTTTTTGTTTTCTGTTATTATGTAGTACCTGAACTTAATGTCATATCAGATGTCACAATATCCTGAAGGATGTTTGAATCTGATATATCAGTATTTTAAATGTGTTGTTGTGTATGCCTTACCATGTTTATAAGGAATATATAAGATGTCTCAACATCATATTCGACATCTGAGTCTATCATACCAGGATTTCAATTGGTATCAGAGCAGGCATCCTAGTCTGTTTCTAGATGAGATCCAATGGGGATACTTTTTGGTTCATGGTCAAGGTAGAAGGATTATACTGAAAAGTTGTTTATATGTGTGAATGATCCCTATAAGTGGAGGATAGTTTGTTCTGTTGGTGTATCATGGGGTTAATGCTGCTATTGTGATAGGTTTGATTTATATTCAAACTCATCGTTGTTGGTGTCACCTGGAGAGAATTGTTAGGGCTAATTTATGACACTTGAAGCTACTAAGGAGTTTGTTATTCGCTACTTATCCATCTGATAACTCCTTTGTGTGAGAAGGTTTCTCTTCTCTGGAGATATATCCTATGGTGTTGTGGATATATGTCTATTTGCTTCTGTCAACTGTGCTAATGATACTTGAAGACTCTTTTTCAAGTTCACTCAAAGCACTGTGAAGAGAAGTGGTTGTTTGGAGATCTGAAGACTGCTATTAACAGACCTATCTTTTGTTTGTAGATCTCTGTGTGATCCTTGGAATTATGTCTTATCCCATGATAGAACATCAAATCAGACTTATGCATGATTCTATTTTCCAAGGAATGGCTATATAGATGCTTGGGGTGCTAAACTACTGTGTTTATTTCACAAGTGTTTGGAACCTACTCCTGATCTGGGAGAGGAGGCATCTATATGGTGTGTCTAAGGAGGTTCTGGCCCTAGAACTTCTCTTAGATATGTGTGTTGATCAAGGAGTGATCAACATGTGTTTTCTCATGAGGACATTTTATTTCTGGTCCTTGCTGTAGGAGTGAAGTATCTGAGCTTCAAGGAGTATTATATCAAAGAGACTCCTTGTACATGAAGGTCAAGCTGTGTCAACTGGTGGAATTGACTGATGTGGATATAGTTGATCAGTAGCTATATTATATGTGAGGACATCTCAATTAAGTCTGATTTCTAGACCTGAATGAGAAGTCTGTTGGAGTTTCCCAGCTGCTGCTCATGTTTGTGTTTTGGTAGCCTGATCAACTGCTAATGATTGATTCCCCTGTTCCCCTGCATATGTTTATTGTGGAGGCTTATGTAACTGATATTGATGTCTGAACAAATGTTAGAACATCATCTCAGAAAGTGTATGTTGTCTGTAGAAGAAGAAGTCATATTTCATGTTCAACTTTGTGTGAGAAGGTAATCTTATTTGACCATTAGTAAATACCTTAAAGGAAGACTTGGTATTTGTCTATTTTTTATGATGCACATAGATGGATACTTAGACGAAAGACTTAGTATTTATCCAAGGAGTATGCATATTTGCAGTCTGAATCTTATGGTTCAGAAAGTGTTCCGAGTAACTAACGCTCATCTTCAGAAAGAGATTTGGTTGTTTATGAAAGGGGGAGTTAAGTAGTGCCATCTGTGGTGTTTTGGTGCAAGAGTGCAGACTGGTTTTGGTGGATGCAGCTGAAATTTTGTTCTTCCCTTAACAAGGAAGGTGTTTATGATCATGAATATATTATTGATAAATCATCGGGACTTTGTGAAGATTTCCTTACTTAGGGAGAAATGTCATCCTTGGTATTGTTGCAAGGTGTAGTTCTGAACTATTTCTTCTGAAGATTCAAACAGTGGCAGGTTTGAATACTTTGGAGAAAACAATGGAAATTTCTCATCAATATGTGATATTGGTAGAATTTTCTACAAAACTAACAGGATGGAGGTTTTCTACTCAAACTTGGTAAATAAGTCAAGTCTATGAGAGCATGGAACTCTTATTCTATAAAGGAAGGAGGTTCTTTCAAGTGGAAGAAGAATGAGCTGAATTTAACAACTGGATGTGGACTAACAATGTTCAAACATCTAGTTCAAAATTAGAGTCTAATTAGTGAAGTGGCACATCAATTTAAGATAGAATGATCTACATGGATTGAATGCTTCATAAGACTTGTTATCTTGACAGCTTGGTGAAGATCAACTTTATTGATCAGGATATCTTTGGAAGATTTCTGATAAACGTGAAGAAGACAAGTGTGGAAATTGGCTTTTTCATATGAGGATTCATAAAAGAGGTGATCAAATTGTGGCAATTGGTTGATCTCTATATTGGATTCGAATAATCAAGATAATCATAGTGTGGCAGCTAGTTGTTCTTGAGGATTGTCTTGGAACAAATTGCTCTTGGGATGAAGAGTGATGAGTTGAAGACTCAAGGAGATTTTTCTTTTTGAAGGTGGGTTAGAGTTTAACTCTCTTTATGGATTTCTGATTCTAGTTGGTGGCACAGTGAAGTTGAAGAATTTCAGTTCTTTGATTACTAAGCTATAGTAAGTCCAGTTGGTGGAGCACATCTAGGATCATGGTGAAAAGGTCTTGGTATGTGGAAAATGTTCTAAATATGTGTTAGTGCATTATCTTGGGTATTTTTCTACATATTCTTAGCCTACCTAATCATATGGGAGAATGATGAAGTAGTTGATCTGTATTGGAAGAATCATGTAGAAGAGACTGGAGTAGATCATGTATTGATTGCTTGGAAGTCTGTTTATGGACATTCTTTCTAATTTCTGAATTAGTTTGAATGTGTTTTATCTGGATTGTTGCCCAAAGTACTGTAAAGATATTATGTTGGGCTAATGTTGTTTCAAGAACTTGTGTGCAGAAGATGTTCTGCTTGTGTAGTATGTGGTAACTACAAACCAAGAAGGGGTCAAGTATGCTTTGGTACAAGAAGTGAATGTGTTCAATTGAGAATTGAATAGAGGGTGATCTCTTGAAGACATGAAGATTCATCTTATGTTTTCCTTTCATCAAAGTATAGAGAAACATGGAGTATCCTAGACAGAGGGAGTGTGTTACAAGTTTGTGCAGTTGATTTTTTGGAGTTAAGGGGGAGTAATACCTTAACCAGGTTATGTGACGTTACACAACATGTTGTGACATATGCTACTAAGAATGTTTTCCTGATTTTTTATTACTTAGTGGTTGTGGTGTGCATATATGTGTGATCCAGATAAGGAGTGTCCAAGGAGTCCAGAAGGCTATATTGTATAAAGTTGCTCTCTACAGTTTATGTTGGATTCTTGAGGTGTTGTGAATCATATTGTTGCACTGCTAGAAGACAGTATGTGGTTGGATGTCAGAACATGTCTCAAGACATGTGTGTATTGTTCTCTTTTTGAGTATGTGTGGACGACGCTGGCAGAAAAATGTGAAACACGAGGTTTTCTTGTGTGTTTGTTATTGGGCCGTTTGTTTTGGGAGAACAAGTCAGCTGGTCAAGGTCAGTTTTTGGTTCACAGTGAATGGTGCAGAAGTTTTTGCTCATATCATTAAGATATTGGACCAATAACACTTCGTTTTCAAGGATAGGATGTTACTATCAATGCATTGACTCCCTATATATAGAAGCGTATTCCCTCCTCCTCCAGCACGTGAGTTTCTTGTTTTCATCTTTCTTCTAATGAGGTTCTTTAGAGTTTGGATGAATAATTCGTGGGTATGGTGCTGTAAGGGCTATGTTTTCCAAGTTTTGGCTAAAAAGGGGGAGGAAGAGTATGTACATATGTTGTACTCAGAGCTGTTGTCACAGCAGTTGCATCTGTTGTTTTGTGTGGTGGTTATCAGTATGTCAATGTGGATGTCGTATGCTAGTCTTTGTGACTTGTGTCCTGAGTTGTTGAACACAATTGTGACTTGTGTTCGGAGTTACATAAGGGAATTAAAGGATGTTCTCTTATGTCACCATTGGTCTTCTAGATGAAGTATGTCCAACAGCCTGAGAAGAATGTTTCTAGGAATTTGAAAAGAAAGGAAGTAGAAACAGAATAGTTCGGTCAAGAGTTCAGGACTTTCTACTTCTTATTTTACTGTTGTTGTGTCCACTAGAAGAAGAGGTAGCAACTCATCCATTGGAAGAATAGGTTACTGTTGTTTTTGTTCAGTTGTGAATACTGCTGAAGATCTCCTGACATAATGGAGAGTTTGGTGGTGTTGGTTTTTGCTGCTGTATTTTTCTTGATGAATTTTTTTATATTTGTTTTAGCCAAAATTTGCCAAAGGGGGAGATTGTAAGTACTGTAAAATTGACATTAATTTTGTAAAACAAACATGGCAGCAATGTATGTACAGGATCTTTGCAAATAAAGAATATTTGAAGAAAAAAATCTTTTGTGTGCGCCCAAACATGTTGTGTTGAAATGTTTCAACATCCTGAACAACATGTCGAAGAAGATGTCAAGACAGTTCATTCGACATCATGAACTGCTAAAGATGGATTGAAGTTTCTGTTTTGGTTTCAAAATAAACAATTTATTTGAAGATTTAAATCAATCCAATGGCACTGATTGTAGAAGATCTTGAAGACTCAATTTAAATTGAAGACAAATATTGAAAAATATAGAGTTTCTATATTTAGAGATATTTTAGGAGTTTTTAGATTTGAATATCTTTTTGTATTTTGTAAGCAGATTTTTTCTGCATATTTATAGCAGCTATTACTATGATTGTTTAGGCCCAAATAAAGTTGGGAATAGGTTATAAAAGAAACCATGTAACCTAGTTTAGAAAAAACCAAGAAAATGTAATATCATTAGGGTTGTGTTCTTGTGCAACTGTAAGCAACAAGCACCCTGTTGTGGCTGTGTATTTGTAAACCTTGAAGCGGCTAAGCAAGAGGTGGATTGTACTTAACTGAAGCTTCTAAGCAAGGTTAATGTATTGTAATGGAAGTGTTTCTACTATTTTGAATTATAGTATAGGTTTGAAGTCGTCAATATCAGCAACTGACTGTTGAGGACTGTGAGACATCACTGAGGTGATTGGAAGTGAGGATGATTTTCTTATATTTAGGAGTTCCTAAGTAGAAGTTGCACAAGTAGTGATTAAGTGAGAAGACTGTAAACTATAAGTGTTTTCTGAGAAGTATTTGAATTGATACTACATAATGGATTTCCTTCCTGGCTTGGTAGCCCCTAGAGTAGATTAATTTTTATCAAACTGGGTTAACAATTTTGTTGTGTTCTTTATAGCTTTTCTATTTTCTGTTATTATGCAGTACCTGAACTTAATATCATATCAGATGTCACAACATCCTGAAGAATGTTTGAATCTGATATATTATTATTTTAAATGTGCTGTTGTGTATGACTTACCGTGTTTATATGGAACAAATAAGATGTCTCAATGTCATATTCGACATCTAAGTCTGTCATACCAGAATTTCATTTCCTTCTCTTGTCATGGTAACTTTTTTGCCTACTCTGTGAATTTTTCATCTTATATCAAATCTACGTCACCTTCTCAGTAGTCTGCTACACAATATCAAGTCCAAGTACCACACTTTCACCTAATTCATGCCAACACAAAGGTTTCTAACATCTCCGACCATACAAAGCTTCAAACGGTGTCACTCTGATACTGGAATGATAATTGTTATTATAAGTAAAATCGATCAACGGCAAGTGACTATCCCAAACATCTTTTTGTTCAAGAAAACAAGACCTCAACAAATCTTCCAAAGATTGTATCGTCCTCTCTGCCTGTCCATCAGTCTGAGGATGATAAGTTGAACTCAACTTCATATTTGAATCCAATGCTTCTTGCAGACTCTCCAAAAATCTCGAAGTAAACCGCAGATCTCTATGTAAACACCCCGAATTTGCCCTCACCCATTCACACCATGGCTTGTGATCTTTTCATATGCATAAGTTCAATCATAGCATCTCATACCACATTTTTGATTCACTGCATTGGTTTAAAGTCATCTGCATCTAGGGTTTGTGATCTGAGTAATCCAAGAGCCACTTGAGCCACTCCAAAGGTCATCAATATCTTCAAAGAGGTCCATGTATGTTCAAGCATCATATTATATCCTCTCAAAGTCAAAGAAGTCAAAGAATCACAAGAACTGAGGATGGCATGGAGGCAGAGCCAGGTTTAACTGCACAGATGACCTAGAATTAGGGTTTTGGTTTCAAAGGCCATAACTCCAAATTTTTTGGTCATTCTTGTTTCTATTGGTCTCTATATGGTATAGGGGTCATGCATATCAATTTTCATGAAGAAATTCAATGGGGAAGGCATCTGATCAATAGTTGACTTTTTGAGCAAGTCAGTGCAAAATCAGGGCATCTAAGGCCCCCAATGACCAGACCAAAGGGTGTTCATCATAATTTTGATTATGTATGATCTTTATTTGATCATAGAAGATGCTATAAGTTCACAAAATTGAAGAATTTCAAGCCATTTGCAAAGTTGACTTTTTGGGAAAATGACTTGTAATGGAAACTTGCCATTTTGGGAAACTTTATCAACCCTTGCTTTTTGATTCAAAAATGCCTCAAATGAGAAAACTTTGGTCATGAAAGTTGTAGAATGGATCATTCCCTTTTCAAAAAGTACAAGAACTCATTCTAATTCATTTTGAATCAAAAGTTATGGCTTGTCAAAGTTGGGGAAAATCACTTAATTTCAAGTTATGTACCAAAGAGGCATTTTACAAAATGATGTGATCAAGCATTCTAAAGACTTCAAATGTGCACAAACTCATTACAACATACTCACATGACCTCTAAAGATCAGAATTGGCCCAAGAATATTGCATTTTTATGCCTTGAACCTCATGAATTTCCAAAGTGGCCAAACTTTAAGAAAATTGCAAAACATCTCATAAGCTTTGATCCACTTGCTGATTTGCCTCAATCCCAAATCCATGGACATCCTTAATCTCAGCTGAGCCAAGACAAGCCAAAAAGCTAGTTGTACCATTGCCCATACCTCAAGTACAAGTCAAGTTGACATTTTGGCAACTTGCCCATACCAATCACAACAAGCTACCAACAACTCTCTGCCCAATCCAGACTTTACAAACACACTCCAAGGGTTCATTTTCATAACACACACAAGCCTGAAACCTATCATAAGCCATAGTTCAAGAAACTCATCTCTTATGCACTTTCCTTCGAAACTGATCACACAAGCATCAAACATCAAAACAAACTTTACCAAATCACTCACCATGATCCTCTGATCATTTCCCAACCATTGTTTTGGCCTGAAACCTCCCACATCACAAATACGATTTTCATACTCCCTTGGCCTGAGCTTCTGCCAACTCTCTCTAGAGGCCATATAAACTCCATCTAAGTGTCAAAAGCTTCAAATGAGGATCACTGGAGTTTGTTTGAACCAAAGAAGCAGCCAGAAAGTCCCTGTTTCGAAAGCTCAATCTCAGGTAACATGATGAACAAATTTTTCCAGAACTTTGATTCCTTGTTAGAATGTTGTTCTATATGTTTCCCTGATCATGGGGATCTATTTATTTTTGAAAATGAGCCAGAAACAAGCATGTTATGATGTTCTGAAAGTTTGCCCGTAAAAATATTTTTGCTTGTTTCCTTTGATTCACGAAGAATAAATGTTGTTTGACTTAGGGTTTATGTTTAGTGATGTTCATAGATTGATTCTGGAGAGTTTTGTCAGGTTTTGATGCGTTTTGAGAGAGATTGAGATTTTGGCTTGCCGGAGAAGATGACCGGAACACTGTTCCGGTCATCTGAAAGTGATTAGGGCACAGGATTAGGGTTTAATCATAATTAGTGAGATTTGAATTCTGGCCGTTCATTCGCGCGCGCAGTCAATTCCCGCCCCCCTGACTTTGAATCTGGACCTTTGGATTGTTTGACTTTCCTATTTTCTCATTTAAACCATTTTAAATTCATTTGTTTTATATTTATTTTGTACGAATTAATTAAAATAGCAAAAAATGTTTAAAAATTATGAAATTTTTTGTCAAGGTTTTCATTATTTTTCAGGACACAAAAATATTTTTATTTTTATTTTTTGCATTAAAAATTATTTTTAAATCATTTAAATGTTTATTTTTAATTAATTAATGGAAATTAATTAATTAAAAATACATTTAGGTATTTAAAAATCACAAAAAAAATTCATATAGCATTTAGAAACATTTAGAAACATTGTCCAACCCTCAAACTAAATTTATTTTTTGATCTTGATGCCTTTTGATAATTTTCTTTGGATTTAATTTCATTTCAAGGCAATATGTTGTTACAAACTTCAAAAATTCATTTCTGCCTAACCATTGAGAGTTGGATGATGATTCTTTTGGCATTGCATCTTGCATAGCATGTAGTTTATAGGATAAAATTGGCTTGAATTGATCTTGCATTTTCATTTTGTTTTGCATTTTTCTTGGTGAGGTACCTTAAAACCCTAGCAATCTTAGGAAATTCATAACTCTCACTAGGTTAAGAGTTGGATTCCCTCCTTTGGGCAGTGAGTTTGTATAGGATTAGGGTTCCTTTGATCCCATTTTCAAATTTTTATCATGTTGTTTGCTTCTGGTTTTGGATTTTTGCTTTGCATGATGCATGAAACCCTAATTTGTGCCTTCTTTTGCATCCATTTCTCATTTGCTTGCATCCATTGGCTTGCCATGACATTTTGTGCATTCATTTGATTCATGATACATCTTAGGACATATTAGAATCATGTTTGATCATTGCATCTTTCATTTGCCATGTTGTATGTCATGTGCATTTCATAACTTTTCATGTATGTTTATGGTTCAATACATGTTTCTTTTGCATCCATATGCTTGTTTGATCATTCTCATGCCTTGCCTCATGTTTGTATCATCTCTTAGCATCATTAACTTCATGATCTTGCTCCTGGTTTTGGTTTGCATCATCACATTTCATCTCATTTGCATTGCATTTCATCTCTTATGCTAACATTTCAGGTGGTAAGTTGTTTGAGAAGTGAATTTGCCTTCACTTCTCATGGTTTCTTTTCATCTCTTTCATACTTCCTTTGCTGCATTTTGTATGTGTTTTAGAGTGAGCTTGCTCATTCATGTTCTCTTACTTTCTTTCTTCAAGCAACTTGTCTTCTTAAGTGAAGCAAGTTGTCTTGCTTCTCTCTGCTCCTTCCTCCTTTCATCTGTTTCTCTCCTTGGTGGTTCCTTGAAGATCTTTCTCCCTTGAGCCTCATAAACCCTAGGACCCCCAAGTATGATAATGATTAGGTTTTGATTAGTCCCCCACTTAGCTTTTACCTTTGTGTCATCTTTGAGTCTTCTCTTCTCATCTCATAATCAGAGACTAAACTTTAAAGGCTTTAAGGCTTTGTGATTAAGCTTATGCCTGCATCCTTCTATTAGGATGGAGTGTATAACTTTAATCCTAAGTGTTAAACCCTTAATGTGTTTAACTCCTTTAATCAATCCACTTAATAATCACTAAGACATCAAGCTTGTAACTTGGGCCTTGCATTAGGGTTCTAATTCTTCCTTAATTGGTTAAGAAGGACTAACCCTAGTGTTAATGGACAAGTCCCCCTCAAGTTGTCTTACAAACCATAAAAATCATTTCTTCATCTTACCATTGAATAAAATCCACTTAATAAAGGCTTTTTTTTGTCATGAGGTTAATCCCTAATCATGGATTAAGTTGAGGAGCTTTCCTCAGCTTAAATGTTCTCATCTATTATCCTTCTATTAGGATGGTGTAATGGGTCCATTAAATCCCTGATTATGGCTTAAACTCATTACTCAACACTAAACAAAAACAACAAAAACATCTAAATAAATACAAGTAGGTTAATGATCTTAATCCTACATCATGGTAATTAAGTGCGAGATGCTGACTTCACACTTAAGGTATTCTCATTACCCCTAATCAGAGGGAGGATGTGATGAGTTTACTAATCCATTGGTTTAGGCTTAAGCTCATTAACTTATGACAAACTTCAAAAAGCAATAAAAGATTGAAAACACAAAAACAAACAATAATCGTCTCCTCCGGGATTCTTTTCTCATCTCATTCACTCATAAACGAGAACTCGCTTCTTCCGTCTAATGCAAGACAGTTTGCACCTGAGCCAGACAGGTCATACACTTGAGCATAGACAAGCTAGCATTTCATAAGTCAATTTATCTTTCAGTCTCTTTGGGTCGAACTACGGTGTTCTGACTTCCTTATTGCACGAGAGGATACGTAGGCATAACTTAACAGTTATCGAACAAAAGTCTCTGTACATTCCCCCTCTTTCCAGCCTTATTCTTTAAGCCTCATGGTCTTGAGCATTTCATTCTTATTCTTACACTGACACTTCATTTATACACTTCACACTTCTTTTACACTGACACTTGCATTCTTTCCAGCTTTGATACACAAATTGCACTGACACTACCCCTTTAAAACACAAATCTTTTAAGCGTTGATCCCGTCGAGTACGACGGACAATCTGGGTGCTAATACCTTCCCAGGTTGTAACCAACCCCCTTTCTCAGTCTCTCTGGTCCGCAACCGTCTTGTCCATATCTTTCTAGGTTTATGCAGCATTACCTTTCCTTCGGGATAAAAATGCCTAGCTGGCGGCTCTTTTCTTCTGAGTTCACCCCTGTGTGTTCTCTTCCTCTTTTCGCTGACCGTTCGCGTTTGTACCCCTTCTTACCAGGTGTCATTTTGGTGGGAGCGACAGCTTGGCGACTCTGCTGGGGACCCTTATACTGTAACCAGGGCTTCTGGTTCTTTTTGTAGGTTCCTCCTAGCGCTTGTTTGATTTGTGTTTATTGGGGGTGTTATGTGCTATTTGTGTTTGTATATTTGCTTTGTATATTACTTTATGTACAGTTATTTATTGCTTTCTTTACAGCTTTATACATCATACTGTCATACTGTTATCTGGCTGGATCTGGTTTTTTGTTTTGGTGGGTGGGGTTCTACTGAGAGTCTAAGGTCCTATACCTGGGACCTGAGTGACACCTAGGCTAGAGTGGTTCATGTTCTTTCCCATTCCATTTCGGTCTGGTGCGGGAATATGAAACACGGTTCAGATGTGGGTTTCTTCTTGAGAACTCTGTGCTATAGATTTCCTGTAGTGCTAGGGCTATCTGGGAAGCCTGCTAAGTCTAAATGACCTTTATTATGACCTTCAGAAACTGAGGTGAGTTAGAGGAGGATCTTTTATGGTTATTGTAAACACTGTACCTCCGGGTTAGAAGTGTTTACACTTCTCATAACTGGTCCAAGTCTGAGGATCCTTGTTCTAGAACATCACCTGTGAGGGGGTTGGGCTGTTTACAGGTTTGCAGGTACCATTGGCCACATCATACCCTATTACTATTTGGTTTAAGAGTACCTCATTTTGGGACAGTTCTTGTGATTTGAACCCTGAACATGTGACTCTTTATTTGAGTCCCCCACCTTGGTTACTGGACTTCTGAACCTCCATCTGGACTTCTTAAACATACATGAACTTATATAAAGGCAGTAATCAGATCCAGCTTGATCACAAACCCTTGCATATCATTTGCATACTCATCATTTGCATCATTTTTAACATTTGTTTATTTGTTTTTCAGGGTATCCACATTATATCTGGCTTGGTTTTGACCCCTTCATCTGCATAGACCCTTTGTTCCTCAGTGATCTGCTTCAACTATCTTCATCAGTTGCCTGCTTCAGTTACTTTTATCATCAGCTTCAGCCTATCAGTGGTTCATCTCAAGTATCAGTCTTCATCATCAGCATCTGTTTTCAGCTTTTCATCAGCAGTCATGGCACCCAAGAAGAGCAACATTTCATACCATTTCTTTGAGCCTGTGCTGACTGGTATCAGACAGGTCCAGGCACTTATCACTCCAGACCACATCCCATTATTCAGAGAGCATTATGGAGGCATCCTTGATATGGTTATGGACTTAGACCCTTCTCAGAGGAGTTTAATCCACACCTGCCTACAGTTCTATGATCCTCCTTTGAGATGCTTCACTTTCCAGAATTTTCAGTTGGGACCTCTGTTGGAGGAGTTTTCATCATTGACTGGAGTACCTGTCAGGGGTGGTATCCCCTTCAACCTAGAGATGGCTTTTCGCAACAATGAAGAAGTGGCAAAAGCACTGTACCTAGAGCCTATTTAGATTGAGCAGAACATGACAACAAAGGCTGGAATCCCTGGT